>OX387270.1:6385710-7661852 GCA_947562075.1 Orthosia gracilis | reverse complement strand
CGGCCAGTTCGGTGGAGGAGCGCGAGTGGCGCGGGATGGCGCACGGCTACGGCGGAGGCCCCCCGCCCCCCTTGCTGCACCTGCCGCCCCCGCCGCCCCCAACGCTGTACCCCAGCGAGCTGCTGTGGAAACAGCGCTACCAGCCGCCGCTGCATGCGCCGCTGCACCATGCCATCGCGGACGACTACCTCGCGGCGGCGACGTACGATAGAGAGAGACATGAAAGACTGCTACGGTGAGTCCAATTTCTTTGCCTTAGATCCCCACATACCTAATCAAAAGTCCAGTGAATCAATTGGACAATAAAACGCTGATAGTTTGTTAAATAGACCCGTGTATAAGTTTAAATCATCATAGGTAATAACACGATCCTAAAATCTAATTTTTTTAGATCTAATTCACCCAATTATTTTCGCAACTACCTAAAAGTAAGTCCATTCCTAAACTACGTGAATCAAATAGTGAAAAACGCTTAAAGTTTTCTAGAAAGGCCGGTTCATGAGTTCAGGAGAGGTTATTCTTAGACCAAGTGGTCATGGCTTTGAAATACATTACATTCCGTACGTAAACACAACGTTAATCAAAATAAATCTTCATTCATCGTTCTGAGAAATAAATCCTCTACGAACCACATAAATTACACAGTAGAAAATATTCAACATTTGATTTTTACGTGCTGAAAATTGTAGCGGAAATTAAAATTATACGAGGAAAGCAAGGGATAGTCCCTTTCCCAAGGAGGACATTGCCTTTAAGTCCTTATACTGTATCCAATTAGTAGCAATTAGCGTCAAACTTGCAATAATTTTATCATTATTTGTCTGCTGTACTAGAGTAGAGGGGTCAATGAACCTAAGATAACATTAAAACATTTAACGTTGTGTAGACCAAATAGGAATAACAAATAAAAAAAGTTAGTTAAAATAATCATAAAACCCGACTGCTTATGGAGCGAACCAAAAATACATAAATAATAAGAAAATCATGCTGTGCTGTCGAAGGATAATTTTTAATTAACTTTTTTTTACTTATAACTTTTTAGTTAATATATTTTTGAAATCATGGCGCCCAAAATCCGCCATTATTATTTACATTCGCAAGGTTAAGACGAATCGATTGACGTAAGAATCATCAAAATCGGACAACGCGTTTGGTCTCTGGAACGCCACATAGGATCAAACATACATACATACATAGACTGATAAACGCATTATCCTCCTTTGGCAGTCGGGTAAAAAAGCCTGTTATTGTTTTTAAAGGCTTCTCTTCTCAAACAGAGAAGGCTTAAGCATAAATCACCACGCTTGCTCAATTCGGGTTGGCGCCAAATAGGAATTTATCCAAAAATAGTAACCAAGGTATTTTATTGTTTGCCGATTGCTATGATTCTGTTTAAGGATTGCTCAAATATTCTTACAAACAGAAACACGATAACACTATTAACATTTTCCGGTATTTCGCAAATCACTATTTAATCGCTTACTTAGCAAGAATTTTGTATCACGTGCAAAATACTGCGATAATTATGAATGAGAACGTCACAAGTTTTGCTAATAAAACCAAGCATTATAAAACCGCTAAATGTCATACCTATGTGGTTTAGGTAAAACACATTAGGTTTTTATAGCTTGATACAGCAATAAAACTCATTGGCAACCACACCCATGACTAACTGAACCTTTTTTCCTGTATGTTGTTTGCTGAAGAATTTGTTGGATCGTTTGCCGTGACTCAGCACTTTGAATAATATTTATGTTAGAAGAGCTAGATACTAACCTATTTGTTTTCTGAGTCATGATTTCAAAGCGTACTACGCAAAGCCACATCATTTCTAAAAACTCGAAACACTTTAAATACTTAACCTGATTTTATCTGCCCGCTATCTTGAAAACTCGAGATTATTTATCGTTAGAACATGCTAACATTACTTAATAAATAAAGATGTAAAACATAGGGTGTTAATTTCGAATATAACTCAAGATTGCTCCAAATACTCAGACATAAGCTTGATTTATGTTGTGGCAAGATTTGTTTTTTTTTTCTCTCAATTTCGAATTTTGAATTGTCCTATTTTCTTTTCTTCACATTTAAATTTATGGTGAATTGAGCATAGACAGAAAAAAGTTGTAACAAAAAAAACAAAAGTATAATTTTAAACGTAGTTTTTTT
This sequence comes from Orthosia gracilis, assembly GCA_947562075.1. Taxonomy (NCBI): domain Eukaryota; kingdom Metazoa; phylum Arthropoda; class Insecta; order Lepidoptera; family Noctuidae; genus Orthosia; species Orthosia gracilis. The sequence goes on along the minus strand of OX387270.1, from coordinate 7,659,683 downwards.
TTACTTATTGCCACAAACAGCAATAAAAGGAAACAAACAATACATTGCGAGTTAATAGAAGAATACTGTTGTGCGTAGTTATTGGTAAAGGAATTCGAAGAATTTTGTACACCAAAGGCTTTCTTTTTACCACAGATTACTTAATAGTACTTTTACGTTGCTTACTTTTAGTAGACTCATAGCAAAAAATAACTATGAAAGAAGAGTACAATTGCGTACTTTTGTCGATACTGTACTAAATTCTGCTGCTAATATTATATTATTACTCTTAAAAACTACTGATAAGGTTTTGATGAAACTTTAGGTACAGTATTTATTTATTTTCCATTACAAACTTAGAATACATCAGACAGCTTAAAATAATTTCACGCGGGCAAGCCGCCTGCCCGCGTGAAATGAATTATTCTTAAATGCATTAATTTACAAATAGACACGTGCCATATTTAATTAACATGATTTCGTAATTCGATTCATATCGTTTTTCTCGGAAAACCTCGTTGGCATTAATTCAATTATACTGAAAGATAACATTTATGTCATTTGTCATCTTTTAAGGATTTAATAACCATTTTATCACGTAATTAGATTAAGATAATGAAAGTTATCAATCTAACCAAACACACACAAACAGACAAATGCGGGCCAATCATCAATAAAATATAAAGTGTTTTATTCAGAGCCGATGTGAATTTAATCCTAAATAACGTAGCAACAAAAGATGGACTAGAAAGGCTAGTGCAGGGCAACGTTTATGGTAAAAAAAAACAGTAGCTATTAACCACGATACAGACGAGACAGCAGTCCAAAAAAAAAACGAACTTCCGACGCAATAGGTAGACAAAAGACCGACCATCGATAGTTTTCGTGAAATTCTTAGTAAAGTACTGTTCTCCTTTGTACAACGAAGAAGTGAAGTGTATGTGTGTTTGTATGTCGTTTTGCTGAAATAATTTATTTTTCTATCTTACTATCTTTTATGTACTTTTTTACTAAGAATTTCACAAACAAATTGTATAAATAGACATGACTATTTGTAAATGGTATTCGGCTCATACATAACAAGGACTGTTTTAATGGCAGGTTGGATTGAAAGAACCTATTTATCGTTAATTCATTATTGTAAAAGTAAGTTTATTGAGTTGTTCCACCCCTAAGCAAAAGCCCCCCAATTCCTTCCAAATTGATTATTGTAAACAAGAAATAGTTATTATATACCTATATTAGTCTAGATTTAAAAAGGATTCTCATAAACACGGTATTTATTGGTAAAACTGTTATTTTGACATTTGAAATAATCTTTTCAGAAACGTTTTTCATTATCATTCCTTACATCTACACTAATTATTTGTTTGTAATGGATAAACTCAAAAATTACTAAACCGATTTTGAAAATTCTTTCACCAGTAGAACGCTTCATTATTCCTGAGAGACAGGCTATTTTTTATCCCAAAACGGGTCCTGTGGAGTGGGCCACAGGAGCGAAGCCGCGGGGAAAAGCTAGTGTTAGAATAATCAAATTATTATGTAGGTGGATAATGTTTGTTTAACGTACTTACCTACCTATTAATAAAGACCTAGACCTACATTAATATTTTATTGCTTGACCATTTCGCAGTTAACTACATTTACCAAGAATAGTGTCTGACCATCTAAATGACTAACTTGACTTAGTGTTTGGTCATTTGGCCATACCCATATTGTTAAATTGTGATTGTGATTTCATGAATGGGCCGGCCTTTTCGTCAAATAGCCGGACATTTCACGGAATGGCTAATTCCTCGATCTAACCACGACACATACATTTTATTACGCAAATACTGTGCCATTAACATGGAAATAGCTACTTACGAATTCCTGTTTGTAATAAAATTATTTATTACAAACCGGAATCCATTGGCCAAGTTCGTCTAGACGTAAAACGTTTATTTTAAACATGACATTCAATATATAATTAGAATAAGTAAACAATGTATACGGAACAAAGCTTTTGCCATAAAATAAAAGGTTAAATACCACCAGAATTCGTATTTCAAACTTGCAAGGCCAGTGCAAAAATAACTGAAACATTTTGCAGACAGAAATAGTGCTGTCGACATGCAAGAAAAACTTCGCAATGATAAACACTAACATAATTGGTGGGTTGCCAACTTTCTTGTTATTTTGAACAATGTTTAGGAAATAGATACTTTATTATTTATATGTCTTGGCTGCTTTGAATACTGCGGAATGCTGAAATAGATTATTATGTTATATATATTATTTATTACGCGAAGTAATTTGTACAGTTTGTATTCCTTTTTAGCATATTCAGAGCACAGAAGGTCTTTGAGATTTGGCGTAGGAGTGCAAAAAGCAAACTTTGTGTTAACGTTTATCTAACGTTCGGATTTCGAACGCAAGTTGGCATACTTTAGTCTGTGGACAGACTGGTCCAATTTATCTGTCATTAAAGTTATAAAGCAATTAAATTAAATTATTAATTGCAAATAATTACCTGTGTTTCGTCGAGCTATAAGTCTGTGAGCGCAATTTGGTGTTGTGATAGAGAATATTATTGAATGCTCTGTGTATTTTGTTGAAATGTTTTGTCGATTTCTTTACTGTAGGTACATGCATGGTGGACGTCCCACCCATACGCACTAAACGTTTTGGGAATACTTTTATTATGCATAAGGCTAAGAAGTAGAATTCCCTGCCGGAGTCTTTTTCCCGATAGCTACAAGGGTCTCAGGGTCTTTAAGTCAAGAGTGAATAGGTTATATCTAGGCAAATGTGCTTCACCGTCACCCACATCATCGCTTACCATTAGGTAAAATAGTGGTCAAGCCAGAGCCTATTTCAAATTATATAAAAAATAAAAAACTACCATAGGCCGCATGTGAGTGGAAACAAAACCGGTATAAATTGTCCTCTAAATCTATTGAAATTCCATAACACACTAGGTCAGCTCAAGGTCAAAGTGGTACCAATAGCATGAGGTGTACTTATTAAAATAGTATCTATTATTTTTTATTCTGTGACAGTATGCTACAAAAAGTTAAGTATTGGTCCTTCCGAAAAGTTCGTGTTAATCATACCCAAAAGGTCAGAACACGTAATTAATTACCCATTATTTTTATGGAAACTGTGCCACGCTTATTTAGTGCCTATTTTATTGAGGAAAATAAACATGCAAATAATAATATTATAGGTAGGTTACAGAAGGTATATCAAGGTAATTCGCGGGGATTTTTTGTGTAATTAATAACTGTTAAGGTTACACTAGTCGATCATTCTTTCATACAAACGTATTCTAGTGATTACTCGGCTGTTTGACGATGCGTAGTTCAAATAAAAAATGATATCTATTTGTCTCATCATTATCTAGCCCTGTATGGAAATAAAAAGCTAAAAATATAAAATATTTGAAAGTTATGGGCATCGAAAGTTCCATATTTTAACACTAATTTTAACGCATCTTTGGGCGAAAATAAATACCATAAGAAGAAGGAAAATTGCAAAACGGCCTCCATACAGGCATAGATTAGTAATTTAACAATGCAAATAATTTTATTTTGAAAATATACATTTAGTCGTTTTTTCATGATATGTAGACTCCTTAAGATCTGTTTATAAAATTCGTTTTCGTCCTAAATCATCATCCATTTCGAAACAAATTTACAAATGTTCTCTTCACAGCATTTATATCTTTCGCACATGTTGTCGAATTAGATAACATGCATTTTAACCTCGCGCACAAAATAGTTCGTGCCGTCGACTAGGGGAACCTTAAGTAGGTTTTTCCCTTTTTCATAAAACTATGAGCTAGTACCTAAATTTCTTCCATCATTTTACGCACAATATTCATATTCAAGGTCGGCTCATGTTAATTAGGTACCTAAGGAACGTTAAATACAAAGGTCATCGAACTGAAAGTAGACACTACTTTATGCATAACCAAATTATATGTCATTGTAACTTTCGTATACATTTAAATACATTAAATATTAAAGTCTCTCATTATAATATCTAATAAATAATGAATAATATAATACCGTTTTTAATAAATTTATTCTGGCGATAAGTCATTGCAAACATTTATATGCTAATTTGTTGAGATACGTTTCTTGAATAATCGTGAGGGACTTACGGATGTGGAAAAACAATAATTTACAATCGTCTGAACGTGTTGAGGCTTACAAAATTGCAGAATTTATGATACTTAATTCCTCACGCCACATCATAAATTCATCGTGATTATCGCGACTGCAATGAACTAATTCCTCATTTGACCTCACGTGACCGGCTTGTTAACAACTTCATAACGCGATTATGAGGAAATATGTGTGCTTGAGGTAGCAGTATTTTCCCGTTTAAAATAGTAATAACATTTTTATGGTGCTAAATATTCATCGCTCCGTAAAAGAACATTGTTGTTACTTTAAACTTTTTGCTGCAATGACTTTTGCAGCTGTTACCGAGCCAGCTGATTTTGTTTGTTTGGTTTTTTTACCACCTCGGCACGCTCTGTAAGTTTACAACACGGCAGCTGATACAGATTTCTTTGAAAACACCCTTTTGTTATTTTTTGTAATCTTGTTATTCAAAAGATAAGGGCTATGAACAAGTTATGGCCGTGATTATTATTATTACCAACTTTATTACCTATTGTTGTAAGGCCTTGGAGACATTGTGCTCCATTTGTGGTATTAGATCGCGTAGTAGATACCTAATTCTTCTACGTGTAGTATTGTTATGTAACACCGATTAGGACTTTTTATATTAATAGTACTTCTGTTTCTCTAAATAACATAGAAACAGATAAATAATAGGTGTAATTAAAATTAAATAAATAATATCTATACTTAATGTTTTAATGTAAATAACAAACAGGTTTTTTATTGAATACGTAAGAGGAAAACCTATTTACGTCCATATTAATGTGACCTTGTAGGTTTATCCGGTTCTTATTGTTCAACTTGATATAAAACGAATATCTTGAATGAATAATGATGAAGATGTTGTTTTTAACCTTGACTCATCGTTTTGAATATTTAGGACGTGATATTCGTGTATTAAAAGTTATATCAGTAGATTTATTCTTATTGAGGTCGCTGTCTGAATAAATATGCGATTAAATTTAATACAGGATATCCTATAATTTGGTTAGTTGCGCTTGATATGCTTAAAATATTAAGTCGTGATTTCCTGACTAAGAATACGGCCATTATTATAATGTGTGAGAATGAAGTATATACCACTGTGTATTTCAACTGTTTATTTCAAATATAAATATTGGGTACAAATTCCGTCCACAAAGACAATGCTTGACAACTAGTAATAACTACTGGTGATACAAATAATATTTTATCGTAATCCAACATATCATTTCTGCATTTATTATTATCAATTAATTTCTCTTCTAACTTATCAATGCGTTATCAAGAGATAAAATCGTAAAAAATATGATATAAAAGAAAACAAAGTATTAAATTATGATAAAATATTTTGATAACGTCGGTTTGTAAAGATAAATATTTGATGGGTCATTTTATTATTGTACTAAATGTTCGGATGCTGATAAAATTGTTGAAAGAATAATAAGAACGATTGAATCAGTACAATATTTAAAGTATGCTAGGGATTAAAAAAATGATAAAAACAAATGAATTACTATCATGACTTGTTTTTCAGTAATTCGTAAGTAATTACTCGCTGTTACAGAACTCATTGTTTTCCTAATGTAATTTTGTGATTTCATTGTTACAGTAAATGATAAATAAATTTTGTTATATAGAACCCTTTTTAAAATTCATTTAACAATTTTTATTATCTGATTCTAGCTATATGATTGCGGTATTCAGAATTTATGAAACCTTTCCTATCTTATACATGTGGTAGATAATAAAGATGATACATCATTTTTGCTATGATTGATATACTAAATTGATATATTTTTTATCAGCAAGCTTCTGTTGCTCATCAAACGTGATTCAGACCTAATTAGGTATACATATAGTGTAACTTAGACACGTAAATGATGTGGGTATTTATTTTACACGTTCATAACGTAAAACATTAGCTGCCTTCTTATACTTTTGTAATTCCGTACCACGTCCGTACTAAGCTATTATAGGTCAACTCAAGGTCAAAATATTACAATTACAACGGACAAACGGATCCACATAATTTACCTACTTCCACATTACGTACAACTATGTCACTCATTTTTATCTGACGCAATATTTAACATTATTTTAATAAAACGTTCGTTTGTTTTCCTAATCACTGATTGTTCGCGTCCGACATATTGAAAACATTATTCAATATCGTAACCTCGGACTCGGAACCGTATATAATGAAATTATCCACGTGTATGACGAATTTATAAGACATTTCTGCTACGTAGATTTTACACGCGTTTGTAAGTACAACTCCATAAATATCTGGTCATTTGAAGCCCGTGCGGTGTCAACAATGGAGCGGTATGTATGGATGCCTCCCAAGGTTGCTAATGACGTCAGCATCCAAAAGTTGCTGTAGGCCAAGGTCATTGAACGGTAATGCCAGACTGTATGCGCATATCGATATGCGCTTGATTTTATTATCTGTGGTTCTCATTTGCGATGTGTTCATGAATTTAATTTGCATTATTTGGAGCATTATTTTTGCATAGCTGGTATAAATTATGCATGATTGTAGTATTTTTTGTACGGAATTAGACGGTCAATGATAAATAAATCGAGTCTCACGCATTATCAAACAAACGAGTGAAAGAGACGGTAAATACATCCGAAAATGCGTTTCTGATATAAAAATATAAAGTGCTTTAAACTCCATTTACCTAATGTACATTTGTTTTTCTTCTAATTCATGCGTGGTTTTCTCCATTTCATTGTCATGAGTCAGATAAGTACTTAAGCATACCTAATAATTTTCTTCATAGTCACATAATCCTGTTATTGTCGTAGTGATAAATTTTTGATTACAATGTCTGCCGATTTTCATTACAGCTTATAAATTTTCATAAAATTCATAATTCATGGTATTAAAAGATAAAATCTGAAGATAAAAAAATATGAGTGGTCACTGCAGTTACTTAATTTTAATAACAATAATACCTTTTAATCAAATGAAAATCATTACCTATTAATTTTTACTAAGAAGGGTTCTACTGTTGTTACTGGCTGATTACAAATACACTTACGGCTTACTGGCTGAATGTAGAAAAAAATACTTTTTGACATTGAATGAAGCCTGTCAGATTGACAAATTTAGCATTCATTGGATCTTGTAACAAATAAGTGGAACACGGAATTAAGTCATCGTCAAGTGAATTTAAATCGGAATTAACTAAAGTAAAGATTTTATTAAATCAACAAATAGTCAGTTTTGCTCTAGATTTCAGTTTGTTTAGTTTAGAAAGAAATGTGTGATGAAGGTATTTCATGGTTTTTCGTACGAAGACCTCTGTTTGTGTCGTGAGTTTTTTTATTTCATGATTTTGATTTTCTAGTGATGTTAGAATATAATATAAATAACTAGTGGCACGACCCGGCTTTGTCTGGGTCTTATGAAGTTATGACCCAGGCAAAGCCGGGTCGTTATTTATGTATTCTAATTATTGGCCTATAGCCATTTGGTACCATTCAAAAGGTGAAAGATTTGTAGTGGCTTCAGAGATCACCATACACGTAGGAATAATCACAAATTTCGGGCTCCCTTGTTATATAGATTTTCTTACTTTTGATTCTGTATTGCCTTTATTAGATTCAATTCAGCTTTAAATTCAGTAGGCGAATTCATCGTGAAACATTAAAAAGACATTTATGATTCACGATGTTTCCAAGAATTAAAAAAAAAATAAGAAGTACTTACAAGCTCTTGACTACTCTATACAAGTTCAAGTTTTTCAAGTGGGCGTGGATAGCCAAATTCAATTTGGCCATCCACGCCCACTTTCCTGGCTAGGAAAATTGATTTTCAAAAATCCAAAGATACTCTTTTAATTTTTTATCACAATCGTCCTCGTCGTGACTTCTTTGAGTGTTTTTCGCTACTTCTCATAGTTTCGGATTTGGCCATCCACGCCCACTTGAAAAACTTACGCTGTAAAAACACAACAATTAACAACAACAACAATTATTACGTTTTCTATAGTTTTACGTAACTTTGTATTTTAGATAACTATTTTCATTGTGAAACATAAATCGTGCTCCTAAAGGTCGAAAGGTCGAAGCCACTAAAACCGTTTCCGTCAACGTAATCGGATTTGTGCTTCATCCGATTACAATTATGGCTAAGTTATGTTAGTAAACAAGCACCATTTGGGCAATAAGCCAATTAGGTGTGTATTATGTTTGTGACATACTACAATGAGGGTTTCCGTTTTTGTGCCCACCAGTTGGCGCCACTGGCCAGTAAGGTCCCTACGTCACCATAAATATAGCTGCGCACGGAAGAAAATTTTGAATTAATATCATTTCTAATGCCGTAGAAGTGCGATTGAATATAACATCAGAAATGCGGTTTAGCACAGTCCCTTTTTCGAAAAAAAAAGAAGATAACAGTTTCCGAAAGACAAAACTGTTAAAGCAGTGTTTGGTACCCGTACCTATCTTAATCTGCCATATTTGGAAAATATTCACAACAATAAAAACACAATAAATAAAATCGCGCTTAAAGCCAAAATCTATGATATTTGACATTTTGAAGACCTCACTCTACACCAGCGCCTCTAGCAGCAAATTCAAACGAGGTACATGAATTCTCTTTGTCATAATAATTTCATTTTTTGATACACTAATATCAATCTGAGTCCGAGTGATATCTAAAAGTGCTTGTAAATGAGCTACAAAAAGTGAATCTTGTTGGCAATTTTGCTGACCAATATAGCTCAATATAATTATTTGCAACCAAAAACCATTGAAAAAGATTGTTCCAAATATGTTGAGATATACATTGCTCGATCTAATTTTTTATCAGTCAGGAACCTTTTCAAAAAGTTTTTGTTTGCCGCAGAAAGAGTGATTATTCTGTCCTAATTTTTAGTACATAAATCAGGGCCGCTATTGTACTTTAAATGATCCAAAACGAGGAGATAGCCTCCAACCAAATCTGACTAGGTATTTTGACTGATCACAAATATCAACGCACTTTAAAATTTATGCTAATTAGTTAAATTCCAAGTACCATGCCTCTTCAAGCAATAATTCATGTAACCAAAATTAAATAAGATTGTGTACAGAGTAAGGTGTGCAAATTACATTAACAAAATTGAATGACCTTGACCCACTTATATCGCGTACGGATATACTTGGGAAAGTTGCGTAGACGCAGGTTACCTAACAACTGTATACCGTTACTTTGTTATTGTTATGTGCCTACTTCATGAGTACATACCTTCTTTTATGTAATATTATGAACGAACGATTAAGTTCTATTAAAGAGAAATTATTTTCAATTAAAATTCAATTAATTGTGGCCGTTTTGTTTCTCCGGTCTTTTTGAAAATGTTAGATTGAAAATATTTCTTTCGTCGATATTATCAAGATGAGAATAAGTGGCCATCTAATTAATACTCGTACTACCTAAGAATTGATAATACTACCTTTCTCTAATTCTTCGAATAGTTATTCATTCTTTTTACTTATCGATATTTTTTTTTTGGTTACAGAGATCGAAGGGAACAGGAGCAACGAGAGATGTTGGAAAAGCAACAGAAAGAAAGAAAGGAGAGAGAACGGATAGAACAAGAAAGGGAGCGAGAGAGGGAACGAGAACGAGAGAGGGAAAAGCAAGAGAGGGAAGAAAAGGAACGAAGAGATCACGAGAACGCGGCTTCAAAACTAGTGTCGAGGCATTTCGAGGAATCTCTCAGGCTGGCTAATCAAAAGGTAGTTAGCTGATTGACTTAAAACTATAAACTATTATTGTCAAGTATAAATCAGTAATCCTATTTAATTTTAGTGGTTCAGTCAAAGTAAAGCCTTGCCATTTACCATGGAAAAATATTGACGAAAGTTTTGTTTTTGTTTTAGCGGGAACGCATGTCGTGGTCGCTGCTGCACAGCCTGGCGCCGAGCCGCGGCGCGCCGCAGGAGCACGAGCGCCTGCGCGCGCCGCCGCCCGAGCGCGCCTACTACTCGCCGCCGGGCCACGCGCCGCCCGGCCACGCGCCGCACCCCGCGCACCCCTCTACGCGCCCCCCGGCCACCTCCCCCGCGGACTACCACGCGCAGCACGCCAGGCTCGCCCTCCCCTCCAAAACGGATAAACAATCACATCCCTCCTTACCTAAGGGCGAACCTAACTTTGCACCCTACAATTATCCCTATAGATACGATAAAATTAAAGACCAGCACCTACCGGCGCCACCGCCGCTGGTCCCAGAGAAGAACTCAGTGATAGTCAAGCACGATCCCAAACAGATCCACCTCGAACAGAAGCACCCGTATCCTAGCAAGCCCCGGAGCGAGCCCAACCCCCACTACCTGCCGTCGAGGCCGTACCGGACGGGCCCCTCGCCGCATGCGCCGCCACATCCGCATCCGACGCTGCAGACGTCACCACACGCGGCGCTCCCGGCACAGGACAAAAACGCTCGGCGGATGTACCAGCCTCCTCCTCCACGCTCGCCAGCTTACTACCAGACGGCACAGCCCGTGAAGCCCAAAGTATCTAGCCCTGCGCCGCCCCACATCTACGGCAAGCCCCCGTGCAACTCCCCTGGTCCCGCGCCTGGCCCCGCGCACTACGCCGTGGCCGTGGAGCAGGCCACCATGCCGCCGCACAGCAAGGTGGAGCAGCCGCCCGTGCCCTACCCGCCGCCATATGCACGCAGCACGCGGCCCCCGCCACCCGCACATTCGCGCACCCCTGAGCCGCGGCCTCCTCAGCGCGCGCTCGTGGACTCCAACTCCACGTCGCCGTGCCAGCTCCAGCCGCTGGACCTGGGAGTCTCGCGCGACGACCCCGACCGCCTGTCGCCCCGGCGACGAGGTGCCTCGGATCCCCCCGAAGCTGATGCCAAGCGGCGGAGACTCGAGGAACCCTCTGCGCCGGAACCGCTAATAGCGGCCTCCGCCGGCACCGGGCGCACGCCGCACGGCTCCGAGCCTGCCCCGCAGGCGCCCGGTCCGCCCTGCGACGTGCGCGTGCCGTCCGCCGATGGCAGCGTGGCCACGCCCGAGCGTGCTGCCGGCGCTTCGCCCGCGCCGCACATCACGCCCACGGCGAGCCCAGCACCCTCCACACCTGTACCTCCGGTGGCCGCATCGCCGCCCATTGCCGCTGCCCCTCCAACAGCACCTACGCCGCCCGCACCTCCGGCCACGCCGCCAGTCTCCACCGGAGCTGATGGTGATACCCCTGGCAAGTCTGCACAATCTCCACGTGATAACGGCGGTGCGCCCGTACGACACCTCGGCAAGAAGGCGTGGTTGCAGCGACACGAGACCGCACCCATCGGCGAGGGCGACTGCTCCGGCGGTGGCGGAACTTGTATTACACTTCCTATGGCAATCAACAGAGTATCGGAACCTGACGATTCTAGTTCAAACATAGTCGTGCCAGTAGCTGCGAAATCAATCCAGCGTGGCGCGCGGAAAACAACGAAACCGAGGAAGCCAAAAGAGGCGAACGGTCGCGTAGAAGATGCGGAGGAGGATAGCTCGAGTTCCGACCGAGAATCTGCTGCACCCCCGAAAAGGAAGCCACCGAAGGCAAAGCGGAAAAAAGGCGCAGTTCCACGTAAGGCTGGTGATGAGCCGAAGAGAAAGAAGGCTTCAGAGAGTGGGAGCGAAAGTGATAAGGAGAGTGACGATAAAGACTCAGATTCTGGTGGTAGTGGGAGTGGCAGCGGCAGCACGTCGAGTCGACGAGGCGGCGCGGGTCGCGCGCGAGGCAGGCGGGCGCGTGGTGGTGGAGGTCGCGGAGGACGCAGACGTGACGAGCCCCCGCGCCGCACGCCGGCCGCCACGCCCGCGGCGCGTGTCACACCGGACTCGTTCCTGCAGAACGGGCCGTGCTTCGAGGTGGCGCCGCGTCTGGCCAAGTGCCGCGAGTGCCGCTGGTCGCCCGCGCAGCGCGACAAGGACATGCCGAACATCTTCTGCCGGTTCTACGCTTTCCGAAGACTGAAGTACGCCAAAAATAGGCAGCTGGCTATCGCTGGCTTCTCGGATCCTTACAAAGACGCCGAGGAGGTGAGAAACTTTTTCATTTGGTGCTAATTAACTTCTTTAAACTGGATTTTCATTAAAATCGGTACATGCTATCAACACTACGCGGTGTATAGCTTTTTGGTTTATAAATTGGCTGTCGTCATTTTTTCTACACAAAATTAAAAAGCAAATATTAACGAATTGCCTTTATTTGTATACAGGATGATAAGAAGCTATGGCTGTCGTCATCCGCCGGAGCGGCTGAGCTAGATATCGAGATGAGTTGCTTCCTACTGAGGGAGATTGGAGACCAGTTCTGTGAACTGCTACAACAAGAGAAGGAGGCGGAATCCCATCACTTGAATGATGGTAAGTTTCCTTTTCAATGTGAAAAAAAGTTTTTCGTAATCCAAGTTTATTTTGACAATCCAATGACACTTTTACCAAGTAGCTTACAATCTGTGGAAGAATTTTCGAAATCGGTTCAGTATTTTCAGAGATTACCTTTACAAACATTCTAAGAACATTACCTTCTTATATTTAATTCAGACGCTTATTTGTATTGTTATCTTATTTACAGATAAGACGATAGCATGGAAACGAGTGGTGCAAGGAGTGAGAGAAATGTGTGACGTGTGTGAAACTACCCTCTTCAACTTCCATTGGACGTGCGGCAAATGCGGCTTCGTCGTGTGTTTAGACTGTTATAAGGTAAATATTAACACAACAACTCATCATCAGCAGCCCACTGCTGGCCAAAAGCCTCCACAACTCTCATTTAACTGCTATCCTACGAAGACCACTCATAAGCTTTTCTAAATCTTTATGTTTGTAAATGCTCTTGTTATTTAATATGATTTTTTATTATTTACAGTCACGGACATCCGGTGGAGAAACTGCTACCGTTCCGACTGAAACGAATAACTCCTCGAATGCCAACAGTAATGGCGAGAGAGATTCCTTTGGGTGAGTTTCAAATCTTCTATTATTTCTCTCCACAGTTTCAGTTTTATATAGTAGATTTGTTACCTACTTCTACAAAGCATTACTTTAGTTCGCCTATATTTCTTAATCAGATAGGGCTCGAGGTGTATACAGTTCAGTACAACCACAGGAAATCTTCGTACTATCATGTAGGTAATAAAATGAATTCAAACGCTCTCATAAACTGAGACAACACATTCAGAGTACTCCTTTTGTCCATAATTCTGTTGTTGGGGAGTTTGTTGAAACTACAATATTGTTAGTTTGCTATACAATATTATCAATTTAACCTTGTGTGGCTCACTAGCCACACAAGGACCCGTGGACCCGTTTTGGGGACTTTCTGTAGTGTTGATTCTCAGTAAATTTTAATAAATGGCTTTAAATTTGTGAGGTAACATAGGTAATAACCCGTATCTGTTACAGTTGGCTAACCTGTACGACGGGCGGTGCCCACCCCGCGCGGCGCCTGCTGCTGACGCAGATCGCGGCGGGCGGCGCGCTGGACGCGGCGGCGGCGCGCGCGCACGCGCTGCGCTCGGCCTTCTCGCTGCCCGCCTGCGCCTGCGGCACCGCGCCCGCAGCGACACCTAACACGAAGGCTGCGGCTAGGAAGCTGCTGCATAAGGCGCTTATGAAGGTAGGCCTGAGAAAATTATGTTTTCGTAAACAACGTGAAAAGTGTTTTCTTATCCAAAAGGATTAATGTACCAGGATAAAAAGTAGCTACCTAGTAATATTCTACCTCTGAGCAAATTCATCCAGATCCGTTCAGGTGTTCTAGCATGATTGAGAAACAAACATCCATTCATCCAAACTGTTGTAATTGTAATATCAGTGAGATTATTTGTCTTTTAAACTGGGGTTCAAAGAAGTTGTTGTTTACTGGAAAGAACTGGGGTTCAAAGAAGTTGTTGTTTACTGGAAAGGAGGGGAATCTGTTTTTTTTTTTTAAAGAACGGAACTGATAGCTATATTTCACGTACTGCAACGAAATTCCTGTGTTAATATCCAGCAGGTTTATACGAATATGAAGTAACCGTAGCAACTAGCATGACACCACTATCCTTGTTCACGCAACAAGTATCTAATGCTTATTCCTTTGTTTACAGAACGTTAAAAAAGAAGATGTAAAAGAAGAGGCAGCGTCAGCCAACGGCTCATCACCAGTCAAGTCTGAAAACGGCAAGACTGGCAGTTCAGTCGTTAGTTGGTTGTCCGACATACCGCTCAAAACTGAGGCTGAAGACGAGAAGTCCGAATCCAGCTCGTCGGACTCTGAGGAAGGAGGCAATTTCTCAACGTTACGAGAACTACTAATAAGACCACCGCCTGAAGGCGGTGACACGCAACCTAAGAAGAAACAAAAGAAGAGCAAAAGCGATATCCTCGATGACGTCATCTCAAGCGTTGTCGACGAGAAGAAAGACGGCGAGGATGGTGAAGTTAAACCTTTCGCGTTGTCGAATGTCGTCAAGCGTTACGACAGGAGTGGGCGCAGTCGCGACGAGCTGCCCATCCGCATCATGACGCTCACGGAGTCCAAGCTGCTGTACCCCGACGTGCCGCACTCCTGGCTCTGCGACGGCAAGCTGCTGCATCTCACAGACCCCATCAATCCTGGCAATTATAAACCGTTCCAGGTAAATTGTTGTTCCATAATTTATACCTGTTAATCACAATTTTAAGAAAATATAATGTATATTAAACAATTTCCTTAAACATGTTACTAATACTAATGCGATTTTCTTCTATTGTTATAGGACCAATGGAAACGCGGTCAACCAGTTCTAGTCTCAGACGTATCGACCATTCTCGATAAAGACTTATGGAGTCCTGAGAGTTTCTCAAAGGATTTCGGTGAAACGAGAGTCGATTTGGTCAATTGTGCGTCAGGTTTAGTGGTGCCGTACCAACTCGGCAGAAAGTTTTGGGACGGGTTCGACCTGGCCGCCAAGAGGCTGCGAGACGAACGCGGCGCCCCCATGGTGCTCAAACTAAAAGACTGGCCACCGGGCGAAGACTTTGCGGAGCTTCTCCCAGCGCGATTCGACGATCTCATGCGTGCGTTACCACTCAGTGAATACACATCCCGCACCGGAAAACTCAATCTGGCTGCGCGGTTACCTGAATGTTTCGTCCGTCCGGACCTCGGACCCAAGATGTACACCGCGTACGGCGGCGCGGGAGGCACCACCAACCTGCACCTGGACGTGAGCGACGCCGTGAACGTGATGGTGCACGCCAGCGCGCCGGCCGACGCGCCCGAGCGCGGGCGCGAGGCGGCGCGCGCGGCCGACGACGCGGGCGTCGACGTGCTGTCGCGCCGCCGCGCGCGCCTCAAGCCGCCCGCCGCGCTGTGGCACATCTACGCCGCCAGGGACGCCGACAAGATCCGCGACTTCCTCGTGCGAGCCGAGCTGGAGCGCGGCGCGCGGCCGCGGCCGCAGCACGACCCTGTGCACGATCAGACCTGGTACCTCGACGCCGCGCTGCGCGAGCGCCTGTATCGCGAGTACGGAGTGGAGGGCTACGCGATACTGCAGTGCCCGGGTGACGCCGTGTTCATCCCGGCCGGAGCGCCGCATCAAGTGAGGAACCTCCTGGACTGCATCAAGGTGGCGGAGGACTTCGTGTCGCCCGAGAACGTCTCGCGGTGCTTCGAGCTCGCGCAGCAGTTCCGGCGGCTGTCTCGCCAGCACTCTAATAAAGAAGACAAGCTACAGATAAAGAATATCGTGTACCACGCGGTCAAAGATTCTCTGTGCTGCCTGGAGGAGGCGCTCGCCGAAGCCAAGTGAAGCCGGGCGGGCGTCCCGCATTTGATCTCAACCTCGAACGTAACATTAATTGCTAAGTTCCGCATTTAACGTAAGATTGGGAGCGAGTATGATACGCGCTGTGCGCCGTTTCGTGTATAAGATGCCATTGTTAAGCGTCCGAGTCGATTGTGTACCAGTTATGTGTGTAAGTGTACTCGAAATGTGATTTAGTCCGACGGTCGCGATCGGAGTATGTGCAATGTAAATTAGTCTGATTATGGTGATATCGTTGAGATGTGGATATGTTTTATGTTCCTTAATTGAAATACAAATAAAACTCTTCTGGTTATTTACAGCTTAATTGTAGCTATAGTGATATGTATGTATTGTGTAAATTTTAATTCGAATTCCATCGAGTACATATTAAGAATTGTATACTTTTAAGTTATTGTATTGAAGTAAAACAAACGTATTCGCTCGAAGCATTGTACATTACAACACGGCATGTAGATAAGTTTATCCTATTACTAGATTTCTCAATTTGGTTATGTTACAAAATGATAGTTAAACAAAGTATGTGACAATTTCTTTTTGTCCTTATTGCTGTATTAGGAAGTTTTTTTTTGTACTGTGTATATTATGTATGGTTATAAGTTGGAATAAAAAAAGATGTTTATATGAAAAGTTTGTTTTAATCATTCTAAGTACCGGTACTGAAGAATCTACTTAGCCTGAGTCTTGGTAGCTCTGAGTAGATTTGGATGACGATGGGTAACTAACAGGCGTGATTCTAGATCAGAAACGGTAAAGTTTGATGAACAATCATTTACTCTGGAAAGAGCTGTCAAGCTACAACAATATTATATCAATAAGTTAAAGGCCTAAAAGCTAATCTAAGCAAAACTGACAAAACATGGGTCTGGTACAAGAATACCAAACAGTAAAATAATATGGAAGTCCTACCCGACTATTCTCAATATCTGAGTTAACTAGCCGTCGTCAGAGGCTATAAAATGGGCCGGGCACAAAATAGGTTCATACTTTTCGAGGTTTGGATACTCTGTAAATAAACAAAATGTAATTGAAGTTAGTTTTCATTGTACAGCGCCATCTTTTTATAGGTGGTTGAACATTTACGCTGACTTACTAATTTATTTCCACGTAGTTTTGCTACTCGCCAACAGATGTCACTGCAACTAAATTGCTTACTTTTTCAGAATCGATTTTCTCTTTTGTCTATACAGACTGTTATAGGTAGTAATTTGGGAAAAAACTTAGTTGTGTTTTAAATTTATTTTATTGCGGAACTTCAAATATTGCCATTGTTACCATACGTTCCTCGAATAAGGTGCACGATAAAAATAAAGTAACTTAGGTATAAATAAAATATAATTCACTGATTCTGAGAATATACGACAAACAGCGGAAAGTTTATAACGTACTTATCTACTTTTATCTGAGAAGTTCCTCGGAGTAATAAATAAAACTTTATTTTTAGGGTTCCGTACCCAAACTTTTTTACAAATAATACTACCGACTTCCAAATAAGAAACCTACAAAATGAAAATCACTTTAAGTCACTTTTCATTCACTTCTACTTGGAAGTCGGTGAAAGTTATTTTTCACTTTGCAGTTTTCTTATTTGGAAGTCGGTAGTATTTTTTTGTAAAAAAGTTTTTTATTTTTCATTCTTTAGTTGTACCTTACTTATAGGCAAGTTGTTTAGTAAGTTACCTTAACGCCAGAATAGATAACCCGACTATCATGAAACTTGAACATAATCGGTGAAATGAGAGATCTACGTACCCTTAAGAGTGTACTGGCGTGATGTTATGTTATGAAATGGTATAATCAATAAACAGACATGCGATTGCAGCAATTTTTGCCCGAGAGATTTGCCGTTATTTATTGAAGAGTTCTGTCGTATATCTTCGAAGTTCTTCATCAGATCTTTACCAAATTAAAATTGGACCATTTTTTTTATTTTCAAAATCGGTCCATAACTGACGGAGATATCAGTGAAAATACACAAAAAAAAAGAACATACTTGAAGTCGAACATAGAACCTCCTCCTTTTTGGGCTCTGTCCGTCTGCCTGTCTGTCTGTCTGTCCTGTCACCAGGCATTATTTCATGAACCGTGCTAGCTAGTCAGTTGAACAAAAATTGCCGCGTGCAAAGCAACTCACCAGGCTACAAAGAACAGTGTGTCTCGGAATCACAGGTGCTTTCAGGACAACACCTAAAGCAGAGATTGAGAGATACCTCAACATCCCTCCTCTGCATATGATGATTAATTCGCGGTGGCCCAGTGGCTAAGACCTCGCCTCCTGCTTGAGGTCGTGGGTTCAAATTCGGGCCAGTACCAATGTGACTTTTTCAATTCATATGTACTTTCTAAGTTTGTCTTGGACATCGCTGGCAACGGTGAAGAAAACATCCTGAGGAAATCAGCAGCTGTATTGCGTAAATGCTCAAAGAGTTTAAGCTCTATCCAAGCGACCAAATCGGCCAAGCACACAAAACGGAAATCGATATCGCCTCATTCATCTCGCATGTGATTGGTCGATTTGGTTGGTTGGATAGAGTTAGAACTCTTTGCGCACTTACGCAATACGGGTACCGGACTAACAGTCAGTATTTGTAAGTTTGTGCGCTCCATTGGCGTAATTGCTGCAAGGCGTTCCAGTGCGAGGGTAGAACAAATAAATACGAAATATGTTTGAACTCGAGGCAAGGAAGAGATTAAATCGTCTCCCTGTTGCTGGACTATGGGATGCCTCTAAGCCAAAGACTAAACATACAATGTTTGATGGAAATGAGGACCTGGATCGGATAACAAGCATGATATTCGATAAAATGCAAACTATGTTTGTGTGTGAAAGGTCTTTGAAGGTCCAAATCCCAACAATAAAGGACTGGGCGAAGGGACTTCCTCCAACAGAACAAGATAGTCTGGTGTGGTACACTGATGGATCCAAAATGGAATCAGGTACAGGAGCGGAAATATACGCAAAAGGTTACAAATGTGACAAAAGCTTAGGGAAGACGGCAACTGTATTCTAAGCAGAAACGTTAACCATAATAACCTGTGCTCAAGGAATATAGATAGAGGAAACAGAGGTAAATCCATATAGATTCAGTCAGAAAAGTTTCGGGCATGGATGATTTGTTTATGATTCCATATACATTTTTTGTTTTTTTTTGGTGTAGTTAGATTGGTACAACTGTTTTCCATTTTGGCGCTGAGTTTGAGTGACATCTGTTATTTAGATTTAATACAGTGCTAGTTTTAGTTATACCATATCTAGTGCGTATTGCGAATTTCAAAATGGAAAAAAACATCGAATTAAGAGTTTGTCTTAAATTTTGCATCGCCAATGAAATTTCCTGATCGGAGTCACTGAAAATGTTACAGAAGACTTACAGTGAATCGACATTATCAAAAACACGTGCTCATGAGTGGTACAAAGCGTTCAAAAGCGTTCGAGATGTGATGGAAGAATGGCCTCGCTCTGGTAGGCCATCAACGTCTGCAACTGAAGTTAATATCACAAAAGTGAAGGACTGAAAATCCTCATTCAAGTTTGATAGAGATAGCCGCCGAACTTTCTATGTCTCACTAGTTGGTCCGTAACATTTTAAATCATCACTTGGATATGAAACATGTTGCCGCTCGGCTAGTCCCAAAAGACCTGAATTTTCTCCAAAAACACAATCGCATAAGATTCGCTGAGGACTTGCTAGAACGAGTCAGTTCCGACCCAACATTTTTTTTTTAATTCTACAACTTATATGCTTAAATAACAATATAATGTTAGAAAGTACCTTTTAAGCAAAACATTGCTTGTATTAGGTATTTCCGCTCATGCTGTTTACATTAGCAATACATAAGTGAGAAATTTAAACAAAAGACCCAACATCCATGAAACGCATTGTTACTGGTGATGAGACGTGGGTTTACGAGTTTGACATGAAAACTAGTTAACAAGCTTCGGAGTGGCGCCTTCCAACTGAATTGAAACCGAAAAAACCACGCCAAAGTCGATCAAAAGTCAAACTCGTATTGACTGCTTTCTTTGACTAAGTATCGCGTTGTTGTACACTCGGAACTCTTGCCAGAAGGTCAAACGGTAAATAAAGAAAATTATTTGAGCGTTATGCGGCGTTTAAGAGAGCAAATTAAACGAAAAAGGCCAGATTTGTGGAAAGAAAATTCTTGGATTTTGCACTACGATAATGCGCCTTCGCACAAGGACATCATTGTAAACGAATGTTTGACCAAAAACTCAACATATACCATCGAGCAACCACCTTATTCACCAGATATGGTTCTAGCCGACTTTTTTATTTCTCCTAAACTCAAATTACCACTTCGTGGCACCCGTTTTAATTCGATAGAAGACATAAAGAAGAATTCGCGGCGAAAACTGAACTCGATTCCGGAAAAAGCGATTAAAAAATATTTTAATATACCTATTGGTTTATTCGTTGGCGTAAGTGTATCTTTTCTGGAGGAGCATACTTTGAAGGTGATAAAATATATATGGATAAACTAACATTTTGTGTATTATTGATCTTTTACTTTCTTAACAGAGTAGTATATTCTTAGTGACAGTCAGGCTGCAATCAAAGCCTACAAAATCATCATCCTACAAAATGGACTCCAAACTTGTTCTGGATGCTATCCAAACTCTACACAGGTTTGGGAAATCATAATTATAAAATGGGAATCATAACAGAATAAGACTGATGTGGGTCCCTGGGTATAAAGGAATCCACGGTAACGAAATGGCAGATGAACTGGCAAGAGAGGGCTCAATAAATTATTTTGTGGGTCCACAACCATGAGTAGGCATTTTGACGTGTCTCGTAAGCCACATTCAGGGAATTTGCAGATCACAGACTACAAACACATTGGCTGTGTAATACCGGTCTGGAACACTCCAAGAAATGGGGATGTGAAATGCCATTTTTTCACGATAGGTGGCGCATCGTCGCTATGACCATTGAAAGCTGTCAAATCCATACATTTTGTAACCTACAATTCAGTAAATTTAAATTCTCTCTGTGTGCTGTTCCAGGATGTACCAACCCCGGTGTTCATTTGTTGCCTCAAGATACAACGTTAAAAAAAATGGGAAAATGCCATACATATTTTTAGGTTATGTTATGTACCTGTCAAAGTAACTCTGATTATGTTGCTTGACAATCTTCGGCGATATAGTGGAGCTATTAACGTATTGATAAAGTTACACTAATATATATATTTAGATAATGTCATTTGCTTGGCCTTCAGAAGCTTGAGAGCTTTGATTGCCGAAAATAAAATAACACTTCTAACTTACAACGTAAAGAATACCAACACATGAAAGTAATGTTCTCTCATTTTTTGTGAATTGTACTACCATGACTCAAGTAAACAATAACTCATTAGCCAAATCTAGAAAATATCACCGATGAAAAATATTTTATCATATAAAAGTCTGACTCTCAATAAGATCTGTTTTCTTTCCAGTTATCCTTGCTCCTTTTTTCTTTATTTCGTCTTTCAATACCCTAAGCTTCCAGGGACAATACTTGATATCAATAACGATGGTAGACCGATTAAAATACAAAACAATAACAAAAAAACGTGATATAAAAATGATTTGACAGCAACCATTGCGCCGCCAGCGACATCTGCGCTCAGCTTTGCGTTCACATCCCGATTCCTGGGCTCTACGTTCAAAGCACGGGAATGCATTTGGAATATGAGCAGGGGGCAAATTCGTTACTTGCTTGGGGTCTTTACTGGCCACTTTGGAACCAAAGACATGCTCATGAAGATGGGTCTAACCGCGACACCCATGGGGAGTGTCGCCGCCGCCCAACCTGCGGCCCGCCGCTACGCCATCCGCCGGACCAGGACGCGAGGGCTGGCCAGGTCCGCGCGTCCGACCCGTACCGGATAACGCAACGTAGAGACGCAGCGACGGGATTAATTATTATTTGTAGATATTTGTATGTACCTGGGGTTTGTTCCGAGAGGAATCTTCAATAATTTGGGAGGTTTGCTTCGCGTAAATCGGCTTTGAGTTCTTACTAGCTCGCACCATGATTCAGCTCGCCATCTGTAGTTTTAAAGTAAATTGATTCCCACCATTCTATACGTTTTGATATACATAATTACATACTTAAACGATTCTGGTGTCTTAGGTGTGAAGTTATAGTATAGCACAGAAATGTCCTACACATACACATCTGCTAGTATCAATTATTCAGTTACATGCTCTACGAGATACAAGTCATCGTAGTTTGTTGGGTATTAAAGAGTTAACCGCAGCCAAGTCTGCCAATTAATCACTTGCTATCTTTGTGTGCACAACAGGGCTATTTCTCATAATATCTCTCTGTTGCATGTACTTTATACCCTCTTAGTACATGCAACAGTACATCATTTTGTTAGGGAGACTTCGTATTGCAGCACCGAAGGTCTCCTCTAACGGACTGATCACGGCCTTTCGCCCAGTCTAATTCTCACGAGGTTTGCGCATTGAAATATCGAAAGACCTCTTAATGTAACCGACTTCTAAGAGCATCAGAAACTTTCATAAAGTTAGGAAATCTATAGTTTAGGCGTTTAGGTGAGGAATCTCTACACTATTGTCTTAGTGCTACCACTTAGCTTATATCTTTCTCAGATGAGCCGCCACCACGTTGGACGCCTCCATCAAGACACCAATCACTTTTACCTTGCACTTATTGAATTAGCTACCTTACATTTGATTTAGTTCAAATGACTCTAAAGAAGCGGCAAACGCCATAGACTATCTAGACATATTACTTAAGCACCATAACCATAAACTATAAATACTCTTTATCTATGGTGATCGCTCTATTGGTTCGGTATTGCCAGCAGATCACCTCATGTTGTCATGTATGACTAACTTGTTACACGTTTCGCCCCTAACAATATTAATATGACTCTGTTACCTGTTTACTTCGCGAACCACACGTCGCGACAGGGAGGTTGTGTAGGGAAAATACGGAACGCAAGGAGAACCTTCTGTGTACATGCGATGGCTGTTAAGCGAATGGGTCTCCTAGGGTTTGGATATCCAAGACCGGAAGACTATATGCTCATATTTCCTAATCTCGTTGAAAATCTCATGAAGAAGGTTTTCAACGAGATTGGGGAGGAGTAGGTTTTATAGGGGAACACAAAAGATCCCAATGGGTCGAAATGTCCGAGTTATTTGTCGGCCCCTCCATAAGATAAGATAAGATGGACAGTTGAAATCTTCACAGATGATGTATTTCTGTTGCCTCTATAACAACAAATACTAAAAACAGAATAATATAAATATTTATGTGGGTCTCCCATACAACAAACGTGTTTCCTTTGCCATTTTTTTGCGATAATGGTACGGAACCCTTCGTGCGCGAGTCCGACTCGCATTTGGCCGGTTTTTACTTTATTTCTGTTTTATTTTTGTAAGAATAGACAGCGCTTTTGCCAAGACAATTAAAATCGTTAGTGAATTAATTTAATCACGATTCAATACTTTAATTTATTTATCAAAACCTTATGAAAAATTAAAAAGGCGTATAATGCCTTATTTTCTATAGGACTATAGGTACTTACCGTACATATGTGTTCAAATAATTTGATTAGGCAGCAGCAGTTCTCATTCTATATATATTAGTCTATGGCAATAGTACCTAGATAGTAGCAGTAAAGGTCTGAACTTGACTGCTTTTTTCTGCCTACAATAAGATAATGTAGGAACATAGGTATAAGGAAACAAAGACCGCCACGAATGATTCAATTTATAACAGAGGAAGCATGACTCCAGTCCTTTGTAACTGTACGAACAGGAAAAAGAGGATCAGATTTCAACAAACAGGTTTGAAGATTTCATAAAAGTTTGGATTAATGAACGTTTATTCGCCGAACATTGTCTATTTTTAGCAGAATGCGACAAAAATAAAATTATAAACTAAATAATAACATATTTATAAACAAACTATATGCAAACGCGTATAAAAAGGGGAGGGCTCATTGGGCGACAAAAAAATAGTCTACATCGTTGTCAACGGGAAGCGTTCCCAGAACTCTGGCGGTATTTATTGCCACGTTGGATTACAATGCTGATTCTCTGGCCGAAGAAAAGCCTAGCCGTCACGTTCTCTGGTCACGTTAAGAGTCGACTAACTGGCTTATATCTTGAAGTACTCGATGAGCACTTGAACCCAATGAAACTAATGTTTCATACCCAGTATTTGCGCCGTTTGAGATTTTCTGCACCAGCAGCCGTCCCATTACAGCCCGCCGTGCTAAGAAGATGGAATGGCGCAAAGGCATACATGTTGCATCCCACAACAACCACCCATCAACTACCCAACTTCCAAGGCATTATGGTCATCCCGTCTGGCCTCTTCCCATGGTTGCGTGCCGAGCCATTGGGTTCTAAAACAGCTGACAACCCGGTGATGACAAGAGCCTGACGTATGATGTGATTAATGCTGGCGTGCCGTGCTGTCCGACCAGCGCTCCTACTGCAGAATAGGCCTTGTTGTCTGAGGCGGTCGACTGCTTCACCATATTGACAACAGTGTGGAGCTCCGCTAGAGGACCCAAAAGCAGCTATGTAGCGATCCGGAAGCTGTTCTCACTTAAGATAATACCCAGTACATTTAAGTAGGGTAAAATTTAAGTTTTGAAGAACGAAGGGTGGTATTTAGGGGTAAATTGCTATTTTTACTTTCTATTGGTATTTTAGATAGGAAAATATGTGTAGAAATTGCCTATCGGAATACCAAAACTTGCTGTTGATCGCCTAGTAGGTTGACCGGTATGCAAATGAAAAAATAGCCTCAGCCTTAATTCTACATACGGACAGATGTAAATAATCTGTCCAGCTACAACAGACACTTAAATTGAGGCAAAGGCTCAGCTGGCTGCCAAAAAGCTGGGAATCCTTGCAAAGGTGAGAAGATACTTCACGCCAGAACAGCTGCTCAGCTTGTATCAAGCGCAAGTTCGATCATGCATGGAGTACTGTTCTCATCTCTGGGACGGATCTGCCAAATACCAGCTTGATGCACTAGAGTCGATCGAAAAGCGGGCCAAGAGTCTCATCGGCGATGAGGCACTGGTTAAGTCAAAGCTCCAGAGCCTTGAACACCGTCGCCGAGTTGCCAGCTTGTCGGTTTTTTATCGATTACATTTTGGGGAGTGTGCGATGGAATTGCATGATCTAATTCCGCCCAGCCCGTTTCATCATCGAACTACCAGACGTACGGCGATGCGCCATCGATACATGGTGGACATCCCACCCACACGCACTAAACGTTTTGAGAATACTTTTATTATACGTACAGCTAAGGAGTGGAATTCCCTGCCAGCGTCTGTGTTTCCCGATAGCTACAATCTAGGGGTCTTTAAGTAAGAGTGAATAGGTTACTTCTAGGCAAGCGTGCTCCACCGTCGACCACATCATCGCTTACCATCAGGTGAGATAGTGGTCAAGCGCGAGCCTATAACAAATGAAAAAAAAAAAGAAAAAAAACATAAATAATTTAAAAAAGACTGCATAACGGTACATGGTACATACCATTAATCTAGTTACTGTTATCGACTAAATCACTATAAACAACTCGCGGTACCGGTTTTAATAACAACAGATTTTTATTGTCAATGTCTAGATACTTCTCGTTGGATTTTAACGGTTTTCAGAATTACATTTACAGTCTACAGTAGATAACTTAGGTATCAATCAATACTTACTTTATTTTATTGTAAGAATATTTTTTAAGTTGAAGGAAGTGATATTATTTTCTCAAGAACCTAGAATTTATTTCGTTTTTTTTTTGCTTTGTCTGTTCTATCCCATTCCTAGGAAATGCCTCCAGGTATACTTAGGCATAGTTATAATAAATTAATAATTCATAATCAAAGTCTTTAGATTAGGCATATTGTTACCTTAGCACATTTGATTACCTGGGTAGGTCCTACTTACTTATAAATGATTCAACATAAGTCTGCATTTTCCTCATAGCATAGATATTAACAAAGGCGTTATTTTATACAATAGGCAGGACATATGTGTGGGCATTACATGAGATTAAATCAACGGATCCGAACAAAAAAATAACTGTCTCTTCTCGACAATACCTATTTGCGTTGAAATCAACATTATTGACCTGCAGATAAAGCGACATCTCTTGAAATGTGCTGTCCATTGCCGTTATTTTCCGAAAAGAGAATATAGTAAACTAGAATACGAGGTAGTGGACATCTGGTTGTGAGATTTGCATCAATCACTGCTGTTGGTGGAGACTCCCCACTATGCGATATAAAGCGGACTGGCTGGCCCTCTCTGTTCGCAGTTATACACGTTTTGTGCTCGAGAACGCAGATTTTGTGATTAAATAACCATGAAGGCAGCTACTTTGTTTGTTTTTGGTAAGTTATTTACATTTTATGATATCAAAACTTCGATATAATAGACGCTTTCGCGAATTATCTAAAACTTCTAGGACATTATTAGGTAACTTGTATGTACTTGTCATCATAACTATCTGACAGTGAAATAAAATTGTTGTTGTGGTAATAAATAAAACCTGGGTGATTCATATCAGTGTATTTTTTGCAAGCATTGTTTGGCGTGTTTTTGTTAGATTGAATAACTAATTTAGAATTTAGCGTGAACTGGTTAGTTAGGTATGTAATATGGACCAGAGAGGCTCTCCAGGGATAAAATCTAAAAGTTGTATGTCAATACAGGTAGCTGAGGGGAAAACTAGAGTAAATACAGCAATAGAGAACTTCCTGGACCTATGAATTTATAATTTTGTTATCCGCATCAGTTTTCATATTTTCAGTAATATGTAGAAATAGAATACCAACTTTATTTTCGTTATTAAAATCATCTGAGTATTACATATGACTGCAAGCCGACCCCAATATAGTTGCGAAAATGCTAAGCAGATTGATTGAGTATTACATAATTATGATATGCCATTCTAGGACAAACAAATTATACATGTTTTTCATTATTTGGAATAGCGTAAAAACGAATGAAAAGCAAGTTCCAATTAGCTAGTATCCTCTCTTTTCCCCTTAGCTTATTGCTTTTGTGTCAGTTCAAAAACATCTTTAGCACGACCAGCCAAATTAGCTATTAGGGCTTAATTCAGGTCCAACGTCATTCTCAAACTGGTGTTCATTGGTCCAAAGTGGTCCGTCTTCCTGCTATTACCTAGATGAGCATTTTACGACCTTAAATGGTATTTGTAAAGGTCAGACGTGCCTACGACGATCCTATGAGTTGATTACATGATGAGATCTAAATGCTTCCGGTTTGTTAGGGAGTCAGGGATAAATGTAGGCACCTAGTGTAGTGTAGCAATTTCAAGAAGCACTTGTCATGTTAAAGGAAAAACATGTTGGTATGCTTTCACAGCTGAAATAATTAACAGATTTTGATCTTCGATTTGGATTTCCTAATGTAGTAGACAACACCGCTGAAACAGTGAACTGAACAGTAAACAGAAATACCGCTGCAACATCGCTGGAACAGATAGTTTTCTTCACAAAAAATAGAAGAAAAAAAAAAACTTGGGAAAGATGAGGATTCAACTCTAAGAAGCAACAGTGTTAATACTTAGTTGCTAAGACGTATCACTGATAATAATTTGTTAACAGTCTCGATGTTGTTTTTCGGTATACAATTGTTTTTTTTTTACAAGTGATAAACTCAGGTCATGTATGAGTCATTTTGTTTCTAGAAATAAATAAATGTAATTATCTTTGCATGTGATGTAAAGTGTTGGCAAACATTTTTTTTTATGAATAATTTCGTAATTAAATTATATATTCAGCCTCGCATCCTTCCATTAAATCTTAATTAACTGGTTTTTGCTTTAACGCAATTTTTGTCGTTTCGAAAACCCCAAATAAGTGGTTTTCACCTTATAGTTAAAGGCTTATTTTTCCTCAATGCGATGAAGTGCTTAATAAACAACAAAAAGCTTTCACGCTGGTTTAATAACATCCTTGACTTCACTATATCGATGTTGTATTGGAATCAATTATTTTTTTGCCATGGCGGGTCAATTTTCCAGCTCTACACAACATGTACCTACAGGACATTAATAAAATTGGGGTACCCTATCTGGCAGAATTTTGATGCTCCGAAATTTATATGGCATAACACACTTGGCATAATCTTTTTTAGACGAATATTTTTAAGGCGTAAAAATTATATATTATAATTATCATTTGGCCGAATGTTTACATGTCCGAATTTACAATGGCACATTTTTAAGATGGCAGAATTTTAGTTGGCATAATTTCACTTGGCATATTATGAAGATGCCAGAAATTAATTTGGAATAATATTATGGGACGTGATTATTTGATCTTCTAGAATCTAAATGATCTATTGTAAAAGAGCAGTTTTAAAAATAAATGATGTAGTTTTTATGTTTAATCTTTATATTAATTATTGCGTCTATATTAGTTGATCTACGAATAAATTATAAATGAACTGCATTCAAGGTAACATGATAATTATGTTTAAACGTACTCAATTAATATTTGACATGCAAAAATAATATTTGATCCTCTTTTTTATTTATTACGTAACAGTTGGGCAATTTGATACTTATGGTCAATGAATTAGTCCAAGAGCGAGCGAAGCGAGCTCGGGAGCTTAGGGCACGCCGAAGATTAGGTTCGAAGGAGATGACCCGTTATCTCCTTCGTGTTAGGTTACTTAAGACCCTACAGACAGAAATAGGAGCCCCACGCAGCGGGGCTCCGTCGACTTTGTTGTTTAAATACTAATCGTTCTTATGTATTATATATTTAAACCAATGTCAACATTAAAATAATATAAAAAATCACATCTTTTTATTACGCGGCCGAATAAGTGATGGGCATTATTCAGAAAGTCCGGTCAATATAATTATTTAAATAGTTTTTATCATATTGCCTACTAATTTTAGTAGACATTTCTATTAAATAGATTATTTTGAATGAACTATGATTTTTTTTAACATGATAGATGATGGTATACAATTATTATGGATATGAAATGTATGCCAAAAGACGATTCTGACTGTGAACTTTCTGCGATATGATGGTTCTGCCTTTTAATGATTATCGATATCAAATTTATGCCAAAAGATGATTCTGACTTACAAAATTATGAGTTTTAATGTATTATATGATAAATAAGTGTATGCCAAATGATTTTCTGCAAAATGAAGTTTTTGCTATCTGTTGTTATGCAAAGTAATATTATGACTTAAAAAAATCTGCTATAAAAGGTAGACCCATAAAACTGACCCGCATTATATCAAAAACAATTCTGGTAGTTGCATAAAACATTTCACCTGCATTCAGCAACGGTAAAGGCAGAAGTGCACATTTTTTTTAATAAATGTGTCTTAGCAATAGTTGTCATGTTTTGATCAGATCATAGAATCATCCCCAAACCAAGCTACTCTAATCATCCTGCTTCGCCAATTTCCAGCCCTGGTGATCGTGACGGTATCCTGCCGTCCCGACAAGCCTGACCTGAAGCAGGTCAAGGCCGAGGCAGCCCGCAAGAAGGCTTGCATGCATGACTGCAGTTCCGTTGCTCTGGACCCCGTCTGCGCTGGCAAGACGGGAGAGAAGCCCAAGTCTTTCGGCAATGAATGTGTCATGAACAACTACAACTGCGAACACCACGATAGTGAGTATTGTTTGCACATTAAATTATCATGTCCACCGCAAGGTTCTTTTTCTTCTTATCGTTTCGATGGTCCATTAATTTAAACTATAGGGGCCAAGTAGGTAGCCGCGTTTCTTGCAGCGTCAGAGGCAAGAGCAAGACCACTACTAGGCCAGAGTTAGGGTGCAAGTAAATGGACAGTCGGGCAACTCCAGCAAGTGGAACCATAGTCTGTACAGGAGCACCGCAAGGTAGACTAATGACATGGTGAAGTTCGTGGGATGCAAGATGCTCGGGTTCACCCACTCGTTGAAGCGATACTTAGATTAGAAGAGGGTTATGTAAGATTATATGTATAGACTAGCTGTCCGACGCGGCTTCGCTCCCGTCATTGGCTACCTACCTACCCTAACTACACCTAATACATACTTGTTGCGTAACTTTAACCGCTTACGCAGCGCACGCAACGGAATCTCTCGAAAAGGAATAATTTTGCCGTTTTTGCAACATTTTTCATTTATACTCCGCTCCTATTGGTCTTAGCGTGATGTTATATAGCCTTTAACCTTCGTCGATAAATGGACTATCCAACACTTAAAGAATTTTTCAATTGCAACCAGTAGTTCCTGAGATTAGCGCGTTCAAACAAACAAACAAAAAAATTCTTCAGCTTTATAATATTAGTATAGATGATAGATCGATGTTTTACGGCTGAAGTGATAACTATGATGATGACTAACTAACATAATAAAATAGATTTATAGTCTGGTAAACAGAGACATTCCTGAGAATATTCCGGTAAAATAATAATGGAGTCTAGTAGAGGTAAAAGTTAGTAAACGATCCTACTGGTCAGATCTCTAGAACAATGGTGTTAACTCAGATTCTGCCTTGATTTATGAAGCTTTTATTACAATCAAGATCACCATTTAAATCCTGTAAATAAAATTATCACTGATTCCTTCATTCACAATCGTGAGTTTACAAAATCACCAATTTTTTAAATACTTCGTGGTCTTAATACGAAGGGCCCAAATTTATATTTATAACATTGATCTATCCATAATATTGTCAGACAATAGCTTAGGCTCATCAATTAAGCATACGTCATATTCCATACTCACATGTAGAGGAAACGAACTCAATGAGACAGTTCAAGGTGGACCACGCTAATTTAAAAATGTCGAAAAAAACTTCAATTTACGTTCCGGGAAGCTCAGTTTTCCTCGTTAATGGCATTGCAGCATTGTAGACGGTATGATACGATCTCTTGTGAGTCATTAATATACCTCTTAACACTATTATAGTTGAATTGTTTGTAACGCCTACGCACGTCTGAGATCCTGTGTTTTAGTTCTTTCATTGTTTTTTATACCTGTTAGCATTTTAGCACATCCATTTGATAGAAGTTTACCTATAGTTTTAGCACGTGTGGGTGTGGGAATACCTAGTGATTTTAGGCATGAACATTAAATGTATAAGAATAGGAGAAGACTGAAACACGATGAATGAATTTCTGTGAAAAACGAACGAGTACTAGAAGGAGACAATATTGAGAGAACTAAAAGAAAAATTATTCATATAGAAAACTAAACAAAATCATCATCATATCAACCGAAAGACGTCCACTGCTGGACAAAGGCCTCCCCCAAGCGTCGCCACATTGACCGGTCCCGTGCGTCCCGCATCCAGCGTATCCCTGCAGCTTTCACCAGGTCATCGGTGCACCTGGTGGGAGGCCTTCCAACGTAACGTCTTCCGGTTCGCGTAATTCCAGAACTTTTCTGCCCCATCGGCCATCCGTTGTGCGAGCAATGTGCCCTGCCCACTGCCATTTAAGTTTGGCAATTCTTCGGGCTATGTCGGTAACCCTGGTTGTCTTGCCGATCTCTACACTTCTGATTCGATCTCGCAAGGACACTCCGAGCATGGCCCTCTAAATTGCCCCTTGGGTGACTGTAAGCTAAACAAAATGCCGACAAAAAAAAAGAACAAAGCTATTTATTTTCAGCAGGTGACATAGAACTTAAAATCATTTGTCATTTGTTGTTGTCAGCTGAATTATTTTATACTTGACCATACGCATAATTAGTAACTATGTATGTGTTTGGAATCAAGTACATGATATCTATCACAAGGTGAAGGAACCCAAAAGAGTTTGAGACCCAAACTAAGCAGAAATAAAAATGCTAGTTATTTCAGAATCAGAAAAAAGGCAACACAGCAATTCAATTAAATTATTGCAGCATTGCAATTATTTGTACTTGTAGGCATAACAGCTGCAGATTCATGACATCGAAATTGCACAAGTGTACAAGAAGAGAAACCCTGTATACCCATTTTGGGTCGACATTTCGACACAAGAAATATGATAAAGGATGGTATAAAATACGATGACTGATCATTAATTTATGACAATTCCTGTCGAACAGAGCTGTTGACAAATTAAAAACATATCGATCCAGTTTAAAAATAGAAACACATCGGCGATAATAGTTGTCTAACGAAATTATACAACAGCCATGAATGCAATAAATTCCACAATAAAAGCAACTCGATGGCGCATGATGTTGCAAAATCCACCAAAAAAAAACCCATAACAAAGAGATAGGTAACAAAGAGTTTCAGAATTTGATGGTGAATAAAAAGCTATTGACACTGTATGAAATAGTTTGCAATTGAGTTGTTGTATACAGCCTGTGGAATCATCAAGGTGTGACGTGTCATGTAACCGTGGTATTATGGCGTCGGCGGCCATCATGCCTGACGCGCTGACCGGATTGTGACTCATGCTCTTTTGATATCATGGCTAGGCACTATATTGTTGGTATTCATGTACACACATAGGTCGCATGGTGTATCTAGGTTCGATTTTTGCATGATAAATATAAATGTTTGAGTGTAATTTTAGTATTCTGAGACATCGCTCTGGACACTATCCATCAGCGAAGTTAAATGCAAACTTAGCTGATGGATAGTGTCCAGAGCCATTATGAAAAAAACTGATTCACCGAATTGCAAAGAATGTAATCAAATTTAGGACGTGTAACATTTGTTGATGGATTGTGTCCGCAACAGGCGCGAGAGGGAGTTGCTTTTGAGAGAATTAGACTTAAATAGGCTTAACGTGGTAGGTAATCAATTAATTATATCCCAACCAACTTCAGAAGGTGCCAAAAAGTCATGTCATTAAATAACAGTCCTTCATCGGTGATTTCTATCTTTATCACAAAGTTTTTATAATGTTTAACGGTTTGGTATAGTTTATGTGTTAGTTATAATTGTTAATGCACGTAACAGTGATAAAAGGCACGATGGGGTTGACACATTTGTTTAAATAAAAACCCCAAAACAAATAGAGAAAAAAAACTTTCTCACGACGGTCAATCAGACTTTGTGGGGAAAAACATTCTTACTTCAGCAGCGCTGAGGTCACTTTGGTTGCATTTTATTGGGCAGAGAGAACAGAATAGCAGCATATTTGGTATTGCATTCTGGGGAGAGGAGGGTTTGAAATCGAAAATCAAAGTCAACAACTAATAATAACGAAAATTCGAACCACAATCTCATAAATTTAGAAAACACGGATAAAAGGTATTGGAAAGATTTATTCTTAGTAGAAAAGAGATAAAGTGGTCTTCCTACGCGTGCTGTTCTGAGTGTTACCTTGTTTGACTGTCATATAACAATACAGAGGGCAACGAACTTATAGAACCGGCTGGCCATTATTTGACTCAGACAAACCCGACTTGTTTTAAATATGAGTCGGTAAACATTGAATAAGTGCAGGATGTCTATCACCAGAACAAAATTATATCTTTTTCTGATGAAACATTTAAATGGAAAAATCACCTTGCAAAATTAATATACTTACCATTTATTTAAGGAACAACTTTATGTCGCAAATTTTCTTAGTATTGACCAATACAGGCCATGATGTTTGTAGAAATCTAAGTTGTATATTCAGAGAAAATAGATTCTCCAAGTGATCGTTAAACTGCCTGCTTTTCTCGGGTGCAAGAACTCACCCATCGCTTAAGGGAGATTAAGGTCATGAATGGGATTACTAACAATACAGACAAAACTCGAATTACTCTGATTACAATTCAGTGGTGCCAATAGTCTCACAGTCTTAATGTGGCTGCACACCTCTCACTTCTACTAAATCCTACGTGAATATTTATAGTATATATATACGTGTGGTTATGTTATAATAAATGATATTTTTATTGTTTCAGCCCTAGCCAAGATCAGCAAAGGCGAATGTGCTGGCTCCGATGGCATCCGTCTATCTTAAGTCAACATGAAAACTAAAGAGAACTCTTTAATATTAAACGCTTTTGATGTCTGCATTTTATAAAAGATACAAAATTGTTATTTGCGTGTCGATTAACATCAAAGAAGCTGTGATTAAAGTAGAGTTTTAGAGGAGTATTTTCATATAATGTTATGTGTCTTTTCATTTTATATTTAATTGTGTATTAAATCATGTAAGTTAACATTAAAATTGTTTGTTTTAAATAGGGTACAGTCTACCCATCCTCACTACGCAAAGTATGGGAAATGATGGTATTCTTGTGTAAAAGAAACCCCCTGAATGAATGAACTCAAAAAGGCAACGACCATTTTTAACCGACTTCCCAAAAAGGAGGTTCTCAATTCAATTCGTATTTTTTTTTGTATGTACACCGATGACTCAAAGACGCCTGGACCGATTTGGAAAATTCTTCTTTTGTTTGAAAGGGTCCCATAGTCCCGTAGTCATCAGGTCAGGATCTGATGATGGGACCTTGGAGAAATCGAGGGAATTCCTCAAAAATTATAGGCATACAAATAGCGATTTTGGCATTTTTTTCAACAATGCAATCATTTGCACTCAGGAAGTAACATTTGGTGAAGTGGAACTCGTGAAGAAGACCACAGATGGCCAATGGAACTTAATGCTAAGTATGTCACGGGTCTACGATATCTCGAATAGTTAAACGACTATGATAAGGCAAATACTTATAAATAAATAGTACAGATGAAAATGGTACCATCGAACTGATCTGATGATGAAGCCGGCAGGTAGGCACTGGAACTCCGAAATAAAGCAATGTATCCTAGTCGTGTTTGGGCTTATTGGAATCGTCATGAGATGTACTTTGGCGATATATGATTTTTATGGCAATTGAAGATACCTGTCAAAACTAAAAAGAGATAAATAAAAAAAAACTTTTTAACAAAAATACAAACCGACTTCCAAAAAAAAAACACTACTGAACTGTACTACTGTCGAAACACGGAAACAATAGGTACCAAAGACACCGACTTCGGAAAAGAAAGTTATTTTTCACTTAGTAGTGTTTTTTTTTGGAAGTCGGTTGTTTTTTTGTTATTCTTATAAATAGTTCTCTGAGTACATGTTAGCCTATGAAATTAGATCGGATCAGATCATTCAGCACTTAAATGGAAGAACTATATTCTCTGTCAATGATCTTGTCAAAGCATACCAACAGATACGTGGGCCTTTTTGGTGTAGCCGTGAGGCACACTTTCCTGCTAATTTCGTACGTCAGACTTTACAGTTTTTACTTTTTATTTTATTTGTATTTTATCTGATGTATAATAATATGTTGTGTGTCTTTTAGTCTGTGCTAAATAAATGAATTTCTTGAAATTCCTTTCTTCCTTTTTTTAGATACAAGTCTATTAGCAGACGGAGTCAACAGTATGGAGGCATGCAGAACAGGGTGTAAAATCCCGTTATCTCCACTGAAAAGGGAGAATCCTCCGACCGGACTGCCCGTCTGATGTTGTGTCTGGTCCGGGCAGCTAACGGTTGTTGTCGGTCTGTTGTGTGTGTTCAAATCACGCCGAAAATTCAGCATCTACACAAAATCCTGAGTCTGCCTGATTGATCCTGACTCCTGAATCGCTTGCGCGACTCAGGATTGTGTAACGTCCAGTCTTTAGTTCGTGTGTGGTGGCATAGATGTCACTACATGTCTTCCAATAATGGTGGTCATATCATTGTCGCGAAGGGTCTGTCTGTGGCACTTGGGAGTCAAAAGCTGGGACAAAGTTATGAGGATAGTGATGTGTAAAAAACTTGTTACAAGTAACAAATTCTTAGATGCTATTAAGTGAATAGGTATTGTTCTTGTTCGTTGTTCTATGGAACGTGAACCAAACACTAGCAATATTAGGTAAATATCGATTCCTTTACGAAAATACAGATCATCAATCAAGCACCTGAACTATACCTACCCATTAGTTAGGTAAGTAATTTTAACTTTTTTGCTGTCTAAAGTTCAAGGAAAAGCGACATAACTGGTACGTTGTAGCTTTGCTAAATTAAACAATTTTTCTGGGCAGCTTATTGCTGACTCCTTCAAACGGATGCTAATGGCCCTAATGTATGTGAAAATGATTGCACTCAGTCTGCTGTCGGATCGTATCCTAAAGTCTTGCTGGATCAGCAAAATGATGTTCAGTGACATTGTATAGAACCCAAGTTATGTTCTAAACATGCTGTAAAACTTTAAAATGTTGAGAAGTACCTAAGTAATGACAAACACTTTAAGCGCAGTATCTCGGTTTATTTTCCCAAGCTTCTTTCTTTAACGAAGACGCCTTTGAGTTAGTAGAGAGCTGGCTCGTCTAAAGGTTCTCGCTCCTTTATACCGACCGTACAGGTCTTAAAACAGCTTTTTGCTTTCAAAATTGGAACATGTCCTGGATTTCGTTCCCTTGAGACATCATTTTGTAACTTGAATTTTAGTATTTGCCCATGCTGTTGGTTGTGTTTATGATAGTTTATAAGATTTGTTTGTTTATATATTTGAAAGTTATGAGCGTCGAACGTTCCATATTTCAACACTACCATAAGTAGAAGGAAAATTACAAAACGGCCTCCATACAGGGATAGATTAGTAATTCAACAATGCAAATAATTTTATTTTGAAAGTATACTTTTCGTTTCAAGGATATCTAGAACCCCAAAGGTCTGTTTATTAAATTTCGCGCGCTCGTTTTCGTCCTAAATCATCATCCATTCATTCGATACAAATTTGCAAAAGTGCTAATTCATACGCGAATTAGCTTCTTACTGCTCATCACAGCATCTATCTTTTTCGCACGTGTTGTCGGATGAGATAGCATGCATTTTAACCTCGCGCACAAAATAGTTCCTGTCGACTACTAGGGGCACCTTAAGGATCGTAGCAATTTTTGTTTACTTATGTATGTATGAATGTGTATAATGGATAAGTTCTAACTCTGTATAAGTTCCTTTCACTCTTCCTAAAAATGTAGAATAGGTTCGATCGATCGGACATTTGAGAACCAATACTAAAGTGGCCGATGGATGGTCTCGCGAAATGTGCATGCACCTCTGACCTCGACTTTAACGAAAAACAGGCGTGACGTCGGTGATCTATTATCGCTGGTATATATAGTAGGTATGATCCGGCAGAAATGTCCTTTAGGGCTTAACCTTTTGAAAACCGTTTTCACATTCATTATTTTAAAAATATGGACAATATAGATATTAAGGATAAGAATTAATACAGAAAAACTTAGTTGTTGAGGGCATAATGGTTATTTAGCTGAAACGTGTAACAGTATGGCTGGAACTGATTGATACAGATAGATGTAAGACTCCTTCTACCAATGATTATTATGTATTAGGCGCTACTTGTAAAAAAGTTATCATTAAAGCGCCTTCCGCACCGGTTTGGTGTTTTCGCTTCTGTACCGTATCTGTACAGCGAAGCTGTACGCGCCTTCATAACTGATTCGT
The DNA here is from genome assembly GCA_947562075.1 of Orthosia gracilis. Classification (NCBI taxonomy): domain Eukaryota; kingdom Metazoa; phylum Arthropoda; class Insecta; order Lepidoptera; family Noctuidae; genus Orthosia; species Orthosia gracilis. The sequence goes on along the minus strand of OX387270.1, from coordinate 7,622,303 downwards.
TTCGGTACAGATTCTTTACCGAGCGCATTATACATACACGCTAAGCATTACTGTACAGATTCGGTAAAGAAACGAATATGCACCGACCCGGTGATTAAGGCGTCTTAGGATTCCTCCAGTGGCAGGCATAGCGGAGGCATTAACCCTTTAATTCATTCCATACGGATAAGTGATGAGGTAAGCAATATCTTAAGACACCAGGTTAAGTACTAAGTAGATTAAACTACAACATCATAACATTATTAAACCGAACAAAAACATCTTCCCCACTATCGTATGCAATCCTGATGCAGTTACATGACCGCACAAAACGTGCCAATAACATAAACAAATGATATCACTGACGCTCCCGATAACATTCGGTGTTTATCATGAGGATTATCTAGTATTTACTTCACTTCTGACACCACCCACAAAGGGCGGACAGTGTGACCTACTTAAGTGACATAGACTGCCTGTCGCCTATAAGAATGTTTGTTTGTATACTGTAAGTGTCAGATCACTAATTTTTAAAGCCTTCTGTTTTAAAGCCAGGCATGTCTTTCTGAACAGCCCTGAAACTTCTTCTTTTAAAATCAATGACATATTTGATGCAAGATCTGAGCACTGCAAGCTTCGAGATTGTTTTGAAGATGAATCGAATGAATCGAAGATCACAGACAGGAAATATACTATGGCGACGAATATATCTACATCAGTCACGTCCTTTTACAACAGACAGGATAGGTAGAGATCGGCCATCGAGGCAAACATATTTCGAGAAGTTAGTGATTGGGTTTCGACCGCAGAAACGATTACATTCTCCGATGTTGGCATTCGCAACCCTGCGTTGAGAAAAAGTATAAAAACTCACCTGGATAGGCAGGAATTGAAGGTATCACAGCACACACTCGGGGTATCGAAGCCGGCCGGCGTTGCGGATATTCAATATGCACAACAAGTTCACGTTTTTGCTTGATTTCACTTTACAAGGAGGGTTACGAGAACCAATCAGTTAATCAATTTCTAGCGAAGCCTTTTGGGTATTTTATATTACAGCGCGGGCGCAGTTATCTGCTTATCGCCATTTTTTTTCAAGTCTTAGTTCGCACTCTCACCGCAGTGAGGCGCTAGCGTGGCGCCAGCGGAATGGCGCCAATTTTAAATTAGGAAGGGAAACAGATTGGACAGGATATTTAGAAGGATAGGCTTAATGTTTATCCATTTCCCCCCACTCGAAATCGACCAGGATTTCGCAAGTTAAAGGACGGCCAGAGTACAACTAGCAGTGCTTGAGAAATATAAAATTCAACTTAATAAGCATAATTACCTAAGTGTCTAAACTATTTTAATTGAACAATACTGATAAATACACAATATTGTTCGAGGTATAAGTTAAGATAATAGTTAATTAATCGGTAGCGGACAGACCTTAACTACTGGTCTGCGCATAGTTTTACCGTTTGCAGTTCGGAGAGTCACAACCCTGACTTTAATCTGATCCCGAATGGATCTATTCTATGCGAGCTAATTTCCATAGTAAAGGTGGAAGATTAAGCTCGTTAACAAGGACTAAGTCGTTTAATTTAAGGTTAGGTGTATCTTTGAACCATTTAGATTTTTGTTGAAGCGTATGCAGATAATCACGTTGCCAAGCAAGCCAAACCTTTGAGTTATTTTCTTAAGCATTTGCCAACGAGAACGTGGACATAAGCATTCACTAACAGGTTCTTCAGGTAGTGAATTTGGTCCTTTAAATTCACTACCTGAAGAACCTGTTAGTGAATGCTTATGTCTTATGTTCCTGACAGGAAGTGTCCTGGAGTCAAAACGTTCATTCTTGCGGGTCTGGAGACAAAGTACAAAGCGGGCGTGAATTTAACACAGCTTCCACTTAGCGAGAATCGTAATAAACTCGTCCAGAGTTAAAACTTGGGCACCAACTGCACGCTTAAGGTGATATTTTGTAGACTTGATGCCACTTTCAAATATGCCACCGAAATGTGGTGCACCTGGTGGGTTAAATTTCCATTTTATTTGACGAATAGCCAAACCATCTGATATTTCAGCCTAATGTTTGCGAAGCTCGCCGGTTATTTCGTTAAAATATTTATTTGCACCTACAAAGTTGGTGCCACAATCTGTAATGATTGTATCACACATTCCGCGACGGGAAACGAATCTATCCAGAGTCGCGAGGAATGCCTCTGAACTCAACTCAGTGACGGCCTCCAAATGGACGGCTTTCGAACTCAAGCACACAAAAAGAGATATGTATGCTTTATAGGTTTTACTCGTAGCTCCACGTCGACGACTTTCCTTTATAGTGAATGGGCCACCGAAGTCAATTCCTGTGGTTTGGAAGCATCGAGAGGGCAGAAGACGAGCGGCAGGGAGCTTGCCCATCATGGCTTGACTGGACACTGGTTTTACTTTGAAGCAACGCACACACTTTGAAAGTGCGGTACGAATAAGTAGTCCGAGGGCCGCAATGCAGATATTTTAGATGGCAATGTTCGACAATCAGCCTCGACAAAGGACTCAATTTTGGTAAGAGAAGAGGATGTAACGCAGATCGTGATAGATTAGCCTCATTGATGCGTCCTCCCACTCGTAATAAACCATCTTCATCCAAGAAAGGAGACAGTTTTTGAATCGACTTGTCGCATTGTTCATGAGACGACATATAATGGTCTTAAGTAAACTTGACTAGCATATTCATTGATTTATCGAGTTCCGGACTGCTAAAGGCGAAGAAATTTCTATTTGAAGAAGCAACCTTTGCATTTGATATGAAACGGGAACACCATGCCAAAGTTTGTTGAATCTTTGTCAGAGAAGAAAGCTTAGAAGTTAACGTCAGAAGCAGGTTATCAGATTCCGTAGCGTGTAGGTTGCTTGGAACTGAAGTTTTTAATTCCGGTAGTTCTGCATTTACGAGCAATGTACGTTTGCAAGGCCATTTATTAGGCGACATTTGCAACCAAGAAGGCCCACTCCACCAGAGTGGGTGATCAATTAATTCTGAACAGAGAACACCGCGACTATAACAGTCGGCCGGGTTATCCTCAGTAGACACGTGAAACCAAAATTCGGGACCAATTAAATCGGTTGCTTGCACGACTCGGTTTGCTACATACATTTTTAGCAAATGAGGTGTCGTGTTGAGCCAAGAAAGGGTGGTGGTACTGTCCGAGTAGGCTTTCATAGAATTTATGAGAATTTTATCTTTAAGTAAGTTGTGCATGTGTGACATAACTTGTGCTAGAAGCACAGCTGCGCTTAGCTCAAGCCTATTTATCGTTGTCGGTTTTAACGGAGCCACTCGAGATTTACCTATTAAAAGGTTAGTGACTGTGGTAGCTTCATCCACAACAACACAAAGATAGACACAACAGCCATACCCTTTGAGTGAACCATCACAAAACCCTACCAAATGCACTTCGGCAGGACTAGAGGGCATAATCAGTCTCGGTAGTGAAATATTCTGTAAATCAGATAAGTTAGCTGCTATTAAATGCCATACCTTAGCTAGATGTGGTGGGATAGCTTCGTCCCAACCTAAATTTAAGCGCCACATATCTTGTAAAAGCGACTTTGCAGAAAACACCACCGGGCTGATCCAACCGAGTGGGTCGAATATGCAGGCCACTATAGAGAGGATAGATCTCTTAGTAAATTTAACGTCAAACGAGTCTGAAAACTTGTAGGAGAAATTGTCGTACGATGGATTCCACCGTATACCTAATTTATTTATTTTTATTTTTATTACTTTTAAGAAGGCTACCAGTCTAATTACAAATAATAATAGGTAAGTAAAACACATTTTCAAGTTGCTAATTTAATAATTATAATATAATATAATAATATAATCTAATTTAATTTGCTAACACATTATCTTGACTAACTCATTGCCAGCATCATCGAAGGATTTGGCAGTCTGTAGATGGTCAGGTGGAACATCAGACAAAAGACTTGGAGTATTCGTACTCCACTTACGAAGTTCGAAATGACCCTTTGACAATAACGAGGTAACATCCTCTTTTATTTGTTTCGCTTCATTAAGAGATGAGCATCCCGTAGTGATGTCGTCCATGAATGTATCTTCACAAAGAACTTGAGCGGCGCGGCTTGAGTATTCAGAACCGTGATCCTCAGCAAGTTGACGCAGAGTGCGAATTGCTAAGTATGGGGAGCTGCTGACTCCATAAGTCACGGTATTAAGCTCATACTCATTCAAAGCCTCATTAGGCTCGTCACGCCACAAAACGTGTTGATAGCACCTGTCCTCAGGACGTATCAATATCTGGCGGTACATTTTACAAATATCCGCAGTGAAGACAATGTTATGAAGTCGGAATTTCGTAACTAAATCGACGATGTCAATTTGAAGTTTCGGTCCAACATGAACTACATCATTCAGACAAAGATTATTTGTAGTCCGACTGCTAGCGTCGAAGACTACCCGGAGTCGTGTCGTAGAGCTATCTGGACGCACGACGCAATGATGTGGAATTGTATAACGATCAGTAGTCGAAGAATCTGCAGGCTGCATATGTCCTAGTTCTTCATACTGGTGCATAAATTCCTTATAATCAGCTTTCAGCTCGGTCTGATTAATAAGACGCCTTTCTAAGCTGAGAAAGCGATTAAAGACTGGCGAAACGAATCGCCTAAAGAAGGCGCATCCTTTTTTAACATTATAGGTACCACGTAACGACCTTCACGTGTACGGTAAGTATCCTGTTTATACATTTGTTCACAGAGATCATCTTCAGGACCGGAAATTTTACATTTCGGCGGTTCTTCAGAATCCCAGAACCGTTGAACGATATCTTCGAGCGTGCAAGAGGACGCGAGGAGTGACGTAACGGATTCACTGTGAATATTGTTAGGTGGTGTGTTATGAAAATATTGACCACTTATCACCCAGCCGAATACACTAGACAAGGCGCAAGGTAATCCAGGACCGGGAGTGAAACGTGTGCCAGTGTATGTTTGATCAAAATACTCCACACCTAACAGTAGATCGATCGGACCGGATCTATCGAAGTCGCGGTCGGCGAGATCAAGATGTTTGAAATGCTCCTTGACGTGCAACGGTAACGTTGACGAAGGCATCATGGAAGTAATTTTAGGTAAAACTACTAAAGGTAAGTCGAACTTAGGCGACTCACAAGAATGAGGTATTATTGAAGCGAAAGTATATCCTTTTATGTCACAAACGTTACTCTACCCGAGACCGGTAACGTTTAAGTTACATTTTCTAATACGTAAACTAAGGTGGCGCACGCATTCGCTGGTGATGAAAGAATCCATCGAACCGCTGTCAATAACGGCGCGTGCACACTGGAGCGAGCCGTCCGCGTGACGTAAATGAACGACCGCTGAGCCAAGAATCTTCGTACTAAAATTTGGACTCGAAGTTTGTGACGTAATACAAGTAAGTGTGCTAGTAACTTTAGCGGAACTTTCGTTATTCTCGTTTGAATTAACAGAAGACGTTAAAAGGCTTTTATTTTCCACATGTAATAATGTGTTATGTTTCGCGTTACAAACAAAACATGTGGTTTTAGATTTGCAATTATTATTAACATGACCGGGCCGTAGGCAATTGGCACACAAGTTCAATTTCTTAACGAATTGTTGACGCTGTTCAAGTGCCATAGAATGTAACTTGCCGCATCGGTAAATAGAATGGTTTTCATTACAACATAAACAAGCTAATGAGCCCGAGGCATTATTATTATTTTGGTTCGTAGATGCTACAAATGATGATGACCTATGCTGACCCTTATTAGGAAACTGTTTATTGTTATTAGAAGAGTTCGATGGAGTAGTCGAAACCGAGACAGGTTGACTGACTTCTAGAATCTTTATATAATTTTGTAAATAAACAATTAAGTCATTGAACTTAGGAATCTCGTGAGTATTTTGTAACTCGAACCGTTTCCTAGTTTCAAGGTCAAGTGATCGCGATGCAATGTGAAATAAGACAAATTCACTAAGCTCATCAATTTGCAAAGCACGTAACGCATTTACGGTTTCATATAACGTAATAATTGGTCAGTTCGGATAAATTTTCAAGTGACGGCTTGTTAACAGATGTTAATTTAAATAATTTTTCCAGATAAGTATTTGCTAATATGCGCTTGTTGTCATATCGATCCAATAAAAGATTAAAAACCACGGAATAATTCGACGCCGTTCTAGGTACGCCCCTAGCCAAGGTCAGTGCACACCCAGACAAACACGACAACAAATAATGAAACCTTTCCGTGTCCGAAAGTGAACTATTTTCATGAATAAGCGGGATGTAACTATCCTTGAAGGTCTGCCAGTTTCCTATTTTATCATCGAAATGCGGTATTTGCAATTTAGGTAATTTCACTTGAACAATAGAACCATCTCGACGACAATGTGTGGACGGATCGGCGACTGCAGGCGCGTGTGGCGCAGGCAGCGACGGCGCAAGCAAAGTTTCGGCAACTTCGATAGACTCATAATACAAATCATCAAATGACAACATCGCACTCAAATCTATTTCTGACTTGGGTTTTAACTTTAACTGTAATCTATTGACATTTTCGCTAGACTCCATAAAAGCAGCCCTAATCTGATCAATCTTTTTGTATCTAGCCTTGAAAGTAGATAACTTTGAACTATCTTGCAGGACATTTTTAGACAAATCGCAGATAATCTGCATACACTTGAAATCATATTCGCGTCTTTTAAGGCACGCCTGTAATTCAACTTCATCAGACATATTTGTTAACTTATGTATTCACGATTTATAAATGAGATAAGAACGTAGGTAAGTACCTATCCGAACGGTCATGGTATACGAAACGGGGAACTATGAAAAAAAGACAGAAAAATTTCACCCAAAAACAACGCCTGATCAAGCCTTCGGGATCCGGTGGGATGTGGGAGTACTAGGGTGGGGATACACCGGGAGACGACCTTAAGGTCAATGACCCTGCTCCAAGGTCAAGGTCAAATTAAAAAAGACGCAGACACGGGTACGCTATTAGGTCAGTGACCTTCCCGCCAAGGTCAGTGACTGTGGGCGCAGCGGAAAAAAGGCAGTAGGTAGGTACTTACGGGTGCAGGATTGGAGCTTTGAATAATAATGTCCTTCGATAGTTTTAGCAGTGGAGTTTTCACTATAGTTGAATGCTGGTAAGCCACCCACAGAGTTTGTTTGTCACACACAACACTTATATTTGAGTTTTCTTTGAGAGCGAGAGGAACGGGAGCGCACACGCGTTACCGGAGTTGCGATTTTTTGACAACTGAACTGCGGAATGAGATGAACAGCGGACGATGGAAGTAGGAGGTAGGTAGGTGTGTGCGCGGGAGTTAAGGATTGGTCCTCGTGTATTTGATTGAATGATGTGAAATGAATGTAAGTGTTGCTATTTTAATAATTTGAGTGCGTGAGTAAATATTTATAATATTTAATTTATATTTTTAATATGGCGCAGACAACTCCCCCGGACTAGAGGTTTCCTCTAAACAATTTAATAGTATAAGAGTAGTAGTAATATTAAAAAATAGTGAGTAATATTAAATTTACTGCGAAGGTAACGGACAAATCCGAACTACTGGCCTTATATATGAACCAGTCGCGGTTTTTACTTTAACTGTTCTTATAATTTTGTCCTTTCCAGGATAAACTACATCTACTATCCCTAGAGGCCAACTAAGAGGATGAGAGTGATTGTCTTTAATTACGACAATAGAACCTAACTCGATAGGTTTTGAGGGAGAGTTCCATTTTTCTCTTTCTTGCAAAGACGTAAGATATTCTTTATTCCAGCGTTGCCAAAATGAATGCGTTATTTTATTGAGTAATTGATAGCGTGATAAGCGATTATCAGCGATGTCGGTGACATCTTCAGCGGGTAAGAATTTGAGTGGAGTTACGTTTAAAAAATGATTAGGCGTTAATGCGGTAATATCGGAAGGATCCGAATTCAAGACACATAGAGGTCGGCTATTTAGCAAATTTTCGATTTGAACAAGCACAGTACTAAATTCTTCGTAAGTGAGTATTTGAGATCCTATGACTTTGTAAAGATGAGTTTTGACACAACGAACACTTATTTCGCTGAGTCCGTTAAAATGCGGGCCATAAGGCGGACTATGCTTAAATTGTACGCGATGCTCAGACAATAGCTGTTGACCAATATAATTAATATGCGATTTGGACTGTATGAGAGAGTAAATTTCATTGAGTTTACGTTTTGCTCCAATAAAATTGGTACCTCCATCGCTATATATTAGCGAAACAGGACCTCTGCGAGATATAAAGCGCTTAAAAGCGGCGAGAAATAAATCAGAACTAAGATCAGAAACAAGTTCCAAGTGTAATGCTTTAGTCGTTAAACATACAAATAAACAAATATAAGCCTTTTGGCTTTTGATTCCACGTTTGCGAATATGAGTTATGAAAAAAGGACCAGCGTAGTCAACAGCGGTGTGAACAAATGGTTTCAAGTCTGAAACTCGAAAAGCGGGCAGATCACCCATTGGAAGGTAAGTATTTTTTGGATTGAGTCTAAAACACTTATTACATTTGTGAACTATTTGTCTTACTAAATTTCTAGCGGAAATTATCCAAAATTTTTGTCTTATCATAGATAATAAAAGAGCGGGACCTGTATGAAGGTTAACGATATGATAATAACCAATTATGAGGTTAGTTACGCGATCTTTTTGCGGTAGTAATATCGGATGCTTTTGGCCGTAATCGAGTTGAGAGTGAGTTAATCTTCCATCTACTCGTAAGATATTAGAAGAGTCGATAAATGGATTAAGCTTTAAGACTTTTTTATTTATTGGTTTATTTAATTTTAAGTTGACCATATCTTCAGAAAAGTGTAAATTTTGGACATATTTTATGAGATATATTTCAGCGGTATCTAAATCTGAGACTGTTATAGATCCATGAGATTTAAGACGTTTAGAAAAGCGTAGAATAAATACTACGATGCGAAGTAATTTTGAGTAATTAGAGACGCGATCAATTAATTCTTGAATAGGACGAGTAGTTTCAGGTTGAATGACCTTAGCGGATAGAGTAGTAGTTTTCATTGCCATGAATTCCGAATTATTAGAATTAATTTCAAATGTTTTAATAGGCCATTGCCATATGGGAGATGAGAACCAATGAGGAGCGTTAAACCAAAATTCTAGTTTTGAAAGTAATTTCGGCGTTATAGGACGAGAAACAATATCAGCGGGGTTCTCTTGTCCATTAATATGAAACCAATGTTTAGCGGGTAATTTAGAATTTATTTCCGTTATCCGATTTGCGACAAATGTGTGAAATTTATATGCGGGTGAGTGTATCCACGTCAGTGTTACGGTTGAGTCAGAGAATGCGTAAATTTTGTCAATTTGACAGCGTTTGCTTAGAGTATCTTTTACAGCGGTGAGAAGATTAGCTAATAAGAGTGTAGCGCATAGTTCCAAGCGAGCCAGCGGCATTTTATTGAGTGAAGCGACGCGTGATTTCGAGGTGAGTAGAGTAACAGATCCGTGATCTATATCATTAGCGCTAACCCTTAAATATACGGCTGCACCATAGCAGCGCTCACTAGCGTCTGCGAAACCGAGGAGTGTCACGTGAGTATCCGAAGTTATACCTACATGAAGCGGGATTTTAATTTGTTCGAGATAAGTGAGTTCGTTGTGGAATTGATTCCACTTATTTTCAATATGCGTAGGTACTGGACTATCCCAGTCAAGTTCATGTTTCCAACATTCTTGAACGAGTAACTTCATAAATGCTGTCACGGGAGCGATAAGACCTAACGGGTCGAAAAGACGAGCGGTTGCGGAGAGAATTGTGCGTTTTGTGCATATGAGAGAAATAGCGTTAATTTTAATTTGAATGGTGTCTTCTACAGGATTCCACTGCATACCTACAATTTTCACGTTTGAATTAGCGTCTGTGTCGAAATTAATATTTTGTGGATTTTTATGCGAAACGGGGATTATCAACTTTTGACAGATATCCTTGATCTATGTAGTCTTGAATAGTGGCGTTATAATTTTTACGAATATCGGGATGCGAATATAATTTCTTTTCTAAATTAATGAGACGTCGGTGAGCAATAGCGTAAGAATTTCCTAATTCAGAATATGGAGTTTTAAACGGTAACTGTACAGTATATCTGCCAGTACCATCACGTGATTGCGTAGAGTTAAAGATAAGGTCACAGGCCTCATCATCAGGGCTCCTGTGAACTTTATCAGGGACGTTTTCTAATTTCCAAAAGCGTTGAGTGAGAGTTTCAAGTGAGTTAGAAGCGGTAGCGCAGAAAAAAGATTTATTATTATTTGTATTATTATTTTGGAAGATAGGAGTGCGAGTATCTAAGCGGTTATCACAATCTGCCCTACCCATGGCAATGTAACCTAGTGTAGTCTGTACAGCGACGACCGATGAACCGGGTATTGTAACCTTTCCACTTCCTAATAGGAACGGGAATAACTCGTTGCCAATTAGACAATCGATCTCGGCCGGTAAATGGAATGCATCATCAGCCATAGATAAGTTGCGTAAGTGAATTAGTTTTGACGTATCTATAGGTAGACTAGGTAAGCCATAGAAATATAAAATACAGGAGAAGTGGCAAGGGGGCGTGTCGTTGTCCGCGCGACATGTACTGACTGTACATGTCATAGACAAATGGCCGTCTCCGCGAACTAGTGCGCTTTCGACCGTGATCGAGAAAAATTAAAAGAATGCCGTGTTGTTCAGTGGTTTCTTGTAAAAACCGAAGCCTAAACCAAAACTTTAAAAAGCATGGAATCACTTACCATATGTAAGAACAAATATTTTTCTATATTTGTCTTTAAATTCATGAAAAACAACATATCGTAAAATATTTCTTGGTTCTACTATGTTATTTTGTTTTCAAATATCACAACGACTGTACTATTTTTGCGTTAAATACATTGCTTCTTAAACACTACCTAAGTTTGTCGCTAAGTGACTGGACAAGCAATGAAAAAATGACAAAACGATACTTTATTAAGCGAACGCATCGCGTAGTACGGCCGCTGCTTCTTGCGACGAGTTAGTGATGCGCTTGTGCAGATACACTAACGTAGGCTATCGACAACAATGTCGATTATCGAATGATATATTGCTATTATAGTTTATTTTTCAAATTGTTAACCGTTTTAACCCGGTTGGAAGATCGATGTGAAATAATGTCTATTTACTTATATTGATTATTTTACAGCGTAGTAGAGAAATGCGTAACCAACTTTTTGACAAAAAATGCAACCCCAATAGTGTCAAGTGCTGCACAAATACCTCCCACTTTACAGGTCAGTGATTAAACACCATAGCACTAGCAGGGTTCAACAATACCTCCTGTTTTAATACGCTATGAAAGCCTAAACCAAAGTAACCGGATTTTTGATTGTTTGAATTTTTTGATTTACTTAATAATTTATATTTTTAGCTTCATATTTGTTTTAACTATAACATTTTCTGGACATACCGTTTTTTATTTATTTTCAAGTACCCAAAAAAAAATTGTACAATAATAAATGGGCGAATCGATAACTTTCCGATTTAGTCAATCACTAGCGTGTATGTAAAATAAATTGCTTTTGCATAGCACAACGATAGCGCCGATGTTTTTGTGTACGTAATTTGTACGGTGATTGGTATATACACGCTGTGCTTGAAGGGATAAGGTTTATAATTTATTGTGTAATACATTCCGATTTAAGAAATGCGGGTGTGTGCGCGACTGCGTATCTATTGCCTTTGCTGAACTGCATGTGTAGTAGTTGCCGTGTGGAAGGGGCAAACTGGAGACACTGGTTTCCGATATATTTTCGTCTACGGGCATATCTCCTTGTTTATTATATCTATGAGGTAAGCCGTCGTTAATATTTTCTATTACGCGAGCATGGATAATATACGAGCAGCGTGAATCAAAGCGGGAAAATATTTTAAATTTCGTAAATCCAATAGCAGATATTTTAGATTGGCCTATACCAAGAATGGTTGAGTTATCGGGAGTAATGACTAAATTAAGGCGTTCACAACAAGACTTTGTGATAAAATTACTCATTGAACCTGTATCTAGAAACACGCGAACCTTATTTGGATTCTTATTTTTATAAACGTATACAGAAGCAGTAGGTAATAAAACTGTAGTACTATTACTATCGATATTACAAGTAGAAGCGGTCATTGATAACGCAAGATCATTTAAATTTTGGCGCGCAAACTTATCAGCGGCGGCGGCGACCGAAGAAACATTCGACACGATCGCGGCAGGCAGAGCGGTGGTGAGGGGAGCGGCGCGGGGCGCAGGCTGCGTGTTGACAACTTGGTTCAGCGGCGGTGCGTTAGGTTCGACATCCAAGTTTTCTACATGTAAGAGCGTATGATGTTTGCGTTGACATCTGGAACAAGTATTTATTGATTTACAGAATTTAGTATCATGAAATCCTAGGCAATTACGACAGAAATGATGTTTATTTACTAGTTCAAATCTAGTACGCGGGTCTTGATTAACAAAAAATGAACATTTATATAGAGGATGCGAGTTAGGATCATTACATATTTTACATATCTCTTGCTCTGTAAGTACACCCTTACACCCCTGAATGCCGGGGTGTATGACTATCATTACAGCAAAGGTTTTGGAATTTGAAAAAAGAACTGTCATACTCATACTGCACGCAGAATATTTTTAAAAAGTTAATATTTTTTTTCTCGGTATCGATTAATTACTCGAATCGGAATCTAGACAATTTATTTTATAAAGATTTTATTTTAAATATGGAACTATTTGTTTCCACATCGTATGTTAGATGGAATCGATTTAAAAATCAAACTGGTCAGCAAGATTTGACGCGCTTGTGTGCGTGAAAAAAAAAAGGCAGTCTACTAGTAGGCGCGAAAGCATCGCGAAAATAATTAATTTTCTTGTTTGAGTTCTTTTTCAAAAGTTTTAAACATGTCTAGTGACGAAGACATAGATCTAACGCCCGATTTTATTAAAGAAAGGGCAAAAACAGTTGTCGAAAATATATTACCGCCGAACTCGAAAGAAAGATATGTAAAGGCATACGACGAATTTATGAAATGGCGGTCAGAAAAAAAAGTGAAATCTCTTTCTGAAAGTGTTTTTATATCATATTTTGATGAATTATCTAAGAGGCTACAACCTTCTAGTTTATGGTGCTTTTATTCCATGCTAAAATCTACAATGATGACAAAACATGACGTGAATTTGAAAGATTTTTCTAAACTTACTGCTTTCTTGAAAAGGCAGTCTGACGGCTTTAAAAGCAAGAAATCGAAGGTATTTACTGCAGAAGAAGTACAGAAATTCTTAAATGAAGCTCCGGATGAAATTTATTTAGCAATAAAGGTACCTACGTATTTACTTGCCCTTTTTAATAAGTTACCAAAATATTTCACAAAAATACTATGCGAATTTGGTGCCTTTAATACCACTTATGTCTTTTTTACAGGTTGTTCTAATTTTTGGGATATCGGGAGCCTGCAGAACCGTGGAATTGACAAACTTGACAATAGAAAATGTAGAAAAACATAACAAATTACTACTCATAAAACTGCCTAACACGAAAACTAAAATTGACCGGTCATTTGTTGTGCATGAAGAATTTGCAAATTATGTTGAAAAATATCAAGCTTTTCGGCCTGAAAACGTGGATACAAATCGTTTTTTTCTTAATTACAGTAAAGGAAAATGCCACAGACAAGTAATAGGAAAAAACAAATTTACAGGCATGCCAAAGCAAATAGCCACATATTTAAAACTGAGTAACGTAGAGTTATACACCGGGCATTGCTTTCACAGAACATCAGCGACTCTATTGGCTGATTCGGGAGCCAACCTCACTCTGTTAAAAAGGCACGGCGGCTGGAAGTCCAGCAAAGTGGCCGAAGGTTATATCGAAGATTCGATGGCAAACAAAAGCAAAATTACTTCTAAAATAACAGAAAATATAAACTTAAAATCACCACGTCAAAGCACATCATCTGAGCCATTTTTTAATGAAGAAAATAGTACCAGTCAACTGCCGCCATTTACGATGCAAGAACCTCAAGTCACTCAAACTCAAGTCTTATCATCACAAACTCATATTCAAACTATAAATATTCCTAAAAAGAACGTGACCATATCTCTTACAAATTGTAATAATTTTACTATTAATTTTAATTAAATACACATTTTTTTCTTCTTAATAAATGTTCATTGAAACCTGCTGTCTTGTTGTTTACTTACCTCACAATCGATATGTAAAGCAGAGTATTGATCTCGGGCGTAAGCATCACATACTCGGGTTAATTAGCGCCTTCGCTTCGCTCAGGCGCCAAAAACCACGTATGCAATTGATGTCATACCTTGGTTAATAATCTACTATTACATGAGCGCCTCTGTACCGCGGGTGAATGAGTATTTGCGACGAAAGCTCGAGTAGTTTTAGAATTTGATGTATTATTATTCTAATTATTTGAGGAGCGTTGAGTCAAAAAAGGTTTTGTATTTGAGCTAGGATTACGTAGCGTTTGTATTTTACTTTGTTCTTTAAGAAATTTAGAAAGATGATCGAATGTGGGTATTTGAATATGTCTATGCGATTGCTCGAACAAGTTCACTACCTCCTTATCGAGTTTAGTAAGTGCGACGTGATTAATAATAAAGTCTGAGAGATCGTCAATATTTAAACGGCGTAAAGCGGCTTCTGCAGAGTAAAATTGTTCGAGAAATGTATCGATAGATTGATTTGGTTTATAGTTAATTATTTGTTGTACGTAAATGGAAGCTTGTACTCGAGTATCTTGGTATTTTTCTAATAGAGCATTCCAAATTATAAGATAATTATTGGCGGTAGGTGTAATACCTGAACAAACGGTTAATGCTTTGCCGGACAAAGAACCTATTAAATATTGAACTTTTTCGGCGTCTGAGAGATGCAGATTATCGTGGATAAGACTTTTAAAATTCTCGTAAAATGGCGACCAATTGGACGTAGTTACACGATAAGGATCCAATCCACATTAAGCTAGTTTTGAGATATTGAATTTTAAAGTTTGCATCGGAATTCTTCTATGATGCAGTGCTGTAAATTTGTTGGTTTTATTGAAATTATAAGGAAAACTATTTATATTTTAACTTTAAATCAAATTTACTAAGTTTAATTTGATATTTCAAATATTATTCAAGAAAATATGGGTTTGGATCCTTTTTGATAAATTGTATTCTCAATAAAACCAACATAAAATGATGTTTCGCAATAAGGAACCACGTCATGAACTGTTAACTAAATCATGAAAAATAAATAAAACTACTAATAATTCACTAAAAAAGTTTTATTCATATAACCGCACACATCTTTTCTTATCAATATAAAAAAAAAGATAAAAAAATGAGATTCATTGCATAATCATTATTCTAATATGCTTATTCTTCCTGACTTTCATATTCAATATGAAAATCAGGCTGACCACTGAATCCTTCGAGGTCATCCTCTATATTTTCATCCCCCTGTAGAGACTTGTAAAAGTCTAAACAATCTTTTGGAATTAAATGGAACATTGACCTCAGATCGTTTAGTTTAGGTTGAGCAATTTTTTTGCCTATAGGCCACAAAATGGTAAAGTCCCTTTCAGAAAAATCTCAAGATTTTCCTTTCATTTTTTTTTGTATATTAAGTTCACAATACTGGTCTTCATTTATTTCACTTTTCATGAAAATAATATATTTCTCCTCTTTTTTTAATAAAATTACTTTTGTTTTTAACCAATTAGTTTTCTGCTTGTTTGTAAAAGTTTTTCTGTTGACTATATTTTTTTCAATATTTTGTGAGCTCAGGAAGTCCTCTTTTACCATTTTTTTAACTTCGAGCGGGTTCTTTCTTTTGCAACTCCTAATAACCTGCATATATTCGTCGGCAGTGTAAATACGTTGATGAAATTTTAATTGGCTCTCAATTTTTGAGAAATCAGTATCATTGGGCAGGAAAGTATGACCTGACTCGAGGTATTTGAAAGTTATTGACCTCAGAGTATGGTGAGAATTTAACACTGTCTTAAGCATCATTACTATTTTGATATTGCGGTTCTGTCCGCCACAGCAATCACTCCATAACACTAAGTTTTTTACTTTTGAGTCAAGTTTGTTCTTTATAAAACTGATCATGTTTTGGATCGTTTACGTGATTTAATATGTATCGGTTTTTGAAGTAACAATAATTATCAGAAAGGATCCAAGTGAATTGGATCTCTTTTAAGATTACTTATTTAATAGTATTACCAATAAATATTGTTTCACACTAATGATCCATGAGGATTGGATTTTTTCAGTAGATTCATAATAAACGCCCGCCATACATGTGGACTGGTACCTCGTGTTTATGACAATGTCATGTGTTCGTATTTCACTGGGATCTTTTTGCTGACCGAAAATATCGACCTTTACGGTCTCTTTGGTATAGTTAACTCAATTTTGGTAGTTTTGTGGATTGGATCCTTATCGTGTAACTACGTCCAATTATATGGCGATCCATCAAACGAAACTAACTTAAGGGGCGGTAACTTGCGGTTCAACAAATCATATTTATGAGAATTATCTGTAGTGTTTTTAATAGAATTATTTTGTGTGAGTGTGGATGCTGTATGTTTTACGTAATAATACAGTTCGTCAAAGGATTGTAAGGCGGCGTAGTTCGGTTTTGCGGATGGATCATTTTCTAATCGAGCCATAACACACGAGTCCAGAGTATCCATGAAATTTGATCGTATAATATCTACCGATTGAATGCGTGCTAGAAATTGCGATTGAAATGTTGGATCGGAAACCTTTAGGCTAAGATCGTATATATTGTGCATAATCTGGGAAAGATTCTCCATCTTAGCTTCGAGAAGAGATAGTTTTGAGTAAACCTTGTGTTCATCATCACTGGCTGTCTTCCCTTTTGGTTGCCTTGTTGACGCCATTTTGAGAATAGGTATCTAGTAATAATATAACGTGCGTGGATGCGTTAAATGTTTTTAAATGCGTGAAATAAGCGTTAAATATATAAGCGGATATCAAAATATGAATAAACAAATAATTAAATATTGAAAAGAGTGTGCATTGGATGCGATTTAGCGAGTTTGCGAATGCGTTGCGAAATGCGACAATGGCTGCCGTAATTTCGAAATAATAATTGTGTGAGGAAAGCGTTTGCGTACTCTGTGTGGTTAGATGAGTGATTGAGAGAGTATATTATGTTTTTTATTCGGCGAGAAGGACCAGAACTTGTGGGCGCAGCGGAAAAGGCAGTAGGTAGGTACTTACGGGTGCAGGATTGGAGCTTTGAATAATAATGTCCTTCGATAGTTTTAGCAGTGGAGTTTTCACTATAGTTGAATGCTGGTAAGCCACCCACAGAGTCTGTTTGTCACACACAACACTTACATTTGAGTTTTCTTTGAGAGCGAGAGGAACGGGAGCGCACACGCGTTACCGGAGTTGCGATTTTTTGACAACTGAACTGCGGAATGAGATGAACAGCGGATGATGGAAGTAGGAGGTAGGAAGGTGTGTGCGCGGGAGTTAAGGATTGGTCCTCGTGTATTTGATTGAATGATGTGAAATGAATGTAAGTGTTGCTATTTTAATAATTTGAGTGCGTGAGTAAATATTCATAATATTTAATTTATATTTTTAATATGGCGCAGACAGTGACATTCACCCCAAAGTCAGTGACTTTGACCCAAGGTCAAGGTAAAATTAAAAAGCCCCAGACACTGGGTACGCTCGAGGTCAGTGCCCATGGCGCCAAGGTGAGTGACCTTGACGCCATGGTCAGTGACCTTGACACTAAGGTCAAGTTCAAATTAAAAAAGACGCTGACACGGGGTTCGCTCGAGGTCAGTGACCTTGACGCCAAGGTCGGCGACCTTGACCCCAAGGTCAAATTAACAAAGACGCAGACACGGGGTACTCTCGTGGTCAGTGACCTTGACCTCAAGGTCAGATTCATAAAAACACCCCTTTTAACCTAACCTGTCCAAGTCGGAGAGCCCCAAGTCTCGAGCTCACTTCGCTCGCTCTTGGACTAAGTTGCTTACAGCGCAAAGTCGGAGCCCTGCTTCGCGGGGCTTAATGGTCATAAAAAAAATAACCACGAAGGGGATGGCGGGGTCTGTTCGATCGCTTTGCTCGCTCACTGGACCCCGCCATCCCCTTCTAACCTAACCTGTCCAAGTCGGAGTGCTCGAGACTTGTGATTCATAAAAACAACCCTTTTAACCTAACCTGTCCAAGTTGGAGTCTTTGTTAATTCGACCTAGGGGTCAAGGTCACCGTCTTTGGCGTCAAGGTCACTGACCTCGAGCGTACCCCGTGTCGGCGACTTTTTTAATTTGACCTTGACCTTGAGGTCCCAAAAAGCCCTTACAAAATAAGGGTTTTGAAAAGAGTGATGAAGCGAAGTATTTAAAAACAAACTCACCGATTGAATTCGCAACACCATAAAAAGCTCCAAGACAGGCATCGCCCGATGTTGGCAATAAGTTTTACGAGATTAAAGTGGGACTGGGCGGGATACTCTTATAGGGTGTATCAAGCAGTTAGACCAAGATCATTACCCCTTGGGTGCCTGAAGATAGGCGTTGTTGGCCTAAAAACTGCTTTCGTGACGATTTGGATGCGAGAGCGAGCGAAGTGAGTTAGGATAGGCTGTTGATCAGAGGTGGCTCGAGCTACCCTTTTTTCGTTTTGTGAACCTTCCCAAACCCCGTTTCAAGTTGTCATTTCTATTACATCTTGTACGTGCAAGTAAGTGTTGGATGTATTAAATAAAGAAAACGATGTTCTTTACGTTGTAAAATATTTATTGAATCTAACCCTATTATGATGACAACATCATGAGTCCTATTCTTTAGAAGTCATGATGATCCGTACTTTGTACAATAAATTAAAATATTGACTTACACTATAATCTTACAGTTACACACATTACTAAATATTTATTTGAACATGACTTTGGCGTTAATTTTAAAACTACTTACATGCTAATTTTCTTACACAAATAGGAGTAATTTTGAATTTTAGGAACTTTTTGACCAAAGTCTTATTGCTAATAGTAATAAGTATCTCCAAATATTAATATTTTATTTATATTAATTTATCGGTTGTTGTTTCCAGCAGAATTTTTCACGGAGTTGATAAAAGAGGTGCATTGAGAATTCCCTTCAAATAATATAAAAAGAAAAATTGTTTATTTGCGTCAGCTATGTCACAAACCATACCCAACAAAAACGAAAAAAAATGCAATTCGGAAAAATATGCGTACTTGCGCACAAAACGGCCATAGCTCAGCATAGGTATATAATATGTTGACTATGCTGAATAATATGACTCGATCAATTAGTTTCTTTAACAAATTAGTATTGCGTTATTCTGATCCCACAGCGATATTTCCTCCCTGTCCCTTTGATCTAATAAAATTTTCATGATTGTAAAGTAGCGTTACAGATTTCAAAACAAGTACGTATCAAAATTCTACTATTAGAAAACAAACTTTTGAGCTTTGGCCATCAGAAATATCTTAGAAAAACTATCTTCAAACTACATAGTTATGTTATTATTATACAAGAACTAAATTTTTACAGTGTAAGCATTTCCCTACCTAAATTATACAAATAAGCAGCGTTGAGTCGTTGACGGTTACAGATTATGTTAAGAAATATTCGAGTCTATATGATAGATGATGTCATATCGAAAAGAACACACAGGGCGGCATTTTTATGAGAATGAAAATATTATGAACCTAAAAAGTTTGAATATATAGGTATATATGGATACATATGTCAGTACATACTAGGGAATTAGGGACTTTGAGTTAGAAATATTTCAAGCAAACATTAAAATTTTAGACCAGAAAGTACAAGTACATGCTACGTAGATATCTTTTAGTATAATCACCGCGAGTGTTTTCGCGCCAAAATTGGACAGGGATATTGGATTTTTGGTGACAGTTGGGATGCCCGTTTCTGTTTTTAAATTCAGTTGAACCTTTGACATTTATAGATGTTTCAATTTGTTATTGAGGTCATTATTGACGCCACATTATTTTGCTGACAAGGTATTTACTTCACTGAACTTACGCATAATGTAGTTGATACGGGGGTGGCCCCCGTACCCATTACGTGTCAAAATTATCATGGTTCGACTGTGAAAAAGAGACAGTTGTATACAAGTTATATAAATCTGTCCCTTACGCACACTGGAAATAACCTTGCTCTAAGAGGTTATGGGCACCGTACTCTTAAGTATGATTAAGGCTATATTTATTTATTATTATTTATATGAATTTACAGTTCCTATGAAATTCCTGATTCATACAGAACAAAGGTGCCAAGAAAATGTTGTGACGCCAAGAAAAACATATAAATGTTGTGTGGTGACCTTTTGGAAATGGCACACATCTGTGTCATGGGCTTCGTTTTAATGTATGGAGATATGTAGTTATACTTTGCTTGCTATCCTACTAAAATTATAAATGCGAAAGTTTGTGAGGATGGATGGATGTATATTTGTTACTCTTTCACGTAAAAACTACAAAACGGATTTGGATGAAACTTCACAGTAATATAGGTTATACATCAGAATAATACATAAGCTACAATTTCAAATGATTTTTTTGTAATTTGGTCATAATATAACGATAAATATCAAGTAAGTCGGAAAAAATTCTGCCCTATGAGAGCTATCTTCGCGTGCGCTGAGAAAACTATTGACGATACATACAAAATAGGTAGGTAGGGTAGGGTAGGTGGAGTAGGGTAGGTAGGGTAGGTAGGGTAGGTGGGTAGAGTAGGTATGGTAGGTAGGGCAGGTAGGTAGTCAAATGACGGGAGCGAAGCCCCGGGGGTCAGCTAGTAGTTAATACGTATGGCGACCCGCTTCAGGCAGAGTGGTACTTAATGCTTACACTTATGTGAGAACCAATGCACTTTGCGTGTTCTGTCGCCATATCAGCATTCTCCCAGACTCGTAATCGCATAATCTGGAATGAGAATAATTGAGCGTATTATTTAGAGGTAAAAGCTTATAAATGAAAATGAAACTTAAAAGTATTTCTAAGTGTCAATTTACATTTCCGCGGCAAGGAATGGAAGCGATTTTTACAACGAAATTATACATGGCATAGTGAACTTTATGTCAATTGTGTAACGTACAAACTAAATACGAGCTAAAAAGAGGTCGCGCGTCTTCCGGGGAATCCGCGCGCATTCTCGAGAGTTTCCGTAGCTACGGGACAGTATTTAGTTTGTATCGTAACTCAAAATTGACATAAAGTTCAATATGCTATGTACAATTTCGTTACAAAAAATCAAGGCCTAAAAGAGAAATTAAAAATGTATCAGACTTTTCTTCTCTTTTTAGTTGTTCTGTTGTTTTTATCTAAATTCATAGTTATGTTGTTTTCAATCGGTCACTATAAAATCTGATGATGTTTGAGATCCAGCTGTCATCTTATAAGTTCACAATCTCTCTTCATTTTCTTTGTCTTCATTACTAAAGGTCCTACCGTCTTGAAAAGCTTTCACTAAATCATTGAGGAGCTATTTCCAAGCCACTCTGTCTTTGGCTCTTCTCAGGAAGGCAAGTTCCCAATACTTAGAATTGAATGAAATATGGGCTAAATCTACCACAGTGTGGAATATCTCCGGCGATATCGCGGCAGATTCAGGTGTAGATGGTGGGAGGTGGCGGGGAGCTGGATACCTATAGACTGGACGTACAAGGAAGTATGCGGTACAGGGTGTAAAGTCCCACTAATCTCCATTGTAAATGGAGGATTCTCCAACCAGACGAATGTTGAGACTGAGCAGCTGACTGACGGGTGTTGTTGTACGTGTTAAAACTGCGCCGAAAACTCTGCTTGCGGTATGCAGGGTTTTGTGTGACGTCAGGTCATTAGTTCGTACGTGGCGCTACGGTCATGCCTGAAACCGGTAGGAATGGAAAGAAGAAAGAGTGGCATTTGCCTAGCAATTATTCAACGCAGGCTTCTTCTTCTTTCATGTCGATTAACTCAAACTGTATTCAACCATTCAGATTTTGTCCGACCAGTATGTTGTAGCTACTCGGACAGTTCTGTCATTCGCCACGTTCAAATCTCGTAAGGTAACGCAGGCTAAAAAACAATAATAATAATAATCTAAAAAGGTCAAACTTACACGTGCTCTCGCGACATGACACCGCTTCTAGCTCGCATAGCGTCTCAAACGTCCTGGCGATTCCCGCCGCATCAAAGGCACATACTGGTCCCGTGGGTGGCGCGGCACATCTTCCGACACATAACGGGGGAGGCACGCCCTCCCTCACTCGCGGCATCACGAACTCGGGAGGAATCCTCATGTCTGGAGATGTGACGAGGTCGGGGAGGGCCCCGATCTCATTGGCGTCACCGAGGCGGGACGGCATGACAGGCAGATGGGCTGGTTGTACTTCGTTCCATGCTGAAATGAAAAGAGTGTTTGGTTAAGTAGAAGTAAATAACAGTATGTATGGTCAGTTAGGTAACTACAGTCGGTTAAATTTCGCAATTTAATACTTTTTAACGACAATGATGTTTCGATCATATTATTCTAATCAGCTTAAAAAAACGAATAATGCTGCCTGTAGTCTCGTACTAATTGTACTAGCATCTGCCAGAATAAAGGACTTGAGATGAAACTGTTCTATCATCTCATTCATTTCAATCTTCAATCCCAGTTTCAAGATCATGACGATTGGAATTTAACCGAAGTATTGTCAATATAAGTAGGACGCATGTCATAAACAACCACTATCAGAATGAAACAATCCTACTTAATTTAAGTGTGATATAATTTGACCTTTTACCGAAGGTAAGCAGAAGGCAAATCTCCACAACACAATGCCCGCGCGGCTCTTGCATCGTGTGAGATAACTTAACCGAAGATAATAAAATTAATGGAGACATAAACGTAACTTAATTGTTTCTTGTTTTATTCCATTATTGTTTTCAACAGTTGTTCTTGATTTCTGTTTGACATTTCGATTGACCCTTCAATCTAATCAGTGTTATTTATTTTCCTAAACTTTTCCTGTGATCTCATCTATATTACGCATTTGTAAAGCGCCCTATCGGCTCCTTGCATTGCGTAAACAATGAGATGCACGCCCGCCCCTTCTCATTGACTCATATTTGCCGAGTAAACACGTTAGGACTCTGTTTGTTTGTACAAATTACTTAATACAATACAAACTTCTTGTAATGCATTTTTGTTTGGGCAGCTGCAGATGTGAAATCATACATACGCAATTGACATTATTAACAGTTACATTAACATCTGGCATGCTTTTGAAATGTAATGTCAATCATTATCTTTAGGTTAATTGATAAGCAATTCATCTTCATCTTCTACTTGCTATGAAAACTGCCATGAACCGGAATGCACTTAATGTCTGATTAAAAAGTAGATATACGGTCCTGTTATTTCTAATGGTCGACTTCGACACTCGATTAATCATCGAATTGACAAATGAGGGCATTGTCAACCTTGATCAAACAGAGGTTAAGGTTTCCAATTATCAAATTGAAGTAAATATTCCAATGTATTTGTGTTGTTTATTTAAAAAATTATAATCTATCATTTTTCTAAATCAAAAGTTTTCAGCGACTTTAATGATACTAAAGATCTTTCGTGAGGTCCTTGCCACTAAGTTTTCAAAATCTGTCTTTATCCGAAAACTTATTTAGCCCCAGTAGGAGCATCAAATTAAGCTATGACCTTACTCTATGCCTATTCCAATGCTCCATTTACCACCCGCTTATCAAAAATCTGAAGCGATCCGTAACATTTTAGATAAAACACTTGCACCACGTATCGAAGTTAACTGCGTACACCAACTGCGTAGTTGACCCAGGATGGAGTAATGAATATGAATTTTTTATCGTTTTATGTCGGTTCGGTTTCCAGAAAGGGTAGCTGATTAAGTGATCTAGATAGGGGGCACTTCCTCGGTGACTCATTATTACACATGGTTATACTGCGCGTTTAATTAGTGATTAAGCAGTCTCGCCTTCAGAATTTCCCAGCGTGTATCTATTTGTATTAGTCGTTCGTGAGTTTATGTTCGTACTTTTTTATTAAGTTTTTATTTTATAAGCGTCGTTTATGCCTACTTATTCATAATAGATGAAAAAGCAGTTAGTTGCATATTGTCTTTTATATCTGATTACGACATAAAAGATTCTACAGAAAAAACTGGCAGTGTTACCATTTAAGTTAGCGTTATTAATACCTAACTAAAAGCATGCTGAGGTAAAGTAAACTGGGTTAGCGGATATATTAATACACTCAATTATTTACCTATGTGCTGTGTCACTGATGTCATAATTGTATTGTATTTTACCTACTTATTACAAAGGGCATAGGTAATAATATAATAACATTATTTAAGTTGATTAAAAAGCTTGCCCGTTTACATACTTTGAAGAAAATTTGTTAATGAAAAAACTTTTCAATTAAACTCCATTTTTATGAAAAAAGAAGCTGAATCCTACTTAGGTAAATAGATATTAAATAATAGAATTTTTAATAATGCAAATTAATATGTTTTCTATTTGAGTTGGTAGTAGTTTTTCGTTCTTATTCCGGTACCTGCTTGTCTTAGTCAGCAAAATGCGGTCCACCAGTGACGAAATATTGTACATTTGAGAACATTAGTACAAGCGTACAGCCAACACACCCTACCTAGATAATAAGCCCACAGAACCTTCTAACTGGCTGATATTTTTACCAGGGTATATATATTAGTAATAGTAATCTATACTGCGGAGAACAGTGATAAAACTGGCCAAGTGCGTGTCGGACTTCGCACGTTTAGGGTTCCGTACCATACCGCAAAATTAATGAGGGAATTTTAAAGAAAAATATGATTAATCAATACATTGGTATTTGTTAGTAAAATATACGTAATAATAAACATTATCACCAAATTTCAAGTTCCTCAATGGGAAATTAGAAAATTCTACGGAAACAATATTTCTAAAAAGCTTACTTTGTTGGCTTCTCATTCTTTTGTTTTCCAATATTTTTAAAATCAAAAAGCACAGTATTTATCTACTAGATCTAAACAACATTAGGGGTTTCGATGGGGTAGGTCAACGTTTTCATTTTTCGGGCCCCCTTTACTTGTTTGTACGTGAGGTATGTAGGTATACTGTGAAAATTTGAAGACTGTAGCTCCAACCGTTCGACAGTAAACCCCGAGTGACAGACGACGGACAGACGGACACGTGAGTGACAGCAATAGGGCTCCGTTTTGACACTTCAGGTACGGAACCCTAAAAAGTAAAGGAGCATCTCTATACTTGTTATAAACATAATGTTGTAGATACCCTGCCTAAGATACCTACAGATGTATATCATGTGCAGAGTTAGACTAATCCGTTGACCTAGTCGGACTTCACGCTCACTTGATAGCAAAGCTGCAGAGCTAAGCGACTCGTGCCAATAGAGATAAGCATGATGCTCTCAATACTCTGATACAACACGAGTACGTGACCAGGCAGTCTAATGCAATAGGATTACAACATTCGCTTTGCAAAATGCATAACTATAATGACATTATTCATGTAATTTAGCCGGGAAGTATCATGTTTTGATAACAATTTATTACGTAGGTTTTGAAACGGATCCGTTAAGTAGGTAACGATAAGGAATTAGTAGTGAGTAGAATGTGATCTAGGCTAAAAATCCAATGATGAATATTTTCCTTACGCACCGCCCCGTTACTCTAAACATCTTTGTGGCAAAGGTTCCTAAGAATTGTATAGAATAACTGCTTTTATTTTTTAACATAAACAATGTATCAGGAGAGTATACGAGAACAGTGGTGGCCCAGTGGTAACGGCCACGACTTACAAGTTGTAGGTCGTGCGTTCGAACCCTGACAAGCACTTTAATTGGTGTAAATTATTTCATCAACACCGCTCTCAAAACGGTGAAGGAAAACATCCTTAGGATGTTTTAGAAACAAAAATTCGATGACATGTAACATTCACCAACCCGCACCGGGCCCGCGTGGTGGATTACGGCCCATTCCCTCTCATAGAGAGGAGGCCTGTATCCCAGCAGTGGGAACATTAAAAGGTTGATGATGATGAATGTATCAGACGCGATATCAAATACGAGACTAAATAATTTTGTTACAAACATAATAATATCTACTACCACTCGTTCCTTGATGATAGATGATATTTTAAAGCAAGAGTTGGCCATTCGATTCGTAGCCCTTCGATGGGTCCTTAGTCTTAACTACGAAAATCTCGTAGCACACGTCTACGCCGTAGGCCTAGTAATGTTATTACGCCACACTCTTACGTTGATTCATGATTGGACAATGATAAACGGTCAAGTACGTTACGATGATAAAGTTTTATGTTTTTCCCAACATTCTATGTAGTTCTAGTTCTAATCTATTAAGTTTCTTATAAGATAGTGGTATCATGCGACTTCATCGTGGTGATCAGACCATACTATAATCGTAAGTTTATCTTGAAAAATATGAACTTTAGGTTATGATAGTATGTTATGGTTATATTTAATAGTTGAACATGGAAGTTGAAAATTATTTATTTTTCATGGGACAACAATTTTATAAGTCTCGTTAAACGATTTACAAAATGTGTAGGCCTGCATGCTTCTACATCTATACCAATATTATAAAAAGGAAAGATATTTTTGTTTGTTTGTACCGAATAGGCTCCGAAACTACTGGACCGATTTTAAAAATTCTTTCACCTTTGGAAAGCTACATTAAACCCGAGTAACATAGGCTATAAACTATTTTCAAAAACATTCGAAATCCTTATGAAAATTGCAATAATGTAACCCAAAGTAGCAAAATTTAGCCTATAAAATTCAATACTTGGCATGCGCTGAGAAAACTATTGATGATACATAAAAATGATGTACTACATGATTAAAGTACTCATTATTACCTACAAAAAAGCCTGCGAGCAGCTTTTGTGTTCTAAAATTTAATTAGATCGCTGGTAGTAACAAAAGTTGGTTACATTCGTATTGTGGTATTAATTCTTATTAATCAAATAAATAGATTAACAAATTGGTAGTTAGGGTAGATAGAGTAGGTGGGTAGGTAGGGTAGGGTAAGTAGGTAGGTATGTAAAATACGGTAGCGTAGGTAGGTTGAACGGAGATGAGTAGGTTGGTAGTTAAGATAGGTGGGTCGGTAGGCGGGTAGGTAGGTAGGGTAGGTAGGTGGTAGGTATTTAGATAGCCAGTTAACTGAAGCGAAGCCGCGTGGGTCAGCTAGTGTATTCATAAAATTTTTATTGCTTCCGGTGACTGAAAAGTTGAAATGGTCAATGGTATTTGTATTACTATTAAAGAATCTTAAGTTATCGATGCGTGCTGGGTCTCGCGGTTCATTTTCGGTTGTTTCGTGTTCATTTCACATTTTCTTCTTTTCCGTTACTTCATGAATATATATTTTTATAGGTATATATTATATTCAATATGTATGTACATGTATTTTACATATTTTAGTGTATAAATTACTATCTTTTTAATGATTAAATAATGCATCTGCCATGTTGTCTCTTCACCACCCTTGGTTGGCTGGTAGATAATACCTAAGGCATTAAGTCCGCCTTTGTAGTTGAGCATGAATTCTAAATAAATAAATTAAGGCATATCTGATCAGTAATCCCAGGATTACCTATCACAAACACATCATACTAATATTTCTTACTTAATATTACAAATTTGAAAGTTTGGATGTATGTTTGTTACTCAAACGCGCCAGAACGGCTGAATGATCTGGATGAAACAGATTATAGCCTGGAATAGCACATAGGCTACTTTTCATCTCGGTATAATGTTTCCTTGGGATACGAAAAATCTTTTCACGCGGGCGAAGCCGCTGGCAGAAGCGAGTATAATAATAATACCAGCCTGTTAATCCGATTTCGAAAATTCTTTCACTGGTAAAGAGCTACACTATCGCTGAGTGAGGCCACTTTTTACCGATTAAAAAAAGGGAGATAATCAATGCGATACGTATGTATGTAATATTGTTGAAATAGCACAATAATTCGCATAATTATGTCAATCTATGTGGGTTTCTAATCATGTGCGCCAAATTCCAAAATTCCACAACGTGTATGTTTGTCCACGCATTTCTTCGAAACTAGCAATCGAATCGTAATTTTTTTTATTGGGTTAAGTATCTCCCAACTTAGGGAATAGTGCAATTTTCATCAAAATCGGTTTAGCAGTTTTCAAGATATGGAACATGCAACCGAACTCCTTAGCAACATACAGAGCGAATGTGTAAATTGAGTTATTATGGGTATTTTGTGAATCCTTTAGGTACTTTACTAAAGAACTTGCTTAATTTTTATTAGTGATGATGTACCAAAAATAAAAATAAGATATAAAAAAATCACAAAAATAAACCGACTTCAAAAGCAAAACACTAAAAAGGCTAAAATTAAAAAAAAAACGATTTCTGAAACGAAAGTCATTTTAGCCTTTTTTGTGTTTTGCTTTTGAAGTCGATTTTTTTTTTGCATAATTTTATCCCGAAAATATCAACAGGTCTTGCGGGTTCGGATAAAAAGCCAGTCTCTTACAAACATATAAACATACAAAAATGTAACCCTTTCAAATATGTGTTTAGATTAACATAGGTCAATAAAAACTTCTTCAAAGATAGATACTATAGTACACTTGCATCCAAACTTTGAATTAATTTGTAATAAATAGTGGATTACGTAAATACTAATGTAAACAATTCCTGGTAGTGGAACTAGCCGGCATAATGCACAACACTATTTAATGGCATAATGCACACATGGGAATATATAGATAAAAACACACGGCTGAGTTCGATAGTGTCACACATAGATCAGAGCAATTACGTCATCAAAATTTTATCAATATTGGTAGTGGTTTGCAATAAAACAATAGCTACAAAAGTAGATACCTACTCTAGACTACAATAAAGTGATTGGATTCGTGGTTGAATTTTAAATTTATCTTAAGATTCTTTTTAGGAGGATTTGGGTATGATTGATATCGGGATTATTTTATAAACTCGAATCTCTTTCAAAAGATATAAGAACATAAATACTAAGTAGTAATGACTAAATAAATAGTGGATGAGAAAATAAATATGAAGTAGTAGTGACTAAAGTCGGTACGTAAACATTGGAAAACACAGACAGCCAAATCAATGACGAACTAATAGACAAATTCGAACCTACTCAGAATGCAAACATTGCATAGCTAATTGGACTATTACCAAGAATCTACATCATTTAAAGCAAGTAAATTCCCTGATACTATGGAGCATATAATGAGATCGTTTTCGCAGTAGCGGTTGCAGTTGATTGCAGCGTCGTCCGTATGTCTGCCCTATGATCGATTACTCACTGCTAATAATAAGTGTGCGCTGGCGTGGTGGGCGTGTAGCGATAACCCTTGATCAAGCCGCCAATCGGTCTAATGTTTCGTGTATTTCGGCTCGAAGCGTCTTTGTGTTGCTTCATAGTAAACAAAGACATGGATTCGTCTTGCTTAATTAAGCCTTGATGAAAACTTTACATCAATTCCATTCAATTCGATTCACTATTTTGCAAATGTTGTCATTCAGAAATTTTGATATCAAAATCTGAGACGGTAAACAACTAGAAAGCATTTTGTAAAAATTGAAATGAAATAATGTTGGCAATTATAAGCTGTAAGGTAGCTTTTAAGAAAATTCAATCCGGTCAAATGTTTCAGCTTATTGCAATATATTTATGTATCATTCAATACCAATAAATGTATTAGTTAGATGCATATAAACATAATCTAATAAAACACGTTTTCCTCATGCATTTACTTAACAATAACGATGAGATAAATATTATAACACATAGAAATATCTGATTATGTACTTTATAACTCAATTATTTAACAAAAAGATAACTTACCAGCAACTAAAACTACGCACAACAAAAACTTCTCGTTTAACATTTCCAGCTAATTGAGTCGAAATATTGAACGGCACCACAACCCAACACTGCAAATTCAAATAATTCCTTTTTATATAAAAACTACTCGTATTTTTATCTATGGTTTGTAAATTCGAACGTCTGTCAAAACAGTTCGAGTTTTAAAATTTCAAATTGTATTCTAATGAACGATGTTTATTGTGTAGAAGTTATCTGTTCACTGGTGCATCAGTGACTGCTCCAGGATGGACGGAAGGGGGGGATGGGATCACAATAGTGGTGGCAGCGATAACCTCTGCCTCGGCCGGAGGACGAACCGCTGATAACGGCTGCGACTTTCAAATGAGAGCGAGTATTCTTTCGCTACTGATAAAGTACGGCTTGGAGGATTGTTTTTTAATCTTCAAATTTTTTTGTGGTCAATTATGGAAGATAATTGAAAAGTTGCGTTTTAAGTGTTAAAATTATAAATTAATGATAGTAAAGTCGTTGTTCCTGCATATATGTGAGTAGATATGTGTATTCGAGTTGTCATAACTCAATGGAATTTAAACAATTCAAATATTAATAAACATGAAATTAACGTTCAAAATCACTTATTAGTTTTTATACACTTTAATAGGGACTCACAAATTCAGAAGATAGCGTCCGGCAAATCAACAAAAACTGTCATTGCGTGACACTTAGGTAGTGCGATTAACTACACGTGAATATTTTTTTAGAAAATGATTCATATTACATACGTAGTGAGTATTTTTTCCTACTTCTAGGATTTTTCGTCTGATCTCTGATGATATTGATAAAATTTATATTGGACGTTCTCACTGTGAGCATTTGCTATAAGATTTTGTACTGCAAACATTCGTTACGCGAGCTTTTGTCACGCGATGAACATTCATTTGGGCAACGATCAATTAGGTGAATATATTGAAATATGCGGTGATACAAGTGCCAGTTAAAAAGTGAGGATCCTCCGGTCAGATGGATGTTGGTCTAGTAGGAAACCAACAACTGCCCAACCGTTATTGTCTGACTGTTGTATACGTTCAAATTAAACGTACTAAATCCTACAATAAAAGTGGAAAACTATGATTTTGCGATGAAGGATTTTGTGTGATGTCAGGTCTTTTTCATAGTTAATATGTGGCAGCTTAAATGCCGCTACAAATATGTAGATACGTCAATCAAAACACAAAAAGAAATATAATTAGGATCACTTTGCTCGCGAACGAATGCTTGCCGCGACAAAATAAAGTCAAAGTCAAAGTCAAAGTATTTATTAGTGTGTTTTTTGGTGATACAGTAGGTCTTATAGTTAGGTTTTGGTGACTCAAAAAACTATCCATTAGGGCATACACTATTTAACAATATAAGAATTTAAAATCGATATTTCACACAAATTAACAAAATTTCAATATTCACAATACAATCAATTTTTGAATAAAATATTTAGAATACAATTAATTATTATAATAAATATACAGAATACAATAATTAAGTCAAGTTTTTTAATTCACAAGCATAAATAAATAATTATCATTTAGTTTATTACATTTTGTCAAAAAGGAATTCGTCAATGGTATAGTAGCATTTTTCATTTAAAAAAATATTTAGTCTCCGTTAAAATTGTGTCAAGTTTAAATCTTTAATGTCATTCGGTATTTTATTGAATATTTTCGGAGCCATGCAGAGGATGCTTTTGTGCATAAGGGCGGTCTTTGAGGCTCCTAGACATAACTCGTGACGGTATTCTTGTCTTGTCGATCTATAGCGTTGCTCTGAAGCTTTTTTAAACAATTCACTATTTTTCTTGACGAATAATGCGGTCTCGTATATGTAAAGACAAGGTAATGTAAGTATTTTAAGAGATTTAAAATACGGTTTGCAACTTTCCGTTGATATAAGATTACATATCGATCTAATGCACCTCTTCTGTGCTTTAAAAATGTTATCTTTCTCGCTCCCAAAAAATTACTCCGTAACGTAATATGGAATCCACATAGCCTTAGTACGCAGCTACAACAAACCAGTGATTTTATTTTGCCATACTAGTCTTATTGTGTGCTATCGTCTAGAAATGTGTTTACTCTTAGGGTTATCTGTCGAATGATTTCGTGTCAACATGAGATACATCATCTCTAATTATAAACTGAATAAAAATCTTATACGCCTGATAATAATGCTGAAACTAGGATAAGTTTTAGGGATTCGTCGTGCTATTTTGTGTGGAAAAATAAATATTCGTATCGTTTTTGCATTGAGGAATCGCACCTGTTCGTGCTCGTGGAAACTTTTAATTATGTACAGATAATATATAGTACTAAGGGGACCTTTTTTGGTGAGTTCGTGCCGCGCCCTCTGCCTGAAATAAGGCTGTTTTTTAGGCACCTTGCTAGCTAGCCAGTTGTCACTAAGTGCAATATTTTGTCTACAGGACTTTCAAGTTTCAGCTACACTTTTTATGTGGAAAAATAGATTTTCGTATCATTTTTGCATTGAGGAATCGCTCCTGCTCGTGCTCGTGGAAACTTTTAAATTATCATTAAATAATATATAGTGCTAAGGGGGGCCTTTTTGTGAGTTCATGCCACGCCGTGTGCCTGAAATAAGGCTGTATTTTAGGAACCTCGCTAGCTAGCCAGTTGTCACAGATGAGGTGTAAGTAGATAACTCAATTATGGCTATATAAAGGCATAGGAAATCCTAATTCCTGTTATCCTTACTAATATTTTAAAAGTGAAAGTTTTTGAGTTTAGATGTTTTTTACTCTTTCTCGCAAAAACTACTGAACGGATTTTGATGAAAGTTTTTAGTAATATACCTAGCTTGTACGTTAGTATAACACATAGGCCATAAATTATAAATATATTGGAGGAAGTATCTTCTAATTCAATGTGGGCCTAGCCAACGGCAGCAGTAATAATCGTTATTTCTAAAAATTAGATTTTTCCAAGACGCACTTGAAAACCGTTACCAGAAGCTTAGTTTCTTAATACTCACTCAATTATTTTATTAATTTATTTTTGTGTCATTTAATTTACAAAAAATATATTTGCATTTTATTTGGCAAGAAAACGGCTGCCTTTAAATTGTTTGTGGACTACGTGCCATGACGTCAATGGGAATTATTTGACAGCGATTTATGACTGAAGATGCCACCAATCTGCCAAATATTATAATTAGTATCATTCTGTATTTTTTCCTTCCTTCTAAGTGTTTTTTCAAAATATTTACCTGTGGTCTTTTTGTTAGCATGTGCATAATAAAATAGATTATCGGACGATAACCTTATAGTTGCCATACAAAGAACGTGAAAACGAGTTTCATTAATGTTAGTAACAGGTTCTAGTCGGAGGCTATTTAGGTACCAGTTATTGGCTATACAGGTACAAATTAAATGCTTGTATGTGAATTATATTTTTTTGAAAAATAAACATTGAAAAGATCTTTGTTGGTCTTTTATTTTTGCTACTCCTCAGCGTATGCAATGCATTGTTATAAGAATTGCGTTTTTATATTGTTAGTAGGTAGGCCCAAAATAATTTAATAAATTAGTTACCAAATGGGTTTTTATAATATATCAATGCCAAATACCATAACATTTTTAAATAAAGAGGTTTTTGTTAAAAAATAGAAGGTATCTGATATTTTTCTTAAAAGATATTATAATTAATAACAAGGGAATGCTTTTTGTATTTTATCCGAATTCCAAGTATCTTTTCAGCCCGTTTTGGTATTTTTGTAGAGAGGAAAGTATGCTCATGAACAAAAAGGATTCATAACCAAAATTGTACTACCTACCGTTAGCATAATAGGTAGTTGTTTCATATCTGTAGGTTCATGGTGTTTCAATTAAAGACAAATGGTTAAAGCCAATTAATAATTGATTACAAATATCTAATAGTTGTTACCGACAGTGTATAAAAACAAAGAAAATGTGCTAATAGATGAGATAATACGCGCAAGACAGGCGAGAGGTCAGCAGTGAATGTGATACATCACATTGCCAGCGAATCTTATTCGTTGACGTCATACTATGTACATATGTGGAAACTACATGACATGCCACTGATAATGATGTTAAAGGTTCATAACAGGGCATTTAATGAGGAACTCCAATAATCGGAAATTCCCGGACTCAATACAAGCCGAGGACGAGTACTTTAATATAAAAAAACGGGAACAGCTTCCCTTAAGACAAAAAAATGTTTTTCAAATAGAAGTTCAATTTATTGCATGCATAATGTTATGTACATTATTTTATTACAGATAGTAAATATTGCGGATAAATTTGAAAAAGAGTAACCGCGGCTCTGGCTCAAGCAACTGAAGGAAGACGGGTGGGTTTTAGTTAGTAAAAGTCTGACACGCCCTCCTTGTCTTCGCTCGCTTCACCCAGAGCGGGATAAGTCATTGGATGATTACACATCACAAAAAAAGAGAAAATAAAGGTTATATATATTTTAGTTACTTTCATAGTATAATGATTAATGTTTTACGGTATCCTACTATGGAGAAGGGCTGCAGACATTGAGTCGATTTTGTATTCTGCAAAAACGAGCCATCAGAGCGTTATACAATCTTCACCGGCGCGATTCTCTAAGGGAACTGTTTAAGGACATTAACATCATGACGGTACCTTGTCACTATATTTATGAAAACATCACGTACGTTTGAAAAATATTACATATTTTTAGTAAAAACGGCGACATACATAATTATGTTACTAGAATTAGGGACCAATTAATTCAACCAGGTTTCAGGCTGGCTAAAGTAGCATCATCTTTTGTGTTGGATCATTCGGTGCCCTTCATGATGGTTGAGCAGTAATATGATTTATGGAAAAACTGCAAATCGTTTGTTTTTGAAGGTTATCAAGGAAAGTTAAATAAATTAATTAAAAAACCATTTCTACAATAAAAATGATATCTAACAAGGTTGAGTGTTTCCTCCACGTGCTCTTATTAAAGTTTTTATCCGCCTTGACATGTTGAGAATAATTTTATTTGTTGTTTCCTGTGGTAGTCTCTGCAATTTGTATAAAATGACGTTTCGGAGTTCACCCACATTGACAGGTGTAGGGATTATGAATGTCTATCTTCGTTTTAGCAGGTCCTAGGCGAGTTCTATCGGATGCAAATCTTTTGACCTCGCTGAAGATTCCAAAACTGCGATGTAGACATTATTAAGTGGGGCTGGAGTTAAAAAAAGTGATATTCAGCCGAACTTTAATCTGCATCAATACGAAGTGACCATAGATAAAGGGGCAAGTCGCTCCCGATTTTAATCTTTAATAACTCTTCTATAGCAATCTGCAATAATGTCGTTGCGGATAGTCAGAAGCCTGAGATCTGACACCAGTCTTGCCAAGGGGTACCGTGTTACCCAGTTACTGGGTTGTTCTTTTTTATTTTGTACTCCTACCACTGTTGTGTCCTTTTTAACCCAAAGGTTGACTGGTAGAGAATGCCTTGTTGCATTAAGTCCGCCTATGAATCACCATTGTACATGAAGTTTAAATAAATAAATAAATAAATATAAGTCAGATAGGCAGTCGCTCCATGCAAAACACTGGTACTCAGCTGGATCCGGTAAGACTGGAAGCCGACCCCAATTTAGTTGGGAAAAAGCTAGGCAGATTTTATAGCAATCTGAAATAAGATTATTTCCATCTATCTCGACCAAGACGGTACGAGCTCCCAAACATGTCCAACCTGAATTCAATATTGGTCTTCTACCATACGATACAGTAGGTTAAAAATTTTACGGCTGTTATGGTTTTTGTTCATGTTTACATATTTATTACAGTTCGTCAACTCGATTTAAATTAATTTCATACTCATCACTAAACAACATTTTACTGCACTATTTCGTGGATTAAAGTCGATATTCCCGAGCAAAAGTTATTGTTTTCTATGGTGTTGTAAAAAAACAGCTTATTTCAACCTCTTTCGTACCATAGGCTCACTTACTGTTGCACCTCGAACTTCCTCCAGGTAATTTTTGGGTTGAACGGCCTTTAAATGCGGGTTTTTGCGAACGCGAAACTGAATGAAACGATATTCGTGTTAGAAGTATCTACATGGTGTTTTGCCTTGTACTGATCTCCTCACACAATTATTAGTCTCTCTGAATCATTGGAAACTGAAAAAAAAACATTTTGACTTGTTCCGCTAATTTTGCCAGAGTGTGTATTTGATTTTGACCTCATAAATGAAGTAGAAACACGCTGGGAGAGTATTTCTAAATAACGTGTGCGGTTTGTTTAATAGATAGTTTGCCTTCTCGAATAAGAGAATGCTTAATTAAAAGGGAAAAATCTTGTAAACTTGAAAACGTTTTTTTTTTTAAATTGAACATGTTTTATGAAACTTTGTGTCAGTCACCGTTAAAAAGATAGGATATACGCAACGAGTACATAGACTAAAGAATCAGTACACTATAATGCCGTGTCCGTTTCTCTCCCTATGCTAATGTGTGTTGTATTTTGTGCCTGATTATCCAGACATTTTGAGAATTTGACTTTTTTGCTATATATATGTTCTGCTATACAGACCATCTGATAGTTTGACGTTTTGCTACATGGACATTTTGCTAATTAAACTTATTGCTCATTAGGCTTTTCGCACTGTTGGATATTTAGCTACTTAGACCTTCTGATCATGAAGGGAATATTCATAAAATTCCTAATGTTTCATTTAATTTTGTTTTTTAAACTAAGTTATGGAAAATTAAACACATTTTGGTTATATTTTATCCAAAACAAATTAGCTAATTTCAGCCAGTATCATTAGAAATATTTGGATACTATTGAATAAATTGATAAATTTAAGGGGGCCCCTTATTTTCTTTTTAAGTATTAGTAATCGATTACTACATCAAATGCAATTGCGATGATTGAGGAAACCAATACATATTTTTAAATCACCCTATAAGTGATTTAATTCTACAAATTACTATTTACTATCGATTACTTATGCTTAGTGCATGCTAATTTATAAGTAGTAAACAATAATTATCGCAGAAAATAACAGAATACCGAAGATGCATGAAGGAACCATTTAAAAAAAATGTTTTTAGGTTCTGTAGGATTTCCTTTTAGATGAAAATAATTCAAAGACAGTACAATTGTTATCAATCTTCCTTCTTTATATTACCATGCGTTGTGGAAGGCGTTACGAACTTGACAATAAATTACCCACATGTTTAAATTACGAAATATGAACGGGCGTCTCCATTGCCATATATATTGTATATACCTTGACCCTTTCGTTCTTGGCAACTTCACAGCACGGATCATTTTAAAATATAGATTTACATCAAATTTCTTTGTCTTCAAAGTTTTTTATGGACTACTGTAAAGTTTTATTGAAGACTGGTAATTTTAAATGTTGTGTTTTATTATGATTTTCTGGACATCAAATTGTTTTATGGAAAGGACGAACATAAACCATGACATCGGTTTTGTCCCAAGTAGCATTCTCATTAACAAAGTTATTTATAATGCGTTCCTGTGTCTGGGATTATGTTATTGGAACTGTTTTACACCGGTTCATCCCCTTTGAAATTAAAATTGTGTAAGGGAATTCAATAGCACCGTTGACGCACTGCAAGAATACGAATAAATAAAAGAGTTAATAAAGAAGTATTGAGCGATTTTAATTTTTCTTAATAATAAAACATCGCTTTAATAAAACTAGCTACTCGATTAAACTCGAATTATTCATAAATATTGGCAAAAAAATATTTCGACCTATCTTGTGTATGAGAATCTATTTTATTCAAGTCGTTTTTTTCATGTACAGGATTTTTGACGAGTTAAAATTTTTGCATCGAATACCGCTTCGCGCAAACGCTCAAAATAACTACCGCTGTTGCTGGATCTACTGAACCGATTTAGATGAAATTTGGCGTGGAGATAGTTTGAGACCCTGGGAAGGACATAGGGTAGTTTGTATTCCTATGGGATGATAAATCACTTTTTACGCGGGCCAAGCCGCGGGCAGAAGCTAGTTCATTATAAAATACGTGTGTCCAAAAAAATAGACTGACTGGTCGAGAATGCCTTGCTGCATTAAGTCCGTCTATGTATCACCATTGTACATGAAGTTTAAATAAATAAATAATAATAAATAAAATCGATTCGTTTTTAAATAAACGCAGTCATGTACAACATTTAAAAACAAATTATTTTAGATATCGGACTTGTTTGTTTTTAGGTTACTTTATAATTTAGATACAATTTATCCATACTTTGTTTTATATAAAACAAAGCATGGATAAATTGATGTAGATACTGGTGAAGCGTGTTTCAAAAAATCAATAGCAAAAATTGAATTTTTGCAGTTCTTTAACTGCATTTAGCCATAGGTGAAGAATCAATTGGGTCTATATCTTAGTCAGTCTAACAAAGTAAGTTATTTTCTTAGAAAACCTATAATTGTCCACATTTACACATTTTAGTAATTAATAAGGAAAATCTCGCGGGTAAGTACTGGGGACTGACCCCCAGCACTAATTCTTCGTCACATAAGAGCCAGTTATGATGCGCGTGAGTTTATAAACAAAAACCGGTGTCTCCGAGTGGACAGTGGCTCGCCGGCAAGCGACTAAGACGTTGTATTCGACAAAGTTTATTCCTCTGACATAGACGTACGTAATTTTTAACTACAAACATGGACAAGACGTTAGTTTTTTTCGTAATTGGTAAGTTTTTTTTGTCTTTTTCGTGACGTTAAGTTGATTCTTTGGCTTATTTAGTTTATCCAATATCGTTGCCATATTAAGTCCGGTTGCATTAATTTGTAATTATAATTTCTACTACTTTTTATTATTAAAATAAACTCATTATCCCCTTATTTATATACTAGGCCATACTTATCTTACAAAAATGTGAAAGTTTGGATGGATGTGTTTGTATATGTAGATTTATGTTTGTTACTCGATCCCGGCAAAACGGCTGTACGGATCTGGATGAAATTTGGCACAGAGATAGATTATAGTCTGGAATAGCACATAGACATATATTTAATCCCGGTTTAATTTTCACATGATAAAACATTTTACAAGCGGAGGAAGTCGCTGGCCGAAGCTAGAATTATTATAAATGCGAAAGTAACTCTGTCTGTCTGTTAGTTACCTTTTACATTTTAACGGGTGAACGAATTTAGATGAAACTATAAGATCTTGTCCTAGATTACAAACAATACTTTTTATCCCGGGTGTAGGTCCCCTTGGAAAAATACACGGGCGAAGCCGCCGGTAGAAGCTAGTCGCTAAATACATTATTAAAACGATTTTTTTTCTCTAACACTAGGATAATACGAGTATCAAAATTCAAAATTTCGAGACTTTAAATCCACCTCTTTACTAAAATCTGCATAATTTTGATCTGTCATCATGACGTATTATGAATATTAAAACCATAAACACAATAACGGGTTTAAGACTACCTACTTATTAATTAGCATAAGGCGGTAGACTTTTTTTCATTTTAAATTAAGCAGGCATTCAAACCAAATTTGTTTAAACCGGTTCGTT
Organism: Orthosia gracilis; assembly: GCA_947562075.1. Taxonomy (NCBI): domain Eukaryota; kingdom Metazoa; phylum Arthropoda; class Insecta; order Lepidoptera; family Noctuidae; genus Orthosia; species Orthosia gracilis. The sequence continues at coordinate 7,582,715 of OX387270.1, read as the reverse complement.
AGTTCAGAATTGGATTAATTTTGATCTTATTTATTGAATACATGTGTAGGTGCATAATATACAATAGTGGGATTTTTTTAATGGGTTCATAAAATATGATTGGCGGAGTGACTGGTCTTTTTACAAGTCGTACCATCATAATAAGACTTTTTGCAGTAATTACTTATGATGATGATGACCTTTATAAAAACACTAGCTTCTGCCAGCTGCTTCGCCCGCGTGTATGTCGAGGGAACATATTCCCGGGATAAAAAGTTCCGTATGCGCTATACTATAATATATCTCTGTGCCAAATTTCATCCACAGCCGTCCAGCCGTTTGAGCGTGAAAAAGTAACAAACATACAAACACACACACTCACAAACTTTTGCCATATTACTGTGATTAGTGTGATAGTGTGATTTAGTTTGTGGGTATTTTGCTACAACAGCTTCTGAATATTGAATATTACACGCGAACATCTAGAATCACAGTTCACAACATCAGCTGTTAGCATTAGCACTATCAGCCTTTTAACGTTCCCACTGCTAGTACACAGGCCACCTCTCTGTAAGAGAGGAATTGGGCCTTATTTGGCACGCGGGCACAGTGCAGGTCAGGATTTCACATGTCTTAGTATTTTCCGTTATTGGACATGCTAGTTGCCTCACGATGTTTTCCTTTACCGTTTTTAGAGCAGTGGTGATAAAATATTTTACAATTTATGGCTGCAGAAATGTGTCAGTCGTACGGTACCTGTATGTGTTTGGGGTAACTGACGCTGTCATCTTACAACACTAAAAACTAAGACTTGATTATGTTTATATTTATTTCCTTAATCTTCTTTAGAGCATAGCAATAGAAAACATTGAATTATTATTTCCTTAATTCTAGTCTTGGTCAGATTAGAAGAAACAAATGTTAAAATTCAAGTAACTGTCATTATGGAGGTAATATGGGTATCTCGAAATATCTTGATACTGTCAAACAGGGTATATTTATTATATACAAAACGTTATGGTGTACTATCATCTATTACTTAATAGTAGTGTTTATGTTTATTATTTGTATATTTTACAGCCCTTTTTGCAAACGGCGCTTTTGGACAAGGACAGCCAAATGAAGATGATTTAGAAGATAGATACGGCTGGAACCGCCCAAACTGGAACCAATTCCCAGGCCAAAGGCCTACCTTCCCAGGCCAGAACCAATTCCCCGGTCAGAATCAGTTCCCCGGTCAGAATCAGTTCCCCGGTCAGAATCAGTTCCCCGGTCAGAATCAGTTCCCCGGTCAGAATCAGTTCCCTGGTCAGAATCAATTCCCCGGTCAAAACCAATTTCCCACCGCTAGACCAAATACTGCTCCGACAACGCCAACTAACACTGGGTAAGTAACGAATATCATTATTGTCTTTGTGTTAAATAAAAACTAAAAATAAAAGTGGGTAGGCTGTTATTATAGGCAGCGTTGCCTACCCTCAAAGCCAAAAGGCGTGAGTTTATGTATGACAAACATTGATATATTAAGACAAATTAAATCTTTTTCCAATGCTTGTACTCCATTAGGATTTTCCTCTAGACGTTAAAACAACATAATTGATTAAGTTAAATATACAGGAGGTTTGAAACTCAATCAGAAACACTTCTCTACAATGTTATCATAAGACTATGTTCACATACTTTACAAATTTTAATTTAAACGACCTATTTCAATAACATTGATATTATTTTTAACTAATGCGCGTCAACAGATATCTTTATGAACCATTAGAAAAAGTGTTTTTAAAATATAAGGTTTCAAGAAGATGATTGATGATGTTTATATATCGAATAGCTAAACTTTTTAAGATACCCTCGGATCAACATAATTTGTCTGATAGTTTCTGCCAGCAAAAAGAGTAAAGAGTAAATTTTTGAGACGATCAAATTAACTTTCCAGAACCACCACACAATCGGCTTCGGTCCGTGAATGCATGAACTCGTGCCCCGTGACCCCTGAGTACAACCCTGTGTGCGGTACTGATAGTATCACGTACACCAACCCTGGAAGACTAAACTGTGCTCAGTTTTGTGGCGTCAGTGAGTATCTGGACATATTTATTTTGAAAAATTAGCGCATAAAAATATTGGTGCAGTATGAATACACTGCACGATGGTAATTAACAAAGATCCTACAAATGTATCCAGAGAAAAAATACAAGGGCGAGATTATAATAATAATTAAACTTCGGCATAATTATAAATGACATGCAAAACGGAGCCTTCACATGGTCTGTTTATTGTTTACATCATTTCATAACATAACATCACACTGTTACGCTCTAAAGGGATACACAGGTGTGAACAGTTCACTCTGGTATACTCTCATTGCACCAGTTTTGTTTAAGTTTCATGTTATTGGGTTCATCTATTCTGGCTTCACTTTGTGCATTATACGCGTCGGTATCTAGCCCATAGAACTGGTACATTATGTACCACAACTAAAAAGTGGAAAACAAAAAACCTTTTTACAAAAATTACAACCGACTTCCAAACAAAAACACTTTAAAGTGAAAAATAACTTCAATTTCGTTTCTTTGTTTTTTGACACCGACTTCCGAAATGGAAGTTATTTTTCACTTTGTAGTGTTTTTGTTTGGAAGTCGGTTGTAATTTTTGTAAAAAAGTTTTTTACTTAATAAAAACTATGTTCATATAGAGAGTAACGTTTAGAAACAAATTGAAGACTACCCTCTCACCGATTGATGCTACATAGAAAAAATACTTTCTATTTCACCGTAATATTAATCCGTTTTAAAAGGAAAGAATCGAAATCTACTTATATTTCTCTTCAAATTTTTGACGTATCAGCTTTAAAAAAATATTTTAAGTATATTAAGTTCCAACGCGATCTATTCCTTGAAAGACAGATTAAAAAGACGGATGCGGGAGGCCTATGGCCAGCAACGGACGTCTTTCGGCTGAAATAATGATGATTAGATCAGCGATCGATCGTTGATTGTTGGAAGACCTTGTGAATCACCGGTGACAAAGAGTGCGCCTTAATTTAAATGGCTGCATAGTTGAGGCGTCATGTTCCGACCTTAGAAAATCTCTTGTGACATAAACTTGTAGGTACGTAAACTGGCATTTACTAAATGATCTCATTCTGTGAGCCTAGAATACTTATAAAATGTTAATAGGTCACAGAATCTATATTGTTTCGCTATTATGTTTCGCTATTATTATGCTTTTATGTTCTATGATGAACTTCTCTCTTAAGTAAAGATTTAAGTAGTTAGAACGCTGTAAAGTAAAAACGCAACAGTTTTTCTTAGAATATAGTGAAATCATTAACAACCCAAAAATATTAATAGTGAAAGGGATGAGCTGAACTCCTTAAATAATTGACCTGCAATTGAAGTAAAGTAAGTGATGGCTTTGTGGGTACAATGACACAGGGACATAGGCTTACGAAAATATATTGTATTATCAGGAATGCTTTGCTCATAATATTCATGTATTGTATTTTAATGTTTTATATGTATGTTATAACAACGCCTTGGAAGTTTCTGTAAAGGTGTTATAATAATTGAAATAATGAATTTAATAAATAGAAATAATAATTGTAATAAATACAAACTACTACTACTTGGCTCGCGAGGTTGTCGATATATGGGATCTGTACTCAGCGATCATTGTACCGATAGTCGTGTCAGCCAATGGCTTAATAGCCACGAGCCTCGCCAACAACTTAGGAGGCTCTCGTTAGGCAGCTGGGTCAAGGACCTGATCCAGAAAGCAGTATTGCTGAACACGGCTCGTATTGTTAGGCGATTCCTCTCTCTGGAGCCCTGACCGCCGGTAGCTTGGACCCTGTTCCCGATACCGGTAGGCCTCTATTTTTTATATTTTTAAATGTTTTTGTTTTTCAATTTATTTTATAAAAATATTTAAAAATGTACAAAATAAGAAAAAGAGAAAAATAAAGGACATAGTAATAAATTGAAACTATAACTACAAACATCACGCAATAATGAACACCGTAACTACAAATTAACGACCAATTGTTGATAAGTACATAATGAGGAAAATACTTCGACGAACATAAAATATTAAAAGTAATGTATGGTTATAGACAAAACACTTAACTAATTGGCGGTTGATGTTGTGTACTATTATCTATTTATTTATAACAGGATGTTATTGTATGACTTGTTGGGTTATATGTATTATCCTCGGTGTGTTCTAATAGTTGACCCATTAGTAATATTAGTATCCTTCGTCTCTTGAAATGGTACAATAAATATTGGCTTATATTCTTTGCGATTGCTTTTATGATCTAGAATACGAGTTATGTATTTATTCATAGAGGTCGATTGGCTAGCTCTACAGTACCTGTGGTGGTATGATCAAGGTTTTGAATAACCAGAATAGTTCCCACCCAGTCATTCTAATGTTGAACAATATGCTTTACAATAATAAATTAACAATTGTATTTTTCTATTTCCAGGTGTGTCCTTGTTAAGAACATCGCCTTGCCCGACTCCCGCGCCGGTCGACCCCGCATAATCGATTAATTATTTATTTATTAAACTAATTGGACTGAGTAAATTATAAATGACATAAGTACAATTCTATTTTCCGAAACTTTTTGTTCTTATTTCTATTTATTCACGTTTATACCTGAATATTGCTTACACAGTGTTATGAATTTATGGAAATTTTGCACTCGCCCGCTTTTTATTAGTACTTCTCTCAATATCTTTATGAATTATAACCTATGTATTATTCTGATGTATAAACTACATATTTTTGTAAAGTTTCATCAAATTCCGTTCAGAAGTTTCTGCGTGAAAGAGTAACAAACATCCATCGACACAAACTTTCACTTTATAATAGTGTTAGGGTATGATATCGGACTTTACATCTATTTTCAGAAAGCTTGATTTAGTTTTTAATTTATATATTAAAAAAAAAAACTTTGCCCCACACTAGGAATTTCTTCCTGTATCGTGAGTGCGTTTACAAACATATAAACTCACATACACAAACATCCAGAGCCGGAACAACTACCTGTAGGTCATACAAATAGTTGTTCCGTGCGGGAATCGAACCCGCGACACGCAGCGCAGCAGTCAATCGGTCAACCACTGCGCCAACCGTGCGCCCAAAAAATTACTTAATGATGAAAAAATTTAGATTAGTCAAATCTCATATTAACTTACAACTCTACTTACCTTTGGCTTATCTTTTTTATTCTAAACCATAACATTGTGTGTTTTTATTTGAAGGTGCTAATAAACTATTTTATTTATTTATTTATATTTATTTATATCAGTACCAATGTGAGCTTTTAAATTCATATGTAAGTTTATCTTTTTAACTTTAACTTGAACATCGCTAAAAATGATGAAGGAAATAATCGTGAGGAATCCTGGACTTATAATAAGTTATACGCAAAATCCAGTATTTATTGACATAGTTATTTTACAAAGAAATTACAATACAAAATAAAATGTAACTACAGTACTGTCAAATCTAATGTAATAACTTTAAGCGAGCAATTCTTGTATATTATTATATATGTATATACGTTTTACCTAGTTAAAACTAGTTCACATATATATATTAAAAAAAAAATATAATCTGAATCTCGGAAACGGCTCCAACGATTTTCATGAAATTTAGTATGGAGGTTTCGGGGACGATAAATCAATCTAGTTAGCTTTCAGTTTTAGAAAACGTCGTTTTCTCTATTTTCACCCGAGCAGAGCTCGGTCGCTCAGCTACTTATTGATTATCTTAAAAACAATCTCACTATTAGATTACTATAAGTTAGTGCTCCATTGGTGTTTGCTGCAAGGCGTTACAGTGCGAGGATAAACGATTAAATAAATAAGCCCATCGTCAAAAAGTTGTTGTTATTTTGGTTCCGTTTTTCATATAAAGAGTGGATCCCTTTATATGAAAAACGGAACGGATAGGCCATCGAGTAACTTTATCTTAAAAAATTATATTAGTATTCATTAAACTGATAATCAAATAATTAAAATCTAAAAGCCGAATTTATTCTACAATCAGCATGCAACAAACTAATTAAAATAGGAACTTGGAAGTAAGATTATTAGTTTATGGTATCAGTTAGACACCATAAACAATGACAATGCTCAGATAAAACAGAAATGCCTAGAAATTAAATGTTTGTTGATCAATCTGAAAGCAATCCCGATTAATGAGTAAATTACAACAGTTTATCATACAAAATTGTCAATTTAACCTCGTGTCAGCAACAAACTCTCAGTTAAATTTTTTGTTCCTGATAAACTCAGTATTAAACAATTAATCTGGCTAGCCTTTTCCCAACTTTGTTGGGGACGGCTTCCAGTCTAACCAGATTCAGCTGAGTACCAGCGTTTTACATGGAGTGACTGCCTATCTGACCTCCACAACTCAGTAACGACTATGACCAATGACGACTGTCAAAGATCTTGAAATGACATTCGGGACCAATGGCTTAATGTGATTGCCGAGGCTCGGAGGAAACTTGCTACGTAAAATCGGTCACCCATCCACGGACCGACCTCGGCAAGCGTTGCTTAACCTTGAAGATCGATCCGTGTGGCGGTTATTATTAGCTACGAGCTTCTCAAACTCAGTATAAGTATCTGTGATTAAATGCATATTAAATATATCATATACCTCATGGCTTTAGGTAATGCTACTTTACTGATTTAGTAACTTATTATCACTCTTCTCTCTTACGATTACAGTCTTGACTTGATTGTGAACTTGAAGTAGCAGTGGGCAGGGCACATTGCTTGCAGACCAGATGTTCGATGTGCCGAAAAGTTTTGGAGTAGCAACTGCGTAACGGAAGACGCTGCGTTGGAAGGCCTCCCAGGAGGTGGATTGATGACCTGTGCCCGTACCATGAGCTCTTACACCATGGTTATTTCCATTGTACATCAGGGACAGATGTATACAAGTCTGTCCCCCAATATCTGTCCCTTACGCACACTGGATATAAACTTGCTCTAAGAGCTCATGGTAGGGCCCCCTGGTTTTGGTTGCGGTATTGCGCTGGATCCGAGACGCATAGGGCTGGTCAATGTGGTGATATTTGGCCTATATTCAGCAGTGAACTTTCTTTCAGCTGCAATCATGATAATTTTGACGACACGGTTGGCGTAGTGGTTGAGCGATCGGCTGCTTCGCTGCGTGTCGCGGATTCGATTCCCGCACGGAACAAATATTTGTATGTCAACAGATAGTCGTTCCGTATCTGAGTGTCTAGTGTAGGTGAGTTACATGTATATATATATTCCTAGTGTGGGGCAACGTTTATTTCTAAAATTAAAACAAACAAAAAATGAAGACTCATTGATTACATATAGATATCGACGATGATACATTTTTGGGTTTTTCGTCCATACAATTCATTCTATTCTTTCTTTTTCTTCAAACATTTTTAAGGACTTGCCTTAAAAAAGTTAAGACCACTTTAGATGAAATTTGGCATGGGGATAGTTTAAGACCCTGGGAAGGGCCTAGGATAGTTTTATATTTTTAGGGCCTAGGATATGGCCGCGTAAAAGTGTTTTCCATCTTTTGGGATGGAAAACACTTTTACGCAGGCAGAAGCTAGTAATTTATTAAGATATCTTTCTTATCTAAATTGATGCAGCGCTTTAAATGTGAAAAGGTAACAGACAGACAGACAGAATAACTTTTGCAATAATAATACTAGCATGGATTCCAAGCAGTAACTAAACCGTAGGTTACCTACCAGTTACTGTTCCTGCAGGGGTCAACTGCGAACTGCTGAAAATGTCATAGTAACTGGTATACACCGGTTAATCCCTCTCGGACGGAAAATGGCATAAGTTAATTCATTAACACTGCTGACGCACTACTGTCTGCAACTAGTGTTGGGACTTGATCGGTGCAGCTTTTTAACGCTTCCATAAGAAATATTTCTCAGAACCCGCAGCCCTAGTTCTTGGTGGCATCCGAGCCAGTTATGATGCGCGTGAGTTTATAAATAAAAACCGGTGTCCCCGAGAGACCAGTAGTTCGCCGTCAAGCATCTCGGCTGTTGTATTCGATAAAGTTTATTCCACTGGCACAGACGTTCATAATTATTAACTATAAACATGGACAAATTTTATGTATTTTTCACAATTGGTAAGTATTTTTTTACATTATGTTCTTGTTGTGCTTGTTTGGCTATTAATTTATCCTATAATGGGGTCATGTAAGGTTCCTCTGCATTAATTGGAAATTACTTTTCCAGTTCCCTACTTTATTATTGACATTAACTCTGACCCCCGATTCCCAGGTGACTAGATATTGTCGGACAACCGTGCAGTAATTTATTCTATTATCAATATAACTTAAAATTCAAATCAAAATTTTCATCAAAAATCCTAATTCTCCTCAATACCTTCGTGAACGCTTTGAGTACTTTGTCCCGAGGGGTAAACCCTGTCGCACTTCCACTTCTCTTCTCCTTCGTACCTCACGTCACACTTCCAGCCGCTACGATGGCTCCTTCTCTGTTATTGCAGTGCGTCTCTGGAACTCTCTAACACATTCCCTACGCGACAGCACTTCTCTGAATGTCTTCAAGAGGAAAATCAAAGATCATTTTCTTTCGGAATGACATAGTATCAGTATGTATATAGGTATATATATATATATATACATATTGTACTTATGTATGTATATTAATGATTTATTTCATATTATTCTAAAATTGTACACTGAACTACTTCTCTTCTCTCTTTTGTAAACTCTCTCTATCACTCTAAGGTTTGCTGGTAGAAAACTCTTCTGAGAGTTAAGCTCGCCTTTGTACATCAACTTTATAATCACACAAGTTGTATAAGTAATTTTATTTTGTGTACAATAAAGAATAAGGGAAATCAAAAACATATAACTGTAGATTTTAGCGGTGGGATATCGAACTAAGTGAGCCTGCGAAGGACCCACAGGCTATAGGCAAGTGGCGTTCGGTATCAGTGAAGCTGATAGTCGAAATGTCAAAATGGTTTGATCTCGTGATTTTTCGATATCGCTTGTCAATGCCATACAATTTTGCCTTTTTTGATAATCGCTATCAGCACGCTTTTGATGATAGAATGTCACTTGTCTTGGGTCTTAAAAAAATCTCTATAAACACGCTTTTTTACTTTACGTGGTCGTTACTTACGTACAGTTTGTATAGAATAAATAGTATGATAATAATTATAGTAGTAAATTGTAGCCAATAAGCCTGATATTGTGGTGGTGGACCGAATCGAGAGGCGTGCAATGATTGTTGACATTACCATCCCGCATGATGGGAACCTCGTGAAAGCCGAGAAATATAAGCAAATCAAGTATCTTGACTTGGCTCGCGAGGTTGTCGACATGTGGGATGTGCACACAGCAATTATTGTACCGATAGTCGTGTCGGCCAATGGCTTAATAGCCACGAGCCTCGACCAACACCTTAGGAGGCTCTCGTTAGGCGGCTGGGTCAAGGGCCTGATCCAGAAAGCAGTACTGCTGGACACAGCTCGAATTGTTAGGAGGTACCACTCTCTGGAGCCCTGACCGCCGGTAGCTTGGACCGTGTTCCCGATACCGGTGGGCCTCTATTTTTTATATTTTTGAATGTTTTTTTTCATTGATTTATAAAAATATTTAAAAATATAGTAAATAAGAAATTTAATGAATAAAGAACATAGTAGCAATAAAAATAGTAGTGCCTAATCATTAAATAAATTTTAGTTTACAGAATAAGAATTATTATATTCTTATTCTTGACTTTCAAAATGTCATGACTACCAGCCATCTACCTATCAAGCAAATTGTAACCTTTCCTTAAACATGTCTAAATGTGACCAGTCATAATATAAATAATAAAACTATAAACACAATAACTGGTATTAAACTAGTCATGCTAATTAGCATTTTGCATTAAGCAGGTATTCAAACTAGATTTTTTGATAGCAGTTCTTTAGTTCAAAATTGCGATGTAACCAATGAATTTAGATCTTATTTATTGATCCGTCTGTGTGTCTATAGGGATTTGAATAATACGCATAAGAGGCTTTTAAGTCGTTTCACAAAATATAATTGGTATTTTTATTAGTCTTCTTTTTGCAGTAATTAATACGACGTTGTGAAAACATTTAGTTTGTGGTTTCTAGCATCAGCTTCTGAATATTGAAAGTTATACGCGAATACATGGACGAGCTTGTCGCTAAGTAATATAATAACAGCACTGGTCCCTCGGGAATCAGAAATGTAGAGATCCGCAAGAGTAACAGGGTTACCGACATAGCCCGAAGAATTGCCAAATTTAAGTGGCAGTGGGCAGGGCACATTGCTCGCAGAACGGATGGCCGATGGGGCAGAAAAGTTCTGGAGTGGCGACCGCGAACCAGTACACGTAGCGTTGGATGGCCTCCCACTAGGTGGATCGATGACCTGGTGAAGGTTGCGGGGATCCGCTGGTTTCGAGACGCACGGGACCGGTCAATGTGGAGACGCTTGGGGAGGACTATGTCCAGCAGTGGACGATTTTCGGCTGATATGATGATGATGATGGGTCCCTTTAGGTTAAGCAATTAACACTTGTCGACAAAATGACATTATTTCATTAATTCTATATAGTTATCTCAATATTAATTATGATACTGTCAATGATAATATATTTATGTTATTTAAGAAGTGAGCAGTGAGAAGGGAGCAGTGGAGGCCCAGTGGTATCGGCCGCGACTTACAAGTTGTAGATCGCGGGTTCGAGCCCGGGCAGGCGCTTTACTTTGTGTAAATAATTTCATCACCACTGCTCTCAAAACGGCGAAGGAAAACATCGTGAGGAAACCGGCATGTATTAGAACCAAAAATACGAAGACATGTGATATCCCGCACTGGGTCCGCGTGGTGGATTATGGCCCATTCCCTCTCACACAGAGGAGGCCTGTGTCCCAGCAGTGGGAACATTAAATGGCTGATGATGATGATTTGATTTAAGAAGTCATCTACTAATTATAAAATTGTGCTTATATTTATTATTTGTATATTTTACAGCTCTCTTTACAATCGGCGCTTTTGTACAAGGGCAGAATCAATTACCTGTTCAAAACCCTACCGCTAGACCTCCCGTTAGACCTACCGCTAGACCTGCCGCTAGACCTAATGCTAGACCTGATACCACTCCGACGGCGCCAACTACCGCTGGGTAAGTAACCAACATTATGTTTGTTCTTGTGTAAAATTAATTAATATTTTTTTATCACATCAAAGTTAAATTCTTTCGTGTGAACTCCAGCGTGTACTCCATTAGGATTTTCTTCTCGTCATATCCAAGTTGATTAAGTTTCTGGAGCCATCAAACTCAATCAGAAACTTCTCAACAATATTATCAATCGTAACGTAAACTATGTACTTTACAAATTCAACAGTTTTAAAGATTAAGAGTCGAATGACATTGGTATTATTAATTTTAAGTGATCGCCGTGACTGATATCTATGTATTTTATGCCGGTATTATGCATAAAAAAAGTTTTCAAGAAGCAATATTGATGCTGACTGTATCAAATTACTACATTTTTGGGTAGTGATAATCTGCCTCATATTTTTTGCCAGCAACTCAATAGCAAAAAGTCAATTTATGAAACGATCTCTTTAAACTATTCAGAACCACCACTCAGTCGCCTGCGCAACGACAATGCATGAACTCGTGCCCCGTGACCCCTGAGTACAATCCTGTGTGTGGCACTGACCTTATCACGTACACCAACCCTGGAAGACTGAGCTGTGCTCAATTTTGTGGCGTCAGTGAGTATCTGCAAATTCTTAATTTAAAAGAAATATTTATTTAATTCATTAATTATTATAACACCTTTACAGAAACATCCAAGGCGATGTTATAACATACATATAACACAATAAAATACAATACATCAATTGTTACAATAAAACATACTAAAACATTAATCATTATTTAAATGGTCAGACCTTTTTCAATTACATTTTGCGCTACTTTGACGAATCTCGGCAGGTTTTGGCAAAATATATATCTTTCGATAACGTTACAGCGTTTATCAAACGTATGACTCGCGTCATAGGGGTAAACTTAAGTAAGTTAGTCCTAGCCAACGGTACGTCTAATAGAGCGGGGCGGCGGCGCGCGCCTACGCACCCGTCCGGCGAAATAACAATACTGGTAAAAAATGCTCTTTATGGGAAGGTATCATGGTAGAGTTATAGAATGCTTCATATGAATGCGACAGCGATAAAGAAAATCAAGAATGGGATTATAATAACTAGCGGCTCGACGAAAATTGAAAAAATACTTACTGATTTCATGACGTGGATCAGCGTTTTACTAAAAACCCAAACTAAAGGAAATGAATGATCTCAGTTTATTTCCTTATTCCTTCGACGAATCGGCTTTAAAATTTATATTATATTAAGTTTCGACTCGATCGAAAGTCTTGTTTTATACTCTTTAAAATCCGGTATTCTTGACATTGGACATTGAGAACTTTTCCTTGAAAAAAAAAACAGGTAAAATATTGGAATCCTATTTGATATTGGTTCTTAATCATTGATTCAAGATCTTATGAATCAACGTTGATAAAGAATAGGCCTTAATTAAAGTGGTATGTGAAAGCGTCATGTGACCTTAGAAAAATTCTAGTGACAAATACTTGCATGGAAATTGGAAGTGACTCAATGTTCTCATTTTGTGCACAAAGAGTACTTATAAAATATGAATAGCTTACAGTAACCACAGTTTTCCTCATTACGATATCATTTATTTAAATAGAAGAAGTAAATATAAGTATGCTGGGTTCTTTGATGAACGTCTCTGAAATAAAGATCGTTCAAAAAAGAGCTATCAAAATCTGACCAGTTTTCATAGATTACAATAACAACCTATTGGCTAATGGGTTCAAGAAAACTAATAAATAACGGGGTGCGCTAGACGCCTGCTTAAAGGATTTGCCTGAAATCGCTGTGGAATGGAGACCCTTGCCATATAATGGGACTACATACGGTTATAATAAAATTAATAACAAATATAGTAATGACTAACTGCGGCAATATATTGTTTACTTAGGAATCTTTTGGTCATCGTCGTAGATACACCACAAAATTAAATTAGAATTAATACATGTAACAGATTGTATGTATGTTTTAATCACGCATAAACGGCTGGTCGGTTTTGGATAACAATTTTACACATTTTTTTTTAGTTTATAACCTATCCTAGGATACTTTCTGTTTTCTTCGCATAGTAAATATTTTGTACACGCGGGCGATGCCGCGGACAAAGTTGGTAAGTACGTAATGAGGAAAATGCTTCTATACATAGGCGAACATTATAAATTAATTTACGGTTATAGTCAAAACACTTAACTAATTGTACAAACTGGTCGATGAAGTTATGTACTATTTCTTTGTACTGTTTTTTCTACTGTTTTTTAATTTATAAGAGGATGTTATTGTATGAATCATGTACGGATGGATTAACAATGATAAATTTATTAGTATCTAGCCTTCTACTGAGATCTATGAGTATCTAGTCTCTCCCTGAGATTTAGTGAAATCCCTGGTAACCTAATTTCGATAAAAAATTCGCTGTTCTCTAGTTATTCCTTAAAAGACTTGGTTCTTGTACTGTTAGAAAAATCTGCTTTATATGACACCAAACAGTTCGGTTTAACAAAATTCTTAGCAATAATGAATTAAAATGTGTTGTTTTTTTAATTTCCAGGTGTGTCCTTGCTAAGATCATCGCCCTGCCCGAATCCCCCGCCAGTCGAACCCTTATAATCTGTTAATTTATAACTTCAAATAATAAATTATAAATGCCATAATTACATGATTATTTAAGAAAAAAAATGTTGTTATTTCTTTATTCATATACTTGGACATTGTTTGACTATTGTTATGAATGTATGAAACAATATGAAATCGCACTTTACCACTAGATTCAGAAAGCCTGATTTATTTTTCAAAAGTCAGTCAGATTACTTTTATCCTGAGGAATAAAAATGGCGGTTTGACATGACGTACCTATTTCCTCCAGTATTTTAGATATTGCAGGGAGTAACGATATTGGCCTATAATTATGAATTAAGTATTTGTTTCTATATTTAAATATAGGCCAGGCCAGGTAGTTGAATGCATTAAAGTTTTGGAATCTATTCGGCATGGGTTTGCCCTTAAATGGCAGTGGGCAGGGCACATTACTCGCAGAACGAATGGCCGATGGGGCAGAAAAGTTTTGGAGTGGCGACCGCGAACTGGAAGACGTTGGTGGACCGATGACCTAGTGAAGGTTGCGAGGATCCGCTGGATGCGAGACGCACGGGACTGCTCAATGTGGCAACATTTGGGGCAGGCCTGTGTCCAGCAGTGGACGTCTTTCGGCTGAAATAATGATGATGATGAAATAGCAAGCAGCAAACTCGAATTTGATTCATTCTGTTTTGACATATACAGTTGCTTACTATTGTTTTCTGCTCTAGTTAATTCATTTTTATCGTAATTACTTTATAAGGTTGTTGCAAAAATTTCTGTATTTGAGGTTGTTGCGAGGGGTCTACCTTTTATAGCAGAAATTTTTATATCAAAATATTATTTTGCATAACAACGGATAGCATAAACTTCATTTCGCAGAAAATCGTTTGACATACACTCATTTATCATACATTCAAATTTATAATTTTGTAAGTCAGAATCATCTTTAGGCATACATTTCATATCAATAGTCATTAAACGGCAGAACCATCATATCGCAGAAAGTTCTCAGTCAGAATCGTCTTTTGGCGTACATTTCATATGCATAATAATTGAAAGACTCATCTATCACATTACAGAAAATTTTAAGTTAGAATAATTTTGTATTTCTTACGAGTACCATACATTGATTATAAACTATTTTCTTTTGGTTTTTAATTGCCTGTAAGAAGCATGCAAACATACAAATAAACATACACCATATCTGCAGCAAGCAAGGAGTATGCAAACAAGCATACACCATGCATTCAGTAAGCATGAAAAATGCAAGCAAGCATGCAACATGCAAGCGAGCATGCGACATGCAAGCAAGCATGCAACATGCAAGCGAGCATGCGACATGCAAGCAAGCATACCGCATGCAAGCGAGCATGCAACATGCAGCAGGCATGGTTTCTGTCACGGCTCCGGCGCTGCGGTACCCCGGCGGTCACACGCGAGCTTATCGTCGCAGATGGTTTTAACGCTCACCACCGCAGCCTCAGCCGCGGCGGCGAGCGTTACTAAACCACCTGCTCCTCAGCTCGCGGGCTGCCTCGCCTCTCCGCGCCTACGCGGACTTAAATTACACTCTAGGGGTAGGGCAGACAAGACTACGTGGAGTCGGTTTTGCAGCGATTCGTTTCTGGCACTAACTTTCGTACCACTTTGTCAATATGTTATTGACATTTTAAGAAATTGTTTTAATTTTAATTTCAGTTAAAAATGCTTTTTTATAGAAATGGCAATATGCCTCGTAAAATTATAACTTAAATTAAAATTCCGCCGTCTTCTTAGTATGCCAAGTTAAATTTTACCAAATAATCGTTGCTCTAAATAAACTTTATGCTAAACCAAGTAAAATTCTGCCAATATAAAAGTACTCGTATGCCATCTTAAATTCGGGCATATTAACATTCGGCCAAACAATAATTATGTTAACTATTTTTTATGCCTTAAAAATATTTTAAAGAAGATTATGCCAAGTGTGTTATGCCAAATAAATTTCGGCGCATCAAGATTCTGCCAGATAGAGGGAACCCTGTTGCGAGATTCGATTATATCCAGGGTTTCGTCTAATTATCTGATAAATTTTATCTCTCTATCTTATACACTTAATTAGACCAGGAGTAATCCAAGTTTTAATATTACGAAGATTTTAGGGTTCCGTTCCCTAAAAGGAAAAAACCAGCCAAGTGCGAGTCGGACTCGCACACGAAAGGTTCCGTACCACTATCTCAAAAAATGACAAAAAAATCACGTTTGTTGTATGGGAGCCCCACTTAAATTTTTATTTTATTCTGTTTTTTGTATTTGTTGTTATAGCGGCAACATAAATACATCACCTGTGAATTTTTTACTGTCTAGCTATCACAGTTCATGAGATACAGCCTGGTGATAGACAGACAGTTGAGTCTTAGTAATAGGGTCCCGTTTTTACCCTTTGGGTAAGGAACCCTAAAAAACGGATCCTTATAGGATCAATTCGCTGTCTGTCCGTCTGTCAAGACCTTTTTCTTAGGAATGCGTAGCCGTAGAGGTATTAAGATCAATACCAAAATTCAGGTCTGCAATCCCTTGAAGCTGTGAAAAAAACAAACTTCGAAATCGATGCAACCGAAATATACGGACGTTTAAGCTGCATATTTTGACATTCGCAAGGGAATCATAAAATTCCGCAATAAGTTTCCATTAAAGCAATGTTCAATGCTTTCATTGTTTATGAACTTCAGTAATGTTACCTGGGTATTTTGGTTACCGTCCGTAATGTACGGAATCCTCAGTCCGCGAGTCCGACTCTTACTTGGACGGTTTTTGTTTATTGTAATATAAGAGTCGTGTTACGTAATACGAGTATTGCTAATTGGAAATGTTATAATACGTACGATAAAGTAAAATTAGCGTCAGCAGTATTGTAAACCGAGTTGTTTATGTTTAACTGCGTTTTAGTCTGGGGAAGATTTAGCTTAGGCGGCGTTAAGTGTAGGGCAACGACCGCACTAGATTAAGTAGAACTCACGTGTTGGTCTGTAATTGTTGAGTTATTAACTAGCATAACATACGATAAGCTGGATTTTAAACCGACTTCAAAAAAGCAGGAAGTTTTCAATTCGACTGCTTTTTTTGTATGTTTGTTACGTGATTACTCCGCCAATTGTGAACCGATTTTGAAAATTATTTTTGTTTTTGAAAGTCTGCGTCATTTCAATGTAGCCCATTGTCATTAAGTCCGATTCTGATAATGGGATCTCATGGAAATTGGGGGAACGCCTCAAATATTATAGACATAATGTTAGCTGCGTCTCCAACGTACACCCCTCCAGAAAGCCCGGAGCATGTGATCGAGCCTATATAAGCCAACGAGAACCCACCGTGGCCAAGGGCTCATTCCCGCATCCGGCGGTGCGCACTTTGTTAATTATTCCCCTTGATTCTGTTCACTTGATTTTGTAACATAAATGCTAAGTTTGTTAATTTTGTGTTATTGTTTTATTAGATTACTTTTGTATAACTTTGGATGGTTATTTCATTTCATTCCTAAAACATACATATAGCGATTTCGATATTTTCATGAACAATGTAATCATTTGCACTTAGAATATATCATTTTGTGAAGTGGAATTGATGAAAAAGACCACCGATGACCACTAAAACTCCTAATGATAAGTATGTCAGGGTTATAACATACCAAGAATAGTTAACCGACTATGAAGCATATACTTATAAATAAATGGTACTGATGAAAATGGTAACATCTAACTGATCTGATGATAATGCTGGAAGGTACTTTGGCTATAAATGATTTTCATGGTAATTTGAGGTACAAAAACTAAAAAGAAAAAATTTTTTTTTACAAAAATCATATATCTTCATCCAAAAAAAACACTACAAAGCGAAAAATAACTTGAAGTCGGTGCCGGAATAAGAAAAACAATAGGTACTAAAGACACCGACTTCGGAAAAGGAATTTATTTTTCGCTTTGTAGTGTTTTCTTTTTTGTTAAATAGTTTTTATATCATCATAATTATGATTGATAGGAACCGCTCTGATGGGTATGCAATTTGTGTGCGGGGAGAAAATCCTAGTATCATCATCAGCCATTTAATGTTCCCACTGCTGGGACACAGGCCTCCACTCTATGAGAGGGAATGGGCCTTTATCCATCAAGCGGGCCCAGTGCGTGATGGTGGATGTTACATGTCTTCGAATTTTTGGTTCTAGGACATGACACGGTTTCCTCACAATGTTTTCCTTCCCCGTTGTGAGAGCAGTGGTGATAAATTGATATACACAAAGTAAAGCGCCTGCCTGGCCACTACTGCTCTTCCCTGGTATGAGCATATATAAAATATTCTTAGGTCCCTGCAACGCACTTTTCAGAGTTAGCGACCAACCTGAAGGCTCGAAGCTATTCGATAAATATCACACCGATAAGCGATTTATAGTAAGCGAAATTGCAAGTACGTTCACATGAACGCAATGCGATGCAACCGACCGACTTGCACTTGAAATTTTCTTAGAAAATATATACGTGCCTGATATCACCTATCGACTCAATTTAAATTGCGTCGAGCCGTCAGTAAATACCCTTGATGTTTATATTTATATCAACTGCAGTAACCAAGTGACCTCCAAGCACTGGCAGAAGGTATGTTGCTCGTCCGGCAACGAGATGGGCAGACGACGTTATTGCCATCGTGGATAGAACCTAGGGTTAGAGTGGTTCAGGTGCTTGGGGATTGGCTCAAGAAAAGAGAGGCCTATATAGCCCAGCAGTGGGCGATTTCAGGCTGCGGATGGTGATGTTGTTGATGAAATGGATAATTTGTTATTTTTCCGTTATTCATTAATCCCGGTGACTAATTTGATTAGAGTGGAGGATTTAGAATGATTACTTCATATCACAGAATATCCCAAACTAACCCCAGTTAACTAATAAATTTTAAACTGCAAAACTATCAGCATGAAAAAAATATTTATTCCAAGTTTAAGAACAATATGAGCATGATCGACCTTTTCAGGATCATCCATACCCTTACAACTGAAGTATACTTGGCGGAAGTAAT
This sequence comes from Orthosia gracilis, assembly GCA_947562075.1. Taxonomy (NCBI): domain Eukaryota; kingdom Metazoa; phylum Arthropoda; class Insecta; order Lepidoptera; family Noctuidae; genus Orthosia; species Orthosia gracilis. The sequence goes on along the minus strand of OX387270.1, from coordinate 7,563,902 downwards.
TATAATTACTGTAGACTTGTATAGGAGCGATTACCTCTACCTTCTTCAATCTATAATGGCCTTAGCGTTTGACGGCAACTGCATTGTTCTTTTTTTCAAATGTTCGAATTGGTCCGAGTTAGGCTCTTAGAGATAGAAATTAATAATACTCAAATTGTGTAGACGAAAAACCCAAAAAATCCGTCATTGTCAATCACAACAATACCTGTATCAATCAGTGAGTAATATTAAGTTATTAAATCGGTGTACGTGCCATTAGTTAGGTATGGGTAAGTCTTCTTTTAAGGAAAATATTCAAAGAACTTTTGGTTGTAAATCCATGGGGTACTTATAATAGGAAACATACATACCTACATAAACTCACGCCTTTTTGCCCTAGGAAACATTTAACAAAATTATTATCAAATGTTTCATAAGATGTGACACTGGATCCTGTGATAAGATTCCTGGTGTGGCAGGTTCCAGTCTCTTTCGACAAATGTGGATTATGGTACGGGTTGTTAGATAAACAAACCATACAATACAAACGCATCTGTTCTATTCACTAAACTAAACTTAAAGGTAACTAATACGTGTGTTTGTTATGGTGTGTGTGGTAATAGATAATTGTAAGTAGGTTTTCCGTTTCAGTATAATTGAGTCCAATAGTAAATCCTGGACTTGTTTTTTGCACCCAAACTTGGTAACGAGGAGGATTTTAATTTTAACTTTGTCATACAGATGTGGCCCTATAAGTGAGAAAACTTTATTGGCAAATTGAAGTTTGCAGGAAACTCTGTTCCACTTAGGTTTTCTACGCGTGCGCTGGCCTGTTACCGCTGTGGCAGTTGCCATTTTAAGGACGGTGAAAATGTTGATATCTTATGTGAATCTTAAAACTTTTACATGAAACATGTTCGCTCACAATTCTACCGATTAGACGGCGTTAAATGGATATGACTATGCTTAGAGTTTATTCTGGTCTCTTAAAAACAATAAACTCAATAGGAATAAGTAAAACTTAACATTTCAACATTTTGTTAGATATCTCCTATATCTCAACAGTCGGAGTTTAAAGCTCATTATTACTCACCAATCGGAACTACTTTTAGATTGATCGCTAAACATTTATTTTCTGTTTTTTTCAAGCATTCTCCTTTGGAAAAAAAAAAGTGCTTTTTGTATGGGTTTATTGTATGAACTTAAAAGTTAGGACAGTCAGACACAGACTATTGAAGCAGAAGTGAATCACGCCTGTTTGACCAAATATTTCAATAACCACACGCATAAAGCATTTTAATTTAATTCAATATTATTTTACCTTCTTACATTAATTAAAAAAATCAAAAAACCCGACTGCTTAAAAAGCGAACTAAAAAGACGTAAACAAGAAGAAAATCATGCCGTGCAGTCGGAGGATACAAATTCGCGAGCTGGCTGACCAAAACTAGATTTATTCTCCGGCTGCACTGCTTTTCTTCTTGTTTACGTATTTTTAGTTCGCTTTTTAAGCAGTCGGGTTTTTTGTTTTTTTTTTTATTTATTTATTATTTAAAGCTTTTTAGTTATTTTTTTTTAGAATTATGTACATTTAAACGTATAAGTATTATATATTTTTGAAAACACCTCTCAAAATCCTTTATTTTGATATCTCACACGATGGGTATGAAAGAAAAAAAATATTTGTTCCCCCCCAATATGGCGCCCAAAAGCCGCCATTTTTCTATTTTCCAATTTTAATGTAGCCAGTGACACTTGCAAGGTTAAGACGAATCGATTGACGTAAGAATCATCAAAATCGGTTGACGCGTTTGGTCTCTGGAACGCACGTACATACATAGATTGATAAACACATTACCCTCCTTCGGCAGTCGGGTAAAAACATTGCGGCCTGGGTTAAGCTCAAGTGCAAGAGCAATCATGCCTGCTGCATCATCAAATTGCATAGCATAAAATATACATATAAAGAGCCAAACGAGACGAAAATGAAATATTTGTTGATATAGATAGTTTTTATCAATGATCAGTACTTATTACACTTTTATCAGTTATCATCATCATCATTTCAGTCAAAAGACGTCCACTACTGGACATTGGCCTTCCCCAAGCGTCGCCACACTGATCGGTCTTGTGCGTTTCGCATCCACCGGACGCCCGCAGCCTTGACCAGATTGTCGCTTCACCTAGAGGGAGGCCTTCCAACGCTGCGTCTTCCGGTACGCTGTCGCCATTCTAGAACTTTTCGGCCCAAACGGCCATCCGTTCTGCGACTTCTATTAGTAATTAAGGAATAATCAATATCCCTGTATTCTAAAGGCCGCTGTCGGAATTTAATATTAGGACTGTCAAACCCTACTTTAAAACAAGAATTTCAGGCTAAAGTAGAAAATAATATGATGATATAAAAACTTTAACAAAAAAAACGCTACAAAGACAAAAATAACTTTCTTTTCCGAAGTCGATGTAACGAAATACAATAGGTACCAAAGACATCGAATTCGAAAAAGAACGTAATTTTTCGCTTTGTAGTGTTTTTTTAACCGACTTCCCAAAAAGGAAGAGGTTCTCAATTCGGATGTTTCTATTTTTTTTTTGAAATCGGTTTAACTTCTTTATAAATTAAAAAAGTTTTTGTATCATCATATGATTGATAGGAATCGCTCTGATGAGTATGCAATGTGTGTGCGGAGAGAACACCATGGTATGAGCAGATATAAAGATAATCCTGCATCGCAGTTTTCAGATTTAGCCAACTACCTGATGGCTCGACGCGATTCGATTTATACCGATAAACAGTTTTTAGTAACCGAAATGGCAAGTACGGCCATGAACGCAATGCGATGTAACCGACCGACATGCACTTGAAATTTTCTTAGAAAACACGTGCCTGATTTCGCCTATCGACGAAAATTAAATTGCGTCGAGCCGTCAGTAAATTCCCTTGATATTTATAATTATATCAACTGCAGTAACCAAGTGGCCCCCAAGCACTGGCAGACGGAATTTTTGGTCGTCCGGCAGCGAGATGGGCAGACGGCATTGCTGCATCGTGGGTAGAATCTAGGGTAAGAGTGGCACAGGATCGTGGGGATTGGCTCAAGAAAAGAGAGGTCTATGCCCAGCAGTGGGCGAAGTCAGGCTGCGGATGCTGATGATGATGATAGAATGGGTAATTTGTTATTTTTCCGTTATTCACTAATTTTGGTGACTAATTTGATTAGAGTGGAGGAAGTTACCTTTAAAAGGATTTAGAATTATTATTTCATATCACAGAGTTTCCCCAACTAACCGCAGTTAACTAATCAATATTAAAATGTAAAACTATCAGCATTGAAAAAATATGTATTCTAAGTTTAAGAACATCATGAGTATGAAGAACTTTTAAGGATATATACCAAACAAAACAACCAAAATATACTTGGTGGAAGTCATTCTAATTAGTGTAGACCTTTCCAGACAGTTCGAAGAGATATTACCTCTATCTTTTCTGATCTAAAATAGCCTTAGCGCTTTGCGGCGACTGGATTGTTTTTTTTCAAATGTCGGATGGGTCCGAGTTAGGTTTTTATGGATAGAAATGAATAATGCTCAAATTGTATGGACAAACCCAAAAATCAATTATCATCGATCACAGCAACAACAGTACCTATCGCAATCAATAAGTAACACTAAGTTATTAAATTGGTGTACGTGACATTACCTAGGTTTATACCTAGCTAAACACTCTGTAGCTAGGTATGTCACGGTATGCCACGTCGATGAACGTCCTCTTTTTAAGGAAAATATTCCGCGAACTTTTGGACGTAAATAGATGGATGGGGTACAGTGTGGTTTTCTGCTGTTCAGATACACATATTTTAGTCTATTTACTTTTATATTTTGAAATTGTATCAACTCATGTGACTCACTTTTATGTATTCTTTGATACTGTTAGCACCTGAAAAGCATACTTTTAGTTATCTTTGATTGTTTTAATTTCCACAACTTAATTTTTACCGCTAATTTGTAAAATCATAGAATATTTTATACTCTCAAGTGAACTTTTACTGTTATAATAATACGTTGTGCCAGTCTGGCACGTGGTGTATGAACTGCGGCAGACAGGTCCTCAGCGGCGCGGCGGTTTGCGCGCTAAGGCCGCGCGCGCCTTCCAGTAGTACACGCAGGGTGCGCACACTGAACACTAAACACAAGCGCCCACATCTCGTGGTAGCGCTCCACCAGCCGTCCCATCGCACCGTATCACGCCGTCCTGGTCTGCGGTTGCCCCTTCGCCAATTTGGAAGAGGCGGGCGGCAACGGCCGTAGCTGATCCCTCAGTCAGTCATTTTGCGCGGGCGGCTCGTCTTATGAAGCCGGCCCTTATTTTAATCTTTTCCATTAACGTGACAATAGGCAACATTTAACTTATAAATAATAATAAATTGTTTCCGTTGGCGTTTGGCGTTTTTACCATACCTATTATTGGAATCAAATCAGCTCAGAATGTTGGGACTCATTAATATTAATCCTAATTTTTATCCGTGGTGCTAAGCAACAGGGCTTATCCCAGTTGTAAACGACCCTTTGTGCCTATTGGCCTTGTTTGTTCAGTCTCCTGCTTGATATGGAAGGAAGTGGAAAAATATATATTTTCCTACTCTTCCGTTATTCTTTTCTGATTATTTTGTTGTGGGATCCAAGCCAGTTAAACTAATTCTTCGGGACTTCGTCGAGCTTCATTGCATCGGCGCTTTTATGGTGGTCGCCACAGTTGATTCTAACTTTCAGGAGTTGCAGAGGTTTGTATAGTGCGGTGGGACTGTCCCAAAAAAAAGACTTGTTTCATTAGGTGTGATACTGGATCCTGCACTAGGATACAGGTCCCGACACGTAAAAAGAACGCTTTGCGACAGTGGAGGGATGTGTCTGCGCAAGGGTACAGTCGCATTCTAAAGTACTTGGCTATTGTTTTACAATTACAAGAGTAATTGTTTTATTGTAGAATCATAATAAGTACTTTACTAGCTACTTAGTACTTTTACTAGAACATTATTTTTTATTTCGATCTTAAAATATAAATTAGGTTGTAACAAGAAAACTTAAGCTAAGGGTGACACTCCGTCCATTAAATCGTCTTGGGTCACATGGAAGCCAGGTGCCGATGCTGTGTTGGTGTTACTGGATGCAACTTCATCATCACTTTCATCTTTACTTGAGCTTCCGTCATCACAATCGTCATCAACAACGTGAATGATAAATGTTTCCGTCATCAGATCGACCACATGTTCATTTTTTCGGTATTCTTCCTCAATACTTTTAATTTTACTACACAATTTTTCCCTTCACCTTCTGCCATCTTATTAGTCACGTGGGTGATATTCCAATTAACGTTTCTACTTAGTACGTGACCTTTGATTTGTGACCATGCCATCTCAATAGGTTTGAGATCCGGGTGGTAGGGGGCAAGCGGAGAACAGTGTAGCCTTTTTCGGATAAAACCTTGTCAATGCTAAAATTTTTGAATTCATATTTTTATTGATTGACTAGTTTCTGCCCGCGGCTTCGCCCGCGTAAAAAGTATTTTATCATCCCAAGGGAATACAAACTATCCTATATCCTTTAAAGGGTCTGAAACTATCTCCATGCCAAATTTCATCTAAATCGGGTCAGTAGATCCAAAGATTACCCCCTACAACCTCACAAACATTACCTCTTTATAATATCATAATATAATAGGTTAAGGCGTACAATTGAGTTTCAGTATTGTTTCGTCGAATAAAACACCTTTTTAGGTGAACAAAGTTTGCATGTACCTATGTTTTTTGTCTGTTTGATGTTGAGGCAGCCTTAAGTTGCTTGTTGTGTAAAACGCATTGTCTGAATACCACCACGGCGTTTGGTGGCAAGTTTGGTATCAATTGAGTCTGTAGCCATTTATAGTTATTTTCGAAATTAATATTATTGTAATAGTCTACAGATTTTGAGCCAGCTTTGAATATAAGTAAAGCATTTTGCACAAAACTGGTTTCACCACCAGCGTGCACTGTAACCAAGCGGCTGCCTTTTGATATAGGTTTTTTTGGCCTTTGATAGAACTGTCGGACCAAGAGTGGTGTGACTTATGGGAGCTTTTAACATACAATTCATCAGTGTAGATTATTGATCTTTCTTTTCTTTGTATTTTTTTTTTAAATTAAGTCATTCAATTCTAAAGAATAAAATTAATTGAACAATCACTAATCCGATTATACTGATATTTAATTATTCTTTTTATGTGATGGGACCTGTACATTTGTGTCGCAAGATGCAGTCTCTCTCAAAAAATGTTGATTATGGTATGGGTTGTTAGATATACAAACCATACAATACAAATGAAACGGTTCTATTAACTAAAAGATAACTAAGTATACGTGTGTCAGTAGGTTTTCCGGACATTACATTACATTTCGGGGAGTGTGCGATGGAACTGCACAATTTGATTCCGCCTAGCCCTTTCCATCATCGGACTACAAGACGTACGGCAATGCGCCATCGGTACATGGTTGATATCCCACCCATACGCACAAAGCGTTTTGAAAATACTTTCATTGTGCGTACAGCTAAGGAGTGGAATTCCCTGCCAGCGTCTTTGTTTCCTGATAGCTACAACCTAGGGGTCTTCAAGTCAAGAGTGAATAGGTTACTTCTAGGCAAGCGTGCTTCACCTTCGACCACATCATCACTTAACATCAGGCGAGATAGTGGTCAAACGCGAGCCTATAACAAATAAAAAAAAAAAAAAGCTACCTCACTGGGAGCATTCTTTCGGGAGCATTGGAACAAACAACAAATGCTTCCCAGCGAGCCCAGAATTCACTTTCGAGCAAAACTATGAACTTTCGAGCAAAACTATGAACTATCGAGTCGAACATTCCCTTGCGAGCTTGGAGCATTCGAATACGATCTCGTTAAATGTCATTCATTCGATAATACGATTGACCAAGAAGGTCACAAACACTTAAGACCAAGGAACTGTTCCTTGCTTTACAAGTGGCCAGTAATATTCCTAAATACATACTCATTGATTTTATTATCTGAGTACTCGCTTTCGAGCGAATGCGAGCCGTTTCCGCGAAAATCGTTTCGACTTCCACACCGGCCGAAGTTTGCGCTTGCGTGTAAGCTTTGCAACGCTCGGCTCAATGTCCACACCACTCGAATATTCGACGTCAAAAGCTCATTGCACGTGAATGCTCTCAGTTTGGACGTTCTGTATAATTGAGTTATAGTAGCAGATCCTGGACTTGTTTTTAGCACCTTAACTTGGTCATGAGGAGAACTTGTAACATTAGATTGAATGAGAAGGCTTTATTGCCAAATTTAAGTTTGCAGGAAATTCTGTACCACTTAGGCCTTCTCGTGTGCGCTGATATGTTACCGCTGTGGTAGCTGCTGTTTTATAACTAGTCCGCCATTTTGGGCCGTCCGCCATACTGGATTTATAATGACGTCGCTAACTATGCATTGTCATCGAAACTAAACGAGTATGCAAAATTTCATCACTATCAGTGGAGGATAACTGATATAAAATTCCATTGCAATATTTGACCCGAACACACATACATACATACAAGCAGTATGTCACATTGCAAGTTAAATAAAAGCTTGTAAAATGCAGCAGTATCGAAGTGATTTCGTAACTTTATACATTCAATTTACAATTAACACTGAGCCACACATTAGGGTTGTCACGTGAGATTCAGACTCTTGTCTTGTGGTTTTTGTTAGGACTTACAGACATACGAATTTTCTTATGAGTCTTGTCTTGTCATGCCCAGAATGAATCCTTAGTAACTAATAATTTAACAGCAATCCACCAACCCACATTGGGCTCGCGTGGTGGATTTCGGCCCATCAACTCTCACAGAGAGGAGGCCTGTGTCCCAGTAGTGGGAACATTAAAAAGGCTGATGATGATTGTCTGTTTGTTACCTTTTCACGCTTAAACGCTGGACCGATTACGATGATCAAAATATTTTCAACCGAACTATCAGGGTACTTTTTCTGAATTGACAGCATGAATTGCACGTTAAAGCTGTTGGTTCCAGCTGTTATTTGAAGATCTGTGACAGTCGTTACGGGTAATAAGAAACCTGAAATCTGACACCAGTCTTGCCAAGGGGTATCGTGTTACCCAGTTACTGGGTTGTGGAGGTCAGATAGGCAGTCGCTCCATGAATGCTTACAGAAATAAATCATTTATCATTTATCATGATCCTCAGCTGAATCCGGTTAGACTGCAAGCCGACCCCAACGTAATTGGAAAAAGGCGAGGCCGATTTAATTTGAATGGACTTTTCAAGTCAATGTCGTAGTCAATCGATGACTTAGTTACTAAAAATAGAAGCTCTATTCTAATCAGTAAAATCATAATCATATCAAATTTAATGGTCATATAATACGACCTGCCTGTATCTTTAAATAAATAACATATCATCACGCCTGTATACACCAGAGAGAAACGCAGAGACTATATGTGCAGAGGTGCACCCATAGTACACTTTTTTTTTATCTTTGAGAAATGCTCATACATACTGCGCCACCACGGCGGGATAGCGCGGTTAGTGGGACTGCAACCCACTAAAACTCCACGGTGTCCTCCTGTGTAGGGCGCGAACACGAGCACGCGTTAGCACTCACCGCGAACCCGCCGCGGCTGTCCGTCACCGGACCCTCCTTTGGGGAGTATCCCCCAATACCGGCGCACCAGAACACACTGTGCGCCGTGACCATCCCAGGGACCAAACCAGCACATGGGTGCCAGACGACCCCGTGTATTGCACCCTTAGTCCCCTTGTGACGGGTCAAGGTCAATGGCCCCGCCACCTACCATTTTTCGGCCGCAGGGGATAGGGAGAGCGGCCAATACTATACCGACACTCCTTCTTCTCTGTAGCCCCACCGCGTCCGCCATCAGATGGTGGCTACCCCATCCAGACCGCGGAAGGTAGAGAGAGCGGCGCACCGCAATACCGGCACTCCTCTCTCGCCGCGGCCTCCAACCCTCAGCCGCAATATCGTTTGGGTATGGGAGACCCCATACGACATCGCGGCCCGCCTCGGTTGCGATGTCGCCCAGGCAGTACCGCAACCTATAAGCCGCTACGTCGTCGGCTTATCGGCAAAAGTCCCGACGAGCGGCCCCTCGTCGGGTTCCTCTTCGCTTCATCGTGGGTGATCAAGCCACGGTTACTGAGACCCTCCCACCTCGACCATGCGGGAACCCAACCGGGGGGACCCATAGTAGACCTAGTTCCCTAGTTACGTTAAATAAATAAAACTTTATTTGTCGCAGGCGCAGCCTTTGGTACATGGTGGATATCCCACCCATACGCACAAAGCGTTTTGCAAATACTTTCATTGTGCGTACAGCTAAGGAGTGCAATTCCCTGCCGGAGTCTTTGTTTCCTGATAGCTACAACCTAGGGGTCTTTATGTCAAGAGTGAAAAGGTTACTTTTAGGCAAGCGTGCTTCACCGTCGACCACTTCATCACTTAACATCAATCGAGATAGTGGTCAAACGCGAACATACCACAAAAAAGAACATTGAAATTGGTAGAATATAATAATACGTCTTAGATATAACGCATGTGCAACAAATGGCTGGGGCTCTAACAATTTACTTGCTTGCATTAAAATAGTATCAGAGTTATATTAATTTGTTTGATATACCCAACTTACTTAATCAGATCTTACTTAAAATTAAATTATAGAGATCATAAATAAAGGATTCTAAATTAAGCTTAGTTTACGTGAAATTGTTTCTAGCACTTAATTATTTACACATACAGACTGGTTCACCGTCTATTTTAGCGTCAGCAGAAACAGGGTTGAAGTCCATAATGATTGCAAAATAAATTCAATTTGTTTTCGCAATGTACGTTTTTTATATTTGATTTTTGCATTGAACGACAAATTTGCTAGGACAGCTACAAACCCAGGCTAAGTAGGTCGGTGCATTGGCCTGTTCTTGTTGAGCCAGCATCTGGCTATTGAGTATAACGCTCTAGGCGCCCTCATAACCGATGGGGTTAATGTACCTTAGTTATCTTCCTTGCAGAGCACTCAGTGGCCTTACCATAATGTGTCAAAACTATCATGATACGACTGAAAAAGGGACAGATGTATACAAGTCATATACATCTGTCCCTTATGCACAGTGGAAATAACCTTGCTCAAAGAGGTTATGATAACCATCCTGTTCCATAATTAGAGATTTAGTAGTTGCACATTCTGGTATGTCAGCTTTTTCGCGCACTCGGTCATCAATGGCGTTGTATTACCACAATGCCCACAGGCAGAGATGTGCACGTTTTGCTGCATGTCTTGTAAGATATAGTTGGCATTTGCAGCGACAAATCCCTGACAGGATAGTCATCATATTTATAAAAAATCTCGATTGAACGATTAGGTCTTTATGCAAATTAGCTGGTACTTCAATGATCTAGTTACAGGTCGACGCATCTCTTCTTCCCATATCTGTGGCGTAATTTGGCTAAAGTCAAGAAGGACTTCAAGACTTCGTTTTCAGTCATGGAAGCCGGCAATCCTACGATCCAGGGTTTGCGCTTGCTCTATAGACCATTAGCAGTGTGTTTGGGCTCTTATAACAGACTTTAATAAGAAGAAGGTTACAGGATGAAAATCGGATTTTGTGGTGCCAGAGACATTATACTTGGAAGATATTTATTTAATTGACGAGCATCACGGGCTGTAATTTTATGGGTGCGAACAAGAGCAGGCATACCTTAGTTGAAACTTTAGCCATCCAGCAAGGTGGTAGCCGGTGCGGGATGCCCGTACTAATTTAACTACATTGACCTTTAAGAATCTCTACACATATATCTTCTCGCAAGACGAAATAATAATATTAAGTAATTCTATGAAAACCGTATCGTATTTAGAATAGTTAAATTTAATAGCCGTGCAACCTATTCATTAAGTTTAATCAACCAAAGACAATTAAATGGAGCGAAAAAAAGAATTATTTGCTTTACGAACAAATACGGAAGGTCTCGTAAAGGTATTTGAAATTGCTTGTGATGTCATACATTTTATAGACCTTTTCATTTAATTGGTATTCCATAAAATAGAGTCACTTATTCGTACTCGCGAATCGCGATGTACCAGTCTGAAATAAATGTTAAAACTGGTAGACCACACTTGCGTGTTGAAAAGTCGTAATGCTGGACAGTGTTTACTATTTTTAATTTGAGGCATCAATAACTTGATTTCTTAATAAGTGATTATTTTTAACTTAGGTCGGAGTTGGGCAATGTAGGTCCGTACTCGTCAATTTATAGAATAATTAGAACCGAGCCTCTAAGTTTTCCTTTCGAAAGTCGAACGCATCGTAAATTTCCAAAATATACATCTGTCGTCTGATGAATTGATGATAAATAAAACATATGATAAATTACCATTTCAATAATATAATGATCGTCTTCTAAGGACATTGAAACCCCAATTTGCTTATCAAACCTGAGACAGTGGGCTATGAGGTAATTTAATATCAGTTATGATTACTCTACAGTTTACGGTCATAGACCGCACGAAAATTATACTAGATGAAAATGAGTTGTAAGGGGAAAATGTGGAGGGGATACGTTTAAAGAACAAAATATGATCGCACGTGTTTTGAAGATACAGCTCATTTTGTAATTGGCCTCGAATTAGGTGATTGTGTGCAGCAACTATTTTATAAGTTTTTTTTACGATTAGTTTAGTGTCAAATTGAAACCATGAAGAGTCTTGTAATATTCGGTAAGTGATAATTTAATTAATTATTCTTTTCGTGATTATATAAAGGATTGTGATCACAACTGGCATATAGGTAGATAAAAATCTTATTGCGTCAAGGATATTCAGTACTTTTTTGGTGATATTTTGGATTTTTTTTGGTGATGTTTTTCATTTTTGTTTTAAAGCAATCCGGTACCTTGGCACCTAGTCAACGCAATCTTCTCTTCTTCAGAGTATAAAATTTTGTTGGTGTAGCAAATAATTGATTGTAGTTTTGGCTTAGGTATTTAATAACTGTAATTAGATAGTACACACACCCTGTTTCTAAAAAAAGTCTTTATGAAAAATGATCATACAAGCAACATGCAACTCTGCGAGCAATGTGCCCACTGCCACTTAAGACGGGCGCACGGTTGGCGCAGTGGTTGAGCTATTGACTGCTGCGCTGCGTGTCACGGGTTCGATTCCCGCAGGGAAAAAAATATTTGTATGACCTACAGATAGTTATTCCGGCTCTGGGTGTTGTGTGTGTGAGTTTATGTTTGTAAACGCACCCAAGATACAGGAAGAAATTCCTAGTGTGGGACAAAGTTTATAAAAAAAAAGAGAATTCTTCTGACGTATATTCCCAAATTGCCGCGCCGGGTAGGACGTGCAAAAAATTTATACATAGCCATATATTAGAGCATCTAGAATACCCAAAACGAGGAGCTAAAATTTTCGAGCTCCTAGCTCGCTCTTGCATACTACGTCTTTAGTTCTCAAACTTGCATAAGTTGACAACGCATATTATGTCTGTGTATGAAGAGGCAAAATAAAACTTTCTATGCACCCCCCTTAAAATAGTTTTGTCGGTGCCCATGTACCTATATGGGTTTCTTGGTCCAATCCTATTTATCACGTAACATGAACTCTTTTACTGAAATAAAGCTACACTACACTTCGATGAGCACCTATCATAAAATACGTTTTACGTATGTACTATAAGAGTATATCTGGTAATAAGTATGACAACAAATATTCATGAATTAATTGCTGTATTTTTATATAACGACTGATTATTTACTTTAAAATAGTATTGTTATCTAGAAGTATAAGATGTACTGTCATTTGTAGTGATGCCTATACGAGAAGCTTCATGGCTTTTTAATAGTGTCCGACCGAACCTAAGGCTCGGCCGTCTTCGGCTAAACATACCACCTTCGGCTTTGGCCGATATGGGCCGAAGTTGAAGGTTTCTAGCAAGTGTTGAAATTTACCGAACTGTTATGAAGCGTGACGGAAGAGGTAACGGGGGTAGGGTGGTCACCAGAAAATATCCACATTCAAAACAATAAAAATGAAAAAAAAATACAAACGAATAATAAAAAAAAACAAACAGTCAATTTCAATTTAATTTAAATTTCGTTATTGTATTTTTTTGTATTCTTTGTCTAGTTCAACTAATTTTGTACGCCATAAGTGGCAAAACATGTAGCCACCTTATATTAATATAAGACCTTCATACTATACTCATGTATAGTATGAAGGTCTTATATTAATTTTGTAAAATATATTTATTTTACAAAAGAAAGAAGATATATTTATTTTGTAAAATAGTGTTTTATTAAATATCTTATCTTATCTTATCTTAACAAAATAAAAAAGTTGGCAATCTTGAATTTAGAGTTATTCAAGCTACAGCTACGGTTTCGCCCGAAGGCTGCAGCGATAACCGATTAATCGACTTCGTCTTCGGCTACAAATCTGCCTTCGGTCGGACACTACTTTTGGCAATATTTTTTCTACCTTTTCACAATAAGGTAGGTTAGTACTATCCGTAAATCTACAGTTACAATATTTTGAGTTCCCCGAGCCAAATCAGAGGCCTGTGGGGTTCCCAGAAGCGGCTTCACTAACTCTGACACCAGAGGTGACCATATAAACACGAAAAAAAAAGTTTACCGTAACTTTTGTTATGAAAAGTTTGACTAGTCTAGCTACCAAATTATTCAAAATGTTTATGGAAGTAGCTGCTGTAAATTAAGTGTAACTTAACGCAAATTTAACTTAACTGACTTAAAGTTTGTCTTTGATTTCCAGCATTAGTGGTGACTTTGGGCACTCTAGCTGTACAAGGCTATGTTCCAAGGGGGCCAAGTGGTGGACCTCCCGATCACTGGGAGCCTTCCCCTGGTCACGCGTGGGGTCGCATTTTGCCTCCCCATCCCGGATTTCATCGCCCTGGATGGGATTGGGATGATTATGGAGACTATGGTCATTATACGAAGACCACTAGGAAGCCACCTACGTAAGTAAAATTGGTTCTGTTTTTCCATTAGATTTAGTATATATTCAAACCTGGTAAAAAAAGTGTAATGAAGCTTTCAATCGTTAACCGTGACATTTTTTAAGCCAGTGTCTGTATTGAAAGAAAAGAAAATAGAAAGGAAGAAAAATACTTTGTTTGCGCAAGCCATGCCTTCTTTTATTAAAAGTATTTATGTTTATTAAACCCAGCAGACTCCAAGGCATTTTTGTATGTGATTATAATATCGATTGTTCTAAACGGGTCCTTATTCCAGATGCTCATACTCGAATCAAAAACAAAATAGGCCATACCTACCAATCAATTGCCAACCAAACGCAACTCTCGATTTTGGCATATGATTCCTGTTCTTGACATATGTGTACTCAATAGAGAAAGAGCCCAGACGTTATCGCACTCTTTTAACACAAAATGTGTGGTAGGTATTGAATAAAAGTGAAAGTCCAAGTTAGCAAACACGAGTAGGTTCCAAGTACAAGCTAACACTACTCAATGCCACTGATTTTGTGTAAAAAGAGTTCAGTAACGTTAGGGGCCTCTAGGAACTTGGATTTGAGCAGTTAAATGAAAAAAACCGGCCAAGTGCGAGTCGGACTCGCGCACGAAGGGTTCCGTACCATTATCACAAAAACGGCAAAAAATCACGTTTGTTGTATGGGAGCCCCACTTAAATATTGATTTCATTGTATTTTTACATCATCTGTGAAAATTTCAACTATCTAGCTATCACGGTTTATGAGATACAGCCTGGTGACAGACAGACAGACAGACGGACAGTTGAGTCTTAGTATTAGGTTCGGAACCCTAAAAAACAAGCCAGTCACAACTATTCATTGCATTCAACATCCACAATTTTAGATGATTTGAGCATGACCTGAAGCACATGGAATACCGGTCAATATTTATATTTTTTTTGTTGCAGAAAACCTCCAACAACAACAAACAAACCGATAACAACTACACAAAAACCTACAACGACAACAGAAAAACCTACAACGACTACACAAAAACCTACAACGACAACACAAAAACCTACAACGACAACACAAAAACCTACAACGACAACACAAAAACCTACAACGACAACACAAAAACCTACAACAACGACGACTTCAAGACCAACTTGCCCCACAGTCAAGCCTTGTGATTGTGAGAAAACTACTAAATCTATTCCTGAAACAACACCTTCCACTCCTGAACCTGAAACAACAACAGCAGAAGGAGAGATAACACCACACATACAAGCGTGTATAAATGCGTGCCATTCCACGCCTGAGTATAATCCAGTATGTGGCTCGAATGGTAAAACTTATCAAAATGAAGGGAAGTTGCATTGCGCCCAGGCCTGTGGAGTCAGTAAGTTGTGCTGATATTACTCGTTTTATTTTAAAGGATGTAGATTCCCAATTTAAGGTATACTTGTAATTTTTAAGTTAACTCGTTTATTTTGTGATTTATCGTTTCTGCCTGCATCTTTGTGAAAAACAAGTCCGACATATAAGCCTGATATTTTTTTCACGCTATTAAAGTTGATCGTGAGAAAAACAGGCATAATTCTCTTATTTTACCCTGTTACTATAGCGCCCTAAAAACTGTAATTACCAACTTTGAATAAAATCAATTATTTCTTCTAATGCAAAGTCCTCCAGAACCTGGTCTCACGGTGCTACTGCTGAGGCTGCGGGTTTGTTGCCCAGGTCGGGCAAATTGATATAGGTGTGCATCTGATGTAGTCCTACTATATTTGATTTCTGTCCGGTCGTGTAGGATAGCCGTACCATCGGACTATGAGAGTAGGGACGGTTATGCACAACACGTCCGTGTCCGTAATTTGAGGTCCGAGTTCAAAATGTTCTGAATTGTGACAGAGTATAGAGATAGAGGAGGAGATAGTTTGGATGTAGTGCGTAAGCTTCCCTACAAGAAGTATACTACTGCTACTTCGGAACCGAAATATCACGGACACGGATCGGATATAGTGCGTAACCGCCTTAATATCTCCCGCGCCTATGGCTAGTCTCCACTTAGACAGACCGCCACCGCCGCCGTGGCCGAAATTCGGTCTGGAGGACTAATTTTACCTATCTGATTCTGGCAAGAGCTTCCTTTGGTTTTAATGTGCTATATTCGTGTATCTACTATACCAATAATTATATTTGCAAGTTCATATTTATGTTACACCAAAACTCTTCAATTAGTATTTTGGCACTTCCAACATTATCTTCCAACATTGTTACAGATGTAACTCTACAACGCAGATCTGTATGTCGACCACCTACTGATGGTACGCCTCCTCCCACGATCACTGATCCACCGCCCGTAGGACGTACCACATCATTGTCTGATTTCCAGAGGTGCATGAGGCTATGCGCTTTTACCTCATCCTTTGCCCCTGTTTGTGGCTCAGATTTCGTCACTTACATGAACATCGATCGTTTGGAATGCGCTCAAAAATGTGGACAAGGTGAGTTTTATTTAATAATATGAGATCCTACTACAAAAAACTGCAGGAAATTTGTTTTTGATAAAACATGTTATTATAAATAAAACAAATATGAAAGTAAAATAGATATTCTGCCTAGCTTTTAGTTTTTTTTTGTTTGCCCCCCAGTAGGCATTTCGCCGGTATCGTGGGTGCAGATGCAAAATCATCTAACTATGGGTTTTGCTACACCAATTTCTTTCAAATGACATTGGATTCACTTGAAAATATGTACATTGGGGCTTAACTATCAAACATAAATCCTACTAATATTATAAATGCGAAAGTTTGTGAGGATGGATGAACGTATGTTTGTGACTCTTTCACGCAAAAACTACTTAACGGATTTGCATTAAACTTCACAGTAATATAGGTTATACCTCAGAATAACACATAAGCTACAATTTATAATGTTTTTTATGTAATTTGGTCATAATATAAAGATAAATATCAAGTAAGTCGGAAAAAAAATTGCCCTCTGAGAGCTATCTTTGCGTGCGCAGCCTAAACCGTTGGAGATACACAAATATAATGTACCGTAATTATCATAAATAGTTCTAAATAAAAGTCCTTGACAGCATATATCTACCTTTTATGTGGAAGCCACTATGACCATAAAAATTAGAGATTCTTATGAAAATTGCAATAATGTAAGGCGGTTATCACACTGTCACGCATCACGCTGCATGTTGCGTGAAAACGCACCTTAACGCACCTACCCGCGTACTTGCGTGAGTTTCTTCTATACAAACGGGGACGCAAGCACGCGCGTAGGTGCGTTTTCACGCAACACGCAGCGTGATGCGTGGCAGTGTGATAACCGCCTTACCCAAAGTAGCAAAATGTTGCATATAAAATTCATTCTTTGGCGTGCGCTGAGAAAACTATTGATGATACATAAAAAATATATACAACATGATTAGGTAGGATAGGGTAGGTAGGGTAGGGTAGGGTAGAGTAGAGTAGGTAGGGTAGGGTAGGTAGAGTACGGTAGGTTAGGTAGAGTACGGTAGGTAGGGTAAGGTAGGTAGGGTAGGTGGGTAGAGTAGGTATGGTAGGTAGGGCACTTAGGTAGGTAGCCAATTGACGGGAGCGAAGCCCTGGGGGTCAGCTAGTTTTAATATGTCCAGGCAACCCTGCATAAAACTATTCTACTATCAGGTATCATTCATGAAAATTATGTTTAATCAAAAACAATTTACGTGCACATTTTTCGCAGTGGGATCTTAGGTTATAAAGAAATGTTATGACATTAACGACGATCTACCAACCCGCACAGCGCCTGCGTGGTAGATTATAACCCATTCCCTCTCACAGAGAGGAGGTCGGTGTCCCAGCAGTGGGAACATTATAGGCTGATTCATAACGACGAATTTATAATCTTATATTCCTGTTAAGATTTTCCTCAACTGCTCTTTCAAAATATAGAAAATTATCATTTTAGTACTTTTGTATCTGGATTGAAACATTTGATTTTGTTCATTTTTACAGATGTCAAGGTTTTGTGTGAGAAACCATGCGCTGCTTGTGGGATAACCCCAGGGACATCTAAACCAACAACAACTATAACAACAACAACTATGAGACCAACAACTACCCCTCAAATTGGCAGATCCACCCTGGCACCTGATGTACAAAACTGTATCAAAAAGTGCCCTGTGACACAAGAATATAACCCCGTTTGTGGCTCAGACCACGTTACTTACAGCAACCCCAGCAGATTGCTGTGTGCTCAAATGTGTGGTACCGGTAAATATAATTAAAATTGATTTACTTACGTTAATCACGAAATATTTCAGTGAATAATGATACAAACTAATAATGCCTATTAAGGCACCTCAATTCAGGTGTATCTTGGGCATTGCTGAAACGGTGGAGGAAAACATCGTGAGGAAACCTCAACTTATAGTTAGTCTATTATAAGTTAGTGGTCCATTGGTGTAATTGCTGTAAGGTGTTCCAGTGCGAGGATGACAAATGACTAAATAATCACCCATTATGACTATCTCTTATGTAACCGACCCAGATATGAAACAAATTGTTAGACTTGACGTTTAAATATTTATTACAGGCGTAAGCATAACTCGTATGGGCCCATGTGATTCTACGACAACTATGACAACAACTACTTCTACTACGGTCGCCCCTCCATCAACTCGATCACCTGCTGTATTGGCTTGTATACGACGCTGTCCAGTAACATCGGAATATGATCCCGTTTGTGGGTCAGATGGACTCACCTACACTAATCTTGGGAACTTGCAATGCTCTAAATATTGCGGCGTCGGTAAGTTCACTTCCTAGATGCTCCTTAGCTCATGAGTTACTACTGTACTGTTTTACATATCACTAATTTATGTATTCCTTATTTCAGCGGTTTACTTCAAACATAAATCACGTTGCGACGATAGAACTACGGAAGATGAAAATGAACCCATCACTAAACCGAGAAACTCAGACGAAGACGAAGATCTCGATCTTGATGCTAGGTTTACTGGTACAAAACACAGATAGAGGTAATTGCAGTAGAATTATTTTCCTTGATTAAAGTCTAGTTTAATTACTAACGCATTTTTATTGAAAACCTGTTTGCTTACCGTGTGGTAAATTAGGAATGGCATCAATAATTGCCACAATATTGAAAATTATCCTTAATGAGTATTTTTGTTTTGGATCAACAATTACTGAAACATTTTAATAGGAAAAATTTTCACTTTTTAAAATTAGACATACCTAACAGACATTATTTACCACAATGTTATAAATTATCCCTATTTTTTTTTGTATATATTGGCCTAAACATTTCTATTTCTCACTAGATTAGTTTCGAGTTATACTTACCGTCTTATTAACAAAAATGGCGTATTACCAGCTTACTCCGAAGTTACTCTTGGACTAGCTAATTCCAGCGTAACTAAGGATTAACTTAGGTTTAGCAATATTATAAACAAACATAGAATAACCTCGGACTAACTATTCATTCCTTACTTTTGGATTTAAGTTCGTAGCTATGGCAACCCAGTTGAATTTAAAAGTAAAAAGAATGAACCAGTGTATGAAACAAAGAAATTTGATGACAAAAATTAAAAAATAGAAAAATAGTGCGGACAGAGTGACATCTATCATTCAGTTTTGGAAGTGAAGAAGGCAATTTTAAATTTATCTCAACAATTTAAACTTAAATCGCATATATACAATATAGAATAAAACACAGTCGCTGCCCACTGTCTGTCTGTCCCTATGTATGCTTAGATCTATAAAACTACGCAACGGATTTTTTTTAATAGATGGAGTGATTCAATAGGAAGATTTATACGTATAATACACGCGGGCGAAGCCGCTGGCAGAAGCTAGTCATATTATAAATGCGAAAGCTCTGCAAAGAGAAAATTATATATAGTACTAGCTGACCCCCGCGGCTTCGCTCCCGTCAACTGGCTATCAATCTACCAACCAGGTGGTAGGTAGATAAGTAAGGTAGGTAGGGTAGATAGATAGGTTCCTATTATCTACCCTACCTACCTACCGTACCCTACCTAATTACCCACTTACCTTACCTACCTACCAACGTTCCAAAAAAAACACTGCAAACCGAAAAACAACTTTTTTTTCCGAAGTCGGTGTTGAAACAAGGAAAACAATAGGTACCAAAGACACCGACTTCGGAAAAGAAAGTTGTTTTTCGCTTTGCAGTATTTTTTTGGAAGTCGGTTTGTTTATTTGTTATTTTTCACTTTTTAGTTGTACCAACCTAATAGGCAAGTTGTTTAGTAAGTTACCTAAACACGAGAATAGATACCCAAATATACTGAAACTTGAACATAACCGGTGAAATGAGAGATCTGCGTACCCCTTAAGAGCATACCGGCGTGATTTTATGTTATGTAATGGTATAATAAATTAACAGACATGCGATTGCAGCAATACCGAGAGATTTGCCGTTATTTATTGAATAGTTCTGTCGTATATCTTCGAAGTCCTTCATCAGTGTGTCGTGGTGGCCCAGTGGCTAAGACCTCGCCTCTCGTTCTTGAGGTCGTGGGTTCGAATCCGGGCCAACGTGAATTTTCATTTCATATGTACTTTCTAAGTTAATGGACATCGCTGACAACGGTGAAGGAAACCTGGACTTAAAGTGAGTTTATTATAAGATTGTGCTCCATTGGTGTAATTGCTGCAAGGCGTTCCAGTGCGAGGATAAACGAATAAATAAATCAGATCTTCACCAAATAAAAAAGGGAAACAATTTCGAAACATACTCTTTCAAACAAATAAATAATTTCCAAAATTGGTCCACAATTATCGGTGAACATAAAAAGAAACAAACAAACATGAACTCCTCCTCCTTTTTGGTAAGTCGGTTAACTAAAATGTTACTTAGTATACGTGTGTTTGTAACGGTGAGTGTAAGTGTAATGGTGTGTGTGTTAATAGATAATTGATAGCAGGTTTTCCGTTTCAGTATTATTGAGTCATTGTAGCCAATCCTGGACTTGTTTTTTGCACCCTAACTTGGTCATGAGGAGACTGTATCTTTACATTGACTTTGATATATAGATGTGGCCCAATTTATATGAGAAGGCTTTATTGCCAAATTTAAGTTTGCAGGAAACTCTGTACCACAAAGGCTTTCTCGTGTGCACTAGTCTGTTACCGCTGTAGCAGCTGCAGTTTTATGGATGGTGAAAATGTTGTTATCTTGTGCTTATCATAAAACTTTTACATACAACATGTTCGCTCACAATGCTCCTGATTAGAAGGCATCAAATGGAGAAGACGCATAGTTTATTCTAGTCTCCTAAAAATTAACTCAGACGCCTGCCTCTCGACACAAAATCAGCGGGTGCGGGGCGGCGGCGGCTGTGGCGGCGGCGCGGGTAGCGGCGAGTTTTAATGCATACATTTATATGGAACTGACTTCGAAGGCAGCGGCGCTGGGAGCGGCGTGCTCCATGCGCCGCTCGCTGGGCAGTGGACACCACCGCCCTACACCCGCTGTCCTGTTCTTGTCCGCGCCCTACAAGATTGGTCCGACTGTCCATCACCTGTCCCAAAACAATGGCATTGTGCACCTTTCCTCTCAATATTTTGAAAATATATGAGGCGAGTGCAAGTTCCCTAACCCTCAACTCATTGTATCCTACGAATATACCTAAAATAAATGAAGTAGGATACATTAATGGATAAAACAGGTACACACCGTAATACCTCATACACAAATATGTTATATCTTATCATTGAGAAGTTCCAGTGGCGATCTGTTATATTTTTCATCAGTTTTATTTCACCGAATGATACTTTCTGAATGCAAATGCAAAACTTGGCAAAATTGATGAAAATACCAAAACCGCAGTAGAAAATTTGAAGGGTCTTCTCGATTTCCAAGAGATCTCCTCATCAGATACTGGCTTGGTGACAATGGGACAACCTCGAGAGTATACCATTTCAAACAAAAAAAACATAAAATCGGTCCATAATTGACGGAGGAATCGGTGAACATATAAAAAAAAACATACAGTCGAAAATAGAACCGCCTCCTTTCTGGAAAGTCGGTTAAAAAGAAAATAACGATTGTCTTCAGTGAGTGACTTAGTAAATCACTTAAGTAATCACTTATAATACTGGGAGTTCCGGCGAATAAACCTGAAGGTTATGAAGTAATAGTATAGATTAAGATGTAGGTAACTACATGGTCACTGTGATGACTAACTGGAATAAAATAAGCAAACAAGACTTTAAACGATGGTATTGATAGTAGTATGAAATGTTTATTTAGTTTAAGCTTGAATGTTATATAATTATACTATTTCGCGTTTTCTTTTTTTTAGCAGTGTTCTTCACACTCTTTCTTTCGAATCTATTTTCAGAAGTGACGACTTTGAATTGGCTGACAGTCTCACTTACTATTTTTAACCAACTTTCCAAAAAGGAGGAGGTTCTATGTTCGACTTCAAGTTTGTTTTTCCTTTTTTTTTTTTTGTTCACCGATATCTCCGTCAATTGTGATCCGATTTAAAAATTCTTTTTTGTTTGTTAGAGTTAGTTTCGAAATTGGTCCCATTTTAATTTGGTGAAGATCTGATGAAGAACTTCGGAGATATACAGCAGAACTCTTCAATAAATAAAGGCAAATTTCTCGGATTTGCAGCAATCGCATGTCTGTTTATTTTTTATACCATTTCATAACATAACATCACGCCAGAACGCTCTAAAGGGGTACAAAGATGGGTACAGTTCACCTAAGTACACTCTCATTTCACCGATTATGATCAAGTTTCATGGCATTCGGGTAATCTATCCTGGCTATATAAGTACCTCACTAAAGGCAGGTTGCTTAATAGGTACAACTAAAAAGTGATAAGTAAAAAACTTTTTACAAAAAATACTACCGACTTCCAACTAAAAACACTACAAAGTCGAAGTCGGTGTCTTTCGTAGGTACCTATTTGTTTCGTTATGGACACCGACTTCGAAAAAGAAAGTTATTTTTCACTTTGTAGTGTTTTTAGTTGGAAGTTGGTTGTATTTTTTGTAAAAAAGTTTTTTATTATTCTGTTTGTTATAGCTGTAAGTCGTCCATAATTGATAAAAACATAAATAAATAAGTAATTATAAATGTAATCCCCTCCAATATACTTATGTGCTGTTTATAAAAATGCTGCAGTATACAAGTGATTTCGTAACTTTTTCCATTCAATTTACAGTTAACACTGAGCTCCACATTAGGGTACCCTGTATCGTGAGAAACAGTCTTTTTCGGCAGTCGCTCCATGTAAAACACTGGTACTCAGCTGAATCCGATTAGACTGGGCGCCGACCCCAACGTAGTTGAGAATAGTCTAGGCAGATTTAATTTGAATGGAGTTTTCTATGCCCATCAAGTCAATGTCGTAGTCAATCGAGGACTTAGTTACTAAAAATAGAAGCTCTATTCTAATCAGTAAAATCATAATCATATCAAATTTAATGGTCTTATAATACGACTGCCTTGATATCTTTGAATAAATAACATATCATTACGCCTGTATACACCAGAGAGAAACGCAGAGACAGAGGTGCACCCATAGTACACCTTTTTATCTTGGAGAAATGCTCATGCATACTGCGCTACCATGGGGTGATAGCGCGGTTACGTGGGACTCCAACGCACTAAAACTCTACGGTGTCTTCCTGTACCACTTATGGCGGGAACACGAGCACGCGTTAGCAATCACCGCGAACCCGCCGCTGCTGTCCATCACCGGACTCTCCTCCGGGGAGTACCCCCATCACCGGCGCACCAGAACACACTGTACGCTGCGACCACCCCAGGGACCAAACCAGCAAATGGGCGCCAGATGACCCCGTGTATGGCATCCTTGGTCCCCTAGTGACGGGTCAAGGACAATGGCCCCGCCACCTAGAATTTTTCGGCCGCAGGGGATAGGGAGAGCGGCCAACGTTATACCGACACTCCTCCTCACCTGCGGCCCCACCGCGTCCACCATCAGCGGCGACCCCGTCCAGGCCGCAGAAGATAGGGAGAGCGGCGCACCGCAATACCGGAACTCCTCTTCCGCCGCGGCCTCCTACCCTCAGCCGCGATGCCGCCCATACGACATCGCGGCCCACCTCAGTTGCGATGCCTCCCAAGCGGCATCGCAACCTACTTGTTGGCCGCTACGTCGCGTCGTCGGCTTAATCGGCGAAAACCCTGACGAGCGGCCCCTTCTCGGGTTCCTCTTCGATTCACCTTGGCCCGTGAATGACCGAGCTACGGCTACTGACCTCACAATGCGGGAACCCACTGGGGGGGAACCCACAGGGGGGGAGAACCACTGGGAGGAACCCATAGTATACCTAGTTCCCTAGTTACGTTAAATAAATAAAACCGAAATTCAAACTTTAAAATTGGGTAAATATAATAATACGTCTTAGATGTAAGGCATATGCAGCAGGCGGCTGGGGCTCGAACAATTTACTTAGAAAGCCCATTAGCATTAGAATAGTATCAGAGTCATATTAATTTGTTTAAACAGATATAACTTAAAATTCAATTATTGAGATCATAAATAAAGGATTCTTAATTTAGCTTAGTTTACGTAAAATTATTTCTAGCACTTAATTCAGTGGGTTATATATATCATAGGGTTCACATCTATTTTAGCGTCAGCAGAAAGTCCATAACTATTGCGAAATAAATTCAAGTCGTTACGCAATGTACATTTGTTGTATTTGATTTTTGCATTGGCGACAAATTTGCTGTTAATTGACAGTTACAAATTCAGGTGAAGTAGGTCGGTGCATTGGCCTGTTCTTGTTGAGCCAGCATTAGGCAATTGAGTATAACGCTCTAGGCGCCTATGGGGTTAATGTACCTTAGGTATCTTCCTTGCAGGATACTCAGCGTCTCCAGGGGCCTTACCATGACGGGTCCATTCTGTCATGGTGCGAATGTGAAAAAGCGACAAGTGTGCACAGTGGAAATGACCTTGCTCTATTCTATGATTGCTGAGCTATTTAGAGTTTGAGCTGTTGCACATTCTGATATGTCATCAAGGGTCTTGTATCACCACAATGCCCACAGGTAGAGATGTACTCTCTGCACGTTTTGCTGCATGACCTGTACAGGTACAGTTGGTATTTGTAGCGAAATAACCAATGTAAAATCCCTGACAGGATAGGGCGTCCAATTTATAAAAAATCTCTTTTTATTAGGTCTTTATTATTCTGATTAGGTATTTATGCAAATTAGCTGTTACTTCAATGATCTAGTTACAGGTCGAAGCATCTCTTCTTCCCATATTTGTGGCGTAATTTTACCAAGGTCAGGAAGGATTCCAAGGCCATGTTTGAAAACTTCGAAAATGCATTTTAAGACTTCATTTTCAGTCATGGAAGCCGGCAATCCTACGATCCAGGGTTTGCGCTTGCTCTATAGACCATTAACAGTGTGTTTGGGCTCTTATAACAGACTTTAATAAAAAGAAGGTTAAAGGACGAGAATCGGATTTTGTGGTGCCAGAGACATTATACTTGGCAGATTCTTATTTTATTGACGAGCATCACGGGGTTGTAATTTTATAGGTGCGAACAAGAGCAGCAATACCCTAGTTGAAACTTTAGCCATCCAACAAGGTGGTAGCCGGTGCGGGATGCCTGTAATACATTGACCTTTAAGAATCTCTACACGAGGGGGCATATATCTTCTTGCAAGTCGCAAGAACTATAAGTAATTGTATTTTAAGTATAAGTATAAGTAGTTTTCATAATAAGTAATTCTATGAAAACCGTATCGTATTTAGAATAGTTAAATTTAAAAGCCGTGCAACCTATTCATTAAGTTTAATCAACCAAAGACAATTAAATGGAGCGAAAAATATAATTATTCGTTTTACGAACAAATACAGAAGGTTTCGTAAAGGTATTTAAAATTGCTTGTGATGTCATACATTTTATAGACCTTTTCATTTAATTGGTATTCCATAAAATAGAGTCACTTATTCGTACTCGCGAATCGCGATGTACCAGTCTGAAATAAATGATAAAACTGGTAGACGACACTTGCGTATTGAAAAGTCGTGATGCTGGTCTAGTATTTATTATTTTAATTTGAGGCATCAATAACTTGATTTCTTAATAAGTGATTATTTTTAACTTAGGTTGGGCAATGTATGTCCGTACTCGTCAATTCATAGAATAATTAGAACCGAGCCTCTAAGTTTTCCTTTCGTAAGTCAAGCGTATCGTAAATTCCCAAAATATACATCTATCGTCTGATGAATTGATGATAAATAAAACATATGATAAATTTCCATTTCAATAATATAATGATCGTCTTCTAAGGACATTGAAACCTCAATTTGCTTATCAAACCTAAGACAGTGGGCTATGAGGTAATTTAATATCAGTTATGATTACTTTACAGTTTACGGTAATTGACCATACGAAAATTATACTAGATGAAAATGAGTTGTAAGGGGAAAATGTGGAGGGGATACGTTTAAAGAACAAAATATGATCGCACGTGTTTTGAAGATACAGCTCATTTTGTAATTGGCCTCGAATTAGGTGATTGTGTGCAGCAACTATTTTATAAGACTTTTTACGATAACTTTAGTGTCAAATTGAAACCATGAAGAGTCTTGTATTATTCGGTAAGTGATAATTTAATTAATTATTCTTTTCGTAATTATATAAAAGCTTGTGATCACAACCGGCATAAAGGTAAATAAAAATCTTATTCTTCAAGGATATTCGGTACTTTTTTGGTAATATTTTGTAATTTTTTGGTGATATTTTTGAAATTTGAAAAGCAATCAGTACCTTGGCACCTATTCAACACAATCTTCACTTCTTCAGAATACAAAGTTTTGTTGGTGTAGCAAATGTGATTGCAGTTTTGGCTTAGGTATTTAATAATTGTAATTAGATAGGTACTTTATGCTTATAGAACACAACCTGTTTCTTTAAAAAACTTTTTAATAACAAAAATAAAACCGACTTCTAGAACAAAACACTTCAAAGCGAAAAATAACTGCCTTTGGTAGCTACTGTATTTCGTTTTTAGACACCGACTTCGGAAAGAAAGTTATTTTTCGCTTTGTAGTGTTTTGTTCTAGAAGTCGGTTTTATTTTTGTTTTTAAAAGGTTTTTTATTTTTCACTTTTAAGTGGTACATAATGGACAAGTTCTATAGTAAGGTACCTATAATGCCATAGTGATGCCAGAATAGATAATTCGATTAAGATGTAATTTGAACATAGCCGGTGGAATGAGAGTGTACCAGGGTGAACTGTATCTGCGTACCCGTTTAGAGCATACTGACATGATGGTATGTTATGAAATGGTGTAAACAATAAACAGACATGCGATTGCAGCAATCCCGAGAGATTTGCCGTCATTAATTGAAGAGTTCTCATGTATATATGCGAAGTTCTTCATCAGATCTTGATGAAATTTAAATGCGACCACATGACAAGCACCAGCTTTCAAATAAAAAAAAGAATTATCATAATCGGTTCACCTAGTAAAAAGTTCTGAGGTAACAAACATAAAAAAAATGCAGTCGAATTGATAACCTCTTCCCTTTTTGGGAAGTCGGTTAAAAAAGTCTTCATCAAACGTGATCATACAAGCAACATGCAACTACTCTAAAGGTAACTGATCTGTCTCAATTCTCAACGCAATTACTTGTGTGTACAATGAGGAAGTTTTTTTTTATGTATTTTTTTAATAATTTTTTGTATATTTTATAAAATCTTTCTTTCTGCTGATTTTTTACTTACATCCTAGTTCGCTGTTATATTTTTCTTCCCTATCCTGAACTTTGCTCATAATCATAACACACATAATTTATAATTTGGGAAGGTATCTGATCAGCAGAAATAGCACTAAACATTTTCGATATATGAAAATGATTAGTGCTGTTTCTGCTGTATACGTGTGGTGAAATTGGTAGAAAAATCACAAGCTACACATTTATTAATTAATTGCCTTATGTCAGAAAAATATAATTCTTTAATAATTTGAATGACCGCATTCAATTTTTAATTCTATGGGTATCTAACCTTTGGCAAACATCTCCTCCACATTTTAAATTTATTTCGTCCTTATTCATTTAAAGTTTTCGCCTCCACTACGCCACTTTTGTGGGGTTCCCTTCTCTTTCTTTTCCCTTTCTAGGATATAATAGGGCTTTTTTTTTTAATTTTTCCTCTCCCCCACATGTTCCATTTAAAGACTTTAATTGTGCTTGAATCATCATATCATATCAGCCGAAAGACGTCCACTGCTGGACAGTCGCCACATTGACCGATCCCCGCAACCTTCTCCAGGTCATCGGTCCACATGGTGGGAGGCCTTCCAGCGCAACGTCTTCCGGTTCGCGATCGCTACTCCAGAACTTTTCCGCCCCAATGGCCATCCATTCTGCGAGCAATGTGCCCACTACCACTTAAGATGGGCGCACGGTTGGCGCAGTGGTTGAGCTATTGACTGCTGCGCTGCGTGTCGCGGGTTCGATTCCCGCACAGAATAAATAATTGAATGACCTACAGATAGTTGTTCCGGCTCTGGGTGTTGTGTGAGTTTATGTTTGTAAACGCACCCAAGATACAGGAAGAAATTCCTAGTGTGGGGCAACGTTTATAAAAAAAAAGAGAATTCTTCAGTCGGTTTGGGAATAGTGCGGCGGGATGCCCGAAAAAAAAATTCTTTCGTCTTGAGATACAGCGGTAAGTTGGATGAGAAGACACCGCGCAATTTTCCAAGCGCTGTCCAGCCGTGTCGGATTTGACGGTTGACCTCTTTCTCGAAGGTGGCAACAAGGTGTCAGGTTTCAACTGGATCGTTTGTCCCAGGTAGACATAGTCGTCCACACCTTCGAGTGTAGAGCCTCCGATCTTGATAGGAGTGGGTGTAAAATGGGCATTCAACTTCACCTTGGTTTTGTCCATGTTCATTTTAAGACCCACTCTTTCAGAAGCTCTTCTGCGGTCATCGAGCATTGTACTGAGGTCCTCAATAGTCTCGGACATGACCACAATATCGACGGCAAACCGAAGTTGAGTTACGTACTCGCCATAGACGTTGATGCCTAGCCCTCTCCAGTCCAGAAACTTGTAGACATTCTTCAATGCAGCGGGAAAAGTTTAAGAGATATGAAGTCTCCCTGTCTCACACCTGGCTGCAGAAGGATAGATTCCGAGGTCTGATCCTGAAGTCGAACTGACATGGTGGCGTTTTTGTACAAAGATTTCAACACTTCGATGTACCGGTAGTCGATTTGGCATTGTTGGAGTCACTGCAGTACAGCTCGTGCAGTACTTGAATAAAAAAATATTAATAATACCAAGGAAGTTGCCATTATTACAATTTTTTTGATACGTAATTACTTTATCTTTACCATTTCCAGAGTTCTCATATATATTTTGATTATTTCTTTCATTTTATCTTAGTTTTCAAGAATTAATCCTTGTCAGCCGTATAAGACGATAACTTATTAACCCAAAATAATTTAAAATGTCGTTGAATACGCCAACTATTTGTCGCGGTTTATGTTTATTTACTTGGAACGAAAGTGTCACATTTACTGTTTTGTTAGGGTTTACTGTTCAATGACTGAATCATGAACATGATGGCTATTTGCCAAACATAAACATATATTACTGTACTTCATATCACTGTTGTCCTAGTCTTTTGACTGAGCATATTTTTTTGTAGTCTTTAATAGGATTAGATACTGTGTAATTGAAACAAAATGAAATCTGACTATTCGTATGACGACATGAAAGTTTTCTTGCGGCTGCCGCACGGCACTTTGGCGAATGAGGATTTTATTTAGTAAGTGATGAAAAATTATAAAGCGCGGGCGCCGCGCATCAGCCGCAGAAAAACTTTCGCGTTGTCTAAACAGAGGCCTGCAGCCTAATCTTGTAAGTGAATACGGCAAGACAAAGATTTTTGACGCATTCAATAGACCAATCACATGCGAGATCAAAAAGGCGACGTGTATTTCCGTCTATGTGATTAGTCGATTGATGGCGGTCAAACCCTTTGCCTTGAAGAATTCACTTACGCAATAAGGCTGCTGGAGACGGTACGAAGATGCGCGTTTTTTGATGGGTGTTCTTTTATGCTTTTCTAATTAAAATCTTAGCAGTCTAATAAATAGAGCGTATTTTGCGGTAACAACGTGGTTTCCGGACAGATATTCGTGGTAGAGAGCGCGGCAGTCGCGCGGACTGTCGGACCCAGGTCGGACCGGACCGATCCGACCGGTCGGGCGGGATTTGTCTCATAGGTATAAACGGGCCCTTAGGATTATTTTTATCTAATTTACCTTTAAATTTCTGTACTAATATGTAAGACGGTATGTTATTGTTTTCACTATGGAAATGGGCGCCGGTTAGGACGTGCAAAACATTTATACATACTCATATATTAGAGAATCTAGAATACTCAAAATGAGGGGCTAAAATTTTCGAGCTCCTGGATCGCTTTTGCATACTACGTCTTTAGTTCTCAAACTTGCATAAGTTGACAACGCATATTATGTCTGTGTATGAAGAGGCAAAATAAAACTTTCTATGCACCCCCCTGAAAATAGTCTCGCTGGCGCCCATGTATATGAGTGTCCTGGTCCAATCCTATTTATCACGTAACAAAAACTCTTTTACTGAAATAAAGCTACACTACACTTCGATGAGCACCTATCATATTAATAAGTATGACAACAAATATTCATGAATTAATTGTGGTTTTTTTGTGTAAAGACTGATTATTTACTTTATAATAGTATTATTATGTTATACTTTATAATAGTACGATTAATCGCCTTCGTCTTCGGCCACAAATCTACCATCAGTCGGACACTACTTTTAGCAATATTTTTCTACATTTTCACAATAATTAGGTAGGTTAAGTACTATCCGTAAATCTACAGTTACAATATTTTGAGTTCCCCGAGCCAAATCAGACGCCTGTGGGGTTCCCAGAAGCGGCTTCATTAATTCTGACACCAGAGATGGCTATATCGAAACAAAAGTTTACCGATACTTCTGTTATGAAAAGTTTGACTAGCCTAGCTACCAAATTATTCAATATGTTTATGAAAGTAGCTGCTGTAAATTAAGTGTAACTTAACGCAAATTTTACTTAACTGACTTAAACTTTGTCTTTGATTTCCAGCATTAGTGGTGACTTTGGGCACTCTAGCTGTACAAGGCTATGGCCCAGGGGGGCCAAGTGGTGGACCTCCCGGTCACTTGGAGCCTTCCCCTAGTCACGCGTGGGGTCGCTTTTGGCCTCCCGGATTTCATCGCCCTGGATGGGATGATGCAGATTTTGGAGACTTTGGTCATTTTACGAAGACCACTAGGAAGCCACCTACGTAAGTAAAATTGGTTCTGTTTTTCCATTAGATTTAGTATATATTCACGTCACTGACCTGGTAAAATAAAAAAAAAAAGTGTAATGAAGCTTTCAATCGTTAACCGTGACGTTTTTTAAACCAGTGTCTGTATTGAAAGAAAAGAAAATAGAAAGGAAGAAAAATACTTTGTTTGCGCAAGCCATGCCTTCTTTTATTTAAAGTATTTATGTTTATTAAACCCAGCAGACACCAAGGCATTTTTGTATGTGATTATAATATCGATTGTTCTAAACGGGTCCTTATTCCAGATGCTCATACTCGAATCAAACTCAAAATAGGCCATACCTACCAATCAATTGCCAACCAAACGCAACTCTCGATTTTGGCATATGATTCCTGTTCTTGACATATGTGTACTCATTAGAGAAAGAGCCCAGAGGCTCCAGACGTTATCGGACTCTTTTAACACAATGTGTGGTAGGTATTGAATGAAAGTGAAAGTCCAAGTTAGCAAGTACGAGTGCGTTCCAAGTACATGCTAACACTACTCAATTCCACTGATTTTGTGTTAAAAGAGTTCGGTAACGTTAGGGGCCTCTAGGATCTTGGATTTGAGCAGCCTAATGAAAAACCGTACGAGTCGGACTCGCGCACGAAGGGTTCCGTACCATTATCACAAAAAACGGCAAAAAAATCACGTTTGTTGTATGGGAGCCCCACTTAAATATTTATTTCATTGTATTTTTACATCATCTGTGAAAATTTCAACTATCTAGCTATCACGGTTCATGAGATACAGACTGGTGACAGACAGACAGACAGACGGACAGTTGAGTCTTAGTAATAGTGTTCCGTTTTTGCCCTTTAGGTTCGGAATCCTAAAAAACAAGCCAGACACAACTATTCATTGCACTCAACATCCACAATTTTAGATGATTTGAGCATGACCTTAAGCACATGGAATACCGGTCAATATTTATTATTTTTTTGTTGCAGAAGACCTCCAACAACAACAAAAAAACCGATAACAACTACACAAAAACCTACAATGACAACACAAAAACCTACAACGAATACACAAAAACCTACAACGACAACACAAAAACCTACAACGACTACACAAAAACCTACAACGACAACACAAAAACCTCCAACAACGACTACATCAAGACCAACTTGCCCCACAGTCAAGCCTTGTGATTGTGAGAAAACTACTAAATCTATTCCTGAAACGACACCTTCCACTCCTGAACCTGAAACAACAACAGCAGAAGGAGAGATAACACCACACATACAAGCGTGTATAAATTCGTGCCATTCCACGCCTGAGTATAATCCAGTATGTGGCTCGAATGGTAAAACTTATGAAAATGAAGGGAAGTTGCATTGCGCCCAGGCCTGTGGAGTCAGTAAGTTGTGCTGATATTACTCGTTTTATTTTAAAGGATGTAGATTCTTAGAACTTAGGGTATATTTGTAATTTTTAAGTAAACTCGTTTACTCTGTGATTTATCGTTTCTGCTTGCCTTTTTGGGAAAAAAAAGTGCGACATATAAGCCTGATATTTTTTTTACGCTATTAAAGTTAATCGTGAGAAAAACAGGCATAATTCGCTTATTTTACTCTGTTACTATAGTTCTCTAAAAACTTAAAACTTTTATTACCAACTTTGAATATAAACAATTATTTCTTCTAATTCAAAGTCCTCCAGAACCTGGTCTCACGGTGCTACTGCTGATGGTGCGGATTTGATTGATGCCCAGATCGGGCAAATTGATATAGGTGTGCATCGGAAAGCACTTTAAGCTGTTTGTCCTACTATATTTGATTTCTGTCCGGTCGTGTTGCATAGCCGTATCATCGGACTATGAGAGTAAGGACGGTTACGCACAACACGTCCGTGTCCGTGATTTGAGGTCCGAGTTCAAAATGTTCTGAATTGTGACAGAGTATAGAGATAGAGGAGGAGATAGTTTGGATGTAGTTCATAAGCTTCCCTAGAAGAAGTATACTACTGCTACTCCGGAAGCGAAGTTTCACAGACAAGGATCGGATGTAGTGCGTAACCGCCTTGACATCTCCCGCGCCTATGGCTAGTCTCCACTGAGACAGGTCGCCGCCGCCGAAGTGGCCGAAATTCGGTCTGGAGGACTAATTTTACCTATCTAATTCTGGCAAGAGCTTCATTGGTTTTTATGTGCTATATTCGTGTACCTTCTATAGCAATAATTATATTTGCAATTTTATATTTATGTTACACCAAAACTCTTCCATTAGTATTTTGGCACTTTTCAACATTGTTACAGATGTAACTCTACGACGCAGATCTGTATGTCGACCACCCACTGATGGTACGCCTCCTCCCACGATCACTGATCCACCACCCGTTGGACGTACCACATCATTGTCTGATTTCCAGAGGTGCATGAGGCTATGCGCTTTTACCTCATCCTTTGCCCCTGTTTGTGGCTCAGATTTCGTCACTTACATGAACATCGATCGTTTGGAATGCGCTCAAAAATGTGGACAAGGTGAGTTTTATTTAACAGTATAAGATCCTACTACAAAAAACTGCAGGAAATTTGTTTTTGATATGATATGAGATGAATATGTTATTATAATTAAAAAAACATGAAAGTAAAATAGATTTTCTGCCTAGCTTTTAGTTTCTTTTTATTTGCCGCCCAGTAGGCATTTAACCGGTATCGTGGGTGCATATGCAAAATCATCTAACTGTGGGTTTTGCTACACCAATTGCTTTCAAATGACATTGGATTCACTTGAAAATATGCAAATTGGGGATTAACTATCAAACATGAATCCTACTAATTTTATAAATGCGAAAGTTTGTGAGGATGGATGAACGTATGTTTGTTACTCTTTCACGCAAAAACTACTAAACGGATTCGGATGAAACTTCACAGTAATATAGGTTATACATCAGAATAACACATAAGCTACAATTTATAATGTTTTTTTTTTGTAATTTGGTCCTTCTATAACGATAAATATCAAGTAAGTCGGCAAAAAATTGCCCTCTGAGAGCTATCTTCGCGTGCGCTGCCTAAACCGTTGGAGATACACAAATATAATGTACCGTAAGATTGTTTGTCTTAAATAGTTCTAAATAAAAGCCCTTGACAGCATACATCTGCCTTTTATGTGGAAGCCACTGTGACCATAAAAATTAGAGATTCTTATGAAAATTGCAATAATGTAACCCAGCGTTTGCAAAATGATGCATATAAAATTCATTCTTTGGCTTGCGCTGAGAAAACTATTGATGATACATAAAAAATATGTACTACATGATTAGGCAGGGTAGGGTAGATAGAGTTAGGTAGGTAGGGTAGGGTAGGGTAGAGTAGAGTAGGTATGGTAGGTAGGGCACGTAGTTAGGTAGCCAATTGACGCGAGCGAAGCCCCGGGGGTCAGCTAGTTTATAATATCTCCAGGCAACCCTGCATAAAACTATTCTACTATCAAGTATCATTCATGAAAATTAAGTTTAATCAAAAACAATTTACGTGTAAATTTTCGCAGTGGGATTTTAGGTTATAAAGAAATGTTATGACATTAACAACGATCTACCAACCCCCACTGCGCCCGCGTGGTAGATTATAACCCATTCCCTATCACAGAGAGGAGGCCGGTGTCCCAACAGTGGGAACATTATAGGCTGATTCATAACGACGACGATGACTTTTTGATCGATACATTAAGAAAAATTTAAGATTTTCCTCAACTGCCCTTTCAAAATATAGAAAATTATCATCTTAGTACTTTTATATTAGGATTGAAACATTTGATTTTGATCATTTTCACAGATGTCAAAGTTTTGTGTGAGAAACCATGCGCTGCTTGTGGGATAACCCCAGGGACACCTAAAACGACAACAACTATAACAACAACAACTACTCCTCAAATTGGCAGATCCACCCTGGCACCTGATGTACAAAAGTGTATCAAAAAGTGCCCTGTGACACCAGAATATAACCCCGTTTGTGGCTCAGACCACGTTACTTACAGCAACCCCAGCAGACTGCTGTGTGCTCAAATGTGTGGTACCGGTAAATATAAATAACATTGATTTACTTACGTCAATCACGAAATATTTCAGTGAATAATGATACAAACTAATAATGCCTATTAAGGCACCTCAATTCAAGTGTATCTTGGACATTGCTG
This sequence comes from Orthosia gracilis, assembly GCA_947562075.1. NCBI lineage: Eukaryota > Metazoa > Arthropoda > Insecta > Lepidoptera > Noctuidae > Orthosia > Orthosia gracilis. Next base: position 7,528,327 of record OX387270.1, on the reverse strand, counting down.
ACACGGTGGAGAAAAACATCGTGAGGAAACCTCAACTTATAGTTAGTCTATTATAAGTTAGTGGTCCATTGGTGTAATTGCTGTAAGGCGTTCCAGTGCGAGGATGACAAATGACTAAATAATCACCCATCTGACTATCTCTTTTATGTAACCGACCCAGATATGAAACAAATTGTTAGACTTGACGTTTAAATATTTATTACAGGCGTAAGCATAACTCGTATGGGCCCATGTGGTTTTACGACAACTATGACAACAACTACTTCTACTACGGTCGCCCCTCCATCAACTCGATCACCTGCTGTATTGGCTTGTATAAGACGCTGTCCAGTAACATCGGAATATGATCCCGTTTGTGGGTCAGATGGACTCACCTACACTAATCTTGGGAACTTGCAATGCTCTAAATATTGCGGCGTCGGTAAGTTCACTTCCTAGATGCTGCTTAGCTCATGAGTGTTTGCTCTGTACTGTTTTACATATCACTAATTTATGTATTCCGTATTTCAGCGGTTTACTTCAAACATAAATCACGTTGCGACGATGGAACTACGGAAGATGAAAATGAACCCATCACTAAACCGAGAAACTCAGACGAAGACGAAGATCTCGATCTTGATGCTAGGTTTACTGGTACAAAACACAGATAGAGGTAATTGCAGTAGAATTATTTTCCTTGATTAAAGTCTAGTTTAATTACTAACGCATTTTTATTGAAAACCTGTTTGCTTACCGTGTGGTAAATTAGAAATGGCATCAATAATTGCCACAATATTGAAAATTATCCTTAATGAGTAATCAAAATTTACTGAAACATTTTAATGGGAAAAATGTTCACTTCTTAAAATTAGGCATACCTATGACATTGTTTACCACAATCACAAAATAGAAAGTATACGGAAGGGCCACTCCTGCCGTTTCGAAAATTGACAGCTAAACTTGACAGACACTCTAGGGTTGCTACTATATTGATTCTGATTTTTAAAAACGATCAGGGGGGTGACCATAAGCTCTATGAGTAAGGTTATTTTGAGTGTTTGTCAGGGACAGATTTATATAACTTGTATACATCTGTCCCTTACGCGATATCAAAATAACCGTACTCTAAGAGCTTATGGTCACCTCCCTGGTAGTATAAGTTTACAAACCCAAATGCATCGATTCGTCTTAACATACATCACATCATGCTTACATGTCTCAGAGGGTAGACAGGGCATCAAATATCCATTAAAGTTCCCACCACATACTAAAAAGATTGGCGGGTAACAAGATGTAACGATGGTGTAACAATGATCCCATCCAAAACATAAAAATATGAAAAGGCATCAAACTCGACAAAAACATAAATGTGAAAAAGGCGCCAAGTTCGACGACGAAGAGTTGAGATCTAGAAGGGTGATAAGTTTCATAGCCTTTCCTTAAACAAAGCTACAATGTACATTTTTTTCGTCTATGGACTTAAAATCTTTTATTATTTTCTTAAGTATTCTTAACTTATTCTTAACTTGTCATCTTGAATTTGTTCTTTACCTTTATCACTTGTTAGTGGCTCACCCGTTTTTGAGATGAAAAAAATAGCCTATGTCACTCCGGCATTATGCAGCTTTCTACTGTTGAAAGAAATTTTAAAATCAGTTAAGTAGTTTTTGAGTTTAACCATTACAAACAAACTTACAAAAAAATCTTTTCCCTTTATAATATCAGTGTACAAGAACTACAGTAAGCATTTTTAAGCAATTTCAGGCTTCCTTACATTGGGTGTAGGTACCTACATTGCTCACTAACGTGTGTTGTCTAGTAGATTAAGCTGTCCACCCTTTGCCGACAATTATACAACCAATAAGCTAAATGGAAAAATAATAACCAGCCAAGTACTAGTTGGACACGTGGGGACCCGTGTGCCGAGTGTTCCGTAGGACTTAAGATTTTCGTTTAAGTTTCCCTGTAAATTATCAGTGAGGCCGTTTATAACTCAATGTATAAATAAATTAAAATATTCGTTACTATTTTTAAAAGAAGAAAGTGTATTTTTTATTATTTTAACATAATTATTATTTAAGTGTAGGTACCTCTGTTGTGTTTAATAAAAATAAAAACCACTGGTAGATTAGAATTAGAGTTCATCGATTACGACCTTGTTTAAATGCACTATACTGTATTTCAATTTGTAGAAAATTCGCATATTCTTTAAATACATGATGGGGAAACATGTGCAAGGTATTGAATAATATATATATTTTGAACTTCTTCCAAAATACTGAATGACGTGATAAAAACCCGCGCTAGCACTATAATAATGCCCATTATTACCTGATGCCAATGATTATCGTAATGCTAATGTGTGACAAAATGGCGCTTTGTTCGTAGTGGACTCTCTGTCTGCGGCGCGCAGCCGCTTATGTACTTTGTGCCACAATGCTATAAATTATCCATAATTAAATTTTTTGTATATATTGGGATAAACATTTCCATTTCTCACTAGATTAGCTTCGAGTTTTACTTAACGTCTTATTAACAAAAATGGCGTATTACCAGCTTACTCCGAAGTTACTCTTGGACTAGCTAATCCCGGCGTAACTAAGGATTAACTTAGGTTTAGCAATATTATAAACAAACATGGAATAACCTCGGACTAACTATTCATTCCTCACTTTTGGATGTAAGTACGTAGCTATGGCAACCCAGTTAAATTTAAAAGTAAAAAGAATGAACCATTGAATGAAACCAAGAAATTTGATGACAAAAAGTAAAAAAAAAAGAAGTGCGGACAGAGTGACATCTATCATACAATTTTGGAAGTGAAGGAGGCAATTTTAAATTTATCTCATCAATTTCAACTTAAATCGCATATACACAATATCACTACATAGTATAAAACAAAGTCGCTTCCCGCTGTCTGTCTGTCCCTATGTATGCTTAGATCTTTAAAACTACGCAACGGATTTTTTTTTAATAGAGTAATTCAAGAGGAATGTTAATATGTATAGACGCGGGCGAAGCCGCTGGCAGAAGCTAGTAATATTATAAATGCGAAATTAACTCTGCAAAGAGAAAATTATATATAGTACTAGCCGACTCCCGCGGCTTCGCGCCCGTCAACTGGCTATCTACCTACCTACCTACCTTACCCTACCCACCTACCCACTTACCTTACTTACCTACCAACATACGCACCTACCCACCTACCTTACCTACCTACCAACATACGTACCTGCCCTGCCCTATCCTACATACCTACCTACCCTACTCTACATGCTGTAACACTTTTTTTTGTTAGATAAGAATCCTTCATAAGGGAAAATTAGTTACCTAGTTCATAGCTGGGATAAACTATCTCTCATTCCTTTTTTGACGATTCATTGTTCTCACCTCGTCGCTAGAACCACATAAAAATTACACTATGGGGTGACTAATTTAATTAGATTGATGGAAGTTTTCTTTAAATGATTAAGAATTATTACTTCATATCACAGAGTTTCCCAACTTAACCCAGTTAACTAATCAAATTTAAACTGTAAAATTATCAGCATAGAAAAAAATATATTTTCTAAGTTTAAGAACATTATGAGTATGAAGACCTTTTCAGGATATATACCCTTACAACCAAAACATACTTGGTGGACGTCATTCTAATTAGTGTAGACCTTTCCAGACAGCTTTAGGAGCGATTACATCTATATTCTCTGATCTAAAATAGCCTTAGCGCTTTGCGGCGACTTGGTTGAATTTTTTTCAAATGTACGAATTGGTCCGAGGTTTGGTTAGGTTAGGTTCTTATGGATAAAAATGAATAATGCTCAAATTGTATGGACAAACCCAAAAAATCAATCATCGTCATCACAGCAACAACAGTACCTATGGCAATCAATGAGTGACACTAAGTTATTAAATTGGTGTACGTGACATTAGCCAGGTAAGGGAGGTCTTCTTTTTAGGCAAATATTCAACAACAACATTTAACAAAATAATAATAATAAATAACAAATAGTTTCATATTATGTGACTCTGGATCCTGCACTAGGATAACGTCACGTCACGTAAAAAGAACGCTTAGCGACAGTGGAGGGATGTGTCTGCGCACGGTTACAGTCGCGTTCTAAAGTACTAGGATATTGTTTTATAACATAAGAGTAATTGTTTTATTGCAGCATCATAATAAGTACTTTACTAGCTACTTAGTACTTTACGTACTTTTACTTAAGCATTATTAACAAGAAAACTTAAGCAAAGGGTGACTGACACTCTGTCCACTAAATCGTCTTGGGTCACATGGAAGCCAGATGTTGATGCTATCTTCGCTTCCCAAACATGAGGAGGTTTCTCAATTCGACCATATATATTTTTTTTTTATGTGTGATCGCAGATAACTTCGTCGTTGATGAAACAGTTTCGATGATTATTTTTTTGTTGGAAAGGAGATATTCCAAGGGTGGTGCCATGATAAGGACATCAGGATCTGATGATGGGATCCTAGAGAAATCGAGGGAATTCCTCAAATTTTATAGGCATACATATAGCGATTTTTGATGATATTTTCATCAATAATGCAATCTTTTATACTCAGAAGTGTCATTTGGTGAAATGGAACTGATGAAGAAAACCACAGATGGCCACTGGAACTCCTTAATGGTAGGTATGTTACGGGTATAAGATATATCAAATAGCAAATCGACTATGATAAAGCAGATACTTATAAATTAATGGTACTAATGAAAATGTTAAAATTCGATATAAAACAATTGATCTTAGTCGTGTTTAAAGAAAAAAGAGAAAAATAAAAAACTTTCTAACAAAAACATCAAACCGACTTCCAAAACAAAACACAAGAAAGCTAAAAAAAACTTTCTTTTCCGAAGACGGTGTTGAAATACGGAAAACAATAGGTACCAAAGACAGCACTGCATGTCTGTTTTTGCTCAACTTTGCTTGTGGTATCAATTGAGTTTGTAGCACAAACATAAATAAATAACGCAAGTTCCTCCATCTGTATGAAAACCAAGCGTGCCACTTTTTCACAAACAATTTAAAAACAAATTTACTTCCCTTGGAAATAATACATTTACAATGAATATTGAGCTGTAAAGAATGTATTGAAAAAGTTAGCTGAGGAACTTTTTCAATACATTTACAGCTCAATATGACATGAAAAGGCATTTTTCTAGATTTCGGTGGATTTCCGGTGCCGATAATGCTAAATGAAAAGCTCAGATTACGATCATTGATCGTAACTTTACTCCGATTTTTTGGCACGCGAAGTACATACAATCGGGTCATCTAGTTAGATCTATGTCTATGGTTTGTAGTCATTTACAGAAATTATCAAAATTAATACTATCGTGATATTCTCCAGATTTTGAGCCAGCTTTGAAGTAAGTAAAGGATTTGGATAAACCAGTTTCACCACCAGCGTGCACTATCAACAAGCGGTTGCCTTTTGATATAGGTTTTTTATAGACCAAGAGTGATGTGACGCACGGGCGCTATCAACATATGATTCGTCAATATAGATTCTTGATCTTCCTTCTTAGTATTTTATATTTTTTTTAAGATATTTAATTCTCAAGAAAACTTTTAATGGAATAATCACAAATCAGATAACACTGATTTGTGATTGTTTAATTAAAAGTTTTCTATTGATTTCAATGTTTTTTTCTATTTAAAACCCAACTCTTTTATAATTTGTATAATACTTGCTTCAGATTCTTGGTAATTGATGTCGTTCTATAATTTTCTTGATAATTTCTCTAAATTCGGCAATTCTTTCTCGGTGACATGAAAATTGTGAATAGTCTTCTTTACAACACCCTTGTCGAAGTTATTAATTAAAGGTGTATAGTAGCTAATCCTGGACTTGTTTTTTGCACCCAAACTTGGTCATGACGTGAATTTGTAACTTTACATTGACTTTGTCATACAGATGTGGTCCAATTTATAAGAGAAGGCTTTATTGCCAAATTTTAGTTTGCAGGAAACTCTGTACCACTAAGGCTTTCTCGTGTGCACTGGTCTGTTACCGCTGTAGCAGCTGCAGTTTTATGGATGGTGAAAATGTTGATATCTTGTGCTTATCTTAAAACTTTTACGTAAAACATATTGGCTCCCAATGATCCTGATTAGAAGGCATCAAATGGAGAAGACGCATAGTTTATTCTAGTCTCTTAAAAATTAACCTTTTTTTTTTGTGGTCTTCTCGCGCGCGCTTCTGCTATCTTCTGCGCTTCTCGCAGTTCAATCAGAGTGATCGTCTACTGCTTAACCGGGCAATCCTGTGGAAACTAAGCTATATAGCCTCCAGCCAGGCATAAGCTAAACCTAAGCGACCACGCTGAGGGCTACCCCCTGTGGGGTCGAACCTCGGCCTCGGTCGCTGGGGGGACAACTAGGGCTGGATCTTATTAAAGTGATACTACCATCCGCTTCGTAAAGCCTACGTGGAGAAGAACGGACAAGAAACTCCTATTTATTAAGTAACTAGAATTTAACTACGGCACAGCGTTACGCGGGCTGGCTTGCATATCTTGATGGGAACGTCGCGGCGGGCCTCGGCGGCGAGGACGGAACGAATGTGGTCTGTGTTTGCGAATTGTGCTGGTCTTTTTGTTGCTCTCTTGGAGCAGGGTAGTGGCGTCATCGGGGGTGGTGAGAGTGAGCCTCGGTCAGCGAATTCTAGAGTTTCGAAGTTCGTAACAGGAGGCCGCTTGAATCAGGGGGTTCCTATGGTTGACAGCAGAGCCGAAAAAGAGCTTGGTAATGCGTTTCATAAACTGCTGGATTGTGGGGATTCTCAGATCGAAATGGATTTCCTGATTACGAACGAACCAGGTGGCTCCCGTGATCTTTCGGAGGAAACGGTTTTGAATAGCCTGTAGTCTGTGGATGTGGCGGGGCTTTGCATGTGCGAAGACAGCGCAGGCATAGGTCATGATGGGACGGATGACCGCAGTGAAAATGCGCAGCTTGCACCTAAGTGTCAAGCCGCTGCATGTGTTCACCATCCCATGGAGTCTGCCCATAGCGAAGGCGTCTCGCGAGCGCGCGAGCGCGATGTGCTTGGCGAAAGTGAGGTTATTATCTAGGGTGACACCTAGGTCTAGGCTCCTCCCAGGGGATCGGCTTGCCGTACATAGTGATGGGTTTGGGGGGACGGGTGTTTTTATAGCAGTTGTTGTATTTTCGGTCAGGCCTCGAGAAGAGGACAGTCTGACTTTTATCGGGGTTGACTTCGATTCTACAGAGGCGGAACCACTTGTCCAATGTGGTAGCGTCTCTCTGGAGATTGCGGGCGATGGCATTGGGTACAAGGCCAGTGTTGTCAGCGAATAGTGCCAACTGGGCCGACTTATCCTTTGGGATATCGCTGGTGTACAGCGTGAAGGATACAAGGGATAGTACTGAGCCTTGGGGGACACCAGCTCGTATGGAGTGAGGGGAGGAGAGTTCTCCCTCGACACAGTAGCAGAAAGATCGGTCCGACACCCAGTCTCGTAAGATGAGTATGAGACGGTCTGGAACGCCAAGTTTGTATAGCTTATAAATTAAGCCATTGTGCCAGTCTGTGTCGAACTCTTTCGTTATGTCGAAGAACAAGCTGCATCATTAGACCACGCTGCAAACCAGCACTAGTGTGTTCAACGATGCGGTGAACTTGTTGGACGCAAGAGTGTTTGGAACGAAAGCCGAATTGCTCGTGAGGGATAATGCTCTTTCGCTCGGCAAAGTCTTTAAGCCGCTTATAAATAAGCCGTTCATAGACTTTACCGAGGGAATTGATGACGATAACTGGTAGGCTCCGATTTGGATTTACCCGGTTTAGGGATGTCTATCACACTGGCCTGTTTTCACGCTTGTGGGAAGACATTTTTGCTTAATGCAGCGTTGAAGATGGCTGTCATTAGCAGTATTATATGGGCAGGGAGAAGTTTCAACACCTTATTGGTAATGCCATCTAAGCCCGGGGCTTTGTAAGGATGAAGCCTTTTGATGATCTCCTCTACTTCGTCAGTGGTGACAGGAGGTAGTGGATCATCGGGGTCTTCAACGGGAGGGAGGGAGGTCCTGCGTTCGACTTCAGCGTCCACCATGACTAGGTGAGCTTGTTCAACTGGTTGGGAGCTGGGTGAGCATTTAAGTTCGAGGCTATCAGCCAGGCATTCGGCTTTTTCAGTGTTGTCAAATGCTATACTCTTATCAGGGCGAATGAGAGGGGTTATGGCTGAGTCTTCAGTGGAGCGTAATTTCCTCTGAAGGTGCCAGAAGGCATGTTGTTCTAGTTCATTCAGCATCTTATCCCATGTCGCAGAACGGTGCTCAACAGTACGATTCTTAACATCAAGCTGTAAGTGTGGGCGCAGCGGAAAAAGGGCAGTAGGTAGGTACTTACGGGTGCAGGATTGGAGCTTTGAATAATAATGTCCTTCAATAGTTTTAGCAGTGGAGTTTTCACTATAGTTGAATGCTGGTAAGCCACCCACAGAGTCTGTTTGTCACACACAACACTTATATTTGAGTTTTCTTTGAGAGCGAGAGGAACGGGAGCGCACACGTTACCGGAGTTGCGATTTTTTGACAACTGAACTGCGGAATGAGATGAACAGCGGATGATGGAAGTAGGAGGTAGGAAGGTGTGTGCGCGGGAGTTAAGGATTGGTCCTCGTGTATTTGATTGAATGATGTGAAATGAATGTAAGTGTTGCTATTTTAATAATTTGAGTGCGTGAGTAAATATTTATAATATTTAATTTATATTTTTAATATGGCGCAGACAGTAAGTTACGCATGTGAGCTCTGTTTGCGACACAGGGAAAGTTTCTGTAGGCACGGATAGCTGCGTTCTTCTTGGTTATCAACTTCCGTACGTCGTCCGGGAGTTTCCCTTGCTGGATGTCCAGCACTGGAACCTCCCTCGAACATTCGTTCAGGACAGATTGTGCGTGAGTTGTAAGCGAGTCGATCGCCGCAGTCGTGTCAGTAACAGAGTCTAAGAGATTAGGGATTGAGTCTAACTGGGGTGACTTGGTGGATTTCAATTTCTCACTTACTTTCCTCCAGTCGGTGACCGTTTTGGTAGGGGGAGGCTGTCCTAGATCTGGGAGGCCTGAGCGGCTACCTAGATGCATAACCACATGGCGGTGATCGGAATCGAGTTCGTCTAGGGTTTCTATGGATTGTAACCGAAGGTTGACATTTTTAAGTAACGCTATATCACGGTAAAGATATCTAACAGTATTCTGACTTGAAATAAGTGCCTATAAGCTCGTGTTAGGGCTGCCCGCCTCTACCTACTTGAATTTCTTTCTAGTTTTGTGATTGTAAATAACTCAGATTCTTTTCTCTAATCTGAGGTAAATATTATATTTTTTACTATAGGTACTAATTTAAATCTTACTAGGTAGGTACCTACCATATATTACTCTCATTGATAATAATTTCATAATGATAATAATTCGTCTAATTCAATAATATATGTAAGAAGTTAAGTACATAAGTAAGTATATAGCCTAGCCTAAGCAATTACCAACTAGTTCTTTTTTTACGTGAGCGTAGGTAGGTCACTCGGTGGGGCATAGGTAGAGCTGATGATCGCGAAAAAAGGTGACAATCTCATCACGCTGGGTACTAATGCCATTGGCATTGAAAAAACCTACCCTAAGGGATCGGGGTTTGAAGCAATTTATTAATTGCGTACCCATTTTCGATGTTGAATCCAAGGCTATCTAATTCCTTGGTGATGGTGGAATACCTCGAGAAGATTTCGAGGCATGAGATGGGGTAGATGGAATTATTGAGCGTGAAGGGCTCGGGCCTCTGGGGTCATCCAGATTGCGTATGCGCTGAATATAGTCTGAGCGACACAGCGATAGGACTTTTGGCCGGGTTGAGCTACAGGGTATGGACGCGCGTCAACGACAGTGGTGGAAGCCACCTTGTTGGTTTGCGCTGGGGCTGCTGTGGCCGGGAGTGAGTTAGGCACTGGGAAGGTGAGATCCATCAGTGCTGGTATAAGCTGTGGTTTAGACTGAGAGGCCGCCAGAGCCGAGATGGCATTCTGTTGGTTCAGTTTGTTCCACAGTGAGGCTATTTGAGGGGCGAGTCTCGGGGGTATTTGCGAGGAGGGCAAGCTCGAAGAAGGGTTATCGCTGTGTTGGCGAGAATTGAAATTTTGGCTATTTTAGGCGCATGTTAAGGGGCCTTGGTGCATCCCCGGTAATTAGCTGGGTGGCCGACCTGGCCGCATAGCACACAGCTAGGGGGCTCTGTGCACTCCGAGTGGTTTTTGGGGTGGGGGCAGTCCTAGGTGCCGTGTTCCCCCAAGAATTTGACACACCTGGGGGTGGCGAAGCAGTTGGCTTGGGCGTGGCCATAAAGTTGGCAGCGATGACACTGTTGGGATTTCTTTCGGGACACACCGAATAACCACTCAGGTGGGAGTGTCCTCGGGGAGGGAGTAAGTGTGGAAGGAGTACTTCCTGACTTTGAATAGCCCGGTCAAATCCCGGTAGTCCTTTGAGGTGGATGGTGACTTGGATTTTAATGCCCTGCTGGCAGGCTCGGGCATTATTGATATATTATTATTTATTTATTATTTATTTATTTATTATTAAAAAATACAGAGTAGACTTATAAGCTACGCACACTCCCGCAAAACTGCACATACAGTTTGACTGCGGGATCAATCATACTCGCTTACTTAGGTAGGTACATAATTACGCAAGTGCTTCAAATTAGAACTGTAGGCAGGTAAGTAGGCACCTAATGCAAACAATTAAGGTAGTGCTTAAATAATTTACGCTTAAACAATTTCTTTTTTGTTTCCTTGACAATGTCGGCGGGTAAACTGTTGAGTAGGTATGGAATACGTTTTTTTAAAGTTCTGTCCCCGTAATAATTATTGACTCTAGGAACAACAAATTTACCCGCAGTCATTGACCTAGTATTATAATTATTAATAACTTTAACTAACGAAGACTTTTGATCTCGATTGCCATGGTTATTAACTGAAAGAAGGTATTTATGTTTCAGACTTATCGGGAGAATTTTACAAACTTTAAACAATTTACTATAGTCATGTCTAAACTTATTCTTAACTTTCTTATCGACAAGTAGTTTTAAAAATCTTAGTTGAATGTTTTCTAATTTATCAATGTATGATTTAAATGTTAGTCCATAGCAATCGAGAGCATAACTCAAAATCGAGTCTACCAAAGCACTATACAAAAGTCTTAACGTACTAATTGGAACTTTGTAACTTAAATGATAAAATTTACCTAAAATTATTCTAAGTTTATTACTGATGAAATTTATATGTTCAGCCCAGGAGAAGTGCTCATCAACTTTTACCCCCAAGTATGTCACACAGTTAACTCTTTCTATTGATTTACAATTGCAATTAGCAACATTATTATGAAAGCAATTATAGGAATGGGCAAATAATGAGCAAGACACATCATTCAGAGGCAAATATGGCGAATGTATAATTAATAGTTTAGTTTTGTCCGAGTTTATTACTATGCCGTTATCGTGTGACCATTTGACGATAGCGTCCACATCTAGCTGCACGAGGCGACACGTCTCAGCCAAGTCAGAGCCAGCACGCAGTATGCACAGGTCATCCGCGAACATGTGCGCTGAACAGTGTTGTAGCACTCCACACAAACTATTTACGTGCATCAGGTAGCACACAGGTCCGCATCCCGACCCCTGGGGCACCCCGCACCTGACTCCGACCTCGTCGCTGTACGTCTCGCCGACCTTCACTCGGTATGAGCGTGTAGTCAGATAGTCTCTGAACCATTCATTCAAAGGCTTTCCGACCCCACACTCTTCTATTGCATTTAATAATGTGGACGTTTCTAAAGTATCGAAAGCTTTTTTATTGTCAAAGAATATGGTCACAACGAATTTTTTGTCTGCCAAATAAGTATTTATTTCATTTGTAAAGTTAGACAACAGAGTATTTGTGCCTTTCCCTTTTTGAAATCCGTGTTGGGACTTGTTTAATATATGATTAGTCTGCAGATATTCTCCAAGCTGGTCAGTTACACACTTTTCTATAATTTTGTCTAAACTAGATAGGATAGCTATTGGCCTATAGTTAGAATAGGTTTTTCGACAACCTTTTTTATAAATTGGACGAATTATTGCTTCTTTAAGCTTATCAGGAAATTTATGCTGTTTTACGGATAAATTGACCAACTTAGAGACCACCGGGCAGATTTTATCACAGACGAGTTTTATGTCACACATGCGCATGAGGTCGCTGCCTGGAGATTTATTGACATTCATACTTTTAATTATCTTTTCTGTATAGCTATCGGTAATCGGTTGCCACCTCATACTCATATCTGCTGCACGTACATAACTATCCCTATTAAGTAAATAAACATTACATGAATGTTTAAGGCGCTGAATTTCTTCATCAAAGGTAGTCGCGAACTGATTAGATAGGTATGCAGTGTTTTTATGTTCCATGTTCGACAATATGACACTGTCCAAACACTGTTTTTCTTTTCCCAACAATATATTTATTCTATCCCATATTTTTTTTATGTTTTTATTACAATTAATTATGCATTGTCTGTCGTACTCATTGCTACATTTATTTATTATTTTAAAACATTTATTCCTATATTTAGTATAATTTAATCGTTTCATCATATTTTTTGGATCATTGCTCCATATATCAAACAATCTATCTCTTTCTGCTATCATATTTTTTATGTTATCTGTCACCCAACTTTTGTTACCTCTATTACTGTTACTTATTATTAGAGTCTTATAACATTCATTATAAATATTAAGGAACATTTGTCTAAGCGCATTATACAATTCTATAGGACATTCGATAGCCATCAAAGCGCTAAAATCAGTGGCAAGTAATTTTTCTCTAACCATGCGATTGTCGAGTACGCGTCGATGCGTAGTAATAGGTACAGTTTGGTTGCGAATCGCACGGGCGGTATGCCTATTTCTCGGGGTACCCGCGTTATCACCCGACGGAGCGCGGTTCCACTGCACCGCAGCTGATACGTAGAAATGATCCGATATTTTATGCTGTATGACTGCAGAACTTATCACTGATAATGGGGCTCGAATATAAATATGATCCAGGCAGGACTCCACAATTTTCCCTAGCACAATTTCCTTTCGTGTTACTTTGTTAATACATTTTACCAGTCCAAATTCCGCTAGTAAGTCTTCATATTGTATTACATAAGTATCTTTTTCATTTATAAGGTTTATATTAATATCTCCACAAAGTAAAATTTTTACATTTTTAGGCAAGCTCTCTAATATATGACGTAATTCATTTAGAAACTGTAATAATTTATTCTCATTATTTATACGTGGTGGCCTGTATATAGATAACAAATATATCGGATCACTTCCACTCCCACCGAGTATAATGGGAACGCACTCAGCAGCTCGCATACTATTTGTATGAACCGTCTCGTTTACTCGAGCATTGAGTGAGTCACGCGTATATACCAGCACACCGCCACCTTTACGGCCAGTGCGGGTATAACTATTTACATTAAACCCTTTGATTTTATAGAAATTTAACAAAGAAAAGTTTATGTTAGGTTCGGTTAGCACTAAGACATCAATATCTTTTAAATTACTGCCTAAGGTTACAAGTAATTCATTAAAGTTTTTCTTAATAGATCTTATGTTTACGTGAACGATACAAAAGTCATGTTTTTTCTTGAGTGACGTTTGCCATCCACTGAAACTACGAACTTCGGCCGTGACGATTGAATCGTCCGAGATTGAATCTATACAGTCTAAAGCTGCGAATGATGAGTTGGAAATTAAACACTATTCAAAATGTATTTAGGTATATACCTATATTTAAAGTGATCACTTCACTTTAAGTAAGGCGTTGAGGTCAGCTTCCGTTCTCACCCATACTGATTTGTCTCCATCAGCTTTCTTTACTAGTATTTTACCATACATCACCCATACATATTTGTATAAGTCTTTCAATTGTTTCTTGGTAGTCCAGAGTAAGGCGCGAGTGGTTTTAGTTAGGTCCTCATTAATAAAAATCTTATTTTCACTTGGTCCTCCCGTAACCATGTTGCTCGTTACCTCAGACAACTTACGCCGTTTTGCTAGCCATGCATCACGACTCTCTGTGCCTGACGTCTTAAATCCAACAGTAATAGTAGGTGGTTTACTCCCTTGTTTTCGTGGTTGATTTCGTCTTACCCACTCGATGTCGCCACTATTTACTTCGATGATCTTACCGATGTTAACAACAAGCTCTTTCACATTCTCATCAGGCAGCTGCTCTATACCGACAATCTCGATATTGTGTTTGCGAGCAGACTGCTCGTACCCGTGCAGAGATTGTTCAAGGGCGAGATTACACTTTTCGAGGTAGACGCATTTATTATTTACGTTTTCTACCGCCTTTTCAAGCTTATGAATTTTATCTTTAGAGTTTTCGTGCTCGGCTAATAACGTATCGTACTTATCAGAGAGCAAGCCCATACTTTCCTTTATGGAATCAAGTTGTTTTTTTAGTCCAGGGATTGCACTGACCTTTTTTTGAATGTCCTTCAGGATCTTGTCAAATCCTTGACTATCATCTTCGGGCTCTTCATCGTCAGTTTCTTCATCCTCGCAGTTGTTGCAGTAAATACGGGTTTTACCTGCCTTCATATCCGCAGCTAATCCCTTCACACAGCATCTATGAAAAGTTCCTTGACACGGACCTTGACAAATAAAATGTGATCCTTTTTTTGATAACACTTTTTTACACTTTTGGCATTCCATTTGTGTAAGCACTTGGTAGTAGGTACTTTGATAAATTTAGAAAAATATGTTATAAAGGTGCGCGCGTGCACTCCGGTCAACGTCCGAGCGAGTAATGTTGTATTTGTTCTCAGAACAGATTCGAAACATCGATCCATTTCGCCTGATCCTGAAAGAATATCGGCGGCGGGGGCTTAAGCTTCTTACCAGATACGGCAGTGGGGCAAGGGGGGGCGACTTGTCTTTTTTGATTTGGAGGCTTGGGCAGAGGTTTTCTTCTTCCTCTTACCTCCTACTAACTGAAAATCTTACTCTGAGGAGGAAGAAGAAGATTGGGTATCTTCCCAAGTTTCGTGGAAAGGGGAGTCCTCCATAGGGGAGTAAGGACGGGAGTTTGGTTCGTTGGCCTGATTATTGGACGATGGAGCGTCCTGAGAAGGGGTGGGCGACCTAGGTCTTTGACTAGGCCTGGCTGGAGGGCGAGGGCGACCTTGGTGAGTCCTGGTCCGGAAACGGCTTGTGAGCCATGGGACCAGGGGCCACAATCGGGCCCGAAGCGGGCGAGGAATAGGCTAGGGCCTCTTTTACGGCATTGCCGTATTTCTTTTTTAGACCTTCCTTCAGGAGATTCTCCTGAGCTCAACTATCGCCGCGAACGACATAGTTGAGAAACTAATATTTCCGGCGAAGCCGGGAAGGGTATCTTTCCCGGGTGGATGGGCTCGGGGATGTGTGCAATCCTATCCTCCCAGTCGGGTTAGACTGGGCGGTGTGTACCTGAGATGAGCCCTAAGCTGTGCTACCCTGTCACCAATCTGATTGGCTTACCGGTACCTTAGAGCCCCTCTAAGGTACCGGTAAGCCTACAGAAGGTGGGCCACCCTCCTAATGTGTACCAAGAGTCTGGTACGTAGGGGTAGAAACACCCTACCGTACCAGGTGATTGCTGTGGAACAGAGACAGGGGTTGACTAGGCTATCTACCAAGGCCAACTATCCTGCTCCCGACTCTGACTGACTGCCATGCCCTGAAGGGCCTAGCGGGTGCACGGGGCAAGCCCCAGCTGGCTTCATTAACACCGTTAGGTTTCCGCCAGGGACCACTAAGTTGTGGATTTTACCCAGAAGGGGCCTATCGGTGACCTTTTTCCACGTCCAAACCACTCTCGTTGCCTCGTCGTGGGACCGCAGCCTTCAGAGGATGCTTTAAGTATGCCGCCACTCGCTGCTGGAATGATTTGCCGCCTCCCATAAGATCGCTGAAAACAAAACAAAGTTTTAAATTTCATTTAAAAAGAAATCTATTAGAAGAACAGAAGGTTGAACAACGTACATTTTATAAATAGAATCTTTTTAGGCTTTAAAATTACTCACTTAAGGTTCATAATCCATTGGTATCGTATCGAGACGGTTCGAGGCGGCGGCATGAGATCCTTCACGGGCAGCGATGTGGGGGCGTTCTTTCACTGGGCATCGCACTTTCTCTTCTTCCATTGTTGTGATTGCCGGGCATCGAGGGTCGAACCACGCGGAATACGCACACACATGACGGCACACTGCACAGGACTCGGGCGCCGCTTGACCTCACAGCGCTCCGGCCGGCGCGCGTCTAAATAACGCGCGCCCGGACGACGCGCAGCACGCTCGCTCGTGCACGACGTCACGAAGGCTCTCAAAATAAGGCTATACAATAAACAGCGCCAAGCGAGTGCGGTGTGGAAGCGAGACAAAACATGGAGTGTGCCTGTGTTTTTGCGGGTATTAGTTTTATATTTTTCATAAGAATTTAAGATGCTCCCTCTTAGTTTTGGTCACATCATAATTTTGGGTGGTTTATTTTTATCATATTGTATTTATATCTTACTGTATTTATTTTATGTTCTTTGTATCTATTTTTACATACACAACAAATTTGGTTTCCGTACGTCACTTCCTAGGCGACCACTGAAAATCAGCGCCGTGCTGTGGATCCCCCACGGCACAGCATTATGCTGAGTGGAAGCCTTTTTGCCACAATCACGACATGCATCTGCCTGGCATCTTTTTCACCCTATTTCTTTTCTGTTTTATTCAAAATGTAGGTAGTAAATGGTATTATTATTTTATTTATTTCTCATCTTTACTAACTTACTTTAAGTACTACTAATACTACGGTTAAGGGTTTAGCATAAGCATATTTATATTGTATGTCGTTTTGTGACAATTAAATACTTTTTCTTTCTTTCTTTCTTACCTTCCCTACCCTAAAAGGGCCGGACCGAACTGTTACTACTAGTAGCCTAAGTTATTAAAGAGAGGAGAGTGGGGCGCGGGGCGCGCGGTGGGGTGACGAGCAAAGCGGCAGCGAAGCGTCCGTGCAGGGCGACGGTTGGCGGTGAGTGAATAATAATTAACTCAGATGCCTGCCTCTATTAAGGACGCGGACTCGAAATCAGCGGGTGCGGTGCGTTGGCGGCTGCGGTGCGAGTAGCGGCGGCGGCGGCGCATTTCAATGCATACATTTATATGGAACTGACTTCGAAGGCAGCGGCGCAGGGAGCGGTTCCACTAGCAAGAGCGGTGTCGACCTATCGGGAACACAAAGGCTCACCTGTCCCAAAACAATAGCATTGTGCACTTTTCCTCTCAATATTTTGAAAATATATGAGGTGAGTGCAAGTTCCCTCCTAACCCTCAACTCATTGTATCCTACCATACCTTAAATAAATTAAGTAGGATGCATTAATGGATAAAATGGGTACACACCGTAATACCTCATACACAAATATCTTATCATTGAGAAGTGGCCATCTGTTATATTTTTCACCAGTTTCACTTCACCGAATGATACTTTCTGAATGCAAATGCAAAACTTGGCAAAGTTGACGAAAACACTAAAATCGCTATATGTAAACCTAGAAAATTTAAAGAGTTTTCTCGATTTCCAAGAGATCCCCTTATCAGATCCTGACTTGGTGGCAATGGGACAACCTCGAGAGTATACCATTTCAAACAAAAAAACATAAAATCGATCCATAATTGACGGAGTAATCGGTGAACATATAAAAAAAACATACAGTCGTAAATAGAACCGCCTCCTTTTTAGAAAGTCGGGTAAAAAGAAAATAACGATTGTCTGCAGTGAGTGACTAAGTAATCAAGAACTTGTAATACAGGGAGTTCCGCCTCATAAACCTGAAGGTTATGAAGTAATAGTATAGACTAGTCACTGTGATGACTCACTGGAAAAAAATTATGACACAAGACTTTAAACGGTAGTATTGATAGTAGTAACTATCAGACAAACAGAAAATGAATATAATCGACACATAAACTAGCGTGAGTTAATGTGTCGCTTTCCCATGGGGGTAGGCAGAAAATACAGAAAGCCACCTGATACGATCCTTACATACTCCTTTTGCTTCATTTAGGTACTTTGATACAGCTAGTCATACACGAACGTCGGTTATGAGTACTGCGCTGCTGGACTTTCTGAAGAACATCACCAATAAGATTCGTGTAAGTATGTCCTGTTAGGGCGTCTCCTCGCGACGTTTCGACTTTTAATCGAATTGTTTTTCTTTACATGACACCTTTTGAGCTATTGTTCGATGAAGGCGCTCATGTAAGGAGATCTCCTAATTTGCCATAAACACAAATTGATGGACATCTACATTCTCCCTATACGGCTCATGAACCTGGTCTTTGACTTTTTCAAGCTTGTGGTTTGTCAGCGAGTAATTTTTTAATAAATAAATTAAGTATACATGTATAACTTTACAGCTCACATCAAAGCCATTTAGCATTCTGGGAGTCAGATTAATGGATGCGTTAGGAACACAGTGTTGCGCTCCAAAACACAAATCACTGACGTCACCCAAAAAGCAGCCAAGATTAAGTGGGACTGGGCTGACAACGTCTGCCACATGACGAACGGGTCATGGGCTAAATCAACCACAATGTGAGTTCCTGAAAATGTTCGGCGACAACACGGTAGTCCCAGGCGAAAATGGCGGTACGAGCTTGACGCCTATCGACGGGATTGGTCCACAATTAGTAATATAATATAGGGAGGTGGTACAAAGACAAAGCCAAAGATATTACATTTCAACTAGGCCCGGCACTTACGGTACGTATATTAAAATTTATAAGGAATAAAAATTGATTCTATCGTGCATTCGGAAAGTAGCTTGTTATGGAGAAGAACACACAGGAAACTCCATAAGTATCCTTTAAAAAAAAAAACTTACAATATTTAGGTGCATAAGTACATACATTAATAAATTCATATATGTGAAGACACTGCACCCAGAATCACTACACACTGTACTACGTACAGGTATAAAGTATTAAAAGTACTCATACTTGTACCTACTGTGCAGATAGGTACTAGAAAAACAATAACATCCGAAGCAGTTAAGTTATGACCAATCCCAACTGCCGGCGCCCTTTCATGAACATTACGCATGAATCGGCACCACCCAGCTCAACCTTCATGAAGGTTGAGCTGGGTGGTACCGAATCTGCCGGGAGGACACGGCGCGGCATACGCTGGCAGAGTGTGCCGCTTGGGAGGAGCCACGCCGTGCCCTCATCTCTGAAGTAGGCAGTGACCTGTCGTTGCCGGCCTTAGTCGAGTCTATGGTCGGCAGCGAGGAGTCCTGGGACGCGGTGGTATCCTTCTGCGAAACAGTCGTCTCGCAGAAGGAGGCTGTGGAGAGGGAGAGGGAGATTTCATCAACTCACCCGAACCGCAGCAGACGCGCCGGGCGTCGGCGGAGGGCGGACAACGCCCTCTTCCGGCCTAAAAGGGTCCAGGGGCGGCGGACTCGGGGACGTCCGTCGTCCCCCGCTCATCAGACCCGAGGTGGTGGCGCGTAGTGTTCCACGCGCGCCCCTCTCAGACGTTGCGGGGGGAGTTAAACACCTCACTCCCCCCAACCCGAGATTGAGGCCCGGAGGCGGGCCGGCACTAGCCGGGGGTTGCGGAAGTATCGTTGTTCCCGCGACCCCCGGCGTAGGTGTGAGATGGAACACCGGGGTGGTTTTTAGTCAGTATAAGTCTGACAGACCCCTCCGCCCCTCCCCAGGGCGGAGGACATCCAATGAGGATTTTCCACACCGAAGAAAAAAAAAAAAAAAAAAGGTTGGTACCGAATGATCCAACACACGCGCCACCATCAGAGAGACATTTGAGAGAGCATGACACACTCAACTGCCAGGGCACACACATGTCAACGAACAACACAAAGGTATAGCAAATGGTAGATTCACCGTTGGGTATATAGTACTCACACACGTGCTGTACTCAATTCGACATGATATTTCTCCAACATGATATTTTTTTTATGTATAACCATGCATTACTTTTTTTAGAGTAGTCTCTTGATTGTCTGTTTGGCGTCAACTCAGAATGCTAGACTAAAAGCTTTTTTTTATTTTTTGCTTTTCAGTTCATTATTTCGTCCGTTAAATTTTATGTTGAAAAAGGATTTTTTAATAAAAAAATAAAAATCCCTCAAATCTCGTTTATAATAGGTACAGGTTGAAATTGAATACTTTAATGACATATTATGTGAGCTGCATGATTTCGATCCTTTCATAAAAGGTGTGTTCTCGGCCAGAAAGTGCCTCAGCCTTAGCTTTTTTAATAAAAAAATTGTATGTTTAGGTTTTTATCCTTGTATTGAATATGAAATGTTAATTTAGTTTAAGCTTGAATGTTATACTGTTTTGCTTTTTCTTTTTTTGTAGCAGTGTTGTTCACACTCTTTCCATCTATTTTCAGAAGTGACGACTCTTAATTGGCTGTCTCACTTACAATTTTTTATTCTGTTTGTTTGTATAGCTGTGAGTCGTCCATAATTGATAAATAAATAAATAAAAAAATAAGCAATTATAAAAGTAATCCACTTTTACTCTGAGATGAACACAAACCTTGAAATATACTTAGGTATGTGCTTTTATAAAAAAGCAGCAGTATAGAAGTGATTTCGTAACTTTTTACATTCAATTTACAGTTAACACTGAGCTTCATATTATCCCTGTTACTACCCTGTATCGTGAGATTCAGTCTTTTTCGTCTTGTGGTTTTTTATTGGGACCTACAGAAATAAGAATTTTCCTAAGTGTGTTGTCAAGTTTTCGCCCAGAATGAAACCCACCCACCAATTCGCATTGAGCCAGCGTAGTGGATTACGGCCCATCTCCTCTTACAGAGAGTAGGCCTGTCTCCCAGCATTGGGAACATTAAAAAGGCTGATGCTGCAACTTCGTGTGTTCAAGCTTAAGCGTTGGACCGTTTTAGATGAAATTTGATATGGATATATTAATCATTCATACAATAAAAATATTTTCAACTAAACCATCTAGTAATATTTATATCACAACTTTTTCAGAATTGTCAGTATGAATTGCAAGTTAAAGCCGTTGGTTCCAGCTGTTATTTGAAATTCTTTGACAGTCGTTACGGGTTGTCAGAAGCTTGAGATCTGTCACCAGTCTTGCTACGGGGTATCGTATTACCCAGTTACTGGGTTGCGGAGGTCACGTAAAACACTGGTTCTTAGCTGAATCAGTTAGACTGCGAGCCGACCCCAACGTAGTTGGGAATTGCCTAGGCAGATTTAATTTGAATGGACTTTTCTATTCCCTTCAAGTCCATGACGTAGTCAATATAATCAGTCGTAGTTGTAATCAGTAAAATCATAATCATATCAAATTTAATGGTCTTATAATACGACCTGCTTTGGTATCTTTGAATAAATAACATATCATTACACCTGTATACACCAGAGAGAAACGCAGAGAGAGAGGTGCACCCATAGTACACCTTTCTTATCTTGGAGAAATGCTCATGCATACTGCGCTACCACTAGCGATAGCGCGGTTACTTGGGACTCTAACCCACTAAAACTCTACGGTGTCTTGCTGTGCCACTGATGGCGGGAACACGAGCACGCGTTAGCAGTCACCGCGAACCCACTGCGACTGTCCGTCACCGGAATCTCCTCCGGGGAGTACCCCCCATCAACGGCGCACCCGAACACACTGTACACGGCGACCACCCCAGGGACCAAACCAGCACATGGGCTCCAGACGACCCCGTGTTTGGCATCCTTGGTCCCCTAGTGACGGGTCAAGTACAATGGCCCCGCCACCTAGAATTTGTCGGCCGCAGGGGATATGGAGAGTGGCCAACGCTATAAGGACACTCCTCCTCACCTGCGGCTCCACCACGTCCACCATCAGACGGTGGCGACCACGTCCAGGCCGCGGAAGGTAGGGAGAGCGGCGCACCGCAATACCGGAACTCCTCTGCCGCCGCGGCCGCCTACCCTCAGCCGCGATGCCGCCCATACGACATCGCGGCCCACCTTAATCGGCAAAAGCCCTGACGAGCGGCCCCTTCTCGGGTGCCTCTTCGCTTCACCGTGGCCCGTGGATGACCGAGCTACGGCAACTGAGCCCCCTGCCTCGACAATGCGGGAACCCACTGGGGGGGAACCACTGGGAGGGACCCATAGTATACCTAGTTCCCTAGTTACGTTAAATAAATAAAACTTTATTCTTTAAAATTGGGTAAATATAATTATACGTCTTAGATATAGGGCATATGCAGCAGGCAGCTGGGGCTCGAACAATTTACTTGGAAAGCCCGTTAGTATTAGAATAGTATCAGAGTCATATTAATTTGTTTGATATACCTAATTTACTTAAACAGATGTAATTTAAAATTCAATTATTGAGATCATAAATAAAGGATTCTTAATTTAGCTAAGTTTACTTAAAATTGTTTCTATCACTTAATTATTTACACATACAGACTGGTTCACCGTCTATTTTAGCGTCAGCAGAAACAGGGTTGAAGTCCACAATTATTACACAATAAATTCAAGTCGTTTGTTGTATTTGATTTTTGCATTGGGCGAAAAATTTGCTAGGACAGTTACAAAGCCAGGTGAAGTAGGTCGGTGCATTGGCCTGTTCTTGTTGAGCCAGCATCTGGCTATTGAGTATGACGCTCTAGGCGCCTATGGGGTTAATGTACCTTAGGTATCTTCTTTGCAGGATACTCAGCGTCTCCAGGGGCCTTACCACAACGTGTCAAAACTGTCATGGTGCGAATGTAAAAAGCAACAAATCATATACATCTGTCATTAGCAGTGTGTTTGGGCTCTTATAACAGACTTTAATAAGAAGAAGATTAAAGGACGAGAATCGGATTTTGTGGTGCCAGAGACATTATACTTGGAAGATACTTATTTTATTGACGAGCATCACGGGCTGTAATTTTATGGGTGCGAACAAGAGCAGCCATACTCTAGTTGAAACTTTAGTCATCCAGCAAGGTGGTAGCCGGTGCGGGATGCCTGTATTAATTTAACTACATTGACCTTTAAGAATCTCTACACGAGGGGGATATATCTTCTTGCAAGTCGCAATAATAATATTAAGTACTTCAATCGTTTCGTATTTAGAATAGTTAAATTTAATAGCCGTGCAACCTATTGATTAAGTTTAATCAACCAAAGACAATTAAATGGAGCGAAAAATAGAATTATTCGTTTTACGAACAAATACGTGAGTTCTCGTAAAGGTATTTAAAATTGGCATTTGTGAAATGATTTCTTGCATTTTGTAGTCTTTTTCATTTAATTAGTATTCCATAAAATAGAATCGCTTAATCGTACTCGCGATGCACCAGTCTAAGATAAATGATAAAACTGGTAAACCACACTTGCGTGTTGAAATATCGTGATTCTGGTCTAGTATTTGTTATTTTTAAATATCCCATAACTTGATTTCTTAATAAGTGACTATTTTTAACTTCAGAGTATGGCAATGTAGGTCCGGTATTCGTCAATTCACAGAATAATTAGAACTGAGTATCTAAGTTTTTCTTTCGTAAGTCAAGCGCATAGTAAATTCCCAAAATATACACATATCATAGTCTGATGATAAATAAAACATATGATAAATATCCATTGCAATAATATAATGATCGTCTTCTAACGACGTTGAAACCTCAATTTGCTTATCAAACCTGAGACTGTGAGCTATGAGGTAATTTAATATCAGTTATGATTAGTCTATAGTTTACCGTAATTGACCATACGAAAATGATACTAGATGAAAACGAGTTGTAAGAGGAAAATGTGGAGGGGATACGTTTAAAGAACAAAATATGATCGCACGTGTTTTGAAGATACAGCTCATTTTGTAATTGGTCTCGAATTGGGTGATTGTGTGCAGCAACTATTTTATAAGACTTTTTACGATAAGTTTAGTGTCAAATTGAAACCATGAAGAGTCTTGTATTATTCGGTAAGTGATAATTTAATTCATTATTATTTTCGTGATTATATTAAGGATTGTGATCACACCCGGAATATAAGTAAATAAAAATCTTATTGCTTCAAGGATATTCGGTAGTTTTTTGGTGATATTTTATACTTTTTCGAATTTTGTTTTAAAGCAATCAGGTACCTTAGTAATCAACGCAATATTCACTTTTTCAGAATACTAAGTATTGTTGGATTGTAACAAATATTCTTGCAGTTTTAACTTAGGTATTTGATTACTGTAATTAGATATGCACTTAATGCTGTTAGAACACAACCTGTTTCTATAAAAAGCCTTTATGAAACGTGATCATACAAGCAACATGCAACTACTCTAAAGGTAACTGACCTATCTCAATTCTCAACACAATTAGTTGTGTTTATCAATGAGGAAGATTTTTATGATATTTTTTTTAAGATTTCGCACTTTTTTATGACCAACCAGACGTAGTCGTGATAATATTATTTTGGTCTTAATATCCATGTTACGTCCTAGTTAGTTGGAAAAGGGCTTTTTCTCAACTTTGCTCATTCACAAGTAACACACATAATTTTTAATTCTAGTGTCTGATCAGCAGAAACAGCACTAATCATTTTCATATATCATACGAAACATTGAAGTAGGTAAAAAAATCACAAGCTACACATTTATTAATCAATTGCCTTATGTCAGAATAACGTAAATCTCTAACAATTTGAATGACTGCATTAAATTTTTAATGCTATGGGTAATCTTTGGCAAACACCTCCTCCGAATATTTTCAATTTGCCTTGTTAGTTTATTCAAAGTTTTCGTCTCCACTATGTAACTTTTAAGGGGTGCCCCTCTCTTTCTTTTCCCTTTTTATTATACCATAAAGTTGTTTTTTTTTTTAATTTTCCTCTCCTCCGCTTGTATGGTACAAGCGGAGGAGAGGAAAATTAAAAAAAAGACTAAAGACTTTAATTGTGATTGAATAATATAATAAAAAAATATCAAGGACGTTAACATTATTACTGATGTTTTAATATGTAATTACTTAATCGTAACCATTCTGTTCTTGTATATTTTTTTTATTTCATTTTATCTTACTTTTTAAGAATTAATCCTTGACAGCCGAATAAGACGATAACTTATCAACCCAATATAATTTAGAACGTCGTTAAATACGCCAACTTGTTGTCGCCTGTATGTTTATTTACTTTGAAATTGGTTCAGTTAATTACGGATAAAAAAACTGGGCCTTAAGCGACACAAAAGGTTTTTCATCCTGCGGCTGCCACGCGGCTACAGCGCTGTTGCCGCTATTCAAGACATTGTTAATGACTAATGATTTTATATACTTAAGTGACAAAATTCAAAATCCTCGGCAAAATGTAACAATACGGGTGCCGCGCATTAGCCGCGCAGCAGCTGCAGGAAAACTTTCGCGTCGTCTGAACAGAGGCCTGGAGACGGTACAAAAATGCGCGATTTTTGTTGGGTGTTCTTTTTTTGCTTCAGGTATTCGTGGTAGACCGCGCGGTAGTCGCGCGAACGGTATTTGTTCTAAAGATCTTAGGGTTATTATAATCTTAACCTTTAAATTTTTACACTAATATTTGAACCGGAATAATATTTTTTGCAATACATGGAAAAGGGCGCTGGGAAAGAGGTGCAAAACATTCAAAAATTAAAATATTTATACAAAGCCATATAAGTGTATTCGTATATTATCGAATCTAGAATACCCAACACGAGTTGCTAAAACTTTCGAGCTCCTACCTCGCTCCTGCATACTTCTTCTTTAGTTCTCAAATTTGCATTAGTCGACAATGCTTGTTATTAGTCGACAATACTTTCTATGCACCCCCTGAATATAGTCACGCCGGCGCCCATGTCTATGAACCCTGTATATAAATATATATCCTGATTCAATACTATTGACCACGTTATAAAAACTCTTTTACTAGTATAAATCTACACTATCGATGAGCACCTATTCAAAAATATATTTCACGTAAGTATGTACAACACGGGTATACATAGTAATAAATGATGACAACAATTATTCATGAATTAATAATGGATTTTATTGGGTAACGACAGATTAATTACTTCCTAATAGTATTGTTATCTAGAAGTATAAGATTTACTGTCATTTGTAGTGATTCATATACGAGTAGCTTCTTGACTTTTAAATAGTGTACGACCGGACCTGCAGTTCGGCCAAACCAAAAATGCCACTGTCGGCTTTCAGCCAAAACGGGCCGAAATTTAAGGTTTTTAGCAAGCTTCGGCGCTTGCACAGAGGCAAAGGGCAGGAAACATACTCTATTGCGCCGGCCGGTCGCTATCACCAGAAAATATCCACGTAAAAAACACAATAAAAATGTTGGCAATCTTGAACTTGTTACTCAACCTTCGGTTTCGGTTTCGCCCGAAGGATTATTAGGCTTCGTGTTAGGCCAGAAATCGACCTTCAGTCGGACACTACTTTTAATAATAATTATAATTTTTCGAAATTCTTTAGTAATAATTAGGTAAGTAGGTACTTAATCGTAAATCTACAATTACTATATTTAAGTTTACTGAAAGTTCTGTTATGAAAAGTTTGACAAGCCGTAAGGCTTGTCAAACTTACCTAATTGTTCAAAATGTTTAAGAAAGTACCTGTTGAAATTAAGTATAACTTAACGCAAATTTAACTTAACTGACTTAAACTTTGTTTTTTATTTCCAGCATTAGTGGTGATTTTGGGCATTCTAGCTGTGCAAGGTTATGCTCCAGGGGGACCAAGGGGTGGACCCCCCGGTCACGGGGGCGGGCCTCGCGGCGGGCCTCCCCCTGGACACGGGTGGGGTCGCGGGGGGCCCGGAGGAGGTCCACACGGGTGGGGTCGCGGGGGTCCCGGAGGGGGCCCACATGGGTGGGGTCGCGGAGGTCCTGGAGGTGGTCCTCATGGGAGGCCCGGGGGTGGTCCTCACGGTTGGCATCATCGCCCTGGATGGCATGATAGTGATTCTGGTAGTTCTGGACCTGATGACAGTTCTGGTCCTGATGACAGTTCTGGTCCTGATGATAGCAATGATTCAGATTATGGAGACTACGGTCATCATACAAAGTCCACTAGCAAGCCACCTACGTAAGTAAAATTGGTTCTGTTTTTCCATTGGATTTAGTTTATATTCACGTCACGACCTGTTGAAAGCGAGCAAACAAACAAACAACAAAACGGTAGTGAATCTTATAGTTGATCGCTGGATGTTCACACTGCCGGTGATTGCTCTGTCGCCACAAGATTGTCGCAGCGACAAGAGCTATCAAAGTTATACTCGCTCAGCGATGCTCGCTAGCTCGCTTGGCGGTCAGAACTCACACAGAGAGACCAACCAGCGGTAATTACTATCTACATTGCGACCGCCCCGAGCGAGCGGTGCGAGTAATCGCCCGTTGCACAAGAACACTCGCTTATAGCAGAGCGAAAAAACTATCGGAACTAGACACGCGCTTCTCGTTGCTCGCCAACTCCTTTTTAGCTTTACTCGCTACTCGCTGATCGTCGGCGGTGGGACAAGTGCCTTAACCGTAACACTTGTTAACCAGCGACAGTATTGAAAGAAAGAAAAAAGAAAGGTAGAAAAATTCTTTGTTTGAGCCAGCCATGTCGCATATCATTATTTTTTGTATTTATGTTTATTAAACCCAGCAGACTCCAAGGCATTTTTGTATCTGGTCTTAACATCGATTGTTCTAAACGATCTATAACCTAGATTACATTTCATTTTTCTTTTTTTTTTGCAGACCACCTCCAAAAACAACAAAAGAACCGATAACAACAACACAAAAACCTACAACGACCACACAAAAACCTACTACGACAACACAAAAACCAACAACGACAACAGAAAAACCTACAACGACAACACAAAAACCTACAACAACGACGCCATCAAGACCAACTTGCCCCACAGTCAAGCCTTGTGATTGTGAGAAAACTACGCATTCTATTCCTGAAACGACACCTGCCAATCCTGAACCTGAAACAACAACAGCAACAGGAGAGATAACACCACAAATACAAGCGTGTATAAATTCGTGCCATTCCACGCCTGAGTATAATCCCGTATGTGGCTCGAATGGTATAACTTATGACAATGAAGGGAAGTTGCATTGCGCCCAGGCCTGTGGAGTCAGTAAGTTGTGCTGATATTACTCGTTTTATTTTAAATGATGTAGATGCCCAACTTGAGGTATATTTGTAATTTTTAAGTTAACTCGTTTATTTTGTGATTTATCGTGTCTGCCTGCATTTTTTGTGAAAAACAAGTCCGAGGATTAAGTTTGAGATGTTTTTCACGCTATTAAGTTGATTGTGAGAAAAACAGGCATAATTTGCTTATTTTATCCTGTGACGCGCTCTATAAACTCAAAGTTTTTATAACCAACGTTGAATATAATAAATTATTTCTTAGAATGGATCTCCAGAACCTGGTCTCGCGGTGCAGTAACACCGCGAGACCAGGTTCTGGACGATTTCAGCAGTAGCTGAGCGTGCGGGTTTGATGTCCAGGTCGGGCAAATTGATATAGGTGCGCCTCGGAAAGCACGTTAAGCCGTTAGTCCTACTGTACTTGGTTTCTGTCCGGTCGTGTTGGATTTCCGTACCATCGGACTATGAGAGTAAGGACGGTTACGCACAACACGTGCGTGTCCGTCATTTGAGGTCCGAGTTCAAAATGTCCTGAATTATGACAGATTAGAGAGATAGAGGAGGAGATAGTTTGGATGTAGTGCGTAAGCTTCCCTACAAGAAGTATACTACAGCTACTTCGGAACCGAAATATCACGGACACGGATCGGATGTTATGCGTAACCGCCTTACCTAATATCTCCCGCGCCCGTGGCTAGTCTCCACTGAGACAGACCGCCACCGCTGCCGTGGCCGAAATTCTGTCTGGAGGACTAATTTTACCTATCTGATTCTGGCAAGAACTTCCTTGGTTTTTATGTGCTATATTCGAGTATCTACTATAACAATAATTATATTTGCAAGTTTATATTTATGTTACACCAAAACTCTTCAATTAGTATTTTGGCACTTCCAACATTATCTTCCAACATTGTTACAGACGTAATTCTACAACGCAGATCTGTGTGTCCACCACCCACTGATGGTACTACAACGCTGGGTACGCCTCCTCCCACGATCACTGATCCACCGCCCGTAGGACGTACCACATCATTGTCTGATTTCCAGAGGTGCATGAGGCTATGCGCTATTACCCCATCCTTTTCCCCTGTTTGTGGCACAGATTTCGTCACTTACATGAACATCGATCGTTTGGAATGCGCTCAAAAATGTGGACAAGGTGAGTTTTATTTAATAGTATGAGATCCTACTGCAAAAAACTGCAGGAAATTTGTTTTTGATAAAACATGTTTTTTTATGTATTTTGAAAGCATATAGATATTCCGCCTAAGGGTTGCCAGGCTTAGCAGGTGATATGGCAACCCACTGATTGTGGCTAATAGAAAGCTGGCAACCTTTTTTTTTCTATTTAACCGATTTCAAAAAGGAGGAGGTTCTCAATTCGACTGTATTTTTTATTTGTGTTACCACAAAAAAAAATATTAGGTGAACCGATTTTGATGATTCTTTTTTTATTTGAAAGCTGTTTCTTCTCATGTGGTCTCATTTAAGATCTGATGAAGAACTTCGGGGCACAGAACTCTTCACAAAATGTTTTTTCTACACCAATTTCTTTCAAATGACGTTAGATTCACTTGAAAATGTGTACATTGGGCGGTTAACTTTCACACATAAATTTAAGGTATTAGCGGCTAGATATTTTTAGGCAACCCTGTATAAATATACTCTACTATTAAGTTTCATTCATGAAAATTAAGTTTAATCAAAAACAATTAACGTGCAAATTTTCGAGTGGGATCTTAGGTTATACAGAAATATTATGACATTAACGACGACCTACCAATCCGCACTGGGCCCGCGTGGTAGATCATGGCCCTCTCACAGAGACCTGTGGCCTGTGTCCTAGCAGTGGGAACATTATAGGCTGATTCATAACGACGATGACTTTTTGATCGATACTTTAAGAAAAGTTTATGATCTTATAATATAGTCCTGTTGGGATTTTTCTCAACTGCCCTTTCAAAATATAGAAAATTATCATTTTGTTTATTTTCACAGATGTCAAGGTTTTGTGTGAGAAACCATGCGCTGCTTGTGGGATAACCCCAGGGACACCTAAAACAACTACAACTATAACAACAACAACTATGAGACCAACAACTACCCCTCAAATTGGCAGATCCACCCTGGCACCTGATGTACAAAAGTGTATCAAAACGTGCCCTGTGACACCAGAATATAACCCCGTTTGTGGCTCAGACCACGTTACTTACAGCAACCCCAGCAGATTGCTGTGTGCTCAAATGTGTGGTACCGGTAAATATAATTAAAATTGGTTTACTTACGTTTATCACGAAATATTTTAACGAGTAATGATACAAACTTAATAGGCACCTGTTTGAATCATCACACATGTCAAGTCGATTCAAGTTTATCGTCGACATTGCTGACACGGTGATGGAAAACATCGTCAGGGAACCTGAACTTATAGTTAGTACATTATAAGTTAGTGCTGGTTTATTGGTGTAATTGCTGTAAGGCGTTCCAGTGCGAAGATAAACGTTAAAAGTTTATTTTTAAATAATCACCCATGTGCTTATCTCTTTCATGTAGCCGACCCAGATATGAAACAAATTGTTAGCTTGACGTTTAAATATTTATTGCAGGCGTAACGATAACTCGTATGGGCCCATGTGATTCTACGACAACTATGACAACAACTACTTCTACTACGGTCGCCCCTCCTTCAACTCGATCACCTGCTGTATTGGCTTGTATAAGACGCTGTCCAGTAACATCGGAATATGATCCCGTTTGTGGGACAGATGGTCTCACCTACAATAATCATGGGAACTTGCAATGCTCTAAATATTGCGGCATCGGTAAGTTCACTTCCTAGATGCTGCTTAGCTCATGAGTCCGATACTGTTTTACATATCACTAATTTATGTATTCCGTATTTCAGCGGTTGATTTCAAACACAAATCACGTTGCGACGATGAGTTTGATCTTGGTGGTGATGGAACTACGGAAGATGTTAATGGGTACAAAGATCAGGTGACCACCACCACACTATTTCCAACAACAAAGCCAATTACCACACCGAAATCGATAACAACAAGCTCGTCAACTACTTTAGGTTTTACAATACCTGATGATGTATTAAATGATATTTTTGGGTCAACGACCACTGAAGGATCCATCACTACACCGAGAAACCCAGACGAAGATGAAGATCTCGATCTTGATACTAGGTTTACTGGCACAAAACACAGTTAGATTTCACTATAGCAGAATTATTTTCCTTGATTAAAGACTAGTTAAATTACTCATTCATTTTTATTGAAAACCCATTCACGTACGTATGCAAATAAGGCAAAATTAATTGCCACAATATTGAAAATTATCCCTAATGAGTAATTTTGTTTTGGATAGGTATATTTGGATCAACAATTACTGACGCATTTAAATAGAAAAGCTTTTCACTTGTACAAAATTAGGTATATGACAGTACTTGCCACATATTGCAAATTATCCCTAATTACATTTTTTTTTGTATATATTGGCTAAACAATGCTATTGCTCGTTAGTTGGTGTCGAACTGGCTTCCTAGATTAACTTCGTATTGTAACTTTGTGTTGAGAAAATGGCCAGTGCCATTTTATTTTATATTGTCTCACTAGCATTGATTGCTGGATGTTCGTCGGCATATTCAAGTAAGTTATTTTTATGGTTTTTATTAGTCCTTCCATTCCAACCAATTCATTAATTATCACAGAAATAGATATGTTGTCCTAATTTCATAAAAGTAATTATATGAATTTGAGTTAGTTACATTTATTTCGTGTAAACTACAGAATAGGAAAAATATGTGATTTGAATGTTTCTGAACACCAATATATACAAGATTTTACAGTCCCTTTCAGAAGACCATGCAAAGATTTGTCACCAGAATGCTTGAAAAAATCTATCCAGGCGGCGTTGCCGGTTCTTGCAAATGGTATGCCTGAACTAGGCATCGATCCTTTGGATCCTTTCATAGTGGAGAAAAGGAATATGAAATTGAAAGGTATCAATATACAGTTCAGTGATGGCTACGCGAAAGGGCTAAAAGACTGTACAGTTGATTTCGCAAGGTACGCCTATTACTGTTAATAATTTGATTTCAATGGCATAAGAAATTACGACTGCTGAGAATATTAAACTTTGCACAAACATTCATTATTATAAGAGTAAACTACAAACGATTTTTTTTATGTTTACAGATATGAAGAAAATACGTTTGAAATTCAATTGCATTGTAATGTGACTATCAAAGGGAAATATAAATCTTCTGGAAAATTTATCGTGTTCCCTATAAATGCAGATGGAGAATCTACTATTAAGTGCAGTAAGTTTTCTGCCTCGTATTCTTCTTAAATTAACTTGTTGTAAGAAAATATGTATGGTAACGTCGTTACACTTAATGACTCAAAGCATTCATGATATTGTTTTAATCCTACTTCTAATATAGACGCGAAATATGATGGATGGATGGATGTTTGTTATTCTTTCACGCTAAAACTACTAAAGGGATTTCGATGCAACTTTACTGTAATATGCATCAGAATAACATATAGGCAATATTTTGCCGAAATTCACGCGAGTGAAGCCTCGGGCAGAATCCCTACTACTATTATTAACGCGCCAATTTTTGTGGATGGATGGTTTGGATGTTTGTTACTCTTTCACGCTAAAACTATTGGTTAGATTTTGATGAAACTTTACAGTAATATTGTTTATATATCAGAATAATACATAGGCTAAAATTTATAAATATATTGGTGGAAGTACTAACACCACGCGGGCGGAGCCGCGGGTGACTGCTAATCACAATCACTTCACCCGCCGTGTCTGTCAGTCTGTTCGCGATAAACACGAAAACTACTGAACGGATTTTCATGCAATTTTCACCAATATACAGAGTGATTCATTAGGAAGATTTGGGTGTATATTTTGGTTTTGTTTAAATTGGTTGAAATATGAATTATCAAAGAAAATGCTTTTAATCCCTTTGATATCCAACAAAACAATGTATTGTGGATCTTTTTCTCTTTAATTGATCTACAGAAAAGTTTGCGATGGCGTATGTCTATCTTTTAATTATAGCTCACCCTCTGTTACCCGTGCGAAGCCGGGGCGGGTCGCTGGTACTATATAAATTATTTTAGATTGCTGGACATTTTTTGTTTTGGTAATGTTATTTACCGTAAAATAACGCTATTAACATTATACAAGGAGATTATTTACGAGAGAGCTATCATATAAAATTAGAGCAACCTTTATTTGACGTTTCTAAATATGCAATATTATTTGTTTATTTGTATATGTGTATTAATGATATATATGTAAGTATATACATTTTCGTATACAATTTGTTATTTATAAATATTATTTTGTACCCGTTCACAACGTTGTCCTTTTTAACCCAAAGGTTGACTGGTAGAGAATGCCTTGTGACATTAAGTCCGCCTATGTACCACTATTGTACATGAAGTTTAAATACATAAACATTACGAGTATTTCGACCGTACACGATTTTTTCTATAATAGCTGTTTGTTCCATCGTTTTAATTTAGATAACTATATTTTTTTCAGATAACATCATGCTACGCAGTACCCTTAAGTTAGGGTCCAAAGTAAAGTCAGATGGGCAAAGGTATTTGGATTTAAAGAGTTCGAATTTTGCTCATAGCTACGATGGCAGAGTCAGCTTCGATATGACGAACCTCGGCGAGTATTTGATCTACATTATTCTCAACATCAATTCAGTCGAAGGGCGTCCAGCGCTATATATTGGCCTTCCCAAGTATCGTCACGTTGAGCAGTTCTGTGCGTCTCGCATCCAGCGTATTCCTGCATCTTATGCCAGGTCCACCTAGTTGGAGGCCTTTCAACGCAGTGTCTTCCAGTATGCGGTCGCCACTCCAGAACTTTCAGCCCCATAGGCCATCCGTTCTGCGGGCGATATTCCCCCTGCCCACTGATATTTAAGTTTGGCAATTCTTCGGGCTATGTCGGTTACTTTGGTCGCCCTACGGTAATCCTCATTTCTGATACGATCACGCAAGGAAACTCCGAGCCTAGCCCTTTCCAATACTCTTTGGGTGACTTTAAGCCTTCTGATGAGGCCTATTGTGAGCGACCACGTTTCGATTCCGTTTGTGTCGGGGGCCGAGTCACCCACGTCCGTAGGAAAGTACCCTATTCGATACCCTACACGTGGTCCCCGGGTGGTGCCAATCAGGTGACAATAACTGGTGGTAGGCTTCGGCCGAAGGCTTGCGACCACCCACCGGGCAAAGACGTACCGCCAAGCGGCCTAGCCGTGTTCCGGTGCGATGCTCGGTGTAGCCAGTTCAGGAGATGGGTCGAGGTGGCAGTTCCATTGCAGGCAGACCAGCCTGACGCGCGCTGTTGGGGGCGTATCGGGCGGCTGGTCGCGGAGGGTAGCGGGATCCGAGGCACGGTGCACCGCTGGCCGACCGCAGGTAGTTGGGGGCCCAAGTAGTGTGCCAGCCCCACACGAAAGGCTGCCCCGCCAACTGACGAAAAATCCCGGAATGTACCATCGTGCTGGTTGGCGACCAGAAGGGAGGGCCCGATGGACATTCCCGGGGGGGCTCGGGCGTCCCCGCAGTTTCCAGACTAGTCCCCCAATGATAGCGTCCCTTCAGTGCGTGTCTGAAGGTTAGCAGCGTGGAACCACATCTCACTTCCTTTTCCTCACCTAACTTCACTCGCATCGAACTATGAAAAGGAGAAAAAAGATCAAAGTTAAACAGCGGCTGCACCCCCTCCCACTCAAAGTGCACCTCACGAACATCAGAGGTTTGCACTCCAACCTCATAGCAGTCCATCATCACCTGGAGACTGATAAGCCGGCTCTCTTTTTCCTTTCGGAGACGCAGATCAGATGTCCATCGGAAGTATCGTACCTAACTTACCCAGGGTATACCCTGGAGCACAATTTTAAACAACGCGCGGGTGTATGCATGTACGCCCGAGACGACATCTGTTATCGGCGTCTCCGAAACCTTGAGGACTCTAGGTTCTCTGTGCTGTGGGCCATGGTGGACACGGGCCTTGATAAAATTGTCTACGCCTGTGTCTACCGCTCGCACAGCGGCGATCAGGAGACAACCAGGCTCACAGAGTATCTTAGTGAGGCGGCTGATACGGCACAGCAGCGGTACCCTTCCGCCCAATTAGTATTACTGGGGGACTTCAATGCCCACCACCAGGAGTGGCTTTTCCCGTACCAGTTTATTGATCATGCTGGGCGTGAGATGAGAAAGCTTTCGCTTGCTTTAAATCTCACCCAGCTGGTCCAGGAGGCAACGAGGGTGCCGGATGTTGATTCGCCCACAGCCAATTGCTTGGACCTTCTGCTGACAACAGATCCAGATCGCTACTCGGTGTCGGTATCTTCACCTTTGGGTAGTTCCGACCATTGTCTGGTGAAGTCTGTATCCGTTCACTCCCCACCCGATCCCAGCCCAAGAGGCGCTCGGCGGGTTTGGCGGTACAAGTCAGCAGATTGGGATGGGATGCGTTCTTTTTTCGCATCTTATCCTTGGCAGCCTACTTGCTTCTTTTCGGCTGATCCTTCGTCGTGCGCGGACGCCGTGTCGGATGTGTTGCGTCGGGGAATGGAGTACTACATTCCGTTCTCTGACGTAGCAATGTCTAGCGTTGACCGGCCATGGTTTGGCGCCGAGTGCAAGCGCGCCAACACGCTTAAACACGAGGCGTACCTGGCATGGGTCGACAGTCGGGCACGCAAAGCAAGCGACATGGGTCAGCGGAAGAGCGCCTACAATAGGGCTGCCAAGTCCTGCAAAAAGGTGATGCGACGATCTCGGTTTGACCACATAAGCCGTATTGGGACCAAACTTGCTTCATACCCAGCGGGTAGTAAAGCGTTTTGGTCCCTGGCTAAGTCGGTTGAATCGAACTTCTGCCGTCCCTCACTACCACCACTGCTGAGGCACGACGGGTCACTGGCCCACTCCGCTGAGGAGAAAGCTAACTTGTTTGCCTCTCTTTTTGCGGAATCTTCACGTCTGGATTCTGGTGACGCGCGGCCCCCTCCTCCTCCTGATGGATGCGAGACGAGTATGTCGGACATTCGTATCCATCAAAAGGACGTTCGTAGGGTGCTGCGCAACCTTGACGTGAACAAAGCTAGTGGCCCCGACGGGATTCCGGCAATTGTTCTCAGAACCTGTGCGCCTGAACTGTCTCCGATCCTGACACGCCTCTTTCGCCTTTCGTATGAGACGGGAAAAGTGCCGAATGTTTGGAAGCAAGCTAACGTTCAGCCTGTGCCCAAGAAGGGCAGTCGGGCTGACCCGGCCAACTTCAGACCCATATCAATAACGTCCATCCTCTGCAAGAGTATGGAACGAGTGCTCAACTCCAAGCTCCTGGCATACCTAGAAGCTAATGACATCCTCAGTGACCGCCAATATGGCTTCCGCCAAAATCGGTCAACTGGCGATCTTCTAGCGTATGCCATACACATCTGGAGTGAGGCCATCGAGAAGCACGGGGAAGCGCTTGCCGTCTCCCTCGACATCTCGAAGGCATTTGATAGGGTCTGGCATGAAAGCCTTATTGGTAAGCTTCCATCATTCGGTCTGCCCAGTGGTCTGTGCGATTGGATTGCAGACTTCCTGAGGGACCGGTCCATTCAAGTGGTTATTGATGGCCGCTCTTCTGACCTACTGGGTATTAATGCCGGGGTCCCTCAGGGGTCCGTACTCTCAGCAACATTGTTCTTGCTGCACATAAATGACTTGCTAAAACCCGGCACCTTTGGGTACGCGGACGATAGCACTGTTGCTGAGAGATACGTGTCCAACGCGCGCGCTACTGGACCTCAGATCTGGTCTCTTCGGGAGGCCATGGTTGGGCGCTTGAATCTGTCCTTGAAGGCAGTCTCCGAATGGGGCGATGCCAATCTAGTCAGATTCAATGCTGCCAAGACCCAGGCGTGCCTTTTTTCCGCTAAAAGGAGCCAATTCCACCCGGCTCCTTCTTTCCGAGGTGTGACCGTGCCGATTACTGACCATCTTGAGGTTCTTGGCATTACGTTGACATCGACGCTCAATTTTGGTCCGTTCATTGAGGCAAAAGCTCAGCTGGCTGCCAAAAAATTGGGGATCCTCGCGAAGGTGAGACGGTACTTCACGCCAGAACAGTTGCTAAACTTGTATCAAGCGCAAGTTCGATCATGCATGGAGTACTGCTCTCATCTCTGGGACGGATCTGCCAGGTACCAGCTGGATGCACTTGAGTCGATCGAAAGACGGGCCAAGAGGCTCATCGGCAATGAAGTACTGGTCGAATCTAGGCTCCAGAACCTCGAACATCGGCGCCGAGTTGCCAGCCTGTCGGTTTTTTATCGGTTACATTTCGGGGAGTGTGCGTTGGAATTGCATGAACTAATTCCTCCTAGCCCGTTCCATCATAGGACTACAAGACGTACGGCGATGCGTCATCGGTACATGGTGGACATCCCACCCATACGCACCAAACGTTTTGGGAATACTTTCATTATGCGTACAGCAAAGGAGTGGAATTCCCTGCCGGAGTCTGTATTTCCTGATAGCTACAACCTGGGAGTCTTCAAGTCAAGAGTGAATAGGTTTCTTCTGGGCAAGCGTGCTTCATCGTCGACCACATCATCGCTTACCATCAGGTGAGATAGTGGTCAAGCGCAAGCCTATAATCAATAAAAAAAAAAAAAAAAATGTGTTCTTGTAATACTGTTTCTTTCGATTTCTTATACTTCCGTCTTGAAATACCGTGATATGTTAGACAAGAAGATACCGTGCAACTTCTTGAACGCTGCCCTGCCTAATCGGATTCGGCGGTTGACCTCTTTCTCGAAGTTAAATCTAACTGAACCTAACTGGGCCGTTTGTCCCAGATAGATAAAATCGTCTACAACTTCGAGAGTAGAGTCTCCGATCTTGATAGGAGTGGATGTTACAAGGGCATTTAATAAGAACAACATTATTATTATATGTAATACTTTAGTTGCGTCAGATATTTACAACTCTGGTTAATGAGTTCTTGCAAATTTCAAATTGTTATAATGTTTTATCGACTACTTAATACTCATCTTTTTCGGAGGGCTTGGGCGTCTCCGCAGTCACGAGACTAATGCCGCAATGATGGCTTCCTTTCAGTGCGTGTTTATAGGTTAGCAGCGTGGAACCTCGTCTCACTTTCTTCTCCTCACCTCACCCTTAACTCTTATGCATGACAAGGAAACAGCGGCTCCACCGCCTCCCAATAAAGTTCACCTCACAAATATCAGAGGTCTGCACTCCAATCTCGCAGCAGTCGTTCATCACCTTGAGACTGATAAGGCTCTCTTTTTCCTCTCGGAGACGCAGATCAGATGTCCGTCAGACATATAGTACCTTACATACCCAGGGTTTACCCTGGAGCACAATTTTAAGCCACGCGCTAGTGTATGCATGTACGACCGAGACGACATCTGTTATTGGCGTCTCCGAAACCTTGAGTACTCTAGGTTGTCTGTGCTGTGGGCTATGGTGGACACAAGCCAGGATAAAATTGTCTACGCCTGTCTCTACCGCTCGTACAGTGGAGATCAGGAGACAACCAGGCTCACGGAGTATCTTACTGTGGAGGCTGATACGGCGCAGCAGCGATAACCTTTCGCCCAAATAGTGTTACTGTGGGACTTCAATGCCCACCACCAAGAGTGGCTCTTCCCATACCAGTGCACTGATCATGCTGGGCGGGAGATGAGAAAGCTTGCGCTTGCTTTAAATCTTGCCCAGAAGGTCCAGGGGACAACGAGGGTGCCGGATGTTGATTTGCATACACCCAATTGCTTGAACCCTTTGCTGACAACAGATCAGACCGCTACTCGGTGTCGGTATCTTCACCTTTGGGTAGTTTCGACCATTGTCTGGTGAAGTTGTGAAGAAGTGGATGGATTCAGCCATCCACTCCCCACCCGATCTCAGTCTAAGAGGCGCTCGGTGAGTTTGGCAGTACAAGTCAGCAGATTGGAATGGGATACGTTCCTTCTGCGCATCTTATCCTTGGCA
The DNA here is from genome assembly GCA_947562075.1 of Orthosia gracilis. Lineage (NCBI taxonomy): Eukaryota > Metazoa > Arthropoda > Insecta > Lepidoptera > Noctuidae > Orthosia > Orthosia gracilis. Next base: position 7,489,001 of record OX387270.1, on the reverse strand, counting down.
GCTTACTTGCTTCCCTTCGACTGATGCTTCGTCGTGTGCGGACGCCGTGACGGATTTGTTGCGTAAGGCAATGGAGTACTACATTCCGTTCTCTGACGTATCAATGTCTAGCGTTGACCGGCCATGGTTTGGTGTCGAGTGCGAGTCGATGACGCTCGGACACGCAACGGAAGAGAGCCTTCAATAGGACTGCCAAGTCCTGCAAGAAGGTGATACGAAAGACTCGGTTTGACCACATGAGCTGTATTGGGACCAAACTTGCTTCATACCCAGCGTTTTTTTCGTATGCCATCGAGAGGCACGGGGAAGCGTTCTTGGTAAGCTTCTTTTGATGTAGCGGCATGGCCGCCACTTACGAACTAATGACATATCACCTCGCGCAAGCAAAAGTTTTCGGCGCAATGTGAACACATACAACAGTCCGACAATAATCGTTGGGCAATTGCCCGGACTAGGTCGAAGGATCTTCCCTTTTCTATGGTTGTTTGTGGGACTTTATACCCTGTTCCACCTACCTCCAAACCTACATTTGGTCTGCCCAGCGGTCTGTGCGATTGGATCGCAGATTTCCTGAGGGACCGGTCGATCCGAGTGGTCATTGATGGCCGCTCGTCTGACCAACTGGATATTAATGCCGGGGTTCCTCAAGGGTCGGTACTCTCAGCAACATTATTCTTGCCTCACATAAACGATCTGCTAATTCCTGGCACCATTGGGTATGTCGAAGACAGCACTGTTGCTGAGAGATACGAATAGGTTTCTTCTAGGCAAGCGTGCTTCATCACACACATCATTGCTTACCATCAGGTGTGATAGTTGTCAAGCACAAGCCTATTATAAATAATATAAAAGCAACATTTTAATAGACATAAATATCAATTATTATTATTTTGTGCTCACGCGTTGTCGTGGTATAGGATAGTTAACATAGTTATAAGTTTTATAATATTATTGATAGATTGGAGTGTCCAATCACGTCAATATTTGTTTAGTATGGACGGACATTATCAACGTCGTCCAATATTTATCAAATACATATAATGATTAGTCTTTATACCTGCCTTAAATTGTTATATATTTAACCTATACAGGTGAAAAAAAAAACAATGGGCCCTGAAGGGAAACTGCATTCTCAGATTAAACAAACGAATAAAATAGTGTTTTTTTTTGTATCTTGTTCGATTCCCGGTTTACGTAAACTTGTCGAGAAACCGGTGAATACAATTATGTTTCTGTTTTAAAAATAAAGGAATGTTTCCTTTAAATGAAATAATTTGTCTTAAGGATAAAAAGTGGTCTCCCATCAGGGCCCATTTATTTTTACCAGCCTGTAGAGATACTAGAAGATAGGTTGCATTAAAATATATTTTTTGTGTTAATTTATATTTATCTTTTTGATGAAATTAATCATCGATGATAAAAAGTATATAAACATTTCGTAATTGTAATGTTTTTCTTTTAGGTTCAACCATTCTTGCATACATGAACAGCAATTGGAAATATATAGCGGAAGAGTTCGGTACCCCGATAGTGGAACACGGTATTAATTCTGTGCTACAAAATTTGTGGAAGCTTTTTGACATATTGTCTATAGACGAATTGAAGAAATTGTAATGTATGTTTTTCAAAACGGCTGTAAAACCTAATTTAAATGTTATGTGTACTTAGTGACTAAATAGCAAAATGAATAAATTGTTATGTGTGAAAAGACCTCAAACATGTAGCATATTTTGTTTCTACTAACAAAAGGATAAAATATAAAAATGCGATTTCAACCACAAAACTTTTATTTCTCACACCACGAACCAAATATACCAGCAGATTACCTACGCTCCACCATGGAGAGACCGGATCTGAGGCCCGGTTGCCCGTGCGTTGGACAAATATCTCTCAGCAACATTACTGTCGCCTACATATCCAAAGGTATGTAGGTAGTTCGTTTATGTGCAGCAAGACAATGTTGCTGAGAGTACCGACCAAGGTTGTTGCTGATGCAAATTTTTGTCATATCCACTGATGATCTTTTTCATTGACATCAGTAATTTTGTATTTTTTTTCTCTGTAAAAAGCTTGTTGTTGTTTCGTTTTCACTGGTTAAAAACAAACTAATCAGGATGTTTGCTGTTCAAGTGGTTTTAATTGAAGTATTGTTAGGTACACCTTTTGCGTGAATAATCCTTTTTACCCGACTGCCGAAGGAGGATAATGTTTTTATCAGTCTATGTATGTATATAAGTATGTCTGTATGTTTGTTCCTATGGGGCGTTCTAGAGATCAAAGGCATTGGCTGATTTTGCTGATTCTTACGTCAATCAATTCGTCTTAACCCTGCTAGTGTCACTGGTTACATTAAAATAGGAAAATTGCGGATTTTGGGCGCCATATTGTGGGATCCCAATTTTTTTCTTCCAGAGCCATCGTGTGGCGTATCAAAATGAAGGGTTTTAAAAGGGGTTTTTGAGGTGATTTCAAAAATATATAACACTTATATGTTTAAATGTACATAATTCGAAAAAAAATGTTAGCTAAAAAGTTTTAAATAAAAAGTTAATTCAAAAAATCTAAAAAACCGACTGCTTAAGAAGCCAACTAAAAAGACGTAAACAAGAAGAAAATCATGCTGTGCAGTCGGAGGATACATCTGGTTTTGGTCAGCCAGCTCACGAATATGTTGTTTTTTTTTTATTTAACTTTTTTGATTACGTTATTGTTTACGGTTTCTTGATTCACTAATTTAAAATATGTATGTATTTCACTTTTCAAAAGGGCCGCCATTATTTATCAAATTGCACAACAGTTTAGGCAAAAAAACAATAACTGCACTTTCATCCACAATTACGTACGTAATGAATAGTAAAAATGAATTGATGAGACAAATTTGTGTTGGTTTAGAATCGACCCCACGATTGGTAAAAACTCGCAACCGAAACGTGCCATAATCCCAGCGTCTGAAAGTGAGTTATAAACGAAAGAAATTCCATCAATTGTCTACGTTTTTTCAAAGTATTTTGCCAAGTGAAAAATAGTGACTGTAGTAAATAAATCACTATTGTATATTATAGTAAAATGAATTAACAAAACTGTTTATGTCTAAGTGTAGATGTTTTGTTTCATTCATTTTATTTATTTGGGAAAACAAACAATTACACATTAAGAATTACAAAAATATGAGATACAGAAATGATACAAAAGTAAAAAAAAATGGAAATAGACAGCGATAGCGATATGAATTCAACTCCAGAAAGTATAAATACAGCTGCAAATAAAAATTTTAATGTCCTTTTGCCGCGAAATTCGCGGGATAAATATTTTTCATTAACTTGAGTTTTTTCTTGACACGCATGCGCTCGGGCACCAACATAACACTCATGCATTAATAGCTCTTTTTGCGCTCGATGCAACAATCTACTGACGAACTAGGAATGGAAATTTGTCAGCAAAAAGGGTGACGCGTTCGTTTACCGCCGAACAAAATTTAACTTGGGTTGATTTCAACCCGGTTGAATGACAATAGCGGTAAGAAGCACTGGCCAAAACCGCATTGGGCCCGTGTAGTGGATAGCGGCCCATTCCTTCTCACAGAGAGGAGGCCTGTATCCCAGCAGTAGGAACATTACAAATGCTGATGACGAAATAGCACTGGAGCGTAGATCGAATAAGCATATATAAGGGGAGAATATGTAAAAAATTAAGATTTATTTTTTTGATCAGGCCGAGAACTTTTCAAACCGCCTGTGTAGTTAATTTAAGTGATGTGACAGTTGTTCCGGTAAAAAGATGCGTGTATTTCTACTGTTGCTTGGACTTTACCTAAATATGTTGTGAAAGGCTTGCACAACTTGCAGATGCAGCTCAATACGAATATTGTACATTAAGTGACAGTCTATCCTGACAACCCGGTTACCTAATGGGTAACACGGTACCCCTTCGCTAAACTTGCCGCAGAATTTTTCAGGTTTCTGACGACTCGTAACGATTGTTAAAGATTCACGATTCGGCGAATTGTACTAGTTATGACACCTAGAGACACTTTTTTTTATTTATTGCCTATAGGCTCGCGCTTGACTACTTTTTCACCTGATGGTAAGCGATGATGTGGTCGACGGTGAAATACAAACGCCGCCATGGAATTCCACTCCTTAGCCGCACGCATAATAAAAGTATTCCCAAAATTTTTAGTGCGTATGGGTGGGATCTCCACCATGTACCAATGGCGGATCGCCGTACGTCTGGTAGTCCGATGATGAAGTGGGCTAGGCGGTATTAGATCATGCAATTAAAATCAAAGAGAGCATTGATGGCCCAGTGGTAACGGCCGCGACTTATAAATTGTAGGTCGTGGGTTCGAACCCGGGCAGGCGCTTTACTTTGTGTAAATTATTTCATCACCACTGCTCTCAAAATGGTGAATGAAAACATCGTAAGGAAACCGGCATGTCTTAGAACCAAAAAATCGAAGACATGTGACATCCACCAACATGCACTGGGCCCGCGTGGTGGATTACGACCCATTCCCTCTCATAGGGAGAAGGCCTGCACGCACAACAGACCAAATGCGAGTCTAAGTGTGGAAAAGCGATCCATCTATCCTATCCTATCGTAGATCATGCAATTCCATCGCACACTCTCCGAAAAGTAACAGATAAAAAACCGACAAGCTGGCAACTCAGCGACGATGTTCAAGGCTCTGGAGCTTTGACATGACCGGTGCCTCATCACCGATGAGATTCTTGGCCCGATTTTCGATCGACTATAGTACATAAAGCTGGTATTTGGCAGATCAGTGTCAACTCCATGCATGATCGAACTAGCGCTTGATACAAGTTGAGCAGCTGTTCTGACGTGAAGTACCTTCTCACCTTTGCAAAATATTTCCTTCATATTGTTTTTATAGGAACGAAGTAGGTAGAAATCGTATTCGACATCAAACATATATTTTAAAAAACCTGTGCGCCTGAATTTTCTGCGGTCATGACACGCTTATTTCGCATTCCTTCTGAGACTATAAAAGTGCCGAATGCTTGGAAGCTAGCCAACGTACAGCCCGTGCCCAAGAAGGGCAGTCGAGCTGAACCGGCCAACTACAGACCCATCTCAGTAACGTGTTATTGTGTCGGACTCGGGGGCCGAGTCCTTGGCAGCGAATGTGTTAATATTGCGGCGTTGATAAGTTCACTTCCAGATAATGCATAGTTCATGAGTCCGTTCCAGTGGTTGGCTTTACATAAAATCGTTGTGTCGACGAATTTGATCTTGGTGGTGATGAACTACGCAAGATGTTATTGCAAAGATCGAGTGACCACCACCACACCAACAACCGCGAGACTACCAACCGCACCGACGTCAATATCAACCACAAAGGCAGGCCGGTTTTACAATACCTGATTATGTACTAAATGATATTTTTGGTTAAAGACGCCTCAAGAACCCACCAATAAATCGAGAAACCCAGATGAAGACGAAGATATCGATCTTGTCTCTAGGTTAACTGGTACAAAATACAGGTAGATGTCATCATAGCAGAATTAATTTCCTCGATAAAAGAGTAGTTAAATTACTAACGCATTTTATTGAAAACCTATTTGCGTAAGCAAATTAGGCATATGACATCATTAATTGTCACAATATTGAAAATTATCCTAAATTACTAATTTATTTTGAATAGGTATATTTGTATCAACTATTACTGACGCATTATTACTGAAAAACAATTCACTTGTGTAAATTATTAAATTATTTGCCACAAAACTGCAAATTTTCCCTAATTACTCATTTTTTTTGTATATATTGGGCTCAACAATACTATTGCTTGTTAGTTGGTGACGGTCTGGCTCTCTAGATTAACTTCGAGTTATAATTTATGTGTTGAGAAAATGGCCAGTGCCATTTTATTTTATATTGTCTCACTAGCATCGATTGCTGAATATTCGTCAGCCTATTCAAGTAAGTTTCTTTTTAGTTTTTGTTAGTCCTTCATCACAAAAATATTTATGTTGTGCTCTAAATTCAAAGTTGTACATTGGCTGTCCTAATACTATAAAAATATAATATACCAAGGTTGTCTGTAAGAGATTGCCCGGTGCGATAAGAACGCCCATTGTACATTTACCTTTATAAATGTTTGTCCTGTAATTTTATGCGTAAAATTCTGCAAGAATTTTAGAAATAAACGCAAGTCTTCAGTGGATTTTTTGTTAGTCTTTGAATTATTTTCTAGATTAATATAAAATCACAGTCGTACACATAATAATTTTGGAGTTATTTTTGTCTAAACTATGTTTTGGTCAACACCTCTGCGAAGGTAAATCGGGTATTCTAAATCTTTCGAAATTTAATAGACATTGTATTGAAATTTTAATAAAACACAATCATTTCTAAAGAAATAAATTTATTCCTATACCCGTGTGTTGGTCTGTGAGACCGACGAAACAGTTTTTCTTGTATAATCAATGATGGCATTTTGTACTTTCTCTTAGCTGGTTTGGTTGTTATGGTCATTTTAGGTTATGGTTTTTTTTTTTTTTTTTTTTCAAAGTGCTATCGATCGTATAGCTCGTATACTCGTATTTTCACGACAATCAGTTCGAGGGACCGACGTGGGTATATGTCTCTCAGTAAGATTTTCTGTGGTTTTGTACTGAAATCTAAATATTTTTTTTGACGTGATAACGTCTTTAAAATCGTTTTAGTCGGGTGACATGTTCAGAAACTTGTGTCACACCAAAACCTCACGAGCGCGATCGCAGGTATAACGAGAGAGAGACGGACCGATCTCCCGTCTCATCGCGAGCGCTGCCAGTCATTCCGTGAAACTTGTCACGCGGAATCCTCACGAGCGGAGGCTGGCATAGCGTTCGAGTGAGTGGACCGATCTTCCGTCTCTCTCACTCTAGCGGCATACAAACGAATGGAGATTTTCTCGTGCGGTTAAGTTTTCGTTGAATGTTTGACGTTATCACGTAAACATCTCGATCGTAAACCTACTTTACAAACAACCAATTTTTTGTTATTCAATTTTATTGTGTGCATGTAGAACAATAAATGTGCTACATGCAGTATATATTTATTCGTAAAACAAAGGTGCAAATCATACTTAAAAACTAAACTAATGTAAACTATACGAAATTATACTAAAACTTACTTACTACTTACACTATAAACAAAAGAAAGGTACACTTAGGCGTCGAAGTGCTCCTCCACACCGCTGTCATCCGAGAACGTGCCCAGAAGACTGACAGCATTGCCACGTTGAATGGCAATGCTGATTCTTTTTGCAAAGAACGAGCCAGTCTTCTTCCATTCTACATTCAGTTATATTCCATATTCAAAAGTTTGTTTGAATGAATAAAATATTTTTGTATGCATTTTGTAATCTCTTACGAAAATTTGTCAGAGACTATTACAAAATAGTCCATCAGTCCTCAGTAAATGAACAGTAAATTGTTGGTAAAGTCGGTTAATCTTATTCAGGATATATTTTGAGAAAATATAATTTCACAATAATATGTATTCTTGATAAAATATTTTGAAATTGCGTTCCAAATGTTTCGATCTGTGAGGCCATGCGCGGGTATAGGTGTTACAAATTTTGGCGCGGGTATAGAAACGTTGGTACAATTAACACACTATGAACTACAGCAATTCTTCGAAATTTTCACGCAGCTACTCTGCGTAGGGGTTCTTTTTCGGAAACAACAGAATAAATGAAAACAAATTGGTTTAAAGCTGTGACTCTTTTGCTCATATATAGACAAATTCGAAGAGTAACAGAAAAAACCTTTGAAAGAAATGAAACCTATGAAAAATGATATAAATGTGTTACTTTCTAAAAACTTAGCAGAATTTTAGGAAATGCAAAAAAATCCTTTAAAATTATCTGTTATGGCCCAATACAAAAATATCTAATCATTTGTGTACTAGTTTAATTTTCATATTAAATATTTTTTTTCACATCATTTTTTAAACCACAACGCGAATTTCGTGTTGTATTTGTATTGCTAATAACACTTATGACAAAAAATATGCAAACTCACGTTGTGGTTGCATCGGCTAACGCTCAGAACGCGTTCTGGCATTTCTTCACAACCACAAAACGTTGAGGCCGGTTTTAAAAGTGCGACAACGCGGAATTCGGCTTGTGGCCGTTTGAAATCAATGTGCCCTGAAGGGAAACCACTTTAAATCCCTAAGATTGATAATTTTACTAAAAGGAAAAAATCCTTCCTTTCATTCCTTTATTTTTTTAAAGAAACAAAACTGCATTCACAAATTTCTCGACAAGCTTACCTAAACCGGAAATCGAACGAGCAAATATTCAAGGAACAAACACTCGTTATTTTATTTCACTGATCGATACAGTGAAATTTCTCTAAAAAACATTAGGTCTTACACTCGTCTGACGTACAAGATATTCATGACATCTAATAGAACACCTAGACTGGAACTGTTCACTTTCAACTAGTAAAAGATACGTTAAATTTTTTTATAACTCTAATATCCAGAGGCATTTTATGAAGTACAAGCTTGTTAATATTTATCTCTTAGTATCTTGTTGAAGACTTACAAATAAGAAAATCGTTTAATTCGTTATTCTTTGCACATTTCCTTCTAAGACGAGGCGTTCTGACAAAAAGTTTAAAATAGAGCGTTTAACTTTGCGGTGCGGAACAAAAATTTTGAAATTCGAACGAATATTTTGGGCATTTTATCGCTTTTGTTTTGTTTCCATTTCGTAATTGTGTAGGTAATTATGATTGAATGATGAGAATAAATCGTATATCAATAAATATACGATTTATTAAAAGTTTCAATTTCTTTTCAAACAAAAAGAATTGCAATTTAGCTCTACAGTGGTATGGTGAGAGGTACCCAGACAGACAAAAACCGCCCAAAAAAAGTCTCGCGAATGTTGAAAAATTTTATGAATATTGGAAGCTTCAAAAATCTTTTAGACTTTTAGAGATAAATATAAGTCTTGCTAGGTAATAATTTTCATTATGTCTACGTGTACTTCATATTAGAATTGATAATTAAATAAAATTAATGTTAGATTTCTTTTTTATTTCTAAGACCAAATGTTTTTCAGAAAGATTTTATCCTGAACAATAATCCTATCGATTGGTAAAATAAATTAGCGAGTATATGTTTTTTGAATTTTTAGCTGGTCCGATTCCCGGTTAAGGTAAGCTAGTCGAGAAAACTGAAAATGCAGTTTTTTTCCTTTTTTAAAATAAAGGAATGTTTCCTTTATGTAAAATAATGTATCTTATGGATTTAAAGTGGGTTCCCTTCAAGGCCCATTATTATTTCCACCCTGTATATGCCAGTGACTAGAGTTTCATTTATTTCGTGTCCATCCAAAGGTTGTCTGGTAGATTTCGCTGTCAGCGATAAGACCGCCATTGTACCCGCATAAAATGAGTTTTCTAAAAGAGATGCGTAACTTCTTTGGTGTACAATAAAGTATATTCTATTCTATTCGTGTAAACTACAAAATTAAAAAAAAATACGTGATATGAGTGTTTCTGAACACCAATAGTAACAAGTTCTTACAGTCCCTTTCAGAAGACCATGCAAAGATTTGTCACCAGGATGCTTGAAGGAATCTATCCAGGCGGCTTGGCCGACTCTTGCAAGTGGTATTCCAGAACTCGGCATCGATTCTTCTGATCCTTACATATTGAAGAAACTGAATATGAGGTTGCCCGGAGGTATCAATGTAGACTTCTATAATGGCTATGCAAAAGGGCTAAAAGACTGTATAGTTGATTTCGCAAGGTACGCCTATAACCATAATAATTTGGTTTTTATGGTAGTTTCTATGATATAAGAAATTACTTAATTGGCTAAAAAAAATAAAATCCGCGCAAACAGACACTTATTTAACAACAAACAAGTTTAGTAACGATTATTTTATAATGTTTACAGATATGAAAAAAATACGTTTGAAATTCAATTGCATTGCAATGTGATTATCAAAGGGCAATATACATCTTCAGCGCGACTTTTCCTGTTCCCGATAAATAGACATGGAGAAGCTACTATTAAGTGCAGTAAGTGTTCTGTCTTGTACTCTTATGAAGTTGACTTGTTGCAAGAAAATGTGTACAGTATCGTCGCAAAGCGTTAGTGAATCGTTCGTTCGTTTTGATGTTATATAAATTCCTTCAGATTACTTGTTTACTGCAGTTCATTTTTTATTTAGTTTTTTTTTTATAACAGTAGCATAACGTTATTAAAATTATAAAAATAAATTAGTTACGAGAGCGCTATAGCTTTCTCGTCAAATAAAGGTTACTTTTCTCTCGTATTATAATACAAGAGTAAAATAACCTTTATTTTACGTTAACTAAATATGTTATATTTCTTGGGTCGATCAATTATCCGTGTTTGACGACACTTGGCATTATTAAGATAAGTTGGTTACATTCCCGCTATGTACTATCATCTATCAAACGACACCATACAACATTTCAGACTGATTCATCGGTTTGTTTTTATTTGGCGGTCAACTTTAGCATACGTGTTTCATGTTTCTTGATAAAATAGAAAAAGAGACTTTCGATTCGAAAAAAATAATGTAATGTTGGATGCTGTGAGGACTCTTAGCCATCTATGAAAAATGTGAGATATTGGTTTAATGAATTTAAACGTGGTCGTAGGTACATACAAATTTTATGAAGAGAGGCCAAGCCACTCGTAAGTTGTGGTTTCTGACGAATCGAAAAAGAAATCCATATTATGATTTTTGCTGATCGCCGATGCGCGAAGTATGTAGGCGTGTCATAAACTCATACGGAACTACAACATTTTTTTAAGATGATATGCTTAGTGTGAAAAAAAGGTGTCAGCCCATGGGTGCCGCGATTACTCACGCACGAGCACATTCTTCCGGAATTGCCGTGGCCAAATAGCATGATCTGTTCTTCGAACTGCTGCCGCATCCACCGCATTCGCCTGACTTAGCGTCCTGTGACTTCTAGCTGTTCCCAAACATGAAAATATGGCCCGGGAGAAAAAATCAACTTAAGTGAGGCATTTATTGCCATGGCCGAAAAACATATTTTGATACTTTGAGAAGTCGTATTTTTTGGAAGGTTACAGATATGGCAGAAAAGTTTATATACCCTAAATGGGGTTACGTAGAGAATTAAATAAAAAATGGAGAAAATCTTGCGCTTTCATGTTGGTTGGGCACAGAATAAATGACACGGGTACTTAATTACTTATTGATCGACCCACGTATTACGACCGTACGCGAAGTTTACCTTAATAATTATTTGTTCTATGGTATTAAAATTATCTACATAAATACTTTTAATATACCTATATTTTTTCAGATAACATCATGCTACACAGTACCCTTAAATTAGGGTCCAAAGTCGAGTCAGATGGGCAAAGATATCTGGATTTAAAGAGTTCGAGTTTTGATCATAGGTACGATGGCAGAGTCAGCTACAATATTACGAACATAAGTGAGTACTTGATCTTCATTATTCATCATCATCATTCAGTCAAAAGACGTCTACATTCATTTTCACAGACATTTTCCTCCCTGAAAACCCCTGTATTGCAACTTTTATTAAAATCGTTGGAGCCGTGTTCGAGAACGTGATTATATAATATACTAGCACTTCGCCCGCGACTTCGTTCGCGTGATCCGTATTTTACCCTACAGGTAACTTTTTGTATCACCCCCTTAAAGATTGACTTACCAAAGATCCCTTCTTACTGCTCCCCTACATCATAAAAAGAAGCCGTGTACAGCAAAATTATTCAAAAATCTTTAACACCCCTTAAATCGTCTTTTAAGAGTAGTTTTGAAAAACTATTTTTGAAATCCTTTACTATTTACTTAGGTTAGTATTTGTGCCAAGTTTAAAATACATAAGCCCAACGTATTTCAACTTTTTCAGCTCCTTAGGGGTAGAATTTCCAAAAACCAATAAATACTTAAAACTTTAATTCTTTTTATCAACCAAAAGCGTAAATCTTTAATTTCTCGTGTCACACATAAAAGCGTTGAAATTTCACACAAACTTTCAACCCCCTTTTTATCCCCTTAGGGGTGGAATTTCTAATAAATACTTTCTTAATGCGCACTTACGTCACTTGAGGAACCTCCCTGCCAAACTTCATCTTTATACGTCAAACGGTTTTCGATATTTCGTGATAGGTGAATGAGTTACCTTTCGCTTTTATAGACTAGCACTTTGCCCGCGACTTCGTTCGCGTGATCTGTATTTTATCTTACAGATGACTTTTAGTTTCAGGCCCTTAAAGGTTGAATTTCCAAAAATCCCTTTTTAGTGCTCCCTTACATCATAAAAAGAAGCCCTGTAAAATAAAACTCTTCAAAAATCTTTGACACCCCCTAAATGGTCTTTAAGGAGTAGTTTTGAAAAAAATATAATGAAAATCTTTACTATTTACTTAGGTTAGTATTTAAGCCAAGTTTCAATTATTTTTATTATATAAGCCCAACAAATTCCCACATTTTCACCTCCTTAGGGATAGAATTTCCAAACACCAATAAATAAAGTTTACAAACTGTTAAATTTCATGCAAACTTTCAACCCTTTTTGTACCCCTTTAGAGGTGGAATTTCCAAAACCCAATAAATACATAAATTCTTTTTATCAACCAACAGCGTAAATCTAAAATTTGTTGTGTCCAATTTACAAACTGTAGAAATTCCATACAAAATTTCGGCCCCCCTTTTACCCCCCTAGGAGCGGAATTTACAAAAATTCTTTATTAGTGCGCACTTACGTCACTTGAGGAACCTCCCTGCCAAATTTCATCTTTATACGTCAAGCGGTTTTCGATATATCGTGATATGTGATTGAGTGACCTTTCGCTTTTATATATATAGATAGGTACAAATATTGCTAGTTTAATAGTTATAGGATAGGATTTTGATAGAAATTAATAAATACGTAAACACTCATAAAGCAGTATCCGTCACGTCAATATTTGTTTAGTACGGACGGACATACCAACGTCGTCCAATATTGATCAAATACCTATAATGATTAGTCTATATATCTACCTTCTCTATACGAGTAGTAACTTGTTATGTAATTCACATAATTTTAGAGATACAGTTGTTTTGCATACATATTGGGTGTAACATGTGGTGGCATTATAATATATTTTTGTGTTAAGTATTTATATAAACAGTTGAAGAAATAGAAGATGTTGTAACGTAATTATATTTTATTTCAGGTCCATTTATTGTAGACTACATAAACAACGATTGGGAAACAGTAGCGGAAAATTTCGGGTCCCCGATAATTAAAACCCGTATTAATTCTGTGATACAAAATTTGTGGAAGTTTTTTGAAGTATTGTCTATAGATGAATTGAAAGAATTGTAATTTATTATTGCCAAAATGGCTTTAAAACTTTAGTTAAATATTATATGTCCTTGACTTAATAGCAAAATTACTAAATTGTTATGTGTTAAAAAACCTAGAATATGTGTAGCATATTTTGCTTCTACTAACAAAAGTATAAAATATAAAAATTGCGATTTAGACCACAAAACTTTTATTTCTCACACCTCGCAACCTATTATACCGGCAGATTACCTTTAAAATATCAATACTGTGCTGAATCAATACAAAAATTTATTATTTTTTGTATGAAACTTAAAAGAAGTAGAATATTTGAATGAATACAAAAGTAAGTGGTTGACACCCTTATAACTAATTTTTAACATTAGCACTATATCTATTGAAAACATATCTATAAGTATTTCTATACTAATATAATAAAGAGGTAGAGATTGATTGTTTGTTCTTTTGTTTGTTTGTTTGAACGCGCTAATATCTGGATTTAACAGTCGGCTTTGATAAATTTTATATATAATAATAAAAATATAAAAATATATAATAATTATTTTCCTTGGTTATAATAGACTAGTTAAATTACTAATGCATTTTTATTGAAAACCCATTTGCGTACGTGTGGTACACTGCTTAATATGGCATCGTTAATTGCCACAATATTGAAATTTATCCTCAATGAGTTATTTTTGTTTTGGATAGATATATTTGGATCAACAATTAGGTACTGACACATTTCAATAGAAACATTGAAATGCAAAAGTAACTCCTGCACAGAGAAAATTATATATTATAGTATGTCTGTCTGTCTGATACCTTTTCACACTTAAACCGCTGAACCGATTTTGGATGGAGTTACTTTGAAACACTGGGAAGGAGATAGGATAGTTTTACCCCAGAAACCATCTTTAAGGAGGTGGAAAGAGAAGAAGAAGAGGTCGAAATTTTCATGATGAACCAATAATTTATCAAGTAAGGCAGCCCACACACCTACAATATTATAGCGCGGTATAAAAAATCATTCTAATAATTCAATATCAATCATCTTCGTCTGCCTAGCATTAGTCCTTCTAATGAAGGACTAATGCTAGGCAGACGAAGTCGCGGGCAACAGCTTATATTTAATATTCGTAGTGCTTTGATAGATCTGATGACGAGTGTACCCCTCATACTAATGTTAATTAAATCCCTAAGTATTAACCTCATCTCCTTGATGCCAATTCCTGAAATAGTGCTTCCTGTCTATTCTTAAGCTGTGTTTGATATTTACTAGAATAAGAAGGGATAAACAATTAAATAAGGAATGATTGTGAATATTAATACAATATGTTTAATTTAAACTAAATAAAAACATCATAAAATCACTACGAACAAAATGTCAATCAACATAATAATTAGTTGTAGTTGCCATGGATACTTTACTCTTAATCCAACTTTGATCCGACCTTAAACTAGCTAGCACAATGGTGTAACTTTTAGTAAGAGACTAGAGCAAGATTTGTATAATCCCTCCTTATTCCGTATTTATTAATATGGAAATTTGTTCGTAACAACCTAATGCTTGGAAGTTTATCTTACCTTAGTCCAAGTTTATTAATAAGAAGGATGTTGATAAAATGACCAGTGCCATTTATTTTATATTGTCCCACTATCATCGATTGCTGGTTTTTCGTCGGCATATTCAGTAAGATTTTTTTATAATTTTTCCATTCCAAGCAATTCATTAATCGTAACAAAAAAAATGTGTTGTCCTAAATACATAGTTGTGCATAGGCAGTCCAGCCCCCGTATCCTGATGTATCGAAACCATCATAGTTCGACTGTAAAAAAGTGACATATGTATATAAGTCATATACATCTATCACTTACGCACACTCAAAATAACCTCGCTCTTCGAGCTTATGGTCACCCCCCTGATGCCATAAAATTTATAATAAGAGATTGAGTTACAATTATTTCATGGTAACTACAGAATACAAAATATGTGATTTGAATATTTTTGAACACCAATATTAACACGTTTTTGCAGTTCCTTTCAGAAGATCATGCAAAAATTTGTCACCAGGAAGCTTGAAGAGGCGGCATTGCCAGCTCTTGCTAATGGCATTCCTAAACTACCTAGGCATCGATTCTTTTGATCCTATCATATTGAAGAAACTGAATAAAGAATTGCTTGAAGGTATCAATTAGTAGGTAGCAAAAGGGCTAAAAGCTGTATAGTTGATTTCGCAAGGTACGTCTACAAACATTAATAAGTGAGTTTTCTGTCTTGTATTCTTCTGAAGTTGACTTGGTCAAGACAATGTGCAATGATGTTGCGTTGTGACTTTGTACCGCAAAGCATTAATGAATATTAGTTTTGATATTATATAAATTCCTAACGATTACTTTTGTTTACTGGAGTTTTATTTTGATTTTGGTAACGTTAAAAACCGTAACATGACGCTATAACACAAGATAAAATTAACCTTTAGTTCTACTGGTCTGCATCTTATTTTAAAAACAGTGGTGTCCATGTCTTAGTCAAACACATATTCTTCTTTTTCTTCGTCGAATCGATGATTCCTCGTTCATTCATTCACGTCACACAGTCATTCGTACTTAGTTAGATGGGGGTACTCCAATGACCCGCAGTGCGATTGTGGTGCTACGCCCCAAACACATATTTAAAAAAGAAGTTGTTTATCATTCATCAATCTTCACCTCAGTAGGTCGCATTATTTAAAAAATATATAATTTCCAGTTTTTGCACAGAATTTAAGGACTCTTAATATTTTGGCGTGTTTGTTAGGTACAGAAAATGCATAGTTCATGAGGCCTTTCTAGCGGTTGGCTTTAAACACAAACCGCGTTGTGTCGACGAATTTGATCTTGGTGGTGGTGGAACTACGCAAAATGTAAAGATCAGGTGACCACCATTGCACC
The DNA here is from genome assembly GCA_947562075.1 of Orthosia gracilis. NCBI lineage: Eukaryota > Metazoa > Arthropoda > Insecta > Lepidoptera > Noctuidae > Orthosia > Orthosia gracilis. Next base: position 7,472,727 of record OX387270.1, on the reverse strand, counting down.
ATTTCCAACAACTTCAACGATATTCACTTCACCTACTCTACCTCTCTGGTACCCTACTGGTCTCTGGTACACAGGCAGGCCCAAGTTGGGCAACCACTTTAGGTTTTACAATACCTGATGATGTATTAAATTATATTTTTGGATCAACCACTCAAGAACATATCACAAAACCGAGAACACCAGACGAAGACGAAGATCTCGATCCTATTACTAGATTTACAAAACACAGGTAAAGGTCAATATAGCAGAATTATTTTCCCCGATAAAGATTATTATTGAAAACCTATTTACGTTTGCAAATTAGGCATATGACATCAATGACTGTCACATTATTGAAAATTATCCTTCATTACTAATATAGTATAGGGTAGGGTTTACCAGGTATATTTGTATCAACAATTACTGAAGTATTATTATTGTAAAATAATTCACTAGTTAAAAGTGCCTATAACATTTTAGGCATACTCATTTTTTTGTATATATTGGGCTCAACACCACTATGCTCGTTAGTTGGTGACGGTCTGTCTCCCTAGATTAACTTAGACTTATAATTTTATGTGTTGAGAAAATGGACTGTGCCATTTTATTCTATATCGTCTCACTAGCATCGATCGCTGCATTTTCGTCGGCATATTCATGTAAGTATTTTTTTTAGTTCTTATTAATTCTTAACCACAAAGATATTTATGTTGTCCTCTAAATACAAAATTGTGAATAGGCGGTCCTATTTAATGCCATAAAAGTATAATAAGTAATGTGTACGGGCTTGTAATAAAACTAAAAATACCCCACATAAAGATGGAGCAACTTTAGTACCTGACTTACTTATTGTGTATCCACATGGTCTAACAACTATAAATTTGGGCCTAAGTCTCACCATCAAGATGCGTTCATTTAATGTTATTTCAACGACCATAGCATAGAAAATCTATGAAAATTTTCAAAATAAACACAAAAGATTTTTGTATTAAGCCATAAAAATAAATTTATTAAACGTAATTTCACAAGTTGCTTTGCGTTTCCTAAATTCCTGCCAAAATACAAGGGATTAACATATGTCTTAGATGGATTTTTTTGTTAGTCTTTGAGTTATTTTACAGAGCTATACAAAAATCACAGTAGTACACACACAATTTTGGATTTATTATTGTCTAAAATGACCCCTTTGCGAGCGTAAATCATGTATTCTGTATCTTTCGAAATTTTACAAAATTTTAATAAAACAATACAAATATTAAATTAAAAACCGGCCAAATGCCGTTTCCGTACCATTATCGCAAAAAACCGGCAAAAATATTACGTTTGTTGTGTGGGAGCCTCACTTAAATATTAATTTCGTTCTGTTTTTAGTACTTGTTGTTATAGCGGCAACAGAAATACATCATCTGTGAAAATTTCAACTGTCTAGCTATCGCGGCGGGTTCATGAGATACAGCCTGGTGAGAGACGGATAGACAGACAGACAGACAGACGGACCGCAGAGTCTTAATAAAAGGGTCCCGTTTTTACCCTTTGGGGTACGGAACCCTAACAACACATTTATGAATACAATCAACACATTATGAACTACAGCAATTGTTCAAAAATAACGCCTTACAGTTTTGGTACCTAAAATTACCATGAAAATCATTTATAGTCAAAATATACCTCATGACGATTCCAATTTCCAATAAGCCCAAACACGACTAGGGTACATTGTTTTATTTCGGAGTTCCAGTGCTTACCTTCCGGTTTCATCATCAGATCAGTTCGATGGTACCATTTTCATCAGTACCATTTATTTCTAGAAAAGAATAGAATATAATTTATTGTATACTATAAAAGTTACACATCTCTTTTTTTATAAGTATTTGCTATCTCATCGCTGATTAGCTATTATCTTTTATCCGTGACATACTTATCATTAAGGAGTTCCAGTGTCCATCTGTGGTCTTCTTCATCAGTGCCACGTCACTAAATGATACTTTCTGAGTGCAAATGATTTCATAGTTAGAAAATACCAAAGTCACTATATGTATGCCTATAAAATTTGAGGAGTTCCCTCGATTTCCATGGGATTCCATCATCAGATTCTGACCTGACCCTTTCGAACAAAAGGGGAATTTTACAAATTGGTCCAGGCGTTTTTGAGTAGTCAGGGTACATACGGCCATAACGCGATATTCGCGTTTTCGCCGTTTAAAAAAAGTCACAACGCGTTCTTAGCTGTTTTCGCTCAATGAGCTTTTTCGATCTTAGAGCCTAACATATATATGGCAGTTAGTCGAGTTTCATTTATTTCGTATCCTTCCAAAGTTGTCTGGTAGATTTCGCTGTCAGCGATAAAGCCATATAAAAGCCACTGTACCCGCATAAACGGAGTTTTGTAAAAATTATGTGTAACTTTTTTGGTGTACTATTCTAATGGTGTAAAATATAGAATTGAAAAAATATGTGATTTGAATGTTTTTGAACACCAATATTAACAATTTCTTACAGACCCTTTCAGAAGATCTTGCAAAGATTTGACATCAGGATGCTTGAAGGAATCTATCCAGGCGGCTTGGCCGACTCTTGCAAATGGTATTCCAAAACTTCGCATCCATTCTTCTGATCCTTTAATACTGGAAAAACTGAAAACTAAGTTGCCCGGAGGTATCAATGTAGACATCTTTGATGGCTATGTAAAAGGGCTAAAAGACTGTAAAGTTGATTTCGCAAGGTACGTCTATCATCATCATCAGTCTTTTAATAATCCCACTGCTGGGACACAGGCCTCCTCTCTGTGAGAGGATATGGGCCGTAATCCACCACGCGGGCCCAGTGCGGGTTGGTGGATGTCACATGTCTACGAATTTTTGGTTCTAGGACATGCCGGTTTCCTCACGATGTTTTCCTTCACAGTTTTAAGAGCAGTGGTGATGAAATAATTTACACAAAGTAAGCGCCTGCCTGGGCTCGAAACCACGAACTACAACTTGTATGTCGCGGCCGATACCACCGGGCCACCACTGCTCGACTATAACCATTCATAATTTGGTTTCTATTGCATAAGAAATAACGATGCCTCATAAAATTAAATGCCGAGCAAACAGACACTTTTATGAAAATTCAACTACAAACAAGTTTATCAACAAATTTTTTTTTAAATGTTTGCAGATATAAAAAAAATGAGGTTGAAATTCAATTGCATTGCAATTTGATTATCAAAGGGAAATATAAATCTTCTGCGCAAATTGTTTGGTTGCCGATAATTAAGCATGGAGAAGTTACTATTAAGTGCAGTAAGTGTTATGTCTTATACTCTATTGAAGTTGACTTGTTGAAAGAAAATGTATACAGTAACATCGTTAATTTTCTCTTAATGACAAAAAAAAAGTATAATTGAATATTGTTTTGGTATTATTCCTTCAGATTACTTTTGTTTTCCGGAGTTGTATTTTATTTTGGTAATGTAAATAACCGTAATGTGATGCTATTAGTATTATTAAAGGAAGATAGTTACGAGAGAGGAAGAGAAAAATAACCTTTATCTACACTCTTAACGTAATATTCCAAATATGAATTCAACAAATCATGTATATACACGTACTTTATATTCGTGGATAGGTAAAATTAAAAAAAAAACCATTACAGTGCAACCGTAGAGTGCAACATTTTCCTTCTATTTTCAAACAATTGCATCATAAAATAACTTTTTATTTTTTATAGCACACTTTTACTTTTTAATATACTGGCGCGTATGGGCTCATTGACTTAATGTAGAAAAGTAGTGTCACGTACTAGTGCCTTTGGAAACGCGCGCTGCGCTGTTATGCCCAACGCGAATCTAAATTGCTCGCCATAGCACATATTTTTTCCGTTTCCACTTTTGTTTTATTTCAACTGTATGAGTGAAGATAATGTAGTGTATGCAACGGCATATAATTAGCTGTTAAAACACTCGCGTGATATCATTATCACATTCGGCTTCGCCTCATGTGATAAACCCACGCTCGTGTTTTAATATCCCCTATTATATGACCATTGCATAAACGACTATTATTTGACGTTTACTAAATATGTTATAAAACTTCGAACGTCTATCTAATCTATATCTTTTTCAGATAACATCATGCTACACAGTACCCTTAAGTTAGGGTCCAAAGTCAAGTCAAATGGGAAAAGATATCTGTATGTAAAGCGTTCGAGTTTTGACCATAGGTTTGATGGCAGAGTCAGCTTCGATATTACGAATCTCAGTGAGTACTTGATCTACATTATTCATCATCATCATTTCAGCCGAAAGACGTCTACAGTTGAACACAGGTCTCTCCCAAATGTCGCCACATTGATTGATCCTGTGCGTCTCACATCCAGCGGCTTTCCGCCAATTTTAACAGGTCGTCGGACCACCTAGTGCAGGCCTTTAAATGCTTCCAGTAAGCGGTCGCCTCTCTAAAACTTTTCAGCCCCATCGACCATCCGTTCTGCGGGCAATGTTCCCGCCTACCCAACTCCACTCAAGTTTGGCAATTCTTCAGACTATGTCGGTTGCTTTGGTCTTCTTCTGGATATCCTCAATTCTGATTAGATCGTGCAAGGAAACTCCGATCTTACCCCTTTCCATTACCCTTTGGGTGTCTAAGAATTCTGATGAGCCCCATTGTGAGTGACCACGTCTCTAATTCCATAAGTCATAATCACTGGGAACACGACACACACGAGACACTTTGGTATGTTGGAAGAGAAGATACCACGCAACTTTCCAAACGGTGCCCCTCGAATTTAGACATTATTTTTCTGATAGGCTCGTGTTTAACCATTATCTCGCATGATAGTAAACGATGATGTGGTCAACCTACCTAACTGGACCACACAATCGTCTACGGCTTCGTTTGCGTGATTTCGTATTTTGTCCTACAAATGTCTTTCTTATGTGCAGATAGTGAAGGCGACCAAAAATAAGCTATTAATAAATTAATAAAAAAGAGGTATCGCAAATATCTAGGGACTATTGGTTTGGGACAATTCGCTAATTGACTTAAAATTTTAGTTTTCCGCCACAAAGTAAAATCCTCCCCCTAAAACCTAATAACCCTTTTTCGGCCGTTGAAGGTCGCGTTGTTAACAAGCCAAATATGTTATTCACTCTTTTCGTCTCTTTTTTTTATTTTTCGTTTATGCCAGTCAGATTGCGCCGTAACATTCCTTAAAAAAAAATGAACTCCGTTAACCCTATCTGAGGAGTAGTTAAAAAAACTTATTACATCAATTTTGATTATTTACTTTATCCACAAGGAATTAGATTTTTCTTACAAACAAATTTCCCCCTTCTCACCACCAAAAATATTGAATTTCTGAAAACTCCTTCTTAATGCTCTCTAGACACCTACACCAAAACCAAAACGCTGTGCAGTAAGATTCTTAGCAAACTTTACCACCGCTAAATCTTATTTTGGGGTTAGTTTCGAAAAAAATATAATGAGAACCATTATTACATCTTACATTGGTGTTTATTTCAAGTTTATTAACTCAAGAAATAAGTTTCTTCCATACAAACTTAAACACCCCTAAGTCGTCATTTGTTCTTAGTTTCGAAAAAATTATAATGACAACCTTTATTATTTACATAGGTTGTTATTTATGTCAAGTTTCAAGTTTATTAACCCAAGAAATAAGATTCGTCCATACAAACTTTTTTCACCTACTAAATCGTCTTTAAGGGGTAGTTTCGAAAAACTAATAAAGACAACCTTAATTGTTTACTTAGGTTGGTATTTGTGCCAAGTTCCAAGTTTATTAGCCGAAGGAATTCGATTTTTCATACATACTTTCAAACCCCTTTTTACCCCCTTAGGGTTGGAATTTCCAAAAATCCTTTTTTAGTACACACTAACGTCATTTAAGGAACATTTGTGCAAAATTTCTTGCTTCTAGACCCAGCGGTTTCAGCTGTGCGTTGATCGATCAGTCAGACAGTCAGTAGAATAGATTATTATAATGTGCCTTTTTATAAATGTCGTGGTAACCCAGAGGCTAAGTCCTTGTGCAAGTACCAATGTCAGTTTTTCAAATTTATATGTTGTTTCTAAGTTAGGACATCGCTGACAACGGTGAAGGAAATTATCATAAAGGTACCTGAACTTATCTATATGATATTCAATATCTAGCTTGACTTCATGGTATCCCTAGGGATTTCGTGAAGTCTCTGCGACATATATACATATGAAACGACATATCACTGACTATCTATTAGCATTTTGTCATATCACTAAACATTTGCAGTAAAAAGACGTAATAAACAAGAATATTCGACACCGTCGACCACATCATCGCTTACCATCAGGTAAGATAGGTCAAGCGCGAGCATCTCTAAAAAACAAGCTGCCGTGATTTCGTGGTATCCCTGGTATCCTCATTTACCTGCGAAATATATAAAAGTAGAAACTAACTGATTAATATATGAATATACAGCCGCAACTTAAAATGTACATGACTTCTTTTTATAGTGTAGGGGTGCACGAAGAGGGGGTTTATGGAAATTGAACCTTTAAGTTGGTGAAAACCGTGTTTTCTGTGGCATGGAGTTGCTTTAGTGTAATTGTATGCCGGCAACAGCCATTATTTTTATAAGTTTTACAATATTATTTTCCATTTTAAATACGTTAGGTAAAGGGGGGTTACCGTAAGCTCTTAGAGTAAGGTTATTTAAGTTTTTTAAGGTTTGTTTAGTTAAGGTTTGAATGTGCGTAAGGCAAAGATGTATACAAGTCATATACATCTGTTAAAATAACCTTACTCTAAGAGCTTATGGTCACCCATCAGATGTTCTATTTCACGACGGCGGGTTGGTCTAGTCGTGTGTGTAGATGCGATGCAGAGCGCTCCTGAGCTTACGCACACAATACCAATGTGCATGTGCATTTACAGTATACACTCACGTCTAAGACCAACCCGCCGCGCAGTCGTAGGATAGAACAACAACTGTACCATCCTTGACGTCAATATTTGTTTAGTATGGACATATCAACGTCGTCCAATATTGATCAAATACTTATACAGATTAGTCTATATACCTACTTTCTCTACAATAAATTGGTAATTCACATACCTATAGAGATACTAGTACAATTGTTTTGCAAACATATTGGGCCAAATAGTGGTGGCATTATTATAAACTTTTTTTATTATTTATATTTATCTTTTTGATGAATTTCAAAAAGTAAAGAAACATTTGTAATTTAAATGTATTTTATTTCAGGTCCATTTACTGAAGACTACATAAACAGCCATTGGAAAACTCTAGCTCGGACCTCGATAGTTAAAACCCGTATTAATTCATTGTTAAAAAATTTTTTGAAGACTTTTGAAGTATTGTCTATAGATGAAATGAAGAAATTGTAATTTATGTTTGTCAAAACGTCTTAAAACTTAAATTAAATATTATGTGTACGTGACTAAAAAGCAAAATGATAAATTGTTATGTATTAACCAAGAAGATGTCGATTGCAATACTTCGCGATGAATAAATGAGCTTGTTTCATAAGATAATCAATTATTTGACTACTGTAGTTAGACATTAGTTTGTATTGTAATTTCTTGTTATTTAAAAATAAAAGTAGATATATATATTTGCTAATTATTATGTACTCGTATTAAAAGACCTAGAACATGTAGCATATTTTTTTTCTACTAACAAAAGGATAAAAAATGCGATTTAAACAACAAATCTTTTATTTTTAAACCCACGCAACCTATTATGCCGGCAGATTACCTATATAAATTAATACAGTGCTAAATCTTTGATTACTTTGTGAATGAAAGAGTGACGAGAATGGATAAAGTGAGAAATGAGTATATTAGAGAAAGTTGGAAAGTGGCGCCAGTGACAGAAAAGTTGAAAGGAAACCGTTTGTCCTGGTTAGGTCATGTTATGAGAAGGTATGCAACGCATGTTACTAAAAGAGTTATGAATATCAATTTGGATGAATGGAGAGGAAGACGACAACCAAAAAAGAAGATGGATAGACTGTGTGAGGAGCGATATGAAAGAAAAGGGAGTCAGTGCTAGATTGACGGCAGGACGGTATGGAAGAAGAAAAGTACTGTCAAAAGTACTGATTGTGACATTATATAATATTAAATAGGCAGAAGCTACAGGCATAAAACGGTTTTCCTGCGGATCACGCTAGACTCAAGGCTATAATGGGGTCCTAATTTAATATCACTTGCAGGGCGGCTAAGTTCGGCAGCTTATGCTGATCGAAAAATTAGTTTTCTGATGTAGAGAGGGAGTACCGCGAGGCTGGTCTATTTTAGTTACTTTCATGGTATAATATCTTACGGTATCTTACTATGGGGAAGGGCTGCAGGCATTGAGTCAATTTTTATTATGCAAAAACGAGCCATCAGAGCGATATACAATCTTCGCGATTCTCTTAGGGAACTGTTTAAGGACTTTAACATCAAGACGGTACCTTGTCAATATATTTATGAAAACATCATGTACGTTAGAAATAATCTAAATCTTTTTGGTAAAAACGGCGACAGACATAATTATGTTACTAGAAATAGGGACCAATAAATTCAACCAGGATTCAGGCTGTCTAAAGTAGCATCATCTTTTATGAGTTACTGTATAAAATTTTACAATAAAATACCTCCCCACATTCGAAAACTGAATGAGGCGTAATTTAAAACTTATATAAAACGTTCACTATGCAGGCAAGCATATTATAAGTTGGGAGATTACATCGCTGATAAAAATGCTTGGCTCAATGCTGGTCCTGCTTCGCAGCCACTAGGGCGCAAAAACACGTGATGGGCAGAAAAGTTTTGAAGTATTTTTGGACCTGCTGAAGACTATATGAATATATTTGTATTGTTTAAGCTCAATTACTTTTAGTATTATATAACTGCACAGCACATGTGTGAGTACTATGTTCCGAATGTAAATCAACCTTTCACTGTACCTTTGTGTCGTTCGTTGACTTCTGTGTGCCCTGGCAGTTGAGTGTGTCATGCTCTCTCTAATGTCTCTCTGATGGCACATGTGTTAGAAAACTCGGTTCCCTTCATGATGGTTGAGCTGAGTGGTGCCGAACCATGCGTCATATTCGTGAACGGGCGCCATCAGTTGGGATTGTTCATAACTAAGCTACCTCGGCCTGTTATTGTATTTTTTTCTTGTTTTTCTTTGTACATCGTTCTCACATAGATGTGTTTTTTCCACAATAATGATGTAACCAAATACTTGTTATTAAAACTGATATAAAAGAGTGATTGTGGAGTTTCTTGCAAATTCTTCTCCATTGAGACCTACTGAGGCTTGCGAATTTGCAACTAGAGTCATCTTTTTTTTTGTTTGACAATTCTAATGTACCTCTGAGGTTTATTTGAAATAAACTATTTGATTTTGATTTTTGATTTTGAAAACGTGTTGCGCCGACTCCAAGTAATATAGGAGAAGGGTAGGAAGATGATGATCAATCAAGTACGGTTAGGTTAGTGCCGTAGTTGCTTACGCACCAGTATCTTCATCCGGGATTGCCGAGGCCAAATTGCACGATCTGCGCTTCGAATTTCTGCCGCATCCACCACACTCACCTGACCTAACGTCTCCGAACATGAAAACATGGCCCAGGGACAAAAAAAAACAACTTAAATGAGAAAGTTATTGCCGCGATAGAAACATATTATTTTGAATACTTTGAGAAGTCGCATTTTTTGGACGGGTGACAAAAATGGCAGAAACGTGAGAAAAGTTTATATAGGTACCCACCATCAAGGGGATTACGAAGAAAATGTTTTTATTTTGTTTACTTTCGCTTTCATTGTTAACACGTGTACTTATTGATCGACTTACATATTTCGACCGTACACGAAGTTTTCCTGAATAGTTGTTTGTTCCATGGTATTAAAAGTATTTATGTGGATATCTATATTTTTTCAGATAAAATCATGCTACACAGTACCCTTAAATTATGGTCCAAAGTCAAGTCAGATGGGCAAAGATATCTGGATTTAAAGAATTCGAGTTTTGACCATAGGTAAGATGGCAGAGTCAGCTACGATATTACGAACATTAGTAAGTACTTGATCTATATTATTCATCATCATGATTCAGCCAAAAGATTTCCACTGCTGAACATAGAGTAGTTAATAGTCAGAAATCACCAAGCCAAGGTTATCAATGCTTCTGCCTTCTCTGTATGAGAAGAGGCCTTTGCCCTGCAGTAGGGCAGTTACAGGCTGGTATTCTATTATTATTATTCTAACAATAACAACTTAATATATTTAGAAGTTTATAATGATATTAATAAATTGAAGTAAACGTAAACATTTTTAGGGCAGCATCCATCACGTCAATATTTTTTTTTAGAATGGACGGACATATCAACGTCGTCCAATATTGATCAAATATCTATAATGATTAGTCTATATAGCTACCTACCTTTTCTATATTAAATTGTTAGGTAATTCATATAATTTTAGGGATACAATTATTTTGCAAACTTATTGGGTCAAATATGTGGTGGCATTATGTTTTTTTTTTGTGTTATGTATTTATATTTATTTTTTTACTAGCTGACCCCCGCGGCTTCGCTTCCGTCAACTGGCTACCTACCCTACCTACCCCACCCTACCTACCCTACCCTTTTTTTTTTTTTTTTGGGTGGGAAATCATCCAATGACTTCTTCCGCTCTGGGTGAAGCGGAAGGGCGTGTCAGACTTTTACTAAAACCCACCCGTGTTCCTTCAGTTGCTTGTGCCAAGGCCGCGGTAACTCTTTTTCAAATTTATCCGCGACCACCTACCCTACCCTACCTACCCTACCCTACCCTACATACCTTACCCTATCTTCCATACATACCCTACCCTACCTTCCTTACCCTACCTACCCTTACCCTACCTACTCTATCCTGCCTACCCTAAAGACAGATAGACGTCAGATCACATGAAAATGTCAGTTTAGTTAGAAAACGTTTGTATGGGAAAAAGAAAAGGGCTGTTTTTAGGGTCTTGCCGGAAATTATTCGAACTTTTCTCGCTGTAAAAACCATCCTTGGACTTTAACAAACATTAAAAAAAAGAATTGGTAAAATTGATGCAGGCGTTGTTGAGTTATGCGCTTACCAACATATTTTGCGATTCATTTTTACATTTTAGGTGAATTTAAGCATCGATGATGAAAAGTATAGAAGAATTTGAAATTTTAAATGTATCTTATTTCAGGTCCATTTATTGTCGACTACATTAACAACGATTGGGAAACAGTAGCGGCAAATTTCGGGACCCCGATAGTTTAAACTCTTATACATTCTGTGATACAAAATTTGTGGAAGCTTTTTGAAGTATTGTCTATAGACGAATTGAAGGAACTGAATTTATGTTTGCCAAAACGGTTTTTACTTACTTTAAAACTTAAATTAAATAAGATGTGATGAAGTGTACGCGACTAAATATCAAAATTTCTAAATTGTTATGTGTTATAAGCCCTACAACATGTAGCGTATTATGTTTCTACTCACTAAAGAATAAAATATAAAAAATGCGATTTAAACTACAAAACTTTTATTTCTCACACCACGCTACCGATTTACCTATCCTTACTAATATTATAAATGTGAATGTAAGTTTGTTTGTTATGCTTTCACGCAAAAACTGCTGAACCGATCGTCATGAAACTTTGTACATTAATTCTTGGAGGTATTAGAAGTAACATAGGAAACATTTTTTTTTTTTTTTATTGGCTTCACTGCGAGCGAAGCCGCGGGTAAAAGCTAGTATAATATAAATACTGCGCTGAATCTTTGATTGTTTTGTGAATGAAACCTACAAGAAGATGTATTTTAAACTAAGGAATGGTATTCCCTGCCGGAGTCTGTATTTCCTGATAGCTATAACACAACCTGGGAGTCTTTAAATCAAGAATGAATAGATTACTTCAAAGCAAGCGTGCCTCATCGTCGATCACATCATCGCTTACCAACAGGTGAAATGGTGGTCAAGCGCGAGACCACAAATAAAAAAAGAAATTTAGGGTCTCTTAATAATGCGGCGTTGGTAAGTTCACTTCCTGTATACTGCTTAGTTCATAAGTCCGATAACTTTATAGAGTTCCGTACCCAAAGGGTAAAAACGGGACCCTATTACTAAGACTCCACGATCCGTCTGTCTGTATGTCTGTCCGTCTGTCACCAGGCTGTATCTCATGAACCGTGATAGCTAGACAGTTGAAATTTTCACAGATGATGTATTTCTGTTGTCGCTATAGCAACAAATACTAAAACAGAACAAAATAAATATTTACGGCAAAAAAACTCGTTTGTTGTTGTTTGTTTCTTTGCCGTTTTTTGCGATAATGGTGCGGAACCCTTCGTGCGCGAGACCGACGCGCACTCGGCCAGTATTTACATATATCACTCGTTTGTCTATTGCGGTAACTTTAAATACAAACCGCGTTTTGTCTACGAATTCGATCTTGAAGAAAGAAAGGCAAAAAAATATTTGTCACCCGCACAGGAGACACGACACACGAGAGATAAGCATAAACAAAAAATTAAACAATAATAAAAAATTATACCCCGTGCCGGACTAAAAAGGCTCCTATCTCAGCATGTGCAGCAAAATCCAAAAAGAAAATAACGCTGCGCTGGTATTCTAGGTGTTAGCTGGTGGTTGGATCTTGGTGGTGATGGAACTACGCAATATGTAAATTGATACAAAGATTAGGTAACCACCAATACACCATTTCGACCAATGTCATCGGTATTCACTTCACCTACTACAACAACCACCGCGATACTTTCAACCACACCGACACGATGCTGCGATGTCAATACCAAACAAAAAGGCAAGCCCAAATCCGCCAAATATTTTAGGTTTTACAAAACCTGATGATGTATTAAATTATATTTGTGGTTTAACGACCACTCAAGAACCCATCACTAAATCGAGAAACCCAGACGTAGACGAAGATCTCGAAACTAACACAGGTAGAGGTCATTATAGCAGAATTATGTTCCTTAATTAAAGACTAGTCTAATTACTATCGCATTTTTATTGAAAATCTATTTATGTAGGCAATTAGGCATATGACATCATTTGCCACGGTATTGCAAATTATCCCTAATAATTTTTTTTTGGATAGGTATATTTTGCTTAACAATTAGGTACTGACGCATTTTTGTTGGTAAACTATTCACTTGTGCAAATTAGGCATATGACATCATTTGCCACTAAGTACATTGCAAATTATTACTCATTAATCTTCTTTTGTATATATTGGACTAAACAATTCTATTGCTCGTTATTTGGAGACGACCTAGCTTCCTAGATTGACCTTCGAGTTGTCATTTCGCGTGTTGAAAAAAAATGGACAATGCTATTTTAATTTATATTGTCTCACTGGCATCGATGGCTGAATTTTCGTCAGCATATTCAGGTAAGGTTATTTTTTATTAGTTCTTGGAAAGATTGCAATTCATTTTTTATCGCAAAAATATTTATGCTGTATACAGGATTGAAAAAAAAATGTGATTTAAATGTTTCTAAACACCAATTTTAACAAGTTCTTACAGTCCCTTTCAGAAGACCATGCAAAGATTTGTCACCAGGATGCTTGAAGAAATCTATTCAGGCAGCTTTGCCCGCTGTTGCAAATGGTATACCTGAACTAGGCATCGAATCTATTGATCCTTACATATTGAAGAAACTGAATATGAAATTGCCCGGAGGTATTAATATAGACTTCAGTGACGGCTACGCAAAAGGGCTAAAAGACTGTATAGTTGATTTCGCAAGGTACACTAATATCATTAATAATTTGATTTCAATGGCATACAAAATTACGATGGCAAAAAAAATTAAATTCTCCGGTAACAGTCATTATAATACAAAGTAAACTAAAAACTAGTTTAACAAAGATTGTGTTTTTTAATGTTTGCAGATATGAGTATGAAGAAAATACATTTGAAATTCAATTGCATTGTAATTTGACAATCAAAGGGAAATATAAATCTTCTGGGCGACTTCTCCTGTTCCCGTTAAATGGAGATGGAGAATCTACTATTAAGTGCAGTAAGTTTTTGGCTTTTACTTTTCTGAAGGTGACTTGTTGCAAGAAAATGTATACAGGAACGTCGTTTCTTTTCTCTCGATGATTTTTAACCTCAAATGGTTTATGAGTTTTTTTTTTTTAAATAATATAATATTATCAATTCCTTTAGATGTTTTTGTTTACTAGACTTGTATTGACTTGTGGTAATGTTAGTTATCTTATTTATCATGGCGCTGTTAACATTTTAAAGGAAGTTAGTTACGAGAGAGTATAATACAAAAGTAGAATAACCTTTAATTGATATTTACTAAATATGTAAAAAATAATGCGACCATACATGAAGGTCTACTTAGTAACTGTTTGTTCCATCGAATTAATATAAATATCTATATTTTTCTAGAAAACATCAAGCTACACGGCATCCTGACGTTGGGGTCCAAAGTCAAGCCAAATGGGCAAAGGTATTTCGATTTAAAGAGTTCGAATTATGACCATAGTTATGATGGCAGAGTCAGTTACATTATGACTAACCTCTTCAAGGGAAGCCCCGCAATGAGTGAGTAGTACCTTTTGTTTAAATATTGATTATTATTTATTTTACACATAAATACAGATAAAATACAGTAGGACAACTTATGTATAAAAGCGAACTTAACCCATATCTATTTAGGTTCTCTATCAGCAAACTTCATGCCAAAGATTTGCAAATGTGTACTCATTTGCAAATCTTGGATATAAAACCAAGTGCAATACAAAACCTTAAAACTAAATTACTACTTACTAACTAAATTAACTAAACAGATATGAAGACAGCACACAATGCATAAACATAATACATACTATATACCTAACTAGGATCCCACATTTATGTACATAATACATATTGATCTATATTATTGTTATCTATTATTTTCAAATTAACCTTTCGTTGAGAATTCTGCGGTATATATTTAAGTTTCACATTGTTAAACAGGTTTCTCATCTACTAAATCCCTCATCCTAATTTATCTATACTAATATTATAAAGAGGGAAAGTTTATGAGTTTGTCAGGTTGTGGGGTGTAATTTCTGGATCTACGATTTAGATGAAATTTGGCATGGAGATAGTTTGAGACCCTGGGAAGGACATAGAATAGTTTTTTTTCCCTTGGGATGGTAAAACACTTTTTATGCGGGCGAAGCCGCGGGCAGAAGCTAGTTAGATATAAATCACCAATTATCATTATTTTGTTACCACATGTTGACGTAATATAGCGTGCTTAGTTAATATTGTTATAAATTGTTCAAGTCATCTGTGCGCGCGGCGCCATGTGTGCGTGCGCTTGTAATTATACAGTACCTGGGCGACCGAGCTCTGCTCGGGTGAAAATAGAGAAAACAACGTTTTCTAACAATGAAACTTAGCTAGATTGATTTATCGTCCCCGAAATCCACTGCATACTAAATTTCATAAAAATCGTTGGGGCCGTTTCCGAGATTCAGATTAGGTATATATATATACACTAGCTGTTCCCCGCGACTTCGCTCCCGTGGACCACCCCACAGGACCCGTCGGAATTAAATATAGCCTATGTCACTTAGGAATAATGTAGCTTCCTATTGGTGAAGGAATTTTTAAAATCTGTCCTGTGGTTTCGAAGCCTATTCGGTACAAACAAACAAACAAAAAAATATTTTCTCTTTATAATATTGGTATAGAAGAATGGAGGTTATAGATTATGCATTTGTGTGGCAATGAAGCGGCAGTCGTCGTTCGAGCAAACAACCAACCACACATAGCGCCGAGTTGAACTATCTATATAAGTTTTACAATATTATCGATATATTGAAGTGTCCATAGAAAATACGTAAGGCACCGTCCATCACGTCTCTCTCATTTGTTTAGTGTGGACGGACATTAACAAGGTCGTCCAATATTAATCAAATACCTACAATGATTATTCTATATAATTTCCTTCTATGCCTATAATAAATTGTTTTGTAATTAACATACACAGATAAAATTATTTTGCTCAACATGTGGTGGCAGAATAATTTTATTGTTGTGTTATTTATATTTATCTCTTAATACATAATTTCTTCGAAAGTGTTCACTGCTGCACTGGCAAGTGTCTATGCTGGCGGGTGTCTTCAAGGTTCTGGACTGGAGATGGCTAAGCATAATCAGTACAATGCTCGATGACATCAATAGAGCTTCCAAAAGAGTGGGTATTAAAATAAACAGGGATAAAGCCAAGGTTTTGTTGAATGCCCATATTATAGAGCGCGGCACGTAAGTTGAACAAAAATGTACTAACGTTTTATTGAAATTAAACGATTTAAACCAGCCTTTCTTCTTTTTATTCGATCTAACTGTTGACAATTTGTATATTGTCAACGGTTGGGTCATTTATAAGGGATTCAGTTCAGTTCAAATCGTTTAATTTAAATAAAACGTTAGTACATTTTTGGTCAACTTACGTGCCGCGCACTAAACACCCAGACCTATCAAGTTCGGAGACTCTACACTGGAAGTTGTGGGCGATTATGTTTGCCTGGAACAAACAGTCCAGTTAGGTTGGTCTCACTTCGAGAAACAGGTTAACTGTCGAATCCGATTTGACTGGGCAGCGTTCATGAAATTGCGCGGTATCATTTCGTCTAACCACTTTACTAGTGTGTGTTGCCAGTGATGACCAATGATGATGATAGTACCAGGAGTGGTCGCTCACAATGTGCCTTATCAGAAGCCTTAATGTCACCCAAAGGGCAATGTAGAGGGCTATGCTTGGAGTTTCCTTGCGAGATCGAATTAGAAATGAGGATATCTACAGGAAAAACAGGGTCACCGACATAGCCCGAAGAATTGCCAAACTGAAGAGCCAGTGGGCAGGGCACATTGCTCGCAGAACGGATACTGGATGGGGCCGAAAAGTTCTGGAGCGGCGACCGTGAATCGGAAGACGCAACGTTGGAAGGCCTCTCTCTAGGTGGACCGATGACCTGATAAAGACTCGGGAATCCGGTGGATGCTTATAGGAGGCCTATATCCAGCAGTTTTATTGCTTCCAGCTATAATGATGTTGATGATGATGATATTGTTTTTTTTTTAAATTTAAGCATCGATGATGAAAAGTATAGAAGAATTTGTAATTTAAATGATTATTTTTTTCAGGTCAAGCCGTTCTAAACTTCATGAACAGCAATTGGAAAATGGTAGCGGAAGAGTTCGGTACCCCGATGGTTGAATACGGTGTCATTTCTGTGTTACAAAATATAAGAAAGCTTTTTGAAGAATTATCTATAGACGAATTCAAGAAATTGTAATTTATGTTTGCTAAAACGGGTTTTAAAATCTAATTTAAACATTTTGTGAACGAGACTAATTGGAAAAGTTATAAACTGTTATGAGTATGTGAAAAAGAACCTGTAGTATATTTTGTAAGAAGACAAAAGGATAAAATAGTAAAAACATGCGATTTAAAACACAAAACTTTTATTTGTAACACCACGCAACCGAATTATATACATAATAAAGGATAAAATAGTAAAAAAATGCGATTTAAAACACAAAACTTTTATTTTTAACACTACGCATTTGAATTATGTACCGGCAGAATGCCATAAAATAACAAACCTGTGCGGATTCAATACAATCTTATTTTGTGAATGAAACCTAAAAGAAGTTAAATATTTGAATAACTACAATCAAGTAAGTAGTCGCCACACTTATAAACTTCAACATTAACGTAATATCCACTGAAAACATATCGTAAATATAAATCCGTAACGGCCAGGCCTCCACGAGTTCCATAAACGCTTTAGCTTGTACTCTCATTGTCTTCGGCAGATCGTAATTCATTATTATCTTGTTTACAAGAATCTTCGTTTCATTGCGTACTAGAAGCAATCGTTCACAAGCAATTGACATCATGGCCACGTAGCAGATCCAAATAAAAGAAGACAGTATAACATTCATCAATAGACCTAAGTCATTAATAGATGTCCGGTAATAGTAGAGACAAGTCCACATTATAATAATTATAAATATGAAAGTGCTCATAAGAATCGTGAGGATTTGAAAGTTGAAAACTTCATTGACCATGGAACCAATCTGTCCGATAACATCATACATCTTCGCCGTGTCTCGTATTTTAGTATTGCTCTCCGAAGCATGTCCAATGAAATTGAATCTCTCCGTAGTTTCAACTGGTCTGCATCTTATTGTAAAAATAGTGGCACTGTCCTGGTCTTGGTCATCCACAAATGTTTTTAAGTAGTTGTTAATCATTATCAATCTTCGCCTCAGCAGGTCAATATATTTACAAAAAGTTATAATTTCCAGTTTTTGCACAAAATTTAGGGGTGTGGAAGCAATTGCCCATGCTATATCCCCTACAGTAAACAAATCTAAGAGGCTAGTAGTAAATTGACTGATAACAACGAGAAACATATACTTGTAAGTTTCAAAACGTGATTTGCTGTAAAACTTACTGAATTTGCCTACTTGCAACATCGTATCCAGATTAGCAAGCGTAGTTATAATGCGAATATTATTTCGGTTAACAAAGAAAGAAGCTGTTATCGTACAGAGCGCGTATTGGATGAACATGATTGTGATACGAACTTTGTCAGCAGTTTGGACATAATTGTTGCTGTCGTAATTGGTAAAGGTAGTCGGAAAGGTAAAGTATGATCCAAACAAAATAATGTATGTTGAGATGATAAAAATTGTAAATCCTTTCATTTTCCAATTAGGTTGTCGTAACTCTTCATTCACTTGAGAAAACCTAAATATTCCGTGAAGATATTCAATTATTATTATGACATTTATTGTGTCAACAATTTGCTTTTTACTATCACTTATTATTTTGCGTTTTCCTCCGGAATAAGATTTATTTTTTTCTTCCTTTTCGGCTTCCATGCTGTCAATTTAATTAATTGATTTTACGGAACCCAAACGTTTGTTTGATGTTGAATACTTAGATACGACTAATGTAACCTTTTTGTCATCGTCTTATTTATATTAAGTTCCATTAATATAATTAATTCAAGTTTGTTTATATAGTTATTAAACATTCATGCTACCTAATACTTTAGTGCGCAGGTGTCTACAATCTAATTTTAACAATGACTTATTTTCTTTTCTATGATGTTGCTTAGTATCATGATGGCTTTTTGTTTATTGATTGATGATTTCAGTATAATGCCATTTTTCTACACAATGTTGCAGATGTACACCAAAATTATAACGCAGCTCTTTTACAATGGGTCTACCTTTTATAGCGGAACTTTTTATGTCATAATATTATCATGCATAACAATGGATAGTATAAGCTTCATTTTGCAGGGTTTGGCATATCACATTACAGATAATTCATAGTTAGAATAATTTTGTATGTATACCATAACAATAAAATTGATTGGGTGCACTTGCTCATTGCATACTGGAATAATCGTCGGTTGGTATCACATTTCCTGATACATGACTAACAAGGCATCTGCGAGTAGGCTTTGGCCCTTCGCACGCCTTAAAAAGGTCAAAATAGAATGAACTCAAAAATAATTGGTTTTTATTTCCCTTTCTGAAGCATGCAAACAAGCATACACCATACATGCAGCAAACCTGTAGCATTCAAACAAGTATACATCATGCATGCAGCAAGCTTGCAGCAGGCATGGTTTCTGTCACGGCTCCGGCGCTGTTGGTTTTCGGCGGTCCCACGTGAGCTTATCGTCGCAGGAGGTTTTATTGCTCACCACCCGCGAGCGTTAGTTCGCCCTCCGCGCCTACGCGCGCTTAAATTACATTGTAGAGGTAGGCAAGACTACGTGGAGTCGCTTTTGCAGCAATTCGTTTCTGTAACTTACTTTTATAACACAACATATTGACTTGATAAGACAATATTTTTATTCTTATTTTAGTTTAAAAATGCTATTTTGTAGAAATACCTAATAAAATTATTCCAAATTAATTTCTGCCATCTTCATAATATGCCAAGTGAAATCGTACCAAATAATCTTCGCTCTAAATAAACGTTATGCTAAACGAAATTATGTCAAACAAATACGCCATCTTACAAGTATGCCATTTTAAATTCGTACATATTGTTATTATTCGGTCAAACAATAATCATATTAAATAATTTTCATGCTTTAAAATATTCGTTTAAAGAAGATTATGGCAAGACTGTTATGCCAAATATTTCGGGGCATCAAGACTCTGCTAGATACAGGGAATCCCTTTTCCAATATTACTAATTCTATGTTTGCGATGGCGGTCTGGCGGATGACGAATGGTTGGAAGTAGATAATAAATGGTAGGTTTGACACTTTGGTTAAATCCATACTTACTTACTTCTTTTTACCTACAATGTAAACATTGTTATTTTTTCTTTATTATTTCACTTAAAGATGTGTCATAGTGCTTAGCTTATATTAATAATTATATGTAAAAATTTTGACTGGATTGAACAATTACGGCTTCAAGCCTTATGAAATTCACCCGTATTTATAAAAAAATTGACAACGATACTGAATTCGAAAAAAAATCGGATTCAGAATCTGCTTAACAGATGCTAAAGCAAGAATTCAAATTCTTTATACTATTTTCAAATTCTTTACATTTTCGACATAATACTTAATTAGTTGCACTTAAACACCTCAGAGGTTTTTCTAATAAGGGCCCATAATTGTACCTAAGAAGTTTTCGATACCTACTCGACGTTTTCTTAACGAGTAGGTATGTAAGGAATTAATTTATAAGATTAAAAGGATATCGGGATACCTTCGTGATTTAACACGAACTCTAAATAATGCTTATTAATTATAATGAAAGCAATCACCTCAAAAAACTTTATTTTAACTTAAAGTGTTCACAATTGTATTTCCAAGATGATTAAAACCGAAAACTTACACGTGAGAACAATTTTAAGATTCCTATTTCGTTGAACTGGATTATTTGATTGCTAAAAATTCATAAGTAAGAAATCGATATCATTTTTTACATTACAATTATTATCAACACTCTGCAGGTGCGTTAAAGAGAGTTACGAACACTTCAAACTTACTAAATCTAAAATTTTATATGAAATGAGATATTTGAATTATCACAATCAAATATGTTGTTGCCACACTTATAAACTTCAACATTAACTTAATATCTATGGAAAACATATCGTAAACATAGATGCGTAACGGCCAGGCTTCCACGAGTTCCATAAAAGCTTTTGCTTGTACTCTCATCGTCTTCGGTAGATCATAGTTCATTATTATCTTGTTGACTAGTATTCTTGTCTCGTTTCGTGTTATGAGGAGTCGTTCACAAGTAAATGACATGTTCGCAACATTACAAATGGTGTTAAAACACCAAATCATATTATTTACTAATTGACTTATTTGATAGTCGGTTGATGTGCGATAAAATGAAAGTGATGTCCACATAGTGATGACTATGTACGTAAAAGCAGATACTAGAGTCAAAAATATCTGGAAATTAAAAACGTCATTGATCATTGAACAGATTTCCCCGATATTATCATAAGTAGTGGCTAGATCCCTTATTTTCACATTTCTTACTGATGGACGACCAATGAAATTAAACATTTTCTCCGTTTTGATTTTCGTGTCCCTGACTGTAAAAACTGTTACGTTCTTTTTTTCTTGTTCTTGATTGAATTCTTTTAAATAGCTGTTGATTTGGATCAGTCTGCCATTTAACATGATTACGTAAGTACAGAAAATGAATACTTCTAGTTTCTGAATAAAATATAGCAGAAAAACTGTGAGTCCCCACTGTTTATTTGATACACTGTATAAATCTACTCCACCGTTGATAATGTGAGTTACAATCACAAAAATTAGGTATTTGTTAAGCTTTGAACCCATTTTATTGTAAAAATCTGTACACGTGTCCATTTGCAGCGTGGTATCTACTTCCGCAAGCAACGTCACCATTCGAATGTTCATCGAACTGATGATAAAATTGGCGGCTATCATCGAAGCAGCGTATTGGAAAATAACAACAAAAGAAGGAACGTCATCCACAGAGTCTAAGAATTGATACGTTTTAGCAATTCTGTCGCTCGACACTCCAGATTGCAATAAAAACCAGAAAAATACAATAGTGTATACAGAAATAATCAAAATACCAAATGTTTTTTCTTTCCAATTTGGGGGACGTAAGTTGCCATCGACAAGTTGAAATCTAAATATTCCATAGCAGTACTCTAGTATTATTTCAGGTCTAACATTATTAATTATGGCAATTATTTTCTTCTTTTCGCCACTATCTTCTTTCTTCTCAACATTCGATTCATTGTCTTGTTCTTTATCATCTGCCATATCTAATAGCAAACAGAGTTTTTCTACTAAAAGGAGACGTCCGTCAGTTCGTTTATGACATCCAGAATTGTAATATGAAATGTCCAATCACATGGACATAAAATTATCCAAGATAAAATAACGTTCCATTACTATAATGAAGTGTTCGATCGCAAAGTTATGATTAAGTAGGCGTTAAGGCAATTGAGTTTATTGATTCGACATCATTACATGAGTGACTGATAAAATATAGGCATCTACTTAATACTACTTATATTTATGTATTTCCAGGATGAAGTAAAGGTACTAAGTAGTATTTAGAAATATATACTTAAGAAATAAGGTCGCTTGTTGCTAATAAAGGATCGCTTGTTCCTATGAATACACAATTTTTTACTGATTTCTTGTTCTGATTTAAAATAACTAGCTACATAACATCTAGTCACCCAAGTCAACCTCTCCTGCACGTGGTGCCCCTGCTGATTAACGAACAAGGTTCTGACGAAAAACTCGCCAAGACGCACTATTCAGCGTGGCATTTTAAGGCTAAACCCCTCTTTTCATGAATAGTACCAATAAACCATGGCCCTCAGTACCCAGCAGCTCCACTATAGGTTCTGACGGCAGCTCTGGTAACGGCAAAAAACTATTGCTCCGGTAATGACAAATATCAAAAGTGTATCAACACGCGTCTGTTTTATGACAGCTAAACTTGACGTACGATACTACATGAAGATAATTCAAGTATACGTTCCAACGTCAGACCATCCGGATGAAGAAGTGGAAACATTCTATGACGACATTGAAAAGGCCTTTAGGGACTCACCCTGTCACTACTCCCCCATAATTGGCCGCCATGAACGCCAGAATAGGACAACCATTACATCACATAATGAATTACATAATGAAACATCCGTAGGCAGTTTTGGTATTGGCTCTTGCGTAATAAAAGAGGGCAAACCATAGTTAAGTTTCTTGAGCATAACAAACCTGAACACTTTTTTCCAAAAAAGAGCTCCGAGAAAGTGGACGTGGATAAATGCAGATAATAACACTAGGAGCGAGATAGACTATGACTGTAATTAGCACAGATAAATATGTTGTGACCGATGTTTCGGTTCTGTCTCGTTTTAAGGCAGGGAGTGACCACAGACTGGTGAGATCTACATTCAGGTTTTACTTGAAGAGTGAACGGACTAAGATGATAATATCTACAAGGCGATATGAGAAGCGGGAAGTCGCTTTATTGCATGATACTTTCCAGTTAGAAATGCAAAACAAATTTAAAGGGCTGGAAGTGGAAAATCCAGATCTCTTATACGGGGCTTTGACCGAAGTAGCTAAAAACACCTAGATGGGCTTAAAAAGATACAGGAGAAATTGTCACCGGAAACCAGAGTTAATCCAGAAGAGGAAAGATATAACAATTCATACAGCAATTAATAAAAAAGATTTAGATTGAATTAACAAATAAATAATTCAATACGGAAAAAATTAAGAAAATTTAATACTAATATTTTTGAATACAGGCCTGCGGACCACAAGCCAAGAGGCAACACTGGGGCCCATGAGCAATGCTGCGACTCTTAGATCCTACAAGGTCTACCCGCGAAACCGCGATACACGGCAGCGGTAACAAGGGGTTTCTTTTTTGGGATACCGACTCCCATATAGGTGAAAAGTGATACAAGCATACACAACTTACAGCTACAATTCACATTTGTCCCCGTGGTGGTCCCTGGTCTTGTTCAATCCCGAGTCCGGTCGAGAGTTAATTGGGGAAAATATATATAATATTAAGGGACAACCGACGTGTTATGGACTGAGATACCCGGCAGACAGCTAGACACGTTTCCGACAAAAATACTTCGCTGCGCGCGAAATATATACACAAA
The DNA here is from genome assembly GCA_947562075.1 of Orthosia gracilis. NCBI lineage: Eukaryota > Metazoa > Arthropoda > Insecta > Lepidoptera > Noctuidae > Orthosia > Orthosia gracilis. The sequence continues at coordinate 7,448,507 of OX387270.1, read as the reverse complement.
AATAATGCACGGGTTATTCACAGAACCACTCACGGATCGCGACCGTAATTTTGAATAACGGTTGGTTGGTTATAAACAAATTTCAACAAAATTAAATCAAGACCAACGTTTTACGTCTCACGATATCAATGACAATTTTGCCAGTGGTGCCAACTTCAACCCAACCAAAAACTGTCAATATCGATGACAGCGAGTTAACACTGTGTTGCAAATAACAAAAAAAGGACAAAACCTTTATTGGTTTCGAACATTCCCCCGCCTCGGACATAAAAAATTATGTCCGCTAATAAATTGGCAAGCGTGCTAAACTTGGCACTGCTTGCTTCAAAACCGAATCTCCGACCGTGACCTTCGCAACTCTGGGACTCCGTCAGACCCATAAAATAAATCTACAATGCGTCCACGACGCCAATACAAAGGCAACAAATTAGATTCTTTAACAAGTACAAGATCTCCGACTTTGGAAGGGTCAGTTTTGTCGGTCGGTCTCTTCGGATATTACCCCTTCCTGTACCCTAGTACTAATATCCGAAGAGAAATCCAAATTTCTACTTGGAGTTTTAAATTTTAATTCTCTCGAAGTAAGGCGTAACTACTTCTTGCTTATCTCTGCCTGTCGTACTATGCCGGGTGAGTCCGACTGCCAGAAGCTCGTGGCGCAGTTGTTGAGTCTATTTGTTCCTGTGGTGCCCAAACAACAGCTTAGACCACGAAGCCACCGGCTTTTGGTTGTACCATCGGCACGTACGGTGTCCCGAGCTAACTCGCCTCTACTTCGGGCGCTCACAATGCTTAATGCCCTTCTGACATCAGCACTGGAGTGTGACCTGTTTACTGGGAGATGGATAGATTTATGTGTATGATAATCTACGTGAATGTTTAAGTTTTTGTGAGAATATGGATGAAAGTTAGATTAGTGAATAATTGTATAGTTATTCTTTATAAATTTTTACTTCTGTATGTTTTTTCTGTTATTTTTTCTTTTTTTTTTTGTCTTTAATGTTTTTTGTTAGATCGTGTTTTTTTTGTATATAGATAAATTTAATTTTGCCTAGTTCCCGTAAGTTTCGTTTAACTGTTTTTTTATTCGCATTGTATAACGCCTTAGGTGTAACCTGTAAAGTTATACATGTATACTTAAATAAATAAATAATAAACAATCTTACAAAACCAAGATAAAAGGTCAAGATAAAAGATCAAAGGCCAACAATAACTATAACTCAATTAAGTACAATAAGGAAAGACTATTTAGTCTTCACCAAACCTATATTGTTTACAACAAACAAGAAAATTCTATAACAAAACTTTAACCTTTTATACCGGAGTGACAAATATTAAGTTGCAAGTTGTGTATTTTGTTTAACAGGTTGGAATAAGACTCTGCGGACTTCAACCTAACAAGACACAGCTACATCTGAGTGACTCAAAAATTTACCACTTTTTCAACCAAAGTATGCTCAACAATAAAAAACAAACCGACAAACAATACAGCGTTCAGTGTGAACGAGTGTCCTAGCGTATACTATGATGGTGGAATACAAACCACGCTCTGTTACCAAAATGTTAAATACAGGCCTGCGGACCACAAGTCAAGAGGCAACTCTGGGGCCCATGAGCAATGCTGCGACTCTTGGATTAGAAAGTAAAATCAAGACCAACGTTTTACGTCTCGCTATATCAATGACAAAAAATGACAATATCGATGACAGCGAGTTGACACACTGTTGCAAATAACGAAAAAAAGGACGAAACCTTTATTGCTTTCGAACAAATATAATTATTAATACAATAAAATCATACAGAGGACCAAAACTGCTTCGAAGGAAAATTCGTACTGGTTCCAAACAAATCAGTAAGCTCAGAGACGACAGTGATAACATAGTGATGCATCGGACTCAGATTGTGACTATCTGTCAATCTTATCGTCGTATCGTTGTTCTACGGGAAACATTATGCATCTAAATCTGCAGAACCAATACCTCTCGAAGACGATCCTAGAGCGCCGGAAGCGCTGGAAGAAGAAGAAGAAGTGGTTGTCCAGTGGCGAGATGGGCAGATGACATTGTTGCCATTTCGGGTAGAACCTGGATGAGGTTGGTAAGGGAACGTTGTGATTGGTACTTGAACAGAGGCCTATACTCAGCAGTGGGCGAATTCGAGCCGTGGATGATGATGACGAGCTACATATTCAAAGTATAGGATCGCTGGCAAAAGGCAAGGGAGGTCTCGGCTAGGGGCAAGTGAGCCATTTGTAATAAAGGTATACAATAACTAAACTAATGAAATCGATTATTGCCAAACCAATACCAAACAGCTTACGAGCATTATAAAAACCTTTTTAACCGCATTGCACACTTAGACGTAGCAGTGTCTGCTGCAGATTTTGTTGCAAAATAAGAAACATGGCAATAAATTAACACACATTTATTTACTTATGGAATAAATTCTTAGACAAACAGTATAGGACAAGTTATACAAACGTAGGGAAGTAACCACGGGCAATATGAGCCACATCAACGCAAAAAGTAGATTAACAATACATACAGGTACCTACAAAAGGCTTTTAAAACTACTTGTATACTCGTAAGTACATACGACTTCGTATCAAAACGTCTGATTCGCAAAATGACATATTATGAGCAAAAATAGCTATTCTCGAGATGATCTAGTAGCAAAACATCCTATATACGAAAGAATGGGAATGGTACAGTCATACCACACTAATATGAACTTTTTATCAATGAGGTATTAATGTACTATGTTTTTTAAAGGAATATTTTCATTCAACATTTTCTTGAGACTGTTAACTTTAGAGTAAAAAAAACAAACGATATAATGTGTAGTTTCCTCCCACTTCGAGAGTGAGCCCATAACAGTTTTCTGTTTCATCGAACCCTTCATCAGAAAGTATTTTTAACACCATCATCAGACGGTTAACACGCCATAATAGAGTAATGCTTTGATTGTTCTTTTTGATTCAATTTTACTTTAAAAATAAATTAAGTAATGAGCCATGACGAAAAATCGATAGTAATTTTTCAGTATAACTGTACTTTGATACTCGTATTAGTTCATTCTGCTGATAGGACGATTTACTAATAGGTAATTTTGAAAATATGACGTTCTGCTCATAGATCGTTTTGCGAATCAAACGTTTTGATACAGAGTTAATTTAAGTGGTAAATTCAAATTATCTCCAAGTAGTTATTACAAAAATCGAATGTATCCTCTAATAGTTTCGTCATATTTTTAATTATAACCCGTAACAATGCAATTCAAACACGAATTAGGTACGCGAGTTTTCTCTTTGTACTAAATTAAACTGGTTTGGAATGACAAATCTCACACACCAATCTAAGTTAAAAATTTTGGACTAACGTGCTAAAATTAACTACAAGATATTTTATTTGTAAAAACATGAGTATACATATAAATATGTAGGAACTACATGGATTTAATACAAATACACACCTAAATTAAATGTGATATTTGAATAATTACAATCAAATAGGTTGTTGCCACACTTATGAACTTCAATATCAAGGTAATATCTATTGAAAACATATCGTAAACATAGATGCGTAACGGCCAGGCCTCCACGAGTTCCATAAATGCTTTAGCTTGTACTCTCATAGTCTTCGGTAGGTTGTAGTTCATTATTATCTTGTTTACTGAAATCTTAGTCTTATTGCGTTCTAGAAGTAATATTTCACAAGCTAATGCAAAAGCTGAAAGATTGCACATCGCATTAAAACACCAAATAATCACAGTGACTATGTCACTTGTGTAATATCCAGGTTTCTGATAATAAGCCAGCGCCGTCCGTATCGTAATAAGTATGTATCCAAAGGTGGTCAACAAAATTAGGTATGAAAAATTTCAAATTAAAAATTTCGTTGATCATAAAACAAATCTTTCCAATAATGTCGTACATTGTTGCCAAGTCTCTAATTTTCACGTTACTTTCTGATGCACGTCCTATAAAATCAAAGTTATCGTCTGATTCCTTTTTTTTATTCCTGATAGTAAAAACTGCGACGTGCTTCTGTTCTTGTTCAGAAACAAACGTAGTTAAGCATTTATTAATTGTTTTTAGTCTACACTTTACCATAATAATATATTTTATGAATGCCAGTATTTCCAATCTTTGTATCAAATACAGATGAAATACGATGACAGCCCAAAAGAAATCACTTTCATTCATAATGTAAAAAATATAATTAACCCCGTGGATAATTAAGAGAACAAAAACGAATAAATTTGTTTGAGAACGTGATTTTTTGCAAAATTCTTTATATTTATCGACAAGTAACATTTCATCTAGGTCCGCAAACGTTGTAAAGATGCGAATATTTAACATTGAGTTAGCAGAAAAACAGGGTTTGAGTGAAGAGATGATGAAACATACTATCACCGCTATACTCGGTATCTCTTGCAGAACTCGCCCTTTACCTTGTACGGGAGGTGTTAAAATACCTATATAAAATAGTTCAATGAGTTTAGACTGACAGACAAAACGCAGCATAAATATTATAAAAATGTTTGATCGGCAGTGTTCGGTTGTACGGAGAAAATGTTGCTTGTTACGGTATGGACATAGAATGCGGAGGAATGAGATAAAATAAAGACGTGATGATTTTTTTTAAGTATGAATCTGGACGGCTATAAGAGGAAAGGGAGGCAAAAGAAAGAAGAACACGGGATAAAGTCAAGAGAATTTTCCAATAACAATGTTGTAACCAAATACTTGTAATTAAAACTTATTGATGGAAAAGAGTGTCCGTGGAGTTTCTTGCACCTTCTTCTCCATATACTGACGCTTGCGAAAGTGCAACTAGATTCATCTTTTTTTTTGTTTGACAGTTCAAAAGTAGGTACCATAAAGTTTATTTGAAATAAACTATTTTGATTTTGAATGATGATTATAAATGGTACCTGTTACCATTTCTGAAATTTTCATGAACAAGTCGCGGGCAACAGTAGTTCACGAATTATAATTTGGTATCTTCAAATTTCAAAAGTGAAGGTTTCCTACATTAATATTATTAACGTGAAACCAGCTTATGGTGGCCTTCATATTAATACAAAACGGGTATTTTAATAATTTTCAAATATACCTACCATAAACGAATACATTTATCATTGACAACAATGACAGGCATATAACATTCTGATAATGGTTTCTGAATTTTATATGCTTGTCATTATTAGTTTGCCTACATGCCTTTTCCATGGGAAAATAGGCGTGTAGGCAGAAAAATATTATAGCGATTCGTAAAACTTAACAAACGCAAAACTACTCTGGACGATGTTTTAGTTTAATTAATTCAATAATCAATGTAAATATAGTAGTTCAGACTACTTTAGTTCAGAATAACTAATTCATATTTTTGTTACAAAAAATGGGGACTTATAAACATAGGATATTGCTGTAATTAATAAGCTTTAGCACCCTACATGATGCCCTTGAGAAACATTATATAAAAAGAAAAACAAATATCATACATAACACAATCAGGCTTACAATTATTAAATATTTCATATCAGCCGCTGCTGGGACGCAGGACCTTCTCTGTGAGAGAGGCAATGGGCCTTAATCAAACACGCGGGCCCAATGCGGGTTGGAGGGTCATCATATAAAATAATAAAAAAAAAACAAAAGTCTTTAAATATAAAACAAAGATCTATTTCCTACATTTTAACGAATTAAACGAGCAAGAATGAGCTGGAAATCTGCTTATTTCTCTGCTAAGAGATATTTTTTGCCTAAACCGTATCTTTGATAAATACCTGCAAAAATTTTGTATGAAAAAAAATCATCATTATTTAGATATATTAGATATATCATCGTTTTACTTATAAAAATAAAAACTATGTCGAGATAAAACGGATCTATAGTTGGTAACGTTAAACCTTCTTGCTAGTCTTAGTCATGGTGTACTTACTTGAAATGAAATACAATTTAAATTGCAACTTTTATTTGAAATAAATAATATATGTGCGTAATAAATAATTCTAATACCAAATCAAATCTAAAAGAACTACAATAAAAAATACGGACTAACAATCAAATATGTGATTGCCACAATTATTAACTTTAACATCAGCATTATATATACTGAAAACATATCGTAAACGTTAATTCGTAGTGGCCAGGCCTCCATGAGTGCCATAAACGCTTTAGCTTGTTCTCTCATTGTCTTCGGCTGGTCGTAGTTTATTATTACCTTGTTAACAAGAATTTTTGTTTCGTTGCGTACTATATAAGCAATCGTTCACAAGCAATCGACATCATGGCCAAATAGCAAACCTAAAATAAAAGACGACATTATAAAATCTATCAAAAGAGATATGTCTTGAATAGATGTCCGGTAATAGTAGAGACAACCCCAAATGATAATAATTGTTGTATCATGAAGGTCATAATGCACTATGTTCTAGAAGAGAGTTTTTAGTTTCGTTGTTGCCTAGCAAATGTTATGTTTTCTGTCACCCTGTAATTTTCAGATGAAGTCAATGTTTGCTATAATAAAATGTATTATATTTTATTAAACCACTGTGTTACAATGATATATTATTCTCATTGAAAGCAAGCTCAACCAATAGGTTATGGGCCCAGAGATTGATATCTGAGCGAAGAGAAGTATCTGATCCCAAATTCAAAGATGGAACAAACCGTTACAAAAGGTATTGAGAGATTGGCAGGCCAAGCTAATTATAGTACATGGGCTTTTGCAATGGAAATGTTCCTGATCGACCTCGATCTGTGGGAGTGTGTGAGCGAGAAATTCGTGGCGGACTCTGCGGAGGCTAAAAGGAAGGATGCCAAAGCTCGCAGTAAGATCTGCCTTATGTGCATGGAAAATATTTATCCCATGATCATGAATCTCAAGACAGCGAGAGATACTTGGCAAGCGTTGCAAAAATCATATGCTGATGGTGGATTACTGCGACGGCTATATCTGTTGCGGAAATTATTCAACGTCAAATTAACTATGTTTTCATCAATGGAGGAATATCTCAATGACATCCAGTCAACCAGCCAGTCATTACTTAGCATAAAGGCAGGTCTAGATGATGAGTTTGTTGGGATTATTATGTTGGCCGGTTTAACCGACGTGTATGATCCTATTGTGATGACATTGGAGCATTCAGGCATGAAGATTACGACAGAGTCTGTGCAGGCAGCGTTGCTCAAAGAAAGCTTGAGGAAAAGCAACACAACTGAAGATGACACGGCGACGGCACTGATGTCAAAGTCCAAGAAGGGTGTTATATGCCATTTGTGTAAAAAGAAGGGGCATTATAAGTGGCAGTGCCCACGTCGTAAGTCGGGAGACAAATCTGAAGGCAACAAAGACTCATCTTTTAATAAGAAAAAAGACAGTAAGGAGACATCGGGTCTAATGGCCGCTCTATCTATGACGGTTGGTGAGCGCCATTGGGTCGTAGATTCCGGAGCTACATCACACATGACGTCTAACGTGCACATTCTTGAAGATAGACAGTACATTAGTTCTAAGCTAGTGACGACCGCGAATAATGATAAAATTGTGTCTAGTGAACAAGGGGATGTGTATGTCATGGGGCGCTCTGTGAGGTTTGAGGATGTACTTATGCTTCCAGGTTTGACGACAAACTTGCTGTCGGTAAGTAAAATGTGTACTAAGGGTTGCACTGTTGTTTTCGATGGGACTTCTTGTAAGGTTTACCAAAAGGATTACAAAGTAAAAGTAATTGGAAAGCCAGTATTGACAGCACCACTGAAACAGGGGTTATATGTTTTAGATAAAGAAGCAGCGATGGTTCTGACGTGTCCTCCAGAAGATTCTTCTCGCGCCTGTTTTGATTTGTGGCACAGAAGACTAGGTCACCTGAGTGGAGCTCTGATGGTGAAGCTGAAAAGTTTGGTAGATGGTCTGACTTTTAGAGAGGTGAGCACGGAACCATGTATAAGCTGCTGTAAAGGGAAGAAGTGCGTCAAAATGTTTCCGAAAGGTAAAAGTAAGAGAGCAAAAGACTTACTTGAACTCGTGCATTCAGATTTAGCGGGCCCTATGGAGGTGGAATCCTGGGGCGGTAATAGGTACTACCTGATTTTTGTGGATGACTTTAGCCGAAAAACATTTGGCTATTTGCTAAAATCCAAGACCGAAGTTTTCGCTAAATTCAAGGAATTCAAGGCTCTAGTTGAAAATCAGACGGGAAGGAAGATAAAGAAATTTCGTAGCGATAATGGCACTGAATATACCAACGGAGAATTTCAAGGTTTCCTGAAAAAACATGGGATCCAACACCAGAGATCAGTACCTTACACTCCTCAACAGAATGGAGTGGCGGAACGAACAATACGCACAATAACTGAAATGGCTAGATGTATGGTGCATGAGGCTGGTTTGGACAAGAGATTCTGGGGAGAAGCTGTTGGTTGTGCCGTGTACTTGAAGAACCGATCTCCAACAATGGCCCTCAAGGATAAAGTTCCAGAAGAGGTTTTTACATGTGAGAGAGTCGATCTATCGAATCTGAAAATATTCGGATGTAGAGCTCAGGTTCTGGTAAAGGATCATAGTCGCAAGAAGTTTGATCCGAAGACGGTTCAAATGATAATGACTGGGTATTCGACAAATTCGAAGGCGTACCGATTTATCAATTTGGAGGATGATCCAACGAGGATTATCATCGCTCGAGATGCAACATTTATGGAAAATGTTTCCGTGACTACTAAAGAGAAACAAAAAGCCTCTGTTCCTGTTTCAAAGAAGGATGCTGTGGTCATAGATTTAAAGTATGACATTCCTGGAGTTAGTCGTTCCACTACTCAACCAGAGGTTCCAAGGATTGCTGGTCCTGTTGCAGTGGGGGTTCCGGTGGCTAGTTCAAACATGAATGAAGAAGAATCTGGAAGTGTATCTAGTACAACGAGGGCTAGTTCACTGACGAGATCGGATTCTGGAGAGAATTTTTACGACTCTGTCGACGTAGAGAATCCTACGACAGAAGATTTGCAAAGTTCAGCTTCTGTCGACTTAGAGCATCCTGTGGCAGAAGGTTTGCAAAGTTCGAGACGTTACCCTGCTCGAAATAGGGTTCCAAAGCGGGAGAAAGACATGGTATACAATTTCCATGTATCAGATGATCCTGATCCTATTTCAGTTAAAGATGCTATGGAACGTTCTGACAAGAAGTTTTGGGTAGAAGCGATGAAGGATGAGTTCAATTCCTTGAAGGTGAATGGAACCTGGGAATTGGTTGATCGACCATTAGACGCTAATGTTATCAAAACGAAATGGGTTTTCAAGTTGAAGGTTGGAGCTGATGGCAGCACTCAGCGCTATAAGGCCAGGCTGGTTGCTAAGGGTTATTCGCAAAAACCTGGAGAAGACTATTTTGAAACATTTGCACCGGTAGTCAAAATGTCGTCAATTCGTCTTCTACTAGCACTAACGGTTGAGATGAACCTGAGCGTTCATCATATTGATGTTACCACCGCTTTTCTCAATGGAGATCTTTATGAAGAAATTTATATGGAACAGCCGCAATCTTTTGTTCAAGAGGGGAATGAAGGCAAGGTTTGCAAATTGAAGAAAACCATTTATGGCCTAAAACAAGCTGCCAGGTGTTGGAACCAAAAGATTCATGAGCATATAATAAAGATGGGTTTTTCTCGGTCTAAATATGACCAGTGTGTCTACACAAAGAATTTTGAAGAAGTTTTCACTGTCATAGCTCTGTACGTGGACGATTTTTATATATTCACAAATAAAGCTGTAGAATCCAGGACAGTGATACGTCAGATTGGAAGATCCTTCAAAATAAAGGATTTGGGCGAGGCAAGAGAATGTCTTGGAGTCCGGATTGAGAGGAAGAGTGTAAGTGAAATTCACTTGTCTCAAAAGAAATACATTTCAAAAATATTGGAGAAATATGAAATGCTGGACTGTAAATCAGTTAGTACACCGGTTGAAACGAATCTTCGCCTGGAATCTGGTGAAAAGAATAACAACACGCGGTATCAGGAAATTATCGGGTCACTAATGTACCTGGCATGTTGTACAAGACCTGATATATCGTATGCAGTTACGATGCTAAGTCAATTCAATAACTGCAATGATTCAACTCACATGGCGGCACTGAAACGAGTGCTCAGGTATCTAAAGGGGACAGCGGATTTATCGCTGTGTTACAAAAAATGTAATAAGCCTTTGGTTGCCTATGCTGATGCAGAATGGGGTCATGGGCCTGATGGGAAATCTTTTTCTGGTTATACCCTAGTTTTCGGTGGTGCTGCGGTGTCTTGGCAGTCTATAAAGCAGCGTTGTGTTGCGCTAAGTACTGCTGAAGCTGAGTACATTGCAATCTGTGAGGTCGCTAAAGAAGTGATATCAGTAAATGGTTTATATTCTGAACTGACTGGCCGGAATAACACTGCTGTTACTATTTTTAGTGATAGTCAAAGTGCCAGTAAGCTAGTTTATAGTCCTGCTATTGGAAAACGTTCCAAACATATAAACATAAGATATCATTTCGTTAGGGAGTTAGCAGAGCAAAGGGTAATTTGTGTTGAATATTGTGAGACTGCCCTTATGCCTGCTGATATGATGACGAAGGGAGTTGGTAAGCAGAAACATGTGTTCTGCACACAGCATAGTGGATTAAGTGGGGGTGTTGTATCATGAAGGTCATAATGCACTATATTCTAGAAGAGAGTTTTTAGTTTCGTTGTTGCCTAGCAAATGTTATGTTTTCTGTCACCCTGTAATTTTCAGATGAAGTCAATGTTTGCTATAATAAAATGTATTATATTTTATTAAACCACTGTGTTACAATGATATATTATTTTCATTGAAAGCAAGCTCAACCAATAATAATGATAAATATGAAAATACTCATAAGATTCGTCAGGATCTGAAAGTTGAAAATTTCATTGATCATGGCACCAATCTGTCCCATAACACCACACATCTTTGCCATGTCTCGTATTTTAGTATTGCTCTCCGTAGCATGTCCAATGAAATTGAATGTCTCCGTATTTTTAACATGTCTGCTGCATCTTATTGTTAAAACGGTGGCACTTTCCTGGGTTTGTTTATCAACAAATGTTTTCAAATAGCTGTTAATAATTATAAGTGTGCACCTCATTAAGTCGATATATTTATAGAAAGTTATAATTTCCAATTTTTGCATAAAATTTAAGGGAGCAGCAGCAATCGCCCATGCTGCATCTCCTACAGTAAACGAATCTAAAAGGTTGTTAATCAATTCAGTAATGACAACAAAAAGTATATATTTGTACGTTTCAAAACGTGATTGGCGATAAAAATTACTTAAATCTTATGACTTGTAAAATGTTGTCTAATGTAGCAAGCGTAGTAATAATGCAAATATTTCTTGAAGTAAGAAGAAAAGAAGTCGTTATTGTCCAAAGAGCGTGCTGTATGAACAGAACTATAATACAAACTTTATAAGAATTTTCCATTTCATAGCTGTGGTGTTCTGCTCTACAGACCCACGTTTTAAGCACAGTTTTAAGTCTATTTATATTTTAATAAATACTTTACAAAACATACCTTCATATCTTCATAAAACACTCCTCATACCTTTTTATGTCGTTTCCACTCATGACTCATTTGTATGTATTCTTTATATTGTTAGCACCTGAAAATCATACTTTTAGTTATCTCTGATTGTTTTAAAATGCCTCAACTTAATTTATATTGTTAATTTGTAAAATCTTAGAATATTTTATAGTCGGAAATTTTCATGTGATCTGACGTCTGTCTGGTCTGTCTATTTTATTTTCTTAAGTCATAGACACATGGTATCATGGACTAGACCTTCCTTAGGCTAGTTGTACATTATAGTAAGGGCAGCGGCTGCCCCCTCTGTAAACCGTTTTTTATTCGTTCTGGTCAAATAATTGGGAATTTGAATTCAAAATTTAGAAGATATGACAGAACGAGGAAAAAATGGGCGTCAGCTTTTTGTAGGGGCAGATTCGGGCAGGAAACGGCGAAAGTCGGTTGACTATTTAGTTCTATAATACTACCAAGTGTACTATTGTATCTGGAAAACTCTCAAAACTGTGAATAGCCAGCTAATATAAGTGTATTACTTCCTGAAGTGCCCCAGTTAAAATATTGTGTGTGAAATACTGTGTTTCATCTGTCCGGTACCTTGCCTACCTCTGTAGGAGGGTTCGTATTTACGGCGTGAAACGCCACAGCCCGATTCCTCGACACTGCTTGCTGCCTGCCTTTCCTCTACCGAATACCTAGCTACCGGACGTGGTGCATAAGCCGCAGCAGTAAAGTGGTGCGCGCAACTACAGCGCGCCCGCCAGCAGAACACGCAGGTTGCGCACTGCTGCCTGCCTACTACCAACCTACCGGACGTGGTGCATAAATGCAGCAGTAATTTGGTGCGCGCAGCTACAGCGCGCCTGCACGCAGAACACGAGCATCCACATCTCACGGTAGCACTCCATCAGCCGTCCTACCGCACCGTGTCAAGCCGGCCCTTATTTTTAATCTTTTATTTTAATAACGTGTCTTACGTTAAGCTCGTCGGACCTTAACGTAACGTTACATAGCCCAGGTCATAATTAGTTCTAACTACAGTCGGGAATGTAAAATATAACCCAAATAAGATAATAAATGTTGAAATAACAAAAAATGTAAACGCTTTCATTTTCCAGCTGGGCTGCCGTAATTCTTCACTCGCAATAGGAAATCTGAATATTCTGAGGAGTTATTCGATTATAATAATTACATTTATAGAATCGACAATATTTCTTTTACTGTCACGTAAAATTTTGTGTTTCTGCCTATGTGTCTTATTTTTTTCTTCTTGTTCTGCTACCATGTTGAAATTATTTCAATTTCTTTTCAAACCCGAAACATTTGCTCGTTGTTGAATCTAAATTGGATACGAGTATATAAACTATTGTCATCGTTTTTGTTAAAATACATTTCCATACATAATTAAGTCGTGTTTTTATGAATAATATATATTCATGATATCAATAATACATGCTATCTACGTCATCATGTTTCAATTGGACACCTATCTACGATCAAGTCATAGTGTTTTTTTTTCTTGTTTTATAATCAAATAGCGTTCTGATAATGGTATCAGAATGTTATACCTATGATTGTCATTATTTTTCTACGTACATGCCTATATCCATGTAGATAACAAACATCTGCAAATCTACTCGGAAGATGTATTAGTTTAATTACCTAATTCAATAATGAATGTAAATGTTAAACATAGCCCACGTCTGTAACTTGATTCCAGACTACTTGGATTCAGCATAACTGTTTCATATTTTGAAAAGAGGGTCTTGACAGACAGAATTTCAACGGTTGAGAAACCTGAATTAGGAGTGAAATAATAGAAAACCAATTGTTTACTAATTACGACCGTTGAGCTCTAAAACGTGTTTACCTTTACTTGTGCTCCAGAACATTGCTTCTTGCCAAATTTCATGATTCTAGGTCAAAAGGAACTACCCTATAGGTTTTGATTCCCTTACGATTCGTCAAATAAGCGACATAAATAGCCGTATCTTTTGATTGCTTTGATTTAAAAAAAATGTTTTTGCAAGCGCCAAGAGATTGAGATAGAGACTTGAGTATATTATATTAATTTCAACTTGATACTTCTTAGCATCGCAGAGAAAAAGGTCTTGACAAACAGACAGACAACAAAGTGATTCTATAAGGTTCCTTTATTTCTTTTTGAGGAATAACTTTTAAAAAGAAACAAAAATCAGCCGTTCCCTATATTTTGTCGAGTTAAGACCCTAAAAATATGCTGACAGCTGTTTTATTTTCTTTTTTAAGGGATAATTTTTGCATAAATTGTGACTTTGAATGCAAAAATATTTTAGATGGTGATTAAAAATTATGTTGCATAAAAATAAAACAGAGATAAAACGGGTCTGTGGTTGGTAAATTTAAACCTTCTAGGTTAAGGGTAATTCGTAATAAAAAACAATTTAAATCACAACTTTTATTTGAATCCCAATACATGCTGTGCATAATTTAATTGTCACCAATAAACACCAAACCAGACCAAGAAAACCACCACCACCAGGCCTCCACAAGTTCCATAAACGCTTTAGCTTGCTTTCTTGTCGTTGGTAGGTAGTAATTTATTATTAGCTTCTTAATTCTTTATTGTACACCAAAAACAACATTACATACAGTGTGATAATAAAAGTACATGTACAAAGGCGAGCTTAACTCAATGTTGAGTTCTCTTACAGCAAACCTTGGAGTGACAGAGAAAGATGACATTATAGAGGGCAGGATCCAGTGTACAATTTTAAAATAACTTAAGACAAATTAATAACAAGAATTAACAAGAATTTTTGTTTTATTGCGTACTATAAGCACATATTGCGTACTATACCACAAGCAATCGACATCATGGCCAAATAGCAAACCCAAATGACGTCATTATAAAATTTATCAATAGAGATGTGTCATTAATAGATGCTCGGTAATAATAGAGACAAGCCCATATGATAATAATAATAAATATGAAAGTACTTAAAAGAATTGTGAGGATTTGAATGTTGAAAACTTCATTGACCATGGAACCAATTTGTCCGATAACATCAAACATCTTTGCCGTGCCTCGTATTTTAGTATTGCTTTCCGAAGCATGTCCAATGAAATTGAATGTCTCTGTGTTTTTAGCTTGTCTGCATCTTATTGTAAAAACAAATAACTGCACTAGCACTTTCCTGGGTTTTGTTATTAACAAATTCAGTTAAAACAACAATAATTATGTACCTATACGTATTTGTAAGTTTCCAAACGTGTTTGGCGATAAAAATTACTGAATTGCCTGAGTTGTAAAATTTTGCCTAATGTTGCAAGCGTAGTAATAATGTAAATATTTTTTGAAGGAAGAAAAGAAGTCGTTATTGTACAGAGAGCGTGCTGTATGAACAGAATTGTAATATAAAATTTATTTGAATTTTCGATTAGGTACATTGTCTATGTCATAATTAGTAAGAATAGTCGGGAATGTAAAGTATAACCCAAATTAGATAATAAATAGTAAGATACTACAAATTGTAAACGCTTTCATTTTCCAGCTGGACTGTCGTAGTTCTTCACTCACAAGAGAATACCCAAATATCCCGAGGAGGTAATTATTCGATTATAATAATCACATTTATAGAATCGACAATTTTTTTCATACTGTCACATATCATTTTGTGTGTTTGGCCGATATAAGATTTTTTTTCATCTTCTTCTGCTACAACGTTGATAACCGAGAAGTTTGCTAGTTGTTCAATCTCATTTGGATATATAAACTATTGTCAGCGTCTTTGTGGTAATCTATTTCCATACATAATAAAGTCTTGTGTTTTAATAAATAATACATTAATGATATGATTAATACATACTTATGTCTAAATTGGCCAGTTATTTACGATCAAGTCACAATGTTTTCTTTCTACAAGTATTTTTTTGTTTGTAAAGCGTTATTAATTTTTATGATGATGATGGAAATCAAAATTACGAATTATTTATTGTTTTATATATAACTGAACTGTAATATAACAGATTAGTAGGTAATAATAATGCAATTATATTTACACGTATATACCACGTCAAAACAAACCAAACCAGAGCTGCGTTTGCAAGCAGCTCTGGTTTGATTAATATTGGAGAGTAAACAATTTTTAAAGCATGAGGTTTACACCTTCTTGAGAATATAAAAAAACCGGCCAAATGCGAGTCGGACTCGCGCACGAAGGGTTCCGAACCCAGGGTGGCGTCAACTATATACGTATGGGGAGGGACACCCTTTAATTTTCAATGTTTTTTATTTTTTGGAATTTTCCTTTATTTGTGCTGACCTTACTTTTTGCCAAATTTCATGATTCGAGGTCAACGGGAATTACCATATAGGTTTTCGACCCAAAACTTATAGGATACTTGCGATTGATCTAGAATTGTCAATTTTGGTTAACAGCAAGGTCTTACAGCAAAAGTAAAGGGTAAATGCAGAAAAATAAAAAAAAGTTGAAAATTAATGTAAATTTTGGTACTTACAAGTTTTTGGCGAAAATCTAAATTTGTCAATATCTTTTATCGTGTAGACTCAGGACCTTGATTTTATACACCTAATTGGGACTATAGACCTCAGTATCTGGTATAAACTTCAACTGTCTAGGTCCACCCGTTCCTGAGAAAATCGGTGGTGACACACGGACAGACAGACGGACAAGAGAGTGATCTTTTAAGGGTTCCTTTTTTTACCTTTTGAGGTCCGGAACCCGAAAAATGAGTTCAGAATGACGATAATGTATATGAAAAACAAACACACAGTTTTTATTTGATTTTGTAAACCCCGGTGACGCTTAAAATTTCAAAACTTTATTTTTATTTTTTATAGGCTTGCATTTGACCACTATCACGCCTGATGTTAAGTGATGATGTGGTCGACGGTAAAGCACGCTTGTCTAGAAGTAACCACTTCATTTTTGACTAAAAGACTCCTAGGTTGTAGTGTAGCTATCACGAATCAAATACTCCGGCAGGGAATTTCACTCCTTAGCTAATGAAAGTATTCGCAAAACGCTTTGTGCTTACTGATGCCGCTATGCCGTACATCTTTTCATCCGATGATGTAAAGGGCTAGGCGGTATCAAAATGACAGTTCCATCGCACACTCCCCGAAATATAACCGGTAAAAATCCGACAGCCTGGCAACTCGGCGACGATGTTCAAGGCTCTGGAGCATTGAGTCGACCAGTGCATCGTTACCGATCAGCCTCTTAGCCCGTCTGTCAATCGACTAAAGTGCATCAAGTAGATATTCGGCCCGTCCCAGAAGTAAACGAAGTACTCCATGCATAACCGAACTTGCACTTTATACAAGTTGAGCAGCTGTTCAGGCGTGAAGTATCGTCTCATCTTTGCAATGATCCCCAACTTTTTGGCAGCAAACTGAGCCTTTGCCTAAATTAATGGACCAAAATTGAGGGTCGAAATCATCGATAGATTATATACTTAGTAAATGAGATATTTGAACGATAACAATTAAATAAGTCGTCGCCACGCTTATAAACTTTAACATTAACTTAATATCTATAGAAAACATATCGTAAACATAAATGCGTAGCGGCCATGCCTCCAAAAGTTCCATGAATGCTTTAGCTTGTACTCTCATAGTCTTCGGTAGGTTATAGTTCATTATGATCTTGTTCACTAGTATTTTTGTCTCGCTCCGCGTTACAAGGAGTTTTTCACAAGTAAATGACATCGTGCCAACATTGCAAATCGTATTAAAACACCAAATCATATTGTTAATCAATTCACTTATATGATAATTGGGGGTGCGATAGAAGGAAAGTGATATCCATATTGTTGTAACTATGTATGTAAAGGCTGACACTAAAGTCAAGAAAATCTGAAAGTTGAAAACGTCATTGATCATGGTACAAATTTCTCCGATATTATCATAAGTTGTGGCCAAATCTCTTATTTTTATATTTCTTACCGATGGATGTCCAACGAAATTGAATGTTTGCACGGTCTTAATTTTTGTGTCTCTGACTGTGAAAATCGGGATGTTTACGTCTTGTTTCTCAATAAACTCTTTCAAATAATTATTGATGATGGCCAGTCTACCATTTACCATGATAACATATGAGCAGAAAATGAATACTTCTAATTTCTGAATAAAATATAAGGGCCAAATGACAATCCCCCACAGGACATCTTGCACGCTACACCAATCCGCCACTCCATTAATTATATGCGTTAATATCAAAAAAAATAGGTACTTGTTAAATCGTGATCCCATATTTTTATAAAAGTCTGTACATGTTTCCACTTGCAACATGGTGTCTACTTCGGCAAGCAAAGTCACCATATGAATATTAATCTGACTGATAATAAAATTTGCTGTTATCATCGAAGCAGCGTACTGACAAAGTACCACAAGAGAAGGAAATGTATCCATAGTGTTCTGAATAAAAGTAAATTTCGAGGCAATGCCATCTGGATTTTCTGGCGAAAGAAGGTACCAGAAAAATATAGCAGCATAGATTGAAATAAACAAAATTCCAAAGACTTTTACTTTCCAATTTGGGGAACGTAGCTCTCCATTGATAAGTTGAAATCTGTATATACCACAGCAGTTTTCAAGGATAATTTCAGGTCTGACAGTGTCAATAATTTCAATGATTTTTTGTTTTTCACCATTGATATCCTTCTGCTCTTCATTTGAATCACTGTCATGTTCATTTTCGCCTTGCATGTCTCAAAAAAATATAACTTTTCGACCGATACGTCCGTTAGTATATGACACAATGAATTAAATTGTTTTATCAAATGTATATCAAGAAAAAATAAAGTTCCATTATGGTAATGCTATTTGCCCGTGTTAGAATTTGATGTATATGTGACGTCATTAAATCATAAATTTTAAATTTCAAGTCATAATGGTTTGCTACATAATACATACCTGTCATATTTATTGAGCACCTACCGACAAATGTCGAAGTACCTAACTAAATTATTATTGTGTTGTCAACTACCTACAAATGTAAAACAGTACCCATCTAAGCAAATATTGTTGTGTGTACAGGAAATAGCTCTAAACTTATATTTAAGCCACATTGATGATATTCCTATAAATTATTACGTAATTTGGAATGATCATTGTGATTTATCCTGGATTTTATATTGCTATATTAGTTATTATAAGTCCTTTGAAACAATTAGTAAAATACTTTCTAAATAAATATCGAATATTGATGAAGCAGGCGATATTAAATTCCTTGATTGTCTCGTTACGTTTTAAAATGGTTTCATTACAATTTATAATGGATTATTGACCTAATTGCCGCGCCGTTTTCTCATATTGGACGTATTGAGACACAGACTTTTGTGTGAACTACAAGCCAGTACAGGCCAGATATAGGTATTATTAGTTTCAATATTTGGTGTAAGATCGACTACACAAGGCTAACGTAAGTTATTTGATATTATAACTTTATTATTGCTAATGGTTGTGTTGAAACTGTATCTATATCGTATTATGGCCTTTATTCCTGATATGTTATATTGATTTAAGGGCTAGTCTATGTCCTTTGCCTTATCCTTGTTATTTTGATTCTATAATATTGTAAATACTTTATGTGGTTGTAAAAGATATCGATAAATACTAGGAAAGAGCTTCCGTGGGGTTTGTTGCCCTTCTTCCCCACGATTACTAGATTAGCGAACGGGCGGTAAGCTCAATGAGCCTTCTAAATATGAGTTAATTGACAAGCCTTACTTAAATAAATACCTAGTCTTGTCTTTCTGAGCTTTTATTCATAAAACCCTTTCCTTACACACCACAAACATTGGAACTCTAATACACAGTAAATATCCAACAACCAACTTGTCATTCAAAGCTTGCTTTCTTGTTAGATACCAATACTTTTATATAGAGTTCCATTCATGATTCTAACACCCGTTTGCATTACTTACTCAGAAAGTAGGCGTAAAAGCAAAAATAAGTGTATTAATCAACAAATTAATAATTTAGTGTGCAACTGTGTAAAACCGACATAACTTAAATAGTTTAATGTTTAGAAAATGTTTCGTATTAAACATTACTGTCAATTGACTTCCTACACATATATGCCAGTAGATCATTCTGATTGTCTGGAATACGAGTCTTAGTACTAGCTTATTCGGGATATTAAAAGAAACTAATTTTACAAATAAAGACGTGTCTTGTCTTCTGTCCAAAAGACCAGTACAGATATTTCAGCCAAAGGATGCAATCTACTAAATGCTATCATTATGTTGCAGAAAATTAAACAAAATGGGTGAAATTATTAATTTAATTACACACATTAATTTTTATAATAGTTACAACTATTACAAACGAAATCTCTAATCAACATCATTCAGAAGATACTGATGCGATTTATTAATTAACACTTTTCGCACAAAAAGATACCGAGGTAGAAAAATCAAAAAGATTATAATCTACATGTATTTAAGATTAAAATCAAAATACATATTTTGCCCATTACTAGTGTCACAGTAGAATTTTTGCATCTGTAGTGCGATGCAAACCAGACAAGTTTAGAAACTAAAAGGCAAAATACTTAGATATATATTACTTAGACGAAATGAGATATTTGAATTATAACAATTAAATATGTAGTTGCCACACTTATAAACTTCAACATCAGTTTAATATCTATAGAAAACATATCGTAAACATAGATGCGTAACGGCCAGGCCTCCACGAGTTCCATAAATGCTTTTGCTTGTACTCTCATTGTCTTCGGTAGACCATAGTTCATTATAATCTTGTTCACTAAAACTCTTGTCTCGTTGCGAGTTAGAAGCAGTTGTTCGCAAGTATATGACATGTTGACAACGTTACAAACCGTGTTAAAACACCAAACCATAACGTTTATCATCACACTTGAGTCATAGCCAGATGTGCGGTAGAAAGAAAGCGATACCCATATAATAATAAGAATATAAGTAAAGCCAGACACAAGAGTTAAGAAAATTTGTAAGTTAAAAACGTTATTTGTCATGGAACAAATTTCTCCCATATTATCGTAAGCGGTGGCCAAATCTCTTATTTTTATATTTTTTGCCGATGGACATCCGATGAAATTGAACATTTTCTCGTTATTAATTTTAATGTCCCGGATCGTAAAAATAGTTACCATCTTCTTGGCTTGTTTCTGAGTAAACTCTTTCAAATAGCTGTTAATAATCTTTAATCTCCAATTTACCATGATTATATATGCACAGAAAGTGAATAGTTCTAATTTCTGAACAAAAAGTAGGGGCAAAATGGTAATATCCCACTTTCTATCTTCGGAAACATACAAATCCAACACTGCATTGAATATTTGAGATAGTATGAGAATTATTAGGTATCTATTGAGTCGAAAACCCACATTTTTATAGAAATCTGCACACTTTTCCACTTGCAATATGTTGTCTACTTCCGCAAGTAAAGTGATCATACGAATATTCATCGAACTGATGACAAAATTGGCAGTTATCATTGCGGCAACGTATTGAAAACATACAACTAAAGCTGGAATGACTACCATCAAAACCCCGACTCTAGATGTTTCAATCAGTTTAGAAGGTCCAGGTAATAAAAAACAGAAAAATATAGCAGTATAGATTATAACAATTAAAATTCCAAATGCTTTCATTTTCCAATTTGGGGGACGTAATACTCCGTCGACAAACTGAAATCTATATATTCCACAGCAAAGCTCAAGTATAATTTCAAGTTTTAGGTTGCTAATAATATAAAAGATTTTATTTTTTCCGCCGTAGTGATTCTTCGGCTTTTCAATATTTGAATCATTGTCTTGTTCCTTATTCTCTTCCATGTATGTGCTACAGTTTTTTTATGGATATTGAATAAGGACGTCCGTTAGTAGAAATAAGACTGTAAGATATGAATTACCGCACTTCATGAATTTCAAATTGGCCATAAATAAATATCGTTCCATTACAATAATGAAGCGTTTAGCGTATCTATCTGATGGTGAATGATAAAGTAAACAGATGTAAAGTCAATTTATTATATTGATCAATATTATTATTTTTAGTGACTAAGAGCAGGTCAACCAGTTTTATCCCGACTAAGCAACTCATTTTGTGGCGAACTGACTATATTGCATAAATAATTTCAATGTATTTAATCCTTGCAGCTTAGTCATCCTTCCAGCTTCTACAATCTGAGTAAACATTAGGAACGCTTGTTGCATGTGTGCGTTTGCTTGTTTGCCTGTATATGCTGCTTGTTTGCTGCTGCGTGAGATATTCAGTTTTTTTTTTAATCTGGTATTTCAAATAATACAACTGTTTGAAAATACATATTGTGATTCCAGATTTAGTTTAGGACACGTTTTTGAACAAACTTTCTAATGCCTAATATTCTTAGACTTCATAGTGCGAATTCTACGCTACTAAACTATTTAATAATGTCATCGAAAACTCATTAGTCGTCGGTGGAAAAATTTAAAAAAGATATTTGCACTGTATTGGGCACATTGTGCATGCTTCTACCAAGACAAGCAACGTTGAAACGTAAATTAAACTGTTGCCGTTTTGTTTTGCATAGCAGACTAATAAAAAATCTATAATTTATTTTATTTTACAAATACCAACACACGTTTATTCATTAAAAAACTTTTGCCTTTAGAATATCAGTAAGATATAATATTAATAAATGACATATATGTCTAAATGGTGTATAAATAGTCACACACAACGTGCAGCGAGGTTAGGGTAAAAATGAATGGGGAAGAACATTTTCTAACAACAGAAGTCTGGCAAGTCTACATAAGATGAGTTATTTGAATAATAACGATCAAATAGGTTGTCGCTACGCTTATAAACTTTAAGACCAACGTAATATCTACTGTAAACATATCGTAAACACAGATGTGTAACGGCCAGGCCTCCACGAGTTCCATAAACACTTTAGCCTGAACTCTCATTGTCTTCGGTAGATCGTAGTTCATTACAATCTTGTTGACCAAAATCTTGGTTTTACTTCGCTGCCAAAGTAATTTTTCACAAACAAATGCTAAGGCAACCAGATTGCAAACTGAACTGAAACACCAAATACCCAAGGTGACTAAATCAGTAGAACAATGTGTTGGTGTCTGGTAAAAATAAAGCGCAGTCTTCATAGTAATGAGAACATAGCTTAAGGCAGACACAAGAACTATAAAATTCTTGAAGTTAAATGCTTCGTTAATCATGAAACAGGTTTTGCCGATAGTGTCGAATATGGTCGCCAAGTCTCGTATTTTCATATTTCTTTCTGAAGCTCGTCCAATAAAGTTAAAATATACCTGCGACTCTTTTTTTCTGTTCCTGACAGTAAAAACATTGTAATTTTTTTGCTCCTGTTCAAAAACAAATGCACGCAAGCAATTATTGATCACATTCAATCTACTCGTCACCATGGCAATGTATTTAAAAAATGCAACTATTTCAAGTTTATGTACAAAATATACATGAAACACGATGACAGCCCACCAGAAATCTTCTTCTCTAAAAATGTCTAAAACAATATTAAACCCGTGATTAATAAAGAGAACAAATAAGAATAAATACGTCCTAGAACGTGAATTAATATAATAGTCGTTTAATGTTTCGACGTGCAACATGTTATCTATTTGAGCAAACGTTGTGAAGATGCGAATATTCAACCTAGAGATGGCAGGAAAGCCGACTTTGATTGAAGAACTGACGTATTGAATAAACACCGCTATAGTAGGCATTTCTTGCATAATTCTCCATCGGCCCGTCCACTCCACTGAAGTGCTCGTATCGATCCGTCTTCTTAAGATTTCAATGAACACTATACTATAAGCTATTATGTAGACCGTAGAGACCGTTTTCATTATCCAGTTGGGAGGTCGTAACTCTCCATTCACAAGGCGAAATTTATATATTCCGAAGCAGTATTCTAATATCATTATAGGCTTTATAGTGTGCATAACTTGTATGACCTTATTCCTGTAGTTACTGTCATCCATCAGTTCGATGTTTGATTTATTTACCCGTTCCTTCACTTTTGTTTCGACGTCTCTCATTTTCTGATAAACTACTTTTGGGACGTCTACTATTTGAAAAATTATAACACAAAATGAATTATTTTTCGGTCACTAATTAAATGTCAAATGTCTGAGTCCATTTCGATAATAATCATCTATTCTTATCTTCTATAGTTTCTATCCAAATAAAACTATCCAGTTTACACAGCCTATATAAATAATGGATGAAAAGTGGAAGTTAAAATGTTTATTTTAGTAATAGTCTGGAAGTTTACTAATACAAGGTATTTGGAACATAGGTAAAGATCCAATATTTTTATATCCTTAACTCTAATTTTCATTTCTTTACACTCAGCGGGATGTTGAATCATCATGAGGGTTGATCAACAAATATGCCACGCATGTTGTGGATCTGGTATGGTAGGTAACATGGAAAATTCTAGGCAGGACATGAATTCATATCATTTTGTTACCATTACCTTTTCAGTCATTCTTATCTACGTTTTTCGATGAATTGTACAAATTTAAGTGTTTCTTTTCTATACCTAACACGCCGCTGCTTATGTACTTTGTGGTATTGCTTTTTTTTACTTTATTAATAATAACAAAATTCATAATAATTAATTACGATCTAGCCTAAAAGACTAATAAGCAATTTAACTCTAACTTAATGTGTTTCGTTATAGATTATGTTACAACTAAGAATAGTGTCCATTTGCACTTTTACACAAGTCCGTAGCACTTTCTTAGAGTCTGATATTATTTATAAAACACTATGTTCATGTGTTATATGTATATCACAGCGTTGTCACTATTATTCATTTACTACACTAATTCAAAAGGTTTCGTTCTTTTTAGCCTACGCACTAAGTCTGTATTGTCTAGCAGCTGGATAGCCTCAACATTCACGTGTCGATGAAGTCTGTGTTCGTGGGCTTCAGCAAATTTTTGGATGATGGCGGTGACGAATTCCGATTTAAGGTCACGGTGAAGATCGTCATTTCTTATGTACCCGGATGCATTTGCAGCATCCCTGAGCACATTATTTTGGAATTGCTTGATTAATTTGATGTTGCTTTGTTTAGTACAGCCCCAAAGTTGGATACCATACGTCCAAATTGGCATTAGTATATGCTTGTATATGTTTATTTTATTATGTACTAGCTTTTACCCGCGGCTTCACTCGCAGTGAAACCATTATATATATATTTTTTTATAAGAAGTATCCTATGTTACTTCTAATACCTCCAAGAATATATGAACAAAGTTTCATGATGATCGGTTCAGTAGTTTTTGCGTGAAAGCGTAACAAACTTACATTCACATTTATAATATTAGTATTGATAGACAAGATTTCCTTCCGAGTAACCAATACATATTTTTATAACGTATGTCGAGTTCCTGTCTTTTCTTTTTGACATGAGCTTTCCAACGCAACTTGGCATGGAGAGCCGTCGGTAAAACAAATGAAATTCGGATGAGAGGACCTTTAACTATGCAAGTTTGAATGAACCAGCCATAGCCCAGCAATAGCCAGAAATATACTTTTTTTATAGGAAGTCATTATAGCAAGTCGTTTGACTTGAATAAAACATAATTCACACATATCATTAATATTTATTATACTGTTAAAACCCTTTCCAAGGAAGTAATAAAACCTTATATAATTAAACGCCGGAAACGTGAATAGGGGGTGCTTAACATAATAGTTTGTAATGTTTCATAATAGTTTAGGATCACTTACTAATTACTTAACTACACAAAATGTGATATTTGAATAATTACAATTAAGTAAGTGGTCGCCACACTTATAAACTTCAACATCAGAGTTATATCTACTGAAAATAAATCGTAGATGTATATCCGTAACGGCCAGGCCTCCACGAGTTCCATAAACGCTTTAGCTTGTACTCTCATTGTCTTTGGTAGATCGTAATCCATTATTATCTTGTTAACTAGTATTCTAGTCTCATTACGAGTTATGAGCAGTCGTTCACAAGAAATTGACATGATACCAACGGTATAAATTGCACTGAAACACCAAACTGCAGTGTTAATCAATTCTCCTGAATTACTCGCAGGGGTCCGATAGTAGTACAGCGAGGTCCATATGGTAATAACTACATACGTAAAGGTAGATACCAGAGTCATAAAAATTTGAAAGTTAAAAACTTCGTTGATCATAGAACAAATCTTTCCAATGACACCATACATCGTCGCTAAATCCCGTATCTTGGTATTAGAATTTGCTGCACGACCAATGAAATTTATATTGTTTTCGATTTGTTTGCTGTTTGTAACTGTAAACACTGTAGTGTTTCTCTTTTCCTGTTCTTTGACAAATGTTTTTAAATAGTCGTTTATCATTGTTAGCCTGCGTCTTACCATAGAAATATATTTACAAAAAGTCAGTATTTCGAGTTTTTGAATAAAATATAAAGGAAGGACGATTAGTCCCTTTACGGTGATTTCAAATGCGGTCACTAAGTCTATCACACAATTGACCATATGAGAAACACACAAAACCAACAAAAAGCCATATGTTTCCATTCGCGATTTTCTGTAGAAGTCATTGAATAAATCCGCGTGCAGTATAGTATCTATCATGGCAATCTTATTGAAGATGCGAATATTAGCGGAGTTTACAAGGAAAGAAGCTGTTATCGTCGAGGTAGTGAATTGTATGAGAACCACAATAGGGGGCACGTCGTCCATAATATCCACAGATTTAGCAGTGCCAGACGCAATGGCTGAGAAATCGAGAAATGCCATAAACACTGTTAGAAACACTACAGTACATATAATTCCGTATGTTTTCATTCTACAATTAGATGGTCGTAGCTCTCCGTTAGTATAATAAAATCGGTTAATTCCATAGAAATACTCAAATAATATTAATGGTTTTATGGAATAAATCACGTTAGCCAAAAAGTCACGCTTCCTCTCAAGATTTGGTTTGCTTCCTTCCACTTTGCCTTCGGCCATTCTTCGGTTGAAAAAGAGACGTCTTTATTATAGTGTGTCAAAGTTTAAATTGAATTAGAGCCCAACGTTCTACATGTCTTTGTAATGAAATGGAACATTACCAATTCGAAAATGAATTGCTTGATGGAACAATAAAATATTCATTGCCACTACTGCATGGGTGGATGGATGGGGTTAACACCATCACGAATTAAAAAAGAGGTAACATTAAATAGACCTACACAAGCACTTATATTAGTGAACGTTATTAAGTAAAGCGGTAAGGGGTGAATTTCAACAACTACGCTTTTTTTTTATTTTGGAGAAACGACGCTTGGATTAAATATATTTTAAAATTATGGGTTTGCAAAATTATAGGTTAGGCTAATTTATTTCATTTTTGTAGCATTTTTAAAGCTAATCATTTCATAGTAACCCAGTACAAATCAAGAATTAAATCGCTAAAACTTGATGTAGTTCTGTTTTTTTTAAAATGTTGTATGGAACAATTAGGGTAGTGTGCAGTTTGCAACTTTGAAAAACCTCGCTGCGCACCACACAGAAAACTGCGTAATTTTGGGACATTTTTCACTTTTTGCTATAAAAGTCATAAACTATAAGTTTTCGACAAACAATATTTCGTAGGGAGGTATTATTTAAAGTTAACATAAAACGAAGCCCAACCGCAGCTCTACAAACTCTATAGAGACCAAGCTATGACCTTTCGAAAATGATTCATTTTTCCTGTCCACTTTTGTTTTTGAAAATTTTCGCCCCTCGTACTCGGAGGTCGAATGTTCAAATCCGGGCAACTATCAATATGACTTTTTCAAATTCATTGTACTTTAACAGCTAAAAGAAGCCTTTACTTCAACTCTTTGATATGCAAGTATGCTGGATGAGATTTATTTTCTTTATCTTTGCACCTATTCTCTGTTCCTTCTGCTTGTATTTTTATGACTGTGCTGAAGACGGTCATTGAGATGAATGAACTGAGATTTTCGGAGATGATGCAAATCCATTATAATGAGGAAGTAGTGGCCAAAATAGAAATAGTTTGCGTGATTTAGTCATGAAAATAAAACATGTATGGATTGTATGAGACTACACAACACTACCATAACTGCTCCGTACAAAATACCAAAAAACCCGAACTAAATCGTGATTTGCGACTTTAGGCTATAGGGGTTCGCAGCTTCCGTTAGTGAATTGTAAACTGAAATTATGAATCAAACTATTACGTCAGAGCCATCTATAATGTTATTGTTACTTTAATCCCTGTTGGCTTTAGCATGGTGCATATAGATGGCATTATATTATATAGTTCAGCTATTCAGCACTAGATGACGCTACTAGTACCTACTTTTTCCTGTGCGGAAAGGTTTTTTTCTCTGTTTCATAATTTTGCCAGAGAACACTACTATATTATTTATTTAAGTGACTATGCAGATGACATTCTAATATATTTATTATCTTCAACATCCTACACAATGGGCTTCTACGCTCGTGTAAGCCAATTAGGTAGTAGGGACGTCGTGACAGTAACAGAAATGCGTACGGTGCAATTTTGAAAAGGCTTTGTATCCCGAGCAAAACTAAAACTTAAAGTAGTTTTTAAGGTTCCGTAGTCACCACGAACCTAATAGTTTTACCATGTTCGCCTGTACGTCCGCAGCTTAGCTCAGTGACTCTTAGTACTAGGAAGCTATAAAGTGGCATGAATATACATATTAATCACGCCGACAAAGTGATAAATAAAACCATTTTTTAGGGTACTTCCTGTGCACGTAAAGTGGCGAAGTTTTTTTTTTCGTGTATCATATGGTGTGAGGTATTGTTAGATAGGCCATTCTAAAACTGGTCTTTGAAAACCATTTTTCGATTCAGGGATCCGTTTGTGTAAAATTAAGCTTTTTAAATGGCAAATATTTGTCAAAAATTTGCCATACCGCCCTGGCATATTTTGGATATGTGTTAAATATTCACGGCAGTAGTATATATGTATAATTCCCGGGCATTATGAATCTAGCAAAGTCAAATCGAGCAATGTAATGAATACTGATTTAAATTTCTATATTTATCACATTGCATGGTCATTATGAATATTGCTGCGTAACGGTTGGGCAATTCGATTATTATTGTCAATGAATTAGCCCAAGAGCGAGCGAAGCTAACTCGGGAACTTAGGGCACCCCGACACGGACAGGTCATCTCCTTCATGTTAGGTTATTTCAGACCCTGGCGGCGCTCCTATTTCTGCTTGCTGGGCTATGTTGCTTAAATAGTAATCATACTTACCTATTCAGTATTAAAACCAATGTCAACATTAAAATAATTTGAAAATCACATCTTTTTATTACCCGGCCCAATAAATGATGGGCATTATTCAGAAAGCCCGGTAAAGTAAATTATTTCTATAGTTTTTATCATATTGCCTACTCATATTAGGCATTTTTCAAACTGCCCGGGTATTATGAATAATGCCGTATTAATCAGTTGGTCCATAATCATACATAACGAAATTAAAAGGGAAACTATCACAGCTTAGTAGGCTTTATAAGTTTACGAGTATTAATCGACCAACTTATAAAATGTACTTGGCAAAGTAAAAAAATGTATATTGATGTATGGGGACAATAGTTTTCGAACAGCTTAGTTAATTTTGTCCCTTCGTTAGAACAATGTTCGGTGCTTTCATTGTTTATGAACGTTAGTAATGACGTCAGCTATTTATTTTGGTGAATGTAGCTGTTCATACGGAACCCTCTGTGAGCGACTTCGACTTTCTCGCACTTGGGCAGTTTTTCTTTTTCTGATGATTAGTAACCGTTTCTGCCAACCCCCTTGGGGAAAAAGGCGAGAGCATATTATGTATGGATGAGTAGCCGTAAATGGTTATTTTTGTTTCTCAAAACAATGAGTCTATTTAAACTCATAGTTATTAGGTACACGCATATACTATCTAACTATGAGATTGAAAAAACAGGACTACCTACTGAATGAACTAATATGAGAACCTACATTGAGTAGGTAGCTTAGCTGTTGATAATTTGGTAACATACTATGTAGGTATCGCTCATTTACTATTTTCGAATTTATTCAAACAAAAAGAAGAAAAAATACTAAACGAACAATAATACAAAATGTACTAATTTAGAAAATAATGATGTATAAATGAGCTGTTACACAACAACTTAAGCCTTAGGTAAATAGGGTGGGTGGTTTACTGAACATTTGTTTTTTGTCCGTCAGGTAGATAAATAAAAAATATTTGAACCTTTTTTTTCTTTTGACACAAACAAAGTGACAACGATATAATGCGTTGAAATATCGTGTCACGTCACGCCGCTAGTACACTTTATACTGCCTTAGTGACGTCACAAGCCCCGACTCCTGAACTTTGATGCGCTTTAATTTTGCATTTTCTTTTGATTTGGTAAAGCAAAATATATGTGTCCAATATTGTTTGATAATCTCACTGACGGTCTAAATATAATAAAAAAAATCTACCCAGGAAACATCGCTATTCTAGAAACGCACTAAAACTGCTTTAGTTCTCACTCATTTTCTTGAAAGCTCAAGAATTTTGGGGAGACTCAAACTAAATAAGTTGAAATGGTGGGTTGGTGGTGTGTACTGTGTATTCACTACACTTTTTTTTAAACGTTCCTATTATAATTTACCTACTATATTGAATCTTTAAATAATTATGTAACTTAAAACTATTTAGGTAGGTACTGAAACTGCTAAGTGCAGTCAAATTACAAAAGACTACTTCGAACTTTCTTCTAAGTCCCCATCTGACTTCTTAAATTATATCAACCTATCCGCAGAATCTGTTGGAAAAAGTATCTAAGATTCACTGGTCTTATTTTTTCCCCTAAAATCTGACCTTTATTTCCTATATCCTTCAGGTAGTTCTGAAGATTAAAACACCACGTAGATACATAAGTGGTTAAGTTTGCAAGTTCTAACTGTCAGAGGTCCCAGCTGTATGCGGACCTGCGCTCGCTCTATCGACCGGCCGGCCTCTAGGCATGGCTCGCTCTTGTCGATAAACCAACTAATGTATTGGCTGAAAAAATATGTATGGGATTGCCAAAAAATTAGGTTCTGTGTGAGATGTCTCAGATTCATAGAGCATTGTGATGGCGAAGCTGCCCAATGTAGGTAGATTCAAATAGATAAATAGTTTGTTGTGTTGTTCAAGTTCCACTTAAAACTTCATCAGAATCAAGATAAAAAGCCTAAGCTTGTTTTTGGATTTTAATATTTGACTAGATTTAGCGGTTGGCTGGGGTCAAGATAAAGTCAATTTACCGGTATATAACTATAACAGTCCCTAAAAAGCATGTGTGAAGCTTTCAACTTACAAAACGTTCACGCTAGAAACAGTTTTTATGCGCAAACGATTTTTAACGTATTTGGTATCGATACCCAGCCCCAACCTTACGTGTGAAGCGAGGACTGCGAGGTGCCGAGGCGGCGCGGCAGTGGACGCGCGACAGACGCGCGGGCTGCTCTACGCGGCCCCGCTTCGGCCCAGGCCATACACCTAGCGACCGCCACCATGGGCCAGACAGCCGGCGCCGAATGCACGCCCGAAGATGACGACTCAGAGCCACGCATTCGTGTCAATCCCACAGAAAAATCATTGGTAAGTCAACCCGCAAAAGCTCCTTTTTTCCCCCATTCTTTCATGAATGAAATATAGGCCGCTTTCACGCGTTTAGAAACTTTTAAGCAGACTCTCAGTCGTAATGATGCTATAGACTTCGTTAATTGCTGAATTAAATGTACATTCATGTGTCGTAAAATTTACGTAATAGGTACAAGTTAGGGGAGCAATTTACGTCGACATATTGGTAATTTTACTGTCAGAATATATAATGAGGTTTCAGCTTATTTGGAGGTTTTCAGTTGCATTTGCGTGTTCAATAAGTATTAGTAAAATTTTCAATAAGAACGTCAGCTTCTTTGATATGATACCAGTATTTTCTGTGACACTAATCGTTAAAGCCCGCAGTTGTTTTTATAGTTTGCAGATGACTATATTATAGGTAGGCAATAAATCAATAGAATCACGTGTGGACTGGTTTCCAGACACCCTCCTATTATGCAGAATTGAAGACTCTAGAAAGCTTCTATTTTTGTATTGTATTTTAATGAGTTGAAATGGTAAAACAAAGGTCAACTTGGGTTTTTTTACCCACCCTGAACTTTTTACTTTAAGAACTTACTTATTTCTGAAATTGGAAAGCTAAATAAAAGGAAAGCTTATCCGATATGTAGGTACTCGTATACCATAACTAGGTAATATCTACTTTTTTCTTATACCGGTACACGTTAGTAACTATTTAGTAATCTGTGCCGGTGCCTAGCAAAACCGAGTAAATTGATTCAGCACGTCGGCGATCTATCCTATGAATCTAGGTCTGAAAGGCTATGTTCAAACATATATTTATTAGGCTTTGAAAAAATCTAAGTCTGAAGTCATTCAGCATCTATAAAGAATTTTGAACTAAGGTGTACCTTACTATCACCTGTGGTAGTTCCTGTACCTACTACGCTAAGTTGCTAGCATTTAACTTTTTTTTATTTTTATTTATCGATAGGCTCGCGTTTGACCACTATCTCGCCTGATGGTAAGCGATGATGTGGTCGACGGTGAAACACGTTTGCCTAGAACTAACCTATTCACTCTTGACTTATAGACTTAAAGGTTGTAGCTATCAGGAAACAAAGACTCCAGCAGGACTAGATTTAATCTTATCATTATAATCCATGGTAGGTTCCTATCTACACGTATCACTCCATCTAGTTTGTCTTAGCGCTTACCTACCTACTTACAAACGATCATAGGAACATCGGAACATGTGACCGTGACCCAATTAATCCTCTTCAAACAAAAAACCTGAACAAAGCATCTCAACCAATTCTCTAAAATGTCACGTATCCAAGCATTTTGAGAAAGAGATATAAAGACTCACCTTGCTACTTTATGCAAATCAAATCATATTTGTAACCAACTGTTTTGTTGATCGCTGATTCGGGAAAAAAAAACAAAAGCTGAATTTTACGACTTAAGCGAAAAGGGAATCGCAGATTGCCCTTCGTCATGAACTCTAACGATTCGTGGAGGGATTGCTTATAATGTGTTGGGTAGGTACTTACCTTAAAACGGCAGCAGGCTGTGATTTTATTTGAGCGTTGAGGATTCTGCATTTTGTTCAGGAGTTCTGATTTCTGTAAGCGGCAGCGCTCATGGCTT
Source organism: Orthosia gracilis (assembly GCA_947562075.1). Taxonomy (NCBI): domain Eukaryota; kingdom Metazoa; phylum Arthropoda; class Insecta; order Lepidoptera; family Noctuidae; genus Orthosia; species Orthosia gracilis. The sequence goes on along the minus strand of OX387270.1, from coordinate 7,415,682 downwards.
CAAATCGCGAAAAGCTAAAATAAGAAGATTAAATATCATGAATTTGCATACGATCCATGTTATTTTCGATCGATTTTTCAGAACTTGTACTAGTAGGTTACAAAACTTGAACAAGGTGGGCCCAAAGTTTCACCCGATGTTCTTTGGCTGTAGGTTTTTTTTTTTAAGATTAAAAAACGGTAGTTCTTCTTTTGTAATAGATTTATTTGATGTCTTAATTTCCAATACGTCGGGGAAATGATATCGGCAAAGTAATCGCTGTCATCAGAATTGATTAACATTCGGGCCCGATTTTTTGCCCTTATATAGAATATTTATCGCCGGAAGTTCTGCAAATAAATATTCTCTTTAAGGGCTTCAAAAGTCTTAGGTTTATTGACATAGACCTACAAAAAGAAGTCTGGAACGGTTAAATCCAACGACGATATATATTCTCTTTGGTTAAATCAGTCAGTGTTGGCCAACAGTAAACAAACGTAAACAGCCCACGCAGTGGCGGATTTGCATTCTTGGCCGCCCTAGGCCGTGTAGTGCCATCCATCCCTTTCTCAGGGCCCATTATTATTTACTATATGAATTCACTTTCTTGCCAATTTTTATTGAAATAGATATATAAATTAACTTTTAGGCTTAAACAGTAACGGTAAAACGGGATCCTATTACTAAGACTTCACTGTCCGTCAGTCTGTCTGTCTGTCTGTCTGTCACCAGGCTGTATCTCATGAACAGTGATGGCTAGACAGTTGAAAAACCAGCGCTGTGGCTCTGTCTTGCACGCGATTCCCAGCATTATGCTGAGCGATGACCATTTTGCGTGGTTGTGACGCATACTCTGTATTTGTATTTTAAGTTTTCCTTGTTTTTTTTTTTATGGTATGCGTCGTGCCTGGCGCAAATAAACGTTTTTTCTTTCTTTTTCTTTCTTTCTATTTCTGTTGGCGCTATAACAAAAAATACTAAAAACAGAACAAAATAATTATTTAAGTGGAGTTCCCATAGAACATACGTGTTTACCCTACGTACGGAACGGTAGGTGTACGATACCCTTCGTGTGCGAGTCCGACTAACACTTTTTAATTATGTATATAACCGGTTTTTTTAATTATGTCGTGATAAAATAACACATCTCTACATTTCTTATTGCTAACATCTGTTGCTTTATACATTGTCATGTGCATCTTTAGGGCATGCCACAATAGCGGCGGCAAGACCCATTATGAGGGAGTGTATACGGCCGCAACGCAAAATTCATGCGGTCCAATACCTGGCCGGACCGTCATGAAATGTGTAAGCATTCCAGCGCCCCGGCTAAATGTAGCTGAAGATACTTCAGAACACCGTGTGGTTTTCGTCAGTTAGAGTCTGACATACACCTTCGTCCGCCCCACGGCGGAGGACATCCATCCATGAGGATGCCCGCAAGATAAATAAGCGGGGTGCATCTTCAACAACTTGCCTCGAATAAGTTTGTTTGGCCTATTCATAAAACAAACAAACACAATAACAGAACAAAGTTTGTTGACTTATGCTCATGAACTATACAAGAAAAATGCAAGAGCGACCGAAGCGAGCTCGAAACACCTCCACCTCCTTGATCACGATCCACCTTTTTGACACGATTGGTCGCCCTAGGCCCGGGCCTACTGGGCCTTAGGGCAAATCCGCCACTGCTATATTAATGGTGGGCTGCCCACCAGTAACTTTGAGTGGATGTGATGGCTCTTCTCACATACGCGGATTTTCGGTGCTCCAGAAGTAATAATGTGGCTCTTCGGTCTTCGATGAAAAGTTGTCTCATTAATCCGCGTGTTCTAGAATTATATCGATTCATGACTTGTTGATGTGTAGATATATTTATAGATATGTTTACTTTCAAAATGTTAAAGTAGAACTGACATTTTCTGCTGCCATTTGTAATCATTTAATAAGATGCTATATTTCCCGACAGACTGATTACTTAAATTTTGTGTCACCCAGTACTATTGAATATTTGTGTGTTCAGTTAAGTACCGTTAAGTACCATAGTATTACTGAAAAAATATTGTATAAAAAATATTAACGGAGAGGTCGTCATAATCATGGCGGCGACCTACCTTGAATCTTTTTTACCAATCATTATTGTGTAGGACTACACCAAGACTACACCATATTTTTTTACAAAATAAATTCAAAAAATAAGAACTACACTCTGCTGAAAGTAATATATATACAAAGGTTTTGTGTATTTTTTAATATTTAACCAAAGGAATGATTGATGAGTTAATACGTATTAAAGCTTCTCTTTTGAATTGACAATTAGGTATTTATCTACTAAAAGCTGAAATTAGTTTAGTTCCAAACAAAACAATCAACTTACCACTATTCAGTCGTTTCCGAAAATATGCCACATTATATTATTGATTGTGTTTAAGTACTTATTTACAAAGCTAATGGGTGGAAATATTTAATATTTTAGACGACGCCACGTGCGCTCAAAAACAATTTTCGCCATTCGCCGTTCGCGCCGTACATACGCACTTCGCGCGTTTTTGTTTTGACGTTTAGCAGTTGTCGGCCTGACGGCAGAAAGAACGGTTCTAAACGCGTGCGTTCTGTGAAACGAAACGTCACAGATTCGTAAGCAAATCTGTCAAATTGAATTGTTAATTTTTTAATATCTTTATTTTTATAATGTTTGTATTATTCCAGTAATTAAGTAAGTTTTATTAATCATTTTTGGACTACAAATAATTTTAATTCTCGTTGATTATAATTAAAAAGCTGTTAAATGTGGAATTGTGCAATTCGTATTTGTACTGTCAAAATTAAACTTTTGTTATTGTAAAGTAAGGTGTTAAATTCATCTGTTTTCCCTTGAACTTGGTGTAATTTCAAACCAGCCAGTGCCAGCTGGAAAGTGACTAAACGTTCTATTTTCTGTTGTTGTTGTGTAAAGTAGTAAGAAAATAACTGAAGAAAGATGTCGAAGGTGTCCCTGAATAATGTCCCATCGAATCCTCGTATCAATCGCTTGAGAACCTTTTCTAGGGTAAGTGTTTTACATTATAAATATTTTAAATTTTCCACACCTGAAATCCACTAGTGATTTGGCTAATATTAGATTATAATATTTGAGGTTACGTATTGTAATCGTATGCTTTGGGGGAGGTTTATTGCTAGGCTGGGCAAGCTGAAATCAAATATCAAAACAGAATGTGTTATCTCTAACCATTACGTATACCTACGTGTTTTATAATTCCCATGAATTAAGTTCTCCAACCAAACATCCATTTCACAGAGCTGACCACCTGTCAAAGTCATAAAATTACAATTTTCACCACTAAAATTCATTTTAGAACATTTTTCATATCAGCCATTTTTCAGTAGGTACTCATAATATAAAATTCCTACTGTTTTGGTCCAAAATTGAAAAATGTAATATTTTTCTCATTATCTAATAACAATTATTATTGAACCTAATAAGCTCTATTTTTCTGAAATTTGTGATAAGTTTGAACAGAGTTAATTATGTTGTTATTTACTTTTCTGTCAAACTAATTACTTCTTAGAAATACTGGTTCATTACTCTTAATTTTGATCACTTTCTTCATTACTTAATTACCTACTGTTAATGAGATATTTATCTAGAACGGAGGCCTTTACCCAGCTGGTGCAGTACTATTTGTAATTATTATAATATAAATAGGTTGGTAATATAATTCAAAATAATAATTTATTTTCCATTATTTCATTATTATTTATTACAAATAACTAAATAAGGCTCGGACACTAATAAAATTATTCCACAAGTAGGAAATACATATTAAATAATAATACTAGTTTATTATTGTGTTGTCAATTAAAACCAAATATTCAGTTATTTTGTTTTATTTTCTATCTATGATCTCCGTCACATCTTTTGATATTTTTAACATAATAATTTATGGAGTTTTATCTTCTTTCTACTTGATCTTGATCTTACTGCTAAAGATTGTGAAACATTTTGAAAAGTATGTTGCAGTATGTATCTATCAACCTCACAACAACACTCAATTCCTTTGAGTCATAATTATGTCATATCACTCAAATAGGGATGTGGCATCAATCCATTCCATTTAGTCCCGGAAATATCATTCATGCAAGACTTCATATCATGATCAGGGCTAATCATTTTTACTTCACCCTGAAATGGAATTTCAAATAGTTCAGCTGTTATGTTAATTGCCACTATTCATTTGCAAATCAGATTCAGTTGCATTGCGTTCGTTCAGTTAATCGGCTATTGTGAACCGATAATCATGGAAAACGTTCCGCCAGTAGAAAGGGTTGGTATTTACTCATAAATACGGTACCTACTACCTACCTATTAGTTTTGATTGTCTTAAAGTGTAAAATAAATTATTTTTGTAGTTAAAAATACAGTAAATTTGACACTTTAGGCAAATAGTATATAAAAAATAAAAAAATTATACCTACAGTTTGCTCAAAGTTAAGGCATAAAGAATTGAATTACATAATACCAACAAGATTTGTCATGGAAACCAACATGACATGACTTAACATGGTTATAATATGAATTTTATAATTAATTTAGTGACATCAGCTTGAAAGGAATAACATGATATGGAATATGATTAATTTATTCATTTAAACTTCACATACAATAGTGGTACATAGGCGGACTTAATGCCACAAGGCATTTAGTCCGTAAGTTATAATTTATACGAAAAATAAAAATAAAATGTGATCTGGGGGATAATGTAAATTTTTAATACCTTTTCCCGAAAGTATGAGTGACAGTGAAATGTTACAGTAAAAAAATAATGCAGACCTGTATATACAAATTTCATGATTCTGTCCATATTTTCGTCTCTGACGACATCCATCAGTAATGGGGGTGGTACAAAGGGTTTTTTCAAACATTCATCCGGAGATTTTGAAGCAGTTTGATCCAGATAACTCATCCTGCTGACGTGTTCCTAAAACGTTATTCACTCCATTATTTTGTTTCACACCGTATACTTAGTGGCCGGTGTCGTAATAATCAGCTCTAGTGGCATGCGGGTGCCGGCAATTGGCACAAACTGTTATGCGGTCACCATTTTATCAATGAGTAACAGTCCGACTCTACTTGCCAATTTTCGGTATTTCAAATATTGGAAGCAGTAAAGAATATTCTTAGATATCTTATCTTTGAAAAGCTTTTATTTATGAAGGCTCTCATCTTTCTATAATTTACAGATATTCTATGAGAGAGTATAAAGCTCTGTGTACAAATAAAAATTGCGATGTAAATTGCTTTCGGAACCCGCGTACACCCACGCAAATGAAATTTTCTCTTGTGTCGACATTCGTGCCGCGCACAAACTCGTACAATTTTCCCCGAAAATATTTTTCTGAACTCTAAATTCAGCCAACCAAAATATGTACTACCTATTGTGCACGTGGTTTGTTTCCATTAGAACCCCTGGAAATCCTGACGGGGATACCGTCAGTCATCATACCATGAAAGCACTAATTTACTGTCTAGACAGCTCTTTGGTCTGCCTTTTCTGTGATTCTAATTTGCTCTTCGACACTCCTCTGTGAATATAATTTGAGAGTGTGTAATGTCAGTTATCTGTGAATTTAAAAAGCACATCAATCTAAACACTGAAAGAGAGTTTTTTCAGTAGGAGACGTGAAAATATTACGATAATTATCAGTGCATAAACATAAGCACTTTTAATGTACTCAGATACGGCTGGTGGTAGCATATTTCGCAAAAATATTTCTTATCGCAAACAGAACGACGGCTCAGGGGTCTTATCTTAATTATCAAGGATAATACAGAACGCAAAGATAGATAAACTTGTTTGCAAGAAAATACAATAACGTTTATTTTATCATTCTTGCATAATACCTTCACGAGCATGGTATTATTCTTACAGATAAAAGTACTTGATTGGCAGATCTGCAATTACTTTTCCATAACAAGTTGATCTTATGAATAACATCTTGTAGGGTAGTTACTTTACCCATGAAATTATACACGATCTTTAAATGGAAGTGTGTCAGATGATGGAATAAAAACAAATAATATATGATTATTGCCACCATGCAAACATACATAACTTGACGATGATAACGACAAAACGTATTACGAAATACAATTCACTAAGATTTCGCCCAAATAATCTCTATACAAAACAAAACAATTGTACAAAACTGTTATGTACCACTCTATCAAAAGTATCTTACAATCAAACGAATGTCGAGTCTTTGACACTGACAATCCTACACAAGGCTGTTGGAAAACCTTCGTGAGGACTAGTACCTATTCAAGGTTTTATCCATCAACTATAAAGCAAACTGGTCTCTATTACAAAAGCAGAAAGAATACATTATTTTCCACACGTTCAGTCAAGTTCACTGAGAGTCAGTAAAGGAATACCACGGCCAAGTTGTGGTATTAAATTATTAAAATGATAATAATCGATCGTAACGTGCGTGTTTCATTAACATAGTAGAGTAAATGTGCGTGTCTTCGCTTACAATAAGAATAGAAAATGTATTGGTGAATCGTCAAAGTTAGAGCCTGACAATATCACGGTTCTGCAAGGTAAAGATTTTATTGTACCTACCCATTTCGAAAGTCAATTCGCTTTTCCTGAAAATGACAAGAGAATAAATGTTATGCGCCAGGGATTTCCCTCTACTATTCTCTAGCCATTTTGAAGATACAATGTTTACTAACAAAGCAAAACAGCATTTTTTTTAGGCTACCCTCTACTGAAGAACAAAAATAAAACGAATTCGATTTATAGAATGTTGTATCTGTTGTATACCGACGTAACTGAATTAGTACAGATAAAGGATAGTTTGAGAACATAATAAAATATCCAAGGTCATAGAGTCCTATAAGATAAGATTAGAGGGACTTAAAATTTTCACCCCTACTGTCAGCTGAGCAGTTAGTGCTTTGTTAGAAATTAATTTACCTTCATCTTGGCCAGAGTATAAATATTCCTACCTGCAATTTAAAAAAAAAATAAGAGAGAAATTCTACGTCATTTTTACCTTTGTCAATTTTCACCTTTGTTGAGTTAAATATGATTTTTTTCTGTCTTGTATATTACGCCACGAATTTTTTTCTTCTACAAATCTTTTTTGGAGCGACAATAAAATAAATGCAACGCTTCCAAGTATCTATTATAGGTACCATTGTTCGACACAGGATTAAATAATAATAGTGAACAAATGGCAAACGAATTACTTTTTAACCCCCGACGGAAAAAGAGTGGTTTTATAAGTCTTATGTACCTGTTTGTTTGAATATTTGTGTATCTGTCTGTGGCATCATAGCTCCTAAACGGGTGAACCGACTTTGATATAGTTTATCGATAGTGTTCTAAGCTATGTTTAATGAAAATCAGTTCAGCCGTTCTAAAGTTATGGGTTTGTGAGTGTTTTCACAAGATATCGTGTCATAATTACATGTTCAATAGATTGTCAATCGCGGCTTATCTACTATTATAAATTATGTAGCATGAAATAAAAATATGTTGTTTTTTTTTTAATTTTACTTGTATTTCAATTAAACAATATACGATTTTGTTAACAACTATACATAAAAGAAACTAATGTTAAATGTTTATTTATTTCTGCACTCACAAAGGACTTTTAAGAGAAATAACAGATAGAAGAACACAAAGGCTAATGAATGAGGTGAGGTGAATGTCCGTAGAAAATTGCAGCAAAAACTTTAAAGGAAAAGACTCATTGAAAAAAAGAGGCTTATTTCCATTCTTCCCGAGTTTAATTTAAACTGTGTGCGGAGGAGATTACGGTACGATATCGTGGTTTTGTCAATATTAGTTTTGTATTAGGAAGGTGAATGAAAAACGCGTGGTAAATTAATTATGGTTGATATGATCGATGCCCTTATGAAGGATTTCTTTTTTCAATCTGGCCTAGGATTCCTATAATCTCGAAGAAAGATCGATTTTATTATTAGCGTAGCGTAGATATGCCGGAAACAAAATTGTCTTTTTGTCAATAGTAATCGTTGATAGAATATAGGTATCTACATCCTCTTGTTCTATATCCTATATCAACCCTAACGTCTTTTTCAAGTTTTTTCTTAAACTCATGGGTTTTAACAATACAATATTTGAGAAATTTACGAAGACGTTTTCATTGCTATACTACCAGTTGCATTGCCTTATCGTTTGATAAATTCTCGTTTTTCTTACTGCGATCGATCACGCTGCAGTAAGTAGCTAACTAGATAATTGCTTCAACCACTTAAACTTTGAATTTTATTGTAAACAAAAGACCTTAACCGACAGATAAGATTCACTAATGACCGTATTAGCTAAATTATCTTAAAACAGAATTAAACTAGATTATTGGAGCACTCAAAAGTTAAATAATACCGACGATACTCTTTATTCGATCCCTAAAATCTAACAATTGCTTAATAAATTTATGATAACGCCTAATCTATTTAAGGTGATTTTTACGCATTTTGCAGACGGTTTAAAGATTTAATACCCTGATATTTACTGCAGATAAAATGTTAATCTTCATTATTTTAAGCTGTTTATCGATACGCTGTGTCGCTAAGCGTGGAATTATAAAAATAGCTTTTCAACATTATTGGCGCTTACGGCGATTATCGTCTCGATTCGCGATGACCTTGATTGACGATTTGTTTCACGATGTCAATCTTATCCAAATTACATTTTTTCATTTTTGTAATGAAATCTTTAATTTTTTTTTGCTAACTCCTTTAGCATTATGAGCAGGCCGTCTTGATTAACAATTTACTATGCAGCCACTCTGCGTAGCATCGAGCTTGCTACGGAGAGATGTTTGCGTAGCAGTAGCTTGTACGAGTCTACGACCCTGCTCTCGTACTCGTTTAGGAAAAACTATATTTTCTTTGCTGCACTTTTTGCGGTTTTCCTTTTTGCATTATTGCTCTTGCTCATTCTCCTGTTTCTTCTGATTTATTTTCCTATTCGTTTTTATAGCCATTTTACTTTATTCTATTTATTGCAGTTGCGGTTGTGTTCGGTTCATTTACTCGTATGTATGTGTAGATTTTTATCTTATAGGTACCTATTTCATTATTATTGTATTATCTACTTAAAAAAAAAACGTTTTTACAAGAACTACAACCGACTGCCCAATAAAAACACTACAAAGTCAAAAATAACTTCAATTTCGCAAGTCGAAAAGCCAAAAAGCAAAGAAACGAAAACAGGAACACTTTTTTCGTTTCTTTGTTTTTTGACACCTCCTCCTTTTTGGGTATGGGAAGTCGATTAAAAAGCTAGTTCCACACTGTGTTCTGTAATCTTTCTTTAGACGTTACCTTCAGTCGTTGTTTGGAAAATTGTTTATGAAATGGTCACGTTTTTGTCCTTTGGATAAGAAATGTATCAGTAATGCATGTGGGTTAATATAAGAAATGTATCAGTAATGCATGTGGGTTAATAGTTGCAGATTTTTAGGTCAAAGTCTGTAACAATTGTATTGGTATTTGAAGATAGCACATGTAGGAACATTTTAAATTTATCGTCACTATGAGAATATATTCGAACACATGAGACTTCCCGCATGGGGTCCTTGTTGTGGATTACGGCCCACTCCCTCTCACAGAGAGGAGGCCATGTCCCAGCTGCGGTGGAAACATGGCTGAAAATGCAATGGGAATTTATTAGTGTGTCTTTTTTTATTATCTATTTATTATAGTTTAACTGCGCAATTATTATCGTAAATTAACGATTATATTATTTAAATCACTAGTTTATACGTGTGACTGCATCACTTGTCACAAAAAATTGTATGTATTATTAGAAATCACGTCAAACGTATTTTCAAATACCTGTAGTAATAAAATATTGTTATAAGCTTCAGTTGATAGGTCACGTTTTAGTTTTTTTTTTTTACACCGATCGTGGTCATCCGGCCACCTCTACATTTGGACCAAACTCGTCGCATGCGTGTCTATTATCACATTTACCACCGCCTCCTTATAAGTATTGTTTGCTATTGTTTTGGGCACATTATTTTATCACTATTCTTGTGTAATGTTCAAATTATTAGTTAAACAATTCAGAAGTTGTGACATCTTACGTCCTTTTCGATTTGATGGATCAGTAGGTTTTCTTTGTTCATAGCTTACTATGTTTATCAAAGGCCTTGTTGGTTTAAATCTGTATTTCACCCACTCGAGGGACAATACACAGATAAGTGTGGAAATAATGCCACTTTGTCGACTTAACTCAAATAGAGTTGTGAAAACTATCGGGCAAGGAGCCAGGGAACCACTGCACAGTCTTGCAGCAGTTCAATTCGTTATAAATATCATGCATGATTGCATGTGATTTCGTGAGAAAACGTTTAGGTACTGAGATCTATTTTTGTCTCTGTGCACTTCCCATAAAGTTTGTAGTGGCGCTAAAAACTGTACATTTTAATGACATCCTAATTTAAGGGTTCAGTCACTGGGAATTTTCGTCTGCAAACGCCAAAGCTTTTAGAAAACTGTTTTAATAAATTACATACTCTGTTTCATTTAGATATATAATTTCACCAAAAAATAAATACGAAGAAGTAAACGCTGTTTCTGCAATCGAACTTATCGAACAAATAACTTTTTTACAAAAAATACTACCGACTTCCAAATAGGAAAACTACAAAGTGAAAAATAACTTTATTTATGGAAGTCGGTGTCATTCGTAGGTACCATTTTCTTTTTTGTTATGGACACCGACTTCCATAAATAAAGTTATTTTTCACTTTGTAGTTTTCTTTGTACTTCATGTTTATATTTATAAAAAATACAAACATGAAGTCGAACATAGAACCTCCTCCTTTTTGGTAAGTCGGTTAAAAACAAAGAACAAACAAAATACAACAAAACTTACTTGTAGAGCCAGCAAAGACGCAGCTTACCTAAAACATAAATCGGCATGCGCGTTCGTCTATGAGAATATTATTTACTTTACTTAGCATTCATAGGTGTTCAAGGTGCATTTAAATCTTTAATGCACGTGTAACACGATGCATTTATTATTAATGACGGCTTAATTGTCCATACACCAGTATGACAACGCCATTCAACGGCTTCGCACAGATTGTATTGCTCAAATAAGTTTGTTAGTCGTCTATAATGAGCACTGTTGGTAGCCTACCGGATCTTAAAGATATCGAAATAATTAGTATTGTTACTATCAAAGCGCGTGTTGATTAGGATATCGAATTATCTACAGCAAGGACTACAGGCTTATCATTGCCATTGTTGGTTGACTTTGCAACTGAAGTGGGTGTTGTGTTATTTATCTGTGCTATTTAATAAAGTGCTTCTTGACAATGAGTGTGAAGAAAATGGTGAGTGTGTTTTCTTCAATAATGCTCAGTGCGTGATGTGTTCCAAATAAAAACAAACATAATGGCAAAACCGGCTTGTTTAAATAATGGATAAATTGACTTAGTAATGAGTAAATGACTATACAATTAGCACCTGTGCCTCCATTATATTTTTTGTACCAGGTTACGGAACCATGACAAATAATTGGTTTGGTTTACATTCATTAGAATCCCTAATTGAGATTCAGTCTACTCGGACTCTTTAAGTTGTCATTATCCTTCACTGAAACTACTAATATAATCTTGCTAAGGTTTTCTGCACACATATCCTATCTCTTATAAGGCCTCCCTATTCACGACTGATAGGTTCTTCGAGAATAAGGGCGAGATGAAAGAGTAGTTAATTAAACCATACACGGATGACTTCACGGATTTAAAGCCTATCCGATCTAAACCCTAATGAGATGTAGATAGTTCAAATATTGTGCTCATAACTAAAAACTATCGGTTTTTTTGCCGCAATTTATTGTGTCCTGCGGTCTTCACGTATAAAAGGAAGCAGCCTGCGACAGGCGTGCGGCACTAATCAATTAATGGCAATCGAGATCACGTGCGCGGGCGCCGAGGCACACGACTCGACCACGTTGCCTGCCATTGTACGCAGTGGTCAAGCTAAATGCCATTACAGCAGACTAAATAAATTGACCTGAAAAATTACATCGGAAATTCATTCAATAAAAATCCATAGCAATGATTAAGCTACTACATAGATCTGAAATAATTAAAAACAGTTTTCGTCACAGTCGGCGTAATTTTCATTAGATTAAAAATCGATATTTTTTTTTTCAGTTAGAAAATCTGAAAAGTTGGTTTGCCTCTTTCATTAAATATTTTCAGCGTGACTTTTTGCCTTTTATGCTTGAATGGATTCTGAGAATTCAACTAGAGCTTCTCGTAAAAAACCGGTCAAGTGCGAGTCGAACTACGCCGATGATTCCATACCTACCCATTATACCGCCTTAATAAAATTGGTATCATTTTTATTGGTGGCTAAGTTTTAAGTATGTGTGTGTGCTGTAATGGTTGAGTTGCTAACGTGTGGTAGTGCAGGGTGTGATGTGGGCTTGATTTTTATACACCTAGGTAGGGACGGTAGATAGGGACTATAGACCTCAGTATCTGGTATAAATTTCAACTTGCTAGGTCCACCCGTTCCTGAGAAAATCGGTGGTGACACACAGACAGACATACGGACAAGAGAGTGATCAAATAAGGGTTCCTTTTTTTACCTATTGAGGTACGAAACCCTAAAAAGGACAGACATTGTAACAAACTGTTTATCAATCGTCTTACAAGTTGTTTCGTCTCCCACGCAATAATTTCGATATTTTGTTCGAATAATATTTCCGTCTAGTGCAGTAGATGGAAATGAAAATGAACATCGGTCAAAGTGAAATTTAATTTTAGAATTTCGCAGACTCCAAAGTTCATACTAAGGTCAATAACACCCGCAGCAGAAGTTTACGATTGTAAATTCTAAGTTTGTAGTGGTACCATCTGTTGAATGAATATTTATGTGGAGTCAAGATCCACATAGGACGTCCTAATATCAACGTTCTCTTTGTTTACAATTTGTTTAGGTGACTATAAATCTTTCTACACTTTACGAATTTGTTGGCGCACTTTGTATGTGTATGATCATTCGCAAGGGAGACCCATCAAGGTTGTTGCCTTTTTCGTATGAATAACTTTTTTTTCACCAGTATTACCTAGGGTCATTGATTTATTCTTTGTGTATAATATAATTAAATAAGATAATGAAAGCTTTTTACTTGACCGAAGGGCAGCAGGAATTAATTTTAAATTCCATCAATTATGTACCAACGCGGCATCTTTGACATGAATTCTAATCGAAGCCAACAAGATTCTTTGTCTCGGTATGTTGCAGTAAGTACAAAGTGTTAAGGACGTTTGGGCTTCCTCATTAGATCGAATTTTCCGCCTTCTCACGTCGGTATGTGTAAGTACCAATGAGGCCAGGAGTTATTTTAATTTTAGCTGTCAGTGTTTATTCCTCATGTCATGTTTCAATTGTTCATGATGGATAAAAATAACTGTGGCTTCATCCTACACATTAATCGTTTTATAACCTAGGGAAATTATAATATCTACGTTCACAATACATGACAATGAGCTAACTTACTTATAGTTACAAATTGATCATTGATCTTAAATAGAGTTTAGAATGATAAGTACATCTGTAGTTTTCATTCTAAGCTTTATTAAGACGACGACTAACGCCAACGACCTTGAGGGAACAAAACTCGCACTCGTTTCACACTCGCGCGACCCAAAATTTTGTAGTTATTTGTACTTTCCTTATTATTCTATGCCTTAAAAAAAGCCTCAGATCAAAATATAGATAGTTAAATTGCCTTTGAGATGGTGTCGATTTCATTAAAATACGCCCAGCTGTTTTGGTGCAATTTTCGTGTTTTTGTCCGTTTTAGACATAACTTTACAAATTAATTATTAGTTATATGATAAAACTCAAAATTTTCTTAGATATTTTTTTTAAGAAAATGGTCTTATGTAACATATATTTCTACCAAAAAAATACGACTAGCCGTTTGGACGTGATTCTCATTTTAAAATCAGCTACTGAGGGATATCTGCGCCTTAAAGATCAGTTTTGAAAGTAAATGCTGACGTATTTATAACAAATCACGTGAGAGAAAACTAGGAAGTGTACACAGTATTCCATAATCTATGTTAACAAAATAAATCACTAACCCAGAGCAGCTTGTGGTGCAAACACGGACAAGGTCGGCTCCCGTCTGGTGCAAAGGCAAACAAAGCGATGGGCTGTCACAATGACAGCAGTACTCATGCGTTAACAAACCCGTTCTGTTCTGGACAACATGAGAAACCCGTGGAAGTATTTTTGTGTATGAATAGACGGTAATTTTATTGAAAAGAAGAAAGGGAAGGCGGATGTATATCCGCGGCTTCGCTCGCAGTGAAGCCATTTTTTTTTTATATAAGGTATCCTATGTTACTTCTAATACCTCCAAGAATACATGTACAAAGTTACATGATGATCGGTTCAGTAGTTTTTGCGTGAAAGCGTAACAAACTTACATTCACATTTATAATATTAGTATGATATATTGTTTTTTGTTACAACAATTACTAGTTTTGTTTTGTTTGTTATTCTTGATAAGTATAAGCTACATAATCGTATCGTAATTCGTGCCATAATTATTACAAAGTTATCAACGCCTTGGCCTGATTCGCTGCTCTTTTTCATTTTGTTTTTGTTAATAGTTGGGTATCGTTTGGATTTTTTAAATTGATTCTTTAAACAGAATATTTACCTACCTCGGAATTAATTGGCACTGATCTACATTAAATTAAAATAATGTGGAAAATTCGTATATTTTTCCAAGCTTCAAACTTATTATTGTATTGTTCTGTTGACATATTATTTCGTTGGTAATCTTCCCATCCAACAAAATATACGGTCGCCAAATACACGCAGCGAAGTTCACGCTAATCACCGCTTAGTAAACACTTCGCAGTATAGAGTAATTTTCCTCTCAGGCCGTGACTCACCGCTACCGCATTGTTTATATTATTTTAAATTGGTATCATTGGAGATACGGGGAATAGAAACAGCAGGTTGGCAGCACGTGTTTATAACGAACTTTGATGTAAACAAAACTATGAGCTTCGAGTAGCAGTTGCTCTGATTTCAGGTGTTTTACTTTATTCTCGGTTCCAGGTAACCGATGTACAAATTGTATTTGCATCATATTGTATCAGATTACCCTTTGCATGACCCTTTATGTATGGAGTACTGCTCGCATCTCTGGGACGGATCTGCCAAATACCAGCTTGATGCACTTGAATCGATTGAAAAACGGACCTACAACAGTCATGAGTGAATAGGTTAATTCTAGGCAAGCGTACTTCACCGTCCAGCAAATTATCGCTTACCGTCAGTTGACATAGTGGTCAAAGGCGACCCTATCAACAATTGAAAAAATACCCTTTTAGATTTGTTTTATTACACACTAGCTTCTGCCATCGGCTTCGCCCGCGTGAAAAGTTTATAATCATTCCAAAGGAACATTTTACCGGAATAAACTGTAGCCTAAGTACAATTCCAGACTATAATCTATATCTGCGCCAAATTCCATCCATATCCGTTCAGCCGTTCTTGCTTGATTGAGTAACAATCCAACAAACAATCCATCGATCGATGCATCCATCAAAACTTTTGTATTTATAATATTAGTAAGATATATTTATCACGTTGCCTGTACAGTGTACACAAAACATTAAATATAGCTATAGAATCCACTCTTTGTGAGTGTCCGAGCACACCGAGTATCGATAGTTCTAGCACCGAGCTTGACAACTGTTATTGACACGGCGGCAAACAAAGAAATGATAAAACGATATGTCGCTCATGTTGCTTACAAAGAGTCCACACCGACGTCAGTATTTTCAACATAATGTAATTTCAACTACACAATTACTTGTTGATTATTTTATCTACATTGTTTATTATATACATGACTGACTGTATAGTGATTACAGTCATTGCACTTAGATTTAGAAGTAGTGGTTTAGATAACATGTACGTATGTCTGCTGCACAAACGCAATCGTATATATACAACTGTTGTTCACTGCGTTAACCACCGTTAGATTTTCAATTTCGTGCAATGTTCAATCTACAGTTGTTCATCCAGCCACAGCGTATTTTCTTTTATTTCAATAACAAAGAGCTGATTGCATCTGCAAATAAAGTTGTCTCATTGCATTCCAGTTATTTAAAATAGTCGTTACGTATGTAGGTGCACACGTTTGATATTCAACATGCGTGTTAATCAGAAAAATGCCTTTGGCAATGGCAGTGACAGTGACCGTGAAATTAACTAGTAACTCTACCGACATACAAAGATAGTCGATTTTCGTATACTGAAAATTGGTAACATATTGATCGTCGGAGTTTTCTACGTAGGCGTTTCCTTTGTTGCCCAAATTAAAGTTTTATAGGCTCGAAAAGTTAAGTTATGTATCTACGGTAAAATTCCGGTGGCTCGTTAAGAGCAAACCTTTTATTACTAACGTTTATAAAATTTACGACAGACGACAATAAAGCATGTTAAATACGTACAATAATAATGAAATCGACATGACGCAATGGATTTGAATTTACGACGCGTTAATTTTAATGTCTAAATAAAACTGTATATGGAGATCCTGTCGAAGAACAGTCCAATGGCGAATCGCTCTTAGGAGATTGCGGCATCGGAGCCATGGCATTGATGTACGAACCATCTTTGACAGTGTTTGTAAATTATTTTTAGTTTAAAATTTTACCATGTAACATATAAAAGGAGGGAATCTAGTGACGCATAAGATTGATAGAGTACCCCAAACATAACGTCTCAACGGTTTATTTATAGATGATTTTGTTTGCTTGTATGATATGACTCGTCCGTGAAGTGACTGAAATGTTTGTGCAAATTAATTTTGATCGTTGAAACTGGTACCTTGTGTAGGCGTAGTAATTACAGCTTCGAATGAAAATTTTCACGAAGTCTTTAAAATCGTCATTGTACTTTTAATACCTTATATTTTTGTTTTACATTATAGCATACTTAGTCACAAAAAAATCAATGGCCACGCTCACATAGACATAATTATTGTAGCTTCTATAGAATTCTATAGAACACTGCAACGTAACTGCATTGAAGTTCAGTATGCGCGCGTCGCCTTTTTATCGAGAGCCGCAGTGGTGATTAAAATTAAAAAGCTCGTGTCTTTGTTACAGACGGAAAGTGAGACGTCATGCGAAGAGGCAGCAAGACTGACAGCGGAAGGCGCAGCCGCCGACGCCGACGACGATGAGGCCTACGACTATGCCCTCCCGCCGCCCCCCGACGGGGGTTACGGTTGGGTCGTGGTCTTCGCTTCCTTCATGTGCAATATGATCGTGGACGGCATAGCCTACACGTTCGGCATATTCCTACCAGAACTAGTGACGTACTTCGGCGAGGGCAAAGGAACTGTCGCGTGGGTCGGCAGCTTGCTTTCAGGGTTTTATCTAGCGGCCGGTAAGATTTATGATGATTGATAATTTATTACCTACCCTTTGTGTATTAACAGCTGTTCCGACATAGTTACTCTAGATTGTTTAGTTTATTAGTCCAACAACTTTATTATCTACATTGGTCCCTCAAGGCACAGATAATATAATACTAGCATACATATGCCTCATCCCATACAAAGAAACCGTGCCACGTAACTAGCGATTTTCATCTGATTATACCGATTATTTTTTGTAAATAGATCGCGTTCGGTTCCGTTCCAAGGTCAATCCATCTATATCGATAGATAAATCAAATAAACAGTATAATCAGTACAGTACGTCGGGACAGTTTCTTTGTATGGGATGAGACCCCCACGCCCAAGGCATTGACCAGCTAGATTATAATCTCCCTAGCATAGACTACTATTCTCCCTCGGATCCACAAATTCATGTGTAATAGATACATGGAGTTCGAGTTGGCATTTGACGAATGGATCTTAATTGACATCCGATAATTGCAGAGACCTTTAGCATTCTTCCTTTTTGGACGCCATTGCAATCGGACGCTCATCCATTTCCTATCAATTCAGGTCACGTTGTCACATGCACTATCCATTATTCATGTGTGGATTGTACCTATGTAGTTATCTAGTATCTAACAAGAGATTTATTCAGCTAATGTTCATAAATACGCAAATAAATCAATATTGTAATGTTCCACGGTATTAGCATAGCTACACAAAAAACCGCAAATTAATCGCTATTCACAGGTAATCTGTGTCGCTATACAATCTTGGCTTAATGCCGGCTTCATACTTGGGAGATTCTGATGACGAGATTTTCCGGAGTTTTCTCGAGTTATTAGCGGATTTAGAATTGTTTTTGAACGAGGTTTTCCTCATATATATAAGTTCAAAGGTTATACCTGTATGTATAGAAGCGCTTGATGACATAATCGAACATAGCTCTATGAAAATCTACCCAACATTGTTCAAAGGAAAATCGTGATCGAGAATTCAACAGCCCGTAAAACGTTTTACAAATTATTCTGATTAGTCGTATTACTTCTACCTTTTTTCACAATAGATTATCTGAACAGATATTTATATTTATATAAAATATAAATCTGTTGTTACTGATATCGTATGTAAAAGGTACCTAATTGACACTTGAAGCGTATGCAGTATAATGAAATAACCGTGTCGTCATTAAACTCAGTTCACTTTGAGTGCCTCGTAACCGTTGTGATAATCAAGTACTTGGTATTAGTGGTAGAAAAAAATCATCCAGATTAAACGTGATGAAACGCGTTTATTATAGGTTATTTTTACCTTCAGCCTATTTTGGTTCTTCTTCACTTCTCGATGTGTTGCCTTCTCCGAACAATCCGTCATTCATTATATGTATGTAGGCCGTCCAGCGTTTCCTAGGCCTCCTCGGCGACGACGACGCTAGTCCTTTGGCTCCCATGCGTAACGACTCTGGCCTATCTGTCCTGCCCATCTGTAGCCAAGTTGACAACCTACAACCGATAACGCTAGTAGAAAACGAATCAATGTATGGGAATGACACATCTGAACGTTAAATCCACATTTTAGTGACCACGTCAGATCATACAAATGGAAGGCGTTAACGATTGTAGAAAGAGATTCGGTACGAAACGTTTGTAATTTGGCTTTTGGGGGCATTCAACATATATATGACACGCCCAATCTCACTTTAGCCTATCTAAGCTAAGCTTCTTATCTTAGAAATACCTTCTAATTATTGTTCTTGATAAAATTACCAAGACTAATTTCTATGACTCAAATAGCTTTGATTTTCAATCGATTTCAAAAAGGACGAGGTTCTCAATTCGACTATATGGTGTACTTAACCTAAAAAAAAGAAATAAACACTTTTCACAAAAAAATAAACCAACTTCAAAAGCAAAACACTATAAATGCAAAATAACTCATTTCGAGAGGTACCAAAGACAACGACTGCCGAAACGAAAGTTATTTTGCACTTTTTAGTGTTTTGCTTTTGAAGACGGTTTATTTTTTGTGAAAAAGTTTTTATTGGAAAGTGGTGCTTCTCATGTCCCATTTAAGTTTGATCAAGATCTGACGAGTAGTTTTTAAGTTATCCTTAATAATGTCTTTTCATGGTAATACGAGTTTGTATAGGGAATCAAAATTAAAAAAAAAAAAAATCTTTTTAATAAAAAAATATAAGTAGGCACCGACTTCTATAACAAAACATTACAAAGCGAAAAATAGCTTTCTTTTCGGAAATTGGTGTCAAAACGAAAAAGTAGGTACCAAAGACACCAACTTCCGAAAACAAAGTTATTTTTCGCTTTGTAGTGTTTTGTTTTGGAAATCAGATTATTTTTGTGCCCAGGCAACCAATCAGAAACTATTAACCCTATATTTTAATTAATTCTGTAGTAGTAGTAAGTATTTAATTCGTATTATATTTAAGGCCGACTTTTCAATAGTTTGATAACTTTTAACAGAGGAATGTAAGTGGCCGTTTGACATATTTTCTACACAAATGCTGTCAAGCCGCCATTTTTATTCCTCAATTTTATGTTAACAGACTACTGAAAAATCGGGCCTTAATTTAATGACGTGACGTCATCTCGTACTACATTGACCTATCAGCATTTTATCCGTCCATCGTTCCTATCTTATATTATCTATTTTAAATTGCCACTGACCTGATTAAATGTACTCGATAACGATCGAAGATACGACGATGGTCCGATAAATTAAAATGTTCTAGAAATCAATTTTACTAGACCGAAGTTCTTTGCAGAGGAGCTCGTGGTTCAGTAATAACAGTCGTAAGGTCGATCTACAAGGATAAGCAACGGTTGCCGAGGTCGCTCCGTAGATGAGTGACAATCCATAACATACTAAGATTGCTCCATGGCTCGGAAAGAGTTGGCAGCCATTTGAACGTCGTTACGAGTTACGAGAAGTCAAAAAACTGACACCAACTCACACAGATTTTATTACTTTTTAGGGTTCCGTACCCAAAGGGTAAAACGTCACTCTATTACTTAGACTCCGCGGTTCGTCTGTCTGTCTGTCTGTCTGTCACCAGGCTGTATCTCATGAACCGTGATAGCTAGACAGTTGAAATTTTCACAGATAATGTATTTCTGTTGCCGTTATAACAACAAATACTAAAAACAGAATAAAATAAATATTTAAGTGGGGCTCCCATACAACAAACGTGATTTTTTTGCCGTCAACAATCTTTTTTATTCACTCAACAAGTCTAGGTTTCCTCACGATGTTTCCCTCCACCATTGTGAGCGATATCAATAGACAGTTGCTCCATGTAAAATTTTGATATGTCAGCTGCGTCTGGTTAGACTGGAAGTCAATCCAAACATAGTTTTGGACAGGCTAGGAAGATTGAAGTTATGAGTACATATTCGTGCAGTTATGTGTGTGTTAGCGAAAGTATCTTATCAGGAAGACCTGGCATACTGACCCTAACATTTCAAAGTATCTTATCTGTGTACGAACTTTGATTTGGGCTGTATAGATTTAGTTGTTACGTTGGCATTTGAAGTCTCTTCATACCTATAACTTTATCTGTTTTTTTGCCGACATTTTTAATTAATAACTTTTATCTGTTGTCAAATCATTGGCGTGATTGTTAATCATTTGTGGCTCAGTAGCGACAAATGATTACATACTTACTCATTAGCTACAATTAGCTATCGCTACAAATACTTATTGACAAATGATAACTGTTGTTACCATCATCTTGTTACCATTAGTACCTAATTTAATATCATAATCATGTGTTAAAAAAGCTCTTCTTCTTCGGTCTCTATATCAAGATTGATTAGGTTACTTCTAGGCTAGCGTGCATCGCATCGTTTACCATTAAGTGAGTTAGTACTCAAACGCAAGCACATCGTCAATAAATAAAAAACACAAGTACTAGCCACTTGAATTCGAGGCAAAGCTACATCTTTAGACTTGCAAAATTGTGAAAGTGCCATAAACTCTACAAACGGCCTCATAAAAGTCCTTATATGAATAAAAACTCGCGTTTGCAGTAAAATGAATCCTTTATGACGATGCATCGGTTCCTTGAACTGGTTTCCAAGTATTTAAATAACACAACGAGTAGCACAGATCAAGTTTGCAATGTAGGTTTTAGTACCAAGGTGGTCACTTGACTGTTATTGATAATAATTTTACTTAATATAATTTATACCACGCCTTGCGTGAGAAATTAATATGTAATATTGTGTTTGAAGTACTAATAGTTAGGATAGGTTAGAATGCAAATAAGTATCATTTACGTTATCCAATTTATCGTATTACAGAATTGGCACAATATCAATGACCCACTAGGACAATCTTGCACATGTATATGTATAAAAGATTGCCTTGGTTTCGGATCGTGTGATGGTCGCATTTGTTTTTATTATTTACTAGCTGATCCCCACGGCTATGTTCCCGTCAACTAATTATCTCATCTACCTACCTACCATCTACCAATCTACCCTACTACCTACCCTACCTACCCAGCTTACCAGAATTTTGCTACTTTGGGTTACATTAATGCAATTTCCATAAGGATCTATTTTTTTAAAAATAAATTATATCCTATGTTACTCGGGAATAATGTAGCTTTCCATAGGTGAAAGAATTTTTTAAATCGGGGCTGCAGTTTCGGAGCCTATTCGGTACAAACAAACAAACAAAAAATCTTTCTACTTTATATTATCGGTATAGAATATTTGATGGCTAGTGTTTGAACACTGTCTCACTTGGTGATGATGATGAGCGACAATGGAGCACGCTTGCCTAAAATAATAGAATAGAACCTACACACTCTTGAGCTTAAGACCCCAGTTTATATCTATCGGAAAATATCCCAGCAAGGAATTCCAGACCTCTTCTATAATATATTTTTTGTAAAATTTTATTGCTTACCGTACCTAAATGCCACTCCGCATTTCTAATGCTTCTGCGGTAAAAGGTTCTTAATTAGTTTTGCTTTTAATAAATTTCTAAGCTAGCCCTGTAACTAATTAATTACGATAGGTAAGGTTGCCCCCTTGCAATATATGTTAACTCTACCGTGTATTAAGATATTCCACCCCTTCAACTTAACATTGTTACTTGGTAACGCATGTCTAATTATTCTATGTTCACAAATTGGGGCCATATTTATAAACATCCCGATAGTGTTTAGCAATAAATGTGATTTAATTATTCTAAACTCAAATTCCTAATTTTGAAATTAACATTTGCTAAGCAGTTGCTAACAGCGTTGAGAATGTTTGTAAAGCTATTGAAAAAAAAAAGTTTTATACAAAAAAAATACAACCGAATTCCAAATAAAAACACCACAAAGTGAAAAATAACTTCAATTTGTTTACGTTCCTTCGTTTTTTGACACCGACTGCCGAAATTAAAGTTATTTTTCAGTTGTGGCAGTTATGAAGTCGGTTGTAAATTTTTGAAAAAAAAAAATATATTTTTCACTCTTTAGTTGTGGTACTTTGGGTAAGTTCTATAATAGGTAGAATGTAGAATAGATAATGTATAATGCCAGAACAGATTACCCGAATAAAATGTAATTTGAGCAAATCCGCTGGAACGAGAGCGTACCAGGGTGAACTGTACACATCTGCGTACGGAATGATGTTATGTTATGTCACAGATAATATAATACTAGCATAGTTATGTTATGAAATGGTGTAAATAATAAACCGAACATGCGATTGCAACTATCCCGAGACATATGCCGTCATTTATTGAAGAGTTCTGTTGTTTATCTCCGAAGTTCTTCATCATATCTTAACTAAATTTAAATGGGACCACATGAGAAGCACTAGGTTTCAAACAAAAAAAAAATCATCAAAATCGGTTCTTCTAATAACAAGTTCTGAAGTAACAAACAAAAAAAACAGTCGAATTGAGAACCTCCTCCTTTTTGAAGTCGGTTAAAAAATTAAACCGACTTCCAAAACCAAACACTACAAAGGGAAAATAACTTTCTTTTCGGAAGTCGGTGTCTTCGTTACTTACCACTTTTTTTTTGTTATTTATGCCGAATCTATTTTTCACTTTGTAGTGTTATGTTTTTGTTCCGGTGCCTACCTTGCGGCTTCATCACCAGATCAATTCGATCGTACCATTTTCATTAAAACCATTTATTTAAATTTGCTTCATCACAGTCATTGTACTATTCTTATACCCAAATTAAAATTATCATTGAGAAGTTCCAGTAGCCACCTGTGGTCTTCTTCATCAGTTGCATGGTTACCATGTTGATGAAAATACCAAAATCGCTATATGCGCTACAAATTTGTGAAGTTCCTTAGATTTGCATGGGATCCCCTCATGAGACCCTGACTTGGTGACAATGGGACCACCTCTGAAGTATGACCAACCAAAAAAAAAATCATCAAAACAATTCATAATTGCCGGAGTAATCGCTTAACAAACATACAAAAACATACAGTCGAATTAAGAACATACTCCTTTTTTGAAGTCGGTTGAAAAAAATTTTGAATCTACAAGTACAAGGGTTCAGTTGCCGCTACATTCTTTTGTTTTCTCTCACTTGTTTATGAAGAATATCAATGTTGTCGGCAGGTCCGGTGGTGTCGGCATTATGCAACAAGTTCGGGTGTCGAGCCGTCTGCGTGGCTGGCTCGTTTGTCGCAGCTGCCGCCTTCGTCCTCTCGACCTTCAGCAAAAGTGTTACCATGATGATGATTACTTATGGATTGATCGGAGGTAAGTTTACCTTTTTTACTGTATCTGATAAAAATGTAGAATTTCTTACTGATGATATAAATAGGTTAAAGGTCTATCCAAGTTAGGCTTAGTAAATGAAATAAATTAAAACAAAATGTATACGGACGACGGACTCAAAAATAAATAAAACAAAACGGGGACAGCCACAATAGTTCTTAGTTACTTGGCATCAGGTTCTAAGGCCATCTGACTCTAGCGGAAGCATTTAATTGATATTTCTTGATACCCGTTTGCTTGGTACCGTAGGTATTATGGGAAATCAAGTATAAAATATAGATTAATGTTTACTTACAATTCCATCAATCAGTGTCGAGGTTACCTTTATGTCAGGCTCTAGAATGTCATGTGTCTTCGTTATGCCATATTTATCACAAGCTAACCGACTGTGATGGATTCCTTGATTCTATGATCTCAATATTGCTAGTTCTTGAAATTAGATTGTGATCGCGTCTTCCAAGAAATCTATTGTAACGCACTGACGCCAGCTTTAAGTACCTACTCTGAAATCCGCATATAAAAATTAAGTTTCGAGTTCTTTTTGTGTCCTCTAAATAAACTGGAATTTCCAGCACAAAATTCCAGAAACAATTTCACCCAAGCGGAAACTCGTCACCGAGTTTACATGTCACCGTGACAACAACAGATTAGCATTTGGAAATCCGTTGCCAATACAATGTTAATAATGCTATCTTATTTCATTTGGATTGAAATGTAAAATCTTTACAGCGAAACTGATTGAGTTGCAATCATTTTCTCTGGTCTCGGGCAATTAAGTCTGAGAATTCCAAACCTTTTTGTATTGACATAAAGTATATTTAGAATTGGTTGGCAATAAAACGGTTTGCAGGACTCACGTGGAACGTCGGGGTTATGTAAATGTCCACTGGCCTTGGCACGTTGGCATAGTTATGGAGTGGCGTCGCCCAGTCGCTGCCAGCCGTCCTTCGAAGCGTGGTGAACATTAAACTTAAAGGATACCCGACCGTTGTAGTACATTATCTGCATCACATTACGTACCACTAATGGTCATAATAACTAGGGTTGCCCGTCCAGGTTTTCCTGGATTTGTCCTACTTTAGAAGGTGTCCGGGCGGTGTTTTTTTGGAGTCCGGGTATATTTTATTCTATACAGTGAGTAACTTAGAAAAAATACTCGTCTGGGTTTCACGCTTCTTGTCCTGGTTGACCGATTTTAATGATGGCAACCCTAATAATAACAGATGTGAAATGAGGCTAAATGGAACCATTCTGCTATTGTGAGATAATTATTATACAACTATTCTCTAGTACAATCATACATAGTAATATCGCGACATGGAGCACCAATAAAATTAACGTGTCAGGTTTCCAATTATTGAGCTTAGCAACAACTATCATAATGCGAATATGCAGATTGTTCTAACAACTCGTTGGTGATGACTCAATTATGTCCGACATCAACAAATGAGTCAATATACCTACGATTAACAATCATTTACTGTAGTATTAAAATTGCAATATAAATAATAATGATGTGCATTTCCCAATAAATATTATTTCCATAAAATATCGCACTGAACAAAGTCTTTTGACTTCATTAGACATAGTAACAGTTTATTCTTGACAGAATTTAAATTGAAATGGAGAGTTTGAATTTTGTTCTTTTTTGTTAAAACATAATTATAATACCTGGGTGACCGAGCTCTGATCGGGTGAAAATAGAGAAAACTATGTTTTCTAAATGTGAAACCTAGCTAGATCGATTTATCGCCTCCGAAACCCCCTGCATACTAAATTTCATGAAAATCGTTGGAGCCGTTTCCGAGATTCAGATTATACATACAAGAATAGCTCATTTAAAGCTATTAGATAGATACAAGAATTGCTCGTTCTCCTATGCTTCGTATCCTTGCTCCATTGAGACGTCAGCTCGTAATGTACCGTATGTATTTTGAGTGCAGGGTTTTGTTTGCGAAAAGTTTTATTATGTTCACTGAAAGTTTTTCTTTCAGGTGCTTCTTGAGTTGGCCAAGTTTCATGCATTCTGATTCGGTTACAGTTTAGTCTTATTGTGTAAGTTAGATTAGGTTTAACTTTGAGAATTGAGGTTATAAAAGGGAAAACTACAACCGCTTTCGTGTCCTTTTATTCTGGTCCTAAACAATATAATATTTTTTCTATATTAAGAACGTGTTAGTTTAGAGCCCTTTTCTGATCCATTTGTGTCACTACACGAACATTTTTTTTTTTTTATTCGTAATAGGCTTGCGCTTGACCACTATCTCACCGAGATAGTGGTCAAGCGCAAGCCTATTACGATGATGGTAAGCGATGATGTGGCCGACGATGGAGCACGCTTGCCTAGAAACCTATTCACTCTTGACTTAAAGACACCCAGGTTGTAGCCATCAGGAAATACAGACTCTGGTAGGGAATTCCACTAAAGTGCTGTGCACATAATAAAAGTATTCCCAAAACGTTTGGTGCGTATGGGTGGGATGTCCACCATGTCGCATCGCCCTACGTCTCATCATCGTCATCTTTAATGCGAGAAATCATTTATCGGGCCATTTAATATAGTACCTATCGATGTTATACACAGCGAATATACATATTTACAAATCAATTAGAAAATTCCATTGAGATCTAGAAGGCCCTTAGGTAAAGTACATCGTTCTTCATTCCTTTAATCGATCTATTTGCGACATTGCGACAGAGTTGTTGAAAGATAAAAGCTCTCTTGTGGAGTGATGTCGTTATAACAACATTGTTTTCTGTTAACTATCGAGTTACAGATCCTAGGGGAAATTACCAGAGATCGATATACGAGTATCGAGGTTCCTTGTTAATTAAGCAAATGTGTAGATACTTCCGTAATTACTTTAGTCATTGTCATGGACACGGATAAAATAAAGGTTTTCAAGTTTGAAGGACTTATAATAAAACCGACTGAAAACTGTCGCAGTATTATAGCTTCTGAAGGGAATTATAGAGCGATCACTATGTTCAATGATCTGCGGCGGATCTTCGAGTAACTGAACGTCGTAATAAACAACAATCCGCAACATAGAATTTACCTGCTTAGAATTTTCACCGATGCCTACTACAAGATTCAGATACGTCAGACGAATATAAAACGAGAAAGGTGACCTCCAAGTCTCAACAGAGACAATATTTATCCTTTTATTCAGACTTGTACCTACCTCAAGAAAGATATCTTCGGTTTTTGTCCAGTCTTTTGTTCGATAAAGCTGAGATACTTCAAATATTAAAACCGTTTCGACACGTTCTTTGTTCTTTCGAACCCTTGAAAACAGAGGCAACAGCCCGTGTGTGAAATTGGACATTTGCCAATAGACACCAATGTGAACGAAAAGGCTTAAATGTCGTTTTAGTTCTAAGTGTTAAGCCCTTCTTGCAATTAGCTGGGTTCGAGGAAAAGCGGGCTGTTCAATTCCACGAATGCAATGCTGTCGTGCCTGGCGATTTAAATACCTGATACGGGGACGCCATACGTCGCCTATGATTCCCGCTTTGTAGAACGGGCGCCTAGTTCATGAAAGGGGAAAGTGTCGCTTCATTCTCGAAAAACCCCATATGGATAACCGCTTTTTAGGTTCAGTCTAAAGTCTGCGGGCTACTGTGTACTTCAGAGGAGTATCAATTAGCCATAGCTTGTCTGATTGGCTTTATTAAAAGACAAATGAAGAGTCCGTAGTGTACATTGAAATTGGCTTCCAAGGTCATTAGAACACGGGACGCTTGGCCAGCTGCCAGCTGATGCAGACGACATGGCGCCTTACTAGGCTAGAACATATAATATTGGCTTTAATTGTACACGCATTACAGCTTACACACTTTTCTATTCAAAGAGTTTAAACTGCCAACTGATCGTTTTACAATCTTGTGCTCGGATCGTATTAGTATTCTGAATTACCAATGCGACCGACCTAATTCTTGTATCGTATGGCGGGCATTCAAGGTTTTAACGATGGAAAAATACTTCGTCAACCACACAGCGATTCTGAAATATTTAATACGTTATGATGGTTATATCAGTATCGTTTTCGTTTCGTGGATCATCCACCTTACGATCTCTTATGAAAATCGTGATACCGAAATAAACACATGAGAAAATCTTGGTACCATTCGAAGACATCATGTCAGTCTTAAAATTTTAAGGTGTTAATAATTAGCACGTTCATTTAGCATCAATTTTAGTGATCCCTGTTGGCAGCCAACCGCTGAGATCATCGAGTCTCAATGTCGACACTATTCGAAAATACTGTTTCACGCCAGAAGCAGACTAGACCATTCAAAACTTGGTAAATGAACGAATGAATTTATTTATCCGGTAGATAATCTTGATACAAACGATTGAAAGCAGATTTGTGTAGACTGCGGAAGGTGTTATTCAGAACTGCTGGGTATTTACACATTATATTACTAAATATTGACAAATTGGCGCTCTGCATATAATGTGATACGAAAACACGTTATCGTCAGTTGCTAACACGATAATATAATAATTTACAACAATTTCTGGAAACATGCATCGACTGATTTGTATGTCACTTTATCTTTTTCACTGCATTTCCGTTGTCCAAATAGTGTGATTTATGATAAAAATCAATTCCTTGACAATATTATCTGATATCCAAAACATACCTTACCAACAGGTGCGATGGTGGTCAAGCATGAGTCTATAAACATTAAAAAAAATACCTTCTATGTATTTTAAGACTCATCAGAGAACAATCAAAAACAGTTTTAACATTAAAAAAAATTCTTGACAGATTCTTTTGAAGCAGTGTTCAGTGTGAGAAAAGAAAACACGAAACTGTAAAGAAACGCCTTCTTACATAAAAGCTTCGGGTTCGACCTCGAAAGTCAAATGTTTGTTGACTGAATTTTCCAAGAAACAGTTCTGAAAACTCATTCTACTTTCAATTTCACAGCCAATTTTTTGTTTACGACCAAGTCTATTGGGTATTTACTCAGCAACGCTTAGACTTCTCTTTACTTCCTTAGTAAAACGAATGTTCCTTAAAATAAATGGTTTGCATGTTTTATTTATGTTTCGCATTCGTATCAAACTGACGAATGTATAAAAATAGGTCAGTGTTTATTGTACAGTGGCTTTTAACCAGAGCATCTCTTATCTCCTGAGGAATCAAAATATTAGTTGAACAAATGAACTTCTAGAATAAAGTATCGTATTTATCTGATAATACTTAGTATTCTCTTGTTGAGTAATTAAACCTCCTAACCTATATACGTAGCTGGTTAGTAGTCGTCGTCTTCTTTGAAAGGAATCTGGGTGAAATGTCGATTCATTGTGTACATTTTCAAACTGCGAACATTGTGTGTAAATTGATGATTAATTTATTTGATGAGAAAAGTGGAATATTGTACTGGGAAGTGACGCATGCGTTTGTAAAGTGGCGACGACCTCTTTGCATCAGGCAACAACCCATATGCTCCTTTGTGCGGTTTCATATACCGATTTGTGGGCCGACAACAAACACTGAGTCACTCTGTATCGTGTTCAGACATTGTTTTTTTACACAATACTCGTATACAGCTAAATGGAATACTAAAATATTATCACGTAATTAAACATTATGGCATAATGCTTTCCGGTTAATGGCGTTAACGGCTTTTAGCGACAACGTTAAGATGTTGCTCAGTAACCATCCAAGGTCATAGACAGGGATAAATTCAGAAGGGGAAGAACCGGTAGGGGACAACGTGGGAATGTCTGGATTCAATTGTAATAAAAACTTATGAGCTAACAAGAATAAGGCCTGGCACGGATTGCGGTTTCTGTTCGCGACCTATGGAATTGTATGAAGCTGCACGCATTGCGGTAAAAAATCGCGCGGAAATAATACCGTAAGGAAGCCGTGTTTTGCCAAAGAATCCACCGCACCGCGGCGCGGTTTAAATTCGCGCGAATATTTTGAGCTCTAAGAACAGGTAGAAAGAGACAAAAATCGCGCGGTATTTTATCCGCAGTGCGTGTTAGTTACGATTCAATACGCGGATTAAAATTCACGCAAATTAAATCCGCGCGGCTAAAAATCGCAATGCGTGCTAAGCCTTATGGTCCTAAGTACAGCACAGAGGATGTAATGATAACTGCTAAAGTGAATAACTTCTACTATCTTATCTGACTCATAATGTCCTAATAAATAAACTAAATAATAATATATGCTTAAACAATCGATAAGAAGTTTTGTTAACATAGTGTTATGTTTATTTAGGATTAACTGAAGTGTACCAGAATATATTTTTTTCATGAACTAAGGGCAAGAACCCTTTGTTTATTAGAATACCGGTGACTTGGTGCTAACGAAGCGAGGCAGATGTCATTTTCCACGCGCAGTCAAATACCGGCGACTGAATGACGGTCTCATGTTTTTTATCGCTCGCCAAATTATGTGACGTAGGCACCTCAGGCAAATTGGTCAAAGTTCCCTGCAATTTGGGCGTGTGCCAAATTGAGCAACAGTCACTAATCATAGTGTTTCACCTCTTTGAAGAATTTGTTTTGCATAGCAACGGGTCTACCCAAACAAATGCAGATGCTGTGGCAACAGCTGATGGTCTTATTATGAAAACATAGCTTTTTGAAGTCCCCAGCTATTGAGAGTTACCAAACACGTGGCTTTTAGGCATGAATGAAGGAACGCTTCGTTAGATCAGGCTCAAAAAATATATAACATATCAGAGTCCGAAAGTCCAAACAACAGTTTAGTGTATGTTATTAGTTTTAATTTGTAAATTGCGCAGCACACAAAGTAGGTTATACATTTATTTGTCCTTTGTTATGAATAAAGGTTAATCAAGAATTAATATCAGCGAAATATAATATATATAACGTAATATTGTGTTATTTTCCTCCATGGTTAAAGCTATAAATTTTGTTCCCAGGTCTCGGCTTCGGTATGATCTACCTTCCTTCCGTGGTTGCTGTGGGTTACTACTTCGAGTCCAGACGGTCCCTGGCTACGGGTATTGCCGTCTGTGGTTCAGGAGTTGGTACTTTCAGCTTTGCGCCTTTAGCGGCACTTCTGCTCAAAGAGTTCGGGTCGTGGCAGAATGCTAACCTTCTGCTTGCTGGCTTGATTCTGAACTGTGCTGTGTTCGGTGCTCTGATGAGGCCTTTGGTCTATCCCAAGGTTTGTATTAGTTTTAGTGTAATTTTTTTTTGTGTCTTGAAGCACACTGAGAATCGAGAAATAGCAAAAGCAGAAGACCTACGGTGAACCGTGATGGTCCGAGTTGTCAACCCTAAGTAGGGCTGACCCAAGAAGGCTTAGAATCTGTAGTAGACTGAATGAAAAGACTTACCGTTTTGTAAACTGCACTAACCTAACCTTAGAATACCGGTATCCTCGCTACGGCCTACTACATTACGCTAATTTAGGAAACGGAGGTCAGGCAGTTGTTTTGTATTGAAATGGACTGTTCAAAATGGAAAACGATTCATGACATATTTGAGAAAGTGATAGACTGATGCAACAAATTGTTTTACAAATATGTAACATATGTGGTTTATTTACCTACCTTAATATGTAGTAGTTTTAAAGGTACTTACCTATAGCAATCGAGTAAATTGCTCTTGTTGTTATTGTATCTTTTCTTCTAAGTACTTAAACGTTTTTCAAAAGTGTTTACCACATAAATCCCTTGTACAATTAATGAGCAAACGATTTCTTGTATTTTAAATACCTAGGTATGCTATTTTCTATTCTAGGAACCTTTTGTCATCCTTTGGTTACTGGTTTACGTAATAAGGTTAAACCGCAGTTAATAAACTTTGGTTAGACTCAACCGTATTGACTAACATACAAAGACAGTGATTTATTTGTTATCAAAATGAGCTTCATTTCCTGAGTTTTTATTTGATTTTCATTTAAAGTGGGATATACACTAACCATAACATAATTGTTCATTTGTAAACACCGCCCTTAAGTTACATACATCTGGCTAAGCCACTAACTCCAACGTATGGTCGAATAAAAGCATCTGCAAATGGAGCGAGGGCACATCCAACCTAATTTTATTTTTACTTATAAAAGTAAAAAAAAAATCTGCCTTAATTTGCTTTTGTCTTTTCTTTTATCATTTTCTTGACACACAACCACAAATTGCAGACATCAGGCGAAAAGCCCTTACTCCAGCGTATGGCCGAAGAAAAACGTCTCCAAATGGAGCGAGGGTCCATCGGAGGGTCATACTTCGTGGTGCAACTGCCCGACGGAACCATGGAGAAGAGGCTGAAGGTGAACGTTGTAGACGATTCTGTATGTAGCTGCTTTCACTAATATACTATTCTAAGTTCTTTTTATGGTGGTGCGTTTCGTCTGAAGAACTTTAGTCCGCAAAAATAAGTATACAGGACGAGGGTCGAAATTCTAAATTTATGTAATGAAAAAGCAAATAAAAATATTTTTAGGAAAAAATTACAAGAAATAAATAAATAAAACATGGATTTATTTGAGTTTGACACAGAGAAAACACAAAAAAAAAAATATCTGTGCTTAGCTAAAAAGGCTCTTAACTCAGCTTCAGCATAATGCTACTTAAATGGTGAAGCGTTAATTCTTAAACATGGTCGTCGGTTTAGCAAACTATCTAAATTAATAAAGTAACGAATTAAAATAGTGGGCAGGATAATAAATACCATAAATAAATTACTTTTGGATGAATTTGATCAGATATTTCTTGTCCTGAAATATTTAGCAAATATCACTTGTATTGTTGAAGGCAACAATTAAATTAATTATTTAAATTTCAAATGAAACAGTATTTCACATCAACGGTTGACGAAACGCATCCCTCTCAGGTGGTGGTATACCTTATCAAGTGAACCCCGCTAGACATTGTTAAGTGGTCTTTTCTTTCGGCTTGTTGTGCTAACAAAATTATTAGGAAGCATGTTTTGAACACGTATTGTATGTGCATGAAGTTTTAGAGCTAATTTGCACCCTACGGGGAATAAAGGCTTCACTTGAGACCCCAACTTTACCTTCATAAGCGCAAAATTTACAGTTTGGAAACTTTGATACGATAGATTGGCTTGTATTTCAAGTGTTATTGAAGTACACGTAGCCTAATATGGTTTTTACGCTGCGTAAACGCGCAGTTAGCGCCGCGTTTAAGCCACGTATACGCCACAAAAAGACACCCTAAGTTCCAATAGTTCGTGAAATGGGTTCTTAAATGCCTTTATTTTTCGGAAATTGCAAATTATTAGATAAATTGGCTATTGATGTAAAAATCTGAAAGCACAGACCTACATTCAGCTATGTATATCTTAAAGTTCTTAGAAGCCATAAGCTTGGTAGAAAATATATACTCTATAAGGCTTAAAATGCTGCATATTCCTTTCATGGGACACATAACCCGAGCAAATAATTTAAAAATCGAAACAGTTCTATATAATCAGGGATGATTTCAATGGAAGAATTTTTCTTTTGCAGCATTCTAAGGCCTCATAGAGGGCAATGCCTTCAAATGGTTGGCAAGCTTTGTGCCTCTTTCTTTTGTCCCTATTATTACCGCCAAGTGAATAGCCTGGTATTGATTGTATTTCTACAAACTTTCCGACTTGGAGGGAATGGTGCACGCTAAATTCTTCTTTGAATGCTATCTGTCTTCAAACTTTTCTACTGCATTGGATGTTAGTGCATGAAGTTTGTGACTACCTGTGGGTAGTTGAAAAATACAGTCATACCTCGAAGTTATAGTAGAGCTATGTAACTTAGAACCGCAAACGTTGAGTTATTAGTTAATTTATTTACGCCCTGATCAGTAACTACTCAAGTTAATCATAGACAATCTTTTTGCCAAAGCAAACTTAAACAAAAATCGTGATCAGGGCCGTACCACGAAATGCCAAAGCCATCATGATTCAGCTGAGGAGAAGTGATAGTACTATTCGCCTTGTGATAGTACTATTGACCCCGTTTCTCTATAAATCATGATGGTTTTAAGAATTCACAGGGCCCCAGATCTCGGATCAGTAGAAACTAGAATTATTTATCGAATCTTAGTTGGCTATTGTAATTAGTAAAGCAAAGTAACAACAACCGATCTAAGCAAGAAATTCGACAGCCTTTAAAAAGTAGAACCCGTAACTCGAAGTATGACAACCCCTTACCAATTGGAACTCCAACTAAACAAAAAGATCTTGTATCGCCAGGCCCCGTTGAACATCGATCCCGGAGTACACTCTTCGCTGAATCTAGAGGCTTTAGCACGCGTGCCTACCGTCCCTAACATGCCCGGAGTACCGCCTGTGCCTACCCTGCCCACTATCACTGAAGCTAAGGTCACTGATGATGGAGAGGAGAAAAAGAAGAAGGTAAGGTTTTGTTCGCTAAATTTGCCATCATTTTATCATTTACAAATAAGAGTCAAGCACCTTGTTTTGTCCTTTCCTCTTGCTTTATTTTTCTATGAAAATGTGCGTTGAAAGAGTCGGAAAACGCAAGTTGGATTGCCTTCAGGTGAGGCTCGATCTTCGCAGAGTGGCTGGAAGCAGCTGAATGTGAAATTAGATGGCAATGAGAAGAATAGCGTGCGATTGGAAAGGTCTATGTCCAGGGGGTCTACTCCCTAAAGCACGAAGCCCGTAGTTTCGGCCTTCCTACTCCGTATCACATACGCATTATTCGTTCGTGGCCCGAACTACTCATGAATGACAACACAATTTGATAGTTGTACCTACGCCCGATGTTTTTACCCGTCCCGAAATTTGAATCATAACGGAGTAGGGTTCACTCCGAAGTTCCGGCGTTCTTTCGAACGGGCCCGTAACTTCGTACCCCCAGCATCGGACGCCCGTCTTCTGATGATGGTGTTATGTGTTAAAACAATGTGGCTCGGTGACTCCTAAAGCCAAGTGGAGTCAAAATAGATCCGATGTTATAATGATAACTGTAAAATGACTCATATTTTTATTAGCATAGGACCTTTTAAAATTAGCAATGAATTACGTCATTTCACGTGTTCTGTCAGGTTTAGTACCGATATCGGTAAATATAGGCAGGTACTTACTTATATTGTTTTGTTTTTGTCATACTGCTTCCAATCTCAATGTCAACTTAATCGGGTTAAAGGTCGAACGTTTATCATGAATTAGACCAAACCCAAATATTTGCCTAAGAGTTTAGGCGTCGGGTACTCGCATCCAGTAATATGTAGGTAGGTACAGTAAGATATCAGAAATGCAGTCGCAGTCTACCAAAGTTAAAGTGTTATACCGTTGCCCCACACCAGGAATTTCTCCAGCATCATGGGTGTTTTTATAAACATTTAAGCTGAACAGTCAGACCCAGAAAACATCTGTAGGCCATACAAATATTTGTTCCGTGCGGGACTCGTAGCTCCACCCAGCAGCGCAGCAGCCAATCTCTCAGCCACTGCGCCAACCTTGATGCCTTTTTATTATACTAAGGATTAAACCAGTCGTGAACCATTTACCCTCTGCTTTGGCTTTGGTATTATGCTACTGCATTTTTGACTCCAGACTGCCTACAAAAATATGTTTGAATTTTAAAGATGTCGCGAAGTTCTGTGAGACTTTCAGGGATGTCAAACCTCGTCTGTTGCACGTGTAGAAGCAATTTATATGAATATTTAAAGCGTTATGCCTTGAGAGTCCTTCAGTGCGGCCACATTATGCGTCTAGCTAGGCCAGACATGAGTAGATAGATACCATACAGATACACATGTACAATATTGAATGGATGATAAACGTGTTTTCCGTAGTTAATGACATGCATAGTGTCTAGTAACATGTTATTAAATTCTTATAATGTTGTCGAAATTACGCTTACGTTGCTTCTGTGATTGGATTGGAAAATATTAAAATACTTATGATTCATAAAACTTTTTAAACTTCATCTGAAGAGGCTATACTGGCATTTTAATCACCAATAAAGTTACTAATTTGTAATCTATCATAAAAGCACTAAATACTTATGTATTATCAAACTCCTCGAAGCTACGTTTATATTGAGTTAAGTAACTACATAATAGAAGTACAGCCAGCATCTTAATAATCAAACTAAAATCATTAAACATCGAGCACGTGTTTACCCTCAAGGGAAAATTAATGAAAACTTAGAAGTTTTCCAGTTTAAATGTTAATTAGCAATCAAAGTTTCAACGAGTAGGCTGGCTCTTTTATAGATTGATTTTATTATTCTTATTAGTTGTTCTAATTTATAGTTTTATAGGCTTTCGGCCTTTTACTTTATTAGATACAGAAAGTTACTTAATAAAAGTCACAGTGTAGTTTATTGCGATTATGACGGTTGATTTATATTTTAATTATTATTTTATACTAGCTGTGCCCGCGGCTTCGCTCTCATCAACTGGCTACCTACCTATCCTACCCTGCCTACCTACCCGACCGTACCCTACCCTACCTACCTATCTAGCAGCCTTACCTTACCCTACCTACCTACCCAACCGCACCATACCCTACCTACCCGACCTTACCCTACCCTACCTACCCTATCTATCCTACTCTAAAATAAGTATTAGCGTCACAGCTACGATCGACGCATAATCAATAATAATGACTAAACTGCCAACACTCCCTAAAGACTGAGAGAAACTTATTCTGTGAGAAAGACAATAGGGCTTCGTTCTCATCCCTACTCTGTGCTGTTTACGGGGTGAGAAGTGACGCCTGCAGACGCTTGGCGAGAATAACTGATCGAGTGGTCTTGGTGGAATGACTGATCGGTTATCGACCGCCGAGAGTAGAAAATTATTAAATTACTAATAGCACTATTAAAACATAGGGGTTGGTGGTAGAAGGTTGAACATTTAGCGTTGTATGTATTTTTAATGCCGAATCATAAAATAATTAAAATAAAAATGTTGGGGTGGACCACCCTTATCACTTACGGGTATGAAAAATAGTTTAAGTCCTTTTCTCAGACCTACTGAATATACACACAAAATTTCACAAGAATCGATCAAGCCGTTTCAGAGGAGTTTTGTTACAAACACTGTGACACGATATTTATGAACATAACTGGCGCAATGTATGTGTACCTCTGATTAACCCTTCAGGGAATACCGACTTGATGTTATGTATTTAAGAAATCTAAATTGTTATGCTTGATACTACTTCAAATATCATAAATGTTGTATTGTAAGTATCGTATGTTGGTCATTATCTGAATTTAAAAATAAAAATGCGAACACCGTGATGAGTCAAATCACTAACACTCACTTATTATCTGTAACTATGTAGGCGTTAATACCGAGTACATATAATGTGATTATAAAAACACAATCTCACAACATATGACTGAAAATTCTCGATAAAGCTGAGTACATGAGTGTGAAAGAGTAGTTAGGGCTTTTTGTAAATAGGTCTGAATAACACGAATAAACATGTGGTCGTAGAAATACCATTGATCGAACTCACTGCCTATAATAATTATAAATTGAGACTTCTAGCATGCACGTTGTGTAAGCTAGAATTTAATAGTACCCATGACCTAGACCTGAGACTCATAAGAAATATATACATTGTATACTCAGTATTCATCAAAACTACTGATATTTGACAGTCAGTAGCCTGAGTCTATAATTTGTAGAGGTCACATAGGCAGTCCTTAACTTTGACCGGAGCGCCCCAGACAAAGCTAGTTGCACCTTCAGATTTTGAAAATTTCCTTGGGGAGGGCGAGCGGATAACCTTGAGGCTTTCTTCAGGATAAAAAGGCAGTTGTTCCATATAAGCTCTGTTAATTTTGGGTGCAGATCATCCTCATACATTTTAATAATACGTTCTAAACCACATTCTCATCTTTTACATTACTCAGGGCGCAAACTGCCTTATGTAAGACGACTTCTAGTAATCACCCATCTTCTCATTTCCCAGGGCGAAAACGGCAACGTAACAATAAACCCGCAACAACAGCTGATGTCCCGCAACGTGTCATCCCCCGCCTTCAGCGCGCACAACCCAGGTCTGCCCAAGAACGGATCTGTACCGTTCTTCGACAGGCAACGCAAGCAGAGTACTGGCGAAAGGTCTGGCGATAGGTAGTAGAATTTGTTTGTTTTAGGTAAAGCTGGAGGTGATGGTCTACGTGGGAAGGCGTGGAAGTAATGTGCATGTATCCACTGATCAAAGAATTGCATCACTCTAAATTTTGTATTTTTATCTGGTGTAAAAAGGCGCTTATGAAACCGAAAGTCACTTGTTCTTTCCGATATTGTGATATTTTTTTGTAACCTGGTAACTTGGGTGACTTATTCGCACTAGTGTGTTCATTTTCTCGTGATGCAATTTCTTATCAGTTTATGTACAAAGTGTTTATGTGTGTAGTTCTTAGTTTGAGCATAAATCCTGGCGGGATCTGCCCAAGAACGGATCCGTGCCATTCTTCGACGCGCAAGCAGAGTACTGGCGACAGGTCTGGCGATAGGTAGTAGAATTTGTTTGTTTTAGGTAAAGCTGGAGGTGATGGTCTAGGTGGGATACGGTGGAAGTAAATGTGCATGTATTAAGTATGTACTGATGAAAATAACTGCATCGCTTATAGAAGACGTTTAACGAAGCCAAGAGTCACTTGTTCTTGACGAAACTTTGATTGTTTTTTGTACTCTCATATCTGGGAGCTTGGGCGATTTCATCGTACTTTGATGTTGTTGATTTTAAACGTGGTGCAATTTTTACATCAGTTTTTACAATGTTTATGTGTGGTGTATTAAGTTTGAGCTTCAATCTGCCCGGGCCTGCCCAAGAACGGATCCGTGCCGTTCTTCGACAGACAGTGCAAGCAGACTACCGGTGACAGGTCTTGCGATAGGAAGTAGAATTTGTTTGTTATAGGGATGCTTGCGGTGATGGTCTACGTGGGTTATGGTATAAGTAAATGTGAATGTATTAAATGTAAACTGATGAAAACAACTGTATCATTTAAAGAAGACTGTTAACGACGTCGTCACTTTTTCTTTCCATCATCGTGATATTTTTTTTATATGCCTTGGAACCTTCTGGTACGAACATTGATATATTGGTTTCACCGGGCAGATACAAGTGTGTTTTTTGATAGACAATGCAAGCAGAGTACCATATATTTATGGAAGTAATGTGCATGTATTGGTACAATGAAGAAAATTATTGCATCATATAAAAGATGCATTGTTATATAATGCCTCTATCATTGATGAGATTAATTGAAGTTCATATTGTGATGCAATGTTTTCATCAGTAATACACTGTTTTTATTTGTTTGGAGCTTTGATTATTGAAGTGAAAAACATTCTTGTGAAAATACTTAATAGTTTGCAACACCTATATATGCAGTTAGTGACGCACATTTGTGGTTTTACACGATAAAAGATTTTCAAAGATAACATCAAAAACGAAGCTAAAAGTTCACCAAATTCACTCACAAACCGCCTCATAATATCCCAAGTATCCATACCTTAAAATGGACAACATACAATTACTCATAATAACACTCCTGGAAAATTCCAGCCACTCGAATAGTACTCCGATCAATCCATAAATTAACGACAGACAGCAATAGTAGAATCGACTGGAGAAAACTAGCATGAATGGCGCCGCAATGCTTTGATTTAATTCAGGGGTGCTCAGATTTAAAGATAGAATTATCCTTTATTTTCGACAAAAAAAAAAATAGTTTTGAGCACCCCTCTAATGCTTAGATTGAGACACCGCGTAGTGGCGCATAACATAGAAATCAATGGAGGCGCCTTATGTGCAAACATTTTGAATCATTTCGTGTTTATAGGTGAAGCATCTTTGTTTGATTTTGCATGTTTATTATCTAGTGTTATTGTAGTTTTAGTTGCTTAGTCATTGGTTTATGTTAATTGATTTATGTAGCTATATTACCCAACCGGGTAAGTAAACTCCCCAATAACAGAAACGTTGATCTCATACTGAATCTGATGATTTGATAACTGCCCGTAGATTTACTCTACAAAAACAAAAATGCAACTGTCAGCTTTATTGTTATTATCTATTGTCTCTAAATCTTAATCCTATAGAAAGTCAACTTCTACATTGACATTACATTTTCTTTTCTAATTCTCGTATTTCAGTGAAACTAACTAAAAATCTTTTTCCAATTCCAGATTCAAACCGTCTCTGGCTGCAATCAAAGCAACGTCCAAAACTTCAATGAACAGTCAATACAGGACCAATGCTGATGTAAGTACATATAAACATGATAAAAAATCACACACACACTACAACTATAAAATAATTACATCGTTATAAAATATTATGAGCACCCTAAATAGCACTAATTCATGTAAACAAACTGAACTAAATAGCCGTTTTGAAATTGTATTTAGTTCAAACCAATTGACCCACTTTGAAAATGACAATAAATAAATTGTTGTCAAGGGCATTAATATGGTCATATTGTCACAACATCCCAACATGAGATCGTTCTACAAAACTTGACCTTGAACTTTAGTAATTGTCTGCCAAATGTACAGTGACTGGCAAGTATCCAATACAATATGGTTCCTGTGTAATACGCGAAAACTTTTAAAATAGATGTCATTAGTTTACTCAAACATACTTGTCATCAATCATTGTAGACCAATGAACATTTAACTGTGAAATTATAAGAGCCAGTGACTGATTTATGTCTGAAAACAAAACATCTGTAATGGAACCATTAAGTGTTATTTGCGAATAAAGTTTTATTTATATCGCTCCGCAACGGATCTGCTGGAGCCATGAAAACAATGTTCCCTTGTAGCTCTTTACCTATGTATACGTTTAACATACTATTTAGCATGACACATATTGCTATAACAATACATTGTATAAATTCATTGCACATTGTTATTTTATGTACTATGAAATCGACGATTGGATTTCATCTCTATCACAAATAACTATAAATTTATCCGTCAAGGTCTTTATAAAATATAAGTAGGTAACTTTATTAATACTTGCATTAAAAACCACAATGAAATATGTAACCTACGTAAGTGACGACTTAACACACAAAAATTACTAGGGTATAATAGTCACAGCAGATCTTTGTGTCTCTGATGTTGGCTCTGTCAACCATTGCGCAAGAAACAGTTTGTCATCGAGTATACTACATAAAGTAAGCGAGATAGGACGATGCGACAAACGTAAGCAAGTGAAAGAGACAGTTATAGAATGCTATCTTCACCTTCAACAAAACAAAAATAGCTACATGCCATTGTGCCATTCACCAATCAGAAGTTATTATGACACAGTAGCATGCAAGCTACTTGCAAACTTTTATGCAAGTAACAAACATGTATTTTTTCGAACTAATAAGTAATTGGAAATTTCACTAAATAAATTAATCCTACTTCTAATATAAACGTGAAAGTTTGTGAGGATGGATGGATGGATGTTTGTTAATCTTTCACGCAAAAACTACTTTTGATTTTGATGAAACTTTACAGAAATATAGCTTACATCTGCCGGGTGAGCACGGCCTCTGTGGTAGGCTCGAGTCACGCATTTTATCACGGTTTTTGCTCCCCTAACTGTGATAAAAATGTGTGACTCAAGCCAGTCACAATTGGCCGTGCTCGCCCGCCAGAATAACATGTACTTATGCTATAATTTATAAAAATATTGGGAGAAGTACTAATACCGCGTTGGCGGGGCCGCGGGTGGCAGCTAGCAAAAAATATAACAAGATTCCTTATACCCAACTTGATAAATTACCAAATAAGATGGGATAAACTTAAGAGGATGACGAAAACCAAAACCCAACAAAACCTATTCAAACTTTGCAGGGTGACACCGAAAGCATGATGTACAACTCTAAACTATCCGTCTCCGCGGGTCCCAGGGAGCCATCTCGCATGGTTCGTCCCATGTCGCGCAAGGACATCTTCTATTCCGGCTCCGTGCTCAACCTGCCTCAGTACCAGAGTCAGAAGTCGCTGCAAGGTTACAGGAACTCCGTGCTCAGTCTACCGCAGAGTAGGCAGACTGGCGATCTGGAGAGACAAGAACGTAAGTGTTATTCTCTACAATATTATTAATTCTCTATAATTCTGGTACTCTGCTGAGTGGAACGACCACAACATATGTATGTAGGTGGGCAAAAATTAGACAGACTGATTGATCAAAATTTATCATGTCAGTCCAATCAGAAAATAACATACTTTGGACACAGATAATAATATTAGCATACAGATAGCGTTTTTCGACTAATTATTTTTATATGTACCTACATCGATCGCGTTCGGTTCTGTTCCACGGCTATGGCTTTAGATGATGTTAGCAGCGACTTGCAAAGGGCTTTCTCGATTCGTTACTATTTTTTCTTTAAATACAGTGACGATTTGTTTTGTAGTACTTTTTGGAAGTTTTTACAGTTTCACTGTACCAAAATGTGTTACAATACAAATTTAATAAAAAACTTTTTACAAAAAATACTACTGACATCAAAATAAAAAAAAATTACAAAGTGAAAAATAAAGTTATTTTTCACTTTGTAGTTGTACCTGCCTAATAGTCAAATAGTTTAGTAAGCACCTATAACGCCAGAATAGATCAACCGAATATCATAAAACATGAACATAACCGGTGAAATGAGAGATCTGCGTACCCCTTAAGAGCGTATTGGCGTGATGTTATGTTATGAAAGGATATAAACAAACATGCGATTGCAGCAATCTCGAGAGATTTGCTGTTATTTATTGAAGAGTTCTGTTGTATATCTTCGAAGTTCTTCATGAGATCTTCACCAAATTAAAATGGGACTAATTTGGGAACAAACTCTATCAAACAAAAAAAGAATTTTCAAAATCGGTCCACAATTGACGGAGATATCGGTGAACATACATATTATCGAACATAAAACCTCCACCTTTTTGGGCAGTCGGTTAAAAAATCGAGTGGCATGCCTCAGAAACTTAAAACCGCGCCATCAATTGTAATCAATTTTAAATTATCCGTTCAAATAATCTTTGAAATGTGAATTAAGAGCCTAATATTGCATCATTTTGTGCTTAGGAGAGTTGATTATACAAGAACATATATTTTTTTATGATCAATTCTAGCAAAATGGTAATTTTAAACACCAAATCGATGCGTATCGCGCCATTTAGTGATATTTATTTGAAACAAATTTTCTTTGTTAGCGCTAGGCCTGGTGCTTTGGGAAAGAGTTGGACCGATGCACCGTGAGACAATGTACATGTTTTGCCATGACATGGTAGAAGATATAAGTGTTACAAAAGTATAGTTATTTGCTATTTGACGGCCCATTGACGTCAATCTATTATCCCTACTTTGACTATAAAAGCAAAGAAAATACATTCTGTCTGTAAGTGGGTCAACTGTACTGCAGCTGAACTTAGAATGCGCATACGCATCAATGATGGATGCCGTTGTGTCTTTGTTGAAAAAGTCATGCAAATAATTATTTAGAATTTAGATACACCACCTGTTACAAGTTGTTTTTCATCTTCACAAAAGTAGTAATAACCTTTATAAAAGTAATCTAATAGATAATAATGTCCTATTTCAGAATACGACCTCTGTCCTTGCCTGCATCTCCCGGAATCCTTCAAATCTGCTCTCTCGTCAATGTTAGACGTGAGTCTCCTGCGTGACCCCGCTTTTATGTTGATCGGTGTATCCAACATCTTCGGCATGGCTGGACTTTATGTGCCCTTCGTGTACATCGTCGATGCTGCTCAGCTTAGTGTGAGTATTAAATGTATAGTCTGTATGAAACTATATAAAATACGTACATAGATGACCGAATGTTACCGGACTTCGAAACTGTACCCAAAGGTTTATAATAAAAACGGGCAGACCAAACAAAGGTTTGAATTTAATGACAATGACATATTTAGTGTCTCAGAAAGCATGACAGTCTATTTTTTAATTAAACTTCGTCCTACACTAGGAATTTCTTTCCGTTTCTCGGGTTTACAAGCATTTAAACTCACATACGCAAGACACCCAGATCCGGAACAACTATCTTTAGGCCATAAAAATATGTGTTCCGTGCAGAATCGAATCCGCAACACGCAGCGCAGCAGCCGATCGCCCAACCACTAAGCCAACCGTGTCGAGAAAACATCGTGTGATAATATTTATTTTCTGAACCAAAAAATTTGCACTCTGACCAAGTTCTTGATAATTTGAACAAAAGCAGTAGGCACTAATTATATAAACAAATATTTGTCGGTTATTAGCTCGAGCCCTTATTTTTGTAGTCCATCAACAAATACCGATATAATTAGTCTTGGCATTAGTACTAAAGTCACATGTTTGAATATTTTTTCTATCCAACTCGTGCACACCCCC
This sequence comes from Orthosia gracilis, assembly GCA_947562075.1. Lineage (NCBI taxonomy): Eukaryota > Metazoa > Arthropoda > Insecta > Lepidoptera > Noctuidae > Orthosia > Orthosia gracilis. Next base: position 7,371,120 of record OX387270.1, on the reverse strand, counting down.
ACGATAATCGATTCTATTTGCTCTGAACTACATAATTACACATATCAAATATACTCAGTTAAAATTATGGTCTTTACAATCCTGTGGAGGGTCGATCCGGTATATGAAACAGTTTCGATTTGTAAAGATAAAATTAAAAAAATAATAAAGAGAAAAACACAAAAAAATAAACCGGCTTCCAAAACCACACACTTTTTAAGTGGGCAAAAGACTTTGTTTCGGAAGTCAGTGTCTTTGGTAGTTCTTGTTTCATCATTTTGCAACACCGACTTTTTACACACACACTTTTTAGTGTTTTGTTTTGGTAGTCGGATTTTTTTATTGTTTTTCTTTTTATTATTTTATATTAAAAAATAGATACTGTTTCATTTACTCGATCGACCCTCCACGGGATTGTAACGACCAATATTTAACGGCGTTTATTAGTACCCGACTTCCTGTATCCTTCCCAACGGGATATATACGTCATAACAATTAATGCATCCCACCCATACGTACAAAACGTTTTGGGGACACTTTTATTATGCGTACAGCTAAGGAGTGGAATTCCCTGCCGGAGTCTGTGTTTCCCGATAGCTACAATCGAGGGGTCTGTAAGTCAAGAGTGAATAGGTTACTTCTAGGCAAGCGTGCTTCACCGTCGACCACATCATCGCTTACCATCAGGTGAGATAGTGGTCAAGCGCGAGCCTATTAAAAAAAAAAAAAAAAAAAAAAAAATGCGTAATCATTCCTCGGTTAAAACTACCACACGTGCCAAGTCTGATAGCACTTTGAGGGGCGTTTCATGACGACACTATATCATAATATGATTTCGAGAATTTACGACGATGTGGATAGGTATTTTGTGAATTTATCATTGCCAAAGTACTTATAATACTCACAGCGGATCTTTGTGTCTCTGAAGTTGGCTGCAAGACCCTGCGCAGTAGCAATGTTGAAGCATTGTATAACTGCCTCTCACTCGCTTACGTTTGTCGCATAATCCTGTCTCGCTTACTCTATGCAGTATACTCGATGACAAACTGTTTCTTGCGCAATGGTTCGCAGAGCCAACTTCCGAGACACAAATATCCGCTTTGACTACTATTACTGTCCTAGGTTTCTAAGACAGTCTTGTGATACAATTTTTTCGAACACCTGCGTTCATCATACTAATTTCTGTGTGCAGCATTATGAATATCATGATAAATATATCAACTTTCGTTGGTGAATTAATTAGTTAGTAATTAATTAAACGTATTTTCAGGGTGTGGAACCATCTCAAGCGTCTTTCCTGCTGTCAATTATCGGTATAACGAACACGTTCGGTCGTATCGCGTGCGGCTGGGTCGCTGACTTCCCCTGGATGGACTCGCTCTTGCTCAACAATGTCTGCCTTGTCATAGCCACGGTAAGAATATGAGAACTAATAACCGATCCTTATAAAGCTGCAACTGTATCCACTTTAATGATGGGTCTTCTTGACAAATTTTAAGATACCTAACCTATATATAGAAGGTACCTAAAGTCCAGAGTGCCTAGACTGGCTTGGACAAAATAACAAATGCCCAACTAAAGGTTTGCAGTTCGAAAATCGACTTGAAATTTCGCTAACCCACGTAAATCCTGTATTCGACTTTTCGACAACCGTAACCGATATCGTGGCAGAATGTAATTTTGTCAAGCTAGGACCATAGAAGTAACTAATACCTGCTAAAATGATACGAAAAGTGTCCAGAATGATTAGTTTAAAAACCTACTAACACGGTTCGATTTATGTTACAGATATCAGTTGGCTTGACGCCCTTCTGCGCAAGCTACGCCTCATATGTGGCGATAGCTATTGCTTTTGGAATCGCTATTTGTAAGTATAAACCCATAAGGTACATGTTGACAGGCGGACAGTGAAGGCTGTCCTGCGTTGAGCCTATTGAATTAAATAGTGAGAGGCTGGCCACTGCCATATCCGCACAAGTACGAATTACACTTCATATCGTGCCTAAAAGCGGTGGGTAGGACTCAGCCTTGAGGACCGTGTGTTGAAAATTTATTCTTGATCGATGCTACAACTAATGTGGCTACCTACTGGGCCCAAGTTATTTGAAAAGTTCCTGAATTTTAATATTTGGAATGTACTTGTCTTTTCATCAAGAAGCTCTTGCTGACAATACCGTTTTGTTCAACTAAAATTTTAGCTTTATTATTCAGCGATATTAATCATTTATATCTCTTTTCAGCCGGCTACATCTCCCTAACCTCAATCATCCTAGTAGACCTGCTAGGCCTGGACAAGCTGACCAACGCGTTCGGCCTCCTGATCCTGTTCCGTGGCGCCGCCGCTATGATCGGCTCTCCTCTCGCGGGCGCTGTTTATGACGCGACGAAGAACTATGACGCGTCCTTCTATATGGCTTCAGCGTTCTTCTTAGCTAGTACTTTGACTTCGTTCGCTGCTCCACTGTTCCGCAGGTGAGATAGAATAGTGTTTTATCTGTAGTATTTACTTAGGTCGCTACGATCGGCTCCCCTCTAGCGGGCGCCGTGACTGACGGGACGACAAACTATGACCCGTCGTTCGATATGGCTGTGGCGTTCTTCTTAGCTAGTAATTTGACTTCGTCTGCTGCTCCACTGTTCCACAGTTAAGAAAGTATAGTATTTTATTAATAGTGTATAGTTAAGGTGCCATGATAGAATCTTCCTTAGCGGGCGCCGTGTATGAGAAGAACTATGACGCCTTGTTCTATATGGCTGTAAAGTTCTTCTTAGCTAGTAACTGTTCTGCAGGAAAGATACTGTAATAAAAAATAATATAGAAAATTATAGGCTTACCGTTTAACTGAGAAGGTGCATGAGGTGGGGTATCGTCTTGGTCTATATTGTAACAGTTAAGCTTATAACTCTTCAATTTTAGTGTTGCTCTGATCGACAGATGAAAAAGGCCTTATAAGAGATCACCAACATATATTACTCTGAGAGAAAAAACGATAATCACATTCTTAAGTTCAGAATGAACTTCCTAGCTTTGTCGACCTGATAATTGCTACATGATTTTGGTGCCTACCATAACAAACTATGTAATTATTTACTTCAGGCACCGTCCAGAAGTACGGCAGTAGGTTCTAAGGATTTGCAGTATGAGATATTCACTCTCTTTGAATCTCTTTTATTTCAAGAACACATTACTAAGAGTACTTTGCTTATATTTCCAGAAAACAAGAAGAAATCATACAACCGATGGACATCCTAACCCCCATCGACGAGGACCTCGAGGAAGGTGATGAAGAAGATGAGGACGACACCCCCATCACCATGGGAGCCGGCGCACTGGCGCATCGTCCTCCGGCCATCGTGCGAACGGCGGCCTCCCCCTCCGACCCGCCTTCACCTGACGACAAGCAGACGCCGCAGAGGGAGAGTGTATTGTAAATGGAACTTTATAGTCAATGAATTAAGGTTAAGATTAGGTTGAGTGTTGCAAGGTCGGTTAGGGTCAGGTCTAGATGAGTATAAGTTTACGCCGCTTGAGTAAGAAGACTACAGATGACTTTGGTTCGTGAGTTTTGAGCTACACAAACTATACTCGTCTGAACTTTTACAAAAATCTCCTTACTGAGCTGATGAAAGGTGTTGCTCCACTTGTAAAAAAAAAACTAGTTTCACAGAGCACGAAGCAACAGCTATCAAGACGTCTTCGTTCTCTATGGTTTCGTGTTTTACTTGGAACAGGTGTGCAATGTTTTATATCAGTTTTGTCAATACTGGATAAAGAGATGACAAGATAACTCAATTTCCTTGATGTAACTTTATTCAGGATTAACTAGTAAAGTTATCTAAAGTTGCCATTCACGATGGTCACTGAAAGGTCAACCATTTCCTGGGAGACCATTATAAGATAAACTGTTATATAGAGTAGTCGGCTAATCGGGTAAGCGGCAAAAACTTCATTTGAAACTTTTGGAACTGTGATCTATTTTAAATATGGAACTGTCCGGCTCATTTTCTTGTCCATTTGAAATTATGTCTTCCTATAAAAAATTTTGCCCAGTACGTTTGTACTTTAGTACTTATTTTTTGTCGCTAACGAAATTAATCATTCGATTTCATTTGTATGTCGATTTGAGTCTATCAAATCGATTAATACTCATATACATTAACCTTTTATACACCCCATATTAGCCGACGACGTATTCTACCTCCGAAAATTGAGCGTTTATAACGAAATTATAGGTGATTTGATAAACAATTAGATTTCACGAACCCTTTTTATTCTCCAATAACTAAACAAATTATACGATCTCAACACATTGGAGATGCTGTGATAAAGGTTTCTTGAAATCCATTAGGTATTTATTAATTCTCGTAATTTGTACGATATAATGAAAAAGAAAAACGACGAAATGAATTATTTTCTGACATTAATGTACAGTGCTATTAAATATTAAGTTATATTGGAAAATGACTCATTTTGTTGAAGAAAAATATAAAAAAATACAACAAAAAAAAAACACTTCGATGCGAAGATTTATACGAAGTTACCATAAGTTAATGACATTAATAAATTACTGGAATTGACTGCAAGCAATAAAGCGTATATTTAATTCGCTTTGCATTTCGAAAATAATGGAAGGGATATGTAAGGTTCTATATTCCAACGTGCCATATATGTGTCGTGGTGCTAGGTCAACAAGCGATGATAAAAAATTCATGTGTACGAATACTCAAGCACCAAAAGTTTTTGTAAACAGAAACTAAAATGTCCATAATTGTCATTAGCAATAATGTTAGTACTTATAGGCTGTTAAGTACTTAGAAGATATAGGAACGATACATAGAAACGTAGACACTATTTTCACCTTCTATACAAACGCATATCATGCTGGATTCATTTCTCTTTGGAAACGGACAATAAGATATTTCTGTCACAAGGTCTAAAATTCATTCGTGTTTTCATTAACAAAAGTGTAAAATCAGTGAACAATTTACAAATGTAACAATGTAAATAGTATGCACAGTTGTAAATATAAGTTGCAGTTAGGACGTCGGGTACTTAGCGAAACAAATTCATGTCCCGTTGATATTAAAATACGGCTTAAAATGTTAGACTATCGTCGAAGGGTGATGAATGAACTGAAAGTAGTTGGATGTCAATATAGGTATGTTATATGGCAGTTTTAAAATATGGAGGATCTCCATGGTTTTAAGACGCGGCAATTTATACGTTTGAAGGTCTGCGCTGGCGAGAGACATTTGTCCGCAGAGGTATAACTAATTCCCTTCTCTTTCACATAGAATCATGCTGAAAACTTAACGGAAATCTCGACAATTTAAACACACAGAATGATCTTTAACATTTTTGATTCAGAAAAGTAGCCACTGCAGCATTCTATACAGGGTGAAAATGTTGTCCTCTTTTGACAAAAGTCCCTCGCCTGCGCAGGTCTTAAACCCTATTAATATATTTTATAGTGTGTGTACATCGTTAGTGTAGCATTTTGCCTTTTAAACTTGCTAGACTATGTTAAACTTTTCGAGCTTGGCTTTTTTCTATACGACTCTATGACGAGAGAGATATTTGGAGCAGATTTTAAGCGTCATTTGCGTACACTTATTTCTAATCTTGAAGCACTTTTAAGGCATTAAAGTACAATGCGAATATCAGTGACTATTCTCACTTCCAATGTTTGACATTGTATAGAACTCATATACTGCCGTCCTGCTACTATGAGTTATAGACGAAAAACTAATAACCGCGAAATCGTAAAATTCGATGCCGTATACAAACTGTAAATCATATGCATTAGTTTCCGGTGTCAATCTTTTTTATTTAATTGTGTACTGTCGAATAAGAACATTTAATCAATTTATAAATCTTATCAAAGATACGTTTCTAACATAGCAATTTTGGACGTTTTTTTTTAGCCGGAATCTATTGATAGTTGAAAAATACTGCTTAGATCGATGGAGAATTTTATGCTAATTACGTAGGTATTGAAGTGTTAAAAACGATCAGATGTCAAAATAGGACGGCAGTATAGTGCCATTGTGACGAACAACTACTTGTGTAAATACGCTAAGATATACTGAGTTTACATAGAATGAGTGAAACGAAACGCAGTCAATTGTACGTGCATCTTACACACAATACCAACAGTTGATGGTTAGGTGTCGTCATATAGGCTTATGTACTTGCCACATTAGTGTGTATATGTATATCTGAACTATAGGATATATATTTTTGTCATAGATATTTTTCTGTCAATAAATTGCATAATTTAGCTTTAAGCATTAGATGTACTTTATCATTAGGAATGTGGAAGGCGTTTAGCTGTTAGGAGAAGGTATTTTATGTGATAAACGTGAAAAAATATTGAGAATATTTCTTTTTAACAACCTGTATTGTATTGTATGCCTATAAGTAAATGATAATTTTAATGAAATTTCTTTTATAAGGTTTAATGTAATCTGATATGAAGTTACAAAGTGTATAAAACGTATTAAGGAATATTCAGAAAAATATGAATTAATGTTACTGTTGTTATATAGCTTTATGTAAAAACCAAAAGTGTTATTATGTTTTTAAGATTAAAAATTATTTAGGAGTCAAGGGCAGACACTAACTGAAGTATCGATGTAACCGAAGAGTTTATTGTTGATTGTGATGATCCAAGTAAAAATCATGTTGACTACGAAATATTTTGGTCTAATTTCTACGACCACGGATACAATCATGAATTTGTACTATCTCATGATTATTTTTAGAGGCGATTTATTATGTATTAACTTTGAAAGGAAGCACAGTGAAGCACATACAATATTGTGAATGTTTCATATATTATTTAACTACATTGTATTATTCAGTATTGGCTCAAAGTATTGTTTATATATTCATTTGAATTGTTGCGAGCTGTTTACCTATGAGTTGTATTTGTGATTCTGTTTAGGTTTGATTTGTTTTGATTGAGCGCATGCATTAAATTATGATTTATTAAATGATAAAATTGAAATAATTATAGTTTTATTTGTCATTACATGTGTGTAAACAGCTCAGTCGATGTATTTTGATAATATTTTTAGCATTTTAACTGTGTGTAGTAACAAACGTGTTAGCGTTGTTCTGTAGAATTTTTGCCTTAGGCATTATTTCGTTCATTGAGACAGTATACTTCGTGCCAAATGGCAAGAAACTCGTAGTTTTAAAACGTAGCAGTCTTACTTTCGAATGCTGACAATATCCTACTCAAAAACCCCAGTTGATGTTCGAAAGTACAGAGTTAGCTGAAAATTGAAGCTCCGATGAGATTGTCTTCAGGCTGCAAGAGTCCACTCTAGAACATACAGAAAAAATAAGTTAGTTTAAAAATCAAAACCCTGACAGCAGTCGGGTTTTTTGATTTGTAAATTAACTTTTTTATTTGAACTTTTTAGTTAAGTATCATTTTTGTTCGACTAACTTTTTAAACATTTGCGTGGTGTATATTTATGTAACCAAATCTTAAAATCCTTCATTTTAGTACCTCATTCGACAGGTTTGTAAGAAAAAAAATGGTATAACCAACAATATGGCGCCCAAAATCCGCCATGTTTGTTTTTTTTAACGTCACTTATCTTGGGCGGTCAAGATGTATCTAATGATGTTTTAATTATATAAATCCGTCTATCAGTTTGAAAGATATTAATACAAGATATGTACGTGCGAAAAACATTACCCTTTCCTTGCAGTCGAGTAATAACAGCCTCCATTTAATTTAATGAGATTTTTCTTTTTATTGACAAAATAGGAGGCTCATTCACAATAGAGCACAAGTCGCCATGTTACAAAAACATTATGTTCTACTGCTGATAACAGTCGGTACTCTGAATTCTATGCCGATCGAAACATTACGTCGAAACAATTTTTTTACCGACAAAATTGCGAAACATACACAGCGACTTGTGGTCTAGTGTGAAGGTAGTCACAGGTTTTGCTATAAGCAGTTAAAATGTTAATTTTAAAAAGTTTATTCAAAGGGTCTAGCGCACGCCTCGCTTGCGCTACAGGTACATGCCGAGAAGCTTATTGTTGAAAAAGTCCACCGAAATCTTTTGTAAATAACAGATTCATTAAATGATAATGATGACTGAGATTGAGCGTTTTATTTTGATCATTCTGTATGAAGTGTTCTATTCCCGACTCAGATGATTTTTATTGAGAATTCAGTATCAGCCCGACTGGATTGGGACTCGTCTGACCGTCAATCTGACCACTGGGAAGCACCCAGTGGTCATATTGACGCTCAGACGAGTCTCCAAGGGGATTTTTCCGAATGGTCAGATTGATTTGACAGCTGGGAAAACAACAAAAAAAGTACAATGAAAGTAAAAACTGTTTTGCATTTCAATAGATATCTTACAATTTTATCTTCGGCGTTCTAAAAATGAACAACATTTAATTCTCCATTAGTTAACATCATTTGTGAATATATTATGAAATTGTCTCTCATTACATTTTCCTGGATGGGGCGTCCTATGTGATAAAACATATGGGTGGCTTACCCGCCCACGTATTGTATTCTGTTTGGGTATGTAGTCTCAATTATGCAAATTTGTCCAAGCAGTAGGTATGTGCCTATTTGAACAGCTCTGTCATCCGCCATGTTTAGGCCCTAAAAGGTGCAGGTGGTTGGGCATGAATGTCAGACAAGGAGATGGTGCATACTGGCTCTGTGTCTGAGATGAGTCTATGATGTCCAATTGTTTGTCACGGCATATTGCATTGAAAATTCAATTACAGAACCAGAATCCAGCCAAGTTTACGTAACTCGGTGATCTAATCTCTGGCCATACCACGATACAACGTGTACCACCTATTTGAAGGCCACGAGGGTCATTACTGTGCTCATGACTTAAATAATGACCATAATCATAATAAAGTTACATAGCACGGCTTTGTATTACGTACATAGGAATAAAATATGACGGTATAGAATACTGTGTGCATGCCCGTGAAACATAACGAGTCTGAAGAGAATATAATAACGCGCAATATTATTTAATTAATGAATTTCAAATATGTATTATTAAACTGCGAAATGAAATAATTATTAAACTTATTATTATCAGTAGGTAAAACTCAGGTAAAGTAAAGAGTCTTTATGTCTGAGCAAAAACGTAAATGTTACCACTGACGCTGTTAGGTACCAGTTACCTTCAGCACAGATAGTATAATACTAGCATACATATGCCTCATCCCATACAAAGAAACCGTGCCGACGTAACTAGCGTTTTTCATCTGATTATACTTACCGATTATTTTTTGTAAATCGATCGCGTTTGGTTCCTTTCCACGGCGATAGATAGATCACCATCTATATCCGTGGAACGGAACCGAACGCGATCGATGTACAAACAATAATCAGTACTGTACGACGGCACGGTTTCTTTGTATGGGATGAGACACCACTGCCTACTGGTAGAATCGTAATTGCGGGACGGAACACTCCGCGGGTCGCTTATTCACGTGGCACGTGGCAGCGGGTTGAAGTGTGGGGTAGGCTGGTACGCAGGGAAAAGTTGACTTCACAGACTTTATTCAGTTCGCATCGATCTATAACTGTATATCTGTCTTATTATTTATATATCTTTATACTCTCTTTTAGGTAATAATCAGGTCTAATATTTGGGCCTATACTATTATTCAAATCAGTCCAAACCCACCGTGAATGAGCGACTTAAACAGCCACAAAATAATTAAGGCCTTCGAGACAAATTTAATGAACGCCAGTCATTCACAAGAAGCGCTGCGTAGTCCGTAACCACCTACGTTCCGTCTGTCGTAAAGTCCACTATCGATCTACTACCGTCCTAACAAGCCATCGTTACAAATGACCCCGCATGAGTTGAACTTTCTGCTGTAACAGGTTAATTCATTACATCAGCAGTTCAACACTTTCAATTAATTCTTACGACCTCGTAGGGAGACCGAGGAATGTTCTTTTTTTTCAACTAGGCGGGCCTTTCCAGCAATATTCGTGATTTCCTGCGTCAGAAGGCAGTTTTGGGCGTCATAATTGCAAAAAGTAATAAATAATGACTCGACTGCCCTATAGTTCTATTAAGTCATAGAAAATAAATTTATTTTGCACACAAACCAGAAGCACATAACATTTTTTTGTTCAAAAAAATATTTAGGTACTCAGTGGTAACGGCCGCGACATACAAGTTGTTGGTCGTAGCTTCGAACCCAGGGCAAGCACTTTACTTTATGTAAATTATTTCATCACTACTGCTCTAAAAACGGTGAAGGAAAACGTAAGGAAACCGGCATGGCATGTCCTAGGACCAAAACTTCGAAGACATGTGACATCCACTAACCCGTACTGGGCCCACGTGGTGGATTACAGCCCATTCCCCTCTCACAGATAGACGGCATGTGTCCCAGCAGTGGGTACATTAAAAGAATTTCAGAATTTTCTTGAAATACTATATTTTAGCCACTGTTTGAAAAAATACTATATTCCTTCAAAAAAGGGGTGACAACCCTATCAGTAACCGATGACAACGTAACATTATCTACAGTGCATTTTTAATGGGTATAATTTAGACGGTCATCAAAAATATTTTTAAGACTCTAAGCTTAGGCACCAAATAAAATAATTGGTTCCCAAAATGGATCAACGGTCACCAAATTCTATCCAACTCAAAGATTAATATACCGGGTGTATTCGTGTTTTTAACGAATTAGTCCAAGAGCGAGCGAAGCGAGCTCAGGAGCTTAGGGCACCCCGACACGGACAGGTTAGGTTCGAACGAGATGACGGGAGCCGAAGTGAGCGAGCAAAGCGAGCGAACTCGGCTCCCGTCATCTCGTTCGTGTTAGGTTACTTTAGACCCTGCGGACGGAAATAGGAGCCCCGCGCAGCGGGGCTCCGTCGACTTTAAAGGCGTCCATGTATTTTTTTGGCAGTCAATAATACGAAAAAATGGATTTATTTCATAATATTTTAGGAAACGTTATTTGGTGACCATTTATCCATTTTGGTAACCGTTTAGAATTTTTTTGGTAGTAAAATAGGTACTTTTTTGGGCGGTGTTTAAACACAAGCCATTTTTAATCAGACATAAAGATATCATTATGTTAGGTTTTTCCGTATATTATTATTTGCACTTCCTACTTTTAGTTCCGCTTTGAGATCCGAGAAGCTGAGATTTCTGCGATCTGGCAGATAAAATATTACTTCCTAATAAGATTGTAGTTGACGTTGTTCTTGCTGTTATCGTTGTTTTGTGTTCCCGTTGTTCTTGATAGTAAAAGGGAATTGCAATTTTAGTGCCTTGAGCCATAGTCTAATTTAGCATAGAATGGAATAGGTAGTGCGTATAATAATAAATTCTCTTTCATCCTTGCTTTTCCTGCTCACCTTACGATTGTATTCTTTAGGTGGTGTTCATCGGCATCAATATCTAAAATCCCGACTTTACATTGTAACCCAAATAAACCTTTGCTCCTATCCCCGATGCTTACAACATTGTCTGCCCATCTCGCCCACGACTGCCACCGTGGTGAAGGATAAGTACGCATTTCAATGGCTCCACCCCGACACATGCATTCGTTATTGCACTGGCGTAATTACGGAATCTAGGTCCCCTACTGGAAAATTCCTAACGAAAAAACCCCAAAACACAGTGCCCGACATGGGAAACGAATCAAAAACCCCATTGCAGCTTATGCCCACTTACGCACACATTAACACTCGCGATGTTCACCATAATTTCCATTTGCGATAGACTGTGCCCGCAAGGTCGTTGACCGGCGTGTCTGGTGCAACGCGCGCGTGTATTACATCAGCCGACCGACAAGGTCGACACGGAACAATGACAGCTGTAGTCTGTACGCCCCTGGCTTTCAGCTGTCCTAGGTTAAGCCTCGCTAGTGTTACAGTCTAGCAAACCTTCTAGAAAGTTACTAGAACTGATGATTTACGTGATTAAATAAGTAAAGTCTTCCAAAATAATAATCAAAGGTCATGACATTGAATTAAAGCACTGAACTGAAAGTATGTTGCTGAAAATAAATTAGTTACTACACCAATAATAACGCTGTGATTTATAAGTTATCAAACTATAAGCGCTGTTTTGCACTGAAAAAAAGACTCACTGCACTCGCTAACTAAAATAATTGCAAAGAAACTAGGACTGTCCACAGTTGCAATTCGGCTGCACTGGTCACCCTATCCAAGGTTACGTGCGTCGATCGTCTCGTGTCGTTGCCTGTGCGTCGTCACTTCGTCAGCAATTTAGAAACCAAGTGTTTTGTTTTACCATCCAAACAATGAATGATTTTCACGCAAATAATATGATAATGGAGTAACTATTGCGCTTTTGGCTGTCTACAGCTTTGTTCTAGATTATGCGAATGGATGAAATAAAAATTAAATGAGGATCTTAGACAGATCTTTCTATGAATATAATTAGTCCGTTAGGTATATCCCACTCCTACTGATGGGCAATGGCATCCCTCTCCATTATCCACGCCTCTCCTCTGCCATATTTCAATGCTTTTTCATCCCGGTTCCATGGTTATGGTTAAGCAGAACATTCATCAAATTCATTAAGACTTGACTAATTTCAACTAAACTTTTTAACTGGACACAGTTACTGTAGGTAATTGAGGAAGCCACAAAGGCATTCTTAGTTCGTAAATAGAGGCATTATCTCCGTGCGTCATCAAAGTCTCAAGATTTTCACGAAGGATTTATAAAATCCCCGTCTTAAATTCTCAGATTTAATCTAAAATGACCGCAAACTTGTCTCGTCATATTATCGCTTAAACGTTGAAACATAGTGATTAATAACTAAAATGATAAAATTAAAAACTGAAATACTTCAATATAAGTTCGGTTTCAAACAACGACATCCATGGTGTGTAATAACCCCGTAGATAGTCTGTGCGATTATTTGCATTACTCGCATGTACCAATTTGTTAATAATTGATATCCTTGCTGAATTCTTGGATTTAATTTCAGTTAATGTTTTACAGATGTGGAATGAAAACATTTTATCATATCACAACTTTTGAAGAAACAGTACACCCTTGGGCAGACTTACTATTACCTTTTATGGTGACTTGTTGTTACCTTTTTAGCGATGCCTTATGGAAGGGCTAGCCTCACTGCCCAACCCGGTGCTATGACCGGACTCTGCCTATGTAAAGGAAAACGCCTTGCCTTATATTAAAACTGGCAACAGATAACATAGTCTTGAAAGGTAACTGAAATTCGAACATAAAATAAATGAAGATGTTTTTGCTAGGTTTTTCCGTATATATAGAGGCTCCTCTGTGCTTTGATTGTGAATTCTAGAGAAGCTGCTCTAAGGCAGGCATTTTGAAATTTCTGCGTTTTAGTACGTAGCTTCCTGCTATCAGGCCAGAGAAGGAAAGGCTGGATCGCATCGGATTTTTAATCCTATTCATAGAGCTTGCACCGGGGTTTATTATTATAAATGCATTTACTTTTTTAAACATCAGTCATTAACTGGACCAATGATGTCAACTCGACATCCTTTGCAAAAACTATGCCCCGTTAGCAAAGTCGGTTTCGCCTTAGGGCAGGCATATTGTTGCTAAATATATCAGATAAAAGTGGCTACCCCCTTCCTGGCTACACTACACACTATACCACTTTCCTTATTGCTGCTAGCCAAGGATGCAGATTCTAGATTTTATTAGCAACCAGCAGCCGTATTGCGTAAGTGCAACGCAAAGAGTTTGATCACTATCCAAACGACCAATCACACAGACGGAAATCCACATCGCGTCATTCATCTCGCATGTGGTTGGTCGATTTGGTCGACTGGATAGCAGTCAAACTCTTTGCGTTGCCGTATTCCCTTACGCAATACGGCTGCAGGAGTAGTTTACATACTTCTTTTAATGGGTTACGGGGGAAAATTAATGTTCTCCTTGCGATGTTTCCATACCATTCACTTTACCCCCAAATAGGTTGTTGTTATTATGCCTTCCATTGGTACACGGTAATTGAAAAGATTTCCCCATGACACAAAAATATATTTTTTTGAGGATTATTAAATGCTCCTGATCAAAATCTTTTGTTTAATTTAATTATAGCTAATTAAGAAGATTTTAATTGGATATAAACGAGGAATTATAAAATTCAACAGTGTTCAGCCAATGTTTTTATTCTGTTTGAACTGTTTTGTCCTTTATTTGTTTTTACTTCATAGCGGCTAATTTCATGAGCATCCAAACCAAAACAACGTTGTTTTTATAATTTTTGCTCTTATATAAAAAAAAGTGTTCTTCACTATGCTCAGTCATTATGAAGTAGGTAAACATAATGGTAAAAATAATATATCATGTAACTTTATAACTAAATTGCATCAACCGGATTGGGTTTTACTTTGTGATTATTATGTGGTTAAATAAATTAAATAATACATAGCTAAATAGTTGGACGTAAAGTGGTCACATTCGAAACTGAGAAGGTTTTTTTTTAAATCACGGAATCGATAAGGAATACGCTGATGAATGCGGATGTAGGTGAGAAAAATGCAGAATCAGATTCATTGTCAAAAGAAAATAGCACGGTCGTGTATCAACAACACTTGGATGAAATTTCAAATAACCATGAACAAACGAAACACGCAATTTGATGCCAAACGTGTGTACACACGTTTACTACGGCCTTCGATTGACGAAAACATCAACAAGACACGCCTTCCATTGAACACTACAGCCTCATTTGCATACAAATGTATCAACTGTTGACAGCAATGAAACAAGAAACAAATTCGTCAACAAATCCTCGCTGACTCACGTGGATGATGTAACATCTCTCAAACTTACACCAGACGAATTCTCATGAAAGAAACATTTGAACTATTATTAGCAAAAAATATGCAACTGGTCTACAATCAACCTTGACGTTTGACAGCATGGGACATAAATCAGCGACGGCAATTAAAAAAAAAATGGACAGAAATAAAGCGGGAAGTAACCGTTACTCGATAGATATCTGCTATCTTTGTGTTTTATCTTGAGACATGATTATGAATTCTAATTAAGTTTGAAAAGCTTGTCGATTTGTAGAAAGGAATAAGCGAAATGACACGAAACAAAGTTTTCCTTTATTTTATATAGATATTGTGGAGAATCTACATCATAAGGATCCTTTCGCGTAAACTAGTAATCGATACTTTCATCGATAAACGTTGACATCACGAATTATGTATGTATTTATGTATCTATTACATAGCTTATGTATTTATATTTGTATCTATTGTAGTAATCATTTTAGCACTGTTATTGTTACTCCAATGACCGTCCCATTTCATTTCCAAGCAATTACTGTCCATACCCATACCCAGGGGCCAGGTGGCCTGGAAGAGTTCGCGGCATGCGATAAGGCCGCCCATTGTTTGTGTGTTAGACTTAAGTTTCTTTTTATTAATGTATTTTATGGTGTACAATAAAGCATATAATAAATAAATAAATCACGCAACTTTTTTACTGATCGCGAATACTCGGATCTAAACCGTATTATCTTCGGAAGATTTTCCACCGGCTGGGTAAATCGGTCAAGGCGGCCCGATGAGGTCAGTAAATACTAAATTGTTAAATAATTACTCGTTAGGCATTCTCAATAATTTATTAATTAACTGTGATTAGATTTACGATGTTCATAATAGATACTATTATCAGTTGAGCTGCTGAACTCGACTCATTTAATTTAATTAAATTGAAAGGATTTTATGAATAATTTGTTCTTAACACCAATTTATACAATGAGTTCATATCAGACTGAAGATAGTGTCGGTATTTACTGTTCACAAAACCAATGCAGGCTGATGTAATACGATAATCCAAATGATTATAATAGGCGAGGTACTGCTCAATGTATAATCCCCGGCACATAAGTTGGCAAGAGACGTTAGAAGCATTTTTAGGTATCTCTGATATAGTAAAGCGGGGCGCGGGGAACATTAAGGAACGTTCCATAACGTTCCGAGCGCGCAATTAGTTGGTTAGTTGACACAAGGATCGACAGACCAATCGTGTCGCGTCCACGTTCCGGTCTATGTAGGTTGGTAAGTTCGAGGAATATGCGCGAACTTACCCCCACTATGCCAAAACCTTGCCAACTTACGTGCCGGGCACTATACAGAGGCCTTAGTGCGAGTTTTTACTCACGCTCAATCGCGTTAACGTAAGCGTCAATTTGTATTGAAACTGGAAAAGCGCCGAATGAGAACGAATGAGTACGTTAAAAACTCGGAATATGCACACTTATGCCGAGTTTTTAACATACTCGGTCGTGATAACGTAAACGATCTCTTATGTCAATAGAGGTTCCTCCTTTCTGTCACCAGACAGCGCTTGTAGCGTGAGTAATAACTTGCTCTAAGCCTCAGTACTCCCGGTAACCGCTGCCATGAAGATGCTTCTTCATCGTAATCAGGGGGGGTGACCATAAGCTATTAGAGCATAGGTATTTTGAGTGTGTGTAAGGGCATCTTTCATCAAATACGAAATGATTCATAATTATGTTTGTATTACACTTTCATATAAATAACTCATAGATCTGTTATGTATATGATAGTGTAATATCCCCCGAGTCTAGATTATGATGAAGGCAGCTCTGCCCTGCTAAGCCAAAAATCGCTATGTCAATCGGAGTAAGTTTTGAAAAAAAACAACTACCTACTTTAACCTACTTATAAGTATTTTTGAACATAAATCTTATTCAATTACCCAAATCATCCAGTAATTGTACCATTATACCTATTATGTGAGATAACGCTATTTTGATAAAAAAGAGTCTTGCAAAAATGAGATACTTTTAGCCTAATTCTGCTCATAGAACGTTCCATACAAAATTATGTTTTTTTTTTTTATATTTGGTAAAATACCTAACTTATTTTTTAATAAAAATTCATTGAGTATTCTTTTCACAACTTTATTAAAAAAGCAGCAAATTACAGAAAAAAAATAAAGAAATTATTGCTATCTATAACAGTCCGCGCCAAAAAGACATTCTATTATATTAACAAGACGAAAGTTTTTTTTTTTGTGATTTTTCTACTGATGTTGTTTTTTAGCTGGCGATGGAAGTTTATCATATTTTAAGAACTTTTGCACCTGTAATGATAGCTGTACCTAATAGGTTCATTAAGTAATTAGCCCAGGCATTTTCTGCGAAAACTAAACCTAGAAGTACTTTCACCGGAATTATTATAGTACCTGGTAGTAGTAATGTTGCCCGAAAAGTCCTAAAAAATGGCACAGAATTATTTCCTTTCGACTCAGCAGGGCAGAGCTAATTTGGAATACAAATATATATTCAATGATATTTACTTGGGTCAAGATAAGACCTAAGTAAGGCCCGGGGGAGGGGGGAGGGGGTAAATGAGGTGAGGTTAGACCTATCTTCTATACCTATATTATGATAGATGATAGATGTATACACGTCATATACATCTGTCCCTTACGCATACTCAAAATAACCTTGCTCTAAGAGCTTATGGTCACTCCCCTGCAGTGCTGCCAATTCGTCTAAGCAAAACCGCGCTATTAGCTGTTTAAAAAAGCGCTAGAAAGCGCTGAATGGACACTGTCAAAAAAAGCGCTGTATTCGACGCCAAATTCAAACAAAACGCCCAATAATTTGAGACTAGGGATGTATAAATGTTTTTAGTTGTTTTTATTTATAAGGGCACATATATTTTTATTATCGTTTTATGGCACAACTCCTAAAAGTGACTCAGAATAACTGTCGGAAAGTTATAAATTACTGTGAAACAATAGAACATGAAACTAAGTTAGCTTCAAATTACAAATTAGTTAGCGAGGAATCAGTGCTGCCAACTCGAGGAATCATAGACTAAGACACCAACATAAGAAATATAGCAGCATTCGTTCTAAAAAAAATGTGATTCGTTCCGTGTTACGCATATCACAGAATAAATAATAGAAGATGAGCATATCATAATATGATTAAAAAACCGGCCCAGTGCGAGTTGGACTCGCGCATGAAGGGTTCCGTACCATTATGGCAAACAAACACGTTTGTTGTATGGGATACAATATTACTACAATATTTATTTCATTCTGTTTTTAGTATTTGTTGTTATAGCGGCAACAGAAATACATAATCTGTGAAAATTACAACTGTCTAGCTGTCACGGTTCATGAGATACAACCTGGTGACAGACAGACAGACAGACGGACCGCAGAGTCTTAGTAAAAGGCTCCCGTTTTTATCCTTTGGGCACGCTAGGCGCTAGAACGCGCCATTGAACAAAAAGCGCTAGATCTGGTGCTGAAAGCGCTAAGTTGGCAGCACTGCTCCCCTGGTCTTGCCATATTGAATTATCTTTATTTTAATCATTTCCTGATAAAAAAGTCGTCCATACAATTATGTAATTTTGCCTTTTCTGTTTTCCTATTGCAATAATATTCTAAATTCTAAGGCAATTAATAAATTATTGTGACGGTTTTATTGACGGAATAAAGTACCTATAACTAAAAAGTACAACGAAATTTTGGCGCTAGTTCACAATAAGCGTAATGGGTGTGGTATTCTTAAATTATTGTTGGGCACACTGCTGTACACACTGCCGAAGCAATAATAGTAAACACAACCGACTTATCCTCCATTGAACCAAAAATTACATTAAATAGGATCAAAGAACTATGGTAATGCAAGAAATAACGAAAGAAAGGAAAACATTAATTTCAAATGTTTTTTTATTACAGATATGATTCTACAAGTCATACATTTAGAATATGAAATAGGATCCTATGTATGATACTTTTTTTTTTTGGCTTGGAGAAATGCTCATGCATACTGCGCTACCACGGGGAGCTAGCGCAGTTATGTGGGACCCCAACCCACTAAAAGTCCATGGTGTCCTACTCTGCCGCTTATGAAGAGAACACAGGCACGCATTAGCACTCACCGTGAACCCGCTGCGGCTGTCCGTCACCCGACCCTCCTCTGGGGAGTACCCCCATCACCGGCGCACCAGAACACATGGTGCGCCGTGACCACCCCAGCGACCAAACCAGTTCGTGGGTGCCAGACGACCCCGTGTATGGCACCCTTGGTCCCCTTGTGACTGGTCAAGGTCAATAGCCCCGCCATCTACCATTTTTCGGCCGCAGGGGATAGGGAGAGCTCCTCTTCCCGAGCGGCCCCACCGCGTCCGCCATCAGACGGTGGCGACCCCGTCCAGGCCGCGGAAGGTAGGGAGAGCGGCGCACCGCAATACCGGCACTCCTCTCCCGCCGCAGCCTCCAACTCTCAGCCGTGATATCGTATGGGTTTGAGAGGCCCCATACGACATCGCGGTCCGCCTCAGTTGCGATGTCACCCAGGCAGCACCGCAGTCTACATGTTGGCCGCTACGTCGTCGGCTTATCGGCAAAAGCCCTGACGAGCGGCCCTTCCTCGGGTTCCTCTTCGCTTCACCGTGGGTGACCAAGCCACGGTTACTGGGACCGAGGCGGGGCCTCGACAATGCGGGAATCCACCGATGGGGATCCTATGTATGTATGTAGATATAGATAGTGTAATATTCCCCTTAAAGCGTAGCTTCCTGTAGAGACCAGATTGACAGCATCGAAGTATGTGCAGATGACAGGTGCAATAAATTCTTCAGCACCTACAGTTTTCCTGATTGCCAAGGTTTAATTGTCATTAGTGATTTAAAGAATAAATGGGTATCTCCTGGGAAAAATATATAACGTACAAATAGGTACAGAATATACAATCGTTCATTTCTTAAGGTGAATCCATATATGGATAGACAGTTGGTTTTCCTTAAACACATTCTGTGGTTTTGTAACTCGTTTAAGTATGAATATCTAGTTAAGGTTGGAGATCGGCAATGAATGGTTCAAAATTCCTGCGGTTTTGCGTACCTAAGTATTTACTATACAAATATGCGGACGTTGTTATTTTGGTTTTTATTTTATTTACTTAGCGGTGACAAAATCTACATAATCACCTATGAAACATTTTACATGATCATCACGAAACTAACGATCACATTAAACATGACTGTCCATTGTAAGTTATATTGTAATATTAACAATACAACATAAAATATACAATAATAGAACTCCGGATCGGAACTACGGTTCCGGTTGTTAAGGTTCCGGTGATGACGGAAACGATTAACATTACGTTTTACTTGTGTATAAATCAAATAATTTATTCATTTTGTTATTGTTATGGTTGAATGGACAGGCTGTGTAGATTATTGAATGTATGTATTGTACAGGTGTGGTTATAAATTATGTTACATCGAAACAGTTGAGGGGGTAACTTAAGGGAGGTGACGGTGACTATTTGCAGCGATTCAGTAGCGATGTAATCGCAAAAAGACCGCGATACAATCGCACGTTGGCTGCGATGCAGTTGAAAATTGCAAAGCGACAAACAGCCAAAAAAAGCCAAAAGTAGATTTGCTGCGGCACGTTAACGAAACGCGCTACCTTATTAATGGAAAAAGACCAAAGTCAAAAAGTCATCCAAACGAGAATCCCGAACGAATGAAATGAAATTAAAAAGGTAGCGGTCAATTAATTAGTAATAAATAATTATAGGAATCAATTAATTAATTAGGTACCAGTATGTTGAGCGACGACCATGGCTGCGGGAGTCCGGTGGATGCGAAATGCACAGAACGGATCAGCTAAAATGATGATGATGAGTGATGATAATGAGTAAGTTAATGTTGGATAACTGCTGTTAACTGTAGCGGTCCCTCGATGCGAGTATATACGGGGCTTATTTTTTACTGTTTAAACATTTTTGTGTCAGGGGTATTTTAAATTGATTTTTTTCTGACTTTCTCATCATCTGTACCTATCCTTTCCGATAGGCTGAAGCTGTAGAAAACCACGTCCTACGAACGTGGTCAAAATGAATAGCATCATGACAGTTGAAATATTTTTTACAATGCAAGCCATCGAAAAGAGCGTTTTCCAAGCAGCCAAACTATGCGGAAAGTGTCACTTTTTTTCACTAGCGCTTTTCACTTTTCTGTTTTTTTTTTTTTTAATTTTAACTCCGTCGTCAGCCACGCATAAAGTGTTTGTTATTTGAGAATTATTAATTTTAAATTTTCATTAAACATGTTTGGAAGAACTTATTATATTTTGCTCGTGCCTTTTTGACAGCTATTTGCACATGCGCAGTAGATATGCCCGAGGAACTATTACTTAATCTGTTGATATGCTGAGCGCGCTTGAATAAGCCCGCCATTTTATTATTTTATTGCTTGGTTCAGATTAATTTTTTTATTTCCTCACACAATGCATAGTAAAATGTTGTACGATACACGTACATAAGATGATTCCCGATCCCGACTCGTGTCGATTTATTCACTCGCTCGTGTCTAAAAATGCCACTCATGACTCATCGGGAATCACCTACCTTCCGCACTTGTAGCATAAATAACAATTTAAGGCTAGGCGTTTCTACTTTCTAGTTTCATACAAACAGTTTCATACATTTGTGGACTGTCACTATCATGCTTAGTAACAAGAATACACACACACACTACTTAGAACACTACTTTGATATAATGAGCATTGCTTAATTAGCTGGGGTAAGCTGTCTGTCCGATGGTATCGTCACTGCCCCCTGCGTTGATACATATTTGTGCCATATGTCACACTGTAGTGGACTTCAAATGCTCCACAACTAAGTATTTTGCCTCAGAGAAAAGTATTTTGCCGGATGTAATTAGCGTAAACTTCTACAGGATATTCAATTATTCGTTGCATACTGCAAATATTTATATTAATTATATGGATTGCAGCGAAAATAAAAGTTTCATTCACTACCTAATTAAATCCAATATTTTTGTGAAACAACAAAATAAAACAGCGTACTTCCCTTTTAATTATAAAACATATCTAATAAGAAACATAATATCATTGTTAACTGCAGAATTTAAGTAAGTCAGAAATAATTAAGGTTATAATAATACAACCATAGTTTAAAAACTTCCAATAGATGATTTAACCAATGGCCTTTTAAATAAAGAACACTCCCGAATTTTCTTTTTCCATAAAAATGTCCTGAATCAGTGGACCTGTTTAAACTTTTATAAAAAGCTTTGCTTTGTGGGATTCAGTCGAAAAGCTCAAATTTTTCATCATTCGGCAACACTTAGCAAAGAAGCAGCTAAATAATAAGCATTGTTCACACAAGTGACGCAAAGGAACGTCACGCTCACAATAGTCTATTCAACAATTATTGAAATGATTTGCTTGCGATTATGATCGCGCGTGCTATTGTTATTAATTATAATCACTTAATGACGCTTTTCATATTCATTTTGTTGTTACTTCTGTAGATACGATACAGCTGTATCTCACGAGCAATATTCATAAAACTTAGTTTCAGATTTTCAATCGCCAATATCTTTTTAAGCTAAAATTACATAGCGGTCTGTGGTTCCTTCGATCAAGTTTTTCACACTTAAGTTACAAACTGTTCCAAAATATTCAAAAAAGTCTGCGCTCAAGCAAAATCTCAAATAATAATTAACAAAATTGTTGTTTCAAAATTGCTGTGTGGCAATTCATTAATAGAGAAACTGGAAAGACACAGCAACCAACCACATTCCGTTAGAGGTTACGAAGTCTCTTCCCTCCTCATCTAAATTTGCTGAAGCTCTTCTTAAAGAAAACTTTATTAAAGACATACCAAGCTTTAATTTTAAACCAATATGTACTGATACAATTAAAAACGCGTTCAAAAGTCTTAATATAAAAAATACTGAAGACTTATTGGGGATATCCTTTAGGGTTCTTGGAGATATTATTGACTCAATTGTTCCTGTCCTATCAGGCATATTCAATCAATGTTTGGAGAGCGGCACGTTTCCGTGCTTCCAGCAATGAGTAAAATCTATGAAAAAATCATGCTGAACCAAATGTTGTCTAACTTTAATTCAAATGGGATCCTGCATGGTCAGCAGTTTGGTTTCACGAAAGGTAGGTCGACAATAGACGCGGGAGTAAAACTCATCATTCACATCTTGGAATCTTGGGAGAAGTCCCAGGATGCCATTGGCATTTTCTGTGATCTCTCAAAAGTGTTCGACTGCGTCGACCACAACAAACAGATCTGTAAATTACACCATTACGGAATTCGAGGACAAGCTGCTGATCTTGTGCTTTCCTATTTATCAAACAGACAAAAAGTAAATGTTAATGGGGCGACATCCTCCGGATCTATAATCAAGATGGGCGTGCCCCAGGGTTCAATTCTCGGCCCTTTCCTTTTTCTTGTTGACATTAATAATCTCCCTTTTATGATGGCCAAATTATCGGATATAATTCTATTTGCTGACGATACTACGCTAATTTATAAAATAGATAGGAAAGATACGGATGTCTTACATGTCAACGAAAGTCTAATTATTCTCTCAAAATGGTTCGCAGCTAACAATCTTTTACTGAATGCGAA
The DNA here is from genome assembly GCA_947562075.1 of Orthosia gracilis. Taxonomy (NCBI): domain Eukaryota; kingdom Metazoa; phylum Arthropoda; class Insecta; order Lepidoptera; family Noctuidae; genus Orthosia; species Orthosia gracilis. Next base: position 7,347,651 of record OX387270.1, on the reverse strand, counting down.
AAAAACAAAATGTCTAAAGTTCTCTTTACCAAATGTACCACAACGTGACCTAAATTTAAATCTTGACGGCAAAAAACTTGAAGTTATAACGGAAACTGTATTCTTAGGGATTATTATCGATTCAAAATTGCAGTGGGCCGCGCACATTAGAACTCTTTCGGGTAGGTTAAGTTCAGCTGCATATGCAGTAAGGAAAATAAGGCAGTTAACCGATGTAGCCACAGCTGGGTCAGTATACTATGCTTATTTCCACAGTATTATGTCTTATGGCATTCTGCTGTGGGGATCAGCAACAACAGCGGCAATCCGCGCGATCTATAAAATGGATCCTCGCGAGTCCCTCAGAGAAAAATTTAAAAAGATCGATATACTGACTCCACCATCACTTTATATTTTGGAATGTATTTAGTATTTCCGCAAAAATCGAGGGCTTTTCATAACTAGAAGCGACTTCCATAATTTAAATACACGCAGTAAGCACGAAATTGTAATACTCAAATTCAGATTAACGAAAACTAGACTATTATAACAAGTTGCCAAAGTCAGTTACGGAACTGACGGATGGAAAGTTCAAAAAACAAACAAACATGAAGTCGAACATAGAACCTCCTCCTTTTTGGTAAGTCCTTATTAAAAAAGCATTTTATAAAATCAAGGACTACGTTGAAGATAAAATTTTGGCTTTAGCTCCTTCTGCGCATGCGGCTTCCTTGGTAACTCATAAACGACACAAATAATAATATGTGTGTAAATTTAGTCTAGTATTTTTTTATTTTTTTTACTTTTGTATACATTCTTTTACCAATTGTTTTGTGAATGTGTGATCATCGTAGGCTTTCTAGATTTCTAGATGCTTGTTAACATTTGGTCGGTTTGGCTCGGTTTACTTTCTTTTTATTTTTCTTTTGTTTATATAGAACTAGCTGACCCCCGGGGCTTCGCTCCCGTCAATTGGCTACTTACCTACCTACACTACCTACCCTACCTACCCTACCTACCCTACCTACCCTACCTACCCTACCCTACCCTACCTACCCTACCCTACCCTACCCTACCTACCCTACCTACCCTACCCTACACTACCTACCCTACCCTACCCTACCTACCCTACCCTACCCTACCCTACCTACCCTACCCTACCCTACCCTACCCTACCTACCCTACCCTACCCTACCCTACCCTACCTACCCTACCCTACCCTACCCTACCCTACCTACCCTACCTACCTTACCCTACCCTACCTACCCTACCCTACCCTACCCTACCCTACCCTACAATTCTTTTTTTTTTTTTTAATTTTTCTTTCATAAGAACCTTCTCCTAACAATAACAAACACAACAAAAAAAGAATTAGCGAAATCGGTCCAGCAGTTCACGCGTGATGCCGTGACAACGGAAAACGGGTTTCATTTTTATATATATAGATATAATATACATAATTTTTCGGTCGGGCTTATGTTGTCCCCCTATAGTAGCATTAGCATTAGTACCTAGACTAATGCTGTAATATGGAAATATTGTAAAACCAAACCAATTTTTAAAAGAGTAACTGTGGAATTTCTTGTCGGTTCATCTCGATAGGAAACGATCAACCCGAACAGTGCACATTTTGTCGACGTTTTATAAGTGCCCATGTAGGCCAATGTGAAATAAAAAAAAATGATTTTGATGTTGATCAATATACACAGTCGATGTTTGTAACAATAGTTGGCGCATTCGCGTTGTTGACGCGAACGTTGGTCAAACAATCGTAATATTTGGTAATTGATTCATATTTACTATTTAATTCGGTTTTTACTTTATGAATAACACTTAATGATATAAATTTACCGAAAAAAAAAAAATTCTTCCAAGATCTCGGTGTTACGTTACGGTGGTTATTAGCACTATTTTTGAACGCACACTGCGGCCATTTTGAAGCGCCTACCTTACGCATCTAGTGTATTATGGATCGAAAATCGGTACTTTTCAAATGACTTATTAGATTATTAGATTGCCTAGTGCGATAAGACCACCCATAGTACACTAGTTTTTATAAATGTATGCCCTGTTGGAGTTTATCAAAAATAACTCAATACTATTCAACACTATAGCCTTCTCTCTCTAAACATGAATTATACAGTTTATTATTTGAGCCCTTGTCAACACTTGAAACTGAAATGCTAGCTGGTCACGGTACTGTATTCCGTCAACCTTAGTAGAAGCCACATGTGCTTACACACACCTTTTCGATACATAAAACAAAGGGTAATTAAACTGTTATTATTTAAACCCTAAAACCGTTATTTTCTTTGGTGTCCACCTTATTAACCCCAACTTGTCCTGTATGTTTTTGTAGTGTACCTAAAATAAAGAGCATATAATAAATAAATAATCAAATGCTTTTTGCTGTAATTGTTTTATTGGTAAAGATAATAAAGCTTTTATGTGATGAACATACATAAAGAAAAATCTTTACCAAACACAGTCATGTGTACCATAGAATATAAATATCTTGACGTCAGGAGCCGTACTGTGACATATAAATGCTATCATGATGGTGTTATGAGGAGACAGGGGCTATACAGGACGAGTAGCATAGATATCCCTTTTTCAAAACGGAATTGTGACGGGATTGGCACCTCGTAGCAGGGCTGCCTGTGGACTGCCCTGCTCTGTACTAAACACCATAGGTACAAAAACCTTGAACTCGATAACTTTGAAATTTGCTAATTATCCACGAAAACACGTTTATAACCTAAAAAACATGGAAAATAATGTATTCTTAACAAAACAAGGAAAACGTGCTTGGTGTTATTAATGAAGCTGAATAATAAAAACAGTTAATTAACCGCGATATTATTACTATTAGGGCGAGACCTCGACGGGTCGGCGCAATACGATGATAAGCTTCGTGCAAATTCTGCGAAGTAGAGGAGATTGTTGTTTATTCCCTTATCTCGGGTAACAAACTCCTCTAGTATGTTAAAACCCAGGCATAATATGACTGGATCAGATCCAGCCCTAACTTGAAAAAAACATCAAAAACCACTCGAAAGTTTAAAGCAAGATTACCTTTCCTGTGCGTTTCGCATCCAGTGGGTCTCCGCAGCCTTCACCAGATCATCAGTCCACCTTCTTGTGGAAGGGTCGGCCGATGTGGTGACACTTTGGGTTGGCCTCTGTTCAACAGTGGATGTCTTTCGGCTGAAATGATGATGATGAAGATTCTTATTGTCAAGAAGTTGGTGGAAAGAAGAGAACATTATATTAGGGGTTAAAGTATGAAATCGCCGATTTGAACTGAAAAATTGAAACTAGTTTTTTTTTTTTTTAACATATTTATTTAATCAAAATAATTATCATTATTATCTAAACATTGCTGCGATCTAATAGGAAGGTCATTTATGCCTTTGCGATAGAAGTCTGGTGATCTAGATTCGACAAACTGTGCGGAAGCATTTTGCACAAAACTTTTTATCACGATGAAAATGTCCAAATCACGAAAAACACGGTAGTCCGTTGGAGCAAGTTCTGGCGAATACAGAGGGTGACGAATGGTTTCTATTTGCAGTTCCTGTAGAGTAAAAACGGTTTCTCGTGCTGTATGAGGTCTCGCGTTATCATGGAGCAATAAAGGTGAAGATCGATTCATGAGTCGGGTCTGTTTCACTGCTAGTTTTGCTATCATTGTTCAGAGTTCGGCACAGTAGACATCTGCCGTGATTGCTTGACCAGATCGGAGAAAGCTATAGTGAATAACACCATGCTGAGACCACCAAACAGTTACCTACCATTACCTTTTTATTGGTAAGGTTGCTTTAGGACACTGTTGCGGCGTTTGACCTGGGGTCAGCAATTGCATTTTTCGCTTACGGCTATCGTAAAGAATCCACTGTTCATCACATGTTACAATTCGATCCAATATTCCTTCATTTCTGTATCGATTCAACAAGGCAACACAAGTTTCAACACGCGTTTCTTTCTGCAGATCAGTCAAATTGTGAGGCACACATTTTTCATTTTTTTTTTATTTGATTGATTTGACGCAAATGATTCAATATTGTTGGTAAGGTAACGTTAAACCACGGCGCTAATTCCTGGGTAGTTTGGCTCCACCATCTCTTTCAATTCATTCTTATTCACCTTTGTTTTTCCACGTGGTTCGTTCTTCAAATCAAAGTTTCCATCACGAAAGCGTTTAAACCAAAATCGCACGATGCATTCATTAGCAACCCCCTCTCCAAACGCAACATTGATATTGCGAGCTGTTTCTGCCGCGTTAGTACCGCGTCGGAACTCGCATTCAAAAATCACTCGAATTTTCGAAGTAGCCATCTTTATTTTCTAAGCTGGATAAAAAAACAACTGAAAGTCGATAATCGAATGTTGCACATTATTTAAAAGAAGAACTTCATAGGTACCATGTGAAAAAAGTTTCACTCAAAAATCACAAACCATGAAGGTTCTATGTCAATTCGAAGTACCTATTGCAATAAAACGGCAATTTCATTCAATAACCCCTTTTATTTAGTAGACAACTTTCGCCATCTGATTTAGATTCTAAATTAAATAGTACTTCAAGCCTTGAAAACTTTGTTTTCTGAGCAGTTTACGCTTCTCATTTTTAGCATTGTATCTCGTTGATTATTTGATCCGTGGAAATGATGGATTGTTTTGAAAAACTAGCTATTACGAAACTCAAATATCACCTCAAGATATATTCCTCAATCTTTTTTTTATCTAGTCGTAACAATCACGATTTACATAGATAAAGATGTTATTATAGTCTCGTTTTTGCATTTAATTTAGTACGTAATTTGCGATCTGCACGGATCTGTGATTAAATCTACTTTTTTAACAACAATACCTTATATAAACAAGACACCAGTCAATGTCACAGAGTGATATAAAATGTAGTTTTAATTTTTCCATTATTTTATTTCCTAGACTGTAGTTATATTAACTGTAAGTACTTCCGTTGACAACTGTATGTTAAGAATTTGGTTCCGTAAATACAATTTTGTAAATATCACTTTTCTGTTTGTGTTTGGATTTCCTGTCATGTTTTACAATCCCTGCATCAAAAGAAAGACAAAAAATACGTGCCTTAAGTTGTGTATAGGTTCGTCAAATTATTGCTGACGCAAGTGATCTAAGTAAATCTTGTCTATTGTCTACAAAATTTTGCGTAGCGAAGCTAAACTACCGAATGATAAATAAATAATGATTGTCATTGACGTCATTAAACGTGTACCTATTTCCTTTTACTTCGACTTTCAAAACAAATCACTCATACTTTTTTTCTGGCTTGGAACACTTCTCTGAACAAATTAAATAATTTTAGGGCGCAAGTCGAATTAGTTGATTGCCCCGTAATTGTGAGCATTTGTGTCGCAGATAATGTTAAAGTAATTAACATATCTGTAGTATCTACTTAAAGATTCCAAGTTACAACCTTCGTTTTTAAAAGCGTTTCATTCATGAACCAGATAAGATTGTCAGTGAACAGTTTTCGTATTAGGACCGAAAAATTTGCAGATTTTTCAGCCGCATTGCGTAAGTGAATTCGGTAAGGCAAAGAGTTTTGACTCCATAAATCGACCAATTAAATAGACGGAAATCCACATCGCATCTTTCATCTTGCATGGTCGGAAAGCCTTGTTAAAAAACATCATTCATACGCTGGCGCTGTGCCAAATTTCATCCAGATCCGTTTAACCGTTCTGGCGAGATTGAGTAACCAACATCCATCCACCCATCCAAACTTTCGCATTATAAATATAAGTAGAATTATGTAATTGTGTTCTAAGTCTCTTATCATCCGAACGATGGTTTTCCTCAATGCTGGAAAACCGCAAATGCATAAATGCCACTTATCTATCATCAAAGAGGCCTAATAGCCACAACGAAAACTTCAACAAATATTTATGTCCTGTTGAAATGTTGCCTGCTAATGGATTCGAAGAATGCTGACTACTTACTTTATTACAAATATGATAAATTATAAAGAAACCAGCTTTTCTCCGTGGCTTCACTCCTGTATGTTATCCAATAGTAACAGTATTTATCGGGATAATGCAGCTTTTTTAGCAGTGAGTGAATTTCCGTTAGCGTACAGTGTTGCCAGTGAAAGATAAACAAATATTACATGAGATATCTCAAATAGTTACATTTTCATGAGAAAACTCATATTACCTTTATTTATGTAGAAAATGACACTAATAGGCTCACTCGCTCGCTGGAGTAAGCGCGATGGAAGATTTAAAAATATACGCGAGTGATTGAGTGAAAAAGCAAAGCGTCAATTTGTGTGTCATAAAATCAGTTGCAACAATATGACGAACGAAACCTTCCATAGATGCGTTCCGTAACACGATTATTTTTTGTTTGCTGGCAAATATTATGATATTTTTATTAAGTCCTTAAATTTACGTAAAAGTTACATTTAGAGTCGTGTTACATGGAGGTTACATGAGAAGGTCAAAAGTTACGTAAAATGTAACACAAGTTACATTCTGGCAACGCTGTTAGCGTATCTGTAATTACAGAGATTACCTCCGACAAAATACTAAACAATTTATTAATATTAGTTTAATTAGTATAACACAACTTCGCCCCATTTTAGATGGCCCTATCAGTGCTGAATATTGATATAAAACCGGTTGAATTTCATAATTACCGATTACTGAAACAATTAAAAAGCCATTGTGTCTCACGTGGATCCACGTTTCGCACACAAGGGGTTAAAAAAGATCACTTCTATCCTTTTAATCTCTTCAACCATAAGCAAATGTACTTTCCTTCGCAATTTTGACGTAAATCACACCTTATTTAAATGCCACGATTGCCCATTGTTAACTGGATGTTTAAGCAAAGAATGTGAGATAATGCGTTCTGTAATTAGGCGTACCAAAATAGACGCGTGCATCGCTCCTGGCGCAGGAATGTGGGGTTTTGTCATACCCTTTTACTTTTAAATAGTAACAGTGTAACTAAATACACGAGATTGTGTTCTGTTGTCCTTTGAGGTAAGTGGATGTTGGCTCTGGATTGGTTAAAGAAAAGTTATGAAAAGTACCTAGTAATTGGTCAATTGATGGGATCAAATCCTTGCTGATCTTTCCTTTATACATTTTTATAGTAATATTAGCTTATACCTGCGGCTTTGGCCGAAAGAAAAGTGTTCTATTATCCCAAGAGGACGGATAAAAAATATCTTAAACCAGGTCATGGTTTTCCGTCTGCCAAATCCGTAAAGCCATCAAGGCGTCAAAAGGGATCAAACAGACAGACCGAAAATTACATTTATAATTTAATTTTTTACAATTATAATTTTCCTTATTGTTAAAAAAATATGTAACTTTTGTATCGAACGCAGGAGTCATCCAAATGGTTTTCATTTGTTTAGCAAGTTTTACTTAAATGTTTGATCAGCCACGCCTCTGCTTGTGGTAGGAATAACTAAACGATTTGATTTTTATCAAACTTTAAATTTTCTATAGTCTTCGTCTCAGCCAGTTCAGAATGTTTTCCGTCTGGAACTTAGTGGATAATGCTAAACAGTTTAGTGGGTTGACACATATATTTCAAAAAGAGCTTGTTCCCACAGAAAAACTACACCTAAAAACTTTTTCACAATAAATAAAACAACTTCTAAAGCAAAACACTACGGTTTACTTTTTAAGAAAAAGTTTTTCTCTTATTAGTTTTAATACCCTATTACTAAAAGTTAGCAAAGTCTGTAAGGTACTTAAAGGATTGACAAAATACCCTTAATAACTTAATTTACACAATCGTGCTGTTTGTCGCTAAGAAGTTCGGTTGTATTTCCATGTAAGAAAAATCACGGTACGATAAGTAATTTTGGAGAAATGCGTAGACAAACATACATACAAACAAACATACTCACCATTATGAAAATTGGCACACGTGTTTAGAATCCCATACAGAGTAACATATGTGAATATTGTGCAATTCCAACTATATTACATGCATACGTTTTGAATGGATAACCTCTTTTTTTTGAAGTCGGGAAAAGGGCTTATTCTTACAGAAAAACTACACCTAAAAATAATAACAAACAACACATTCTTACATACATACACGTTCTCAGAAGACATCACCATAGTACCATACCATACGGTACATGCTTTTCCTACGTTCTGCATACAATGCGCACGAGTATTTCCTTGATCCCTTAAGGTTACATTGTAAAGGAAACGTCTAGAGACGCGTTAGGTAAGCATACTGATGAAGCGATGGCTTATTGTGATACCTTGACATTGTTTTTGTTGCCAAAATCAAGTTCCGGAAAATGACCTTAAGATTACACTTATCGATCATTCTTCCATACAAACGTAGTCTGACGATTACTCCACTGTTTGACGATGTACATTCAAAATAATAAATGATATCAATTTGTCTCAAGAATTTTTGAGCGTCGAAAGTTCCATATTTCAATACTAATTTTAACGCATCTTTGGGCGGAAATAAATACCATAAGAAGAAGGAAAATTGCAAAATGGCCTCCATAAAGTTATAGATTAGTAATTCAACAAAGCAAATATTTTTTTTTGGAAATTTACATTATGTCGTTTTTTCATGATATCTAACCTCCCAAAGGTCTGTTTATAAAATTTCGCACGCTCGTTTTCCTAACCTAACCTAACCTCCCAAAGGTCTGTTTATAAAATTTCGCACGCTCGTTTTCGTCCTAAATCATCATCCATTTTGATACAAATTTGCAAAAGTGCTAATTCATACGCGAACTAGCTTCTTACTGCTCATCACAGCATCTATCTCTTTCGCACGTGTTGTCGGATGAGATAGCATGCATTTTAACCTTGCGCACAAAATAGTTCATGCCGTCGACAAGGGGAACCTTGATTAATTTTTAAGTTTGACAGGTAAGAATAACGTGTATCTTTAAGTGCATCAATTAATGCATTTTTGTTAACATACGTCCAAACTTTTACATTAATATTTTATTATTCTTATTCTTTTCGTATCCATTGACCATTGACTAAAATTTTGGCCAACCAGTATTAACCTCTACAGCTTTATCATTGGCTTTGTTTAAATCTTGAAAGATGCAGATGGCTATGCATGTTTGGCAGCTAAGTATGTGACGCTTAGCCTGTGAAGGGGCGCTTTGTTTGGGATAGTTCAAGGATACTGCATTTGGCCAGTTTTTTCTACAGCAGCTAACTTTGTTATGAGATTTCTTGATTAGCATCCAGTTCGTGTCCAAAGGGAAAGAAACATAGGATTCACAATTATTCATGAATTCTAACGAACATATCTTTTAATTAAATTGTAAGTCCATTGCGATATCCTGTACCTATCTGCATGGTGTAACTCAATCTAATTATTACATTTATTCTAATTACCTGCATAGTTGCTAGAGATATGATTGTTGTATTAAAAAACGTGAGATATAACAATAATTGTAGTAGTTATTTTATCCGTCTCTGTAATTTATTTGTTTTTCCTTTTAGTGGTTCAGGTAGTACAAGTTCGACGGTAACTTGATCAGTGTGACAAAGCTATATTTAAATAAACGTACCTAAAATATTCGTTGATAATATATAAATATTTTTTTAAATTTATTTTAATGGATCTGTTTAATTTATTTGTTAGCACACCATATCAATTACGCGAGACACAATCTTTATGATAGGTACCTCAGCAACAGTATAATTTCTTAGATAGATCAACGGCTGCCTGTCATCACTTCTGCAAAATAGTCCTCGCAATTAGGGCATGCAATATCGCAAGGTTCTCAATTCCTGAACTAAGTTCCAATACTGAAGATCTGATTCCGGAATTCCGGAACTGGTTCTGGAACTGGTAACTTTAAAAGTTTGTTTCAAATCAAACAAGATTTATAATTATATTAGTCTTTTAATAATTTTCAGTAAAAATTAAACATATTTGGTCATCTTTCTGCCTTATTAGTCTAAGATACGAACCTAAATCGACCTTCACCGAGCTGATAATAGAACGAAACATATTTTATCATGAATTTAGTATATTAGAAAACATACTATTAAAAATGGGTTGGCTAAATAAATCCTGGGCAGACTATTTTCAATTATTTTTCAAAAAATGATTTTTAATTAAATGTTGCAACATCAGGATAATAAAAAAAAAATGTCCTGACTGAAAGTATCAAACGTATAGAATGTGCAGCCGTTGGGTTGTCTATTTACTTGGGCGAACTAATGATTTTAATTTCAACGCGCGTGGAATTGTGTGACAGAGAGATCCGAGGTAAGTATACTGTGTAATAATAAAGGACCCAACATCGCAGTCGCTTATGATGGGACCCTGAATAGTAGAAAGTGCGCATGCTCGGTGTGTAAACTATGGAGGGTAGAGGTACCTCTACTACCCTTCATATAGTAAACAGTGCGTGCTATTTTGGAGCAACTGATATTTAAGTTGCAAAAAAAATTATTAATTAACATGGCCACTCTGAGGGAATGAAATGTTATTAATTTTTATTTATTTTAAAATATATAATATAAACCCCTAATAGGACCGGAATTTTCGCAGACAACCCTATATCAACGTGTTCGCAATAAAACAGCGCTTATGATGATATAATTTTTTTTTAATTATCCAATCCAGTGAAAGTAACTGGCATCGATATACCTGTTTATACCTGACAACCCAGTAGTTCGCCCAGGTAAATAGACAACCCAACGGCTGCACATTCTATACGTTTGATACTTTCAGTCAGGACAATTTTTTTTTATTATCCTGATGTTGCAACATTTAAATAGAGTACATGAAAGAACGTATTTCTGATATAACTCTAATTATGTTTGCAGGTGACACCACTGCAATACTGTCTGCACATAATTTAAAAGATCTAGAAGCTAAACTTAATACTATTTTAAACGTTTTTGAACATTGGTTTGGCACAAATAATTTAAAACTTAAAGTAAATAAAACAAAATGTGCGTTACTCGTATTCAAGTCAAACGTCCGAAAAAGTTAGTTAGTAGTAGTTAGTTTATATTTTGTGTTAATAAAGTTGAAGTGGTTGATCATATTAAATTCTTAGGTGTCCACATTGACGCATCGTTGAACTGGAAGGTTGAAACATCGTCTGTAACAAAGTCTGTTAGCTCGTAATGCTATGCAATTAGAAGCCTTAGGGAAGAACTAACTTTGGCCCAACTTAGGATGGTATACTTTGCTCTGGTTGAATCTAGGCTCAGATAAAGCACTCAAGTTTTGGGGCAACAGTTACAGATACAACGTCCACTCGGCATTTGTCATTCAAAAGAGAGCCTTAAGAAAATGATCCGCTTGAAACAGACGGAATCGTGCACTTTACCAGACTTCAAATTTTGAAAGTGCCATGTCTCTATATTCTGGTGTTGCTATCCAATTTTGTCAAAAATCTGCACAAATTTGAAACCAATGGGCAAAGATTAGCTAGAAACAAAACCCGACGGAAAGAGTTACCTAACATAATCCAACCGAAATTAAACGTGGTTCATCACAGTCCCAGATACCATGCAAGCTAGTACTCTTTTTGGGCGCATGGTTGGCGCAGAGGTTGAGCGATTGACTGCTGCGCTGCGTGTCGCGGGTTCGATTCCCGCACGGAACAAATATTTGTATGACTTACAGATAGTTGTTCCGGCTCTGGGTGTTGTGTATGTGAGTTTATATGTTTGTAAACGCACCCACGATACAGGAAGAAATTCCTAGTGTGGGGCAACGTTTTTTAAAGTCATTCAAGAATAAGATAAGGAAAACTGGGCCCAGATAGACCCCTGAGGGACACCACGAGAAACAGTAACAGACACAGTAGATTAGTGTTGAATACTTTTTTCCTCTACATCCACTACCGACTTAATCTCTACATACTGTCGCCTATTATGCAAGTAAGATCTGAAGAGCTTGACCCGTATGCCACGGTGTTCTAGCTTGGCCAGCAAAATGTAATGATCTACTGTATCGAAGGCAGAGCTAAGATCAAGAATAACACCTGTCACCTTACGCTTGTCATTCAAGTTGGAGACAACCTTATTAATTAATGCTTCAATAGCATCGCTGGTACCCAAAGATATTTGGTACCCAAATTGGCAAGCATTTAAAACTCTGTACACAATAAAGTATTTCATGAGCCTATCCTTCATTATTATAAAGATCTTTGAAATTATAGGCAATAGGGAAATCGGCCTGTAGTTACCAGGATCCGTTTTTGAACCCTTCTTAAAAATTGGAAGTACTCGAGCTATCTTAAGCTGATCAATACCCTCATTATAGAACGATGCTAGTGGAGTCGCCAGTGATTCAATTTTATCTTTAATAATAGTCAGAGGAATATCGTCATAGCCAGTAGATGATTTATTGACCATCTTATTGTATAAATGTTGTAAATTTCTAAGAGTGTGACTGCATCAAACCTCATGTTAGAGTCTACTCTACTGACACTTACTGTTTGATATGTTATTGCCAGTTTTTGGTCACACGCTTTTAAACGGACATTATTATCGAACCTTTTTGAAAAAATGTTAGCTACATCTAAAGTATTATTAATAATTGTATTTTCAATTTAAGTATAATTTGATTATTTTCAATGTTTTTAGTAGTATTGCATCGCTGATTACCTATTTCGATATTCAATAACGGAATTGTCACATTGTGTCTTATCAACTGTGTTAAGGAACCGTTTAACTTTGCTAGCTATCCTTATACCGTTTGTAATCCATATGCAACCTTTAGTTCTTTTAACTTTAACCCTCATTTTTTTCTTTATAAAGCTGGAAGAGTCCATTTCTTTGAATTTACTAATAAATGTGCTGCTCCAGTTAGTCTCTAATATCTTTTTCCTAAAATTAAGTAAGTTCTCGTCATTATATTTCCTTCTATAAAGACAAACAAAGTTTGCCTGCTTGTTATATTCAACTCTTACTAGACGTAGTGTACAGAATAGACCCGCGTGTCCGTCTGAAAGCCCATTGTGATCAACGTATGTGCTGTTTACTGTCAGGAAGGTTAGTTAAAATATTATCTATACAAAATTCTGATTTTGTTTCTTTAGAAGGTGGGAGATTTAGTTAGATATGAAGTTGTAGCACTTTAATAACGATGAAAACCACATTAATATTAAAATCAACACAAATTTTACACATTTTATTGAGAAAGTGCTGTAACAGGCTTTCAAGCCTATCCATAAAGTTACCAAAATTACCGTTTGTAGGAGTCCTATAACAACAAACAATCGGTTTTATATACTTGAAGTTCATCCACGTTTCTATTGTCAAGTGTTAAGATCTTCGAACCTTCCTTTTTTTAAGTATAGTGTTGTAAGATCCAATCTTGTCATTCATAATATTGAATTGTTTTGCTACAGTATAATTTAGAAAATGTATATGCATAAGAAGGTGTTTGGTGATTGGTGATTTTCCTACATAAATTTCAAGGTCATCTTTTTATTATTAAGCCCAAATAGATTCTGATGGAAAACATTGATGTTTGTACACAGTGTGGGTTGTTCATCCAAGAAAAAATTTTGGGGAAAAATTGTCGGTTCCTGATTGACGGTATTTATAACATAATATTTTAGATTGTCAAATATATTCATCATGCCATAATAATTAATTGCTTCATTATTCTTAAACATAGTGCGATCAAATGTCAAATCTAGGCTAGTGTCAAACAGTGTAGCATATTTATGAGCATAAATGTCAAGATATAACAAGTTATTAAAAGTTTCAATTCCTGTGTTACACATTATAGTCGAAGGGTCATTTTTGTAAATTTTAACATTAGTATTTTGATCATTCAGTAACGTCTCTCTAATATAAATAGTTATGTCAAGATAATTTTTTGTTCGTCCAAAATCTTCGTCTCCAATAAAAATTATGCAGTAGTCATCTCTTGAGTTTAGTCGGCTACTTTCATATTGATGTCGCATAACATATTTTTGATTCCAGCATTAGGCAGACGGAATTGACATATTTGAGTGTCAGCAAATGTGATTTCAGCAAGTGATAGTACATTTTAGTGTTGTTGCTACTTATAATGCATAATTTTGATTTCTTGTGCACCGGTTTGTCCATTTAAAGTGTGCATTGTTATTTGCCGACTCTGCTTGTTTTAGTGGAGTGATTTTATTTGGCATGTTTTTTTCCAGCACACGATCTAATTTTATCTCCTTGGATATCTATATTTTCATTTTTGTATTGAGGGGTGGTTGTAATTAATTTCGTTATTTTCGGTATGTAGGTAGTATCATTAATTATATGTACCGGTGGACACGTCATCGTGTGCTTGCTCTTTGAAGCTGGCGTTGTAATGGTTTTTTGTTTTTGTTTGCGGTTTTGTCCAGTTCCAGGTGTACCTGTTTGTATTCTTGTTGGCCATAATATTTAAACTTTTGTAGGTATTTATGACTTTCAGATATTTTTGCAGATCAGACTTAAACCGAAAGGTTTCCGTGTTGAAATTTTCGATTACGTGGTGCGCGATTGTCAAGTCATCCGATAATTGTTTGATTTTATCGTTCAAGTCAATTACAATTTGACTTCAATTTAAGGATGTGTTTGGTAGACTGATCATTGTCGTATCAAAAAGCACCGAACTATCTATAGTGAGATCGTTTAGTGAACTGGTTCGGTGAATTTTTCGATAGGTAATGTTGTTACAATCCTCCACTTTTAATTATTTAATAGTCAGATAGTTTAGTCTTATGAAAACTGTGTTAAATGGAACTTAATCTCAAAATGCTGGTATTCAAATATAGAAAGTCAAGTTTCCAAACGAAGTATATCCTGTCAAGTCAGTGTGCCGGCGATTGGTTAAGAGTCACCCGTTCTTTGTTTACGTTGTAAAAATCTGTCTTTGAATTTTCAACCGTTCAGTTAGGATATGATTTTGTTGTTGTGGGGCAGTGTCGTGTTTTGTGGTTTACTGTCGACTTGTTGTATAGTGGTAATTTATGCCAACCTGATTAGATGGTATTTAGATGGAGGTCCTTAATCACTGATCAAGTCACTGACACCGCCTTATCCACAAATATATACTGTTTTTACTTACATAACGATGTCACTGCAGCAACTACTCATTTAGAGTGTAACTATTAAACTTAAGGCTATATTTATAGAAAGAATACAGTAATTTTTTATTTAAATACACACACGATGTTTGACGTTAGACTTTGACAGCCGAGCTCGAACTTTTTGAATTGTAAGGCATGTATCGTAAAGAGCAACATCTACTTCATGTGGTGGAACGGTGCCAAACTGGACACGCATATACGACAGCCGAGAAGCAGAGTACCAGGCCAGTAGTCCGGAGAACGTGAGGTGAGGCCCTCCAGTTGGTTGAAATTAGGCGTCTGAGTAAATTGTTTCAGGACCCGATTTATCACACAATAGAATTAAAAACCGGCCAAGAGCGAGTCGGACTCGCGCACGAAGGGTTACTTACCATTATCGCAAGAAACGGCAAAAAAATTACGTTTGTTGTATGGGAGCACTACTAAAATATTTATTTTATTCTGTTTTTAGTATTTGATGATATAGCGGACACAGAAATACATCATCTGTGAAAATTTCAACTGTCTAGTTATCACGGTTCATGAAATACAGCCTGGTGACAGTCACACAGACAGACGGACCGCGGAGTCTTAGTAATAGGGTCCCGTTTTTACCCTTTGGGTACGAAACCCTAAATATTAATAAAAACACACGATATTCGAATCGCAGTATTTGTCACGTGTCACGTACATTTCATACAACATAGTCTCCTTCCAGTCTTCATCATATCAGTCGAAAGACGTCCACTGCTGGACATAGGCCTCCCCCTAGCGTCGCCACATTGTTCGGTCCCGTGCGTCTCGTATCCAGCGGATCCTCGCGACCTTCACCAGGTCATCAGTCCACCTGGTGGGAGGCCTTCCGACGCAACGTCTTCCGGTTCGCGGTCGCCACTCCAGAATCTTTCTGCCCCATCTGCCATCCGTCCTGCGAACAATGAGGCAATCCGTTTGACAAATTTTTCGGACTATGTCGGTAACCCTGGTTCTCTTGCGAATCTCTAAATTTCAGATCCAATCATGCAAGGAAAATCCGAGCATAGCTCTTTCCATTGCCCTTTGGGTGACTGTAAGATTTCTGGTGAGGCCCATTGGGAGCGACTCCGTCTCAGAGCCATATGTCATCACTGGCAACACACACTGGTTATAGACTTGCGTCTTGAGACATTGGAAGATACCGCGCAACTGCCCGAACGCTGCCCAGCCTTGTCGGATTCGACAGTGGACCTCTTTCTCGATTTTGGTCCTACCCAACTGGATTGTTTGTCCCAGGTAGACATAATCGCCCACAACTTCGAGACTAGAGTCTCTGACCTTGATAGGAGTGGGTGTAACATGGGCATTCAAGATCACCTTGTTTTGTCCATGTTCATCCTAAGACCCATTCTTTCGGAAGTTCTATTGAGGTCACCGAGCATTTTACTGAGATCCTCCATGGTCGCAGCCATGACTACTATATCGTCGGCAAACCGAAGGTGAGTGATGTCCAGTCCAGAACCTTGAAGACATCCTCCAGTGCAATGGTGAACAATTTCGGAGATATGACGTCTCCCTGTCTCAACCGTTGTAGAGACTGCAGTACAGCAAAAGTCTCGACCGAATCGAAGGCTTTCTCGTAGTCCACAAACGCTTAACAGAGTCTTAACATTTTCTTAAATAATAAACAAAATATCATAAATTGATGAATATCGGCATTCCGGTATTACTCCTCTCAATTTCGGAATTGAAATAACAGACAAATTGTTACGGAATTCCGGCATTCCGGAAGGCATGCACAACTCGCAGTGGGCTGCAATGATAGTCAACTGCAGCAGCAACAATACAACAAATTAACTTAAAAATAAACCAATATACATCCATTGCCTGAAAAGGCTAAATAAGATAATACTATATTTATATTCGATATATTTTTTGACTGATACGTATTTCAAGAATACGAGTATTTCAACCGAAAGACTTCTATTGCTGGGCGTAGGTATTCGTCAAGCTACGCCACATCGACCGCTTCTGAGCTTCTAATATCCATCTTAGCAGCCCTCCATTCAACTTTCAACTTGTTGTTTCAACAAGATGCCTTGCATCTTCCCATATGCGGTTGCTACTCCAAAACCCTTCGGCCCCATCGATTATCCTTTCTAAAGTAAAATATGCATGACAAATAGGCCTTTTTTGTCGGGCAATCCTTATGGATATCTTTCGCACACTAAACCACACAGTTCCTTCCTACCGTTACCATGAGTTGGGGGGCCGGGATACAAATAAATTCACGCGCACCGCCGACTGGTATCGGCCCGCCATCGCTAGCGGGTTGAATGTCTCATTAAACTCAAGTCGAATAGGCCTAATGTTTAGAGGAAAACCCAAAAGGATAAAGCTAGACATAAATAAATGTTTTTATTTCTTATCTGTAAAATATAAACTGACATGGTAAGGATAAATTATTAAGTACCCGCTAAATGTTAGCTGGTGACGTTTTCATGGTTCAGAGTATTTTCTTAAATGCATAGGGGAAAATAAACGAGGAAAAGATCATAAAAACTATTTGTGCATAACTGGCAGATTACGTGTTTCTGATGGGATGGGTACAGTACAGGAGGGAACTCATAAATCTAATTATACTAGGATTTTCCCGTGGCTTCGCTCCCGTGTCCTTTCGTTTCCCTAAACCAATGGCTTATCCCAGATAAACCGAACAACAAGAACAAGAACAGAAACTTACAAGAAGTACTACCGATCGATCCTCCACGGGATTTAAACGACCAAAATTTAACGGTGTATTTAAAAGCTTTATTTGTTTCAGGTAAATCGTCAATTGTTTGAAATGCCACCACAATTTTATATAAGGTAAAATATTCGACAAAAAAATTGTTAGACTAGGTTTATTTCATATGATTGTATCTTCAAAAGTGAATTTCGAAATTCTAGAATGAACTTCAGTCTAACTTCTACGCGGTATTCCAATTGCCACCTTTGAAATACAGTCCAGAATAAATTAATACCACTATTATTCAATCACATATTCAAGGGAAACCCGCAGGAAAAGCTAGTAACACATGGACGTACTTGCAAATGTTGTCTATATCGGTGCCGAAGTTGTAAACTGTAATCATTAACCGTAATTTTATGCTGAAGATGGGTCTTTCCTTTTATGATAACAATTAATAAGCTATGAATACCTATATGTCGCATCAACGCTGGTCGATAGATACAAACCATTAGGAAGTCAGGATGTATTCCCTTAGGTTAAGACATCGTGTGTGGGTAGGTCGGTGGGTACAATCGTAAAAATGAAATCACACAAATTATTCGATACACTGGGTTTATTCAAATAGTCACAACTCACATTTACAATCTTGCTTACCAATATTACGGATCGACACTGATTCTAAGACATCTTAGCTCTTAGGCGATCAGTAGTCAACTGTCATTTTCTGTTGTTCCCACCACGCAAGGAGGGTTTTTAAGAAAATTCACGCCACTAGTTGGCGCCACATTGGTGAGAGGTCTTTTACTTTGAAAATTTAACTTATGACATCAACTTGCTTGACGTCAATTTGACTAATGTCAAAAAACATAAGCATTTGACAGCAGCTTGGACCTCACGTCTCAGTGATGCCACCTAGTGTACATGATTTCAGAATACCCTCAGTGGTTAGAAAAAGCGCGCCAATGCGAAGTTGTTCTTGATTTGCTGCCTGGGGGCGTGCTTGTGCTTTATTTTGACGTCCGTGCTATTGACTTAACCTGACATATATAAGTTATTATCTCTTAAGGCCGCATATATTATACGCAAAAGAATATGTAATAAAACCTGGCTAGCTGGAAAAACTCGCACACATTGACCTGAGTGATCTACAAGATGCAGTCTTACAGCCAGCGCGCAATAGCATCTTTTAGCTGACCGCTATCATACGATTTTTAATCGACAAATGTGTGCACTTCAATATACCTCCCTACTGATTCCCTGAACGATCAAACTATCGGTCAACAAAAAGTCGCTAGTGCGCTCTTAGAGCTCCCAGCAAACTACAGACTTTTTATCGGCCGATAGTTTGGTCAGGCCTTTAATCAGTATGAGGAAAAATGCAAGTGTGCATTGTACGACGACGGTTCGGCAATAAATATAATTTTTATTCCGACCAAACTATCGGCCGATAAAAAGTTAGGCCTTTTAGACCCAAAATTGTGATAATAAAAGTATAGTTTTTATTTAAAGGTAAATTAAACACCAGACATAAGGTGAACGCACACCTAGACGCACCGCAGGAGCCGCACTCATCGCAGGCATCGGTTCCACTTCTGTACTACATCTTATTATATCAATAGTTTCTATACGAATACGGATGACGTCTCCGCACCGCACTCGCCGCAAGCATCGAACGCGCCGAATTTGATGACGTCATCGGTGCAGATAGGTGCGTGACATTGCATATGATTTCACATAAAGATTTATAAAATGCGATGACTGCGGTGCGTGCGGCTCCTGCGGCTCGTCTAGGTGCGCGTTCACTCTTAAAAAAACAGCAACAGCAGGGTGACCTGAGGCCCTAGACAAGTGGCATTCTATCATCGACCGCGTGGCGATAGCGATTGGAAAGAGTAAAAAATGCTATCAAAATGTCACGTAATCAGTCCCTTACATTTTGACATTTCGATAAACGCCATCATCATATTCAACAACATAATAGAAAAGCAAAACACTACAAAGCGTTTTTCATTTTTCGATGGCAAAGAAAGTTATTTTATCGCTTTGTGGTGTTTTGCTTTGGAGGTCGGTTTATTTTTTTTGTTAAAATGTTTTATTTTATTTTTAGTTTTGGTATTACAATAACCCCAAACATGATTAGGATATATTGTTTTATTTCGGAGTTCCAGTGCCTACCTTCCAGCTTCATAATCAGATCAGTTCGATGGTACAATTTTCATAAGTACACATATTTATAAATATTAGCTTCATCATACTCTGTTAATAATTATCGAGATATAATACCCGTGAAATACTTATCGCTAAATAGTTGCAGTGAGCCTCCGTGATCTTCTTCATCAGTTCCACTTCACCAAATGATACTTTCTGAGTACAAATGCTTGCATTGTTGATGAAAATACAAAAATCGCTATGCTATGCTTTAATATTTGAGAAGTCCCCTCGATTTCGCCAGGATCCCATCATCAGATCCTGACCTGATGAATATGGGACCACTTTTGAAGTATGCCCTTTCAAACAAAAGAAGAATTTTCCAAATCGGTCCAGGCTCCTTTGAATAATTGGGGAACAAAAATAAAAAATAATAAAAATCCGACGAATTGAGAACCGCTTCCTTTTATTGAAGTCGGTTAATAAATCAATATCGCTTACCACACTACAATTTTGAGTGAATATCTACCCACCACCAGAGCGGCCGTGCTACCCTCAACCGTCCGCAATAGGAATTACTTTGTGTCAAAATTACCTTGAGTTAATAATTATAATTTCTCTTTTGCATATCACTTGAAATTGAATACTGTCGAAAAGTTTTATCCAGCGTTTTAATAATTTTGACTTAATGATAGTTAATAATTAGTATAAAATAATATTGTATTCTATCGAACTTATTAGAGAATGCACAATACCTTGTGTATTGTAAACTCAGTTTGTACAGGTAAGTTATCCTAAGAATTACTTACTTAATAATATTATAAAGAGGTAAAATTTTATGTTTGTTCGTAATGGGTAATCTCTGGTAGTATCATTTTATATTAGGAATTTTTTTGTCACTGACGTAAAGGTACGTGGCTGAGTATCATAGGGTAATTTTTATTCCGATAAAAATAGCGGATTCTGTGTGGGTGAGCCACTAAACCAATGCATTACGACAAGATCTTGTTTTTAACACTTTGTAATGCTATGTTAAAAATAGCATAAAAAAAAACAATTAAACCACAAGGTAAGTATTTTTATGATCATACTTAGCCCTCCCACAGCTATAAAATTCGAACTTCGCACGTTACGAAGAGGTCGCCACACTACACAAATCTATAAACCATAAAACATCCATAGAATACAGATAGGGGTGGTCACGAGTTAAGGTCCCTGCGCCTGCGCGTATGACAAGCATACCAATAGGTAACGTTAATGGTAATTACCTGATTGAACATGTCGGTAACATCGACTACATAAGTTATTGGTTACCTAATTTTAGTGTTAGAGGAAACTGGTGTGTGGAAGGCATAGTAATTGGGGGGAAAGGATTTCAGATAAATTGTTGAGTTTATTTGCCTGTAATGCTGTCTTTTTAATTAACACAGTACTGTAAATAAATTGTATTTATAGCAGGTGGTTTTTCTGTAGGTTCCGGCATGGGAAAAGGCGTGAGTGTAAGTCATCATCATCAGCTTTTTTAATGTTCCCACTGCTGGGACACAGGCCTCCTCTCTTTAGTGTATGCATGTAGAGCACAAGCGTTTCATTTATTTGTCAATCGAACCCTCAGTTTCCCAGCTCTAAATTATCAGATTAATGTGACAAATTGTTAAACACGCGTTATCTGCTTTATGCTGCTTTGATTGGTTGAATGAATTTTCAACAGCCAATCACAGCAGATAACGCGTGCTTGACAATTTGTCACATTAATTCTCCGATAATTTAGAGCTGGGAAACTCAGGGTAAGCATTGCACAAATAATCGTTCGCAATCTCTGAATTCGTAACCCAGTTAAATCAATCCAGTGTTGACCCTTTGTTTAGAACAATCTAAAGAAAAAGCCCACTCATAATTTCGAATTTTACTCAGCTTAATGCGCCATTTTTTTGTGGTATCATTAAATAGATAATAATTAAAGACATGTGTTTTCAAACTATTATCATCAAAAAATTAAAAACATACGTAGAAAAAACATTTTGGTAGAACTTCAAAAATTATATTAGGAAATCCTTTTTAACAAAAAAACCTACTGCCAAGTAAAAAAAGTATAAACTTTCATTTGAGCAGTCGGTGTCAAAATACGAAGAAACGCCGACTTCCAAAATTAAAGTTATTTTGCACTTTTTGGTGTTTTTTTTTTACTTGGAATTCGGTATTTTTTTCGTTAAAAAGTTTTTATTTCTCTCTTTTAAGGTTTCACTTAAAAGTGAGCAAGTTCTTAGTAAGATACCTAATGGGTTGACAAAATACCCATAATAACTCAATTTACACAATCGTGCTGTATGTCGATAAGGAGTTCGATTGTATGTTCCTTCTTCTTTCTATCTTGAAAACTGCTGAATCGATTTTGATGAAACCCATCATTCTCTTAGTTGAGAGATGCTTGATCCAATCAAAAAACAATGATCACGAGTTTCGGAGAAATGCATGGATAAACATTCATACTTACAAACATACATATATACGTATCGAATTGATAACCACCTTTTTTTGGAGTCAGTAAAAATAAAATAAATCTGTCAAATAAGGTGGCTTTACAAAAGACATCAACGAGCCTCCGTTTTAATAAAAAACGTAAAAATAAACTTTGAGGGACATTGGAACAAAATTAATGAAAAAAACTTGCTGAACTAGTTTTATGTGTCTTCATTAAATGTCATATTATGTGGAAAAGTACGTCATATGATATTATCAGCCACACCTACAGTCGAAAGTAATGTTTGACGCATATTGACGCGTCAATTTAATTCTGCTAAATCGATTTGATTGTGAATTCTGTGATCATCACAAGTGGATTGTCGCGATAAACTCAAGTACTTTATAACTCGGTAGGTACTTAGTAATTAAGTTTATGTATTTGTCCACTGGTGGTATTTAGTTCCCATAGAAATATAAAATACAGGTAGTTCCAGATCTTACTAATGTTAAATGCGAAAGTTTGAATGTGTGTTTGTTTGTTACTCAATAACGCTAAAACGGCTCAACGGATCTGAATGAAATTTGGCACAGAGTTAGATTATAGTCTGGAATAGCACATAGGCATTTTTTATCTCGGTATACTGTTCCCATGGGATGATAAAACACTTTTCACGCGAGTGAAGCCGCTGGCAGAAGATAAAACATACATAAAGTTCTACTTAAACAATCTGTTTGTTTTCTTGAGCCATCATTTAAAATTATTGACAAACACATATAGCTTTTTTTTTTTTGTTTGCCTAGGCTTGCGCTTGACCACTATCTCACCTGACGGTTAGCGATGATGTGGTCGACGGTGAAGCACGCTTGCCTAGAAGTAACCTATTCACTCTTGACTTGAAGACGAGAAGAGATTGTAGCTGTCGGGAAACACAGACGTCAGCAGGGAATTCCATCCCTTAGCAGTACGCATAACAAAAGTATTCCGTTTAGTGCGTATGAGTGGGATCTTTTATTTTTTCTACTTACTCCCAATTTATTTGAGATCAGTTTTCATTGTGTGTCTACGCCAGGATAGTCTGCAGTCTCTAGGGTTAATTGTATATATTTTGCACGTTCAGGTCTCTCTCGACAGTGATCCATCAAGAGGCTGGTGGTCTGCCCCTTGTTCGTTGCTTGGTGTTGATTTTAAGCATTGTTTTCACGGTGTAACTCTTGTCGTTTCATAATGTGACTAAACGCGTATAGTTATGTGATCACATAATCATTCTCCTGCCCTTATTTGTTTAGTCGGTGCAGGATGTCTTATCACCATCAGCCTTTTAAAGTTCCCACTGCTGGGACACAGGCCTCCTCTCTGCGAGAGGGAATGGGTCGTAATCCACCAAGCGGGCGCATGCGGTTTGGTGAATGACATATGTCTTCGAACTTTTGGTTCTAGGACATGCCGGTTTCCTCACGATGATTTCCTTCACCGTTTTGAGAGCAGTGGTGATTAAATAATTTACACAAAGTAAAGTGCCTGCTTGTGTTCGAACTCACGATCTACAACTTGTTAGTCGTGGCCTTTGCCACTGGGCCTCCACTGCTCTCTGTTACTGCACTGCTGTCTTATACACCCAAACACCTCGATTAGCATCAGTATTCACCACGTTTCTAGCTAAAGGAGATCTTGGCAAAATAACAACAGCCTCACGGGCTGATCTTAAAGGTTAAGCATCGCTGCCGTGGATGGCTGTCTATTCTTTCCATACCGAAACTCCTGAGTGCCTCGAAATGCAAGTTAGGACCCTTACTCCGCTTAAGTGCCGTAAAACGGTTACTTTCTAAAGCATACTCCTTAGTAACGGCTACGTTAAAAGAGTTGAAAAAAAAATTATCATGTAAATTATTTGTGACACATGGTATTTTCGTATGACTAACGAAATCGCTTTAAAAAAAAAACAACAACACGGTATTTGTTCCGCTCCTTTTGCGTACTCCTCCAAAGCGACTTGGATGTTTAAAAATATTTTTACACAGATTAAATAATTGATGTTTAGAATTTCTTCTTAACCTACATAGGATATGTAAATCAAAATATATTTTGCAAAAAACTGTCCAAAAGGAGGTCCAATGTTGATATTCTGGCACCTAGCGGTTGCACAGCCAGTACCGCGTTAAAGAACTTAGGGAAAATATAAGCCGTTGCTCCCGTGGCCCCATTTGTAAATCTTTGACAGTCGTTACGGGTAGTCTGAAATAATTTTTTTTTATTTTTTTTTATTTATCGTAATATTTAAAATACAAGTTTTTTTTTTACAGTTTTTACTCGCCAAACTTGACAGTTCGATGGCGAGAACTTTAACTATTTACTAAACCATTATTAAACTAAACAACCACCAATTTGAATTTGAATTTGAATTTGAACTAAACCAAATTTCAATTAAGAAACAAATTCTTTAGTTTTGATTTTAACACACCTTTGCTTAGGTTACAGTTATTTCTTAATAATTCTATTTTATTGAATACCTTTGGCACCAAATATTTTGACGTTCTTTTTCCGTAATAGTTTTGTTATTTTTGGTTGTACTAGTCTTCTCTCTCTCACACTCCTTGTGCTAGACTTATTTTTAGAAAATACCTTGAACTTGTCACTATAATAGGGTTAGACCCTATCAAATACTTAACTTTCAAATCTACTGGCAAGATTTTACAAATGGAAAATAATGTGTCGTACTCTTTGTTACACTTTATCTTAACCTGTTTGCTAACTAGGAACTTGATCAGTCTTATCTGTAAATTCTTTATTTCTTGTAAATATGTTTTAAAAGTCCGTCCATACACAATAAGTCCATAACTGATTAGCGAGTCAGCGAGTGCGTAATAAACAGTCAATAGTGTTTGTTTATTCACTACACTTTTCAGCTGATAGAACTTCCCAAGTACAGATCTCAGTCTGTTACAAATGTCAGTTATTTGCGTTTTCCAATTAAAATTTATATCGATACTGAGACCTAAATATTTAAATGAGCTCACATACTCTAATTTTACACATCTGCAGTTAATCTTGTTATCATGCAAGCATTCGTAAGTATGTCCTATTACATCCATATTATCTCTTAACTCGGCTCTAGCTCGCAAATTGTATGGCGAGTGTATATGCATGCATTTTGTTTTTAACAAATTTAATATTATGCCGTTGTCATGGGCCCACTTCGTAATGCTTTCAAAATCTTCCTGTACGTACTGTTTTACCTCTTGTAAATCCTTCGAAGCATAGACTACACACATGTCATCTGCATACATGAACACTCGACAATTGTTTACAACATTCGACGCACTGTTCACGTGCATTATATAGCCTACTGGTCCAAACTGGATCCGGTCGGCACTCCAAGGTCCACACCTGCCTCCTCCCCAGTCACGCCAGCTATGAATGTGCTAATTCTCCTGTTAGACAGATAGCCTTTGAACCATTTATTCGTGGGACCACGTATTCCACATTCATCCATCGCCTGTAGTAATATGTCGTGGTCCAGTGTGTCGAATGCTTTTTTGTAGTCAATGAAGAGTGCTATCAGCTGTTTACCAGAGTCTAGACCCTCATTAACATAATCAGCAAACGCCGTTAGGCGTAAGTGGGTTCAGGAGGTCAGATAAGAATTCACTCTATACTGGTATCCAGCTGAATCCGGTTAGACTGGAGGCCTACCCCGATATAAACACATGGGAAAAGGCTAGGCACATTAAGTCACCCCCTTTCCATCCATAATATCATCTTTCACACAATCCATCCATAATTTCTTTGGTCAGCTGTTTTTTGCAAGACTATTCTCAATTAGAAATATGAATCAGTGAAAGCTTAAAGCAGTGGTTTGCTTTTTTATTACATTAGCGTTACTCGTCCTAATTGAATCAATTGGCGACAAATATTTTAATTGAAATAACTGCACACGACAGAGTAAGACTTCTTAAGTGATATTTATATTACGAGTATTCATTTTTATGAACAAAGTATGTAGCTATCAATTTTGTTTTTATGGCCCAAAACGTGACAAGATTGGAATTGGATTAGGCGCACTGATTGGTAAAAATCATTATAATTAGTTAGAAATAAAATGATTCATTAAAAATATTTTTTTAAGCTTTTTTCGTATTCTTCTCAGCTAGCCCTTTCATTTGGTACCCATATAATGGCAGTGCACAAAAAATAAGTAGTCCGCCATCTTGGGCCGTCCGCCATATTGAATTTAGAATGACGTCTTAGCTAACCATGCATTGTCATCCAAACTAAACGTGTATGCAAAAGTTCATCTTAATCGGTGGAGGATAACTACTTTAAAATTCAGTTGCAAGATTTGACCCGAACACACTTACATACATACATACATTGCAAGTTAAATAAAAGCTTTTAAAAAAGTTAACAATTTGCGGGTTTCTCGGGATGTAGACTATAAGACCATGTGACATTCTGTCAACGATAACAATTGTCAAAAATGCACAAAATATTAGGGATTGACCACGCCTAATATATTGGTATCGCATATCAATGCCATACCTACATTTATAATTTTTTAACAATCAGTAGATATCGCTGGAATAATGTCACTTTTGGACGTTTTGGGGTTCACAAACCAGAGAGAAAATTCTGTATTTTCTCTTAATCATTTGTAAGGTCAAACACCGTACAACTTAATCGTTCACTTAGGTATTCAAATATCGCCAATCATCATGTTTTATCAAATGTCCACACGCTCCACTAATTATTTGACTGAAGATGGATGACCGATGGTGGACCAGCGGAGAATTTCAAGCATACCTGTACAAACTGGTTTAGATGACAAAAATATAAAAGCGCAATTAGTTTATTATAAGTACGTTTAATAATTATCGAAATTAGCACATTTTTTTCTACTTTTGATAGGCTCGCATTTGATCACTGTCTCACCTGATGGTATGCTGTGTGATTAACGTATTGACAAAATGAGAAAAGAAAGTTATTTGTGATAGGATCAAGATTGTTTTGAAGTGTTTCTTTGGTAGGCATGCGCCTCGAGTGAGATAGACAATGAGACAGAGCTGAGGTGATCCAGGGTTACCGACATAGCCCGAAGAATTTCCAAATTTAAGTGGCCGTGGGCAGGGCACATTACTTGCAGAACGGATAGGGCAGAAAAGTTCTGGAATGGCGACCGCGAACGTGAAGACGTTGCAATGGTAGGTTTCCCACCAGATGGACCGATAAACTGCAGACGATCACATAGACGGAAATCCACATCGCGTCTTTTATCTCGCATGTGATTGGTCGATTGATAGCGGTCAAAACCCGTGCCTTGCCGAATTTACCTGCGCAATTACTCTGCTGGTGAAGGTTGTGGAGATCCGCTGGATGTGGGACACACGGGACCGGTCAACATGGCGACGCTTGGCCTGTGGCCTATGTCCAGCAGTGGACTTCTTTCGGCTGACATGATAATGATGGTGATCCATCGTCTTGGGTAGTTAACAACATTGCTAACTTTAACTAGCTGCGGTAACGTTTGTTTGATTGACCAAAATGTATTACAAATCAGTAGTATGAGTTGGTAGCGGGACTTTACGACAGGTTCAGTTGAATAAGCCAGTTCAGTACCAGGGTTCAAAGCTGAAGTAATTTATATACTTGCCTATCTCCCGGACCTACCTAATCAACAACCCTTTAGATTCTTCGAATATAATCAATGTTATCTTCATCATAACATAGTTTACTAATGAGACAGTTATTTGTAAATAATGTGATAATTAATTAATAATGCAATACTAAATCTTCCTGGTTCTATTGCAAAATATTTGCAAACACACAAAGCACTGCCTCAACGATAAATTCTAGGAACACACTCGGTTACTTAATAAAATATTTCAAATTTGTATTTTTCTGTTACTGAGAAGCAGTGCAGCTTGCACGGAATAAAAACTTTATTCTTTCGCATGTATCATGTTGTGTAAAGTTTCTTTTGATTCGTGAATCATTTGCAAAAACGTATTATGTTTATTGGAAGATAAAACAGAAGCAGTTTGATACGGCTAGGCTGTCTCATAAATGTCTCGCTATAAGTTGATTTATTTTCTACAAAAACATCTCCAGAATGTTGAGATTAAAAACCCGTTTCAATAAATTTGCCATTAGAAAAAACAAATCTCTGCCCAGTGCTTGATTTACTTATAATCGAAACGGATTGCAATATATGTAACTTTTTATCTTACTACTCTTAGGATGAATTAAACATTTGTGTAAAACCACCCAGCAATTTAATTCCCTCTAAAATGGACCAATCAAAAACAAACTGCTCCTCATTTGCAGCATTTTCCTATCTTCTTTACATTTGCCCAAAAGACTTCTTTGCAATACATTTATTT
The DNA here is from genome assembly GCA_947562075.1 of Orthosia gracilis. Classification (NCBI taxonomy): domain Eukaryota; kingdom Metazoa; phylum Arthropoda; class Insecta; order Lepidoptera; family Noctuidae; genus Orthosia; species Orthosia gracilis. Next base: position 7,318,912 of record OX387270.1, on the reverse strand, counting down.
ATTTATTTATTAAAACTTTATGCATAAGTACAAAGGCAGACTTAATGCCTTAGGCATTATCTACCAGTCGACCTTAGGGTGGTGCAGAGATAAAACAAGGCAGGTGCAACTAAATGATAGGATGAATAGAGAAAAGATAGGTACGAAAAAAAAAGGAATAATAAATATATACTTAGATACATACATACCTATAATCAATGTTATATAGAATCCGAAACGAACAAATCAATTTTGTGATGATTCTGCAAACTTCTTGCGAATGTGCTCACGTGCCTTCAATTTGAAAGAAAGCCGACTGGTTGCCATCCTGATGTTCTGAGGGAGCGCATTCCAAAGGGAGATTGCCTGGACAAAGAAGGACGAGTGAATAAACCCAGAGCGGTGAGAGGGACATTGTAGAAGACGATTATTGGTGGAGCGAAGATTCTTACTGTGAGCAGAGCAAAGGAATTGAACGTTAGAAGACAAATAAGAAGGAGAAGTGGGTTTAAAAATAAAAGAAAACAGGGTAGTCAAGGCCCTCAGCGCTCTACGCTGACGAATGGGTAACCATTTTAAAAGGGATCGATGTGGGGATACATGGTCGTACTTCCGGAGGTTGAAGACAAATCGAATGCAGTTATTCAGAAGGCGGTCAAGTTTATTGAGTAGATCTGCATTCAGGTCATAGTAGCACACATCTCCATAGACATTGATGTGATTTAATTCTAGAAATACGAATGAATTCAAGTGTACCTTAAAAAATATGACATTACATATTTTCAACTGAACAATTGGCCAATCAGCATTAAGACAAACACGATCCACCATTATAACATGATTTTTGTCCCCGATCTAACTTCTCTTCTCGAACCAAGTACCTCTGTTTTTAAGCTCTTTAGGATTTCTCTAAACCCTAACTAGCTCAGTTCTATACTCAACCCTAGATTACAATTAAATTGCCGTAAGAGCCTATAAAAAGCAACGATGCAGCCGCTCCAAGAATAGCTTCTTAGGAGGTAAGCAGTGACACCTGCGTGATCTAATTTCACGTGCCAAACACTAACTGTAGTCCGTTAAAAGTGTTTATGTTATGACATACGGACGATAATAGCCCAGGTCATAACACTTGAGTATATGAAGGCTACTTAGAAATAGTACATAATAGTACTGAAGAGGTACTGAAGGTAAATAATAGTAGGTACTGCTTGTTTACGAGACAGTGGACATAAGTGATTTCATTCAAGAACATTTGGCTTGACTACAGAGTAATCGTGACGTATCCAAAAGGGCCTGATAAACTCTGTGCTTAGTACCACAACTGTTCTGGCATAGAATCGACAGGGACCAGCGCAATCATTCCAGCGGCCCAGCCAAAGGTTTGCAGAAAACCCACCGTGTGGTTTTAGTCAATCTGGCAGACCTTTCCATCCACCCAAGGGTGGAGGACATCCATTAGGATTTCCGTACGCAAAAAAAGCGAATCTGTAGGGTTATAGTTTTCTTTGGGTATCATTTAAGCTATCGCCAATTTAATTAGTTTCGTGTTTCTTAAATAATAGAGTTTCCCCGCAAAATAGTAGATTTGTCACCAAAATGTAGTCAGCAAACAATATAAAATTAATTCCACAATACATCTCCTAAAATCATGGAGATATAGGGTCTAGTACCAAATAAATGTTTTTGTATGTATTATAATAGGTTTGTCCCAATAAGTATTTAAGCAAACTAATTTAAAGAGATCACCAATAAATCATATATTATGTCAATAGAAAATTTCATAAAGTTAGATTAGTGTCGCAACAGAGTCGACGGAGCCTCGCTGCGCGAGGCTCCTGTTTCTGAATGCAGGGTCTAAAGTAACCTAACACGAAGGAGATGACGGGAGCTGAGTTCGCTCGCTTTGCTCGCTCACTTCAGCTCCCGTCATCTCCTTCGAACCTAACCTGTCCGAGACGGGGTGCCCTAAGCTCCCGAGCTCGCTTCGCTCGCTCTTAAACCGATTCATTGACCATTGTCATTGTCATTTTAATGTTGACATTTTCATTAAAATTATAAATTGATGTATTAAATTGGTAACGAATACTAAAATTTTAATAACTGAACGAAATAAAATGTAACAAATAAAAAGGAGTCGCAGTCAGGGATCGATAATCGATTTATTTGGTGACAGATCTACCATTCTGAGCATAAAGCTATTATTTTAGTAATAAAACTATTATTATAAGAACGACGTTTATATATTTATCTAATTCACTAAAATTTTATTAGTAATCCATCTCTTATTATACACATTATATTAACATTAATTTGATAATTCATACCTGGGAGCACTTTTTGTTTATCTGAGAACGAAAATATTTCGTGGCGATAGATCTATTCATTAGGTGATACAACTTGATGACAAATATAAATTTTGGTGACAAGAAATATAGTTCCCGTTTTCTTTTTTAGGGTTCCGTACCCAAAGTGTAAAAACGGAAGCCTATTACTAGGACTCCACTGTCCGTCTGTCTGTCCGTCACCAGGCTGTATCTCATGAACCGTGACAGCTAGACAGTTGAAATTTTCACAGATGATGTATTTCTGTTGCCGCTATAAAAACAAATACTAAAAACCGAACCCCCCTCTTCAAGCCTCACGTGATTAATGGAAAGCCGAGGATTTAGCTAAAATCACGAAATATCACAAGGGGCAGGGGGTGTAGTAAGATATCACGTGTATTATATTTTATCGTCAAGCGCGCGATTTCTAAACCGAAAAGCGGCTTATAGTGTGTGTTTTATTCCAGTCAATAACAACCCGCAACCTTTCCGTCTACATTTTTGTCATGGCCCTTAATTTCAGAATAAAATTAGATTATACTTTGTACCTGTATTTAAAGATAATATTCAAAAAAAATTAAGATACTTTGTAGTTACTAAAAAATACACATTATATTGGGTGGGGGCGGGTGGGAGGGGGAGGGGTTATTCTTAAACCTCCCCACGTATCACCAAGTTGGGTTAAAAATGCAAAAAAAACATCACGTGATTAATGGACGGTACGCACTTTAATGAGATCTATGTATGGCAGTGTGTGTTAGTTTTTCAAAGAATTAAAAACAGGAAAATCAGTCATTTTATTATTTGGCATCTGTACCTTTTAGACAACAAATAAACCTATTACCTAGGGAACACCCGTGATGAGATGACTGTAATCTATTTTTGTTTAAGGTAACTTGAAAATAACTATTTTCCTTTTGTATAATATGCAGGTACTTACCTTCTATTATATTCATAGGGTTTAATAACTCTCAGCTTAACTTTAGAATTGCCTAAAAGTTATTGTAAGTTCACCTACTAGTGAATTTATTAATAATAATTTAAGAATAGAGCAAACGTGCTCGGAGAAATAAATTTAACACTGTAAGATGCTGGAGGGATCTTGACCGAACTTCCGGGATTGTCCTGTGCCGTGGTATCCCTCATCACTCCTCAAAGTTCCGGGACAGCATCCCGAGAATCTCAAAGATATAAATAATAATTTAAGGCGTTGTATCTGTTAATCAGTCCATTGAACATCCGGTCAGAATGCATTGCTCCTTGCTAGAGTGTCCCAAGTGACCTTTCGCATGCACCCTTCAGCCTAATTGCGTAAGTGAATTCGGCAAGGCAAAGGGTTTTGACTCCATCAATTGATGATCACATGCGAGATGAAAGACGCGATATGGATTTCCGTCTATGTGATTGGTCAATTGATGTGATCAAAACCGTTTGACTTGCAGAATTCTCTTACGCGATTAAGCTGCTGAATGATCTGTACAATGTTACTGACGCTGCAACAAACGTAGCAACGTACTGGGCCCACATATGACAATAAATCAAATGTACCATCAAAACGAAAAGAAGATGAAGTGAATTTAACTATTTGAAAACCACTTAATTAATTAGCCACAAAGTAGAAAATAAATATTTTTTTTACATAATTATAGCAGCTTTCGTTTTTCGCAAAACCACAAGCCAATAAAAGCCAAGGAAAACTTATGCAATTAAATAAGCAGTTACTTAGAAAAATCTTTTTAACACGCTTTTTAAGTTCATCAAAGAAAATATTTAAGTCTTTCAAATGTATATAAATATTCCATACTTAAATTGCGTGTTAAAATAATGGCCAACAAATTATTCTCAACTTAAGTTTATAAAGTTTTATTGACTGTCTTGCCTTGCGTAGTTTTACATATGCTATCCTTTTTTGTGACTTATCAAGTTCCGCTCTGATAACGAAAACCACTAACACAAAATATTTTCCACTAGTTGATAGATAAAACTGATAGGAGACGCTCTAAAAATACAAATATTTTGTATTTTTGTACATGTGCTGATAAAGACTTAACATTTGAATTGAATTAACGACTCTACAGTGTAATTTGACGGGGAGCTATTCATTATTTTGATCTCATTATAATATCAAGGTCAACGCGATAAGCATGCCTAATTTTGTCGATATTGATAGCAAAGCACGAAAAAATTAAGCTTTATTTCTTTCAGAATGGACTATTTTCAGTGATGTAACTTTCATACGAAAGCGATAAACGTCTAATCCTGTATACATAACCTATCACCGTTCACTGTAAACAATGTAAAGTTGTACAGCTCCACGCTGAAATCCTATTAGTTTTTTTTTCTGAACTAAACTGGTGTGCTTTTAAACATGGCTGCGAGCGAGCGCGACCGCTTAGTGTACTCGCAACCGGTGACGGAGGCACGCGTCAACGCGTCGATAATAAATTGCGGGCATCAATAAATAAAAATAAGAATTAAAACCAATGTGCCAAAGATATTCCATTCCAATTTCAAAAAATTGAGTAGTGTAAATTATAAACTGTAAAGCGCGGGAGTGAGTGTTTGGACGCGTTCGTATGGATGCAAATTAGCCGGCGTTACGGAGCATTCCAAATAATTCGAATTGGTCAAGGTCCGTTTAAAGATTGGAGTATATTGGTGTGAAATTGTGCGCTTTCGTATCCTGATTCACGTGACCATAGGTGAGTGACATTTCGTAAGGCTAGACTAGTCACAGCTTTATTTTTAACACAAGAACGCTAGGATGCGCGGCCGCAACTATTTTTGGTTCACGGTGCGTTCACACCTATATTTTAAACTACATTCTCAAATTACAGGAGAAAGTTATAAAAGTGTTTAACATAAGAATAGATTCATATTGTCACACAATTCCTCGTGCAAAAAATAATATATATTAGTTTTATAGTGTTCCTAAATAAATAGGACCACTGCCAAGTAGTACAAAAATCTGAATGATACATTTTATTATGTCATCACCGAAACTTATTTGCATTCGTTAAATGTAATGTGCTATTGTTTTCCAGCCACAACCCGGTAGGTATTAACATTAGCCGATGTATATTTCCCATCCAAAATACTTTTGTTTTTAACTACCCACTGTTAAAAACATATATTATTTATTATACTGTTTACTCAGCTAATTAATTTCCGCAAACAAGATTGGCCTCAATAAGAAATAGTACACGATACCTACTTACACTTAGCACAGATATTAAAAACACAATATGTTTTATTATCTTAATTAACCATATAAATAAAATAAACGTTGATTGGTTTGTACATAATAATCGAAACGCATGTTTAATGAGTTCGTTCACTTTGAAGAAGTGAGTTACAAGAATTCAGTCTCGTAATTCAAATGTTAGTAAACTATGGAACAGTAATAGATTTTTGAAATAACACGTTTGGTGGAAGTATCTCATCAATGCTGAACAACTATGTTCAAATAATATATTATGGCTTTAAGTTTCAATATATATGGGCCCTTTACTTTTGTATAAAAATATGTAATTACCAATATATATATATATATATATATATGTCCTTTAAGTTTAGTGTCTAACATTCTTAAAAAAATCCCAAAAAGATTAACTAAAACTCCTCGTCGAATTTCCCTGTAAATATGTCTCTGAATTTTAATGAGCTACATACGATATAAAATAACTTCGAACTTATATAAATACATAATTACATCCTTTGTGCAGAAATAAATATTATTTATGATGATGCCAAGATTTTTACTTGCACTTACACCAAGTAAGTACAGTTTATGACATAGCTATTAATAACATAGTTCAATTATAATAAATCTTAGAGCTTCATAACAAAATTAATAAATAACACGCAAAAAGCAATCTTCAAACCGTCTTTACCTTAACTACCAATTAATTATGAAAATGTCATAAAATTTTGCAGTTATATAACAAGTCAATGAACTTTTGTAGTGCAATAGTCTGAAGTCTGAAAACAGAGAAAGTTTCAATTCTATTGTTAATCCGCTTGTTGGTTTAACAAAATTTCTTGCATGTTTTGTTCACTTTTTATAAAATACAAAGAAAGGAAAAGCAATAAAACTTCCTGTATCTTTCCGTCTTTGTTCAGTTTTTGAAGAATGATAGCAAACTATTTCCGATTGTGATCATAACACTTTTCAAAACTTAATTGTTATAGTTATAATTCAGGCATCTAACAAAATGTATGCTAAAAAAAAGTTAACCATTGTTTTCTATTTTAAGATTTTTTTTCTAAATTCAAATGCGCTTGGAAACAGAATGCCGGCCGCTAACAAAATTATAAAAATTTTATAACCACCTAGTGGTCAGTCATTATAACATTGTCATGCGGGTGCCACAGATTAAAAATCTGCTGGTAGCTCGAACGAGACCTTGAATTTAAAAAAAAACAAACTAGTTTTTTTCGAGCGTGCTAAACCGCGTGTTACAAAGTAAATTGCTTGTGGGCACGACCCGACTATAGTGACGAATGATACACACAGAACATATTGTTTTATACATTATGTTTATCATTGGCCGATATGAATCATGGTAGAAGAATAAGTTCAAGAACAGATACGCAGCGTCATTTTAAAAAGTGTAGGCTTATTACTAAAATATGCCTACTCTAAATGTTATGTGTATACAGGTTATACTGATAAAGTCTGTATACACATACATGAAACTGGCGCCATACACTCAATGCCAGTGGCTTGTTAATGGCTTAACAGGATAACTTACACGTGTTAAAATAATTTAATGAGGATATTCACTCGATATATCAGACGAGTTGTACTAACTGAATGCCAATGCCCAAATTAAGGAACAAAATAATTCCATGCTATTTTTATTCATTAAAATAATTATACAAAGAAATACTTATGCTTTAATTGAAATAAATGTATAAAGAAATACTCATTTTATGCTAGTTCGTCATTTATAATGTTAACCTCATATTATGAGTAAGTAAACTGAGTAAGATATAAGTAAACTGCTCTAAAAAGATAAGCAGAATTATGAAACGGTTTCACAAATTATTTTCACTGATTCGGTATGGTTCTTCATGCCATTTTCCATTACACTCAAAAATAGTTTTTAGGCTAAAACTGATCCAACTTGATCAAAAACCAATGTGCACGGGCCATATTAGATTTAACGATTTTTCCACATACCCACCCATTCCCTCTTACAGAGAGGAGGCCTGTGTGTCTGCAGTGGGAACATTAAAAGGCTTATGGGGAATTATGTTTAAAATCGTACGCATACTTTGTCTATTGCGGTCATAGGCGGATGACTCTTATCATAAACTTTAATTCTTGACCACACACGTGCTTAATTTGTATTTGCAATTAGTCTGGTGACCCGCAATGACTACAATATATTCGATTTTTATGTGTTAGTCAAACTAGGCCTATCTTTAAAATGGCTTAAATTACAAAATTTGATGAAACACAAAGGGGGGTAAGGAGGGGCAGGCATTGTGAGTCATGTTAGACTACCACTCTCGCCTAGTACTAATTAATCGATAGCTAGGCAACTCTACTAATGCGTTATCTAATTACAAAACTTAGGGGCATGTATTGCATTTGGCAAGTCTTTCAGTAGAGTATCATTAACGACTAGAATTTAAGTTTCAGTAGTTAACATTCTTCCCTTCAGATGGACAAGGACACTGCGCTTTACTGCTAATTGTTATTAATTAATTGATTTATTTATTTCAGACATAATTCCAGTTCATAGTTATACACTCATACCTTCGATGAAGAATACTTATAAACAGATAAAAAAATAAAGTTGATGAGTAAAAAAATTTAAATAGTCAAAATCTCCTTAAAAATAATAAACAAAACTGTCACAAAAAATGTCAAATGTATAAATTCCAATTGTAGAATGTTGTAAAAATGTCCAAATATTAAAAAAATTATATAAAATTTATATAAATTGTTAAACAAAATAATAATAAGTATTACAAAAAAAACCATGGTAATTATTTTTTATTTTTACCTGCCCCAATCAACTATGTTATAAAATCAACTATTCTGCATTATAACAACCAAAAAAAAAAGTTAAGCATAATTGTCTACCTACATAAATATAATTCAGCATTAATAATTCTTTCACGGAATTAAAATCGGTCTAATTTAAAATGAGTAGGTAGTTGTTTTTTAGGGGTTAATATTTCTAACCACAGAACAGATAAAAGAGGTCTTCCGACCTTATAAGGAAAACGAAACTACCAGATCACTTCTTGTCCGACTGCCACAGAGGTTTTTCAGACTATTTAAAACCCACGCAACAATAAAATCCAAGCAATAAACAACTGACCTGCCACTACATAAGGCCTGCAATCACACTATTAATGGATTTTATTGCATTCTTACAGTGCGAGTGTATTTGTGACTCATGCTCGAAAACACTGCAAAGTTATAGATAATAAAAATAATCGGTAACAAACCGATCTTACATGACATTTTTTAATGTAAACTATAGATACATTACCAAATTTCTAGATTCAAAATGATGCCATTCTTGAGCCATTTTCAAATAACGAATAGAATGTGTGTACCACAGGCAAAATAAATATTTATGTTTGTCAAAAAAAAAAACAGTTTTTATATAGTCGGTAATAAAAAATTGCGTGTTAGCCAACTATGATTAAAATAGGCTAGTCTAACAAACCATATTTTAGGCCATTCACGACCTAATTAGTCTGACTTAAAATTTTGCCCCATGGCGGTTGTACTTATCAAGCAATTTACCCGTAATTACTTAACCCGACAAAAACCCTGCATGCGATAAAGGCTATCTGTCATCTGTGCCCATATGGCGAACGCATTGTAAATTAATTTTCATTTATCGTACTTGCACATCTTGATGGACGGCTATGTAGAGCCGATATTTAAATTGTCGGATAACTTTTGCCTGAAGAATTGAAAAAAAAAGTAGTTGGACAGCCTTTGCATAGAAAATATTATTTCTAACCGCCATTTAGGTATTTATTTTACTTTAACAGAATACGACCAAAGAACACTTTTATTCTTCATATTATATTAGCTGAATATTGAAAATGGGCCTAAGTATTAAGAATGAAACGAATAACCGCCTACTTTTTGAAGACGGGTAAAAAGAGTTGAATGAATTATTCTGACGTTGTTTGACGGTAACCAATCAATAAATTTGAAACCAAACTGTTTATTTCAAATGGTCGACATGACGGGCGTGAAATTTTTAAATTGCGAATCATGGGTAATGACTTTATTGACGGAGACGCCATAAAAACTATGTTTTGTGTAGAATCAGGGATTTCCGGACAGATTGGTGTAATTATACAGTAATTACAGGCGCTTTAGTAGCTGAATTGATCATTATCTGAATTTTGCTTACACGAGTAGCAAAAAGGTTCGATTTTACTCATATTTTTTATAGAATCCTTTGGTTTCTCTCAGAGATTACGTGCATTTTACGGACAAAATAAGTCCAAGAATTTTCGGGTCAGTGGTTCCACAAAAATTTTACTATTTTTTGGTAAATTTAGACTTCTTCAAAAAGACCAATAATAATTTCTAAGACTTCTTTCGTAAAAGAAATGAATTTCTGTCACGATTTCACGATGCTGTAAAAGCACAAGAAAGCTATTGATTCTACATGGAAAAACCCAGTTAAACTCTCTACATTTAATTATGTTGATACACATACCTACCGAAAAATTTTATACATAGCAATTTTAATACCGTTAATTTGTCTAGGCTCTATAATCTACACTAAACCTACAAAACCCAGACCTAAATTTTCAATTACTTCGTGTTTTAGAATTTAGACTATGTTTTATGGTCGCTGAGCTGAGCAAAGTCTTGATTAATTAATCTTGCTAAGTGATTGTAATGTTTATGTACGATGACATTTGTAAACATCAGAAGCTACCCTAGATTCTTGAAGCCACCTATCTATTGTGTTAGTGAAAAGTAAAATCAAATCAAATAATTTATTTGCATAATGCATGTTAAAAAGGTATTACAGATATAAAAAACAACAATAATACAATGCACCTTTTTATATCTGTAACACCTTTTTTCACCTTTTCACCTCTCATTATGTTTAATGAGAGTATGCAAATTGTATATTAGATATTAAAAATCAAAGAGACAAAATTTTAATAAACAGACAAAAATTATAAATTTTAAATGGGGTTACATTATAAAAATATAAATGTCTAATTAAAAAAATTGTCAAATAAAAAAAAGTAAACGAATTAAAAAATGTCAAATTATTGTACACAAGTCAAATCAAACTTCAATAATTCAAAATCTTCATTTTTCATTTAAATAATCATTAATTGGATAATAACATTTTGAAACTAAGAACTCATGCAAACATAATTTGAATTGGTACATTTTGTGTAGGTCTGTGATACTTTTTGGCAACTTATTGTATATTTTGGGTTAGGTGAAGTGAATTATCATTCCACCTATGGATTGACACCTCCATCACTTAAGTTTTCGATATTTGAGATAGAAGATATGAGAAAATTATGCGTGTATAAGTGTTCCTCAATCAGATACATGACAAATGAGGAGGGATGAATGATATACATGTTTTATAATACAATTTAAATCGGTCGAGACTACTTCTTTCTACGCCATAACTTTATCAGGAAGTATCAAAAAGAGCAATAAAAATTCGACCGAACCATTTAAGATTTAATTTGCATTACCATTCATATTCGTCTACAGAGATCATTCACAAATTGATTGAATTATGATCGTTTTGACCGTGACATTAGCAATATCTCTCTCATGTCATGTCACCAATTACAAAGACCGTCGTCGACTCATTCAAAATGCGAGTTTTATTTTGACTTTATGAATGTGGAAACGTGCGTATTTCGCAAAAATTATAGGTTTTAGTTGCCAAATTACAGGCCTTGACAATGATTGCAAATGCTGTGAAGGAAACTGTAAAATAAATGCGTAATACAAAATGTTATAATCTGTACAATATTCCCCTTAACATAAATATATTATAGACAAAAAAAGGTCAGTGCGTGGTGAGGTGGAGCGTGCCTTCTGACAAATAAGTAGAAGCGCCGCCCGCTCATTCATACCCATGAAATATTATCACAAAAAAAAAAGTTTCACCCCAAACCAATATCTATGGCGCTAATTCTGGGAAGCACCGACCCAAGCGTGGGACACACGTAAAAAATAAACACCGCCTTTGAGAATAAACACCGTGATGTTTGGCGCCAAATCTATGGGGTGTAAAAGGCCATTCATTTTTAAATTACAGACTGCCGATAGATTGAGGGAAATATTTTTTTACATGATTATTTAAAAGCGATTCACATATTTCTCATTAAGATTAATTATTATTAGTAAATTGTACGCAAGTAGATAGTTATTTCCTAGTTTTGCGACTTAGGTACTGGTAACACTGTTTGATTTAAAACAATTCGGTTTTTGTCATGACATAATCTATTGACTGTTCTATCACATTATTTAATCCTCTAAATCCGGCTACACTGCTGAATACAAAGACTATAGATAGCGGATTATGTGTTTAGAAGCTGCATGTGAAAACCATACATACCAACATGTTGTTGAATCGTTGACGACCAATTGTGATCGCAAACAAGATTTTTTATTTAATTAGCAAAACTGTGCGAAGCCAAACTCTTAATCGAAACCAGTTTTATTATGAATCAATAATGCCTGATATTTCAATTCATTCCAAGTTTGGATACCTCGATTGTAAATGTCCTAGGTCTGCTTAAAGACTTGTGAATTATATTTACAGCCTGTATCTTATCGTTTACGTCTATATCAAAATATTTAGTGGTTCAACTTGGCCTTACAATTTATCTGGATAATAAAATGCTAAATTGCATTTATGTATCTTATTATCTAAGTTTGTATTGATGTTAATCGTAATATCCTGCCTGATAACTAATAGATACCTGAGTTATGCACGTGCTTAGTATAATATTATTTTTGGCACTACTTACGTCAAACTAATAAAGAATAAACAGAATTCCTTTTTTAGAATCCAAACCGGATCTAATTATTCTATTTGTCTTTGTATATTTACTCACGCCACGTGTTTATAAAAATGTAGGTATTGTTTTTTAATGTTTTATGCATCGTTCTATTTGCATTCAATATTATTATAAGCGGACGGAAAATCAGCTTGGACCATAACCTGTTGAAAAATATGTTGTCCTATGAATTATGCAGACTCATTTTTTTTTGGTTTCACTCGATTTGAGCATTTAGCCAGTGTCACGTTTAGAAGTTCTAGTTCCTTTAGTTTTTTGTCCAATGTCTTCGTTAGGCCCCATTAAAATGGTGGTAACTTTACTAGAAGCTTCCACAGACTTTGTCGACAACATGAACAAACTCATGTCCTACCGCTGTGTTTTACTTGCCAACAATCGTGCACGTTCACTAATATTATAAGACTAAAGAACCACCATTATTACACTATTAATATTCAATTTAACACAATTTTAGGAAATAAAACATACTAGAGGTCATCACGTTCCCGCCAAAACTCCAGCCTCAAATGTTAGCGATGAAGATTAAACAGACTTTTCGATTCTTGATAAAGGAGGTTTATTAATGACAAAATCACTTTGGTAATAACATTGAAATTTTTATTTAAATCTCAGTTTATCTTAAATGTAACGTGCAATGGCAAAGGTTGTGAACTTGAGATAACTTTTAAGAAATACGTCGTTTTAAATAAATGATAATGTTGATTTTTGTGTATCATCACATTGATCACGACGAAGTTTTTAATGAAATGTTTGTATTAAAATTGTGTTATTGGTTTCATCATTATCATTGGCCATTAACAAGTTAACGTTTAACTGTCTTTAGATTAATTAATTGTTGTCTGTACTAAAATAGTTTGTTTCGGTTGTTTATGAATAACAACGTAGGTAAAGCAATTACGTTTATTTTCCTTAAACCTTCAGTATAAATGAAACGTAATTTTTTACGTAATTAGTTCAGTTAATCACCGACTACTAGTTGGCACAAAAAATAGAGGTTTAATGTCAGGGTATTATTTATATTACTAAGCATTAAATTAAGATAATTTAAAAAAAGTAATTTACAATATTTTTCTCATTGAACACGTAACGTGAAAGAGACTGTTGTTGTAAAACTAAAACTATGAACAACGGAAAAATTCCACACTAGTTAAACAGGTCGACATTTCACAATTGTTCAAATATTTACTCTTGGCAACATTGCGACTAGGGACATCATTTTTAAATGATAAATACAACTTTATTAATTCTTAAATTGACATAGTTTTTAAACATGCTTTCTTTTTCTATCGTCCTTCAAAAGAGAAGGACGAACGCTCTCAGGAATTCAGTCTGTTTTAATAAAATACATATACATATGTCGAGATCTTGTAAAATGCATTGAAAGTCGCTTCGACCACATTCCTTGCAAAATTAAGTAATCTTAATATATAAAGATACAAGAGTATAGTTTATATTTATGCTTTCTTAGTTAGTATTTGTATACCTATATTGATAAAATATAAAACTAGAATATTGTGATCATAAAAGAATTGTCTTGCTACAGAATTATAATTATTGACTTCTCGTTAAAATTCTAAAGTATATATTTTATATCTAATCTCATAGCTGTACATCAATAAGAATAATAAATACTCGGTTTATTGAGACGAGTCTTAATAAAAAACCGGCCAAGTGCGTGTCGAACTTCGCACATTTAAGGATCTGTACCAAATAAAAAATCAAGTTGGTTGTAATAAGAAATATAAGGGAATTTCAAGGAATAATAACAGATTTATAAATATATTGGTATATTTTTAGTATAATATACGTAATAATAAACATTATCACCAAATTTCAAGTTCATAGGTCCAACGGGAACTTACAAAATTCTTCGGAACAAAATTTTGTAGAAAAATTTGGTGGCTTTTCATTCTTTTGTTTGCCAATATCGATAACAACAATACCCCACTCGATAATAATCTACCTCAGGTTTTTTTTTGTCGCCCCCCCACCCCCCTTTACATGTATGGGAGTCCCCCTTAAAAACATTTACATTTTTTTTTTGGACAATTTGTACTGCTTTGGGTCAACAAGATGCAAATACTGCGAAAATTTGAATTCTGGCCGTTTGACTGTAAAACCTGTGTAACTGACGACAGACAAACACGTGAGTGACAGAAACAGGGCTCCGTCTGGACCCTTCGTGTGAGGAACCCTAAAAAAACAGAATGAATACCATGAACGACAACGTAGAAGATTTTAATAGCATTTTATGGCGGATCAATCGAATTCTCCGACTTCATTATTAAAAGCTATGCTTTTGGTCAACATTATATTTCGATTATGATCTTAAGAAGTTGCTTTAGTTTAGAAATAAATGACTAGATAACATTTGGTGGCGTTAACATCTGATCATTGGTTTATCGTAAGCAGCGCAGCGTATTAGCTGCTACGTGGCATAGACGCTTTTACGCATCGTAGTCGCTGTTACGCATCGTAGACGCTGCTAACTAGCGTAGACACTGCTACGAGGCGTGAAAGCTACTACGCATCGTAGTTGCTTCTGCGCATCGTAGTCGCTGCTACGTAATTATCGTTATTACTGCTACGTATCGAAGTCGTTGCTACGTAGTTCGTAGTCATTACTGCGTAGCAGTTAGCAGTGCTACCCGACATAAACGCTACCAACTGCTATGCGGCTGCTACTCGACGTCAACGCTACGTTAGAAATATCCATTCTACCACTACAAAACAGTCAAGAAAGGTAACAATAAAAGGATCAATGGCAATTGTGTTTGTATGCGTAATTTGTACTTGTGTGCAAATTTTTCGTTGTAGCTACAATAATTTATGTGAGAGGGACATCGCGTGTCATGCACGTTTACCGCATCGTCGCCCCTCTTAAAGGGTGACAGCTGAACTGAATTGGGTATTACCAAAACCAGCTCGATTGACGCGGTTGAGTGATTGTTTCGTGTCTACGTACTCCTGAGCGTCTGTTTGGGTATGTTAACGACCTTAATACAGAAGAAATGCTTTCTTAGCTATTTTATTACATAAACAATTCACGAAATACTTTTACCCATTTGACCATAGCTTCAGTATCTACTTCAGTTACAACGTGAGAAAATATCCGTCATAGAACGAGATCAATATCCCAAACTTGACCTCGGGTGACAATCCGACAAAAATGATCTTACAATATGACGTCAAACGTGACCTAGCACTCAATACGTCATCGTGTCATTGTTGACACCGATAACCGTAATATCGTCAATTATCACACTTTTGTTGAACGACATCAACATAATTGATGACTATTAACTAAATCATTGTAATTGACTGACAATTGTCTGTGCATACCAGAAAATTATCATAATTTTCGTCTAGTTGGAACTGATTTAAATAGCTCTAACCCCGGTTTCTGTAAATGAGTAATGAACGGTTGACTGTTAAAAATTGATTCAACAATTGTTTTGACAATTTGCGACATTATTTTTTTGCGTTCCAGAATCTGATGTTTAATTTCTAGTTCTAGCCCATTTAGAGTTTACAAAAACTCGACAAAAATCTGTAGTAATTAGTGTAATGTTTGCTAGACAGAAGTTGGCACGAATGGTGGCGTGACTACATGGTCGGCGGTCACCAACCTGTTGTCCCAGTGATGGGACTTGTCTCCGTTTTTTTGGGGGTATTGGCCAGTAATAGACTAATTTGGCACGAGACCACGAATAGCGTGTGACCTACAAATTAACAGAGGAAAAACCAACGAATCATACTAGCCTCGTTGCTGCCTAAAGTCTCATTTACTTGAATACAATTTCTAGACATAATACAAAAAACTGGCCAAGTCGGACTCGCGCACAGAGAGTTCCGCACAAACAGCTACATTCACTAAAATGATTTAAAAACATTACTGAAGTTCACAAATTATTAGGGCACCGAACATTGCTCTAACGATAAGATAAATAGAATTGAGGGACAAAATTAACATTGCCGTTGGAAAACTGTAGTCCCCATAGATCGACATAAGTCGCAGTCAGTTTACCAAATGCAAATAAGTTAATAATCTTTTTTTTTATGTATGTACAAATTTACAGATTCGGTTTTTTTTCCTTTACTTGTGCTATAAGGTATTGTGCCAAATTTCATGATTCTAGGTCAACGGGAAGTACCCTGTAGATTTTGATTCTCTTGCGAGTGTAAAATATGCGTTATTAACGGCTGTATCACTTGATTGCGTTGATCTAGAAGTTTGTTGTTGTTTTTTGTCTGTTTGTTTTGTATGAGTTCTTTATCTAGGGGTTCTTTATTTCGGGTTGCAAACTTGAGTATAAGATATAAATTTCAACTCGATACCTCCATGCGTTCCCAAGATATAGGGTATTAACAGACAGACGGACAACAAAGTGATCCTATAAGGAGCCCGTTTTTTTGCATTTTGAGGTACGGAACCCTATAAACGAATCGAACGGATTCGTGTCAAAAGATTAAATTCCAATCTAAATTAAATGAGTAACGGAGAATCTAATGCCATTTGACAAATGATAATCCTCTACGAAAAATGAAGCTTTTCGACATTATAACCACAGAATAAATAATAGTACTTATAACGTAGCTTATGATTACAATAAAAACTGACAACTGTACAAAACTTACGTATTCGTGATAAAAATATGTCCATTTAAGTAAATCAGAGAGGGAATAGGCCGTAATTTAAGTAAATGTCTTATTATAAATTTCATATTATCTTTTTATTAAAAACTTTTTAACAAAAAAATACTACCGACTTCCAAATAAGAAAATTAAAAAGTGAAAAATAACCTTATTTTTGGCAGTCGGTATCCATAACGCAAAAAAATACCTGCGAAAGACACCGACTTCCAGAAAATAAAGTTATTTTTCACTTTGTAGTTTTCTTATTTGGAAGTCGGTAGTATTTTTTGTGAAAAAGTTTTTTTTATTTTTCACTTTTGAGTTGTACCTACCGAATAGGCAAGTTGTTTAGTAACGTTAACGCCAGAATAGATAACCCGAATATCATGAATCTTGAACATAACCGTTGAAATGAGAGATCTGCGTACCCCTTAAGAGCGTACTGGCGTGATGTTATGTTATTAAATGGTATAATTAATAAACAGACGTGCGATTGCAACAACCCCGAGAGATCTGCCGTTATTTATTGAAGAGCTCTATCGTATATCTTCGAAGTTTTTCATCAGATCTTCACCAAATTAAAATGGGACCAATTTCGAAACATTTCAAACAAAAATAGTTTTCAATTCGGTCCACAACTGACGGAGATTTCGGTGAACATACACAAAAAAAAACCAAACATGAAATCGAACATAGAACCTCCTCCTTGTTGGTAAGTCGGTTAAAAACTATCCTATGTAAGTAAGTAGGATAGTTTTTAACCCGAAAATTTGGTGCAAATACAAATTTAATCTAAATTGGTTCAGCGGTTTAAGCGTGAAAAGGTTACAAACAGAGATATGTACTTTCACATTTATAAATATTATTTAGGATTTTATATAAAATACTAGCTTCTGCCAGCGGCTTCGCCCGCATGAATGTTGAAATTTATTCTAAGGGAACATATTCCCGGGATAAAAAGTATTCTATGTGCCATTCCAGTCTATAATATATCTGCGTGCCAAATTTCATCCAGATCCGTCCAGCCGTTTGAGCGTGAAGAAGTAACAAACATACAAACACACACACACTCACTCACAAAATTTCGCCTTTATAATATTAAAGTGTTACTTGCTGCCACCCGCGGCTCCACCCGTGCGGTATTAGTACTTTTCCTAATATCTTTATAAATTATAGCCTTTGTGTTATTCTGGTGTAGAAGCTATATTTCTGTAAAATTTCATCAAAATTGGTTCAGTAGTGTTTTCGTAAAAGAGTAAGAAATATTTATATATCCACACAAATTTGACGTTTATGAATAAAAAAATATAATAATAATTAATTATTATAATAATAACATGACGTTAATAGGAGTAGGATGGACACTCGTTCATTATTTGTCAAAAGTCAGTTAACCTCCAGATTTTTGCCAACTTAGTCCCCATACCATTAATTGAATCCATACATCTAGTACCTATAATATCTAACGTTATCGACAAGTCAGTTCAAAAACAAAGCAAAAACGTGAGGGCACTCGAGAGAGCTATTCAATAAACTCTGCTCACCTCCACGAATAAAATATTACAATATCTTCATACTTTATTCCGTCGCAATCTAGGACATGATCAGGGCTCTAGAGTTCTAGACATCAAACCAGTCGGGCAATCGATGTGATGTCTATCTACAAGGATTATCTAGTGCCATACAAGGCTCTATGTCGCTTGAAGACTGTGTTTTCACATAATCCCTCGTAATATTTATAGCTCGCACACAATGATTTACGCCATAACGGTCTCATTAATACGCAGTTCTAAAAGAATACCGCGAACCTTGAGAAAAATGTTTAGTATCTGCTTTTTTTTTCATCATCAAAAAATGGAGGCGTAGCGTTCATAACTTAAAAAAATCATCTCCTCCATTTTATTAATAAATTTATAATCAATCGAAACATGATGATGAGCGTCGCGTTCCAAATTTAAATAAAAAAACATAGGTGTGTCTTTGGCAACACGGTTTTTATTTTTATTTCTTGTTTTTGCATACAGACAATGTTAGCTAGGAACTAAAAAAGTTTGTATACTAAGATTTTTTGTATCAAGTTGTTAACCATGAATCAAACTCACGTGTTTCAACCGCGTTTTCGAAATTTACTTATGTACAGTTTGCATAAAGATGTGTGCATAGCATCTATTGTCATCAACTACAAATGTGGGATGATAATTAATAAGAAGATATCTAGGTACAAATCAATAATGACTTATTTTAAATTTAGCTCACCCAACTACTATGTAAATGACACCGATTACTTGTCTATGATAATTGAAGCTCTTATGACGCTAGATTTCAGTTGAGATATCTTCAATTTTAGAAAAATTTCTGTTTTTTTTTCCATTTAAACAGCTTCTTTTTCAAATTAAATTAGAGATTGGACATCTTGAACTTTATTTGGATTATTGTTTTTTAAGTTCGTTAAATATTGAATTTCACAATGTTGTGCAACGTTGTTTAATAGAACAACTATTTTTCATAATATACCTTTTTCAACTGAAACTGGTTCCTTTTCTAATTAAATACAAGGTGTCCATAGAATTACTTTTGTTTTTAAGTTCGTTAAATATTGTATTTCACAATATTGTGCAACATTATTTAAAAGCACAGCGGACATGTTGTATTGCAATACGTATTTATCTAAATTTTATGTCCTTAAAGAACAGGAGCAAGAATCCAATAGTTTAATTCGAACTTGGATGTTCTTTCACACGTGGTAATAAACAGTGAAAAATTAAAAACAAACTTAGTTTCCTTCATAATCTTACACCAACTATAGTGTGAAATAGCAATAATAGTTTCAGATTTTTATTAAAGAGATGTGTAACTTAGGTGTACAATAAACTTATTCTATGCTATTATATTCTATCGAAACTGGCTTTCATTTTATTATTAGGTAAAGCTTTATTTTGACGAACATGAATAAATAACGTGTGCTCCAATTCCATTAATGTAAGAACTAATGGAGCCCGCATCCTAATAAATTATTGAATGTCAAGTTATCATTTTAACAATCAAATTCAATTGAATCATTCAATTCAACAAACGCCAAAAAAGGTACCGTTATTGTAATGATGATTCCAGGATATTTTAAGTCTCAAACCGCGTAATTTTTTGCAAGAAGGTTTTGGTTTCCCTATGAAACAAAAGTATTTGAATTAAAAAGAAAAGTGTTTCCACAAAGTTCTGTAGGTTCCTGATCTACAAAACCTGCTACACCGGTGCGCAGAATGACATAGAACTTGAAAATTAACATAATATTATGAGATATAAACATAATCTTACGATTATTTAACACAGTAACCGATCAACTGGCATACATGAAACAAGTGATTTTGTGACGTGTGGTGACTATATTTTATGTAAAAAACTAACTTTGTTTTCAAGTGTGTCTAGAAGTGTTGAATTTAGATTAAATTGTTGAGGTGAGTGGGTAGTAATAAAACGGTAGTCATCTTTATTTGAAAAGCACCTCTACTTATGAACTTGGATTTATATTTCGATTTATCTATGGACGTCTTTCGATTGCCAAGTTCGAGACTTACGTTCTTTTGATGATGCGTGCCACGTTACGTTTTTAAATACTGTTCGAATTTTAAATTCGGAGATAATAAGCAAGCCATCGATAATATTTATTGGGTTAAAAACAATAATATTATTGGTTAAAAATAAATAAAAAAGTTACAAAAAAAGACTACCGACTTCCAAATAAAAACACTACAAACTGATAAATAACTTTCTTTTTGGGATTCGGTGTCTTTGTTAGGTACCATTTTTTTCGTTATGGAGACCGACTTCCAAAAAGAAAGTTATTTTTCACTTTGGAGTGAGTTTATTTGGAAGTCGGTAGTATTTTCTTGTAAAAAAAGTTTTTTTATTTTTCACTTTTTTGTTGTACCTAAGAACAATGGCAACTTGCCTTTAGTAAGGTACCAAGAATATGCCATAATGCCGGAATAGATTACCCGAATACCATGAAACTTGAACATAACTGGTGAAATGAGAGCGCACCAAGGTGAACTGTATACATCTGCGTACCCCATTAGAGCGTACTGGCGTGATGTTATGTTATGAAATGGTATAAACAATAAACAAACATGCGATTGCGGCAATCCCGAGAGATCTAACGTCATCTATTGAAGAGTTCTATTGTATATCTCCGAAGTCCTTCATCAGATGTTCACCATATTAAAATAGGACCAATTTCGGAACAGACCCTTTCAAACAAAAAAAAAAAACAAGATCAGTCCACAATTGACGAAGAAATCGGTGAACACGCACAAATAAAAACAAACATAAAGTCGAACATGGAGCCTCCTCCTTTTTGGAAAGTCGGATAAAAATAACACTTTTACACGTTAAACTAGACTAACCCGGTGTCTCCTAGCTGACCAGTAAGGGACTTGATAAGAATCACTAGAACAAAGTAAGAAGCCAGAGGTCTCTTTTAAAGTCCAAAGAATTAATAAAATATTCAGATCAGATGTGAGAGTCATGTAGATTTAATTTTGAGGTGTTCTTTGAAGAAAGCACACATTTGAGGGGACCTTTCCAGACAGTGCAAGCACTTGTCAGTATTCGTATTAGCCAAGACGTGATGACCCACAATGCTTGATGAAATCACAACCACGCCCATTAACTACTGTATTTGTTTGTTCCGAATCACGAGTGGATAATTGCCATACTTGAGTGTACATGAGAAATAGATTATGTCATCATCACTTAGTAATCATTTTCCTCAATAAATAGATAATCGTTAATTCTATCGTAATTGTATCTCTCGTGTGATCGTGTCTCCAGTGAGGGTTACTAATAAATATTTTACTTTCATTAATTCATATTTTAACCTTATTTTATTTAAAGTTTTGCTAACCGATAAGATGCAATTTTTGTTTGTTTACTTTGTAAATTCCGATTTCTGTTGAGATGGGTCAGTTATTGAATTAGGAAGTTATTTTGTAAAGGTGACATATAGATTTGTCTCGACTATACACACACTTTGAGGTGAAATATTTTATTATTATTTATTCCATTTTCTAAATACTTATCTAAATCTAAGAAGTCTAAAGTCAAGAACATAATATGAGATAAAATGAACTTAGTTCCCATTTTAGTTAAGGTTAAGAGTGATAAAACTGATAAATAACAATTATACAATCCTTAAAATAAAACAAATCAGCTGACCGTTAACAAACAGAGATATCACCAATAACTTTTCCACTGCAATTTATTATCCAATCTCAGAGAATAAATCATAAGAGTTCCCTCACTTATCATATCATAGAGTTCATTTAAAAGTCAGAGGTCGATTACATGTATAATATCAACGCACGCAAATCATAACGCCAGATTCATAAGCTTAGATTGATTAATGTTTTTGAATTGGTCATGAAAATAGAGATAGGACTGACGTCAAATTATTTTATTTGAAGACCAAATAAAATTATTTGGCGTCAGTCCGTTAAGTTAGTCTGTTAAGTGATGAAGGAAATTAAATGCTGATAGTGCTCGTGGCTAAATAATAACAGCCGCACGGGTCGATCATCAAGGTTAAGCAACGCCTACCGAGTTCGATCCGTGGATGGGTGACCATCTTTACATAGCGAGTTTCAACCGTGCCTAGGAAAGCTAAGTCGTTGGTCCCGGCTGTCATTTGAAGATCTTTGACAGTCGTTATGGGTAGTCAGAAGCTGAGATCTGACATTAGTCTAGCCAAGAGGTACAGTGTTACCCAGTTACTGGGTTGTGGAGGTCAGATAGGCAGTCGCTCCATGTAAAACACTGGTACTCAGCTGAATCTGGTTAGACTGGAAGCCGACCCCAATGTGTTTGGGAAAAGGCTAGGCAGATTGAAAAGATGTTAGTGCTCATGGGTTTAGTGATGTGATTAAATTTATTTTAACCCTCGACGGAAAAAGAGGAGTGTTATAAGTTTCAGGTGTGTGTTTGTGTATATGTATATGGCATCATAGCTTCTAAACAGATGGCCAGATTTTGATTTAGTTTTTTTTGTTTCAAAGGTGACTTTGTCGATAGTGTTCTTAGCTATATTTGATTGAAATTGATTTAGCCGTTCAAAAGATATCCGCTTTGACTCTTTGAATCTGGAACTACATAACGTGGAATTTTATCGAAAATACAAGAGATAAATAATATATTGTTTTCCTTTTTTGCATAACAATTAGTTACTATCTCAGATCATTGACCGCAAACGTCAACTAAAGGGGGCGAATTTTAACAATATTGTTTGAGATTTCATTAAATCGAATTGCAATACTACTAATAATTTATGAATGTGAAAGTTTATACGTTTGTGTTTCCACGTGAAAACGGCTGAACGGATTTGGATGGGCATACCGATAGTTATAACCTGGTATAATATTCCTTCATTTTGATAACCTCCTCGATGGGTTTAGAAGAAAAAAAACTGTGATCTTTACAAAACGCCGCCCAAAATCCGCCATTTTTGTTTTTTTAACGTCACTTATTTAAGAACACTTTGGCGGTCAAGATGTATCTAACGATACCTTATTTGTATAAATCCCTTTACCGATTTGAAAGATATGAGGAGAGAGTATTACACACATACAAGATACGCGCGAAAAACATAAACCGTTCCTTACAGTCGGATAAATAGATTAGGAAAAGACTATAAATAGTCTAATTAACTCAGCAGCATCTCCTAAAGTTCACCGTCACCTAATTAACACAGTTAACACAATCGCAATCATTCTTCCATTCAGTTAGTGCCATGTTGTAATCAATAGATTAAATCGTCTGGTCACGTGATCAGGTTATGATCTCGTGAGTGATCGTCCGTATATTATACTGAATGATGTATCGTGTTCATTGATAGAGTTTAGTGTTTATGCATAACATCACGTAACAAAAGACGTGATATTATTCGGGGCGTAGTTGCTTCTCGAAGGGTGTCGAACTAAACAGAGGTATATGTCACCGGATATTTGAAAAATCGTACCTAAGCTTCATTTGAAATAACATTCGATATGTTTCCAAATCTTTTTACAGTCCGTCCAAACGATTTTGAGTTCTATCCCGTAAACGTAAGGATGACATAAAAACCATAAACCTGTTACCAAAACCAACTGTTTACTACAGCTATCATTTGTCGTATCACCAACGCAATAGAAGTCAAAATCGGTTGAACGGGCTGTAAAATGGGCTAATTTTAACATCTAATGCTATCGCAAATGGAGTATAAGTTTATACTAATACTAGCTGACCCGGCGAACTTCGTTCCGCCTAAGAAATTTCTAAAATAAAAGATTTTTCTAAAATAAACGTAGCCTAAGTTACTCCTTATTACATCAGCTACCTGCCAATAAAAGTCCCATCAAAATCGGTCCAGCCATATCAGAGATTAGCCGGAACAAACAGACAGACAGACAGACAAAAATTCTAAAAAAATATATTTTGGTGTATGTACCGTGTATATATTCATATACATGTAGTAAAAAACGGTTATTTCAATATTAAAAACAGACACTCCAATTTTATTTATATGTATAGATGTATAGATTACAAAGAGGAAAGATTTGTGTTTTTGTGTGTTACGAATAAACTTAAAAACTACTGAACTGATTTCAAAATTTTTTTCACCGTTTAGAAGCTACGCCATCCCCGGGTGACATAGGCTACTTTTTATCCCTGTATTCCCACGGGAACGGGAACTAAGCGGGTGAAACCGCAAGGCGTCCGTTAGAACATAATAAATCAGGTGAGACTTTAAACTCGTCTCAATAAGGCAAAAAAATATATGTTAGCTATAGAATTTGGATGAGATTGTATTTGATATTAAATATTCACAGTATAAAGAACTTATAATTTCGCAAGATTTAGATATTACAAACTTAAAGTGTTTGCAATTAATCCGGTGACTAATACGTAGATATGAAGTAATTACTTCGACAGTAATTTTATAGAGAGGTCAACCTTTTACCAATTATTGGCAACATTCCCAGAATTCTGAGAATTTCAGGACTGCTACTGAGAATTACTCACTGGAAAACCCCTATAAGAACCCCTCACTGGCTTAAGCAAGTTCACACACAGCAGTCACTTATTTGACCACTAAAATGAGGTGAGTGACCTGCCTAGGTATTAGGACATCGCTAATTTAATTGAGCGCCTTGCTACTTAAATGGAAAAACCCAAAAAGTTTCAAGCAAGCTTTTCGGAAAATTAATAACATTTCTCTTTAATTAGAAACATAGATAACAAGTTCAATCATCATCTTCCTGCCCTTGTCCCAAGTTACTTGGTGTCGGCGCAACGCGTTTTCTGCTTCCGTCACGCCATCACTGACTCCCTTTTCTTTCATATCACTCCTTACACAGTCCATCCATCTTGTCTGTGGCCATCCCCTCCCTCTCCATCCATTCATCACATTAATATTCATAACTGTTTTAATAACTTGCGTTTCATCCCTCCTCATCACATGACCATGTCAGAACAAACAAGTTTATTATGTTTATTTGCAAGCTAGACAACTATCTTCGAACTGCGAGTCCATTCAAAAAAGGGGCAGTAGTATAATACGTACTGATCTTATTTACTATGCAAACAATGTCAGGCCATTGTATGTCTGCACCGAAACAATGTCGTTGCATAACACACATAGATATGCAAATATGCAATTATTTCGCTGAATACAATAGTAGTCTAAGTATGTGGTATGTAGGTATAACAACGGAGAATCAGTGAGATCGGCGGTTTTACGGTACTCTTAAGTAACGTGTAAAGTCGTTAATATTGCGCTTATGTTTCTATACTATCGCCAGCAACATTAAAGGCGCGTGATTCGATGAAAATAGTTAAACTAAAAAGTAATATACATACACTATAGCAGGTATATGTATAAATGCGAAAGTAACCGATCGGCTACTTTCAGCCATATTGCTATAAGAGCAATTCATGATTTTCTACACTACAATACTCTTTCTCCTCAACTTGTGAATATCAGCCATGTGCTCGCTGTCTGGAAATCAGTACCTACAACAACAACTGTAATTTCGCCTTTCTATGGCATTAACTTTCCTGAAATATATAAGCTTGAAACAAAAGCTTTTCCGTTAACATTTTCATATGAAAAAAAAACTTTCACCTTTGATAAGGTAAACGAGACAAGCAATATATTATCCTATATAATATTAGGTGATAAAAGACACCTTTATCGGGTTATCTTTGACTGAATCATGAAAGCTTTGATTAAAGCTTTTTGTTTTAGATAACAATGACATGGACACGCATTTAAATGAACATCGATTAGTAATACATCGGAAACCTATATGACTCTTTTTTGGCATATAATTACTCATTGATAAATGGATAATAAGTGTAGATTATCCATTGTATTTTTAGCCTGGCACAATCTATGTAAAAACACGTATACACATACCTATTAACTAAAAGAAAATTCGTTTCCCTGTTTTCTATTTTATAAAAAAATATAATAAATCTGTAGAAAATTCGTTTTTGTACATCGAAAATAATTACAAAAAAATAGCCAGGGTGTTAAAGGATAACCAACAGAACCCATTTCCAGCGTTTTTTGAATTTTTGTCTGTTTATTTGTGCACGCATTACGTAAAATGTACGTAACCAAAGTAGATAACTTTTGTACATGGAAATTGTGCGTAGCTTGAAGTATTACTTAGTCTTTGTTTCATCGCAATCGGTCCACTCTATCAAAAGTTAGATGAATTCAAAGTTACCAAGAAGTAAAATTATTACAACACACGCAATTCAGATACTCGGACAGTTGAACTCGATATTCGATAGATGGCGTTGTGCATTTGCAGTCATTTTCTAAATGGCAGTGTTAATATTCTCCGCGAAAGAATGATCACATTATAAAAAAAAATGGTAGGTAGATAAGTAGGGTAGGCAAGAAGGTAAGTAGGGTAAAGTAGGCAGTCTAAAATATTTTGAAAAAAAAACAAAAATGTATCACATTTTATCATGAAAATCTATAGATATCGATCGCCATCCGAGACACACACGTTTAGAGATGAACTCGACTCATGATAAACATTCTACCGTACACTGAAATCATTTACCACATCACATGAACCGTGTCAACCGTGATTATACCATCTGAAAACAAAAGAGAATCGCCACGGACAGTCTGAAGTCGGCCGGTTGATAAATGTACCTATGTAAGGTCGCATTTGCACACTCGACTAAAATTCTGATGGCAGAGAATGTTGTGCGAGTTTTTACCCGGCTGCAAAGGAAAGGATTATGTTTTTCGCGCGTACCTTGTATGTTTGTTATATTCTTTATTACCTCATATCCTTCAAACCACTTGACGGATTTTTATAATTAAGACATTGTTAAGTAGGACTTGACTACTCAAGTGTTCTTAGATAAGTTACGTAAAAAAAAGATCCTGTCGGATTTTGGGCGCCATATTGTGGGAGTTGCAATTTTTTTTCTATCAAAATGAAGAGTTTTTAGAACTGATTACAGATATATATACCGCTTATATGTTTAAAAGTAATACGAAAAAAAAGTTTAACTAAAAGTTGTAAATAAAAAAGTTACTAAAATCAAAAAACCCGAATGCAAAGATGTAAAATACAAGAAAATCATGCTATGCAGTCGGATGGATATTTCTGGTTTTGGTCAGCCAGCTCGCGAATACGTAGATATCCTCGTACTGCACAGCATGATTTTCTTCTTGTTTACATCTTTGCAGTCGGGTTTTTTTTATTTTATTAATTTTCTTGCTTATTATTACTTCGGTTGCGATAGTCATTGCAACTTTTCATGAAGAATTTTTCCCTCACTTATAAATTAAAACTCTTGGTAACACGCCCGAAGCTTCGACATGTATAAAACAGTTGAGTACCGTTAACTGAGGTCGCCACGTCCGTTCTTATCACTGTTATCAGTGCACAATGGTCATGATTTACACTGGTAGGTAGTTGTATCAGCCGGGTCGACCAACGAACGTGCCCGTATCGGATATTGAGGCGAACTATTATTTGTTTTGGTGGACTTAAGTTAATTCACGTGTTGCTTAATGTGATAGATATAATAATTCGATCTATTTTGTGTGTTACCCGACCTTTAGGCGCTTTTAGATATCTATATTCAAAATTATTGTATCTCGACATAAACGCTGCTGACTGAAGCGCCCACGTGTTTCTATGTCTACCTACATAGATTCTTCATTCGCTAAAAAACTGTTAGATTCAAGATTTGGTAAATTTTTTCATGTCCCTTCCTGTCAATCCCTGGTTATTTTAAGGGGAAAGCCTACCACACTCCTGAAAGCCAGAATCAAACATGGTGACCGCAAGAAAATTGCCGCGAAAACAAGTCCCGAAGGAAGGATTCAACTGTCTTGAATATCGCAACGAAATGATTGCCTGGCTTATTTTATTATTTACAGCTGAGCAGCATAAATGACGCAAAAACTTAATTAATCTAATGATCAATATTAACAAGACAAGTTCTCCTAGTTAGCCACTATAAACTTTGGCTGATAAGTTATCATTATCGGTGAAGGACAAGTGCCATAACAAGACTTACCGTATTCTAATACTCAGAGATAATGAAGTTTGTTATACATTAAAATATCAGCTTTATCCCGCGGCTTCTCTCATAACCTATTTCACAGAAACCGTGCATTCCGGGATAAAATTGCCTCTGGCACTAGCGGTAGTGTAGGTCTCCACCCGTTTAAGAATTTCCTAAATCGGCTAAGTAGCCATTGCGACATTCTCTCCAACAGCGAGTCTAAAACCTTGCATCATAAAAAATTAAGTTACTTGTACTTGTATCATGCGCTAGTTAGATCATACATGAAGTACTGCTCTCGTCTCTGGGACTGATCTGCCAAATACCAGCTGGATGCTCTTGAGTCGGTCGAAAAACGGGCCAAGAGACTTCTCGGCAATGAGATACTGGTCGAGTCTAGAATCCAGAGCCTTGAATTTCGGCGCCGAGTTTTTTATCAGTTACATTTCGGCGCAATTCCAACGCACACTGCATTGGAATTGCATGAACTGATTCCTACTAGCCCGTTCCATCATCGGACTACAAGCCGTACGGCGGCGATGCGTCTTCGGTAAATGGTGGACATCCGACACATACGCACCAAACGTTTTGGGGATACTTTTATTATGCGCACAGCAAAAGAGTGGAATTCCGTGCCGGAGTCTGTATTTCCTGATAGCTACAACCTTGGACTATTTAAGTCAAGA
The DNA here is from genome assembly GCA_947562075.1 of Orthosia gracilis. Lineage (NCBI taxonomy): Eukaryota > Metazoa > Arthropoda > Insecta > Lepidoptera > Noctuidae > Orthosia > Orthosia gracilis. The sequence continues at coordinate 7,289,649 of OX387270.1, read as the reverse complement.
GTGATTAGTTTTCTTCTAGGCATGCGTGCTTCATCGTCGACCAAACCATCGCTTACCATTAGGTGAGATAGTAGTCAAGCGCAAGACAATTATTAAAAAAATAAATATGTTAAGTTTGAGAACAAATAAAAAATAAAATATTATTTATAATGTTAGTATATAAGATTGGATTTATAAAATCGAATAACTTCCTTTTTTCTTATATATTTACGTCAACAGCGCCGAATCAGCACCTTTAACTCCCATCACAAACGCGAGAACTGAAAATTCTTCGCCTGAAAAATCATAAAAAAACGTAGAAAAAGGCTGCACAAGGTCAAAATTAAAAAAAAAACTATCACTATTTACATAAACTTACTCGTTCCATGCGTCATGTTTCCATTATAAGTGTAAAAATTCGTCTGCGTTTAGTTTGAAAACAGCAATGGAATTACGAACGAAATTAATCTATATTAATTTCGTTATAAATATATACTTTTTTTCTGGTACGTAGGTTGGCTACTAGTCATTCGTTTTATCTGGGATTTTTCTGGTAGTGGGTGATTGGGTGAGTGGGTTAGGTTAGGTTAGTAGGTGAGCTAGACTAGTGCAAGATTTGGCTTCCCCAATAATACCTACGTTTTATAGAACTTGACATTAATATCGGTTGGTGACTGCAAGCGTTTTTTACCCGACTACAACGAAAGGATTTATCGCGCGAATGTTGAATGTTTGTTTGTATGTATTTAAGATTCTTTATCAAAATTATGAGTTCTACTGCCCCTATTCGTAAATTTAAAGTTAATGGACCGAACAGAATGATCGACCATATCGCGTACATTGACGGACATTTTCGTTCATTGGTTTGGAACCAGTCTGATACGAGGGTACAAATGGTAGGTTTATTGGTAGGTAATTACATTAGCTTTGTTTTATAACTACAGTTTTGTTTATAAAGCTGGGGACCAGCTTGAATTTTGCTCGTTCCCTGGCCTCGCAAATTCTGGCGAATGTGGGATACTGTAACACCTTTTTTTTGTTAGATAAGAATCCTTCATAAGGGAAAATTGGTAACCTAGTTTATAAAAAGGTACCTCTGCTACTTAATCAAGCATTGCTTTCAATAACCAACTTTTTCATCGTTCCTAGTGTTTTTAGCAAAAGCACTGTATAGTAACTGTTAGAGCATTTGATTATAAGTCGTTGTAGGTAATTAGGACTTAAGGGCCTACATGCGCTTTAGTGCCGTAAAACGGTAACGTTCTAAAGCAACTCCTTAGTAACGGCTAGGTGAAAAGGTTTGAAAAAAAATAATATTTATTATTGTTTCCTGTAAGTACATTATTTTTTAATCATGTTTTTTTCGTATAACAAATAGCTTTGCTTTAAAAAAATAATTAGCAACACGATATTTTTCGCAGGTTTTGGATACTCCTCCAAAGCGACTTGGATGTTTAAAAATATTTTTACACAGAAAAATTTATGGCTGGAATTAATTCATAACTGACATAGTGCAAATCAAATAATATTTTGCAAACAAAACTGGTCAAAAGGAGGTTCAATATTGATATTTTGGCATCGGGCGCACGGCCAGTACTGCGTTTACATTGGGGCGTATATATCGCCTTAAGCGAATCCTCAATCAACCAAAAGGTAGCAAAAGTTCAAATAAATCTTCATCGGTCTGTTCATTCGATGTTTTTTGAATAACACAAAACAGTACTAACTTCCTTTGAGGAAAACCACAATTTCGCGGCACATTTATCAGTTACCTAACATCATTTCAAGGATGCTATTATTATTGCCCCTATTATTATTAGTTAAATGAACAACACATACAATAGTTAGTTCAGAATAAAACCAGCTCTATCCGTGTTTCAAATTAATTTATCGATATCGGTTTGTGTTGAGGATAGATCCATTCTATGCGCCGCAGACTAACGAAGTCTTTATATTGTGTTATTGTTTGAACAACTGGATTAAATTTTTACGTATTGGCTATGGAAGCACGTGGTTTGGTGAATAACCATGAAGCAATAAGTATTCAAATTTCTATCGGAAAACTACGCGATGTGAAATTAATGACCTCACTCAACCACACAGCTGTCTTCGCTACATATTCAATGAGCTATTCGATGGCTTCGGTACTTCTTATCTCACAGCGTCTTAAAGGAAAATAAAGTATCGAGCGAGAATGTATAAAGTTAGTTGATGCTGTATTGCTAAATTAATAATTAATTTAATGATTTTGTTCTCGAGTTGACATAAATTTTCCTTTACATTTTAATTTGATTTGTAACTCTATTATTTATGGGGCACCCGGAGCTAACCTTTAAGAAATTGTAATACTAACCTTAGACATAAACAAACTTGAAATTTAAATGTATCAGTATATACAATTGTTGGCTGGCCAAATAAATAAATAAAATTGATTCAATCGTTGATATCACATGAATGGACAAAAATGGTCAAGGAAAACGAAGTCTTTTAACGCGGGAAAGCTTCTTTTCATTTACGAATGCCAGGTATAAATAAACTAATACAGCAGAGTGCGTAAATTCATTTGAAGGCTCCCTATAGAGTTCAATCAGATAAAGCTATTTAATATAGCCAGACTATAAACAGTGTCTCTTAGAAGCCTAATGAATATAGGTCACTCAGTAATAAATATAGTCCATCTGGGATCTTGACCTTCCACAATCTACTGGAAACATTCAGATAGGTTCCGAAAGACCCAATGACTGGTGATCAGTTACAAAATTAGAAAACTTGGAATCGCTCCCATTGTGGTTCGGCTCAGTAGGAATATTTGTTAAGAATGTATGGTTCCGGATGTTTGGTAGTTCTAAAGAGCTTCTTCATAAAGACCGTACTTGTATGATATGATCTCAATGATAAATCAATAATATTAGTAAATTCGAAGACATATGAAATCCACCAATTCGCACTGGGCCCGCCTGATGGGCCAAAACTAAAATTCCGACGAATTGAGAACCTCCTCCTTTTTTGAAGTCGGTTAAAAATTAGATTGCAAAACATCGAGCAACATGTTCGAAACAGCGAATGCTCGATGTTCTGTTACAAGTAAATGCTCTAGTCTACCTTTAGAAATAGCACGTCCGTCTACTTACAATATCGCGCGATTTTTGGCGTTGGCTCTACCAGTCTTCAAACAATTTGTGAAAAACATGCACACAATACAAACTATAATGCGTCGTATATAATGTACTGGTTGACTAGACACCTATTAAATGACGTACATATCTTGGTTCTGCTTCGCTACAAAATATTTAGCATAACTTTATCACGCGTTGTTTTTGGCATTTGAATACCGGTCAAGCCACTCAATCGTATGCCGACAACTACGCACTCGCATAGATTTAAATTACTTGTATATAATATGGTCATTATTTCATTTATTTATTCATAAATGCATAGTTATGTTTATTAGGTTGCAAATTGTCTAGTATACTGACATAGCTTCTATCTGTATTTGATAATTTTTATGAAAGTGCAGAAAACTCAGTGCTACGAGATTACTTAAGTGTACCTTGGACAAATTTCAGTAATGCCCTTGAAATTACTAATATCAATGCGAAATACAATAAGTTCCTCTAAGGGTTCTATCAGACAAAGAGCGGTCATGCGGTCAAGCGTTCAAGAGGTCAGTATTGCGTTCGTTGTGTTGTATAGTCGCCGGCATGTAACTTGGCTAGGTTTTGATGTAGTGCGCGAACTGACCAACCACCATATAGAGCCAACGGAACGTGGACGAGACGCGATTGGTCAGTCAATGCTTGTGTCAACTGACTAACCAATCGCGCGCTCGGAACGGTGCTAAACGTTCCCCGCGACTGGCCGCGACCCGTTTGGTAAACAAATTGGCCTAAAAAACTAATCTAACGATTTTTGCCAACTATATTACGTTAGGCAATAAATAATACTAAGGGAACGCCACGATAATTTTTGTCTCAAGTATGAAAAGCAATTTATAAGTGAAACGTATATTCTAGAACATAATCGTAAAGTAAAACTGGCACCAGACTTCACTAGAGAGTGCGCCGAACGAGCATTTCACCCATAAAAGCTTATTTATTGAGTTTTATTATCTTTAATAGTCTGCTTAAGTTGTAAGTGTAGAACATTATGTAGAATTCCACCTTTGCCCAGCGAAAGCGGGATTTTGAAACATTGAACACTAATAAACGTTTTTACCTATTTTTGCTAAAGCTACAACTAAGAACAGCGAAGCATGTTCACTTGGTTGGTTTGATCCCTAATTCCAATTGTAATAGGCTGATGAACTGTTAATTTAATCTTACCCATATGCTAAATTGGGACTCTATGAAGCCTTTACACTATGTCTCTGTTAAAATAACAAGTAAAATTTATAAATTAAAAAAAACACGCGACGCATTTGTTTTGCTTTTTAACAGAAACGCTATATTTAGTAAAAGAAACGCTTCGATTGACAATCTATCGAACACGCAGTTATGACACGATATCTTGCGAAAATACCCCGATTCAAAGAGTAAAACGCTCATAACATTTGAATGGTTGAACCGATTTTCATCAAACATGTCTGAGCACACTCTCGATAACAGTCACCATTCAAACAAAAAACAAACAAATCAAAATCGGTTCATCCGTTTAAGAGTTATGATTCCATAGACGGATACACAAATACACAGGTACAGACGTCAAACTCAAACAACTCTCTTTTTCCGTCGGAGGTTAAAAAAAAGTACATTACCTATCTATATTTTTGATATCTACTTACCTACATAATACCTAATTATCACCATTATCTTAGTTGGTACCATGTATAAAGCCTCTAATGCACAAACATGTAAACCAACAAAATAGTGTCATTCCTCGAATTTTGAGAGGGCGTAGATTCGTGGGTGGAAATTGCAGATTAGATTACTAAACTTAATTTGGTTCCAGTCGAAAATTGGACCAGATTAAGTCGACATCAAACAAATCTATGATGCTAACATAAACATTATAAGCGGGATATTTACCATGTTTACTGTTTGTTGCGAGTTTCCGACATTTCGGTGCTGTTGCAAGCACCATGATTACGGATTATCTAATCTATGATGCTTGAAGACTGTTGAAATGCAGCATCAAAGAGAATAGATACGGACTATAACAATGTTACCATTTTCCAAGAATCTCATGTTTTTTTTTATATTTTACAGGGCTGAATCAAGATGAAGCAACGGGTCGCGACGGACGAACGGCCCTTCAAAACGGGCTCGACCGATGACTCCCGTACCAGCGAAGAAGAACCTGCAGCGGCATTGGTAAGTAGCGATTGTCTTACTAATGGTTCATACACCCACGTTAGTTACATCAACTTTATATCGGCGATCAGTTCCTGATTGTATTGCAAATGACTTAGAAGTGTCTCACGTACGTGGTGCCTACGACTTCTAAAATACTAGATTTCTTTGACGTGACTGATATCAATTCAGTGACTTGATAACTAGTGCGTGACCGATGTGTTAAGCTGGAAACAAAATATCGGACGCGGATGACGGAAGCGACTGACAGCCGCGACATAAAGTGTATCTGGGTAATGAACGTACATTATATTGTGCAAACTATCGGACGTAAGTCGCGGACGTGCCCTTGGGCGTTCGGACGTCCGATAGAGATCTGGCTCGCTGGATGTTTGTGTCAGCTGAAAACGTCCGCGGACGGTGTGCACGGGGTGCGGGACGCATCCCGGCGTCAGAACAACTCAGACTACGCGATATCTCGCACGTGCGTGCGGGTTATAAATAAAAATGAAAGAAAAACTTATCGAGTGTGTTCGCAGCAGAGAATTGCGTCCTCACTTACACTACTCGACATGTTTCTACGTAAACATAATCTTCGTTGAATAAGCTATATTGTCTATGGAATAAGCGCTCGGATGCGTCCGTAAGCCGCGTCCTATAACGACTGTGCACACAATCATATCAGTCGCGGCTGTAAGTCGCGTCCGTCAGCCGCGTCAGATAATTTGTTCCCAGCTTTACAGTCAATCCTATTTTTTTTAGTATAAACTTGTTTTTACGGCAAGGAACTTCAAGGTATCAAACCTCATTTGATTATTAAAATAGATATCCATAAACAAACAAATAAAAGCAAATGTTGATGACAATAAAAGTTCACTGTCATCAGCCGTGATACCAATTTTTTTATACAAAATTTTAACTTAATAGTCAGCAATTTTGGTGGCAGCTAAGATCAAATGGGGCGAAGCGAAATGTCCCCGCTCTTCCTAATTGCTGGCTATGATAAAACAGCTAGCAATTAACACATTAATAGGATTATTCGTCGGCATCCATATCTGTTACGTTCTGTCTGGCTTCGAACTACTTCCTAAGCGTACCGTTCCAGGGTTCTGCACCAAGACAAAACTTATTCAGACAGATGACACAGTAAAATCCGAATGTATTAGCGCCTGCACTTGCAACAGTCAGGAATAAATCTACAATGCACATCATCAAACAGCAAGGTATGAAACCTGTTTAGAAGATTTGAATAATTGGAGTAGAAGATGACAGCCCTTGAAAAAAAACTAAGGAGAAATCGAATAATACGAAACGTTGCCGAACGGGTTATAAACGCAATAATTCTTGCTACAATTTCCTTAGCGTTTGCTGAAATTACCATGACTGTACTGATTTTGCTGCTTTAACTGAAACTTTTATTTTGATAAGTGCAACTATCTTAGCGAAACTCGTATTAATTCACAATGGCTTTGAGGAGAATGTGGCACAAGAGGAAGGAGATTCTACAGAAAGTAGCTGAAACAATGATTGATGTATTAGCTTGGGCCACATTAGTCATGGGCACTTACATTGTGTTGGCATGTGCATGTTAAAGCTCTTTCGAATCTGCTGATTTAAACGGACTTTACTAGAAGAACTGAACCCTGAAACTGAAAGAACCTTGCTGGACTGCCTTGCTATACTAAGCTCTATGTTATTTCATTTTAAATTAAAAGGCAAATATAACCGCCACGATTCAGAAGATAATCATAATAAGATAACATTACAATGATAAAAATAGTAACTTGTAAAAAATTAGTAAGAAATGGATCTGGTTTAATAGAAACTGAAGCCAGATACTTAAAATTTGCAGACAGTCCGTGCCTATTCCGCATCCAATCAAATAATCGATAAACTAGTTACATTCAGATGCATTAATATTTCATTTCCGATATTCAACTTCAAATAAATATATGTGTTTAACGTAATCCTGTGTTTTTTATCATGGAACACTTTGAGTTCTTACATATTAAGTAATTGACTAATTGGTGTCACTGTGACCGTAGTTTCAGCGAAAAGTCATCAATTTATATCACATACGTCACATATCACTTGACATATCGAGGTCTTCGAGACCTGTTCACTTGTGACCTTCATATGAGGTCAAGGAAACTTACCAATTATAAATCGCTCATCGCAGATTCATTCATTCATATTATAGGTAGGTTAATTAGAGGGATAATTTTATTTAGTAAAACAACAATGATAAAGTTAAGTAATCTTAAAAGTTAAAAACATTGATTCATAAACACAAACAAGATCTTAAACCTTTATCTCTTTAGAGGGAGTTGGCAGCGACTATACAAATAGCAAAGTATCATGTTGATAGGTAGGTACTCCTTTCACTCCAAGCTCATGGTGCCACGAATTCATAACGTAGCAAACGTAACGTAGTTAACGTAGCGTTTGTAACGTACCTCCTTGATCTTGACATCCTTTTTGGTCAATGACTGTCAAGCTTGTCAAAACAATTACAAACGTCAGGCAGGCAATAGAATCCAAAAGATAAATTGATACGACTAAAGCCAATAAATCAACTATTAATAGAACAGCTAGTATCAATACTGATAATGGTGAACTTTATAATCATTGACACGGAGGAAGAAACCGTAATGCCCAGAGGCAAAGGTGACGTGAAAACAGGGTACAATAAAGAGGACTGTGTGAAGTATCTTCCGTTCTTGAGTAAAGCCTGCTTCTATAAGCTTATAATCAGTTTGGTAATCAATGAGGTGGACATGCCAATAGAATAACCCTGAATTGTCTCAATAAAGCTGGCAATAATTCTGCGTTGGTTGCCACTAACGCCACGACACATACAGCGAGTTTAGTCTGCAACGGCCTTTATTATTTTAAAAGCATCAAGCTTAGAGGAATCCTCTATGGCTACCAGTTTCTGTAATTAAGGGATAGTTCAGTTAACAGATTGCAAGCTGCAAACATAAAAGGCCACTAAAAGCTTAATATCTGCCTGCAAATGAAAGACCTCGATTGCTGGAATATCTCAAATTGATTTATGAGGGCCATTAAAATAACGGCCATTTAAAATATTCTGCTACAGTTCACTGGCGTATGGCCTTCTTCTAATGTCGGGAAAATGATAGGGAAGGCTGACGAAAATTTCTTTCAGCCATCTGGGGATAGCTCACAGGCATAGACTGATAAAATATATGTAGGTATACTATTTATGGTGCTTGCTGTCACTGAATACGAAATATACAGGACCGGTCGGGTCGACGCTTGGGAGACGCCTACATCCAGTAGTGTTTTGGCCAAAATAATGATGATGATCGTTTACTGGACCCTTTTCGGTCGCATGTTTATAAGTTGCGCTATTAAATAGACATTTTAACTAAAAGTTGTATTAACCCACGAAAATAATAGTGAACTAAACTTCAATTTCCTTTCAGGTCGTACCCCCAGATGGCGGCTGGGGTTGGGTGGTTATGGTCGCCTCCTTCTTTTGCAACTTTTTGGTGGACGGTGTCATTCTATCCTGTGGAGCACTGATGCCTGCCATCAAGGATGAGTTTCACGTAAGTTTAAGATTCAGTTCAGATACTAATCTGTTTCAGAACCGAATCGCTTATTTCCTTCGTTTAAAGTGTAATACTCGTAGATAAAGTAGCTTCTGCCAGCGGTTTCATTTACGTTAAGTTAGAAATGATCCCAAGGGAATGTACAACGCGGATTCCTTTCTAAGACATGGTCTACCCGTCTTCCAAATTTTATCCAAATCTTTTCAGCCTTATTAACAAATATTTAAACATCTAGACTTGCGTGTTTGTTAGATATTATTAGGGTGGGAAGTACAATAATTTAAAACCGAGGTTAAATGGTAGCTCAAGAAAGAAATTTGGCTACGTTTAGCGGATGATTAAATAAAAAGCTGAAAAAAAGCATTTTAATGTCTTACGCATTTAACACGGATGTCTCGTGCGTGTCTATTTCTGTGTCCACCCTAATTGTGATCAGCGTTACTAAGACTTGCGTCACTGCCGTGCCTCCGTTTTATAACTTTACAATGTGACCAGAAACAATAGATCCGTAGAAACACACTCCACATGTCCAATTTTGCGAAGAATGACAGATCTTTCCAAATTGGTTCTATTTTTAACTGTATAGTGTGACCAGATGTCTGGTGTTGTGCAGGCGTTTCCTGTTGAAGTTTAATCTCTTAACTGTCATGCAATGGTGCTATATTAACGGTTTTGTTAGTTAGTATGTACGGGTCAAATCTTTCAACTGAATTTTAAAACAGCTATCCTCAACCGATTGAGCAGAAAATTTGCAAACACGTTGGTTTGGAATTTTGGATGCACGGTGTACTAGGTCACATCATTCTAGGCGGCGTCCCAAAGATGGCGGTCCAATGATTTTTATGCACCCTTATGATATGTGTACCAACCAAATGTTAGGGTTTATATACGAAAAAGCTTGTTGATTTTTCATTTTTTTTTACTCTTGCTTAAATCTAGTCTGCCTGTTTGATAATATTAGTGATAAAGGTCACGTTATCTTGTTACATTTATTGTAGGTATAATAAAAGAACGAACTTACTCAAAAGTTCAATCTTTACAGAAATAATTTTAGATGTAAGACAGATTATTGTACTCACATGCAAGAGTACAATGAATCTGTGCTTAGAACTCCGAACCTAATCTAAGTGGCGCGGTACCTAACAAAACCATAGAGCAATCTAAATCGACGCCAACGCCATTTATCGAATGAGGGGCAAACTGGCTTAATATTTTTGCAAAAACGGTCAATTTTATTCATTATTGATACTGTTATTACAATGTCTGGTGTCTTTTCTTATTCGTACCCGAAGAAACTATTTAGAAATCACTCGTAAACTGGCGTCGACATTAAATCATGAAAATGTATTGGGAATGTCAAACGTTACATGCTCAAAGATTGTCAAGGTTGTCGGTTTGCTGAAGTGGGTCGCTAAGAAAACGAATACTGATTATCGAATGCGTGTGAAGTGGAATAGCATTTTTTGGCTATCACAGCCATCACAACATGGACATGTGTCCATGTTATGATGGGTCATTGTTCCAGTTTTTATGTTACCTTTAGTTACGTGCAGCAGCCCATTATTATAATAATTATGGGAATTTCATGAAAGACTGAAAGATTTCCCAAGCTAATTCGCTAGAAGGTTCCTATTTGTACTAAAATAATATGGTCTTCCGAAGAATTTTCCTCTCGATTATAATATCCTTACCATGCACAAAACAAGCCTTTTTGGCTACCTGTACTTGTCCTAATTTGTTTTACCTACGTGGGTTATTTTTAAAGTCAAATTAAAAGATGCCTGTAAATTCGAGGTCATTCGGCAATGGCGCCAAGTTGACGCATCGATAAGCGATAACCTCCTACGTGTCTTGAACTCCTGTTACACAGAATCTCCGAATTCAAAGATTTCTTATTTTAAAAATTATTATTCAGCTAACAATTTGAATCCAAATACTAAAACGTGACTAGATTCTTAGAATCTCAGCTTTGCTTTAAAAAGGCTAAAACAGGTTCTTCTTATTATCAAAATTGCTTACGGTACTTTGGGGTTTCCCGGGACAACTCAACCGATTATTTGGAGCTTAAATTAGCTGCATTCGGAGAAGTTTCTGCAAATCATTATGACTTTTGTGTCAAGAAGCGTTTGATTAGCTTTCGTTTTAGTGTTCCGAGTTTTTTAAAGCAACTGATTTTTTTAGTTACTATTTCTTTGAATAGAACACAGTAAATTGTAGACTGTAGGTAAGTTATTTTGATTTCTGATTAAACCGTAAATTACACTGATGACAAAAAATATCGACACGTATTAACAATCTTGTTGTACGGCATGTCGCGGTTTGCCTGTCAATGTTGTGGACTGTGGTGAACAATACAATTATCATAATGTTAAGGCCAAGGCTCCATCATGGCGCCTCAACGATCCATTCATTCGGTCACACAGTCAAACATTGAATGAACTTTACTGATAGTTATAGTGGCGGTTCTACTATCTACTATGTGTACCTGCTACGGTTTTATGGAGTTGTATGGTACTCATCTCTACAGTAAAATAGTCTAAAGTTTCCGTGCATTCTATTGCAACTCTAAAATTCTTACTTTTAAAAAGTCTGAATGAACCTGTTACCATTTTTTTCATTTCTTCAACTTTCTCAGTTTAGGTTTTCAACTTTGACCTCCCGCAGCCTACATTAATTTCTGCCAATGCTATCTGGACCAATGTAAATGGGGATTGGATTTTTCCGGTCTAGCATGCACCTAGCTGGAACTATAAATTATGAACAAAAATCTATTTCAATTAAACCAAATAACTATACTTTGTTTGACCCATTAATTAAATACAGGAGAAGCGCTCACTCCCGACCGCTAGACAAACAACCCAGTATCCAAACACTCTCAATAATAAAAGTCAACATCGGTTAATAAATCATTTTATCGTGCAGCCTACGTCACAGAAGCCCGCACTCGATCTAAAGCAATTAATTACACAATTTACACCAGTTCGATGTCAAATCGATGCTAGTTAATGGAATTTGCCGTGAACAGACCTGCGTAGGGTTGTCCCTTGAAACACTGAAGGATTTTGTCGATAGATTGGTGCCGGATTTCCGCAAAAGATACTTCATAAGACGACTGTACCAGCTACCTTAATAAAACCGAAATATAATATCCAAAACTTAAATCGAAGGTTAAAAGCTTTGCTAATTTCGCAACTGAAATAATAACACGGAATTGACAACATAAGAGCAATGAAGGTTGATTAAAAAAGCCTGTTGCGTTTTCCGCGTGATAAATATGCGGCCAGGCACAATGAAACAGCTCTATTAAAAATTTTCCACTATCGCAAGTGCACTAGCCCTTGCAATGCTAAAGTACATAAAGTTCCCACATAACAGCGCGAGGGCAATGAACGATCTCGGCCTCGAGACGCCATTTAACTAAACAGGTTGCATTTTTAATCCGATTCGTTTCTGATCAAATCAGACCAAATTCAATCAAATATTTATTCGTCAAAGATTTACATGCATATTATTGATTCGCGAATGTTTGGGCTCCATTTTTCATAAATATATTGGTTAAATAGTGGACATTTTCATTAAAAAATAAAAACATAGAAGCGACATCATTGAGTGTATATCAATGCGCGACATGGTGGCGAGACAAAACATTCTAGAAATATATTTTTTTTACAAAAATAAAACTGTGTTGTCTATGTTATGCAACTGAAATAAAAAAAGTTCTTCTGGTAGCGCAACGTCTAAGAAATAAATAGATTTTTTCCCGTGAGAACGCAATAGCTGGGCTTCTGCCAAAGCTTTCAGTATAAAAAAAATAACTGGATTTTGTAATACTAATTAGTGGTAGGAGGTTTTAACCATTTTCTTTTCCTTTACCTACCGGATACCTAACTGGAAAACGAAAGTAGTTTTAGTTGATGAGAATTTAATATGCATGTTTTGTTTTATAGTGAGATTCTGTTTAGCGCTATATGGCTTGTAGGTAGGTTTTAATCTGATCTCTTAACTTGTTGTTTATTTTCATGTGCATTTACACCTATCGTTAAAGGTTGTACAAGTATGCTGTAGGCACTAAAAATATAATGCTCCATCTAAAACTATCTAATCGAACATTTCCTGAACATAGACAAGACAATTTGCATTGGTAATAGCAAGGTCAAGTATGCAAGTTGGCGTCAACCGATTTACAGTTACAAAAACAAAAACATTTTGCGTCTGCTGTTCACAAAACAGTCGTCAACATCTCTATTTGTACAGGCATAAAGTTCAATATTGTGTATGTTTTTGATGGAATGTCCAAGATTATTCAGACTACGTCCATAGTGCGTTAACGCCACCACGCAATTATACGCACTTATTCAGTGCGTTAAGTGCATATGCACTTAGGTCAAGTTGGAACTTTCCTTGGGAAAATTCCATAATGCCATGTTAAGGCACAGCATTGCTTTTATTTTCTGCTTATTTTTACCCGACTGCCAAGGAAGGGTTATGTTTATCTCGCGTATCTTGTATGTATGTTTGTTTGTAGATATATTTGTTTATACATTTCTTTATTACCTCACAACTTTCATACCGCTACACGGATTTTTATAATTAACACATCGTTAGATAGGTCTTGACCACCCAAGTGTTCTTAGATAAGTGACGTTAAAAAAAACATGGTGGATTTTGAGGCCATATTGTGGGGGTTCAAAATTTTTCTCTTTCAAACCCATCAAGAGGGGTATCATAATGAAGGGATTTTAGAGGTGATTACAAAAATATACTACTTATATGTCTAAAAATAATTCGAAAAAATAAATAAATAAAAGGTTGTAACAAAAAAAAAGTTACAAATTAATAAATCGAAAAACCGACTGCTTACGCGAACTAAAAAGATGTAAAGAAAAGAAAATCATGCTATGTATTCGGAGGATACATATTTGCGACCTGGCTGACCAAAACTTTAGATATCTTCCGACTGCACAGCATGATTTTCTTCTTTCTATACCTTTCTTTTCACTGTGCGCTTTTGCTCAAGTTTACCCCGCAAATATTATCAGATCATAACACTAAAAAAAAATTTAGGGTTCCGTAGTCAACAAGGAACCCTTATAGTTTCGCCATGTCCGTCTGTCCGTTCGTCCGTCCGCAGCTTAGCTTAGAGACTCTAACCCTCTTACTAAAAAACACAGAATAAAGTTATACTAAGTTTAAACCTATGAAAATGTATGGTTATTATACCTTTGTTATTCCTGGTATAACTTTATTCCGTGTTTATTAGTAAGAGGGTTAGACTACAAAGCTATAATTTGGCATGGATATACGTATCAATCACGCTGACAAAGTGGTAAAATAAAATCACGAAAAATTTTTTTTTGTTACGGCACCTCCTGTACACGTAAAGTGGGGATGTTTTTTTCTCGTCTATCCCATGGTGTGGGGTATCGTTACATCGTAGACCAATGTGGGGGACACTGCCAGCTAAATTTTTGCTTTTGATTATGTGAACGAAAACCGAAAATAAAAGGAAAACTGTCACAGATAAAGAGGCTTTACAAATTTACGAGTAATAGTCGACCAACTTATAAGACGTACTTGACAAGTAAAATTTGTATATTTATGTACGGGGACAACAGTTTTCGAATGGCAAAGTTAGTTCTGTCCCTTCGTTAGTGCAATATTCGGTGCTTTCATTGTTTATTAATGTTAGTAATGTTACCTATTTATTTTCGTGAGTGTTATAGCTGTTGTTGTATTCGGAACCCTCTGTGTGCGACTCACATTCGCACTTGGCCGGATTTTTAATTGAAAATAAACGTGATTTTATCCACAAAACTGTAATTATGTAATCATCATTGCTAACTAAGTAGAAAATGTCTAATTACGTGCTTAAAATAGCAACGGTGGCGTTCCTGACTTCAATTATAAATAACCAGTAATAAACCAAGACCAAAAATAGCAAAAGAGAAATTAAACCGCCATGACATCTAAGTAATCATATCGCATAAACTATGATTGCTAGAAAACGTACAATTTCGCTAAATATGGACTCGCGATAGTTTTTACCTTGGCCAATTACGAACGAGTTTTGTACTAGCCCTGAAGAAATCCGATGATTGCCGGTGGGTAATTCTTAAATGGAGTTATCCGCCGTAACAATTTGATTTGAGTTGTGTTTTAACGATAACCTAATTGTAATCGGAAGATTACTTATTATTAAACCACACACAATGTTAGGAACCATTAACATTAATGCTAATTTTCATCCGTGGTCCTAGGCAACTGGGCTTATCCCAGTTGTAAACGACACTTTGGCCTATTGGCCTTGTTTGTTCTGTCTCCTGCTTGATAAGGAGGGAAGTGGAAATTTGTATTTTTTCTTAATCCTCCGTTATTTTTTTCTGATTATTTTCGTTGCGGGATCCAAGACAGTTAAATTCATTTTCCGGGACTTCGTCGAGCTTCATTGCCTCGGCGCTTTTCTGGTGGTCGCCACTGTTGATTCTGGCTTTCAGGAGTTGCAGTGGTTTGGGCATAGTGCTGTGGGATTGTCCCAAAACAAAATTATTAAACCACTCCACCACGCCTCGTTGGTCTAGTCGTTGGAAGTGCTACCTACTGCTAACTATGTTATCCTGGTATCGGGCTTCCATATCATGCAAACTGTTTGTGGGTTTTCCATCAGGAATTCCTCAATAGCAGCGTGGAGTCCGGATAATATATGGTACTGATGTAAATTATGGTACCATCGAACTCATCTGATGATGAATCCGGAAGGTAGGCGCTGTAGCACCGAAATAAAACGATGTGTCCTAGTCGTATTTGGGCTTACTGGAATTGTGATGCGATGTACTTTGGTTATAAATGATATTGATGGTAATATGAGGTACAAAAATTAAAATTGAAAGATAAAAAACTTAAAAAAAAAACAAACCGACAACACAACACTACATAGTTTCTTTTTCGAAGTCGGTATCAAAAAAGAAAAAAAATAAGGTACCAAAGACACCGACTTCGGAAAAGAAAGTTATTTTTCGTTTTGTAATGTTTTTTTTAGAAGTTTTGCGTGCAACAACACTGGCCACATTCTCAATAGGAATATTCAACAACTGTGGTTAGTAGTTCAACAGTCGTTAAGTTTTTCTTGACCTGCTTGCTACATTGTTATCACTTTTTATTGCTGCTCAATAAAGATTACCGATTAATAATCATGCAAATAGTAATCGGTAAAGTAACTCGCAATAGCAATGTTTTCATTAAAATGAACGTAAACACGCATTAGTTAGTTAGTTTGTTTTTCTCCACTCGACTTCAATAACAATGACATATCTTGAGACCCCCTACTTCGAATGTTATGTTTGTTATGTCAACTTAGCCTTGGACGAACTTATTGACCATACCACAGATAATATACCTAATACTAGCATACAGATGCCTCATCCCAGACAAAGAAACCGTGCCGACGTAACTAGCGTTTTTGGTCTGATTGAATTATTTTTTATACATCTATCGCTTTCGGTTCCGTTCCACGGCGATAGATAGATGGTGTTAGCATCGACTAGCAAGTACGGTAAGTACCGTAAACCAAAAGTATTAAATATTTACGAACCGAGTAAACCCGTTCGTAAATATTTTTTCTTTAAATACAACCATACTCAAGTAAATAAGTAGGTAGTGATAAAATGTAATATAATACAATATTTGTATGTCATACGGATTAGTTTCCCCGCTATTTCGTGTAAAACTAACAAAAATCTTCACTCGAGTGATCGGTCTCACAAATCACCTCTCTCACCTCTCTTGAAATCATAAAAGTAAATTCAATAAGACTGCAAGATTGGCCAGTCTATAAAAACGACCACGTTTTTTGTTAAGAACAAACCTAGTGTCAAGGTCATAGATTTGAATAGTAGGTATTTGTTCGGTGCTAGACACAACAAAAACATACCTGCCTTAAGATCCGCAGACATTTACCTAAGGCCGAGTGACAGGTCGGTCTAAAACTACCAGACCTAACACAACACACTAGAACAGTAGCTGCACAGGTACCTACTCAAAAGTCGCAGTACAATGACCTCTGTACTAAGGGCCTCGTTGAAATTCAATATCTATTACATAAGCCGACGGTCCCGTTATGCTAACAACAACGTTGCACGCCTGAGAAACAACCTAGGTATGCATCTTGCTTAAGTAAATAGGACCACACATAGACTTCAGGCAACTAAACGGACGTGCCTAGACGCTGCAACGCGATACGGTACTTTGATGTTAGTGTTTACCATGTAGCGAACTTGTTAACAAAATGTGTTTGCTGACTGTACACTTGTACAGTTATGTTTACAATAGGGATGATGAATAATATTTATTTTTAGTCCGTCACATAGATTAATAAAAAATATTGGATACGTATTTTATCTTATGTCTCCTGAACAAAAAATAACGACAATACAGTGCGTTGAAATTTCGCGTGACGTCATGTTTTAGTACACTAAACTTTTTACTCACAAGAGACGTCACAAGCACAGAATAAATACTATTACACATAAGCCCCCACTCCTGAATTTTGATGCGCTTTATATTTGTCAATTCAGTGATTTGATAAAGCAGGAATACGTGTCCGATATTTTTTGATAAAATCTAACTGACGGTCTAAATATAATCTATTATTTTTTTACCCAGGTATCATCCCTATTTCCCAAATGAGACATGTCTTTATTGAAAGGACATTTGAATAGATCATCCTTTAAAGATAAGGAGGATTACTGGTGTAACAGAATATACCAAAGGTTGCTACGTTTCTGCAAAAGGGGACTATTAACCCATTGCAGTTTTCATCGACGGTAAAAAAACTGTATTTGTTTTACACAGTATAACATTTTTTTGTTTAACACGGTACATTTGAAGACTTAATTTGCGAACTGAAAAAAAAAACGCGCGGGCGATAACCTGGTCTTTTATTTCATGCGAATAATTTAGATTAAATTTTTTGCTCCACGTCTAGAATGTTCAAAAAACCGGCATAATTATGAACGACTGTGTAATTGCCAAAACTTGACAGAACCAGTGTTAAATGACTGGAACTGGTTTTTGACTTGTTAAACTGAAACGGTAGCATTTCTAACATCGATCTGGCATTCTGGGTACATGTGCTTTTAACTGGGTTAACAAGACCCAGCTATACATTTAAATGTCACTTTGATTAAAACTAAAAGTGCATAGAGCGTACAGTGTCTGTCACATATCTGTCAGACTAACAAGGCCACTGGGCCACATGACCCGAGTACATTGACAACGGAAACTTATTTGACCACGGGAAATAACCGATTTACTTCCACATCGCACTCGAATAACTGAATTGTAAAGTCTTGAAAGCGACACTAGTTTCACATTGAACGCTTTATATGGTCATGTGCATTCAAAGCGCCAGTCCACTAATCAATGTACACCAACAACACATACTTGTCGTATTTTTTGCGATAATTTCTGAGTAGGCCACCTTGAACGGATCTCGACGTGGGAATTTGCAGAATTTATTCATCGACGATATCCTTTGCTGTTACTTCCTGTAATGAGGCGTGTTTGCGGTTTGCTAAGTATTTGCATATTAACGGTAACCGGTTAATTGTAATTTCTTCAAACTAACATTTATGAGCAGGTGTGGAATCTCGCACAAAAAAATGTGAATGTTCTGCAACTATGACCTATCCGAACTATTACTGCCGTAGGAATCTGTCTACGAGAACGCACGCAGCTCGGTTTTCGTCTAGCGTGCCAACTTATTCTGTGCCATTTGTGTCAAGGACTGAGTTCATTGAGATTTAAGACAGAAATATGTATTTTTGCAAAGATCATAGAGGGATCTCCCGTATCAATCTAAAAAAACATTCTTAGGTAGCTCCTAAGTAAATCCTGAAGTGGAAGTTATGAAAGTTTGAAACACAAAACGAAGGAAATAAATAAAATTATAGGACTTTACTTTATGTCTGAGCACAAATTTTCCTTGTGTTTCCTTTCATTGAAATACAGAGCTATAATATTATGTTTATTTTTATTTCAGGCGACTGAAGGTCAAGTGGCGCCGATAACCTCTCTGCTGGCTGGATTCTACCTTCTGCTTGGACCTATAGCATCGGCTCTAGCGAACAAGTAAGTTCTTTTACTACTAGGATTTAAGACTTTAGCCCAACGGAAAGGATCGAAATTACTTAACTATTGTTAAGTAGGGCTGAGACTGTTGGGCCACTTTTATGAACATCATCGCGGCTCCACCCACTTTGTATTATAATTTATAGCCTTTGTGTTATTTTGAGGTATAAGCTATATAACTGCAATGTTTCATCAACGTTCATTTAGCGGTTTTTGCGTAACATCCATCCATTAAATTTCTCATTTGTAATAGCAGTAGGATTAGTATAGTAGCATACAAAAGTACTTAATTGTGCCTTTTTTCATATTGCCTGTATAATTTTCAGGTACGGATTTAGAGCTGTGACAATCCTTGGAAGCGTAATTGCAGCGTTTGGATTCGGCATCTCCTACTACGCCAGCAGCCCCGAATTCCTTTACGTTACTTACGGAATTATTGGAGGTAAGATATACCTTGTACATGCATAATAAACTGTTTTATTCAATAGTAAAATGGTTTATCTGAAGAGAATAATGATTTAGGACGGGCTTTTCCGAGTTACTCAAATTCCGCATTTATTTCCTCTAATTTGGCTTCCAGCTTGCCCCATATGCAACGTGACTTCTTCATTTGCAATGTGTCTACATAACTATACGCTGTAATGTGGGTGACTTCACCCCTGTTCACCTACCCTTTCGGCAATTCAGGCGTGATATCTTCATTTCTGAAAATATTACTCATTTGATTTACCTAGAAATAACTTTTTTCTCAGGTTTCGGTGTCTGCTTGATATTCATGCCTGCTGTACTGACTGTCGGCTTCTACTTCGAGAAGTGGCGAGCTCTTGCGACAGGCATAGCTCTGTGTGGATCCGGGGTCGGCGTGTTTGTCATGTCGCCTATCACAAGCTCTGTTGTACTCCATTTTGGTTGGAGGGCCGCCGTGCTTGGTCAAGCAGGTGAGGAACAACCCAATACATTTAGAGACATTTTCTTTTGCAACACATTATCTTTTTCCTTCTTAAGTGTTCCAACAACCTTTTCTGATTAAATATAATATTGCTTCAGGTATGATGCTGCTGTGTATTGTCTTTGGTTTAACATTTAGACCAATAGAGCCAGTACACGTAGTAGTGGAGGAAGAAACAACCGCAGCAGATGAAGAGGAGCGCAGCAGAATAGCCGCTGAGAAACTGAAGAATATGATGAAACTTCAAGGCAGACTTGAATCAGGCATCAGAATGCCGAATGACATGAAGTTCCATACTAAAGCCAGTCCTCACACTTGGATGGGAGTATCAAATAATACTCGCTATCCTACCGCTGAAGAGGTGTTCCGTGGAAGCAGTACTGTCATCAATGCTCAACAACGACGCTCCTCCGCCACAGCAGGAACAATCAAGAGCAATCTCACCAAACCTCATTATGAAACCGTCACTGAGAAAGACGAACAAGAAGAAACTAGTACCACTCCCGAGGCAACTGAACCTTTAATAGGAACTGGCCTCAGAGTAATGACGCGAACTGACTTCGCCAACAATCATCGTCGCTCCTCTACCGCTGACTTGATTGCCAGACCGTTGTACCGTGAGGATATTTTCTTCGGAGCCAGCTTGGCCAGACTGCCACAATACCAGTCACGGACATCCCTCGGGTACCACTTGGCTGTAACGCACGTACCTTCCTCCGAAGACGAAAAAGAACAAGAGACTGGTACTTGTCGCATGTGTCCTGTAGCTGTGCGCAGAGCGTTGGCTACCCTGTTGGATGTGAGCCTATTCAAATCTCTGACGTTCGTAATTCTAGCTGTGAGTGGTTTCTTCACGATGACGGGATTCTTTGTGCCGTTTGTGTATGTGCAAGACAGAGCTAAGGCGAATGACATGCCACCAGAAGCTGTTGAGTGGTTGGTGTCAGCAATCGGAGTGGCCAACATTGTTGGTCGTCTGGTGTGTGGCCTGGTGTCGTCGATGCCCAAAGTGTCCCCGATGTGGGTGACCAACATTGCTCTCACGATGGGCGGTCTGGCCACAATGTTCAGCAACTGTTGCTTCGACACATACTTCCAGTATGGATACTGCGCCTTGTTCGGACTTTCTGTTGGTGAGTTGGTCTTTATTTAGCTTATTTAAGACATTCCTCAGCTGTCAAAGCATGTAAAATAATCATGATTAAAACCCGGCCTGTTTTAAGTAACATAACCAATCAGATTTTAAATGTTTTACCGGATTTACGAAATAATTTCATTTTTTTAAATTACTCATTGTGATGTATTTAATTTCAGCTTGCTTCGCTGCGTTGCGTTCCATCGTGGTCGTGGAGTACCTTGGTTTGGAGCGGCTGACCAACTGCTTCGGTCTGTTCCTCCTCTTCCAAGGACTTGGTGCCTTAATTGGTGCACCTATTGCAGGTAAGCTTCATATTTTTTTTATAATTGCCTACATTTTTCCAGGAGTCTCGCCCGCTTGAATGTCGAATACTGGAATTGAAAAAGTAATAGGACACTTTCAATTCCACTCCTAATCCAAATCTTTCCATGTCCCAAAACCTTTCAATCGTTGAAGCGTGATTGATACACAAACATACAAAAACCAAACGTACAGACTTTTATGTCAATAATATTAATGGAATGTAAAATAGAATGATAAACAAACTGATGAACAAACTGACTGAAAACTTGGACAGAAGCATTATAAATATTTTTACTCGCATAGTATACACATAACGACTACCAACTACCATTGTATTTATGTTACTGATGCATGTTCATGCTTTTTGCAGGAATGCTGTTCGATGCCACCAAAAGCTATGCAGTTTCGTTCTACGTATCAGGAGGGTTCATTCTCCTCTCAGCCTTGATGTGCTACCCTATCGACAGGATCAACAAATGGGAGAAGAAACGCGCTGAAGAGAATGAAAAGGCGAAGAACATAACCCCACAAATAGTCAATAAAGTGTAAGGAAAAAGACATTTGCAAAAGCTCATTGTTGCGTGTTACACATTAGTGCCAAAAGGACTTTAAGGAATAGTGAATGCAGAGTCCCAACTGCCGGATAAGTACGTATAACTAAACGTAACTATGGCATTCTTAAGTACCGACTGCCGAGGGTGAGTGTGCACTAATGCGTGTAATGAATAATAAATTATGCCTTGCATAGTTTGCATACCAGCCTTTATACTATCATATATCTAGGATCACAGATCATTGAGTCATATTTATATGATAGTGTAATATAAACATATGATTTCATATGAATCATTTTGTCTTTGATAAAAAATATGATGATGATGATTTTTTCGTGCTGATCCTATGTATGATCATTATATATGATAGTGTAATACCCCCTTATTGCCGTATTCATGAATGATCTTATAGATAAGTGAGGCACTCACTGCCATTGTAATGGTTTTAACATTACCTTGGCGCATTCGTTCATGAATATGGAAATCATAATTTTTATTGTTAGACTTGGATTTTTTTAAATCTACATTTATTTACAAAATGTACCTAGTTTTATGTTAGTTTTATCAGTGTTTGGAGAACAAGTAACATGTAATTTTAATTTAATTGTAAACTAATATACAGTCCTAAACATGTACCTCGAATACGAAATTATAAATTAGAAACATTCCCAGTAGTTACGGATTGGTCAAACTGAATATGCAATGCGAACTCTTGTTTTGTTTAACGGTAGTTTCTCAAAACGATGAAAACGTTTAGCATTACCTGTGGGCGTGAACTGTCAACTATATGCAAAAGCATATCATTGACAGTTGTATTAGTAGCTTATCGTTTGTATCCGACTCGGGATTCACTTCAGTTTGACCAGTCCATAAATCTTTGACAAAATTGCAAGAGATGATTGCTTTTTTTGCAATGGATTTGTTTAAGTCAGATAAATGCATTTAAAATAGGTTTAGAGGTTTTAAAAGTACAAAGACTCGAAATATAAAGTTAATTTCGCAGTTTTGTCTGAATTAGGGCCCATAAGAAGGATCTGAAGCCAAAATGTACTTTAAATTATAGTTGTTACATTTAAAATTAGATGCTATCGTTTGCCTAGTTCATACTTTAAAAGTGGTGCATAATATAAGACTACTATTAAATAGAGATAATTTGTTTAATAGTCTGCTGCATATCAATGCGAGATGGAAGATGACGTATGAACCATAGACAAGAGTTGAAATTTTATAGCACTCGTGCCTTATTGTGTGAACTGACTCGCTATTTTATTATGGAATATTAATATTTACATAAATAAAATTTGACTATCAATAGTCGTTGTTATTATTACAGAAGTTTTATTGTAAATAATTGGTAATGTTTCCAAATGTATTGCACATCACATGCAATGTTTGTAGGAGTAGTTAATTAATACTATGTGTTACTAACATATTTTATTTAGAATAAGGACTATTACTGTGGCTGTGGTCTTCTAGCGTATATATGCTTAAATTGTGTACCTAATTAAGAAATCATAGTGATTTATTTTCGAAGTGTAAATCATTAGTTTCTTCGAGAACAATTCATATTTCTGTATCATCTTTTTTTAACGGTTTTAAATATATCCTATCTTTCTATCCATTTTACTAAACTGTTAATGACTTTTGTATAACGAACTTTACTTAAGATTTTTTGTAAAGGTACCGACTTATACACGTACTTAACTATAGATATTATATATTTTCGAGAGAGATATTGCTAACAGAAGTACAATATTCATCTTATTTTACAGAAGTTTGTGAAAAATCGTGATTGTAATATTTGTAAAAAGATACTTTTTGATGGTGACTATGATTTTTTTGAATTATTTAGTATATTTATCGATGCCACAGTGCCATATAGTGTTAAATTATGTAAGATTTATCAGTAGGTACACGTCCAGACTATTGTCTTGCCGTTATATCATGACAACGTACAAATTGTCACTTTAAATGTGTCCAATTTAACTGTTTTGTGACGATGGTGTGTGAACAAGCATACAGTCTTCCTTGGCCCTTTTGAAATACACGATATTTGCCAAATAACGCTGATACAGTTTTATTTACTACCTTACCAAATGCCTGATACATGTTTCTAAATAAAAGACCGAGCGTTCTTTGGGAAGGTCTGTGTCCAGCAGTGAACGTCTTTCGGCTGATACGATCCTCGTATGATGATGAAACAACCGAGCGAGATTGAGAGTAGGTACGGTCATCTTTGCACGTCAACATTTGAACTATGAAAATTGCTCCTGTGGACGGTTCCTTCCTACTTACCCCGAGCATTGGCTTTATGAAATTGTTTTCTTAACGTTGCGTGAGCTTTTTTTACGCAACGCAAACTGGCACAGTTGTTCTATCTCACGACGCGACGGACGGCGGGTTGGTCTTAGTCGTGCGTGTACATGGTAGCCATCGACCACATGTGTCGCTGATGGTAGCACAAGCATATTGTTTCTGTTTGCGTAAGGTCGGGAGCGATTAGTATCGCTTACTGTGTGTTATGTACTTGTTGAGTACAAAAAAAAACACGCCACGGTCTCGCGCAGTTATTGGGGGTAGTTGTTGCATAATAATGCGGACTAAGAAGAGGGTTTTTTATTGTTACATGAACATTAAAACGGTTTCAGCGGCTCACAACGTCTAAAAACGGGCCCGGACGATGGTAACTGAAGAAGGAGTTATAAAATCCAACTTCACAAGAAAAGATATCATATTATATTTGACTACCACCGCGGATAGAGGCAAGAGATTTATATAACCAGCGTCACTTAATCATTTGAATACTATTTATCAGTAATGCCGTTACGAAGATAGTCTTCGTTAAAATCTCCAAATATTTACAAACCGAAAACAAATATTTTAGTATGAGTATTTTCAAACAACCTACTCAACTACCAAAAAGTAAAATCAAATTATTCCATGATAGGAACAAACAACCAACGTAAATAAGCTGCAATAAATCTATACATCTATACATATAAATAAAATTGGAGTATCTGTTTGTAATATTGAAATAACTGTTTTTTACTACATGTGTATGAATATATATACGGTACATACACCAAAATTTTTTTTTTACCTTTTTTGTCTGTTTGTTCCGGTTAATCTCTGAAATGGCTGAACCAATTTTGACGGGACTTTTATTGGCAGGTAGCTGATGTAATAAGGAGTAACTTAAAAATTCTTTTATTTTAGAAATTTGCTAGGCGGAACGAAGTTCGCCGGGTCAGCTAGTAATCTATATGAATGGTATGATTCGTTCCTGGTTCCTCGCACGTACGCTCCTTGTTTCTTTGTCTTTCGGAATTTCAAAAATTTTGAATGTATTCACTATTTCGTTCTCGAAAGTTCTTTGCTACTCAATTAGTCATGTTGTCGGGTCGGATATTGACTTTATAGATGGATATCAACAAAAGAAAATAAGTTATTTAATATTTCGGTAAGATAATATTATAAAGAGGCCCGCCCGCCTCAATGTGCATAATTAAATTAGTACATAATTTCAGACTGATTTTATTTATAAAGATATAATAGGCCTTTAAATAAAAAAAAATCCTTAGTTTTTCTAATTAAGAAACCGGGTATGTATCGATATCGATAATGTAATTAAAAATGCAATGTGTTATAGTGTACTGATGTGACCTTGGTTGAGTAGTTGTAAATATCGACCTATGACACTAATGTCAACCTTACGGCAAACGCAATTAAGTTTATAATTGCGACCACTGAGAATATCGCCATCTATGGTCGGGTAGCGGAATTAGCTCGGCAATCGAATCTAGTATGACTTTACATTTTCAAAACGTCAAAAACACTTCTGCACTAACACAAAATAGACACACTTGTAAAGCCTACTTAGCTGTGATAGTAATCCTTTTTTTTATGTTTTCCATGAGGAAGACCTCTCTTGCCAAAGTGGCACCAACTGGTAGCGTGCATCTTCTAGAGACAATCCTCACTCTTTCACTTACCTACTTTGCGTGTAGTAGACCAGTAAGTATTACTTACAGACAAAATAAAAAAAAAACGCCATACGCCTGAATCAAACAGCGAGCAACGAGTACGTATTCAACCCAAGTTGGCTAATTGCCTTGAAGGTTTCGTATGAACGGATTTTTTATTTGCAAGTACTTAGTGAGAAAATCCTTCCTTCTTTAATTTCTTACATTTTATCATTATTTATTTGTTCTCTTTATTTACATAAATCTAATATCATACATGCAACCTATTCGCGTTTGAAACCTTGACTCTTTACCGTACCCTTACTTGCACGTTCGTTTTTCTTGTGCCCACATGGTACTCTTCGATACCGTTTCTGAATGTGACGGGGTAAATCGAGACGGTGCGGCAGCGGACGGCTATTTCGGAAAGATTCTTCGACAACCGTTCGACTTCAGCTACATACATAAATCTAAATAGATAACGCAAGTCCCTCCACCTGTATGAAAACCAAGCGTGCCTACACCACTTTTTCACAAACAATTCAAAAACAAATTTGCTTACACCAATGAAAGAAAACATTTCCAATGCCTCGGCCAACATACATTCCAATATACATTCTTTACACCAATTCATTTACATTACATTCCATTATACATTCTTAACACCGCCATTCAGAAAATGACGTCAAATGCACAAGACAACGCCATCTATTGAATATGGAGTTCAACTGTCCGAGTATCTGAATTGCGTGTGTGAGAGAAAATGTGGTTTCGAACTGGCGTACCACTCGTAAAGTTTTTCGAAATAGCGTAAGCGTGGCAATAACGTCATCGGTCATTCGAAACTTCATATCACTCCCGGCGTGTGGTATATTTTACTTCATGAACACTTTAAATTCATCTAACTTTTGATAGAGTGAACCGATTGCGATGAAACAAAAGCTAAGTAATACCTCAAGTATTTTTTATGTCTAAAGGTTATCTACATTGGTTTCATACATTTCACGTGATGCGTATACAAATAAACAGACAAATAGACAAAAACTTCAAAAATGCTATTAATGGGTTCTGTAGGTTATCCTTTAACACACTGGCAATTTATTTTTTAAATATTTTCGATGTACAAAAACGACTTTTCTACAGATTTATTATATGTATGTAGGTATTGATTCTAACCCGTGATCTTATAGTTGCGCTGCTGGAGGTGAACATTATGAAGCAGTATCTGTCGAAGACAATGTGAAGATAGTAGCTTTGTATAGATCATGCAAATGCCCTAACAATGTTGCAGTAGGTTTCGTACGTATTTTTTATCGCTTATCAGCCCTTGCATAATATTTGGAGATTTTAACGAAAACTATATCCGTATCAATACTGCAGAATTCAAATTATTACGTGACGCTGTTTATGAATCTTTATTACAAACGCGTTCCCGAGATAAAAGATATTGACAGATAGACAGACGGACAACAAAGTGATCCTATAACGGTTCCGATTTTTCCTTGTGAGTTATGGAACCCTAAAAAACACATCATGTGATATATAGTGAGAATCAGAAATCAATTCTTTCAGTGTGTTATAGGTATATAGTTATAGAAATCTATCGTTCTACAAAAACCGGCCCAGTGCGAGTCGGACGCGCGCACGAAGGGTTCCGTACCATTATCGCAAAAAATCACATTTGTTGTATGGGAGCCCCACTTAAATATTTATTTTATTCTGTTTTTAGTATTTGTTGTTATAGCGGCAACAGAAATACATCATCTGTGAAAATTTCAACTAAGCTATCACGGTTCATGAGATACAGCCTGGTGACAGAGCGCGGAGTCTTAGTAATAGGGTCCCGTTTTTACCCTTTGGGCACGGAACCCTAAAAACTACACATATATGTATTGTATTGTGCCTATTTTTAACAGACTTTCCAAAAAGGAGGAGGTTCTATGTTCGGCTGTATGTTCAACGATTTCTCCGTCAATTGATACTGATTTTGTAAATTCTTTTTTTGACCCATTTAAATTTAGTGCAGATCTGTAGAACTTATGAGATATGGAACATAACTCCTCAAAAAATGACTGCAAATCTCTCGGGGTTGCTGCAGTCGCATGTTTGTTTATTGTTTACACCATTTCATAACATAAGGCTTGGCACGCATTGCGATTTGTAGCCGCGCGGATTTAATTCGCGCGAATTTTTGTCCGCGTACTGAATCATACTAACATGACTCTAGTATATAACAGTAGTATATTATGCTAACATGCTAAGCCTAAAGGGGTGCGTACAGCGGTGGCTGTGTGGTCGATGGGTGCGTACTACGCACTATATGTACATGTACAGTACAGCAAGCTCTGGTACACTCAATCACAGAGTACATTCAGCAAATTCACAGGTCATATTCAAGTATTCGGGTTATCTTAAATTTGGGCATTGTAGATTTACTTACTATAGAACTTGCCCACACAACAAAAAAGAATTGAATTTCAAATACAACCGATTTCCAAATAAAAACACTACATAGTGATAAAATTACTTCAATTTCGGCAGTAGGTGTCAAAAAACGAAAAATCAAAAACAAGAAGTTAATTTTCAATTTTTCACTTTGTAACGTTTTTATTTGAAAGTCAGTTGTATTTTTTTGTAAAAAAAGTTTTCCTCTAGGTATGGGTTTTTGTGCAAATAAATAAGACTTAAATATTTTGTTTAGGATAGCAGGCATTATTATATGTATTATTTAATAGTATTCTGTATAGTTCTCGCCAAACTTCTGGGCCGCCCTGAAGTTGGTTTACCGGATGCGCGAGGCACGAAACGGTGCTGTTTTTGTATGAGATTTACTACTGCGCAGCCATTGTAGCTGTTGTATCATGAAGGTTATAATGCACTATGTTCTAGAAGAGAGTTTTTACTTTAGTTGTTGCCTAGCAAATGTTATGTTTCTGTCACCCTGTGTTTTTCAGATGAAGTTAATGTTTGCTATAATGAAATGTATTATATTTTATTAAACCACTGTGTTACAATGATATATTATTTTCATTGAAAGCAAGCTCAACCAATAGGTTATGGGCCCAGAGATTGATATCTGAGCGAAGAGAAGTATCTGATCCCAAATTCAAAGATGGAACAAGCTGTTACAAAAGGTATTGAGAGATTGGCAGGCCAAGCTAATTATAATACATGGGCTTTTGCAATGGAAATGTTCCTGATCGACCTCGATCTGTGGGAGTGTGTGGGCGAGAAATTCGTGGCAGACTCTGCGGAGGCTAAAAAGAAGGATGCCAAAGCTCGCAGTAAGATCTGCCTTAAGCGCATGGAAAATATTTATCCCATGATCATGAATCTCAAGACAGCTAGAGATACTTGGCAAGCGTTGCAAAAATCATATGCTGATGGCGGATTACTGCGACGGCTATATCTGTTGCGGAAATTATTCAACGTCAAATTAAAAATGTTTTCATCAATGGAGGAATATCTCAATCAACTCCAATCCAATCCAATCAACCAGCCAGTCATTACTTAGCATAAAGGCAGGTCTAGATGATGAGTTATGTTGGCCGGTTTAACCGACGTGTATGATCCTCTGGTGATGACATTGGAGCATTCAGGCATGAAGATTACGACAGTGTCTGTGCAGGCAGCGTTGCTCAAAGAAAACTTGAGGAAAAGCTACACAACTGAAGATGACCCAGCGACGGCACTGATGTCAAAGTCCAAGAAGGGTGTTATATGCCATTTGTGTAAAAAGAAGGGGCATTATAAGTGGCAGTGCCCACGTCGTAAGTCGGGAGACAAATCTGAAGACAACAAAGACTCATCTTTTAATAAGAAGAAAGACAGTAAGGAGACATCGGGTCTAATGGCCGCTCTGTCTATGACGGTTGGTGAGCGCCATTGGGTCGTAGATTCCGGAGCTACATCACACATGACGTCTAACGTGCACATTCTTGAAGATAGGACAGTACATTAGTTCTAAGCTAGTGACGACCGCGAATAATGCTAAAATTGTGTCTAGTGAACAAGGGGATGTGTATGTCATGGGGCGCTCTGTGAGGTTTGAGGATGTACTTATGCTTCCAGGTTTGACGACAAACTTGCTGTCGGTAAGTAAATTGTGTACTAAGGGTTGCACTGTTGTTTTCGATGGGACTTCTTGTAAGGTTTACCAAAAGGATTACAAAGTAAAAGTAATTGGAAAGCCAGTATTGACAGCACCACTGAAACAGGGGTTATATGTTTTAGATAAAGAAGCAGCGATGGTTCTGACGTGTCCTCCAGAAGATTCTTCTCGCGCCTGTTTTGATTTGTGGCACAGAAGACTAGGTCACCTGAGTGGAGCTCTGATGGTGAAGCTGAAAAGTTTGGTAGATGGTCTGACTTTTAGAGAGGTGAGCACGAAACCATGTATAAGCTGCTGTAAAGGAAAGGAGTGCGTCAAAATGTTTCCGAAAGGTAAAAGTAAGAGAGCAAAAGACTTATTGAACTCGTGCATTCAGATTTAGCGGGCCCTATGGAGGTGGAATCCTGGGGCGGTAATAGGTACTACCTGATTTTTGTGGATGACTTTAGCCGAAAAACATTTGGCTATTTGCTAAAATCCAAGACCGAAGTTTTCGCTAAATTCAAGGAATTCAAGGCTCTAGTTGAAAATCAGACGGGAAGGAAGATAAAGAAATTTCGTAGCGATAATGGCACTGAATATACCAACGGAGAATTTCAAGGTTTCCTGAAAAAACATGGGATCCAACACCAGAGATCAGTACCTTACACTCCTCAACAGAATGGAGTGGCGGAACGAACAATACGCACAATAACTGAAAAGGCTAGATGTATGGTGCATGAGGCTGGTTTGGACAAGAGATTCTGGTGAGAAGCTGTTGGTTGTGCCGTGTACTTGAAGAACCGATCTCCAACAATGGCCCTCAAGGATAAAGTTCCAGAAGAGGTTTTTACAGGTGAGAGTCGATCTATCGAATCTGAAAATATTCGGATGTAGAGCTCAGGTTCTGGTAAAGGATCATAGTCGCAAGAAGTTTGATCCGAAGACGGTTCAAATGATAATGACTGGGTATTCGACAAATTCGAAGGCGTACCGATTTATCAATTTGGAGGATGATCCAACGAGGATTATCATCGCTCGAGATGCAACATTTATGGAAAATGTTTCCGTGACTACTAAAGAGAAACAAAAAACCTCTGTTCCTGTTTCAAAGAAGGATGCTGTGGTCATAGATTTACAGTATGACATTCCTGGAGTTAGTCGTCCGTTCGTACTCAACCAGAGGTTCCAAGGATTGCTGGTCCTGTTGCAGTGGGGGTTCCGGTGGCTAGTTCAAACATGAATGAAGAAGAATCTGGAAGTGTATCTAGTACAACGAGGGCTAGTTCACTGACGAGATCGGTTTCTGGAGAGAATTTTTACGACTCTGTCGACGTAGAGAATCCTACGACAGAAGATTTGCAAAGTTCAGCTTCTGTCGATTTAGAGCGTCCTGTGGCAGAAGGTTTGCAAAGTTCGAGACGTTACCCCGCTCGAAATAGGGTTCCGAAGCGGGAGAAAGACATGGTATACAATTTCCATGTATCAGATGATCCTGATCCTATTTCAGTTAAAGATGCTATGGAGCGTTCTGACAAGAAGTTTTGGGTAGAAGCGATGAAGGATGAGTTCAATTCCTTGAAGGTGAATGGAACCTGGGAATTGGTTGATCGACCATTAGACGCTAATGTTATCAAAACGAAATGGGTTTTCAAGTTGAAGGTTGGAGCTGATGGCAGCACTCAGCGCTATAAGGCCAGGCTGGTTGCTAAGGGTTATTCGCAGGAATCCTGGGGCGGTAATAGGTACTACCTGATTTTTGTGGATGACTTTAGCCGAAAAACATTTGGCTATTTGCTAAAATCCAAGACCGAAGTTTTCGCTAAATTCAAGGAATTCAAGGCTCTAGTTGAAAATCAGACGGGAAGGAAGATAAAGAAATTTCGTAGCGATAATGGCACTGAATATACCAACGGAGAATTTCAAGGTTTCCTGAAAAAACATGGGATCCAACACCAGAGATCAGTACCTTACACTCCTCAACAGAATGGAGTGGCGGAACGAACAATACGCACAATAACTGAAAAGGCTAGATGTATGGTGCATGAGGCTGGTTTGGACAAGAGATTCTGGTGAGAAGCTGTTGGTTGTGCCGTGTACTTGAAGAACCGATCTCCAACAATGGCCCTCAAGGATAAAGTTCCAGAAGAGGTTTTTACAGGTGAGAGTCGATCTATCGAATCTGAAAATATTCGGATGTAGAGCTCAGGTTCTGGTAAAGGATCATAGTCGCAAGAAGTTTGATCCGAAGACGGTTCAAATGATAATGACTGGGTATTCGACAAATTCGAAGGCGTACCGATTTATCAATTTGGAGGATGATCCAACGAGGATTATCATCGCTCGAGATGCAACATTTATGGAAAATGTTTCCGTGACTACTAAAGAGAAACAAAAAACCTCTGTTCCTGTTTCAAAGAAGGATGCTGTGGTCATAGATTTACAGTATGACATTCCTGGAGTTAGTCGTCCGTTCGTACTCAACCAGAGGTTCCAAGGATTGCTGGTCCTGTTGCAGTGGGGGTTCCGGTGGCTAGTTCAAACATGAATGAAGAAGAATCTGGAAGTGTATCTAGTACAACGAGGGCTAGTTCACTGACGAGATCGGTTTCTGGAGAGAATTTTTACGACTCTGTCGACGTAGAGAATCCTACGACAGAAGATTTGCAAAGTTCAGCTTCTGTCGATTTAGAGCGTCCTGTGGCAGAAGGTTTGCAAAGTTCGAGACGTTACCCCGCTCGAAATAGGGTTCCGAAGCGGGAGAAAGACATGGTATACAATTTCCATGTATCAGATGATCCTGATCCTATTTCAGTTAAAGATGCTATGGAGCGTTCTGACAAGAAGTTTTGGGTAGAAGCGATGAAGGATGAGTTCAATTCCTTGAAGGTGAATGGAACCTGGGAATTGGTTGATCGACCATTAGACGCTAATGTTATCAAAACGAAATGGGTTTTCAAGTTGAAGGTTGGAGCTGATGGCAGCACTCAGCGCTATAAGGCCAGGCTGGTTGCTAAGGGTTATTCGCAAAAACCTGGAGAAGACTATTTTGAAACATTTGCACCGGTAGTCAAAATGTCGTCAATTCGTCTTCTACTAGCACTAACGGTTGAGATGAACCTGAGCGTTCATCATATTGATGTTACCACCGCTTTTCTCAATGGAGATCTTTATGAAGAAATTTATATGGAACAGCCGCAATCTTTTGTTCAAGAGGGGAATGAAGGCAAGGTTTGCAAATTGAAGAAAGCCATTTATGGCCTAAAACAAGCTGCCAGGTGTTGGAACCAAAAGATTCATGAGCATATAATAAAGATGGATTTTTCTCGGTCTAAATATGACCAGTGTGTCTACACAAAGAATTTTGAAGAAGTTTTCACTGTCATAGCTCTGTACGTGGACGATTTTTATATATTCACAAATAAAGCCGTAGAATCCAGGACAGTGATACGTCAGATTGGAAGATCCTTCAAAATAAAGGATTTGGGCGAGGCAAGAGAATGTCTTGGAGTCCGGATTGAGAGGAAGAGTGTAAGTGAAATTCACTTGTCTCAAAAGAAATACATTTCAAAAATATTGGAGAAATATGGAATGCTGGACTGTAAATCAGTTAGTACACCGGTTGAAACGAATCTTCGCCTGAAATCTGGTGAAAAGAATAACAACACGCGGTATCAGGAAATTATCGGGTCACTAATGTACCTGGCATGTTGTACAAGACCTGATATATCGTATGCAGTTACGATGCTAAGTCAATTCAATAACTGCAATGATTCAACTCACATGGCGGCACTGAAACGAGTGCTCAGGTATCTAAAGGGGACAGCGGAATTATCGCTGTGTTACAAAAAATGTAACAAGCCTTTGGTTGCCTATGCTGATGCAGATTGGGGAAATGGGCCTGATGGGAAATCTTTTTCTGGTTATACCCTAGTTTTCGGTGGTGCTGCGGTGTCTTGGCAGTCTATAAAGCAGCGTTGTGTTGCGCTAAGTACTGCTGAAGCTGAGTACATTGCAATCTGTGAGGTCGCTAAGGAAGTGATATCAGTAAATGGTTTATATTCTGAACTGACTGGCCGGAATAACACTGCTGTTACTATTTTTAGTGATAGTCAAAGTGCCAGTAAGCTAGTTTATAGTCCTGCTATTGGAAAACGTTCCAAACATAAACATAAGATATCATTTCGTTAGGGAGTTAGCAGAGCAAAGGGTAATTTGTGTTGAATATTGTGAGACTGCCCTTATGCCTGCTGATATGATGACGAAGGGAGTTGGTAAGCAAAAACATGTGTTCTGCACACAGCATAGTGGATTAAGTAGGGGTGTTGTATCATGAAGGTTATAATGCACTATGTTCTAGAAGAGAGTTTTTACTTTAGTTGTTGCCTAGCAAATGTTATGTTTCTGTCACCCTGTGTTTTTCAGATGAAGTTAATGTTTGCTATAATAAAATGTATTATATTTTATTAAACCACTGTGTTACAATGATATATTATTTTCATTGAAAGCAAGCTCAACCAATAGTAGCCAACTTCAGGGCGGCCAAGAAGTTTGGCGAGAACCGTAATTTCTGTTTCGGCCTACCCCATGGGAAAAAGCTTCGGGTTTTTATAAGAAAACCTTTTAGGACTCTTAAAATAAAACCGAATATTGGCGCAAAAAGATGTTATATTTGCATTTTATTTACAAAACATAAATCTAAGAGTTGGAGTTAGGTCCGCGCCTGCGGCCGAACGTCTGCACAACATTCACGAATCTGAAACAAAACAACGTTGTTAGTACCAATGCCATTTTAGACTAGCCATTGTCCATGCCAAAATCTGTCAAAAGTCAAATGTATTTTTTAATACAAAAATCTAGGATGAGAAGCTGGTCCTAGTTATATTTGACCCCCCAATTTGAAACAAAATGGTGCATAGGCTCCTATTGCAATCATTCAAACATCAGCCGTTACATTCTGTACATATGTCACTGTGCAAAATAATGTGGAGTGAGCTTGAAGTGAACTATCAATATTATTCAACTTGATTGAATGGATTGACAGATCCCATTCCCTAAGTTTTCACGGTGAGTATTGATTATTACAAATGCTAAGCTACACAATTATCAGATATTGTAATGAACTAACAGTATAATACTTATCAAGTACTTGAAGACACTTCATTACGTCAATGAATAGCATCTTCAGTAAATGTGATTTTTGATGATTGGCAAGCGAAATGAGTATACTAGAGGAAGTTGAAAGTGGTGCCAGTAATAGTCATGTGATGAGGAGGAAAGAAACGCATGTTAATCAAAGAGTTTGTGATATGAAAGAGAAGGGAGCCAGCAATTGTGTGACGGTTGACAGGATGGAATGAAAGAAGAAATTTTATTTTGTCAACCCCAAAAGTAACATGGAACAAGGGCAGAAAGAAGCCTCCAAATTTTATCAAGGAACATAAAATGTGATTGTGTGTGATTATTTGTGAGCTTTTGTATCCATCAATTTACTTAAATAACCTTTATAATTCAGGTCATTCAGTATTGGGTGGATTGGAGAAGACACATTACTATATTCTAAATAATTTTGCAAGTTAATCTGGAGTCCAGATTCTGGACCAGTATCTAATGTAGTTCCTATAGTTAATACATATGTATAGTTGAATAGAACACTATAGTTTCTACAAAATGTATGACTGGTAATAATTGCAATGAACCCAATGAAAATGAAAACGTGATACCAAAAAAAAAAAAAAATGCCCAAGGTTTTTTACATTTCATGTAGTTTCCTATTCTGTTTCAAATAACTTTTAAACAAGTTTATCATGTCATGGTCATGTAATTGTCATAAACATCAGAAACATAGAGATGAATTAAATAACTATTTGGAATTAAAACAAATATTTACCGTCTGTTGTACTGGATCCTGCGCTTAGCACGGCCAGTCTTCTTCTTCTTCTTTTGCTGCTTCTCTACTTTGGGGGTCTGACCTTTGACCTTACCTGAAAGGGAAATTAGCATGATTTAATAAGATGCCGTAATATAAAATTTAGTGGAACAGTGGAACATGAAACTCTTATTTTCTAGATATTTGTATACAGTCAAAACCGTTTAAAACGGCTTTGAAGGAACCATTCAAATGCAGTCATTATAGCTGATAGTCGTAAACATAAATATTTGCTCTTAGGGCCTTGTTACACCTGTATGGTTTACAGATAAATTTGAAAGAGTTACTGCAGCCATGGCACAAGTCCTTGATACAGGACTTTTACATACCCACTACGTAATTTTTAGCGAAGTCTCTACAAACTGTTTTCATTGTACATTTTTTAACAAGCAGTTTTTAGGAGTGGAATAGTCACTATTACCTGCAATACATAACATTATTTTGTAAATCATATCATTTAAAATTCTGCAAGTAATATTTCTAATATTCAACCTTAATTATCATTGTTGATCCTACACTAGTTGTTACTTGTCCACTCAATTACGCTCCTCTCAGTTATAGAGAACAAAATTGAATAACAACAATACATCAGGCCTGTTTGCCCGCAGAGGTGCACATATAGTAGGTACACCAACATTTTATCAGTTATGTTTAAGTGTAACTTGGGGCAAGAGCTTATTGCCTTCAACTGGACACAAAACATGACTCCGGGCTGCTATTGAGAAATTCCAGAGAAATATACTATTACTTAATTCTTCACTCAATCATTGAAGTCTTTCAGATTAAAGAGCCTTTAATGACATGAAACTTTATGTAACAGAGAAGTGAACACAAGCTCAAGTATAGTTCTCGCCAAACTTCTTGGCTGAAGTAGGCTACAATGGTTGCGCAGTAGTAAATCTCATACCAGAACAGCACTGTTTTCTGCCCTGCGCATCAGAAATCCAAGGAGTTTGACCAAAACTATTGATCAATTTGTGTGGTTAAAAACTC
This sequence comes from Orthosia gracilis, assembly GCA_947562075.1. NCBI lineage: Eukaryota > Metazoa > Arthropoda > Insecta > Lepidoptera > Noctuidae > Orthosia > Orthosia gracilis. The sequence continues at coordinate 7,252,761 of OX387270.1, read as the reverse complement.
AAGATCAGCTCTTAGGAAAGTTTGTTTTGCAACTGTTGTATTTATTGTTTTCAACAATTTAAACATTTTTTACAAAAGTTATTTTAAGATAAAACATCTATCAGAAATTATACTTACATGGAACCCCATAATCTAAAAATGTCAAGTCAAATAGGAAAGTTTAAAATGCAGATGTAGGTAGGTACTTACCAGCACGAGCCAAGGATCCGTGCACTTTACCACCGAGCAGTGGGATTGTGAGGTCAAGCTCGCTGGATGAGAGCTCTGATACCAGACAGGTATCGTCGAGGGGGGCACCGCAGAGGGACAGAGTCACCTCCTCAGCACCGACCTCAGCAAGAGCAAGGATGCGCTCCTGCAAGTAACGAGATAAATCGATATGAAGTTCACTTCTTCTTCTATCGATATGAGGCTGACATAACCTATAAACTGTGTGTTATTTAGATGACTAACTTCTTAATTTTTCGTGTTTACAAGGTGAAATTTAGTAACTTCATTATGCTATTGGTAGTGTTGAGGTACGAGGTAAATGTGAGTACTGAAAATCTAACTTATGAGCACAAAGCTCAACATGATGATTAGACGGTCATGTTTGAGAATTAAATTTTAATATTTACCTTGATCTGACCAATGGTCTCTTGTCCATTGACGTCTAAGACGTGCGTCGACTGTCCTCTGATGTGCAGCTGCATTTTGAGGCCTCTGAAATGGAAACGCAATATTCAACGGCGTGGTCTACTAGCACGATAACAAACTTTCCGTCATTCTAACGGATAAAACAAATTTAACACATTTTTAGGATTTAGACTAAATATTACACATTTACTAACACCTAAACTTCCTTTTTGGCCAAAAAATCACAAAACTTAATAAAAAATGTGGAATCGTGTAAAATACTAACCTTATCAGCCAGGTCTGACAAGCGAAAGAAACAAAGATGGTGGACGGAAAAGGAAACACGCCATTGACATTTGACAATCGACTAACGCCGGGTTCCGAGTCATGTCAATATCGCTATTAGCGCATCAAAAAATCGAATATGCTCACATTCACGGTTAATCGGAAGGGCTTTTTGACGGAGGAAGGAATTTTGACGTGAATCGGAACGCGGCATAAGTAGTGCAACAGAAAACCGTATATTACTATTTAACATAGATAATATTACTAGCATACTATTTACTAAAGCAGCCCATTCAAAATTTTAAACTTTAGGTGGAAACCACACTTACGTGTCGTGGCGTGGCGTGGCGCGGGATCCACCAATCCGACGGCTCTGTTCCAGACTACGTCATAATACAACAAATTTGTAGTCAATTGTGTCAGAAGGCGCCACGCGACGCGACGCCACGCCCCGTAAATATGGTTCCAGCTTTAGTGTCATTTTTCATCAAAATAAAAGATTGGCATTCACCGCCAACTACATGTAGTTAAGTTGTATGCATTGTACCAAGAAGTTTAAATGCTTATGAATAGTTAATTAGCTAGTTAGTTTATTAACTTATCAGTCCTGTCTGGGTCGAAGGTAAAGTCTCAACAACTGTTTATGAAAGAGCTCTCAACATTAATACGCCCCGTCCCAAAATTAATACAGAAATAATAAGTTTTCCATGTGGGCGTGGATGGCCAAATCCAAAACTATTTAACCTATACAGATAGTTGTTCCGATTGTTTGTGTATGTGAGTTTGTATGTTTGTAAATGCACCAACAATACAGGAGAAATTCCTAATGAAGAAGATTTATTTTTTTAAATAACAAAAATAATAACGAAAGAAGCCGATTTTGATGAAAAGTTAAACTGCATCATCAGATTTTTTAAAAATGAATATTCCTAGCTAGGAATCAATTCTTTGATTTTGGTTAAAAATAACGCACTCATTATAATTACACCATCCAATAGTAAGTAATGACTTACGGCAAACTTAAGAAAAAACTTTGCTCAATACGAAATCTACATAGACACGTATCGTAATTAATGCATGAAACAACTTTGGAGTTTATTTTAAACGACATCAAAATTATTGTAATGCTGAATGTAGTAAGATCCTTTAGTCATCAAATTCGGTTATGTATTGAAAGTATTAACAATTAATTGCTTAAGGTTTAATTGGTAGCTAAGTTACCGTAAAAAATTAAGAGTATTTTGATAAAAATTAGGTATTTCCTTATTTTTGCCGAATGGCATTTAAGCGACTCTACCGGATGGTGTAATAATACAGCGTGTGTTTTTAAGCGAAGTTACTGCCTGTGAATAAATATATCACGAAATAGTGTTTTGTCGGTGCCACAAACCAACGCTCGGGTATTATGAGAAGGGAATGAATGGCGCGGTACACGGTAGAACCGTTTCTGTAGCATTAAAAGCCTAAAGGTCTGGGTATTAGCGATTGAGATCTTAGAATATTTTAACGGTCAGAAATATTGAACTTACCAAGAAAGGAATTTCGAACACAACACAAAACTCAAAACTTCACAGAGTTGATCGCGAACAAAAATAACGTATGGCGAGAGCTCAAAATCGGACCTGGCAGCGTTGCGATCGACACTGAATTACTGACTGACTAAGCTGACTGAGCAGCAAGTAGTCTAGCGGTGCAGAGTGAAGAGTTGAGGCTGGAGGAGGGGCGGCGGCACCGTTTTGTTTTGCGGCTAGTTTCTGTCTACCTGCCTTCCTCTCTTTCTTCTATAGGTCTTGACATTGTTCTAATTCCAAAAACTTATAAGCAAAGTCAAGTTTTATTATTACATTTTTATTGTTTTTACTCAAGGTATTTTTTTTTGGGTACGGGTTATTTAGCCTATTTTATTAGCAGGTAGCTAGAAGATTATTTTTTGTATTCGTGGTATTCTTTTAGGTACCTGTGCCGATTTGTATATATGTACGACAGTAAGTTTCAAAAACTACCAACTTTTAGATTTTTTAATTAATTACTTTTAAACATGTAAGTGTTATATATTTTTGTAATCACCTTTTAAAACCCTTTATTTTGATACCCCACACGATGGGTTTGGAAGAAAAAAAATATGTGAGCCTCCACAATATGGAGCCCAAAATACGCCATATTTCTATATTCCAATTTTAATGTAGCCAGTGACACTCGCACGGTTAAGACGAATCGATTGACGTAAGAATCATCAAAATCGGCCAACGCGTTTGTCGTTACTCGTTGGTCTCTAGAACGCCACATAGGAACAAACATACATACATACGTACATACATACATAGACTGATAAACACATTACTCTCCTTCGGCAGTCGGGTAAAAATATTGCAAAGGTCCACAACATAGTGACGATATTACATTTGTTTTTGTTAGGAAATGGATAAAAAAGAAATCACGAACACAACAAAACTACAAACAATACAATACAACGCACAATACAAATAGGTACTCAAAATCAAGTTTAGCGGTGCTACTTATAGGTGCAAAATGAGAATGAATAAAAATCTTTATCCGGACAAATTCAGTCATAAAGCTCCTTTAAAATACCATTACTCTTCGTCGGAGCTATTTCAAACTGGATGTAATAATTATGTTTTTACCTACATTGTTCGAACGTGCGTACAAATGTTCATACGAACAACAACAACAACTGCAACTGCGGCAACTTATTTCATATCATAGGGTTTCGTTTATAAAATACCTCCACCTGTTAGCCAGCGTTTCCACCTACTAGCAACTTGCATGCAAGTTTAATAATTACAGTTGGGGTATGATTGAGCGATTGATCTTTGATTGATGACTGATTGATAATACTTTGGTAGCCCGCCATTTAATGAAACTTGTATGCACCTCGCATGCAAGTTGAGGTTGCAGGTGGAAAATGGCTTTACGCATTTATATTGCTCACAACAATTTCAATCTATAGGCCGGACGATTCCGACTTTATAGTTCAAAAAAAAAAAGAAAATGCACGTCTTGGTTAATTATGTCCTATGCCCCATATATTCGGCCAGTGATACTTAAGGATACTAAGCTTATAACACATCATTATTCACTAATACAAAATTATTTTCAGATTAATGGTTATCACCATTAAAACAGTAAACTCAATACCTATAAGCTATAATAACATTTCAACATTTTGATAAATATATCATATAATTATACCCCATGGAATGAGCTACACACTGATTTAAAACAATTTTATTAGTATGGTGTGGAAGAAGAAAACATGTTGCGTCGACCCCAAAGTAAAATAGGACAGGGTAGGAAATTTATGGTGATGATTGCCAAAGTTATCGTTGTGATCGAAGATGATTGATATTTAGGCTTTTCGTCTAGACAACTTGCATTACAGGAATTTAATCTCCGTCCCAGTTTAAAGAAGCAGCACCACTGAATAGGTATAGACGCGTACTCGATAATCCCTTATTCTTCGCCAATTGCCGACAAAGGTATTCCACTAAAGGTTTGTCTGCCCAGAGAGAGAGTCTATTGTTCTACAAATAATAACCCAAAGGTGGTCAACTCATCATTAAGTTAAGCCCGCCTTTGTACATGAACTACCTAATCACTGTTTAGTTTATTATGTATGGTGTACAATAAAGAATGAAAGAAAGAACAATAGGGCCTGGAACAACCGAGTCGATTAGAAGTTTTCTTTGATGACATAGGTCACTGTAATGCTTTTATAACTGAGTTTAACGAGCCTCCTTTCTCGGGAACAATTATTCGGACTCTATTGTACCTGGATCTAAATTCAAATATACTACTCTACTACATATACCTATTATACTTGGGTACTATATATTTTAAAGAATGTGTTATGTATTTTTAATAATGTACTAAGAGTAAGGACAACTATAGGTAACGTCATAGGTAATATGATACTAGCATAGTAACGTTATTAAGATGCACAGGTAAAAATTAAATATAATTAAAAAAAAATATTGAGTAATTAAATCTTTAGCAATAGAATGAATAATTAACAAAACAATAAAAATCTACTAAGCTAATTATTTAAGAAGACATAAATTAACAAATTTAAGTAGGTAATTAGTAAATCGGAAGCTACAGTATGGTTCCTATTTTTTTCTTGTAAACATTAATTTATCTTGTAGTATGCTCTTTGGATTAAACATTTGCGGAGTGTTTTTTGTGTGTGGTCTCTAGAGGTCTTAGACTTGGGTAGTTTGTTTTATTTTGATAAGTGATCAATGTGAGTTCTTCATGCCATGTGCTGATCTATCCAAAGCCCTAGAAATTTTGTGTTATAAATTTTAGCAATGGTTTTGTTTTCTTATTGAATGTTGAGATTATTATAATGTTCTCTGATTAAAATTCATGACATGGGTTTTTTCAAAATTATATTTTATATTGTGATCGGTTAGCCATTGGATAAATTGTTTATATAGCATAGGAATAGCAGTGGAACAAGTATACTCCCCTGCGGTACGCCTTAACTTATACATCTTTGTTTTGATAAGTAAGTTATATCTGTATTTGTTTTTAGTGATTTTGGTTAGGTATTTTCTTTCTATTAATAGGTACGACCTAATAATTTTTTGAAAATTGGCCTTGATTCCAAGTTTACTTAATCTTTATTTTAAAGGTTCTGTGATCTACCAGATTAAAAGCCTTCGTATTAATCTATCCTTCGGCAAGCGTTACTTCAAAGGAACGGAGGAGGATTACATTATGTAACTCCCACACTTCCTTATACGTTTAATCATTTTTCTAATCGGATTTGTGAAAAACAATGTACAGCGTAAACAATCTGACAGCTCAAGCACCACGAAAATGACTGACTGGACGTGGACTGATGTAAAAGCATGCTTATCGCCTTCATAACACACACAAAACATTTTGGGGATACCAGTTATGAGTTCTGCATAATTATAATAGCCAGAATTTATTTAACATTTTCATTTTGACGCATTTTGTACACCTCGCCTCTGCCTCGCCTTAACCGTAGTATCTCTAAGTAGTCTGTGGCCCTAACTAACTAGTTCATAAGTGAATTCCCTGCTTTAATGACATCATTTCTTTAATGAAAAAAACTGTGTGTGAAACTGAGAATAAGACATTTGGTTTCTGAACGTTGGTAAGCATTCTGTCCACCCTAAAGCTCGTGATTGGCTGTCTGAAAAAAGCGGCTGACTGTGCCGTGTGATCTGTCTGATTTCGATGTGATTTCTTTTCCCGAAAAATGGTTAAATAAAATATATTGTTACCGAGAATTTTCAGAGCTACTCTGTTGATTCTTTATCATGCTGTCGTGGCAGCTCCGTCAGTTTTTGTTTGCATTAGTTCATTGGGTTGTGAATATACTTGTTGCTATTCAAAATGTTTATGCCCGATTTCGGATCAAAAAGTGCATTTTACCTCACGATGAGGTGACGAAAAGTGATATTAGAGTAATATTAAAACACTTGCCCAAAGTTACGAAGAAACTTAAACATTTGGTGATCCTGACGGACACTGATCAACACTCGTTCAGTGATTTGGCTCGCATGGTTATATGGAGCCTTGTAGCCGGGATATCATACGTGAGCTTCTACGATATAACAGGTAATAAACTATTGAGTAAGGCTCCGTTAGGAAATGCCATTAATTTCATTTACTATTGCTACCCACACCATGACCAATTAAAATTCATTCCTTCACTCACTATTTTGGAACAATACTTATTAGAATGTTTCTATACATAATAGCTCAACATTTTTATTTGGCACATATTCAGCTTTATTGAGTAGACTCCTGCCTCACACATCAGATAGGGATGATGCATTGATATCAGGTAACAATGATGAAATATCTAGACATGTTATTATTTTGTACTCACTATCTTTTGAGTAATTTAGATCCTAAACTGGGTTTCATTAATGTGTCTTTGACAGATGGCAATTTTTTTTCCAGGCGAATTAAAAGAAAATGAAGAAAAGCTGTTTCTAGAAGTGGAAAGAAATAAAAAGGGTGTGCCAGGTTGCATAAAATGGTGCAGAAAGCCAGACCTGAACGGTTACACAAATGGGATGCAAGCTCACACAGTGTACATAAACATTTTCACTCGAAAAGATGGGCGGCCCACAGTAGTGCAATGTATACGCCAGATTGCTGAAAATACAGTTATATGTAGCAGAGAATCTGAGGAATTTACTGCACAAGAAATAGATAATACTTTAATGTTAATGTACCCTTCCATTCCTGACCCAGAAGTAGTTTTATATACTGGTCCATTATGTTGTACTCGTGGGTTATTGCCGTGGCAAATAAGACTCACTGAGTTTATACAACTCTCCTTAGACCATAGTTTAAATATTGATAATTTTATAGGTGCATTGTATAGATACAATAAATGTGATCAAAGATTTGGTAAGTGAGGTTAGCATTAGCCTTAGTAAGGCCTAAGTTTAATTAAATATTGTGCGAATATTGTTATGCTGGCATCATCCATTGGTTAAAATCATGAGTGTATGTGTAAATAGGTGCTTTATTTAAGAATCAGACTCATAATAATTATATTTATGGATAACATCATCATCGCATTAACAATTTTATCATAATTCATTAGACAAGGCCTATGATGTGATTCAAATAAATAAATAATATTGTCATCAATATAAATTGGTATAATTACAATACTGCCGTGGTATAGCTAAAATGCCATTATCCGACATCAGGTTGATTTTTAACTTTGATGCTATATTAATGAAAAAAAAAACATTTTGATCAATATATATTTTATAAAAATTAACCAGATGTCGGATAATGGCAGAATAACTATGTTATTTATGAATTTTATATTTTAAAAATAGTGTACAACAATACAACAGTGAGCAATAACCTATAGAAGAATCATTAAATATGAACATATATTTATAATTTTAAAGTAAAAAAATATAAAACTTTTATTGATTTGTGATGTTTTATTTAATTCTTCTTTCCTAGCAGTCTTTTAATGAATTAACTTTACAGAACTTCAGGTGTGTAGGTAGATGTACCGGGTAAGTTTTAATTCATTGTGATTTTGTGAAGGTACTCATTAATATCATGTTTTAATTGTAACCCACAAATTGCGAAAATAATTCAGGTCACATTTAGTCAAGACTAGCTTCTGCTAGCGGCTTCGCCTACTAGACCAGGGTCTACAGTTTTTGAAACCAAAAAAGTAGTAGGATGAAACCCATTGGAAAAAGAAGACAATATAACAAAACTGAAAGGAAAAATATTTTACGGGCGATCTGAGGTCGGGAAGTGTAAGGGGGTGAGTTAAGAATATTTTTAATGTATCATATATTTTAAATAAGCTTATGGTTACGCCCCTGCAGCCGTATTGCGTAAGTCTGCAAAGAATTACGGTTTTCCAAACACAAAAGCATGAGTTAATAGCTGTATAAATTTAAAATTGGAATTCCAAACCAAGGAGGAGATATTAGTGATCAAATTGGCCAGTACGACAAAACGCCAATTTCATAGGTAAGGACCTAATATTTGTATGGCCTACAGATAGTTGTTCCGGATCTGGGTGTCTTGTGTATGTGAGTTTAAATGTTTGTAAATGCATCCACGATACAGGAAGAAATTCCTAGTGTGGGGCAACGTTTTTTTTTAAAAAAAAAACTTATTATGTCATGGCCGATACCACTAGGCCACCACCGCACTTTTGCCCTGCCGAATTCATTACGCAATAAGGCTGCATATTGCTCAGCAGTGACTGCTCCGAGCATTTCGTCTATGACGGACGCTTATTGACGACACGGTTGTCGTAGTGATTGAGCGATCGGCTGCTGCGTTGCGTGTCGCGGGTTCGATACCCGAACGGATTTAATTTATGTATGGCCTACAGATAGTTGTTCCGGATCTAGGTGTCTTGTGTTTGTGAATTTAAATTTTTGTAAACGCACTCACGATACAGAAAAAAAGTAAAAAATTCCCAGTGTGTCCACGATTTCTTTAGAATAAAAATAATAATAAAAATCGCGCCTAAATAGAAGCGCGCTGTTGGAATTTCGCCGCTCGGCTCAGCGCCGAAAGTTCAAAATACAACAGCGCGCTTTTATAGTGGCCTTCGTTTAGGTGTCATTTAGTCTTATTAGAACGGGCCTAAGTCACGTCAACATAGTGCGCGGATCATGAATTCCAAACAGGAACACCCAACAGAACTAGGATCTGTCGCATCCAGGACCTTCAGGAACCTCTCTCTTAAAACTCATGTCCATTTAATCATTATTTAGGTTCAGTACATAATGAATGCGTTGATCTCTTAATATACCTGCCATGAATAATAAGCGTCACGCCTGGAATCTCCTGTGTTCAAAAGGTTTACGCCCGTCTGGCTTGCTGGTATGTGTATAGAGGAAATTGTTCTTTTTTATTAGTGATATCCTTCAAAAAGGTCCGGTGCGTTACGTACTTACCTACTCGAAATCGAAAGATGATCGAGATGTATGAACGCTGACTCAAGTTGCATGGATAGCGTTCTAGATTTTAGTGTCAAGCCCCGTGAGAATTAAAATACATTTTTTTTTAACTAAAATTAATGTAGTATGTACATACGTACCTACTACATTTTGTCAATACACATCCAAAGAACCCAAAAACGATGGTGCTATCTTGTCTGGTTGAGGAGTTGCTATGGCCATCTTCTGGCTCCATCATGCTACCAACTTCATAATAGTACCAATTATTTCAATGTTTCCAAAATTATAGGTAGTTCTCGCCAAACTTATTGGCCGCCCTGAAGTTGACTACAAAGGCTGCGCAGTAGTGTAAATCTCATAAAAAAACAGCACGGCAGGCTTATTTCTTTATTTTTTCAACAGCAAAACGATAGCGATGAAACGCTTTATGACATAAAAATCGGAATTACCTGCAGTGTAGGTATGGTAGGTCCTACAAAATCGTATGCTAATCGCTCGCTGTTTGTCAAAAGCACTTATTTAAAAAAAAAACCGACAACTCTAAAACTTCTGTATGGAAGAGCAATTATTGCGCAAAATCCCCATCGTTTTGCTCTTGCAAAATATACGTAATAAGCCTGCCGATCCACGTATCGCCCTGAAGTTTGGCGAGCACTATAGCTTTATTCCGCGGCTTCGCCCCTGTAGCCAGTCTCATGACAACTGTGCTTATTCCGGGATTAAAAGTAGCCTGTGACACTCGACGATAGTCCAGATTAAATCTTACAAACAAACAATTTTAGCTCGTTATTTATAATATTACTTGGGATGGCTAAGCTAACAAGAAATAAAACGAAATATAAGAGTGAAGTGTTTATTAAAGTAATACGCGAATAATAGTGCACACTAAAATACTATACAAGGGACTAATATTTACATCTTGCACGCACTAATGCTCCCACCTGCAAGAGAAAAATAAAAATAATATATCACAGCCTTAGCTTTTTTGATGTCAGAAATGCGTTTGGTCGGTACTAAAACTACATGAAATTGGTTCAAAAAAATTCAGATGTTATCTTTGTATGAGCGATACGATAATAGACGGATGTTCTATAACACGTACAATCTTCTCGGATGTATAAAACACTGTTATCTTAAAAAATATTGAAGTGTGAGATAGTATTACGACTTAAGTGAAAATTGAGTCATAAGAACATTGTTCTTGATTTTATTCTTACGACTATTACGGCTTGATTTGAATTGGATTCGTTGTAGTTTGAATTACATTATTCATTTATTTAACTATGCATTCAAAATACTACAGTATAATAAATGTACGCGTGTAATTTTAAGTTAGTAATTAAGACTACGGTTAATAATCGGCAACGGCTGACCCGTTTTAGACGTGTTATTTTTTGGACGGGCTGAACATCTTTGAACAAGATCAGTGATAACAATTTAGAATATACAGAGAATAACATTTCTGACATCATCCTATTTTCCATAAACAATGTTAGTAGAGGTAGACTTGTTTTTTAGTCATAATTAGCATCACTATATATATAATAATAATTAATAATATTATACCCTTAATACTAATTATTGCACTACATATATTTTTTAGCACTTAACTTTTGTTATTCTTTAGCATAATCAACAGAAAATTATGTTTTTTTCTAAGTCGAACACACAATACAAGATAGATAAAAGTACAACCTGCTGGATGTGTAACCTGATGTTCACCGGCGGTGGCGGGAGTGACTGCCGCTGCGTGACCGACGCCGCTCGTAGTCCCTAGAGCGCTCATACCTATCGTACTTGTCGTAGTCTCGGCCCGACCTGTCCCGGTCGTAAGACCGGTCCCGCTTCGAGCTGTCCCTGTCGTAAGACCTCTTGTCCCTTTTGCGCGAACGTTCTTCGGATCGGTCCCGTGATGTCTTCTTGCGTCCCGAGCGTGATTCATAGCTGATCGAACGCGACCGCTTTGTACGTTTCCTTGGACGCTCCTCTTCAGAATCGTCCCTGTATTTGTGTTTATCGTAGTCCCTACTCCTAGAAGATTTATGTCTGTCGTAGTAGTCGTCTTTCTTCTTGGATCTGGACTTGTCAGATCTTTCATATTCGTCGTAGTATTTGGATTTGGAGTAGCTTCTGTCGCCTGACTTGTGTGACTTGTCCTTTCTATTTTTTTCTTTCTTTGATTTTCTGCGAGAGCCACTTGAACTGGATCCTCTGCGTTTGCGTTTCTTGGATTTAGTTTGGACGACGGCGTCTTCGATCTCTGAGGAGGACTCGCTCGAGCTGGATGAGGAATCGTCTTCAGAGTCGCTGGTTGAGGTGGAGCTTTCTTTATGGTTGGCTTTACTGGATGATTTGGAATGGGGGCTTGGAGTGCGGTCTCTCTTGCTCGACTTCTTAGATTTCTCCTCCATAATAGTGTCTAATTTCCTGACTCCATCAACTTTGTCAGACTTGTGATTATTTCTCTCTTCTCTTCTCTTGTCCTTAGAGAGGCGGCGTTCAGGTAATTTGTCGGGGGTCTCGCTGTCTGGCGGTGGTGTCGCAGAGGATCCTGTAAAGAAAGCATAATGTTGTTTATTCCTGAATAATTGTTACCCTAGGTCAAATATTTTTTTTGTCCACCATTAGACACGACTATGTTTTCCTTTTGACAATACAGTGCGTTGAACTTTCGCGTAACGTCATGCCTTGGTAAATACACTTTTTACTTAGAAGTGACGTCACAAGTCTCCACTCCTGAACTTTGATGCGCTTAATCTTTGCCAATTTTATTAATATAAGCATAAAACAAGTTGCCAATATTTTTTGATAATCTAACTGAAGGACTAAATAGATACTTCTTCAGCCAGAAATCAACGCCATTCTAAGCAAAGTATGGTTCTAGAGCACACACAAGACATAAGTGAGCCATAAATAAGCTAGTAAATAAATGCGGTACTAACGTGATCGCCTGGGCCGCTCGGGCGTGACGTTGTTGTTGGGCGTGGAGGACTCGTCGTTGGCCTCCCTCGCCTCCGCGCGCCGCACCTCTGCCTCGATGTCCCGCGACGTGCGCTCAAACTCTTTGTTCTTGCGTTTTATGATGTCCTGGTAACAAAATTGGCTAGTTTAATAATACACACTAGCTAGCTAGCTAGCGGTTTCACCCGCCTTTAGCTTTGGGGAATGTTCATCTGGAATAACCAATGAACATGGTCTACCCGTGTGTTGAAATCCAAAAAGTCGTTCGCTACACATTAAAATTATAATACAGTAGGGTCACAAATTTTGATAATTATCTTTGAACCCCAACCAAATGGCGGCGTGTTATTGTCACTAACTGGGCACCAATCTATGGGGTTCTATGGTAACTAAGCGACTGAGAAATTCCTAGTGAACCCCTAAAGTTCCTGAGTTAATTTTTTTTAGCCTCGGTTCCGGTTCCGGTTCCGGTTCGTACCCATGATCCAACTTTCAGCAGTCGCCCTTGCGACGAGTAGAAAAACTAGAAAGTGATGTGTTATTTTCGTAAAATTCAAGTTATTGAATCGTTTGATAAAGGAATATAATTAAATCAAGTTATTTGGTGTAGATTAGTAGATTTTTGAATTGTAAATTATGTAACCCACATTCGATTTACCGCGTGTGTAGGTACTACATTTCGAAGTGAATTAACCATATCAGTTCAATGTTAATTACTAAGTGATTTCTGTTACTATCTTTCGTCAATTAACATATAACATAGTATTATTTACACGTACGTAAGGTCATCCGTTTTACAATCGTAAATCCGTGTCGTAATCAAATATCAAAACTGATGACGTTATAAAAAGTAATTATAGATTTTCAAAAATAATGATGTGATTGATGGTAAAGTTTTCTTTAAAAAAATGTTAATCGACTGTAAAGCCGAATGAAAATTGGTTTCAATCCATTTTTACATGAGCCTTTTGGCTTAATAAGCTAAAGAGGCATGTGGGGGTAAATTAAATAGTCTGCATAAAAAATATCTTTAAGTAACTACGTCTGGACTTTGGACAATGACCTCTGATCACGATGACTGTTATCATTTCAACATGGCATGCATTTCTGTGTGAATTTTATTTTATTTGAAGTGTTATCGTATCATAACTCGCCTCGTCATTTTCACATACTTATCATTGCTGTGTGAATGGGTCCTAAGGTTGCAACTAGGCCGCGGTCGATCGACGGTATTGTGATATAAAATGTGACACATCTTGATGCAAAAGTCGTCGTAGATCGACCGCCGTCCATTTTCCGCCTTTGGACGTTTTTTAAACAGTAGTTAACTCTACCAATAGTTAAATTTGCTAACCAATGGTTTAAAATTTCGACAAAACGCGTTTATTCATCAATTTTTTGTACAACAACCTATCAAATAATTAACTCTTCAACTTATTTGACCATTTGTGATGCCAAAATTTGATGAATAAATGCGTTTTATCGAAAAATTTAACCACTGGTTAGCAAATTTAACCATTGGTTAACTACCAATAGAAAAATTGGACGTTAGTGCAAGTGTAATTTAGTGATGATAGTTTACCTGCAGCTGTTGATCAGAGACGTCGTTCGGTTCGTCGTCGTCGCTGCCATCACTGCTGCTCTCGTACGCGCCCAGCCCTGCGCACACACACACACCACAATAGTAACGACCCAATCACACACTCGGGACAATGTCGTAGAAGACATGTTTGTGTATGCATCCATTTTCGATGAATTCAATTTATTCATCAAAAATCTATAGAATACTAGTAGCAAAGTTTTTTTTTTTTATATAGACATATTAATATATAGAATTATACGATCTCAGAAATTAATAAAAACAAATCATGTAATCACACAAACAGTAAACAAAGTTCCTTAAATAAATCATTTACATAAAATAATTTTACATAAATGTTTAATAATATGTAGGTATAAACATCTATAATAAATTCTGTACATTTCTTACCAATTATCCACTAAGAACAATGCATTTAAACATTGTTCGATACAATGTATTGCCAATAAGGTCAATACTAAAATACTAATTATGATGCTGGGCTGCTGAAATGAGAAATTTGAGTAACATACATGGCGGTTCAGAACAAACTTTCAACATTTTTGATAGTTTTTCTGCACAATTACGAGAAAAACCACCATTTATGTTTTGTACGGAAATATCTGGCAAACTATTTGGTGTTATTGGCTAAAACGTTGCCTGGTTAATTGATGTTAAAACTTTGTATCGATCAGTTCAAAGGTCAAGTTCAGTGAATCAATATGCGGCATATGTTGGTGCAGTTTGCGAGATATTTCCGGTCGCTCGGCATTAGGAACGGAACTCACCGAGCCCACTGGCGATAGCGGCCAGTGCCTTCGACTTGCTCGCCTTCATGGCGTTGAGGCGCGACGCTTTTACCATATAAATAAAACCAACATTAATCACACACACCACATGTATTCAATTGTCAACAGGCAACATCTGAAATAAGACTTTATTAGCGATAATTTAAAACACATTTTTGCACATCACAATTCTTCTTCACATAGGGCTGTCTCGCTAGGAGACGGTATTGTCACAGAGTCAGTACGCGATAGTTTCTCGTAGTACAAAGTAATGTCTTGACGGAGACCGTCGTTCCGTTTGGGATAAGCATAGATGAGTGGAAATACCTTGTAGGGCGGTATATCGGGCCAATTCTTCCTGGCTCACCGTTTGGATCTCCTGGTCGGTCACCTCAAGGAGTATTTCTGTGAGGGAGCGACGGACAGCAAGCATCTGGAGACAGTATTTGTATTAATACCACATATATCAAGACAAAACCAGGTAATACCTACTATTTTGGTCTGGATATAGCATCCTTATATTTATAGGCCTACTCTATAGTATTGGTATTGTTTTGTATTGTTTTTTTACGATAGGTGGCATATGATCAAGGTTATCCTCTATGGAATAGTTGGTACATAACAATTTCAGATGAGAATATTTTCAAGTACCGCGAACGTACAGGCGAGTAAATTTTTTTTTTAATATTATATATCTTTTAGCAAGACTGGTTCACAGACATTCAGGCTTTTGCCTGACTATCCTTCATGAGTGTGAAAGATCTAAAAACTGACAGTCGAGGCCCATGGTTTAACATGTTTGCCTAGGCATGGTTTCAACCTCAATATGGAATAAATAAACGTTTACCCATTCACGTACAGACAGTAGCAAGCGTAGCTTTACCTTGATCGAATCTTGGGGATGTTACTCACCACTTCTTGCATGATCTCCTCCTTACTCCTCTTGACGAGTGGGGCCGGCTCCTCCCTCTCCTCTCGGGGCGGCGGAGCTTCCTCCTCAGGCTCCTCCTTCACAGGACTCGACGATGGCGGCTCTTCTTTTTCCGTTTCTTCACCTTCCGAGTCCGATTCCTGTGACAAAATAAATAATAATAAAAATACCAGCATGTAACTGTCAAACTTTAGACCAAAATCAGAGAATTAATAGGTTCGAGCATTTATCACCACGCTTGCTTAATAAGAAGGGTAGGCGATTTCAGAATTAAATAAACTAAGTGCCTTCACCAATGTTAAAAAAAATAAGAAATGTAACTTTTTTTCGTGATAATTTTTGTTAGTCGTTGACCATTTTACATATCTTGTAATGCACGAACCTATTGCAGGATTCAAGGGTGCTTTATTATTCAGACACTTATCTTTTTATCAAAATTACATGGTTTGTTGTTCACCTTCAAGGGTCAGTTGCAGTAATTAGTGAAGTTTAACAACAACCAACAAAATTATAAAGGTACTAATTAAAGGTAAATAATGATGGTTTAAATCTAGGGGCAATGTCCATTGAAGAACTTCATACAACATAGGTCACCGTCATGCATCGACCACACAGCCCCTACACGCCTAATAACAGGCGAGCGATGTCTATCAACACATATGACTTATAGGTCTTACACAGAGTTCATACCCGCTGCCTATAGTTCTCGCCAAACTTCTTGGCTGCCCAGAAGTTGGCTACAATGGCTGCGCAGTAAAAAAAATCTTATACAAAAACAGCATCGTTTCGTGCTATGTGAATCGGAAAGCCAACTTAAGGGCGGCCCAGAATTTGGCATGCCTGCCTATGTCTACCCTACTTGACTTGCTCCCTACACAACCTACCATTTGTTTTTCTTGTGTCCTTCTTCCACGGAGAATCTTAAAGCCGACATTCAGAAAATGACATCAAATGCACAACGCCATCTATCGAATATGGAGTTCAACTGCCTGAGTATCTAAATTGCGTGTGTTGTGATATTTTACTTCTTGCACGCTTTAAATTCATCTAACTTTTGAAAGAGTGAACCGATTACGATGAAACAAAAACTTAGTAATTTGGTTACGTACATTTTACATGATGCGTGCACTAACAAACAACCAAACAAACAAAAAATCTAAAAATGCTGGCAATGGGTTCTGTTGGTTATCCTGCTATATATGTTTATAATGGGGTATGTTAACACCCTTGCTATTTTTTTTAAATATTTTCGATGTACTCAAACGACTTTTCCGCAGATTTATTATATGTATTGATTGATAATATTCATCAGAGTTCATTTTTTAAACTGGTCATATTTGTAGGTGAAAACTGCAACAGCATAATTTTGTCGCGCTCGTTGATGTCTTTGGTGATTCGTCTCTTTCTTTTTAAAGTATTTTTTCTCCATCTCTTTTCTTCTATAATTTGGTAAACATAACGAGTGATGCACCATATTCTATGACCAAATCTCTTATCGATAAAACTAGAAACCTACATACTATTTTTACAAAAAGGGACATTAAATTAAATAGTTTATTATAGGCCGAATTGAAAAACAAGTGGATTATTGCAACCAAGCGAAATAACTGAATCCCGTCAAAATATAGTGTACTAGCAGACCCCCAGCGGCTTCGCCCACATCAACTGGCTACCAACCTACCCTTCTTTTTTTAATTATTATTATTTTTTTCTCCATCTCTTTTCCTACCTATCCTACCCTACCTACAATTTATTAAACTATTTATTTGATTAAGAAACTGCAATACGAATGTAACCAACTTTTGTTTCTACCGGCGATCTAATGAAATTTAAGAACACAAAAGCTGCTATTGTGACTTAACTATGATAGTGAGAAATATTCTTTCTCAGAAATTTGAATTTTATAGGCAAAATTTTGCGACTTTGGGTTGCATTATTGCAATTTTCATAAGGATCTCTAATTTTTTTGACATTATTCCCGAGTAACATATACTCGGGAATAATGTAGCTTTCCATAGGTGAAATAATTTTTAAAATCGGTCCAGTAGTTTCGGAGCCTATTCCGTACAAACAAAAAACTTTCCTCTTTATAATATTGGTACAGACTATAGAATATGTTCACGGCATTTTACTCAAGAAGAAGAATATAGTTGAATTCTAATTCTCTTAGAAAATTTACCTCTTACGACGAGAAGGCCTCTGTTCAAGCAGTGGAAATATTAAAGACCGATTATTGTATTGTATAGATAATTATTTCGCTTTTAGAATTTAGTAATTTTACTAATATTTAATATTACGAACATACCGCCGAAAAAAGTACGTTATCTTTAGAATTTTGATATCTTGTTTATTGACAGGCCTGTTCAGCTATCACTGGCTGCATGAAAACCACCTTAACAACAGCCATGAAGATAGCCCTACAAATAACTCCCCTTGACCTGTACATACAGCAAGAGGCAGCGCTAGCTGCCAACAGGCTAATGCATCTAGGTAGAGAGCATAAAGTGAGAAACCAAGGCTTATGGGGCAAAAACCTCACCAGTCCACACGTTAAAAACCTGGAACGGGCGATTGTGTATCAACCCCTCAGCGTTGCCCCGTGTGACAAAACACAAAAACATCTACGTTCTACAAACTATGATATACAAACGATAGAGGAAGAAAGGGATCAGTCAGTAGCCATTAAAGTACAAATCTACATAGATGGCTCAAAAACACAAAACGGTTCAGGTGCTGGCGTACACTCCCAACTCAACATTAACTTTCACATACCGTTCACAGTTCGATCTTTCAATGTGAATTTGTCGCATCCGAATTACGGTATCAGATTCCAATCTGATAATCTGGCTGTGCTCAAAGCTTTAGAAAAAAAACTAATATTTGAGTGCCACTTCGCCCTAGAAAGTATATCGAAATCCAATCGATTTACCCTCCAGTGGATAAGGGGCATAGAGGATCCTTATGCAATAATGCCGCAGATGAACTTGCGAAGAGGGGCTCCGAGATGTTAGTGCTAGGCCTGTTCCCACTTCTCCCTCTGCCTTCTCTCAATTTGGTGCGTAGATTTGCCAGAGATCAACAGCACTTCATAATAACAGATGTTCAGGGGCAACAGACTGTAGACAGTCAAAAATTGCCAAATGCTAAATGTATACCCGCGTCTAACTAAAAAATTTATCTGCTTAAGTAAAAATAACATAAAAATAAGTATAGGGAATAGTTCAATTACATTTCTGTTTTATCTAATTTAATTTATTTTTAATGTATCAAATTTCAATTGTTTTGTATTGTGTTTGAATTTAATGAATGTGTCTGCGTGTGCTGCTATTATTGTTATTTTGTTATGAGTTTGTGTTGCTTGAAATAAATTGAAATTGGAATAGAGACAATAACTGGCCACACCTTCCTTAACAAACATCTTTTCAACATAGATGCCACAGACAGCCCACTTTGCAAGGGCTGTTTTAACGCAGAAGAATCAATCGCCCCCGTTATCCTGGAATGCGAGGCCGTGGCATGTCAACGCGAAGATATCCTCAGAACAGTGAGGTCGCTCTGTGAAGCCTGTGAAGGCCCCAGAAAGCTTCTGTACTTGCTATGTTAACCAGTACGCACAACGGACCAAATGGAAGTCTATTATCCTTCACAGAAACAAAATATCAGAAAATAAACTTTAGCTATTTCTTAATAGTCTAGCGCCTAGTTTTTGCCCTGGTATTATTGTAACACCAGTTAATCTAGATTAGTACATGTCAACCAGGAGCGCTGTCAGCCAAGAATATCTGCCAACACTTCATGTAATATTAATGGGCCGGCTAGTAATAACTGTTCACTGTTTGTCATACATTGAACAAACATAACAATTTTATTATTTTCACTAAGACCCACTTGCGCCACCCTGGTTTATCTTACTAACTCCGAGTCAGTAACTAACTCAGCCAATTATTTTTATGACATATTTGTTATTTAACCTCGTGTAGCAACTAAGTCAGGAGTTAAGGCTTTGGCGCAAATGAGCAGTGTTTAAATTATAATTTTATTTATTTCCTTCATTTTGACGATTACTTTTAATTAGGTACCACTTATCTGGGGCGAGTAGCTCCAAAAGCGACACTCTAAACATTTGCCATTTAATCTTGGCAATTTTTGACCCAGGGTTACTTTTATCCACCTTCTACTAATCACACTGCCACTCGCAAGCTTGTTGCTCAAATAACCTTAGGCCTTTAACGGTCATATTGCCATTTACGGTTCAATTTTTTGCCCAGTCTATAGCAAGATCTACATAATATGGGACACGAACATTAATACTAATAGGTACTGTCTTCCCTTTTGGAGAACTCAGGTCTCAGAGATGGCATTATAAGTTATGTTTAAAAGTATACTAACGAATTTGCTCTTAGGCGGCAGTACAGGTTGTCCTCCAGCTTCTGCTTTCATTCTTTCTAACTCTTCTTCCTCTAATCTCTTCTTCTCCTTCTCTGCTTCTTCTCTTGCCTTCAGCTCTTGTTCGCGTTCTATCGCCTTCTGCTTTTCACGTTCCATTTTTTCTAATCCTGAAAGCAAAATTTAGATGATAGAAACTAGATATGGATTTATTAAATTACTAGCTGTCCCCCGCGGCTTCGTTCCTGTCATCTGGCTACCTACCTACCTAATAAGAATAAATACTACGATAAGAATGTATACCAAATTTTTTTCTATCGGCGTTCTAATTAAATGTTAGAACACAAAAGTTGTGATTGTGACTTAACTATGATTTGACTTTACTATGATAGTTAGATATATTCCCTCGCGGATTTTTTGTAGGTAATAATAATTACTTTAATTATGTAGTACATAATTTTTATCTATCATCAATAGTTTTTGTCAGTGTACGCCAAATAATGAATTTCATACGCAAAATTTTGCTACTTTGGGTTACACTATTGCATTTTTTTTAAAGATAATATAATAAATAAGTAAATAAATAAGATAGCCTATGTTACTCAGGGATAATGTAGTATTCAAATTTTATTGAAAGAATTTTTGTAATCGGACTAGTAGTTTTTCAGTTTATAATATTAGTGTAGATAAAAACTGTTAAAAATTAATACAGTTTTAAGATTACTTATTTCATGCTGTGCCCTTGTTTGCAAGGCACAAAAAGATGCTAGAGATTCTAATAAGCTGAGAATTAATCAGATTCAGGCCTTCTAACAATTTGTCTTACGCAATGTTTCTGATGATATTAAGACCATGTACCTTCTCTTATCCATGCCGGGAGCTGTCTTCGCTTAGCTGCGTCAATTGTTGATGAGTTTGACAAAGACGCAGGCATCACTATTGGCTCGATCACGGCCGGTATCGCTGGCGCTTTTTCTCTGGAACATTAATGAATTAATATTTTTTTAAATGTAGAAAAAATGGTCTCAATAAGTATTTACTTTCTGAAACTATCTAGAATTTAACAGCTTATGCATACAGATACACAGAGATTCTACTTATGGCGCGCGTTTGGTCGCATTATGTCCATTTGAGAAGATGTCCAATTCGCAAATTGTCCAATTAGGAAATGGTCCAGTACGCAAATTGACGAATTCAAATTATAGTCGTTGATTAGGTATAGATATCCTTGAAGGTATTTTAATTCTCCTAAATCTATTCTCTCTTTCATACACAAAGATTATTGAGCCTTAGAACCGTATCGCAGTAGGACAGTTCAAAGCATTAGAAAAGTCGTTTACGAAGTTTAGTAGTATAATCATTTCTTCGTCTTACATTGTTTAAGCGTTGATGTTAAAATACATCTAAATTTCTAGATAGGTACTAGGCACCCATAACTATGTTACATTTTATGAAAATACTTATGAATTTGACATTACGTAATTTTTTTTCTTAATTAAACGCGATATTATGATTTATCAGCCTTAATTTTTTATGTACATATTATTATGTGATTTTTTTCTAAATATAAGTGTTGATCATTATTTATATGCATTTTTACTTCGAGCCGAATATCACCCAACCTCACGTGGGTGCTAAAAACGCTTCTCGTAATCAAGGACGCCCCCTAATTGCGAACTGGACCAATTGCGAATTAGACAGTTGAACAATAATGCGCCCAAACGATGGCGCGATAGGCGATGTGACACACGTGTTATTTAAGAAAATTTCAAGTGCAAATCAGTCGAATTGCATCGCATTGCGTCCATGTGAACGTACTTGCAATTTCGCGTATTAAAGTCGCTTATTAGCAGGGGCGTAGCTACCGCCGTATCTGCCGTATCAATTATACAGGGCCCCCGGGCCACGGGGGCCCCCGACGTGCGTAAGCAAAAATTAATAAAAACTTCCCAAATTTTTTTTTCGCCTATCAGACCTTTCACTGTTGTCCATAGAGGCAGAAATTTTAAAAAAACTTTAGTCATCATCAGCTATAAATCATTTAATATAGGTATCAGTTTGGCGAAAAAAAGGCAAGGAGAGTCTATATTTAATTTGAATTGTTTGTAAAAATTTTGGAAAAAGTGACGGATAGGTAATTACGAGGATTTTTTTTTTTAATTTTATGCATTTTTTTTTCTTTTGCGACAAATCTTTACCGTTCATAAGGGCCCCATCCAAATTTTTATACAGGGCCCCGCCAAGGCATGCTACGCCACTGCCTATTAGTGTGATATTAATCGGATCCCGTCGAACCTTCAGAAAGTAGCTAACAGCTAGACATGACAACAGATTTACTGATCCAACTTCATTAGGGATATAATACGGACCCTATTTCATCGTGATACCTTGTCTTGTATGGTGTTCCAAAGGCCTCATTATGTGTCAGAAATCCCATCAGAACTTTTTTTCTTATTTATTAAGCTCGCGCTTGACCACTATCTCACCTGATGGTAAGCGATGATGTGGTCGACGGTGAAACACGCTTGCCTATAAACAACTTATTCACTCTTGGCTGATTGTAGTTTTCGGGAAACACAGATTCTGGCAGGGAATTGCACTTCTTAGCTGTACGCAAAATAAAAGTGATCACAATACGTTTTGTGCGTATGGGTGGGATGTCCACCATGTACCAATGGCGCATCGTCGTACGTATGGTAGTCCGATGATGAAACGGGCTAGGTGGAATTAGATCGTGCAATTCCATCGCACACTCCCCGAAATATAACCGATAAAAAATCGACAAGCTGGCAACTCGGCGACGATGTTCAAGATTCTGGAGCTTTAGGCTGCTTTACCACCACAGATGTGCTATGCTACGTTGCTATAGATGCGTTTGACATCTACCAATCAAATTCATTGATCCATATAGCATAGCACTGGTGGTAACGGTTCAGCTAAGCTATGTTACTTAAATGGATGGATGCATGCTCTGGATGCGTGCTATGGATGGTCGTTTCTCCCCTCACTGCGCCGCCGCCGCGCCGCTCCCCGTGCCTTCCTTACTGTTGATACACCGCATAGCTCGAGCTGCGCATCTTGATCGCACAGGTACCTCGCGGCGGCGCATCTCCATAGCGCATCTTACTAGCCCGCTACATAGCTTACCATCAGTGGAAACGGTCACATAGTTTCTTAGCTTAGCTTTCACATCCTCGCAGCATAGCTGCATAGCACATCTCTGGTGGAAAGGCACCCTTAATGTTCAGCATGTATTTTATTTCATACAGCTCCTTGCTCATAAAGATACAATAGTTCCATGATTAGAATCTTTTGTCTACCTACTTAGTTTTCTCCGTCACACTTTAACTGCAAGGTCAGCAATTACATGTTTTGTTTTTATTCAATACGAACTAGACTTTACGTATGTTTTGTAACAATAGTAGAAATCTTTAAATGATCTACTTATTATTTAAGACCCTGACGTCATGTTACGAGGAACGGATGAGTACTCATTTATTTAATATGGGAGTTTTAGTTAACCTTGAATTGTTTTAACGTTTAGAACAGTCTTTAGCATATTGTAAATAAATTATATTTTTGGGATATCATCTACTTTTTGAATGACGAAGTCTACTGATAAAGTAAAAGATGTCTTCTTCTGTATTTAAGCATCGTCACAACGTCGTGATAAAATCGATTTTATGAGTTGAAAGACGTAAACCGCTGAACTCTGCGCCCGCATCCGCGACCTTCACGAGGCCGTCTCTCCACCTCGAGGGAGCCCTATCTATGGTTCACCTTCCGGTAGTAAAAGTATCATCTTACCAATTAGTCTACCTACTCATAGCTAGAACAATATTTTTTGTCAAGACTTAGGCTTAATTTTAAAGTACATAGTACAAGCTTACCTTTGTGACCTAGAACTTCTGGAAGGTTTATGATCTCTGTTCTTGCTCTTGGAGCGTCTGTCTCGGCTGGAACTGCTGCTTCGGCTGTTGGGCTGTTCCACCTGGGGGGCCGTCCAGTAACCATGCTGGAATGTTGGCGCTGGGGTGCCCGATGTGTATCTGTGGCGGTTACGTACTATTAGAGTAGGTATATGTCGGACTGAAATAGATCGTAGTGTGAAGAAGTGGCTTTAAATTTGGTAAATAGGTTTTGACACCAGTCGGGGTTTGCTCGCGAATTTATTTCTGTCCCGGGCCTCCGAATCATGGTAGCGGTAGGATAAAAAGTGACATCGGCTTTTTATTAAAATACACGAATAACTTCCATGTCTCAATTCTGCATAGATATGATTTAAAAAAAAATCGCAAAATTTTCGTGACCTTTAAGGTCAAAAGAACAAAAAAAACTGTACATAATTGAGCTTTGTTCGTATTGCAGTTTTATGAAGCAAGTTAAGGAGAAAATTATGCCGTGTTTAAGTAATCAAAAACGATAACAGAACTCGCAAAAAAAAATGTTTTTACGAAATCAGTATTTATTTTTTTTCTAGCTCGAAGTAGAACCTCCGTCTGGTACAAACAGATTCCTTATACTAAGGTTTATCATCCATAAAAATATTACTTGCAACTTGGGCCTAGGTTTTGAGAAAATGATTTTTATGTACGGAGGTCAAAATTTCCAAATTTACAAAGGTCAATTGTAGTCCTTTAATGACGGAGCTAAGCCCGAACAAACATTAAAAAAAATCTATATAAACATCCGAATTGAGAAACTTCTCCTTTTTGGGAAGTCGGTTAAAAACACCCATAATCTCATCGATTTAAGTGCTGAATTGGTTTGACTGTACTGTTGTTTGGAATATGATTTTGCCAAACAGGCAAATGAACTATGTCTTGGATATATTAATTCTGTGATGCCGTCCTAAACCTCCTTGATTCAGGCGTGTGATATTATTTTGAAAGAGGAAAAGCTACGATGTTCGTAGCCTTCGTTTATAATTTTCTGAAGTCAGAAGCATAAGCTTGTAGCTTATCGGAATTAAAGGTAAAAATGTAAAGTAGATTGTAAAGGTATTTTTATTTTTAACCTTGGCATTTAGATATTGATTTAACATTCAGTTTTATACCACTTTATTAACCAGTCTGAAGTTTCACTTAATTTGTATAGGAAATGAGTGCGCAGGCGAAGTTATTTCAAATGCACATTGCACTACAATATTAAAAATACCTAGTTTTTAGAATCCGTACCCAAAGGGTAAAAACGGGGCCCTAATACTAAGACGCCGCGGTCCGTCTGTCTGTCACCAGGCTATATCTCATGAACTGTGATAGCTAGACAGTTGAAATTTTCAGAGATGATGTATTTCTGTTGCCGCTTTAACAACAAGTACTAAAAACAATAATATAAATATTTAAGTGGGGCTCCCATACAACAAACGAGATTTTTTTGCCGTTTTTTACGGTTATGGTACTTGGACGGTTTATTCCTGTATGGCACCAATGTTGGTAAAAGTATCCTATTCTATATGTCCTAGGCTAAATCTAGGGTAAATTTACTAAGCTCGGATGAGCGGTTTAGGCGTGACGTAACAAACAGACAGTTTCGCGTTCAAATATGATTTGCCTGACTGAAGGACACTCCGCTGTTAGTCATACTCATAAAAGCCACGGCCTAACCCATAATATAATTCAATGAAATCAATACAGTTCCGGGTCGTCGGTCTATCTGGGGGACGACCTACGCTACGCATGTTGATATGCGGTCTCCACTCCTGGAATCGTTTTTCTCCATCGGACATCAGTCTTTCGACAGAGATGGCCCACTGCCAATTCAGATTGCTAACTTTTCAAGCTAAGTCGATAACACCCGTTCTTTTCTGGGTCTGATCCTTCAAAGGAAATCTGAATATAGCTCGTTTCATAATCCGCTCAGTTACAAACATCAGGGTCTGCCTGATTTTTGTGAAAGACTTTGAAACTCGCAACAGTTTTCGACCCCATCGGGTTTCAATGCAAGCCGTAAGTGTTAGAAGTATGGCATTATTGTATCCCCTAATGCCACCCCTTTTGCATATTTAATTCAAATATTGCAGTAAAGCAATCGATTTTATACGTTTCAAATTGATGCAGAAGTTTATTCGTATCTCATCCATGTTCGGTGGGCCTTGTTTTCATTTGACTGTTTAGCATATTATTGCTGACTGGTTAGAGGTCCAATTCAGTTTTGATGTTATTCGGTAAGATTGGAAATACGAATTCCGCATGACTAATTTATTTAAGCCAGGGTAGTACAGTATTAGAGAAAATAACATTTATTAAATTGTTTACACAATTTCTTCAAGCAGAGAAAGAAAGTAGTAAGTCTGACTTTCACAATCATGCGACATTCCATGCATTAATAATATAGCAGTTTGTTATACCACAATTTTTAAAAACGAGATAATTAATGTGTTGAACCTCAAGGACAATAGGTAAACACAATTTATTTTAATGACCTTTACGGTATTTATTTATTATCCCAGGAAAAAACCATTTTGCAATGATAAGCATACAGTTTTATTGTGTAATTTATTGCCTCTAGGTAACCAAAATCGACTAAATTAAAATAATAATAGAACGTTTCTGTAACGATTTTACTATATGTAGAAACTGGCTTAAAGCACCAACATTTCACCTGTGGATGGCATGAAGAATCAAGACAAATAAAATTGTTCTAATTTTTCAATTGAAGCATTATCAGAATAATAATAATAATAAAATCGTTTATTTCTCCTCACAAAACAGACATTAATAGTTACTAAGGTATAAGAATCCATCTTTATTAAACTTCTTATTGTAGCAGGTGACATTCTGTAGTTTCTGCCTACCCCATATGGAAAAAAGGCGTGAGTTTATGTATGGATGTAAACTTCTTATTTCAACAGCAATAATTTTATACTGATGCATGTAAGGCCGAGAATTTATCACATATTTCAGTCAATTTATTACTCAACCAGACTCTTTACTGCAAACAGCTGAATTTCACAACAGTTTAAATTTATACTATTGTGGACATTAACCCAGTTTGTCAAGTTATACAATTTTCTTAGATTATTCATAATCTTGGGTATTGAATGTTTAGTATCAACATTTTATCCAATTTCATTTCAAGTGTATTAATATCATTTAAGCACTCAACACCATGAAATTATCAGTTATCAGTCTTGATAAATATCTTTTATTTATTAACTAGGGCAGTAGCCATTGAAATATACCCAACAACACTGTATAGTGCCCATTCAACTTTGGAAATTAATGAAAACACATTCAACTGTGGAATAAATTACTTTTACGGAAATGTATAGGAACCATTTATCAATTAGATTTCAGATTGGGAAAGTTCTGTGAATGATTGAACATTTTAGCTACCAGGCCAAACTAAATTCCATTTGAAATAACATTAGAACTGTTTACAAACCCTTTTTACAGTCCCTTCAACCGATTTTGAGTTCTACTTCTATCCTGTAAATATAACGATGGCATAAAAAGCATAAAACTGTTAACAAAATTAACTGTTTAATACAGCTGCCATTTGTCATATCACCAATGCAATAGCAGTCAAAATTGGTTTAACAGGCTGTAAAATGGGATTATTTAAATGTCTAATGTTATCTCAAATGGAGTATAGTAATGATAAATATTTTCAGCTTTCAGTTTTCAAGGACTTGAAGAATTGCCTTTTCTTCACTATGTTTTGTATCAACTTCTAGTCTAAGAGTTTAGACTAGGAATCTCTACAGTAAACAAGTATCATTCTCTATGTAAAAGAGTTTTAAGATCCTGAAATTTACCCCAATGGCTACAGTATTGTAAATAATGTTGTGTTATGGATGGCAGATATTTACAATAAGGTGTATTGTTAATGCTTTCAATGAAGGAGTACACAATACAGATGAGTCATCAATCGGATGGTCATATTGGACATCATACACTGCCAGCAGGCAAGGAGGATCTCACTCTCTTTGATTTTGTTGTAGAATTTCAGACATTCTACATCAGATACTAAATTATTTTGTGTTTATTTACTCATAAGATAAGAGGTTTTTGACTGCAGTAAGATATTGACAGGCTAGATAGAAAACTCATTGAAAAGCCGAAATACAAACCAATCTATCTGAGCCTGAATCTTTTTTTATTTAACTGTAGGTTTGCGGTTTCTACTATTTCGAAAATTAAAGATATTAATTCAGATCTTATTCTGTAACCAATCAACGGCTGAGGCTGCCAATTTCATTTTCTGAGAGATTGAATAAAAAGAAAACAAAACCAAGGAATGAATAACAGAACAAGTGATCAGCAAGGAAAGTTTTTGTATGTGTTTGTGCAACTGGCCCGTCGAGTCCAGACCCTAGTAGAATACTAAAAGTAATATTTAAGGTACTTATAAGACTAAAATATTGGGTGCAGCAATAGGAGGTTTTAGTCTACCTTTTAAAGGTTACCTTTGGATGGAATAAAATAATGAACATTCAAAGACGATCTTACCCAGGCATAGGAGCTGCTGTATCTGGAGGCACATTGTATCCTTCAATAGGCGGCATACCAGGATCCGGAGGTATTTTGGGCTCCCCAGGCCCTGAACCTGACCATCCCCAACCTTGGAAGATTGTAGTGTTGTAGTTATTATGATAAATGGCAGAAGCGAAGATTCATATAGGCCATTCTTGGTACAGAACTTGATGTTGATAGAAAATCAAAACTGACATTATAAATTATGATTTATTTCCTATACGCTCATCTGTGGCGGTATCAAATTTTTACGCCAGTCTATTGCTTTGCTAATTACCACAGATGAAGGCATTGTAGTTATTTTTTGATAAACTATGCTATATGTTTGAATAGTAGGGTATACTTCATACCTATAACATGGCATGGTATGATGTCATTGAGAAAAACTGCTTGAGTTGCCCGATTTCAATTTTAAGACTATGATACTGAACTGTTTCCTTGCAATCAGGAACTTACTGACTCTGCCAATAAGGATTTTTTTTTTTTTTCAATTACATTGAGTACCAGCATTTTTTTGGGTATCAGAACAGTACTTAGGTTTTTCTGTTTTGAGGTTAATTAAAGATTTGAAGTGCAAAACATCGGTTACTGGGAAATCAATGATATTTCACCATAATGGTGATTGAGCAAATATAATGTACTGATTGAAAAAGCAACCATACCCCATTGGTTCCAAGAGTTTCCTCCCCACGAGTTTGTTGAAGAGTTCCACTCTCCGCCGGCCGGCCCATCTGAGTTGTTATCCGGGTTTTCAACCTCCATAGGCGCTTCGCCCTCTTCTTCTGCGGCCCTCAGAGCAGGAGGCGGCGGCACACTCACGATAGCCGCCGCTTCCTTCATAGCAATCCATTGTTGAGCTAAAGCAGCCCAGTCTACGTGACTAGTATCAACATTTTGATACGCAGTGGGATTCAAAGCCCATTGCGTGGGATACGCAGTATTTGCGGCATCTCTACCGGAATACATAATTGTTCTACTAATTCAAATTACACAATCACAAGCAATCCTTTTAGGCTCTCATAACACTAGGAACACTAATAACGTTGTACGAAATGGTTTGGTTTATAAATTAGATTAAATATGCTAAATTCACTAGAAAAAATCATTTCAGACTCATCCGTCTGCAGCACATTTTCAATAGACAATAAAATATTTGTTTTTTTTTCTGTTATCATCATTGGTTGTTTATGGTATAAGTATTTTATAATGGCAGCATTATAGTAGTTGTTCTTTTTTGTAAATTTATTTTAAATTTGCGGCCACTAAAATCAACTAATTTACGTACATTTACAAAATACCTACCTATATATTTTAAATAATATTTTCGATAAGTGTGGACACTCCTGTCATCTAGTTAATATAATAGAAGTTATCTCAATGGCTTTAGTTTCACTAATAGATGACGCTGTAAGAAGGCTTTAAAGTTTAGCTATTCAGCAATAGATGGCGCTGTACTAAATAAAATAAAAAATATAAATTTTGTCAGTTTCATTCAAAGGAGTACTGAAAAATGTATGAAACATTCTGCTGGTTTTACTGTCCAGAAATAAACTCTATTTAAGAATCGTTTGCTGAATGAGCCCTAATGTATGTAAGATCATTACTTGAGAACCACTCGATCGATCTGTGTTGTTGTTGGGACCGTAATTGTCAGGACATTGTTGAGATAGATTTTTGTTACGTTCCTGTGAAGACTGGGCGCGTCGCTAGTACCTATATTGTAACTAATGTAATGACTATAAATCAAATTCTATAGCATCCTGCAAGGGCGTCGCCAACCCATGAACTATAGTGGTGGGAGGGGGGCAAGTACCTAAATATGGACGACTAACTTCTACTTCGGCTCCACCCGCGTGAAAAGTGTTTGTTTATTCCAAGGGAGCATTATAGCAGGATGAAAAGCGTCATGTCTTTTTGACTACATTTAAAATTCATACTTTGCCCATCCTACTTCCTACTAATATAATAAATACGAAAGTTTGGATGAATGTATGTAAAACGTTACTCAATCACGTCAGAATGGCTGAACGGCTCTGGATGAAATTTATAGTCAGGAATACATAGGATATTATTTATCCCGTGTATATGTTCTCTTGGAATAATATTCGACTTTCACGCGGGCGACGACGCTGGCAGAAGCTAGTTATAATCATACTAATATTATATATACTAATATTATAAATGTGAATGTAAGTTTGTTTGTTACGCTTTCACCAAAAACTACTGAACCCATCATCATGAAACTTATACATATATTCTTGGAGGTATTAGAAGTAACATAGGATACTTTTTATTAAACAAAAAAAAAGTAAAGGAAGCCGCGGGTAAGCTAGTTCATAATAGAATAAAAAGATTTTGGGACAAAATATTACAGGATAAAAGAATAAAAAGAATTAGGAGGCAATCAAATGGTCCATTGATTTGGTGAGTTTTTAATGGTTCAAGATTTTATTAATTAAGTTGTCGAGCAAGATCCTTTTTTTATCAACCCCGAGTTTCTCAGCTCTAAATTATCGCGGAATTGATGTGACAAATTGTCAAATGAATTTTCAACAGCCAATCACAACAGATAACGCGTGCTTGACAATTTGTCACATTAATTCTGCGATAATTTAAAGCTGAGAAACTCGGGGTAAGTTAATTCAAACACACTCTTCGGGGGTTTTCTATAAAATTCTCGACCACTTGTTTCTGTGCACGATCTTGTAAATTTTCAACGCTTTTCCTGTTTAGGGAAAGAAGATTTTCGACTTTTTACCCGATCGCCTAAGGAGGGTAATATATTTATAAGTCTATGTATGTATGTATGTTTGTTCCTATGTGGCGTTTAGAGACTAAACGCGTTGGCCGGTTTTGATGATTCTTACGTCAATCATTTCGTCTTAACCCTGCGAGTGTCACTTGCTACATTAAAATTGGAAAATAAAAAAATGGCCGATTTAGGGCGCCATATTGTGGGGCACCAAATTTTTTTTCTTCTTCCAAACTCATCGTGTGGGGTATCAAAATAAAGGGTTTTAAGAGGTGATTTAAACCCATTGTTTCCCTTTAGTCGATACCGACTTCGGAAAAGTAAGTTTAATTTTCGTTTTGTAGTGTTCTGTTTTGGAAGTCGGTTTGATTTTTTGTTATAAAGTTTTTATTCTTCTCTTTTTAGTTTTGGTAGGTACCTCTAATAAACATGAAAATCATTTATAGCCAAAGTACATCTCATGACGATTCCAATAAGCCCAAACACGACTAGGATACATTGTTTTACTTCGGAGTTCCAGTGCCTACCTTCCGACTTCATTATCAGATCAGTTCGGTGGTATTGTTTTCAACAATACCATTTATTTATAAGAATTTGCTTCATCATAATCGGTTAACTATTTGAGATATCTTATGCACGTGACATACTTATCATTAAGGAGTTCCAGTGGCCATCTGTGGTCTTCTTCATCAGTTCATCAAATGATACTTTCTGAGTGAAAATGATTGCATTGTTGTTGATAATACCAAAATCGCTATATGTGTGCCTTTAATATTTGAGGAGTTCCCTTGATTTCTCTAGGATCCCATCATCAGATCCTGACCTGATGACCATGGGACCACCTTTGAAGTATACCCTTTCAAACAAAAGAAGAATTTTTCAAACCGATCCAGGCGTCTTAGAGTAATCGGGGAACAAACATAAAAAAAAAAGATGCCGACGAATTGAGAACCTCCTCCTTTTTTGAAGTCGGTTAAAAAGTTAATTAAAAAAAGGGCAGTCGGAGGATACATCTAGTTTTCGTCAGCCAGCTCGCGAACATGTATCCTCCGACTGCACAGCATGATTTTCTTCATGGTTACGTCTTTTTAGTTCGCTTTTTAAGCAGTCGGGTTTTTGTTTTTTTTTTAATTAACTTTTTTTAGGACATCAACAACAGTTAGGTTAGGTTAAGTGAGTAGACTAGGAATTTGATTTCTATGCATTTAGCTACACTTTTTTTAAATTCCTAGGGTTATATCTGGCCTTCCTTCCTTGGCCTCGTCCATGGCATCCTGTCCTCTTATAACCTAGTCACTTCTTAGACATAAAACACACTCGTTTTTGTAATTTAGGTATTGCAAAAGAAGTAATGAGTGTACCTAATGTGCGATTATTGTTAGCAACACCTTGGTTCGTTAAATCTAGATCAGTTTTGTAATCGTAGTCCACTTACAACATATTTGATAACGGCACGTAGTTGTTGTGTACATCGTTAACAAGGCATGATTAATAGTAAGTATAGAGGGGAGATTTCAGAAATAATTGTATAGACTTAATATTAAAAATTAATTTATTATTCGTCATTATTATTTATACATTTACAAACATTTGCAACCATCCATCACATGTGCATCGAACCACTCACACAATTCGTCCACAAACTTAAATTTAAAATTAAATTTAGACATCGAACTCCCTTCGTCTCCATCGTGGTGGCGAATACGCAGTGCGCGACCTACGCGTGCCACAAAACACTTCACTAAACGGTATTTCAATCACTTACATATCGCAAGTCTTTGTATTTCACTAAATTAACTTAATGCTAATAAAGGTTCTTCCGCATCATGTTTTTGACTGATGAATTTTGAATTCGTTTTCTTCCATTGCTCCTTTTTGTTCAACATTTTTTGCTTTGTCGCTTCTAATTTTGATTTGGCTTTTGATAATTTTGGTGCGCTTGTCGTTTTGTCGATGCGCTCTAATGTCTCGATAATGTTCTTCGGTTTAGATAATACTCTTCTCGTCTCCTCGCTGATTTCGTCCATCGTTGAGTTCTTGTTCGCATAGACGACGACGTAGTGTGAGTAGGCGGAATTCGAGGGAGTGTTGATGTCGGCGAAATCTCTAAAGTTAGCGAATTGATCTTGGTTGTAATTCGGTCTAGGGTTGGCGATGTAGCCAAGTTCATACGAAGGTCTGCCGTGACCGTTGTTGTAGTAGGAGTTGTATCCATCACCGAATTCATCTTCATCGTTCTGCGCGAAGAATGTTCCACCTCTGATGATTCCAAAGTTACCGGAGCCGAGTAAACTGGAGCTCGCTTCTACGAGCGGAGCTGCGGTGGGAGTACTCTGTTTACCGAAGTTATCTGAGTTTCTGTTATTGTAGCCTCCAAACAGAGGGTAGTTCAGGAGAGATCTGTAAGAGTTAGGCCTTTGACTGTAGGCTGCTTCTTGGTTATTGTAGCCAAGTCTAAAGTTGTTTTGCTGGCGTGGTTCGAAGAGGTTTGCGAACGTTGGGAAGAATGTTTGCGAGCCGCCTACGAGCTCTATGGAGTGGTCAGTGTGGTCATCTGAGGCTGCTGCTTCAGGTTCTTGGTACTGTTGTGCGAGACCAGGGGGTGGCGCCACGGCCTCTGATATGATTTCTGATGATTCCGCATTGAGGTCTATTGTGTCATCTGAAACAAACAAAAGTATTTGTATGGGAATGTGTTTAGAAGATCTTAGTTTAACTTGTCTCTACTGACAGAGTATATATCGTCGAGACCCTGTTAGAGGACGACGGAGGCTAGGGTGTAAGGCTAAATAATCATAAAACATTTTTCGATTTTGCTAACACTGGAGCTCATATTACCAGTATTTCTAAACTGCAGTTACTTGGGACCTTGATCGATATTTTTCAATATGAATTAGTAACGATATCCAAATAATATCCATGATAGATATATTTCTTTATCTGACATTCGATACCTATTAATTCTATTACATATTCAGGTAGCTTAGAAATATGCTAATTTTGTGGGCGTAGAAAAAGCGATTGACGTTGTATAGCTACATGTTCTTGTGACAATGTACGTTAATAGTCAGTGACGTTTCAATAAAGAAATCTGCTACCTTATACACCAGACTAACGCGGTTCCTGTTTGAATAAATTAAATTAATGTGTAATAGAATGCAATTGATTCTATGAAGGTTTTTGTGAGAAGCCGGATTCGGGTACGTATTTGGAAGGTATTAAATTCTACTTTGTCTGTTACGGTTAAAGAAAAGTTATGTCGCTCAAAAAGAATACAATTATTCACTCCTATGAGGAAAAAAAGATACAATATAATTAAGATAAGCGACGGTTTCGCTTGGTAATAAACGAAATTAAGTTATAAGAACGGTAAAAACTTAAAATTTATACAATATTCAGGTGGTGCTATAATAGCCTTTTGAAAGTTGGAAGTGATTTTGATTATTTGATTTCTTTAGTTCAGTCCCTTCATATATGACAGTCCTTTTACCATAGTTTGTCCTAGGTGCTCTTAAAATTATGTGGTTAGCCTGCCTCGTCATACGCTTTTGAATTTGTATTTTTTTTTTAAATGTTATTTGAGTATCTGTTTTAGTATAGTTCTTATCTTTATGTTTATTCTGTGCTGAAATAGTTTCCTGCGCAATATTTCAACATCTGTCTAGTTTTTACCCAACAATGGCGAGGTTGACTTTCAGTGTTAATTAGATGTGGCTGATTATTACTATTTTTAGAGCTGCAATTATCAGACATCAGCAACTCGATTACTGGGCCCTACTAACTGGTTATTCCAGTTGTCAGATTGTCGAGCTTCTGGATACTCGTAACCCCTGTCATCGGTATGACAACCGTAACTGACAGTTAAACGTGCTCTCCAATCTCCAAGAGACGATCTTTATCTTGAAAATTTAAGAACGGTCACTCATGAACAAGCCAAATAACTCAATCCGCTGCGAGTTGTTGTAAAGTTAACTAAGTTTTATCGATCTTCATAGTCATAATAACTTCAATAAGTTTCCGAATATCTTCGATTATGTTATTCACAGCTACCCATGCTTATTCAAATGATAGCATGTCAAAAGGGATTTATAGTTCGCACTCTACTTCATTCAATCCTATTGACTATTCATAAGAGAAATTTACAATCGGTTCAACATTGTGACACATTGTTAGACAATATGCTAGTAAAAGCGTTTTGTCGTTGCAACAGGCGACTAATACTCGTAATGCAATTGTAATGTGACATGTTAGTCGTATTGAACTGTCTCGTTTGATTACGAAAACTTAAATTATAATAAATCTAACTATGCAACATGGTGTTTTATCCGTGAGAGTGCTGACTGTGACCGTCAACAATCAAAATGAGTCAGCCAGAAAGATGCTGCTGTTAGTGATTAAATAACACCAAAGAGAGTAACGGTAAGTAGAGTAACGTTTAGAACGACCCATTGAAAAGAGCAGATTTGAGTAACTACTACCCTAATTTTGAGAGACAGCTAAATAGTTCTCAAAGCAAGACTATGCCAAGCAGTAAACGGTATATCATAAAAGGCAGATGTTGATCGGTCTCAAAACTTAAACAAACATGGTCATTGCAACGCAAAATGACTGAACAAAATTATCGTGGGTAAAAGCGATCCGGCAATGTATGGAAATATTTTCGAGTGGAGTGCCGGCTGTTGCAATAATTTGCTATAATGGCGCCTCTAGTTACGCGCCATTACGTATCGTATTGATGTGGTCAGTAGTCGGTGGTCGATGTCGTATGTGTAATGTTGAATAATTCTTGCTCTAGTTAAGTTGTTATAATTTATGACGTCTTAAACTATCAGTCTCATTCTTCCCGACGTGCTGATTGGCCTTTTCTTCCTTTTCATTATCTACTGTTGGCTTTAATCACCTCGTAATATTTCCATAAGTTTTTAACTGTCCCCATCTAAAGCGATGATTAGACCTTTCTCTCCCTCTCCATCGTCTTTAACATGTATATTGACAATATTACCAGGCATTATACCTAAACCCACTATTGATTTTTCTTTTAGATCTTTAAGACAATGTTCAGTATATTTGAAAGTCTCCTTCAGACCATCATGATAATTTGTGAATGAATTATGCATGACTATGCAACAGTATAGTATGTATATATAGTATTTCTAAATAACCTATCAAAAAATGTTATTTTACTAATCTATCATCTGTTAGGTCAAAAGATCTTTACAAGTACAGTGTAAAGGCTTTTATTAAATAGGTAATAATTGCTTCATTTACACGATTGTTTCCAATAACGGCATGTTGATGCGAGCCATATATGGCGCTAGCATGTTGCTTGACAGGTATCCATTGTCTTTACGATTCCTATTTCCTACTGTGGATTCTTAAAGGTTCTTATCGGAGACATCAATGTTTCTAATATAAGTTTGTTTACTGTATTCTCAATTTTTTTATTGCGCCTTATATTGTGAAGAGTATATTTTACCATCTTTATCTACTACTATAATTACATTATTGTTTGTTTTCATACTATGTTATGTGTTATTATTTAACTGTTTAAATCGTACACGTGTTATGATCGTTAAGAGTGTATTCCTTGAACTAATGTCAATAAGTATATGTCGCATAAATTGATCATTAACTTCTTATTACGTATGATTACATGTCTAGTTGTCTGTCCATATATGTGATGTTTTCCTGCACATCTATCACCACCAAGTCTACACTGTTTTTCTATCTATATTCTAGATTATGCACTACAGCGCATGGCTGTTACATTCTGCCGTAATCACTATGTAGCTGATCGAATTTGGAAAGTGCCGCTAACATTACAAGCAAATGGGACACGTTATCAAGTTACTTATGTGTCCACATGTTGCCTTCACGTGTGGTGATGTTTTAATATACGCGCACTCAGCTTCTCTGCCACCTTTGCAAACTACATAATTATATTCAACTAGCTTTTGCCTGTGATTTCGTCTGCGTAGCATAAGTACTTCGAATTGCCTATTTTTTATATCGCGCAATTCTATTGTGGGCAGCCTTACTATTGGTTCACCATACAAAGTTTCGACCCTCCCGTCTCCCCCTTCCACCCACATAAGGATAGTTTCCGGGATAAAAACTATCCTATGTCCTTCCCAGGGTCTCAAACTATCTGCAATCAGAGATGCAGGCTGCCACCTAGTTCGGATGCAGAAAGTTCTATATGTACAAACTTCTAGCCGTAAATTTTATTTTTTATGTAATATGTGTATCTTTGTTGAATAAATATTATTTGATATTAATTGATTTGATAGCAAATTTCATTTAGATCGGTTCAGTGGTTTAAGCGTGAACAGATAACAGACAGATAGAGTTACTTTCGCATTTATTATATTAGTATGGATTTTTCCACTACTTTGTGCCGAGAGAAAAAGAAGACTGTTTACCTTTATGCTCTTCCAGATTTATATAATTTTCTTTATTAATTGTTTTATGCATAAATAAATAAATAAGACTACGCCAAGCATCGCCCTACTCTAAGTTGAATGAGTCTTTGTTTTCTCTTATTAGAGAACATCGATCTACGCAGCAGCCCTGTGTTTATATATTCCTTATTTTCATCCATACTTGAATGAATGATCATGTGGCAATAATTCGCCATTAGCGTCTAGTTACGTATGATTACATGTCTGCTTGTCCGTGTTGTGGTTTCCTGTAAAGTGTAGATCAAGTGTGAGACACGACCACCTTGTAAGCAAGTATGTGCGGTTTGAAATGCAATTCTAGCATATATTTTATTATTGTCGCGATCGTATTTTCTACAGCTTGGTGAAAAGGCAGATTAAATGAGATTTTTTTGACAAGATATTTGAAAACGTTCCTAGATAATTTTCGGGATGTATTATAGACAAAAATTTTCTTTGTTTAGTATTTTTATGCAGCAGTCAGTTTTGTTGTTTGTGGATTTTGTCTTTGAGTTTTGAGTTCAGTAAATAATCATCGTCGTTATCATTTAGACGTCCTCTGCTGAACATAGGCCACCCTCGAGTGTTGCCAAATTGGCCGGTCCCTTGCGTCTCACACCCAGTGGATTCCCGCAACCAATATCGGAGTATATTGTAAGAAATAAATGATTCATTTCCAATATTGTTTTTTCATTTAAATATCTTGTTAATATCATCGTTACATAAACAAAATCCTAAGTAAATAAGCTTTGAATCAATTTAAATGGCTTTGTTTTAGCATTCATTTGTATATTTATATTGTCCATATTTGTATTATCAACCTTATTTAGATGTTGCATTCCAAGATGCAGTTCTTTAACCTTTGTTTCTTCGTCTTCCGAACAAAGTGTTGTATCATCTACTGCTAAAGTTGGTTAAAGATCAATGTACCCATCTATATCACAAATAGTGAAAATAGTAAGTGAAAACGGAGCTGTTACATCATATGCAGGTACCCTGGTCCACCAGTTTGTGGTTTGCGGTCTTGGTTTCGTATTTCCTACTAAGAACTATTTCTAGTTCCAATTGGAATTAAATCGAATGGAACTGAGGATTGTTGCGACCCCAGATTAATTGGGGGCACGTGATCAGGATGTATTTGCGACGTGGTCATACATTCATGTAAAGATCGACGGAATTATCTGTAGATGGAGAAAAATATAACTTAATTTACACTTAAGGCATATACGATAATAGTTAAGTAAGATTAAGACCCGCTTGCGCCATCCTGGGTTATCTAAGTTAATAACTAACACGGGACCATTATCTATGACATCACATATTAAGTACTTATGACTTTTTCAAATTCATATGTACTTTCTAAGTTTATCTTGGACATCACAGGCAATGGTGAAGGAAAACATCGTGAGGAAAGCTGGACTTTTATTGTTAATATAAGTCTGAAATAACCAAGTCAGAGGCCTGTTGTTCCCAGAGGCGGCTTAATTAACTCTGACACCAGAGGTAGTCACATCCTCACTCGAAAAAGAAAGAAAGGATTAAGATTTTGGCGTAAGTGGGTCTCAGAGAAATAAAAAATAAAATGTTCCTATTTAATAGCCTATTTCGAAAAAAAAAATAAGTTAAATTTACACGATCGAAATCGAAGGGCTACAGCCAATTAGTTGTTTTAAACATGCACTTGTTAACAGCATCCATGTTTTAATTGCAATCCCAATTTGTAGGTAATTTCATCCGTTCGTGATTCGATTACCTATAAATATTGATACTGGCATGCAATACACACCAAGTTGCTAATAAACGGTACATCACTATTAATAAAAACAATTTAAAGTTTGATTGAAACCTCTTTACATCACATGTGTTTGCAACAGAAGGTTTTACATATTACGTGTTTTGAGATAATCGTCACTCATGCCAGTAACCTCTAACCCGACCTACTAGCATGGGTGTTCTAAAAACTTATATTTTTCAAAGGAAAAACACATTGTGTTTTGCAAGCGTGTCTCGGGTCGTAGAGAAAGTCGGGTCGGTTGACACTGGGGTAAGTTGTGACAGCGTGACAGGACTTATTTGAGTAAATAATGGCGGTGGCGAAATGGTACGTGGTTTGATTTGATGTGTTAAGATGTTTGTGCTGAAGCTTGGTCTGTAATTGCAACATTAATGTGATGTACTGGAAATGCGCATATATAATTGTTACACATTTATTAGCAAACCGGCAAGGCTGCTCTGGGTGCATCAGCTGCGTAGAAATTTACCTCCTCGTGAAGCCAATTACATCACTATCCCTTTTCTGCTGGGTCTCAGGCCTTCTCTTTGAGAGATTGAGTGGGCGTTAATCTTCTATGCGGGTCTCGTTATTCCTTCATATGGGTCTAGAGTGTTTGTGCACTTAATCGAAAATTTTAGCATCCAAGCTTAACAGATGGAATATTTTAACGCGGTTCCGCTTTTTCTGAAGGTATCATTTTATGGATAAGAATGGTATCATTTTTTATACACACATAGCACAGAATGCCATGACAGTTTCTTTTTAGATTATTATATAACATTCTATTTCATTGTAGGCACATTAATTATATTACGATATAAGTAGTGAACTCATAAAAATAAATATTTCCGCACTACAAATGGGGAGAAAGGGAATTAAACGTAGGCGGTGTCTTTTGACTGAGATTTCCCAATACGATATTGACAAATCTTTACATGTTGTGCGCGTGAGTTCCACAAAGTTGGTATGCGATACGGATGTACATCTATGTTTGCGTTGTTTTTTTGAATTATTGTCAAGGTAATGTCGGTAAGGGTTGTTATGTTGAGTTAGGTATAAAGTGATTTTATTTTTATTAAGGTCTTTTTTTGCCCCACTGGAGGGCAAAGGGTGGAGAGAAGGGATTCCGTTTTTACGTTTTTCCCGGTGGAAATCTGAATGTCTGTTCTTTGGAAAATCTATCTTTACCAAATCTGATTCCATTTTAATGTTCTGGAACTAAGAATACTACACTTACTTATTTCACCCTGAAATCAGTTATCATAGCTTGAGGTACAAATCTAGATCCAACACACATTAGTAAACAGCAAGTATTATACACTTGGTGAGACATCCAAAACTAATCCCATCTAGAGAAAGCTACTAGAGAACTTGACCAAAAAAGTTGAAATTGACCGCATTATCTAGTAACCTTCCTACGCTATAATGATATGCATCTTTATGTCCATTATGACATAAGTCACATAACTATGTGTGTTTACGCTTTGGATATGAAATCTTTTTCTTCTAAATGATGAACATTATGCCATACGGATGACAGTTACTGATGATTTGTAGTGATTTGATAAGCGACAGGTTAAAGGTGGTCATGCAAATATTTTTGAGTGTTTGTATTTCAAAATGTTAGGTTAAGATCTTACAGGCACTAGGTTATATTGCACCATGGTTCAAAATCTTACATGTACCACTATCATTTATTTAAATGCCATAATAAATTAATTTAATAGTATAGTTTTACTAAGATTACTCGTATCTGTGATTTACAGTGTAAAAATGAAGAAATGTAAACTGAAATAAATTGTCCATATAAGGCTAGTGGTCAACTTGGGACCTGGAGCTAGGTCAGGATTTTTGGAGGACAGTCTTTAATAAGAGGATACACGAATAGTGTGGTGCCGGCCCAGAAGGAGGCCGCCGAGCAGGGCCTTGAGAGTGCCGATCCCGCTCGAAAAAGAAGGCGTCGGAGAGGCAACTCCCTCTATACCTAAAACGCCGAGACTCCGCCATCAAATGAAACACCTAGGCGGCCAGCCGCTAGAGCATAATAGCGCACGGATTCTGATATTAATTATCTACGTATCAAAAATACCAGCAAGAAAAGTGACGCGATTGGCTGTTGATACAGCTATCGCGCATTTGAGCATTTATCACATTGATTGTTTGTTCCAGAAAAGCTTAAGCCCATAAATCTATAAGCATACTTAGATGCAATCAATAACCTACCTCTTTCATTAACTCATCTATTAACCCCTGAACTGTTTTGATAACCACACCATTAAACTCATTGACCCTCCTTCTTCAACCTTCGTTCAACACCAAAATGCCAGTGAGATTGACGGTTCAAATCAATAATAACAATTAGTGTCAGATGTAACAATGACTTGAGGAATTCCTACGATTTGAATTGATGGATTATTTGTTTAAAATAGTGATAGCGTAATGAGAGT
This sequence comes from Orthosia gracilis, assembly GCA_947562075.1. Lineage (NCBI taxonomy): Eukaryota > Metazoa > Arthropoda > Insecta > Lepidoptera > Noctuidae > Orthosia > Orthosia gracilis. The sequence continues at coordinate 7,210,861 of OX387270.1, read as the reverse complement.
CGTAGCTATAAGAGCTTGCGTAAGTGCTTTCAATTGGTTTACACTGGCTCGAGTCTTTTAATTTTATTAAGGCCGCCACAGGAAAGTTTGTTTAAAGCATAAGACAGGCGCTTGGCTCGTAGGTTGTTCTACGAGAGGCCAGTGCACTAAAAATAATTTCCATTGTTTTATTTCCAGTTGCTGTGCGAATGAGAAGCTCAGGATCGGTCGATGGGGCAGCGCTCGGCTAAGAATTTTGTTCAGCTATGGCCATCGGCTGAAATGATGATAATATACAGCTACAGTTATAACATTTTCTGGTTCAAATTCACAACATACAATATAAAATCACTTCACAGTTCGAACAAAGCTTGTTAAAAAAAGATTTGTAGGGTAAATAATTATAATTAATGACTTTGGAAAAGCTTTGATTGTGCTTTTGAAAATTCCAAATGAACTATATTCTAGATTAATATTTTGTACTAAAAACACTTCGATAATTTAAAAAAATACTTTTGAAAACATAAATAAACTGATTTTACTTGCACAATAACGAAATCAAAACATCATGATTCACTATTGACATACCGAATATGCCAATTCCATATTTAAATACGATTGATGAAATCATGGAGTGCAGTGAACCAAGGCAGGGTCGCTCATTCTCGGGTCATCCAATGATCATGATTTGACCTTACACGTCCGAATAATATAGAGACCGTAAAATAAACTATTACTAAACGTATAATCATAAACATAAATATTGGTTTGTAGTACGAACGGTTTTTTTTGTTTTTAATTTGGGGCAAAGGTCGATAGACGTTCGGCTTAGTCATAGCTTGGTGGAATCTCCACTTGGAAATATAGAACCTTTTTGTTTTACATAGAAACTTTTTTCTGTGAGGAAAATACATTGTTATTTTTTGTGTGCTCGTTATTTTTAAAATGTGTTGATTTTTTGCAGTGTTTTTAGTCATTTAGAAGTGTCTTTTAACTGTTATTCTTCTTTGAAACATATTATTTTTAATAAAATTATGAGAGTGGTTCGACTTTGCGTAAAAATAGAAAAACTATCTAGAAGAAAAATTTGACAGTCCCCATGAACTGCCGACAGAAGTGAAATCTCTGGTCCTGTTTAATATTAGCGGCCAGTTTTAAGTTTTCACTGGCGCAAAACGTCACATTAGCGTACTGGTGACGCGGTCACAAAAGTTTTTCCCTAAAAAAACTTGCTCAACGCGATTAAAGACATTTTCTCTTCAAAACTTTTAAAAGCTTGAATACAGCAAAGAGCAGTAGTAAATTATTATAAATTGTATTCATTCATTGCCATGATTAATCAACAAAAGTCCGTGTTAACATGCAGCTTAACCGTCGAGTCTGATATAACACAAGTGCTTTAATGTGATCATAACAAAAGGGGCTCCATCTTGTTTCGTGCACTGTTCCTATAAATCAAGATTTATGGATGTTCAACCGTTGCCAATTTAATAAAGAATTCAAATTACTGTTGCGTAATAATTAACTTTACAGTACCATATTTGAGAATACAGGGCACACGCAATATTTTGGTGTAGAATGATTAAATTGCCCCGATTATTACCTCGTGGGTTATGGATAAAAGAAGATTGTAACATCTTTTTACATTTTGTAAGTTATAAACACGAGCATTGCATTATAAGTTTGAAATCGCCTTGAGTAAGCCTCTGCCTTTTCTGCATGAGAAGAGGCCTTAGTCCTGCAGTGGGACAGTTGCAGGCTGGTATTATTATTAGCATAGCCAAGTGCATTATTAAAAATGTTAATTATTTGCAGTTGTTAGCGAATTATTGTGATTCACGCAATACTATACGTGTTCTTTATAAATATATTGCTTTTATTTATGATTTATTGATGGAATCTTTTCTAGTACTGTAATTCTTTATTTACTGTTTTATTGCCGTATTTATTACGATTGTTATTTTCACTAAAGTCACCGCGATTTAACGAAAAAATAAAAATCGTTAACACCTGTCTACCAATGTATTCCAATATTTCAAAACGAAACGAAAAAAAATTTAAGGCAGTGTCGCTAACACGATCAAACAAACGTATCGCGGTAAGGGACGTTCTTGACACTATTACATGGCGCGTGGACCGATTTACATGATTCAAACGGACAAAATGGTTCTACGCCTACACCTCTCTGTCATTTGAGACCAAAATTATCAAAATGCCTCCATAAACAAAAAATCATGTTTTCAAGTTACCTAATTATATTTTTTGGTACATGTCGGATCAATGACTTTTATTCTTATTAACCGACTTCCCAAAAAGGAGGAGGTTCTCAATTCGAACGCTTATGTTTTATTCTTTGTATAACTTCGTCATATATGTATAAACGGATTTGCTAAATTACTTTTTCGTTCAAACGAAATGGTCCTATTTAATTTTGGTAAAAATCTGATAAAAAAAACTTCAGAGATATTCAACACACCTCTTCAATACATGAAGGCAGATCTCTCGGGATTGCTGCATTCACATGTCTATTTATTGTTTACATAATTTCATAACATATCATCACGCCAGTACGCTATAAGCGGGTAGGCAGATGTGTACAGTTCACCCTGGTACACTCTCATTCCACCGGTTATGATCAAGCAAGTTACATGTTATTCGGGCAAACTACTCTGATATCACTGTGGGCATTAAAGGTACCTTACTATATACTTGTCCATTATGTACCTACCACAAAAAAATGAAATAAAAAACTTTTTTACAAAAAATACAACCAACTGCCAATAAAAACACTACAAAGTGAATATGTAAAAAAATAGTATTTTATGCAGTTGGCTGTGTTTTTTTTGGAAAAAAGTTTTTTGTTATATGGCGGTGACTTTAAGTAATTATATAACTTAGATATATTTAACTTAGATTAAGAAAAGAAAATAAATGTTATAAACAAATGTATAATTATTAATGTACTATTACAATATGCTGCCTACACGATTTATGCTTACCTTACCGTTACAGAACATGATCATTGTATTTTTTTACAATAGTTTCTCTTTGTTTTACCATTAAAATTAAGTCATTATAAGACGGATAGACAGATATACGAGTAAAAAATAGAATATAGTCTTTGTTTGATGTGTACACCATAAATACTTAATGAATAAGAATTATAATTATATAAGATTATTATTATTGTTATTAAAAACTTCATGCAACATAAAAGTGCGTAGGCGGACTTAACACTTGAGAAGATAGCAATTAAACAAATAGCTAAACGTCATTTTACAGTTAATTATTACACGCTTTGTACACCCAGTAAGGCAGTAATATCCTTTACAATAAAATTTATAGTAATACTTATATTTTTACATTTCCGCATTAAACATTACCATAATATCGCAATAAATACCTAAAATGACTAGATTACAGCTGTAATGTCATGGAATTTCTACAACACTAGTGCGTAACGACTTCCCTTTGCAAATGTCATTACGCTATCATGTTTTGCTGACAGCCCGAGGTAAGTAAATTACCTTAACATTGTTTCCTTCATTTATCTAATGGTCATCAGTTATCAATATGCGTATATTATTGAAAAATAATGCTATTGTGTTTTTAATATTAATAAAATAAATGCAGTAATATATGTTTCGTTATTTGTGATTAGTTTCGTCAGAATATTCTGAGAGATCTGTAGATGTCAATAAAATCTTAGTCTGGTAGTAAAATAAAAAAAATCCTTTCGTCAATTAAATCATCATCATATAATATCATTTGTCATCTTTGTTGAATTTAAAATATTATTTTCCATTAGTAATGCTGACACTTAAAGCAACAAAATCATACATACAAATTACATACCCAAGAAAGCTTTTCATAAGCGAATGTTTATATTTCAAACGAGATAATTCAATTCAGTATTCATCCACACGTCAAAACGAGTATTCTCATCAACTCTCAAGCGAAGCAAGACGTCAAAGCATTGAAAGCACTTGTGCAAGTGACTGTACGTTTCACATCTGTACTCGTCTATACAACCATTACTATGTGGAGCGTGACATCGATTTTGTGCACACGCGTACTCCGGTTATGTGACAAATGACAACATGTGTTATGTGCGTGACGGTACTGACTGACATTTATGTAAAGCGCGGATTTGTGCACGTTAGTGATTTTAATAGTGTTTGTTGCATAGCTCTCACCAAACTTCTGGGCCGCCATGAAGTAGGCTAACCGCATGCGCGAGGCACGAAACGGTGCTGTTTTTGTATGAGATTTATTACTACGCAGCCATTGTAGCCAACTTCAGGGCGGCCAAGAAGTTTGGAGAGAACTATACTTATTGAATTTTTTACAAACATTTGGGTGAACTGCTACATTGGCGTAAACATAAGTTGATGGATAGGGATGCAAATGATGAAAATTATTATAGGTTCTTTTAGAGTACGCAATAGATTTTAATAGAGGGAGCGTTGGCAGCTAGCATTTTCAGAGCGAAGAGTTGATAGCTGTGTAGGTACGGCTTGTTGTAGGAACACCAAGAATATATCTGAAAAGTTTCGGATGCAGGCTCTTTTGTCAGGGGTCTACTTTCACAGTTCTAAAAAGGCCACTTATTGTGGCTTATTGTGTGTTCATTTTCATTTGGTCCACTGCTGGAAATAGACCTCCTCTAAGTGTCGCCACCTCGATCGATCCTGTGCGTCTCGCATGCAGCGAATTCCCGCAGCCCTAACAAGGTCATCACTCCAACTAGATCAAGCCTTCCATCGCTGCGTCTGCCGGTACGCGGTCGCCACTCCAGAGCTTTTCGGCCTCATTAACCATCCGTTCTGCGAATAATGTGCCCTGCCCACTACCACTTAAGTTTCATTTCATTGGACCTCATTTCTGACGAAGAAATTACGGACTTTCCTAAATCTTTTACCTGTCTTAACGACTTTTAAAAATGGTCCAATTCGGCGTTTTAACGTAAAGATGAGTGGATCGTGTGAGGAGTAATTCAGAAAGAAAACTGATCCAGTGAAAGCATGACGTTGATAGGACGGTATGGAAGACGGAAAGGTGTTGCGTAGATTCCAAGTAGCATGGGACAAGGGCAGGAAGGGATGATGACATCTCCACTCTTTTTCTTGTGTCCCGTTAGTCCCATTTGCATATGTCATGTATTTACGTAAACTTAGGTGACTATTAGTGTTGAAATAGCGCACTAATGCAGGCGTGAGACTTAGGACATGTGTGTTGGCTTGTTATGTGCACGTCTTTAGGAGATTAGTGACACTTTTCACAGAGATTTCTGTTAGCACTGCGTAACGCAATGTTTTGTCTTAGAAAAGGCAATACTAATTATTTTTTATGAAGAAATGTTACGAAGTTGCGCTGGAGTTTTGCTGAAACCGTGAAAAGTAGTTTTGAAATGACGAAATCTTAGAGGAACTGTGTAGTCAGCTAAGATTCTTTTTATTCTAGAATTCCTTAAGTATCTCTCTTTGAAACATTTTAGTCGTCAATGACCCACAAACCCGCTCAAATGAAACATAAGGTGTTATTTCGCCTATTTATATTGTTTCACAACTGGGCAAAGATCTCTCCCAAGTTCCTCCGGGAAATCTTCTCCCACGCCAACTCGAACCAACCCGCACGGTACATTACGTCATAACCAAAATCATGTTATGACACGTCATTCAATGCTAAAGTTTAATATTACTTAACAACAGCTTACCTACGTAATTACCTTTCCTGATCCTATTATTCCTGCTTATCTCCTTTGTTCTATCCGACTAAATACAAGTCGTATAAAGTGTGGGCATAAAATCATCACGACATTTCAATGTCGCAATGTATCTAACATAAAGAAATACGGAACTCATAAGCATAAGTATGACGCACAAAATTACAACCATCTATTAAAAGCTTATGTTTGACTATTAATAATTTCGTTCCTTGTCAATTTAGTTATATATTGTTAGGCAATTATTAAACGGTAAGTGCAAACTATAATTATAAGTAAAATGTCTAACAAAGGGAAGCCGAAAATAATTATTATTCGGAAGCGAAAAACTCACAACAATTAATCATGTTTGTCGAAAAAAACTGCCCAGATAATTAGTTGCGTATATATCAATAACAGAACTATTCTGTGAATAAAACTGTTCACAATTACTTTTCTGTATCCGCGTTGTCAAAAAAGTAACGCGTTTAGAAATTCAACGTTTATAACGTTCGAGGAAACGTTCAACATATCACTGTATCGTTAACGCCTATCAATTTTACCGCGTCAGTAATTCTAAAAGATACACGCGAAAGTATTTCACCGTCCATCTATGCCATGTAAACTTTTTTTCTTTTGAATGGTACTGTCAATGAATTTACTTTAATAATAGTTAGATCGCTACAGTTGTACGTAGCGGCACAAAATAGAAAGTATACAGAAGGGCCAATCCCGCCGCCGTTTCAAAAATTTACAGATTCACTAAGGTTGCTACTATATAGATTCCGAATTTAAGTTACAAACTTATATACATCAATTCGTCTAAATATACATCATATCATGCTTACATGCCTTAGAGGGTAGACGGAGCATCGAATATCCATTAAATATCCTGACGCCACATACGACGAAGATTGGAGAGTAACAAAACATAACAATAGTGTAATAATGATCCCTATAAAAACATTAAAATATGAAAAGCACCAAGCTCGACAATAATATAAATGTGAAAAAAGGTTAGTAAAATCAAAAAACCCGACTGCTTAAGAAACGATCTAAAAATATGTACATACACAAGAAGAAAATTATGCTGTGCAGTCGGAGGAAACATATTAGTGAGCCGGATGACTTAAACCAAATTATTATGACAAGTTTCATAGCCTTTCCAATTTTGTCTATGGACTTAAAATAATTTATTATTTTTATAGATATTGAATTTCTAACTTGTCACCTTGAAAAATTGTATGGCCTTTCTAACTTAAAAATTAATGAAAGAACGTATTTAAATAATTTATTTAAAGTATATTCGGTCGGTAATAATTAATAAAGGTAACCCAGCCAATGCAACCTCGTTACAGTACTTATGTATAAATGACGTGACAAACGCTCACACAAAGCACTCGTGACAGCCGCGACTGAGCTCGGTCCAATATTGCCCAATATTCCCTGTAAAATCGCAATGTCAATGTGTGTGTGCAAAATGACGCTTTGTTCGTAGTGGCCTCTCTGTCTGCGGCGCGCCGCCGCCTACGTGCTTTGTGGTAACGGTAATGTAGTTCATACCATAGAGTACTTAAAACAGCTACAGAATTAAATGTATATACCTATAGAACTATTTGAATCTATATCCTTTTACCGAATAGGAGGAAGGGACGTCCATACATGCAATGAAAAAAAAATAAAAAGTATTTAATGCCTGCTGGTTTGCTATTTTATGGCATAAAAAAGTCAAAGACAATTGTCTTTTAAGTTGTGATTGGTCTGCTATTAAACTAGGGTTTTGTAGACGAGGCAGTCTTTCCATATATGAAAATTACTCTGCATTTGGAAGCCTAATCAGAATATTATCGCATTTATTCACCAAGCTACACTCAAAAGGCATTAGCGTAAGACCTACCTCAAGGAGCCTTTTCACAGCATTCCAGCCCCGATAAGATCGACCGCGAAGGTCATTCGGCCAGCAAAACCGGGTTATTATCGATTCGGGTTCGATTCGCATTCCGAATAATTTTGTGGGTGTAAATCCGTACCTTGCTGATGAAAGTGGTTTTTAAAAGGATGTCTGACGTCTATCTTATCGCGGGCATTAATACAAAAGGTATTCATTTTAGAGATACGTGATTTTGTTTAAGTGTTTTGGGCTTACAGATGTCTTATCATTTTATTGAATGGATGGATGGATAACGCGGATGTAGAAGAATACCTTTTCGCGTCGGTGTCTAAGACACCCTGTGTACCTTTTAGTTTAGTGTATAGAACCGTTGCATTTGTATTTTACAAACCGTACCAATACACATTTGTCGAGAGAAACTGTATTCTAGTGCAGGATCCAGTGTCACATCTTAATACTGTAACACTCTTTAGGAAACAATAAACAATTTATTATTTATCTAAATGTATTAATCGAGACATTTTTTTATAGTCTGACTCGCGCTTGACCACTATCTCACCTGATGGTAAGCGATGATGAGTATGACGGTGAAGCACGCTTGCCTAGAAATAACCTATTCACTCTTGACTTACAGACCCCTCGATTGTAGCTAACGGGAAACACAGACTCTGGCAGGGAATTCCACTTCTTAGCTGTCCTCATAATAATAATCAATTTACAATACTGCCTTGTTCGTCTAGTGGTCGAAAACGTTACTGCTGATGAGGCCCTGGGTTCGATGCCCGAGTCGGACAAAGTTTTATTGGGTTTATCAACCTGAAGTAGCTAGTTAGCTAAATAGCAGCCCAGGGTCTGGAGTTGTGCCTCGTGGATGGCAATATGGTCGCCCTCTACTACATGGGTCCTCAGATCAAATAAAAAGTCAAGATGGAACGTTGCAAACAACAAGGTGAAGCCGGTTAAAACTACGCCTTGCCGTATACGTACACAATTACACGCACACACGTACAACGAAACTACGCCTTAGCGTCAGTCGAGCTCTCAGATCAAATAATAAAGCTCGATTGACAAGTTAAGGCGTAGTTTCATTGTACGTGAAATGTGTATGTTTACGGCAAGGCGTGCTTTTAACCGGCTTCACCTTGTTGTTTGCAACGTTCCATCTTGACTTTTTATTTGATCTGAGCATGGGTCTTAAAAATAACTGGTGAAATGTGTGTGTTGGTACTATATGAGCAGGTGCACCTCGGTCTAACCCATCGGGGAATATAGGCGAGAATTAAAAATAAAATTAGAATTAAAGTGACATAACTTGTCTCTTCAACTACAATTTTATTAATGTATAGTTCTTGCCAAACTTCTTGGCCACCCTGAATTTGGCTATTACTGCGCAGTAATAAATCTCATACAAAAACAGCACCGATCCGTGCCTTGCGCATTGGAAAGCCAACTTCAGGGCGGCTCCGAAGTAACTTCAAATAATGAGGAATAAGAATATCCCTGTCGAACGGAAGGTAACTTTTCCAACCAATAATAAAACAAAATTACACTAAATTACAGTCACATTTAACTGCATACTATAAAACACTGCTTTCTCAGCTGCTTACGTTTTCTAACAATGTAAATAAAGTTCTACATTTTTTTATTAGGTAATCTACTTGATATTACATTATAACTACCTGCAGCAATACAGTACTAATTTATAATGCCCGGACAAAAGGAAGTCCTGGAAAAACTATCTTGGTTTTTAAGTAGTATTGTGGTCTGGATTTGTGCCCGTTTGATGGGTATTAAAAGAAAGAGAGAATGAAAACATTTATTTTCCCTAAAAATGTTACAACATAAACAAAACACAAGATAGTTTTAAATCATAATATTTTCAATATGGCAAAAGGAGCGGGCTCATCCGATGCTACCAGTGTGCAGCATGGCTACTACGCTGGTCAACTCTGATTTCCAGCCCACCCCCATTCTCACAGCTCTTATGATAATAAGTCACTTAATAAATACCTAACCCACCCTTAAAAAATATCCTTAACGACATTAAATACTGAATTATACATACACACAATTATATCAACATTTACAATAACTATTAGATCAATAAAATGCCAATTAATTTAAAAATACCAAAAATAATGAAATAACAAATCAATTACGCATACTATTACGATTAAACATAATATGAAGTACAGAATATCGTTTGTAACCCTGCTGAATGAGACATAGTATATGCGGAGACATGGTAGCAGTATCTTAAGCATTTGAGACTTATTTGCGAAGTATTATTGTTAAAACTCTCGCCTTGAAGCTAGGCCTCCTATTGGGTCTTTCTCTTAATTCACATCTCAAAGATTATTTAAACAGATCATTTCAAATTGACGCCAATAGATGGCGCGGTTTTAAATTTCTGAGGAATTCCACTCGATTGTTTAAATTTGTATTGATTGACACATTATGGTGCAATGTAACTGTAAAAACGTGAAACAAATCTTCAATGTATTTATGGAAAAACATATTCACGAACCGAGTAAACCCTGTTTCTTGCAAGTCGCTGCTAACACCCTCTATCAATCGCCATGGAACGGAACCGAACGCGATCGATGTACAATAAATAAGCTGTTTAATCAGACGAAAAACGCTAGTTACGTCGGCACGGTTTCTTTGTATGAGATGAGGCATCTGTATGCTAGTATTATATTATCTGTGGTTATGTCCTCAGTTAGACTTCTGCCTTACTCTCCAGTGAAAAAAGGCGTAATAATACATTAAATTAATTTCCCGTCAACAAAATATCAACACAATCCACAAAGTAAACATCACACTTAGACTAATTTCCCTTTCTAGGTCGTCGATGAGTCAGTGAGGCGCAAGCCTCAATATTTTTCCGCGCGACTTCGCTTCTATTACGTAACGTAAACGCGCTGAGGTAACGTTTACGTTTACAACTTTACTATGTCATTACCCGACTATCTCAGACGTTTTGTTACTCGATTAGGGTCGTGCTATGTTGCGTGCGGGCTTGCGGATATTGTGTGTTAAAAATTGTTAAAGTGTGTTATTTTTAAAATGGAATGCTTTTAGTGATGAATTGAAGATTTTATTGAGGAACGATGTTAGTGATTATTTCGTTATGACATTTTTTTGCTCGATGGACGGACTGCGTAAAAAAATGATAGAGAGGAGGTGACTACTGAATGAGATGGCGAGAGATGAATGTTAGAAACAGGTGTACGCGGACCCTTAATAAATTGGGATAAGGACAATGATACTGATAATACTTTAAGATTAGATACAGTAAAATAAAACTTTGACGTTCAACAAGTGCTGGCTCTCAGCCTAATTGAATAAATGATTTTCGATTTGTTTGCTTTCATTTGATTTTAAACAGCACTGGAATTAAGTAATAGAATAAATGGAATTAAGTTATTAGAGTATGAATAAATGACAACTAAAATTAAACTAAACGTGCCTCGAAGCTAAATAGCACTCGTTAAACGAACGATCGGTATCGTATATTTCTTTGGTACATCTCTAATTCACCTTAATTATAAGCTATCTTCTTAAATTGATACGTGGTCAATGTGTTACTTAAGCCGTAATTTCTCAGACATCTTTATTACAGTCTATAACTCCATACAATGACGCTACATAATATCTATTCGTGCTTCTAATTCAGAACTCACAGTAACGTTCTAAGTGATCTTAATCTTATAAGCTGACACGAATGTTTTCATTTATAGTGTTACTCTATCGATTAATTAATCTAATTAGGATTTTTTATTCCCTTCAGTTCTTGCAAAATTGCTGTTCGAATTTTCAAAACGTTAATATTCTTCTTCTACCATTAATTTACAACAAATTTTCTATAGTTTGTAGTTTCAGCATGGCAATATTGCCTTTTTCCTAATTTCCCGAACCCGAACAATAAACAATATCGTTTGTTCATTGTTTAAAACTTTTTAACAAAAATATTAAACCGATTTCCAAAAAAACTCTACAAAGCGAAAAATTACTTTATTTTCAGAATAGGTACCAAGACACCGACTTCGGAAAAGAAAGTATTATTTTTTTTGGAAGTAACTTATGTTTTTTGTTAAAAACTTTTTTTGTAAAAATGTTTTTATTTTTCACGTTTTTAATGGTAGTACATATTTATAATGCCCACAGTTTTGCCAGCATAGACTATTCATTCATATTCTTTATTGTACAAAAAACAAACATATACAAATACAGTAGGACAGCTTATGTACAAAGGCGATGTTAACCCATAATCACCCGAATAAAATGACACTTGTACATAACCGGTGAGATTAGAGTGCACCAGGGTGAACTGTACACATCTGCGTACCCCTTTAGAGCGTACCGGCGTGATATTATGTTATGAAATGGTGTAAACAATAAACATACATGCAATTGCAGCAATCCCTAGAGATTTGCCGTCATGTATTGAAGATTTCTGTTGTATATCTAAGAAGTTATTCATCAGATCTTTTCCAAATTTAAATGGGACTACATGAGAAGCACAAGCTTTTAAATAAAAAAAAAAGAATCATCAATATCGGTTGATCAAGTAAAAAGTTCTGATATAACGCACATAAAAAATACAGTCGAATTGAGGAACCTCCTTCTTTTTGAAAAGGATAAAAAAAAATCTCTTCATTTATTTTCCTTTTCAGAAAATAAACACATATTAGGATTAAGGTTATTCTAAAACGCAAAAAATATAGTTAAACATTTTGTATAAGTATCGATTTCGTATCTACAGAATCGGGTCAGTATTTATTGATGAACGTCAAGTTTGATCTTCAAGTGAATAATGTCGGATGCACCAATAAGTCATAACATTAATTTTATTACTAGTACTGTTACAGTACACACTGATTTAGCTTTATCTAACAACAATGCGGCTAACGATGCCTATAATATTGACGACTCTGTGTATTATCCCATCATTGGCTTTAGAGAGGTCCAGGGCTCAAGGATGAACGCTTGGAACTAAATATATTGTGTCGCTATTCAACGTGACTGTGTAAATAATAGTCTTTATGTACTGTGAAGTAGCACGTTTTGTTATTCTAATATATTATGGCTGCATGATTGCATAGGATGCAACTTTTGGAGTTAATATCCTCACGAAAAACAAACTTAGATATTATTTTGAATGAATAAATCAACGCCCTCGATGTTCCCACGCCTTCCTGATGTTCACATTGAGATTTGAAAATTTATTTTATAAAGGACTTTGGTTGTTGTTCTTGTATTTCAATATGCCAATGATTTATTAAAGCCGAATATCTTCTTGCCATAATTTAATTCTAGTGATTTATTCGAGCAAAATCTTCTTGTTATTGGAAAATTGAATGAATAAAACGTGATTTAGCACTTGTAATAAACTTACTGGAGACGTTATAAGAATCTCATAATGAACTCGAAGTTAAGCCAGTTTTGATCAATAAAAATAAATTCATTGCCACTCATGCACATTCAGTTGCTCTCGTCTGTATTGACTCTAAACAGGAACTGTAGAAAGTAGACCAACGAGTTGCATTATCAAAAAGACGTCTACAGAGGGTTAAATCATCACCAGTAATCCAGTCACGACTTCTTTCAGATATTTCGAAAGCTTATGAAGATGATACAATATCCCATAGTACAAAGGTAGAAAGTACAGTCGAACAAATTGATTGGTAGCCAGGCAACTACATTTATTTCCACAACATAGCACTATTATTTTCAACAGGCTTCAAAATAGTTGTAAAACTTGTAAATGAATTTATGTGGGGTTAATTTAAAAATATTTTACACATAAAAAAACATCTTAAAAAAACAAAAAGTGAAGATAACGTTAGTTTCGGAAGTCGGTGGCAGAAAAATAAACAGAACCAAAGACAAAAACATCTTTCTGTGCACATAAACGCAATTATTTTAGTTGGAATACATAGTCTTTTTTTATTAATTTATTATTTATTCAGATTAAGATCCATCGTGTTAGTAACACAATTTATAGACTATGTTAGTAAGTCAATATCACAATTTAATAATTTGACGAATTAAATATACAATAGTGATATTAAGGACACTCAATAAATTGAAGTTGCAATCTGCCTATATACCAAACTCTTTACTCGACTGTACTGCGAAGCTCCAAGCTCACTTCCCGATGACGTAATATAAGTAATCGATCTCATTTGTCAAATCATTAAGTCGTGTCTCTTCAATGTGGACTAATGAATTTTTGTGCAAGCAACAAGTAACACAGCTTATGTGAAGATTTTTATTGTTATGTTAAGATTACGTGGGCGTACGGCTCGGTATTGTGAATACGTTTGTCACTTCGTTGAGAAAGAGTGAAATGGAGCAAGTGATAGTTTAAGTTGTGATTTGGGTACAATGTTGACATTAAATGTGTTTGAATTAAGACTAGGGTATGTGTAGGTGGTGGTGTGGTGTTTGTGGTGTGGTGTTTGGTGGTTCGCATTATAGTGAGTTGCTGTTATTCTTATTCGTAACCTTTGATGTAAATACATAATATATATAGTTTTACATAGTTTCTCAACATTTTCACTAACTTCTATTCTTCTTCTGCTAAGCATAATTTACCAAGTTACATTTCCTGTACATATTGATAAATAGCAGAATCGTTTGAATCAGCTGATCGATGCTACATACATTCCTTAAGGGCCTTCCACCACTTTAGTGCCGTAAAAAGGTTACTTTCTAAAGCATACTCCATAGAAACGGCTAGGTTAAAAGATTTGAAAAAATGTATATTTATTTGTAATTCATGTATATTATTTTTTAAACAGGGTTTTTTCGTGTAACTAATAGATTTTCTTTAAAAAAATATTTTTACACAGGAAAGTTGATGGCTGAAATTTCTTCAAAACTGCAATAGCAATAAATCAAGTAATATTTTGCAAACATAACTGTTCAAGGAGGAGGTTCAGTATTGATATTTTGTATCCGAGCGGGCGCAAGGCTAGTACTGCGTTAACATTGGGGCATATATATCACCTTAAGGCGTATATGATCCCCAAAGTTAATGCGGCAATGGCCGTGCACCCGCTCGGTGCCAGGATATCAACTATCAAATAACCTGTGGAAAAATATTTTCAAACATCCAAGTCGTTTTGGAGGAGTAGGTATGCAAAAGAAGTGTTATATCGTGTTGTCAATTATTTTTAAAGATTATTTGCTTTTATTAGTCATACGTAAAAAACATGTTTCACAAATAATGTACATGAATCTAATCATAATAATATTTACTTTTTCAAACCTTTTAACCTAGCTTTTTTAAGGTTTACTAAGGACTTAATAGCAGTTTATGCAATGGGGGTTATAATAACACGCGAGTGTTTTAATATCTAATTACATGCCGTTGCATACATTACTTTATCTTCACTCAAACAGTTGAAATAAAACAAAAGTGGAAACGAAAATATATGTGGTACGGCGGGCAATTTGCATTGCGCATGACTGCGCATCGTGCGCATCCATAGACAATGACACTACTTTTCTACATTAATTCAATGAGCCCATAGGCGCCAATAAATTAAAAAGTAAAAGTGTGCTATAAAAATTAAAAAGTCATTTTATGATGCAGTGTTTGAAAATCAAAGGAAATGTTGCACTGTAATGGTTTTTTTTTTAATTTTACCTATCCACGAAAATAAAGTATGTGTTTATACGATATTGTTTGAATTTATATTTGGAACATTACGTTGTGATTGTAGATAAAATTTAGTTAAATAATCTCATGAGGCTATGATATGGTCTTTTAAGTTATGGTAAATGTACTTCTCGTTAGAATCTAGAAATCACATAATAATAGATGTAGAAGCTAAGCTTATATAATTAACTGAATCACAAGCATTAAGTATACGATATGAGTATCGATAGTCATGGTTATGAGCTGTTTCTAATCCAGATCACTGGCTTGGCTCTCACTTCGTAGGTCGTTATATTCAATACATTGAATATAGAGGTAAATGCAATTGAATATAATAACGGTACTAATTTTTGTTTATTACTCAACCGTGACGTAGATGAAAGCCGAATCGAGGGTAATGAGGTTTTGAGTATGCGTTTTGATCTGCTCTAGTATAAGATATATTAGTAACATAGCGGTTCATATAAAGACGAATTAATTTCGTTTGAAGATAAACTACACTAGAGGTGAGATATTGGTCAAGTGTGAGCCTATAAAATATAAAAATAAGGAAGAAAATCTGTCTGTCGCAGAAATGTTTAAATATAAAAAAAACCGGCCAAGTGCGAGTCGGACTCGCGCACGAAGGGTTCCGTACCAATATCGCAAAAAACAGCAAACAATCAGGTTTGTTGTGTGGGAGCCCCACTTCAATATTTATTTTATTCTAGTTTTAGTATTTGTTTTTATAGCGGCAACAGAAATACATCATCTGTGAAAATTACAACTGTCTAGCTATCACCGTTCATGAGATGGACAGACAGACAGACGGATCGTGGAGTCTTAGTGATAGGGTCCCGTTTTTACCTACCCTTTGGGTACGGAATCCTAAAAACGGTAATCAGATTACATTATAACGAAACAGTAATTAAATAAGTACAGTAATAAAATTATATAATTATCTTCTTATTTAATCACGTGTTTATCTCAGTGAAATGTATTTAATCTGAGGCAAGGTAATTTGAACTGTCAACATTGATACAGTTTTTAAATGAAGTCCGGTTGCAGGTGATCTAGAACTTAATAATACGATTATTCTGATTATAAGAAAAATAGTAGCAGACAAATAGAGCCTACTGAAGCCGTAAGAGTAGGAATAAGTAGGTTTTAGACTTGAGTTTCAATACTGATGTGTTAAATCTGGCTTGGAGTCAGCTTGAATGGGCTTGTTAATCTTTTTTTTTTCGACTTATATATATTGCATTGTATTTTAGCACCAACCAATTAATAAGTATAATCAAAAGATCTTTTAACTGCACCATCCAATTAGTAAGTAAGTGTCAAGTCATCAAATTACAGTTACTGAATAGTATAATAATTTCCAACCATTATCGACCGACTTCCTACTTTTCCGCATCATAAAATTGCATAACCCCCAATAGAAAGGTACGCTTCATGAGATCCACTTTGCCCTTTGGTAAGTATCATACAATTACCTACAAAATGGAAGTCGAATATTTATAGCGAAGGCGTGTCTAAACAAAATTGATGTCTAATTGTTGTTTGTTACATAAACAATTGCTGATTCCTTGTTTTGTGTGGCAATATGTGCATTATCTTGAAGACTGCAGGTGTTTGAATTAGAGGAATTATTAATTCTTGCAATGAAACCTGGAAAGCACACTGTTTCTCCATAGTGAAGAGTACGCAGATTATCCCGTGAGATGTTGTAACTAAAGCTAGAAGTTATCTCACAAAGTCTGTAGATTTGCGTAAACAAATATTGGTCATGGAATCGCTTTTTAACTAGGAGCTTTAAACTTTCCTAAAAGGAGGAGGTTCTATGTTCGACTTCATGTATGTTTTTTTTATTTATATTTATGTTCACCGATATCTCCGTCAATTGTGGACCGATTTTGAAAATTCCCATTTTAATTTGGTGAAGATTTGATGAAGAACTTCGAAGATATACAACAGAACTCTTCAATAAATAACGGGCAATCTCTCGGGATTGCTGCAATCGCATGTCTGTTTATTGTTTATACTATTTCATAACATAACATAACGCCAGTACGCTCTTGGGGGTACGCAGGTCTCTCATTTCACCCTTTATGTTCAAGTTTCATGATATTCGGCTAATCTATTCTGGCGTTAAGGTAACTTACTGAACAACTTGCCTATTAGGTAGGTACAACTAAAAAGTGAAAAATAAAAAACTTTTTTTACAAAAAAATACTACCGAATTCCAAATAAGAAAACTAAAAAGTGAAAAATAACTTAATTTTCGGAAGTCGGTGTCCGTAACGCAAAAAAATGGTTCCTACGAAAAACACCGACTTCCAAAAATTCAGTCTTTTTTCACTTTGTAGTTTTCTTATTTGGAAGTCGGTAGTATTTTTTGTGCCATAAAATATGCACAATAGTTTCTTGTGAAAAAGAAACAGATGTAGACCAAGAGATAGACTGCATAGCTAATGAAAAATATATTAATACGAATATACATACTGTTAAAAGTGGAGACTGTTCTTAATGAAACATAATGAAACATATAATATTAATTAACAGATTCAGATTCGATTAAATGGCATAATGGTGTGAAAAACACATATCATTAATAAATTAAACAGACAATAACAGTAAAAATTTAAATGACAATAAAGATATCTTCAATTAAAACATTAGTAATAAAATTAGGTATGTTTCGAAAATTTTAACAACTCTGATGATCTTGGACGCAAGGTTAATGCATCATAACCAACAAGTAGAGAATATAGCAGTTTAAGTTTACTTAATAAAGAATACAATACCTTCGATTAAATTAGCTTATATTATTAATTGTTTTTATAACAAGCTCTACTTAGCTCTATATAGGTTTGTTTTTATATTTGAATATTCAATTGTATATATGTTAATAATATTCACAGTTAAAAACAGTTAGTTCATATAGATTTAAAATGAAGCTCTACTAAATATACGAGTATAATGTTGGATCTATTTCCATAGTTCCAATTTGTCGATTCACATTGGCAAGAACTGGCTAAAACTACATGGTTTTATCACCACTCAGTTTTTATATCACATCACACTATTACACTAATATTATAAAGGCGAAAGTTTGTGAGTGTGTGCGTGTGTTTGTATGTTTGTTACTTGTTCACGATCAAACGGCTGGATGGTTCTGGATTAAATTTGGCACAGAGATAGATTATAGTCTTGAATGGCACAAAGGATACTTTTTATCATGGGAATATGTTTCCTTGGGATAATTTTCGACATTCACGCGGACGAAGCCGCTGGCAGAAGCTAGTTTATTAAATAAATTGGATCTGCTACCTATTATACTTCACGCTGTTATATTATATACGGCCTACGTATGAATATTGCCGACGCATGGTTTTCCGCAAAGGCCTATTCTAGGAGCAGTTTTTTGCGTGTTTAAATCAAGTCAGAATAAAGTCACAGTACCAGGACATCAGTTCTTAATAGAGCCAATTAATATGCGGAATTATCTGAGTCACTTTATGTTTTATTAATAGCCCCGTTTATGCTCCGTTCACTGACCACAATCATAGTCGTATGTCCTGTTCAATAAGAAAGTGAGGTCAAAGTTATTATAGGTAAAAAAAACAAAATAGAATCAGCTGTCTTTATCGATAAAATCAATTATGACACATTGACAACTGTCAATTTGTTAAAATTGGAACAAATTAATGAAAGTGCGTCAGCAAAGCACAACAGAATAGGATCGTGACATATCTTGGCTTGTCTTAATTAGATCTAGGTCTTTGTTCTTGGTTACTTTATTGGCTCTTTTTAATTGGGTTAGACTATTTCACTATGTCGCTTCTATTGAAGTTTCAACACTGGCAAAAGTTGGTATACCTAAAAGACAGTGGTTTTTTGAACCCAAAATTTACTTTCTTTATTGGAATCAATTATTGATTTCTGAGGACGAGCCATTTGTAATACTTATACTTCGTTTTGATGAATAAAAAATGGTGCTGTAAGTCTGATCACGGTAATAATGTAAATCATACTTAAAAACCGGTCAAGTGCGAGTCGAACTCGCGTGAAAAGGGTTTCAAAAGATGTTTATGTCATCTACCAGGTTTTTTTTATGTTTGACAAGATACTTGACAGTTATACTCGACATACACGAATCGTATATGAACGTATCTATCACCAATACCTACGTCTTACATAACGAATCGAGACGTAAAGTCGATGCGACGTGCATCGACTATGACATCGATTCTGAGCGTTGATTGATCGATTACCCACCGGATACAAGGTGTCATTACTAGATAGTACTCAAGGCTTCCACTGTTAGTAAACATTCGAGCATCGGGTTACGACAGAAGGTAGGCAAGGGTCAAGAAAAGTCATCGTAAATGCTTACTTGCTTAGGTATAGACAACAAAAGAACTTTGTAACCAACCAAGCGTTTTACTACAACGCGCGACGTTCCAAATTCAAACCTTTGATGTTATTCGTCAAAGAATGTCTTGCATTTAAAAAAGGAATCGTAAGCCATAAAAATAAAGATGTGAATGTGGGTTGGCGATGTTTCATCCTCCTTTCATAAGGTTTTGAGGATCTAACTGATACTTAACTCTTTGAAGAGGTAATCATTGTCTCTTTAAAATATAGGATCAGGCATCACAGTTATGTTAAGATTTAAGCATTGTTTACTTACACAGCTTAATATTCAAGAATTCAACAGACATAGCAACTATGCTTCTAAGATTAATGAGCGTGATATAAACACATTGTAATAAGACAAGTACAGGCCCATGATAATGTGTTAGAGCAATTAAAATTATACGTTAATGAGTATTTCGTTAGATATTAAAATACGACCTTAGTGCTGAGCTAATAAAGAACAACCTTAATTTACGGTACTAAGCATTCCTTTAGTTTTTATTGTTGTTGAATATATTAACGGATTAGGATTAAAAGTATTTTTTTAATCCAGAGGCTCAGTAACAATCTACCAACGATGGCCAGAAATAAAAAAATGTAAAGTGTATTACAAATTACATGTGGTATTTCGGTAGCAAATACCCATCAATTTACGTTTTGCACTTTTTGAGACTCGCTACCACTGAATGCAGCCGTGACCTGCCGTATTGCGTAAGTGAATACGGCGACGCAAAGAGTTTGACCGCTATCCAATCGACCAAATCGACCATTCACATGCGAGATGAATGACGCGATGTGGATTTCCATCTGTGTGATTGCTCGATTGGATAGCGGTCAAACAAACTCTTTGCGTTGCCGTATTCACTTACGCAATACGGCTGCTGGACGCTGAGGGAAACCGAAAAGAGTAAAATATACGGTCTGGGAATGTGGTGCTGGAAGAAAATGCTTGGAGTATCCTGGACTGAGCTTCGCACCAACGTATTTATTTTCCAAGATCAAGGCATCAAGCAGCGTCTATCGGCTATAGTCCAGGATCGGATTCTTCAGTTCTTTGGTCACGTTTCCTGACGAGCCAACGACTCTATTGAGCGGCATGTGGTCCAAGGGAAAGTGGAAGAAACCAGAGCTTGCGGCAGGTCACCCATGCGATGGACTGAATAGATCGTCTGCGGTAGGTGGTTCACTGCATGAGTGCACACGAGTCACAGCCGATAGGAAGGGATGGATTCGCATTCAGTGGCGAATCATGGCGGCCTGGTGTCTCACTGCGACATGCTGACCACGACCACTTTCTCAAGAGTGTACCGATGAAGAAGACCACTGAAAGAATATTAATTTGTCCATATAGAGCGAAAGTGTCAGTTTTTTACTGAAACCAAGGTTCGTCATTTTAGAAAATCAGTTTCAGATAAAATTTGCCCGATCGAACGAAAATTACGCTCTTGGATTGGGTTGCGGATACCAGTCCGATTTACAAACTGATTTTTTTGTGAACATCCAATTTTTTCCAGTCATCAGGAAAAAAAAATGATGTTGCCCACATTTTGTCGAGTTATGAGAGCAAAAATGTAGTGAACAGCTGATAATTTTTTAGAGTTGATTTTTGCTTAAATCATGTCTGAGATTCCTAATACCGATACCGACTTATCGATGCCCGAAAAAAATTTAGTAGATGATATCTTTCACTTCTTATAAGTGTGAAGTTGTGATGGCCCAACCACTTGAATGGTGCTTGAATCGGCCAATGTTTGTCACACTTCTGTGTTTATTTCTAGAGTATTTTTTTAGATGTGCTTATAATTTTCAACCTCGACTATGTTTTCTTGTCTATGACATAATTCTGTTCATTTTCATATATTACTTACGTAATATTATTTATCATAACATCTTAGTACCTACTTATCCATTCTATAACTCTCTCATACCTCGAAAAAAGTGTCTTGTCTCATTAACTTACATAATACATAGTTAAACAAGTAAACATGATTGTGGGTTAATTAAGTGACAGCTGCGGCATCTACATAGGAAGGTACTTTGGTAGAACCAAATTGTAAGGGCGTGGACACACTGACGTGTGACGTGTGCATTGTAACGTTTAATGTACTTACATGATATTGCCATCTGCATCGTGCAAGCTTTGAGCTTTTAGTGTTCCGTGCTTTTAGTGCTCTGTGCTCCCGGCTTCGTAAATTTATGTATTTGTTTAAGGAGCTCAGACACTCGGCTGACATTAAAACGGCTTCTCTTGTGTATCGTTCCCTGTGTGAGTCTATACTAAATTACTGCATTCCTGTGTGGGGAGGGACTTTTAAAACCGCGATGCTTAGGGTGGAACGAGCTCAGCGGGCTGTACTCAAAGTGACGTATTTCCGTCAAAGAGACTAGCCGACGGCCCAGCTGTACTCCGATGCCAAGGTACTAACGGTGACACAACTATACATTCTCCGCACTGTCTTGCGGCGTCATTCCAAGATGCCATGGGACAGTAACATCGCCAGTCGACGAATAGGCTTTCCCGTATGTCCGTCGTTCAATGTCGTTCTGCAGTAGCGCGACGACACTATGTTGCCCAAAGCTCCCACATTTACAACCGAATAAACAAGATTCTAGCAACATACAAACTAACTACGCATAGGGTCAAACAGAACCTTAAGTCATGGCTAATGTCTCTCAGATATGAAGAAACTGAGCAGATTTTAATAACGCTCTTGTGACACCAATTCTTTCCTCAGTACATACAATTGATGTAGGTACACACCACATACACAACACACGCACACACACACTCACCATTACTGTTTATTACGGATGGTATTTAAAAGTACTTCAATTTAGTCCCATTTCATTTACCTAATTTTGCCTGTGTTCCACCAAATATACTGAATGTGTACCAAAATATGTTCATTAAAATATGTCATAACGAGCATTTATTTAACAACTGTTGCAAATTTGTAAAAATAGTAATACACCTAATTTTAAAAACAAGCATTTATTTTTTTAGTTTTACTTCAGATAATGCACTGCAAAATGTATAGTACTTTGGCAACATAGTCGACGGAGCCCCGCTGCGCGGGGCTCCTATTTCCGTCCGCAGGGTCTAAAGTAACCTAACACGAACGAGATGACGTGAGCTGAAGTGAGCGAGCAAAGCGAGCGAACTAACCTGTCCGTGTCGGGGTGCCCTAAGCTCCCGAGCAGGAATATTTGGTGCACGATCAGTATTTTTCGGGGAAGAATAAAATAGTTATTGTTACAATAGAATATTTGCAGCGAACTACAATAAAAAGTGTTTTATCTTGGTGTTAATTTGGAATTTGTTTGATGTAACATATTTTGTTGGCCGAGTAGTTTAATTATAGTAAAACAATTAAACGGGTTTAAGATCAATATTTTAGAAATGCATACATAGATGTACCTTTAGATTTTTGGTGAACACAAAAATATTATCCGTTTATTACTAACAGACCTTTTTGTTTTTCTGTGTTTCTTTTTCCAACTTTGGTTTTGATTTCATTTTTGATAATTATTGCATAAGATTGTACTGTATTTGTTTTTTTCGGGAGAGGGCACTGGCTCCTGTAACACAGGTTAATCACTTAGCACAGGAGTCAGGGACTTCACTAAATTGTATTATTATTCTTATGTAAATAAAGCTATATTATTTCATTTATTCATTTTATATACATATTTTTACATTTTTAAATATTATTCTATAAAAAATAAAATAAAAAAACATTTAAAAATACAAAAATAGTAGCCCACCGGTATCGGGAACAGGGTCCAAGCTACCGGTGGTCAGGGCTCCTGAGAGAGGAACCTCCTAACGATACGCGCCGTGTCCAGGAGTACCGCTTTCTGAATCAAGCTCTTGATCCAGCTGCCCAACGAGAGCCTCCTCAGATGTTCGTCGAGGCTCTTCGCTATTATGCCATTGGCCGTCACGACTATCGGCACAATGACTGCTGTATTCACATCCCACATGTCGACAACCTCGCGAGCCAGATCAAGATACTTGCTTTTCTTATCTCTCTCAGCCTTCACGAGGTTCTCGTCATGGGGGACCGCTATATCAACAATTATTGCGTGACGCTCTAGTCGGTCTATCACCACTATGTCAGGCTTATTGGCAACAATAGTCCTGTCAGTGATGATAGACCGATCCCAATACAACGTGACATTGCCATTTTCGAGAACTGGGTCGGGCACATACCTATAGTAAGGCACTTCCGATTCCACAAGATTGTATTTTAGAGCAAGTTGCTGATGGATAATCCTGGCTACAAGGTTGTGTCTATGCAAATAGTCTCCGTTAGCCAGACTAGAACAACCGGAGATAATGTGACGGATTGATTCCCCCGGTCGGTGACATGCCCGACAGATGTCAACCGTGCCGTCCTTCACAATGTATTTCCGGTAGTTGTTCGTATATATTATTATTATATATATATATATATATGTATATATATATTATTATTAAATCAATACTTTAGAATCATTTATTATTTAATAGGGGAATATTTCAAGAGTTTTGTACTCTTGAACCGTGTTTGTCTGTTAATGGTTTTAACTTATTTATATTGACAACGAATAATTCTGATTGAATCCCGGCCGAAGTAAAGACACATAGATGGATTGTCTCACGAGTGTTACTTTAACAGATGACGGAACGTAATGAAAATAGTAAAGAAAAAAGAATAAGTATCTGAATTACTTATTGAATTTGTTGCTTGACACGCAATTTAAAAAAAAAAATTGGTAAAGCTCTTTTTTACATGAGCATCGCCTAGAACTCGGCACATGATTCACTAATTAAATTACACAACCCTTTCCGGTACCGGTCTTTAATACCGTGACAAACACGATCATTAAACCCGATGTGTCCGCTCCCTAAGCTTGTAAGCTGTCACAATATTAGGTATGGTGTGACGTAACAGTAGCCCAAGTACCTCTCTATTAATACCTGAGACTACATATCAGCGATGGCGTCTGTCGAAATGTCAAAAAGGGATTGATGACGTTACATTTCGATAGCGCTTGACAATCCATACTAATATTATACTGATACTCTGTACGCAAGCTCTAAGCTGCTCTCCGCTAGAAAACTCTACATACTACACATGGTACTAAGATATCACAAAATTCTACCCTTTAGCCATGCCAAACATAAAAAAAGACGGTGTGATATAGTGGCCCCTACATACTCACCCTACACGTTCAGTTTTCGCTAGTCGCCAAAATGTAACTCAAGCCCCACGCGTTTATAATAAAGTAAATCGCATACTTAACATTTACCCTATGCCGCTATATGAGTGTAAGAAGACATTGAAGGAATGGCTCTTCACACTTAATTATGATGCCGTAGAGGACATCTTGGCGACTCTGGGGTGAACGTCATGCATACAGACACACACATACACACACTCCAACACACCCTCATTCATACACACACACTCCAGCACACCTCCACATTCACTCACATATACACACGCCCACTTACACACACAACCACTCAAACACACACACATAAACACAAAATATACATTCACATTCTCAGAAAACCACCTATAAACACTCATTTATACAAAACACACTCTAGTTTTCACACGCTGCCATAAACACGATTTTCATTTTTCTTTTTATTGGTTTTTATAAAAAATTAAAAATGTGTAACTCATACCTAATTAGCACAACGAAATAATTGTATTAATCGAGGAAGAGCGAGGTTTATCCCATCACAAGTATCTTCGGATTACTTTCTGGGAAGCCCCGGCAACTAAATTGGATAGATTTAAGATAATAAACACATTTTTTATATATTTTTTTTTTATATCATAAATTCGAAAGTAACGTTGTCTGTCTGTCTGTTACCTTTGCACGCTTAAACCGCTGACCAATTTAGATAAAATTTGGTATGGAGATAGTTTGAGACCCTGGAAAGGACATAGGATAGTTTTATCCCGGAAATCATCCTTTAGTTAGGGGGAGGGCACTGGTAGAAGTTTGTATAGTGAACTAATAATTTCTCAAGTATGGCGGCCCACACACCTTTAAATATTATGGCGCGATATAAAATATAGGCTATTCGAAGTACTAATGCTACGCAGACGAAGTCGCGGGCAACAGCTAGTCTTATATATTTTTGATATTTTTCCAATAGCAAACGCGACACTTCCGTTGGTAGAATGTCGCGTCTAGAGCCTCTGGTATACTTCTCATACCGGTATTTACTAAGTACGTAATAGGTTCGGAACCTCTCACGGAAGTGTAGATAGGAAGCGAACGTCCCACGTTTTTCTTATCATTATTGAGATTCCGATGATTGCATTGTATCTTGGATGGGTATGGGTAGTTCAGAGTTTTTGGTAAGTGAAGTTACGTTAAATAGTGTGTATTTTGTGAGTATTTAACGTTCTGCCGGCACCGTTACGTAACAGGTAAAGTTCTATTGGTATTGGGTATTTAGGTTACGCACCTACTGCGGCATCACAAGATTTTCTTTGAAAATTTTTGTTTTAAGTAAAACTTTTCAATTGCCCTTTTTGGTGCTACAAGTAGTGCTCATTATACAAGGTGTATTAAAAACAACGCAATTCCTGGAAAGGGGAACAATTTATAATATTTTTTTATAAAATTGTTCCCCTTTATAATTGGGGCATTTGATTTTTGTTTCGTGAATTGCGTCGTCTCTGTTATACCTTGTATCACAATTTGATTGGATTTAAAAATCCAGCCTTCTCTTTTTTTTTCCTACTCTACCGTTATTATAAGCTTAGCATGCACTTTATAAAACATAACCAGCCCATGTTTATCTAAGATTGGAAACTTCATCCTTTAGTAACGCTTCCTAACCTCTCATTTACCGCTAAAGATGAAGCGATCATTACCTGCGCTAACCACGCCAAGACGATACGAAAATAACATAACATTATCGTAAGCAACACGTAACAATGTTGAAGGGTTTATTTTACATTATTATCGCGATATAATGGAATTAAGTATACAGGTCGATTCAAAGTTAAAGGCTGCCTTTAACTTTGAATTAAATTGCGCTTTTAACTTCGTAGTAAACCACTCCTTATAACCGATATCACAGGAATACACTAGGCAGCACAGGGACTCGCCTCGTGTTCCGAGTTGCCATTAAGTATGAATACTACCTGTACCTTAGGTCACGAATGTAAGAACGAAAGTGTATTCTGTACTTAAGTTTAGAGACCATATTTCGGTATCGTGCTTGTGAAGTAAACCTGGCAAACTTTAAACTTCATAAAGTAGATCTGCCTTCATCTTTTGCCTCTTGTGAATGATCTTGCAAAAGGAAGTGCCATATTGCCTATTTCTGTAACTGAGCAGCCCATCTTTGGGTGACGGGTGAAAACTATAATATCAAATGCAACAGTGTCCTCTAGAACCTTCGAGGTCACAAAAGTCAAACGTAGCAGTTCTCGTAGGCTCTCCTTAAACTGGATGATTGGAGCTTGTGTGTGTCTGAGAGCGATTTTGCACAGCATCTGATCCAAAAATTACTGATTTCGGATGGACCAAATTCGGATCTAATGTGCAACCCCTCCTACAAAAGTATTATGAGTACTTCGACCCAACATTTCTCCGATTAGTATCGGATGCAGTGCGGAATCGCTCTTCAAATTACGATTTATTTCGGGTGGTGTAAAGTTGAATAAAGTAGCAAAGGATTGTACCATTACCCGTAGGTCACAAGTAAGTTCCGTGACTTTTAAAAACATTACAATAAAGAATATAAAGTAAGCGTTCACCATTCATACAATACGTCTATAAAAAAGTTACTGTGACCAAATTAGGTTTAAAGCGAATATGTGGAATGTCGTAAAACCTTTAGATCCGGTCACGTAATAGTGAATTTCACCAGAAACTTCTTAGTATTTAGTAATATGAATCACGAAAGTGAAAAAGTTTTGCTTTTATGGAAGCAATATTTTTAAAAACATAATGCGCTTTGTACGGAGGAATGCAGATGTTTTCAACCATTTATGTCATGTAAGCCGAAAATACACTGTAGGAAGTTTTACATCCGACAAGAAGTTAAAAGATCAGACAGACGGATCTGAATGTTTTTCGAAAATAAGTTACATGATTACATTAATACTTACAAGAAACCCCGATAAACCATGCTGGTTTTCCACTCTATGACATAGAAAACCTGAATAAAATGTTTCAACTTTAATTTTAATAAAGCTGTCGAAGTGCCAATAACCTTGACTTTTTTATTCCCAGGGAACTTGGTCTTCAGAGATAGTCAATTGTTTTGACTATCGGTCGTCATTTGTCATCAATTCATCATTTTGCTTCCTGGCAAAATAAATGAACACATAAACATAATATTATTTTGCATTCAAAATAATATTGCGTTTCATGTCCCTATGGCATAATTTTCTTTATGTGCACCACTGTTATATTTAATTAATGCATAAAGCATTCGCCGCATATGCGCAATTCATAATTAATGGCCGATGTATGATAAAAACGTGAAACAATAATGTTAAGGCTTTTACTGCCCATAAAATTGGTGAAACTAACCATTACAATAATGGGAAAATGGCAAACCAACATATCTGTAAGGTTTCTTGAGAAAAAGAAAACACTCTGAGCGTAAAAAAAAATGGCATGGTATGAATTAAAATATTGAAAACACTGCTTGAATACTTCAGGCTAATGCTATCGCTGTCAGAATCAATTTGTATAGGTGCAAAAGAATTTGAAAATGTATAAAACTGGTAAACAAATAAGTCTTCAGAGTGCCTATTCAGGCAAGCTGCCAATACATTAATTCTAAATGATCCTAAACTTCACTATATCAGTTTAAAAGATTCCAACAACATAAACAGCATCCAAATTTTATAAACAAATATCAATTTAAAAATAACCAATAAAATTAACAAGTTTACTGGATCAGTGGGTGAAAAATAAGTATAGATATGGTTGACATTTCGACAGATTATGTTAATTGATTCAGTGATATAACGAACAATGTCTCGATGTGGGCTAACGAGGTTTTTGACGTCTCCGTGTGTTCGTAACCGAATGACCGTCATGTTGGGCGGTCGGGAAACTTCGGCAATATTCGGTGTTGTTTCATTGGATGATTGACAATATGAATGATTATCTTTTGAGGTGATGTTCAAATTGATTATGGTTAAAAATGTGAACTTGTTAAAGCCCTATTCAGACTGACAAGACGTTTAAAAACTGTATGACATTGCATAATATACATATAGTAATTAATATTGGATAAATACTCAAAGACATAAAATTTAGACTTGAAGACTTCAAAATGAATTTGAATGAGTTTAAAATTGTAGGTAATAAGAAGCCGACAACTTATTTGTAAAGCGTAATTCAATTATAACTCGTCATCTTGTAATTGTATAAGTAAAGGAGAAAGTCCACAGAAGTATCTTGTTATTAAATTTCAGAGCTTATAATTATAATTTACTACTAAGTTATAATTGTCAGATCCGTATGATTATTCTAAAGACGTAATCCCATAGTGAGACTACACGGCTAAATAAATCGTTTTATTATTTCTGGTTGCAATGGATAATATAATATTAAGCCGCAAATGCAAGCGTTTCTTGGGAAGCAATGACAGACCCAGGGCACCAGGGTTGTCTACCCTAAAATGCTCTTCATGACTTCACCAAATACATTAGATTGATCATATAGCACATCGTTAGCGCTTGTCACTCCCATATATTCTTGACTATTTGACAACCGTCGTCGCTCATAGAATTCAATTTGTCTTGGCCTGTCTAGACCTTAGGATTAAATGCCTAGAGCGCGCCAGAGTTAGAGCCAGTCCATACGGCGCGTTGCGTTGCGTTGCTACGTCACAACGCAAATATTTTGTCACATTGCCGACCAAACAGGCGCTGCCTCATCGCAGTGTTGCTACGAGTACGACGCAGTTGTAACGTTCTATTGTCGCAGCGGCGACGCACAGTTGCGGCGAGCATTTTGTAAAAACATCGAACATCGCAACCTTTTAGGAACATGGATCGGGAAAGACGTCTCGCATTGCTCCTATTTCTACGTCACCGCCGAAATTCTTTATGAAAATAATACAAATGTAGTTAAAAAAACGAAATGAACTTGCGTGTTTCTCCTCCCCTATTAACGCACAAACAACTGAGCGCTGCCGCACCGGCGACGCCGCGTCACAATGCCCTCGTCTCGGGGGGATGCCGTCCGTCGTGTCTGCGTTGCGACGACGCAGTGCACCGTGTGTACCTACACTATGGTTATTAGCATGTTAAACAACGCAGCGACAGCGCTACGTCAACGCAACGCATGGACCGCCTTTAGCTAAGCAATCTACATTGGAATCAATAAGTTTACACGCTACCGTTGTCAATTTTGATTATTTCCTTGATTAATTAGGCCATTGGCAGAGGTAGTGCGGCGTGCGAAATCGTATTCTTTTTGTCTCCATCGCATCGGATTTGCGTTCAGCCAGGTCGGCCATGACCTGATCGGTTTGATTGCGATTCAGTTCCATTGTGACATGATTGATTTATGATCTGTGATTAATGGTTTTGTGCAGTGAGCTTGATAAGTGTTTATAGTCTTTAGAACTTATGTAAAGTTGTCTTTGAAGTTAGAGCACTTTGACGGTCGTAATTACTACGAACAATTCCAATCATTTCACAAATAATAATCTAGTCAGTTCTGCTCTGGTCCGTCTCATCTGGATTCTCGTGTTTAAGTACCTAATAACTGCTACACGAGACGATCGCTACGCTTGCCGTTAGTGGATGAGTTTTCATCATTATATACCAAGACCCCTCCCTGCCTCGGAAAGTACAATAAGTAAACCGCGGCTGTCGTTTATAGATCTTTTAGTCTTTACGGGTGTGACAACCAGATTCTCCAAGGGATATCCTGTTACCCAGTAACTGGATTGTGGAGGTCGGATAGGAAGTTATTCCATATCTAATACTGGGATTCAGCAACAGCTGGTTCGACTGAAAATCGTTCCAGCATCCTTGGTAAAAGGATAGGCAGAAATTGACTAGTTCCATAGTTATACAAGTAAAATTGAAAAAGTTTAAAAACCTTCGATGCATTTATATTTTATGCTATATAATTTATCTAGGTAGCAGACACGCTTCGATTGATAATCTATTGAACACATAGTTATGCCACGATATCTTACGAAAACACCACGATTCAAACAGTTAAACACCTATAACCTTTGAACTGCTAAACCGATTTTCATCAAACATAACTAAGAACACTCTCGATAAAGTCCCCATTTGAAAAAAAAAACAAAATCGGAATTGGTTCATCCTTTTAGGAGGTATAATGCCACATACACACAGGTAGCACACGTCAAACTTATAACACCCCTCTTTTGCCGCCGACGATTAAAAAATAGTATCATTAAAGACAAAAACGTTGAAAATTCTCACAGTCTACAAAACTGGCCATCTGTCCGCGTCCTTACAGGTCGCGACATTTACATAGTGTGCCTTGAATACCTCTCCTCAGTTATATCACTCGTTATACAATGAAGCTTTCTCCTCAGTATCTCTTTACTTGAATATATGGTTTGGTAAGGATTCTCCGGCCTATTGTTAATCATGTCTTGTTTGTGGAACTACTTTTTAGTAATATCGATAGCAACATAGTTTATCATTCGGTATGTGCGAATAGGTGTATTGATTTTGTTCAACATTGCAGGAGCTGTGTTTCTTTTAAGAAAGTGCGTGGGTTTCGAACTTCCGGAATAAAAGAAAATAAATGAATAAAATGTGTTTATGAGATAAACTAGGTGATAAGTGCACTAGCGGGTCGACAATAGCCAATATCCTATCGGATAAATCCAATCCGATTTGAAATTCCATACGGCTGCAGAAAGATAGAACTGGCCGGTTTTTAATGCTTATGAGAATTTTAATTATTAATTATTCTTGAAGAACTTGTTGATTGTAGTAAGCCTAATTTTGATAGTATATTTGTGCACCGGTTTTCTATTTATTGAAAACCCATCGACGTGCCTGAATCTCCTCCCAGCGTCCCACAGTACCTTCCTAATGTCACCAATCTTATTAAATTACTACTAAAAATCCAATTATGTAATCACGATAAGTATTAAGATATGACATGTAACAAAAAGCAATCATGAGATGTCCCAAATTTACCCTTTTAGCATCAACAAAAGCATTTTATCTACACTCACAACGTAATGTTCCAAATATGAATTCAAAAAATATTGTATAAACACGTACTTTATATTCGTGAATAGATAAAATTTAAAAAAAAAAACCATTACAGTGCAACATTTTCCTTTGATTTTCAAACAACTGCATCATAAAATAACTTTTTAATTTTTATAGCACACTTCTACTTTTTAATTTATTAGCGCTTATGGGCTCATTGACTTAATGTATTAGAAAAGTAGTGAGTGTTATTGTCTATGGAGGCGCGCGCTGCGCAGTCATGCGCAATGAGAATCTAAATCGCCCGCCATACCACATATTTTTTTCTGTTTCCAATTTTGTTTTATTTCAACTGTATGAGTGAAGATAAAGTAGTGTATGCAACGACATATAATTAGGTATTAAAACACTCGCGTGTTATTATTATCACTTTCGGCTTCACCTGATATGATAAACCCACGCTCGTGTTTTAATAACTCCTATTATATGACCATTGCATAAACTACTATTAAATTGAGATTTCGCGATATCATTTTATCCCTTAAATTTCTGAGTGAGTCCACTTAGATTACCCACTTATTGGATTGTACTAAGCACAGTATGACAACATTTAGTGGGAAGTACTAATCTTTTTTACTTTACAGAGCTATTCCTATATCATTTTCTCCTCCGAAGAGAGGTGTATGTGTACCTACTGCGTTGTAACTAAAAGTGTTTAAATATTGTATTGTATTATTTGTATTGTATTGTATTGTATTATTTTTAAAGTGTTTTGTCAATTATTATTAACTCAGTAGAAAACCTTTCATAGTCATCGTCAAAGGTCAGACAGTAAGGGCGTAAGTTCATCCCAATCATTAGCGGTTACTTCCGGACAGGGGTCAAGACATAATGGTAGGTCGTGTTAGCTTTCTATTGAAGTACCACCAAGTGTCCATTGATCATTAATTGTAGATATATTGTGTGTCAGTATTTCTGCAAAGAGATGTCGTAAGATAATGACAGAATAGTTTCTTTTTGTCGAGAATTACCAGCCTGTCTTCGGTAAGCATGTTATGCCGTTCGTCCCGGCTTTCTTTTAAAGATCTTTGATTCAATTTTACGTGTATCAGAAGTCTACCGATAAGGACGTCACAATTTCGAATGTCCTACTATCATATCTTAACGATATATAGCCCTCATATAGCCCTCAGTATGTGAAACCCAAATAGTCGATTACCGGAATCCCTTAGTTGTTCTTGCATGTCGGATACGTACCTGAAAAAAAAACAAAGTTAATCGTTACAAATTGTTACAATACAATTAAAATAAATAAGATCGCGTGTAGAGATCGAAATAGATCTAATAACAACAAAATGTAATCGTGATTTGGAATGATTATATCGGTTAATAATGTATAAACATTTAAAATGAAAAGTTTCGCATTTTCGCTCGCAATAAAAGTGTTTTATCCCAAGATAATGTTTCTTATGTCCTAATCAGTATCATGGTCTACTTGTGTGCCAAATTTCGTTCAAATTCAGCTTTTACAGCTTGATTGATTAACAAACATCCAAACCCTTACAAATAAGTAATTCGCCATAAGATTTCGCCGTACAAATAAGTAAATTAAAAAAACAGGCCAAGTGCGATTCGGACTCGTGCACTAAGGGTCCCGTACCATTATCGCAAAAAACGGCGAAAGAAAATCACGGTTGTTGTATGGGGGCTCCGCTTAAATATTTATTTTAATATTCTGTTTTTAGTATTTGTTGTTATACTCGTAGCGGCTACAGAAATACATCATCTGTTTAAATTTCAACTGCTTAGCTATCACGGTTCATGAAATACAGCCTGGTGACAGACGGACAGACAGACAGACGGACCGCGGAGTCTTAGTAATTGGGTCCCGTTTTTACCCTTTGGGTACGGAACCCTCAAAAGGCTCACACAAGAATTAAGGCGGAGAAAAGTGCGTTCCCAATAAATCTTCTTTACATTTGATTTTATATCGAATAGAGCCGCAATGTCTTTAATATTTGCTGTCAAACGGATGTATTTATTTAACCCATTTATATTTCTACAATCCGTGTTAATTAAACACCATTCATAGACAATATTAACACATTCATCTGAAGTATTGGCATAACTGTCGCGGCTTTGTATTGAGTCAGGTTAGCGGCAAGCCAGGCGAGCTTGCCGGTTACTGGTCGATCTTTGTGAACACAGTAACAGTGATAGATTTATTTTGTTTGTAGATTTATGATAAATGGATTGCTGTTTGAAGTGTAGGTTATTTCGGTTAGTAGTAATAATTGAGTATTGGCTTAGTAGGTAAGTTGAACATCATCATAATTAGCCTTTAATGTTCCCACTGCTGGGGAGCCACAGGCTTCCTTCTGTGAGAGAGGTAATGGGCCTTAATCCACCTCGCGTGGCCAGTGCGGGTTGGTGGATGTCGCATGTCTTTGATTTTTTGGTTCTGGGACATGCCGGTTTCTTACTTCACCGTTTTTAGAGAAGTGGTGATGAAATAATTTACACAGAGTTACAGCCTGGTGACAGACAGTAAGGCGGACCTCGGGGTCTTAGTAATAGGGTCCCGTTTTTACCGTTTGAGTATGGAACCCTAAAAACATCGTAAATAAATTGTCATCGTGTTCAAAAGGAAATCATTAGAGTGGTGGCTCAAATAACTTGAAATTGAAAATGTAGAGCGACTCTTTTAACTTCACGTTGCAGAGAAAGAGTGTAATAGATAGTTTGGGATTCTAACGCTCTATCAACAATTCTCTGCCACAAAACAACAACAAAGCTACATTAATCATTGCTTAACAATTTAAATAGACAGTTAACTAACCCGTTCCCGTACTGAACATAATTAAATATAATAAGTGCGTAACTATTGCGATGATTGCACTTAATTGTAATTGCAGCATTTAGTCGCACGGTTGCTTCAACTGTTGTCTGTCATATTAGTTGCAATTCACGTGATATATTACGCTTATTGAGGAATACTTCAGCATGCATTAATATTATTATTATATACTACATTCTGCATTAAGAGGTCGTTCCATCTCTGTATCTTTCTCTTTACAATTCTTATCTGATTGAGATTGATGTAAAATCCCTTCAAAAAAACATTCGTCAGATTAATATCGGTTTTTACCGACTTCAAAAATAAGGAGGTAATCACGGTTCGTTTATCTGTTCACTCATTTAACCGAATTTACCTATCGGATCGAGATCATTCTTTATTTGTTGCATTAAGTATCTCTCAACTTAGGGAACAGTGCAAGTTTCATTAAAATTGGTTCTGCAGTTTTCAAGATATGGAGTATACAAACGAACTCTTTAGCGACAAACAGCACGAATGTGTAAATTAAGTTATTATGGGTATTTTGTCAATCATTTAGGTACCTTACTGTAGACTTTGCTCACTTTTAGTACTAAAACTAAAAAGATAATAATAATAACTATTTCACAAAAAATAAACCGATTTCTAAAGCAAAACACTAAATAGTGCAAAAATAACTTTCGTTTCGGCAGTCGGTGCTAATAAAACAATAAAAACAAGAGGTACCAAAGACACCGACTGCCCGAGTACCGAGTTTTTCACTGACACATGCCGATGGTTAAATGACAAATAGGCACATAAATATTATTGCACTGTTGGGTTTTCAACTCTCGGGGTCATGATTGTTGCAGTGTTAGTGAAAACGGGAATCATTCTTGTTCTTCTTCTGTCGCGACCTTATTTCATTTACTCGAGGTCGGCCCTCCTTATCGTATTTCTCAACTGTGTACGGTCTGGAGCTGAGCTGGCTAATAATATGATGACTATTATGAATTCTCGTTTTTATTTTGATCAAAATCGCATTGCGATGTTTCATAGCCGACTTCATACATAGGAACTAATCGCTTGATCAAAAACAAGCTTCGGAAACCGGAAACCTTGCTAGATAAAATAACCGTAAGATCTTATACTTTACAATCAAAATACATATACATCTACAATTGCTACAGTAAAACTTTACCTAGTCCATTTACTATGATGTATGTATTTTAGATCATGTTGAAACATATAACTTTCGCAATTTGAAGAGGTTCAACCGAGTTAAGAGCTTCTTCAGTAACGATAACTGCAGGGTTCTTACTGTTCTCGTATGTTATAATGTCAAGTTGCTTCAAGGCATGGGACGCAGTTAGGGTAATGTGTTCTCACGAGACTTTACTACGTTATTTATGAATATAATATAGTGTAACAGCTAGGTTATATATCGTAAGACTTTAGTTTTACTATCTACTATTCAAAGGTACTAGAGGCTCTAGACAAAATGATCATTCACCTAAATATTGTCGTTCGTTGACTTGTGTGTGCTTGGCAGTTGAGAGTGTGTCACTCTCTCTAATATCTCTCTGATGGTGGCACATATGTTGGATCATTCGGTTCCCTTCATAATGGTTGAGGTGAGTGGTGCCAATCCATGCGTCATGTTCGTGAACGGGTGCCATCAGTTGGGATAACTTAGCTGCCTCGGTCTGTTTTTAATTAATTATTGTATTTTTGAATAGTTTGTTTTACTCTAGATGCTTTTGCGTGCACGTCTTTTCACATCGTTCTCACATATATGTATTTTTCCAACAAGAATGATGTAACCAGATACTTGTAATTAAAACTGATGGAAAAGAGTGTCCATGGAGTTGCCTGCACTTTTGTCTCCAGAGAGACCTGCTGGCGCTTGCAACTAGATTCATTTTTTGTTTGTCAATTCAAAAATACCTATAAATGGAAATTGAATGATGTTTGAATTTTCATTTTATCAGCGATGGCAATTGTCGAAATGTCAAAATGTAAGGAATTCACGTGGCATTACCATACATTTTTGACGTTTTTCAATGGTTATCGCGACGCTTTAGTTGATTGAATGTCACTCTAGAGACTAAGGTAATGTCGCCCATTTTTTAGCCACTTTTTCAATCTTACTGTCACAAGCAAATCTTCAGATAATTGATTTGTTTTAATCAAATGATTAATTCAAATCTCGTTTCGCGTCAAATTAATCAAATCATCTCCTCAATTATTTTAACAATTTTGATAATCTTCATGGTGGTCCTTAAGTGTATAATAATTGCTGACATTGGAATTTTATTGACAAATAAATAACCACTTAAGTTTTTGAGTTTTTGTCTCTTAAAGACTAATTACTAAAATTGTTTGCTTGGCCTCCGTCGCCGTCGAGAGGAAAAAATGCCTCTCGACAAGAAGGCTGTAAAATAAGTACCTTGTCAAAGGCTATTCTTCTAGATTCATAGTCTCCTCCATAAAATAACTTAAGACGTATTCAAAGTAATCATAACTGTAGGTACAGTCCTCATATGCAAGGTTTTGGCGTATTGGAGGTAAGCGAACTGACCAACCACCATATAGAGCGAAAGGAACATAGACGCGACGCGGTTGGTCAGTCGATCCTTGCGTCCACTGACCAACCAATCGCGCGTTCGGAACGGTGCTAAACGTTTCCCGCGTCCCGCTTGGTAACCAATGAGACCTAAATAACGACTTGTGCGCATCTAACGACTCTTGCAAGTTACGTGCTGGCAACTATATCTAACACTAGGCAATAGGCTATATAACATCACGGTACGACTAATAGGAGCGGAGCATAAATGAAAAATGTAGCAAAAATGGGAAAAAAGTGTTCCTTTTTGAGAGTTTCCGTTGCGTGCTCTGCGTAAACTGTTAAAGTTACGCAACAATCATGTATGTAGTGTAGGTAGGGTAAATGGGTAGGAAGGTAGCCAGTTGACGGGAGCGAAGCCGCGTGGGACAGCTAGTGTTAAATAATAAATCAAGTAGGCAGATCACAAAATAGATCTTTGACATTAGAAACGGACAGTAAGGTATGTGTTAAATTCTCCCATTTTGGCATGCAACACTAAAAAATACCTCAAAACCGCATTCAGTTCAAAAAGCAAAGGTTCTTACCCATTTGTGTACAAAACATTTTGTTATTTAGGTGTCCGTAAATCTTGTTCATCTAGTATTTTTCAAGCAGCTGTCAGATAAGCATCTATGTTCCAATTATATATGAATGATTAGGCGTTTGATTAGTGGCCTTGGTTCATTAAGTATGGATAACGAATCTTTATAGTTATAGACTAGTTATGCAGGAACTATAGTGTTAATTAATTACGGTAATTTACTTACGCGCATATGGGTTCGGTGAACCGTTCTGATTTCGCCGCACCTATATGGTTTATTGATTCTTTGGCTATTATACCGTCTTTGGTCACATATTAACAAAAAGATCGCATATGAAATGTATTTAGATTGATATGTATCTGCGAGTGATGTAAGTTTGTTTTCTTTTATTCTTTCGTTGCCGCCGAAGTACTGCACAATGAAAAATATTCCAAAGAAGTCTTGCACAAAAATACAATAGACGCATGTCGCAAAAAGTAATGAGTTTGAAGGCTTGTCCTGCACTTACCGACGCATTAACATTTAAAAAAGGAATTTTTTGTGACCGGGCTTGATGAGTTTGAAGTGGACCACACCTCGCCGGAACTCATTGTTA
The DNA here is from genome assembly GCA_947562075.1 of Orthosia gracilis. Lineage (NCBI taxonomy): Eukaryota > Metazoa > Arthropoda > Insecta > Lepidoptera > Noctuidae > Orthosia > Orthosia gracilis. The sequence goes on along the minus strand of OX387270.1, from coordinate 7,172,454 downwards.
TTGGTTTTCTTAACACATGAGTGCCAAGATTTGTCAATAATCTTTTTTTTAAATTTTACATTATCACTTCCCTACCATAATTTTCAGATATCCGACCTTATAGAGAAAACGGATCCTTCATAAGATCACTTTTTGTCCGTTTGTCACAAAGACTTTTTTCAGCTCACTCTGCAAGACATGTTTTCGCATAGTGCTTATCTTGTGTGTAAAACTGCGATATCACTGTAGCTTTTGCTCTGACGAACTCATTGGAGAAAGAATAATAAAAATAATAAAAAAACAAGCTTTTTGAACGGAATTGTACTAAATCTTATATCACTTGTCAACACACATCCAATAAGCCCAAACTCGATGGTTCTATTTTGTCTGGTTGAGGAGTTGCTATGGCCATCTTGCCGGCTCCATCATGAGACCAGTTCCACAGAGCCATATTATTTTAATGTTTCCAAAACTACATAATAAGTATGCCAGGAAGTGCTTGAAAAATGCTTTTTTTTTTTTTTTTAACTTTGCCCCTCTCTAGGAATTTCTTTCTGTATCGTGGGTGCGTTTACAAACATGTAAACTCACATACACAACACCCAGTGCCGGAACAACTATCTGTACGTCATACAAATATTTGTTCCGTGCGGGAATCGAACCCGCGACACGCAGCGCAGCAGTCAATTGCTCAACCACTGCGCAAACCGTGCATTACTAGTTGCACACACACACATACGAAAGCAAAGTAATATGAAGCTTGTAAAAATATATAATTTCCTGGCTATTATAAAATGCGTCGCAATTCCGATCACTATTTACTTAAAAGTACTTTACCAGTGACCTGACCTTGCATTCCACGCTCGATCGGTACCAGGGTACCAGCAGTGAGCAAGAAGTGAATCAGTTAACCCATCGACCTCAGTAGGTTTAGTATTGTTATGTCAAGGCGAGTCAAGGAGACGCCTTGCTTGCACTAATTCTTGTTGGTTTTCTTCGTTTGACACACGGACGGTAAGATCGATGAGCAGTGTGGAAAAGTGGTTTTTAGGAAATATTTTGATCTGCTAATTGACTTATAATCAAAAGACATATTTACCAGATATCTCTCAAATTATGAGTTCATGACAACTACCAAACAAGACTCTTTTAACTTTCTCTATGTTTTTTTTTTTTAATTTATTATAGGCTCGCGCTTGACCACCATCTCACCTGTTGGTAAGCGATGATGTGGTCGACGGTGAGACACGCTTGCCTAGAAATAACCTAATGTTTATTAATGTTCTGCAAGTACATAGGTATTATAGTTTTTAGGGTTAAATTCCTCATGAGGAAAAAAGCAATTAATTTTGTCCAATACAGTTTATCTTTACATTAGAGCAATGTTCAGTACTTTCAATGAGTATGAATTTCAACAATGTTACATAATTATTTTGGTGAATGTATCTGTTTGTACGGAACACTCGGTGTGCGAGTCCGACTCACACTTCGCTAGTTTTATTTTAATAAAAAGATACATTTTATCTCTGTCTATATCTTACCTAGTTTTTTTTTTTTTTCCTGACTGTGTATGAAGGTACTACAACAAAACCTTCACACAGGCGTAACCGGAAATAAATAGAATACCACTCTCCTTACTCATTTTACCTCACTTTATAAATCGCTTTATAAATTATAATCAATGTATAATCATGTAATATCTGTGGTGTAGGCACATCGCAAGGATTTGTTTCCTCCCACTGAGGATACCTACGTAAATACTTATCAAACAGCGTCATCTCGTTTGTATAGGAATGTCAATCAGGCTAAGAACAATGGAAGATCATTGCGGGGATTATCATATAGATATGAAGTGTTAATAAGATGCCTTGAGAAATTGAGGCTCATCTTAATAATGTTCTATTGTGTAAAGCAAATAATTAAAATGATGTAGACAATATGTAAGAGAAGGTGCATCGGAGTGATTGATTGCGTGACGTTTGACAAGGGAGAATGGAAGATGACAACGTGTTGAGCTGACCTCGAGGAACATGGACCAAGGTAGAATGGTGATAAAGAGAGTTAAGAATTTGTAATAATTCACATTAATAACATAATATTCAGAGCAGTGGTAACGGCCTCGACTTACACGTCGTGGGGTCGACCCCAGGCAGGCGTTTTACTTTTTGTAAATTACGAGTATTTCATCGCCAATGCTCTCAAAACTACCTAGCTCTCACTATCGAGAAGAAACCGGCATGTCCTAGAGCCAAAAATTCGAAGACATGTGACATCCACTAACCCGCACTGGACCCGCGTGGTGGGTTACGGCACATTCCCTCTCACAGAGAGGAGGCCTGTTTCCCAGCACACACATTAAAAGGAGAACATTAAAAGGTTGATGATGATGATGAACAATATATTCTACTTTCATTACGCTAGCTATGAAGGTTTTTAGTAATACTCCATGTTAGGATGGAAATTCTTCGAGGTTTAACCAGCCTAAGAATTTCATCTGTCTCGAGAAGTTCGGTTCTATTCCAGCGTAATTTGGATATTATCGTCGTTCGCGTTTTGATACGTGACGATTTCTACCAGGGAAATTCAAGGAAATTCGTCCCAAAATACCAACTCGTATTTTCATATGAAGGGAAGGGGAGAGCCTCAATTATTTGGCCCATTTAATAAATGATTTTAATATTGATTAACTCAGATCTAAATTACAAGTAATATTACAAACTAAAATTAATCGCCCTAAAAAAAACGAACTGTAACAGAATTTTTTAATTTTCCCAAACAATTTTTTGTTTGCCATCGTTTGTAACCGTATTTACGCTACACTATTTAACTACTATTGTTAACTCCGTGATGCTTTGAGTAACAATCAAGGCTGTTGCTTGGGTACCGTTGTTTTGTTTTTCAAAACAGTAGGTCACAGTTTACAACAGAATGTTACGCTTTGATGGATTGACACGCGACCGATGCTCGTCCTGATAAGTTTGATGCCCAAATTAGATTTGTGCAGAACTGTTTCGCAGTATATTTATATATGTAGTAGAATATATATTAAGGTCTTTTGTGAAAGAATTTGCACGGGTATGAGCTAGTATTACCATGAATCAATCTGCAACTTCCACTATGCTCAGTTGGGTGATTCACGTATTTTTACTCGACTGCCGACGGAGGATAATGTGTTTAACATTCTATGTATGTGTGTATGTTTGTTTCTATGTGGCGTTCTAGAAACCAAAAGCGTTGGCCGATTTTGATGTTTCTTACGTCAATCGATTCGTCTTAACCTTGCGAATGTCACTCGCTATATTAAAATGGGAAAATAGAAAAATGTTTTTTTTCTTCCAAACCCCTTAGTTTGGAAGAAAAAAGAAAAGGTTTTAAGAGGTGAGTTTAAAAATGTATAGCACTTATATGTTTAAGTGTAACTATTTCGAAAAAAAGAATGTTAACTTAATAGTTATAAATAAAAAAGTTAATACAAAAAATCAAAAATCGGTCTAGTAGCATCAGCAATCAGCAAGCAGTCGGGTTTATTGTTTTTTTTAGTAAACTTTTTTTTTTAAACGGTCTTTTTGTTCTGAAAAAATCCGTCTGATTTACCTAACATGTTCACAAGTGTTTGACACTGCATGTCGCTGAGATGAGATTGTGACTTGAATTGATCATAAATGTTATGCTTAAATAGACGCCAGTGAAATAATAGGCATAATAAATACTTAGGTCGAAATTACTTAAAATGCGTGATGACAAACTTTATTTCTGGATGAAGTGCACAATGCAGTTCACTTCTAGGACAAATCAGTGAACCTACTTGCTAGCTACATAGTGCGGGCAATTTTGACATAGAAAAGAAAACAGATTGAGATTTTTAAAACAAAAAATGTTGTTAATCCTAAACACCTGAAGTTTTTGTAGGATGTCACCTAAACCTATTTCCTAAGACCATGTGAAAAGCAATAAACGTCTTGCAAAATTCGTTCCATTATTACCTTGTGAACGATTGTTAAAGTTTAAACTTAATTTTGATTATAAAACAATAACAATGGTTCGGGTCTGGTAAAGTTCACATCCCTCAAGGTCCGTAGTTTGCGATATAATTGAATATAGTCTTGGGCGCGTCTTAGGATGAAGATATGAATCGAAACATTTGGAAATATCTTTATTATGGAGTACCGAATTATATTTAAGTATTAGCTTTGTTGTTTCGAGCAATCGAAAGGTGTTGTTAAAATTATAGTGCTCTGAATGTCTATGTTTCAAATGTATTATTTTGATCTATCCGTTTCGTCAAGTATTACATTACCGTTATACTGTAATTTTCACCCGATTTGCCTTTTCGTTAAAGCTAAATACTCTTAACTTTTTTTGTTGGAATTGTCGAGTTGATATTACTGAATAAATCTTCAAACGACAATCGATGACGGTCGATCGACGAATCGATGTAGACGAATTTTTTGATGCACAATGAGCCCTTTTCCCTCTCCCCTTTGTATATAGGCTTGTTTTTTTTTGAATATTCAGTTTTATGTAATATGTTAATGAAAGTCATATATTATGTGTATACGTGTCCGGATTGAGTACTTAGGACCTGGAGTAACGTTCTGTTTTTAGGTTATTAAAGGAAAACTCTCATAGATTGGGAATAATAAGTTATCTTTCTCCTCTCGAAAATTCCAGCTTTCTATTGAAAAGTTTCATTTTAAAGTAAATGGCAATTAATTAACTAAAATTATCTTTTTAATAATTTCAGAAATAGTTTATGACCAATTAAATTTTTGGAACGCTTACGATAGGTCGCTCGAGGCCGCGGTTGAATGACGCCATGATCACGCACAACGTTGAAGCGACCATTCTGAAAGCGACGAAATTGGAGAAAGAAGGAAAAAATTAGGAACGGAATTTCACAAAACAAATTTTAAGTGAGATAAACTTAGTTGCTTTAAAAACAGCAAAGGATAAAACAAAACTGTCAATGATTTTTTTGAATCGTGTACATTACAGAGTCAAAATTTTCTGTAATTTACACTATCTCTAAGGATTTTTTATTTTTCATACTTATAACATAAGTTATCAACAAGTTGTAAATAAAAAAATATTTCGTGGGAACATCTTACTTTAGGATAATATTTTTTCTATTATTTAATTATGTTAATGTAAATTTTAATTAACTTATTTGGCTAATTAATTACTTATTGTTTGAATTCATGTATTACCAGAATACGTAGCTAAACAAAAAATAATACAATACTTTAAATTATTTGACGGACTCAAACAATCCATTTGTTTGTAAATGTCTTACAGTAAAATACGACATTATTGTAGGTACGCATTTTACGGCTGGGTAATTACCTATATAGACTTAGAAAGACCATTGTAGGTAATTATTGGCCATATACTATCATCACGATAAATATATTGTATTTATGTTATTATTGAACCGATATAAGCCAAAGGAATATCGTGTGAATATCCTTAAAATAGCTGTTCTTTAAGTAATGAATACCAGATATGGGACAGTGAAGATATTTTGTAGGAAGACTGCATTCTTACTAGATATAATAAAATTTATGTATGTGAGTGTAATTTGTGTATCTCGTGGTGGCCCAGTGGCTAAGACCTCGCCTCTCGTGCTTGAGGTCCAATGTGACTTTTTGAATTTACATGAACTTTTTAAGTTTAGCGATGTCCAAATCGCTGACAACGGTGAAGGAAAACTTATTGAGGAAACCAGGGCTTATAGTTAGTATTTGTAAGTTTGTGCTCCATTGGTGTAATTGCTGCAAAGCGTTTCAGTGAGAGGGTAAAAAAAATGATAGAAACCGATTGTTTCCCTATTAGCAACATTGGGCCACTAGGCAATTATACTCAAGTTACTGGAAATTGTTGCTCAGAACAGCATTATTCAAAAATCGAATGACATTATTATGTTTTTATTACCCATAACTCTTTATTGGTACACGTTAAGTAATTGGCACTAAACAAGTGAACGTGAAACGATGATGCGTGAACTTATCGTCCATTCAACATTATTTATCTCCTCATTGTGAACCTCACGAAAACGAGGTCCTTGAACTATCGGACGAATGTCTACTACTTACTGAATGTCAAGATGCTTGGAAGTGGACCTGTGTTTATTTAACAAAACAGCTATGTTAACAGGACTCAATAATGCATTCGAATAATGTCACATGTACTTGTCATAAAGTACGCTATTTTGTCTCCAAGTGTAATTACACTGTCTATAAATTTGTTTGACCTAAATTCTCATTCGACTTTTCGAGTACTACTAAGCAACGGTGTCACACATTCGATTAGCAAATGCACAATTATTATAAAAATGTGTACAAAATGCGTTGTTTCGTGACAAAATGTGGTGTCAAATGGTTCCGGCATTTTTTTTCTGTCAAAATAATCGTAGGCCGTTGCGGAATGGCGCGTGCGTTGAATTAGTCACGCCACTTTTTATCTGCGACTTTTTACGCTATCCATTAACCTTGGACTAATTGTCCGGTGGCTTTCTAATTGGTCATATTTTTATCTTTTGCTGGAACGTGATCAGATAGACACTCAATTACGTGATTGTCATCATCAGTCTTCCGTTTAAACAACTCGTGAACAATTCTGCGAAGGAGTTACTGAATGAACCGTTCCGCTTTTTGTTCGATTTCTAAACACATTTCAGAGTGCAGCAAACCTTTGTCAATACCTAGGTTGACCTAGGTATTTAAAACAAGTCTGCTTCACCAAGCTGTAAGATTCAAGTGAGGAAAGCGAGTTGCCCCATTGCCTGCAAGCGATGGGTCAGTTAGGACTTGTGCAATGTTGTAGTTTTTAAATACATCGTTGGTATTTCGATCAGTATCAATATATGCGGCGCTGGTTCCATTCGAAGCCTGCTTGCCGTAATTATCGTGCATAAGTAGTTTGTAACTTTCACAGTATGCAATTTGTAGAGTGCAATAATAGTACGTAATTTTAAAATATGGGTGTTAGATTAGTAATTTTTTCGGAATACGGATCTTATAGATTTATTTTTTATGTATCTTTGTGATCGACAAAACGTAAAACATCTTTTATCTACACTCACAACGTAATTTTCCAAATATTATTTAAAAAAATATTGTATAAACACGTACTTTATATTCGTGGATAGATAAACTTGGATTTTCAAACAACTGCATCATAAAATAACTTTTTAATTTTTAAAGCACACTTTCACTTTTTAATTTATTGACGCTTATGGGCTCATTGACTTAATGTAGAAAAGTAGTGTCATTGTCTATGGAGGCGCGCGGTGCGCAGTCATGCGCAATGATAATCTAAATTGCCCGCCATACCACATATTTTTTACCGTTACCACTTTTGTTTTATTTCAACTGTATGGGTGAAGATAAAATAGTGTATGAAACGGCATATAATTAGATATTAAAACACTCGCGTGTTATAATATCTAATGATAAACCCACGCTCGTGTCTTAATAACCCCTATTATATGACCATTGCACTAACTACTATTTTTAATGGGATCTACAATTTACGGAACATATTCTTCCGCTCTCGTCCTTTAAAAAATAAGTTGTTTATAAACAATTTGTAAGGTTTATTTGACACATGTTTCAATATTATTTTGAAACCATACTTAACAACAATCGGATATCCTTCAGACGATCTTCAATTGTTAGCCAATATTCACGGTTCTATGACTCTTCAATACACACTCACGAAATAATACAACAAACCATTGTTTGAAATTTTAAATTAAGAACAAAGATTTATTGACACGATTCTTCGTTCTTCTTCTGAAGATTTGTTTAAAAATATTACTTTCAACATCGTTATAACTATAGTCCGATCAAATTAGTAACGAATATGATAAAGCCGTGAAGAAATAGTTCAAGCAATATAATATTTAAGTTAACTAATAGCAACATTTTCTATTGTTTTGTGAAAACAAAACAACCTTCGCACGTAAGAAACTGTTTCACTTAAACTCAAGGACAATTAGTCAAGAAGTGTGAAAAAATAATTAATTGCAACCCGAGTTAACCCAACAGTACGACGGTTTTGCACGCTAACTTCCAACACTTGAAAGTGAATGATGTAGTGTTATTGGCTGGTTCCTCTTTATAAAATCTTCATTTTGTAACGTGCAATTTAGACTTCCTAAACTGGAAAATCTCTATTTGCTTTCAGACGTTTTTTTTACTTTACATATATTCGGTCTAAACTACCATCAACAACATTTGACTCACCTACAACCTTATCTGTGAAAAAAAGAAGAGAAAGACAGCAATAATTAAATTTCTTCTACAACCACGACAAACTTATCCGCTTATATTTCGAAGCTGCGCACCTAAACGACGACTAATTAGAAAGTAAAGAACAACACCTACTCATTAAAACAGTAGTAAGAGTGAGTACATCGTGCCCTTGACCGCGGCAGACAATGGATGCGTGTAAGATATTCTGACGCCGTCATAGCTCACTGTGGGAACTTGGTCGTGGTTGATGACTATTTGGGACGCAGTATCATGTATGGGTTCGCACTTCATATGTTGATGTGTATGCTAACAATTTATGTGATCCTTTGAGTGATGAAGTTCGTAGATATCTGTTTGGAGTAGTAGTAGTGGTTTAGAAACTAAAACATTAAAAAAAAATCGATACATTTTTATGATTTTCAAAAATGCTAAATATTGCAAGGAGTTTAGTGATGTCGATTGAATATTGAAAATTGTGAATAAGGTGTGTTCCATAATTGTTGGATTTGATGGATGGATTGAGGATCGCCGAAATGTAAGAATACTCTGACGAATCCTGATCAGTCCTGAAAAGAGACAAAGAAGGATAGAGGATGAAAAGAGGATTTATCAAACCTAATGTTATTTTAAAATCTTTATTACCTTACTCTTGGGTGTCTTTTAGATTGGATTTACGGTGGAAAGGCATTAGACAAACGCATTAGAAAAGTAAAATACTGGGTTAAATACTTTTCTTGCATTTGAAAAGTTTCTGTTCTGCAAATCTCTCACACCTACCAGGCATACAGAGGTTGGTAGAGGTGACAATTTGTAAATATTATTACCGCATGAAACCGTGTACAGCGATATTGCCCTAAGTTCAGAGATCGCCAATCGAGTTGTGTATTACAATTGACAAGTTCCTAGTGCTTAACACGCTAACGCTGGTAAACATCGTTCAGCTGACTCTTGACTCTTATCGTCAGGGGTGACAAACGGCTGGGAATATCTGCTGTTGCATTATTGCTTTTATTACACTCGGTGCTAACTATTTGATTTAAGTTGCAAACGAAACTGTACCGACCTAATGGTTCCGTGACTATGAAGACTGAATGAACGCTGAGATTTAAACAACGCAAAGCTTCCTCATAAGAAAGGTAAATGAAAAGATGATTTATTTTGACAGTGGACACCTTTGGATAAGTACTACGGTAGATTTTTAGCCGCTTCTCCTTCGAAATAATCTAACGGAAGGTTGAAGTTTGTATGCAAATAAAACGAAAAACATAGCAGAGAACGAAGACGAAGTTCCTAAGATATATTATCTGATGAAGCTATGTAGCAAAAAGCAGTAGGAATATTTTTATCAGTAGTCGATCTTTTAATCACAATAACGGTAAACTGTGCTAATTCTGTTTGTTTTCATTATTTGAATAATGATTTAGCACCTACTAATACTAGTAATAAAATAAAATCACGACTCGAGATTAATAAATCTTATTGAATTAAACTCCCGTTATATTACAATAATTTATGAAGCAAAGAATAGAAATATTCCATTTACCGATGCCATTATTTCTTAATGTGTGTCAGATAGAAGTACTTGATGTCATGTTATTTCAATTTGCTGTGGACACTGACTAGTGATGTTTATGGAGTGCTCATTTATTGTTAAGCTTCATTAATCTGAAGCAAATAAGGTAAACTCAATGCTTTTCACGTCGCACGGACGACAAAGTCCTGAAGATTTAATACAACAATAAATATCAGTTGGGTAAAAGCTATGGAGATTGATTGTTTCATTACTGAAAGCTTACCACCAACTTACCCAATAAGTGCATTAAATGCAGGTAGTTGTTACTGAAAGAGCTTAAGTCAAGGCGATATAATAACGCCCCAATGTAAACGCAGTACTGGCCGTGCGCCCGCTCGATGCCAAAATATCAATATTGAACCTACTTTTGAACAGTTTTGTTTGCAAAATATTATTTGCGAAATATATCGTGTTGCTAATTATTTTTTTAAAGCAAAACTTTATACGAAAAAATCATTTCTCCATTTGCTCACTATTCTGTGGTCACCAAGAAGATGTGATGAGGAAAAATATCGTCATCACTCTCCAACAATACTCGATAACAGTATCCCGACATTAGTTTGAGTTATCTGCTGGTATATTTACCGCAAGTATCGGTAACTAGTAGATTACTATACATGCTTGTGTTGAAATAGATAAGTACTGGTAAAACCCGCATTGTGAAGTTTTTAGTTCTATATATTACGGTAAACTTAGGACTTAGGTTAATTCATGTCGTGGAGTAACGAAGATTGTAATTTATTATTTCCGAATAATTGAGATTAGTCCTTTTCAAAATGAAGTTCCTTTAAGATAATCATTAAGTGTTATAAATTGATTCGTAAATATTAATAACATATAACTTTCTGCTTACTGTAGTTCTAATAAACACAGAAGTTAGAAATACCCTCTCTCTTGCCTAGCCTTTCCCAACTATATTGGGGTCGGCTTCCAGTCTTACCGGATTCAGCTGAGCACTAAGTGTTTTACGTGGAGCGACTGCCTATCTGACCTCCACAACCCAGTAACTGGGTAACACGGTACCCTTTTGGCAAGACTGGTGTCAGATCTCAAGCTAGAAATACCCTATAGTAAATTAAATTTAGTTCTCAATTAAAGTTATAGCTTGGTACTAAATAATCTTCTAATTACCAATGAAAAGAAGAAGTATTTATCAATCCAGTGAATAAAATGGAGCATTATTTATTATACCATATATTTGTTATCCCAAAAACTCTGTCTCTAAATCTGCACTTCTAGTAGATTATTTACATCAATTGAGATCAAAGATAGACGTCAACTAACGTGTTTGAAATATTATTAGGTGTTCAAATCGGACAGTTGTTTAGTGGACCACAATGATGGGAGCTCAATGTTTACAGATTAAAATAATAGACAGACGATACAGAACGCTCAATGTATTCTTAAAGAAGCAAAAAGTTTTTTTTAGCCTATGTTACCCAGGCCATAATAACGAATCGATTGACACCTTATACATCAAAATCGGATGAATAGTTTAGGCGCTACGGAGGATCGTACGTAAATACAAACATACATAGACTGCTAAAATTAAAGCTATTGACTTGCCTTCAAGAATCGATATGTTAGTACACTCGCTTTTTCCTTTTACCCACAACACTGTAAGAAAAATTGTTTGTCTACTAACTAACTTATTTATGGACCTTCTTTATAAGTAATTCTTATATTTAATTTTATGATAACCTTGTATTTCTCATATTAAGTGAATTGTATTCTTTTTGAGAAATAAATGTCTTAAACCGCAAAATCACAACCCTTCCTTTTGGCCGTAGACGGGCAAAAATAAACGTGAAAGGGTTACTTACCGATAAGTATGCGCAAATAGTCATCACCGGTCGCATCTTCTCATAAGTGATATAGTGGCCAATTGTGAATCAATTTTCCTTCGTGTTTCTCGTGATGAGCATTATAAAATTTTATCCTTTATATACTGAGCAGGACAACTGCAGGGTCAAAATTTGATTCATTAAAATTAAACTCTTGGTGTGCCACAACTGCCTGCCACCGACCTTCTGCAGCAAGACAGTGACCGGCAGAAAGTACGCATTCATTAGTTTCCCGACGAAAAATAGTTGTTTTTACCTAAATGTGTTTTCTGTCTAGAGTGAGACTTTGTCAACTTATCTATTACACGTCCTAAAGGTTTGGCTTACAGTTAGAAATTCGAAACCAACAATATTTATGCAATATTTCTTATTCAAACAGTGAGTCAGTATCAGTCAGAAAATTAGTAGAATAGTTGGCATTCAGATCGTTGACACTGCTAAGATTATTGCACTTCGTAATTATGTGTCATATACCGTTTTCATTCGGATTTGATTGATGCTAACAACTTGCACATGCTTTATTGAGCACCTTTGATCCGTTGAGGAAAAGGTAAACACATATTTGATCAAACTCATGCAGGTAGACAATTCTCACGTTTTGAGAACAAAGAAGTATGTTTTTTCATTGCGTTCTCTTTACTTTGTAGACTTGGCCGAGGTCTACTTGAACAGAAGTTAGTTCAAAGACCAAAGTTCGAGAATGGAAACTGGCTTGACAGTTTTCAGTTCACGGCCGTTGTTCGTTACGTATAGTTCAGAAACACTGTGACTATTATGTGTTCTATTAATAGATCCACACCAGATACAAAGTTTAATTCTTGCTTTAATTGGGTTGTTAAGAACTGACTGCCTATTATGTGTCCTGAAGTAGGTAAGCACTAAATTAAAGTTTATTTCTGGTTGTAACTTAGTTGTTATTTTGTTAAAGTTTTAATTAGTCTGTACTGTGGGCCTAGAAAGAATTCGCCAAGTACAAAATCATGTTTAAAATAATGACTCAAATTGCTTCCAAATCATACAACATTTCATGATTATCCCATTCAACTGCACATACGTAATAGACCAACTAGAATACTCACAGTTGTCCATTAATAATATCCATTTTACTTTTGACAGCGAACCATTAGTTGCATACTGAAGGTAGGTAACACAGAAGCTGCAACTATTAGTATTACGTGAGCTATCAATCAGTTCATTTACTATGAAGAAAAACTTATATTTGTATAGGGTTGCCAAATAAAATAATTCATCAGAAAAACTACTTTATTCAGAAAGTGTTCATATCAAAATTCTGCTTCTGTACCTAATCTTGATGCAAGACCAAAAATACTTTCATTAAAGTTGTGAACATTTTTTGGTCTTGCATCAAGATTAGGTACAAAAATTATGTTAAGTGATTACCTATCTATGATTCCATAGATAGGTAATCACTTAACATAATTTTGAGGTCAATTAATTGGGACCTGGGATGTGATAAGATCGCATAAGTGACAGATGTATACAAGTCATATACATCAGTCCCTTACACACACTCAAAATAACCTTACTCTAAGAGCTTATGGTCACCCACCATTTTTTTTTTTAGCTTGTGGAAATGCTCATGCATACTGCGCTACCACGGGAAGATAGCGCAATATGTGGGACTCTAACCCACTAAAACTCCACGGTGTCCTTCTTTGCCGCTTATGGCGGGAACACGGGTACGCGTCAGCACTCACCGTGAACCCGCCGCGGCTGTCCGTCACCGGACCCCCCGGAATGCACGTGAAAATTAACAAGCAGGGAAGGTGAAGAAGAAAAGAAGAATACATTTTAATAAACAAAACGAACAATGAAAAAACAACGAAGCAAAAGGAGTATTGAGGATCGTAGCAAGTGGCGTTCTGTATAGATTCTCACAAAATCCGTGAAGGAGCTTTGAACTCTGCACAAACAGGTTACAAAGGTCTTCTGAATAGTAAAGAAAGGTAATCAAAATTATCATTTTACCTACAAATAACAAACATCTAAAATTATGACAAACAGGAAGATCCAAAGAAAGGTGTGACAACAAGTCTAGTCACACCAGTTCATGCACCAACCCTAGAACAAGACTCCCTTGTAAGCCAGTTCTGATTCCACACACATATGGTGGCATGAGATTCCGCTTCCTCATAAAAACTGGTTGTTAGTCGTCAGTTAAATGATTACTTACAACTTTTCCTAGAAGCCGTTAGCCTTAGGCTTGTGTAAATGGTTATTAGTAAGTGTCATGTTGATAAATTCATTGTTTTGCTTTTACGACCATTTCGCTTTGAAATATATCTAGTTTCTGTTTGCGGTTTCGTCTGCATAAAAAGTGTTTTATTATCCCAAATGATTATACCTGATAACGGGATAAAAAGTCCCATATCATTATCCAGGTCATGGTCTATTGGTGTGCCAAGTTTTATCTACCGTTGCAGCGTTGAGGCGTGATTGACAAAACTATTTGTCTCTGCATCACCCAAAGATTGACTGGTAGAAAATGCCTAAGGCGTTAAGTCCGCCTCTGTACGTTTTGGTGCATGGAGTATTAAATAAATAAACATCCAAACGTCATGAAATCAGCCTTTTTAATGTTCCCACAGCTGGGCAAAAAACATACAGGACAAACCACCACGCGGGCCCAATGCGGTTTGGTGGATGTCACATGTATTCGAATTTTTGTTTCTAGGACATGCCGGTTGCCTCACGATGTTTTCCTTCACCGTTTTGAGAGCAGTGGTGATGAAATAATCTACACAAAGTAAAGCGCCTGCCTGGGTTTGCACCCACGACTTACAACTTATAAGTCGCGGACGATACCACTAAGCCACCACAGCACTCAACATTATCCAAACGTACAGACTTCAATTTTCTAGGGTGAAAGTGATAGACTCTTAAGTTTATAACTACGTTTGTCTTGCATTAAATGCTATTTACTATATTAAGTCTATTTTGGTGCGTGATTAAATCTAGTTTGTGAGATAATAGACGAGGAAGTGATAGAGGCAACACTTTCAACCAAATCTTCTGTGATCAAAAAGGTAAAGCAGATCCATACACAAAAATGTTGAAACCATAAGATGAAGAGATTACCATCAGCCACTACTTACGTTACGAACCTTTTCCATATCGATGAATCTTAAGATATCTATCAACGCCTCGGAAGTACTCGCAAAATACATTGTGTTCACGAGATGTAAAGAAATCGTTACGTCGATCAGTGAATCGCTAATTCCGTTTTTCTCACGTCTATAGCGGGTGTTAGGTAACCCAAAGTGCGCTTACGCACTACAAACTTACAAACTTGAATGTCCGCGTATTACATTCGATGTTTTGTTTTGTGTTTTATGAAATAATATTCGTTAATGTGTGTTCGTTTTTCTTGGAGGGTAATCAGCAGCAGGGGAAGCCAGAGGACGGACGTCATCGCCGAGGAAGGCCTAGGAAAATCTGGCGTGACGACTTAGAGGTGGTTACTACGGATTGGTCAGAGAAAACCACACACCGGAAAGAGTGGAAGACATTATTTTTATGGTTTTAATATAACCCATATTTACATAATACGTCCATTTGGAATGTGAAAATGATGGTGACTCCGGAGATTATCTTTCTTAACTGCTCAAGTTTGAAAAAAAAATTGTCTCAGGATTGCATAAAAACCATGTTGTTATCTAATTTATTCCATTATTGATCGATTAGTATTGACAACCGTGAATATCGCATTTGCACACCTACTTCAGAACACGATTTCATTATTTATAGCACTGTAAAATAAATAGTTCGCAAAGAAACATTTTTATTTGAAGGTCTTGTAAACCAAGTCATGGAATTACTACGTTTAACATTAAATTAGTTTGAAATGAGATTATATCTGATTGAAAAATCACTTCTCATACATAGGTTATTATCCAATCTGTAAATGCAAAGTCCTTAGTAATTTAAACCAAGCAAGCAAATTGGTCTAATCATATCAATCTAGTTATAATGAAGTTAAGACTCGTAGCTACAAAGTTAAAGGTAAACTAGTGAATATATCGTATTTTTAACAAATTGCGGTAATATTTGTTAACTTATGTGAACGTATGAGGTCGTATGTGTGTTATCATCATAGTTTTAGCTGAAAGACATCCACTGCTGGGCATAGGCCGCTCGTAGCGTCGCAACATCGACCGGTTCTGTGCTTCTTGCATTCAGCGGGTGCTCACAGACTTCATCAGGTCAACGGTGCCATATCAAACATAAAATAATCAGTTCCTTTTTTAATATGAATCAGATTTATCTACCTTGGTTTTGCAATTTCGTAGTCAAACCCAAAAGTTACTGACCACATAAATTAACAGTTGAAACGAAAATTGAGGCCACGCGTAGCTTACATTATGTAAACCTATTCAGAACTGACAACTGTAATTTTATAGCCAGAAGTGAGTTATGAATGAAAAATCATCTTAGTTATTTCTCTCGTAATACGCAATAACTACAATTATGACTACCCTTTTTCTTTTTTTTTCTTGAAGGTAACTTCCTCTACTCAATTCGGCTCAGATGCCATGACTAATGTATTCATATCAAAAAATGCAACCGTCAATTTGATTTATTATAGTCGAGAAAAAAGTTTTTCACAAAAAAATACTACCGACTTCCAAAAATAAAGTTATTTTTCATTTTGTAGTTTTCTTATTTGGAAGTCGGTAGTAACTTTTTGTAAAAAGTTTTTTATTTTTCACTTTTTAGTTGTACCTACCTAATAGGCAAGTTATTTAGTAAGTTACCTTAACGCCAGAATAGATAAGCCGAATATCATGAAACTTGAACATAAAGGGTGAAATGAGAGATCTGCGTACCTCTCAAGAGCGTACTGGCGTGATGCTGTGTTATGAAATGGTATAAACAATAAACAGACATGCGATTGCAGCAATCCCGAGAGATTTCCCGTTACTTATTGAAGAGTTCTGTTGTATATGCTCGAAGTGCTTCATCAGATCTTCATCAAATTGAAATGGGACCAATTTCGAAACATACTCCTTCATACAAAAAAAAAAAAATTTTAATCGGTATACAATTGATGGAGATATCGGTGAACATACATAAAAAAAGACATACAAGAAGTCGAACATAGAACCTCCTCCTTTTTGGTAAGTCGGTTAAAAACTACAATAGAATATGGAGGTTACAATATATAAGTGTTAATATTTTTTGTGTCTTAACTGAAATTATCACATTTAAAACTTTTGTAAAATTAATCAAAGATGCGTAATATGTGTCATCATTTATGTTAAAAGTTATGAAAAAAACCTAGTGATTTATTACTTGCATGTTTAAGAGAATATTTATGTACTTGCTAATGTAATGGCGACGAAATTGCTTGGAGAAATTAAAGGTTATTTTAATGATTTACGATGGCTGTCGATTGGGTTTATTTATCTGATTTCTTTTAAGGCCTGTGGACAGTATTTAATTATGCGATGTATCTGCATTAGAACACATATAGTTTAGATTCTAACCATCGATTTGGAAAGTTTTCTTTAGTTTTCCGTATAGCTCATATAATAAATTGTTTGACAAATACACGTAGTATAACAGGTAAACAAGCTTTCACGTTTACACTGGGTAAGCATTAGTGAGGATGAGTTTTACTTCCTGAACCTACTACCTCTGATGCTTTACTAGTAAACATTAAACTTGTGTAATAGAAAGTTGTGACCAGAGGGCTGGCTCTTTCTTTGCGTAAAGAATCAGCATTGCCATTCAACGTGGCAATGCTGCCAGTCTTCTGGGCACGTTCCCGGATGACAGCGGTGTGGAGGAGTACTTCGACGCCTAAGTGTACCTTTGTTTGTATATAGTGTAAGTAATTATTTTTAGTATAAGTTTGTAAAGTTTACTTTTGTTTAGTGTTTAAGTATGTTCATATTTACACCTTTGTTTTAAGAACAAACAATAAATAATTTAATAAAGTACTTATTCCCAAATGTCAAAAAAAAAACTAGGAAGTTAATTTCAATATTAGAAAAAATGGATAAGTCTTCATAGATTATTTAACTAGATCAAGTGATGAGCATTAGGAAGTATCACTGATGATATCTTTTCGACCATTTTTTTTATAATATTACTTTGTAAGCTTGTTCTCTGCCCACCTTTTACTGTGTTGCTTTGTCGGCGCAATTCTTTTTTTTCATCCGTTCTTCCCTGTCAACCGTCACTATATTCTTCAATTTTTCGGTTCGACGGTACATTTAATTAAATTGTTTGGGCCCAGTACGTGGCTACGTTGATTGCAGCGACAGTATCGTTGTATAGACCATCTAGGGTGCTAGTGAATGGACAGTTGGGACACTCCAGCAAGTGGGACATAGCCTGTACATACTCTATCATTCATTATCATTTCTTTCATCTTTTCTTTGGCAAAATCCCAACTAATATTAATTTAGCGATGATGAGTTTAAAAACGATGAACAAGTCTATTCACTTGTGTATTGTAATTTCCTAGGTTTAAGCAATATATTATCGAAAAATTCCTAACTTACAAGCAGCACAAGTTCATGTAATTAAAACACAGTAAATATCCGAATTGCGTTGTTGAATGCAATTTATTAATGTAACACTTCCAGTTGCCAACTTTCTATCCGACAAAGTTACAAAAGGATCATAATTTAGTGCTAAATGCTACGCTTTGTTAAAACTTTAATTTATTCATTTAATACAGGGTATAAATTGCTTATTGGCTGCCGATACAATTTGAGATTAACTTTGATAACTGGGTATCGATAAATAAAAGATCAATGAAGTCTTAGAGTGGTTTACATAAATAAGTATTTCGGAGTCACTCTGCAATGGAATGGAGTGGCAACAATCCTCATGGAATTCTAGCTACGGAGCAAGAATATTCCTGAAAAGTAACAGGTTCCTGATAACGTAGATAAATAGTTAAAGCGAACTTATTGCTTATGTAGTATTCCTAAGAGCTCATCAATGATAAGTATTACAAAAAGGAACACCAAATAGAGAGAGTATCTTTGTCTAAATTACCTCAGATACCTACCGGGTAATATTTGACTTCATTTGTTAAAGCACTAATACTTTTAGTAATATTATATAGTTTGTATTATGTTTATGCATTGTGTGCTGTATACGTAGTTGTTTAGTTTATATAGTCAGTAAGAATTTAAATGTTAAGTTTTATTGTGCACTTGAGTAGGTAAATGAGGACAGCATGTCCTCATTTACTAAAAAATCTCTATGACACTGAGGTTTGCTGTAAGAGAACCTAATTATGGGTTAAGCTCGCCTTTGTACATAAGCTGTCCTACAGTATTTGTAAATGTTTGTTTTGTGTACAATAAAGAATAATGATAATAAAGCACTCTGAATGTAGACCATTTCTAACAAACAGAACCTCTAAAAAACGCAATGGCAGAACGACCTGTAGCCGTATTTAATTTAATTGTTGTCTTCGCTAACAAAAATTGCATGAACTGAGGTGCAAATATTCTCACTTCTACGGATAAAGCGTGACAAAGTTGCGCCAGTAATTTTAATTAGCCACAGTTTGTGTTGTAAGAGTATTGTCACGATGCACCGACCACTAAACCACAAGGCATGCTTCTTTGCAGCCGGTACATCTTATTTAAAAGACAGCCAACAGGGACACTACCGCATCCATACCTTTTTTAATGTGTTTTATTAAGGTATTCTATATTAAATTTGAAATAACATTAGACGTTTAAATAATACCTTTTTACAGCCCGTTCTATCAATTTTGAATTCTAATGCGTTCGTGATAAATGACAAATGACAGCTGTGTAAATAGTTGGTTTTGGTAACAGGTTTTTGATTTTTATATCATTCTTATGGTTACGGAATAGAACTCAAAACGAGTGAACGGACTTAAAAATTGTTGTAAAAATATCTAATGTTATTTCAAATAAAGACAATAGTTGCAATCTATACTTCTAATAACTCAATAGCTGAACGACTCAGACCGCATTTAATTTAATTACCATCTTTTTGCCAATAAAAATAAGGCAAAGTTTTGTGTTGTAAAAGCATTGTCACGATGCACCGACCACCAAACTGCAAGGCATGCTGCCTCGCAGCTGGTACACGTAATTTTAAAAGATCGCGGCAGATTCTGAATTCAAATTTTCGATCATTAGCAGATTCTAAATTTAATTTTTCCATAGAGTGATTCGTTCACTCTTATTTATGAAAATCACGGCTTGAATTTTTTAATGTGTTTAATTTACTTGTGTTGTTACAGAATTGTCACGATGCACCGACCACCAAACCGCAAGGCATGCTCCCGCGCAGCCGGCGCAGCTTATTAAAAAGTCAGCTGCTTGGTCTATTAACATTAATATTGCGTAACGTTTATGTAAATAAATACAGAAGCTCGGCATACTTTGCGTAAGAGTTTGTGCATTTGTTGTTAACGGCTGTCGTCTGATTTTTTCACTATCATTTTTTTGCGACTTCCTTTCCACATAGTCAAAATTCACACCTGATTTAACCATCTCTTTCCATCTTTAGTAGTTTGTTCCAGTATAGGTAAGCGTAGTCACATCACAATAACTCTACAGAAATCTGTACAAGATAATAAATAATTTATTTATGAAAATGCATTTCTTCATTTTATTTTCATTTGTTTTATTTTACTTTACACATCGCATAGTATAATAGACCTTTGCGTTATTCAACGGTGGGCAGGACACCATCATAAAAATAAAAAATAAATTACTTCCTAGATAATCATTTTGAATTGATAAGTCACGCTTACGGACTGTCCACACATAATTAATACCTATTGAATATTTATTAGATGTCTTGATAATATTTCAAATTAATAAATGTTTTCGATACAACATTGTTTTAAATCGTTCACATTCTCGACTCATAAAAAAATCTAGACCATACTTGTTGTATATTAACATAAATATCGCGTTCTCACTTAGTAACATTACTGTATTTATTTATAGGCTTCTCATAACATTAGTTATATGAATCGAACATTTTACATTTATGTATTACAGATGAATGAGATACAATGACAAAACAAGATCAGTCGTGAGTCGTGACATACTTGGAATAATAGCGAATAGAACCTTTAAATTAATTATAATATAAAGCAGATTAAGTATAAAAAGTACAGTAATATTAACCTCATTAAAAGTTAACAGTAAGTACTGACTTGAATAAATCATAATAATATAATACCAGCCTATAACTGTCCCACTGCAGGGTAAAGGCCTCTTCTCATACAGAGAAGAGGATTAAAAACCACGTTTGCTCAATGTGGGTTGGCGATTTCAAACTTATACTAACTAAAAATCCTGCAGCCTTATTGATAATGAATTCGGAAAGGCAAAGGCCAAAGATAATGAAAAACCTACCAATCACATAGACGTAAATCAACATCGCGTCTTTCATGTCAAATGTGATTGGTAAATTTTTCATATTCTTTGCCCTTTGCCTTGCCGAATTCAATACGCAATGAGACTGCAGGTTTCCTCACGATGTTTTCCTTCACCGTTGTCAGAGATGTCCAAGATAAACTTAGAAAATATTTATTATTTGAAAATTCACATCGGTACTTGCCGAGATTTGACCTAAAAAATATATAATAGAAGAAATAATAATAGATCAATCAATCTGCCTAGCCTTTTCCCAACTATATTGGGGTCGGCTTCCAGCCTTACCCGATTCAGCTGAGTACAAGTATTTTACGTGAAGCGACTGCCTATCTGACCTCCACAACCCAGTAACTGGGTAACACGGTACCCCTTGGCAAGACTGGTATCAGATCTCAAGCTTCTGACTATCCGTAACGACTGTCAAAGATCTTCAAATGAAAGCCGGGACTCGTCAAACGTTGCTTAACCTTGAAGATCGATCCGTGCGGCTGTTATTATTTAGCCACGAGCTCCTCTCTATAATAGATACTTGACCATAATTCATAGTAGCAACGATGATTAGATATGTTTATGTAAAAGTAAATATTTATGCAGTAGACCTACCTCACGAACATTTAGGTACAATAGTACCTATAGTATAAAAGATAGTATCATCTCATTATGCCGAAATTGCTGAATGATTTTATCCATATTTAAATGCTGAATAAACAATAGGTTCAATGTACATAACTACGAGTACATAAACAGTAATACATTTTTGTGGTCATATTAACTTGATTTGTACACATAATGAGCGTCACGTTCAAAAAACATTAAACGTACGGACTTTCGTAACACAATTTTTGTGAATAAATTGTCTCACGTAAAGTTTAGGTGAACGTGAACTCTATTACACGCTATGAATACCTATTACAGCCACTGCAAAAATTATTTGCTTCTTTATCTCTGAAAAGATAAGCGATAGAATCACGGATATATTTAAAGACCGCAGGGTGAATTCACCGAGAAGTGTTTATTTTTAATGTCGAAACGTTATTTAATTTAACAGCTGCTAGTCCAATACAAACTTTATAACTTCAGCATAAGACTAAGCTTGGATTAAATGAGTATTGGATTACCCCATGTTATTGCAGTTGGGTGCTGTTTTCGCGCATAATGCAAGATTTTTATGCTAAATGTTCCAATTATAAGCATTTAAGACTGGCGACCGATAATGTAAGTTAATCTGTTTCCGGTGTCAACCGTGATTACTTTTGATGCATTTTATGCAAGATATTGAAGTTGTTTAAAGAAACTTGGAGTCTTCAAAGTTCAAGAGACTTCGATACTTTCGAAGTTTCGAGTTATCGGTAAATAAGTATTCGTAATCGATTTTCTTTTCTAGCAGTTTACTGACACTTCTGTGTGAGTGTAAATAATTACGTGATCGAGGCTCTATGTATTCAAGTTTTAATGGAAATAGAGTAAACGGAAATAATTGTGTTTAACTAATGTCCTATATAAAATTGCTAGTAATCCATAGCTCCTCGGGCGTCGGGAGTCGCAAGCCGATTCCCGGCCACCGTACACGTAGGCGCGGGCTTGCGGACGGCGAGTAACGGTTAGCTCACTGTCCAATAAGGACCAACCCCGAGTCGACGGTGCACTGAGTTCCACGCGCGCCTCAAAGAAATGTCAGTAAAACTGGCGGGGTCCGCTAGGTCCAATGCCTGTCTGAGTCGCGGATAAATTTAAAAAAGAGTTGCCGCGGCCCTGACTAAAGCAACTGAAGGAACACGGGTGGATTTTAGTCAGTGAAAGTCTGACACGCCCTTCCGCTTCACCCAGAGCGGGAGAAGTCGTGGGATGAAAAACCAACCGAGAAAAGATTTCCCTAGCTACATTGTGGTATAGCTCAGCAAGATATTCGCTACTGCAGACCTCTATCAACATTTCCAAAATATCAACCAACAGATTTGCAGTTTGCACAAAAATCTTTTTAATGTAAATCTGAAATTCAATTATCCATTCACTGACAGACAACGCGCAGCCTAAACCGCTGTTCGTTCTTCCTTACCATGAAAGATTGCTCAAGAATTCCTTCCTTCCTTCAGGGTATCTATGTATAAATGATGCGGTCAAGCTTTAAACATCTCAATATTGCCCTTTATCACAAGTAAGTAAATAAAGTGCAGTATTTTAAAACCCAACGGAAGATGTAGGGTCGTCTCGTCACCCACTTATCACCTTGTCATCAATTCGCCTTGAACGCCTGGGTGCACCCTCAAGGTATCGATTTGTTAATCGCTGTTAACTTTGCGGTCTGTATGTGTCAACTGACAAAAACGAAGATTAATGATCGAGTACTTTTGTTTCAAAAATAAAAATAAAATCTGCAACAGGCAAAGTGAAAAGTTTGGTCTCACGGACGTTAGAATTATTACAGAGATGAGTCCCTGTCCAAAAATATAAAATCTTTTAGACTAACATTTTTAATAAGTTTGTATGTTTGGAGTCTTTCGAGGGGAACGAATCCGGAAGGTTATGCGACAAGATAATTGAGTTTTTAGTCGACCTAACTCACCTTCATACCTACTCGTAGTTAAAGTGTGTAAGTTTATATTTATGTATGTTCACTTACATAATAAGCGAGCTGAAGTGCTGTATAAGTTGAGTGAATCATATATGTAATGAACCGGGCATATTAAACGTAGAATTGATCAACATAGGAGTGGACGTGTTCTTGGGTGTAGACCGGCATTAATCGTGAGGTAGGCTCCCTTAGGCTAGGTGAAACAAAAATGTTGCTATCTTTTAGGGACTAGACCAATTTCTTTGCAAAATTATGACGCATTATTGCGACGTACATACCTGTTTTTGGGCAGGGCCTTTGATAAAATCTTTCTATCGTCTCTATTCTTAATTTCTTTTCTTGGCTTAGTGGGTTGTCTATTGTTTATTTTATAGATCAATTAGGAAATTATGTCTTATAAACTATGTTAGTTCTAAATAATAAACTCACAATTATGTAACAGTAAATATATAAAAGGCAATAGAGTTACTTTATGATGATTTAATAGCTGTAGATTACCGGCTTTGTTATAAAATTTTATATTCAAGTATTGTATAATATCCAATCTGTTGCATACTAGTGAGTAATGTGAGTTATTTTGATGAGTGGGTAGATAAAAGCTTAGGTATGCAGATTTGTAAATTAAAAAGAGAACGCTTGTGATGCACGATGTTTATTTGTTTTAGAATGTAGTTTAAGAATTCTACATTTGAATTTAATCATAGTGCAGTGACTGCGGGAATACGCTGGATGCGATTTGGGAGAGTCCTATGTCAAGCAGTGGGCATCTTTCGGCTGAAATGATAATGCTGATATTGCAGTGACAAGAGGGTCTACAAAAAGTGCGGTAACGTTAAATGATGTTGAACATTTTCACCAAGTGCAACCCCGTATTGTGTCCAGGATGTCTCTTTCTATTCTAGGTTGCTAGAAGAGATCGCGGAACACGATAAGGCCGCCTTTTGTATGTTTGGTTTTGTTTTAAGATATCTTTTTGAATTATTTTATCTTGGTGTACAATAAAGTATATATAAAGAAATAAATGATGGATTGACATGCGCTACAAAAAAGGAGGATTTTTTGCACTTTTGGCAATCGTTATCGCTGATACAATGTCACTTTTTTCTAGCCCCCAAAGTTTTGTTCAGATGCAGGTTTTGTTGGATATTATCACTTAAGTAATCACGTTTTTATTTAGACCGAAAACGTTTTGTTTAGATGCAGTTTTTGTTGGCTTTATTTGGTCCGATAAGTTTTGTTTTGCAGGTTTTGTCGGATATTATCAGAAAAGTAATCATGTTTTATTTGGTACGAAAAAGGCGTCAGTTTATGAATGTATGTTTTTTATATCAAAGTTTTGATTGCCGTACTACCGACGGAATCAATGATCGCCATTACACAACATTGTAATTCCAACAATTCTAAACGCCCATTCTATTATTTACATACAAATCTATACCAATAAAAATGAGCCAATTAAACTCTAAACAAATAGACCATCAAAAGGGCACATACTAATAAAAACATACAAATGGTAGAATCGTGACGTAGGAGCCATGAAAACTTCAAAGATAACAAATAGAGCCTGACTTCTAACTAACAACTGTTTTAATTATAATGCGGGCAATTAAAATAAAAACACAAAACAGAATAGTGCAAAAGGTTCATGCGTTGAAGACGTAAGAGCATAAATTAAACTTGCAAACGAACCATTAAAATATAGAAAAAAAAGCAGATATCTACAAAAAAAAATAAGGTGTTTAAATATCCTTATGATGAGACTTTAGAGTGAAAATCCCAAACGAAGTAATCAAAGCAATACAAGGATTGAGTATTACGATCTGTGATACTGCATCTATAAACCATCAGCCTTCAGCAAGAAAATATAGGCAACTTCTGGGCTTGCTCATCCAATATCTGCTATCATCCATAGCTTTCTATAAGGTGATTCTTTTTATATTTTGCCAGCATATTCCACTATGATAGTGGAGTCACACATTTTAGAAATATTTTTCTTTCTCTTTTTCATTTTCTTTCTTTCTTTCTCTATATTTTATCATTTTATGTGTTCCATCTTATATGAGTGTTATTGTTTATTACAGACTTAATTGTGCTAGAATGGTTCTTCTGTTAGTATCTTTGTTTCGTGATTGAGTAGGTAATTTTCATTGAAGAGTAATTCCAAACAAGGGCACTTAGAATGCCACTGCAATGTGAGTCGCTTTAACGATGGCCGTGGCGCATGGCGCTCTGATACGAATCCAATTCGTTCATGAAATTGTTATTTATTTTATTGCATACTATTTAAAGCATCCTTATCTATTCCATCATAATTATACCGAGACTCCTTTGAGCCTCGAAAAGCAAGTTAAGATGTGGGTCCTGGCAGACATTTTTAAATCTTGGACAGTCGTTACGGAAGCCAGAAACTAGAAAATGAGACTCTAGTCGTGCTAGGTGTTACTTATCGTGTTACCCAGTTTCCTACTGCTGGATTGTGGAGGTCAGATAGGTAAAATCTCCGTCCGATATTAAAAAAATAAAAGTTATTGATCCGACTTGGACCAAAAAGTATAATCTCGTAACTTGAAAATATGATTTTTGTTTATGGAGATATTGTGATAATTTTGGTCTCAAATGAAAGGTATAGGCAAAGTACCATTTTATCCGTTTATATATTAATTACTGAATCCCAAGTGAAAGGGTCAAGGACGCCCATTACTTCGATATGTTTGGTTGATCGTGTTAGCGAATTAGCGACATAGCCTTTACTTATTTATCGTATCATGTTGAAATATTGGAATACATTGGTAGAAACCAATGTATTCCATATTTATCGATTCAAAACGACACGTTAACGACTTTTTTTTTGTTATCTGGCGGTGAGTCAGGTCACAGTCAAATAGGTGTTCTTCCAAATCATGTTTTATACGGCACCAGGAACCAGTGTGGTTTATATTAACAGAACTATAGGCAACTACTTTGCTTTTGAGAAGGTTTTCTTGTCCCTGACCTACGATTTTATACGTTGGAGGTAAACCTACTACCAGGAACCATGATTAATTTAATTAGGTAGGAAGGTAAATGACACTACCCACATTATCGTAAGATAGATATATAACTTAGGAAAAACTATAATCACAGGCCTCTGACTTGGCTATTTCAGTCTTACATTAACAACATAAGTCCAGGTTTCCTCACGATGTTTTCCTTCACCGTTGCTTGCGATGTCCAAGACAAACTTAGAAAGTACATATGAGTTTGAAAAAGTCACATTGGTACTTGCCCAGATTTGAACCCACAAACTCAAGCACGAGAGGCGAGGTCTTAGCCACTGGGCCACCACAACATGTTTTAAATGTACATGTACTCAAAATTAATTTAATCGTGATTAGTTTCGATTGTCAATATCAATTTAGGTCGCGTAATTGTTCAAACATAAAAACGGCATATCACGTTATTAGAAAAAAAAACCGTGCACTCGGAAGTGAACACACAAAAAGTCACAGCATGCGAGAAGTAGGAAGAATAACGTTACGCGATTGTGTGAAAAGGCAATTACAAAAATTATGTAAGTCAATGAAGGAGATAGTTGCGCGCCTTGAGTCGAGATACGATCGATTTATACTTAGACAACGGACTGCATACAAAAGTTCACCTAGAATAAAAATAAAGTCATGTATAACTAGACTTAGTCATCCATTGTAGTCTCTGGTACACTGGTTCAAAATGGAGTATGTCCCAGTTACCGCTCCAATTTATGTCCACCTCACTTCCTAACTTCTTTTTCTAGTCATTTTTTTGTCAAATTACGTGATAATTAAATTCAGATTCTTAAGTTAGATTAAATATATTTGACGTGAAAAACTCGCATTGACAGCTCCAACGAAGCGAGAGTGATTTATGAGATCCGACAAATAAGGTCAATGTCATCGATTGTTTAGCTGAAATCATTATTTCTGAACAGTTTTATTTAAACTGGCGTCTGCAATACTTATTGCAGAATAGAAAGATTTCTCAACACATAACCGCTAAGTATTCTATCGGGATTTCTGCGAGTGATGTGCAAACTATTAAGTAGCCGTATTCTGTACTAGATTTCCCGGAATGGTGTTTTGAATCGTGTAATCGAGCGGTTTATCTTGATTCAGGCGATGTACGATGCGATTACGTAATACGGCGTCATCCATACGCTCCAAGTTTCACTTTCACGCGAGTTACAGTTTCGCCTTATGTCGTCCGTGCACGCTCCGAAACGCACGCGCATCGGAATCGATTTTATTTTGGAACCGGTAGTCGATTGCACATTTTCCGAAGGCCGAAGATTTTTTGCAAACAATACTCGTTCGTAGTGAAATAGTTTACGAAACATACGCAATTATTTATGCTAATGATATGCGAAGCGTGTAATTTGTGACGTTTAGAGAACAACGACCGTTTAATACGAGTAAGCGGCAAACTGCATTCGCACGTGCATAATAGAGAATTTTATGAACATATTTGTTTCATACTTAAAATAAGTTATCATTAAATAATGAATGGATTGTCGGAATGTTATGTGATAATGATAAATGATGCTGAATTTATTAACCCATTCAGAAATTCTGAACAAAGAAATTGTCATCGGTATCATAAATTTTATTTCACGTGTGCATATTAATAGAATCAGCACATTTACATATAAAATAAACATGTCTGTATATCCACAATGATTTGACCACGCAAAACACATGTCATGTCACTACTATACTACTGTCATTTCAATATTGTTCTTGACCCACATCGATCATCTCAAATGTCAAATGTTTGATCCATTATATTCGGGCCAAAGAATTGGTGAAAGCATTTATCACATTACGGGTGATTGACACGAGCGTAGTTAAATGGCATTTGTCCAAGGTTGGCGCCCATTGTGCAGCGTGTTGGTTACGCCCGCTTCGGTGCGCTTGCCCAGTTAGCAAAGCCTTTTAATATGTATGGGTATGCAAGTTATAGGTAAGTTGTATGTTACTAGGCAGGTTATAAAGGGCTTGTATCGTTTAAAGTCAAGGAGCAGCCTTTAGCTCTCAGTTGATTTTCTTAAGATGAATATTCCACTCATAACGTCATTTTCCCTTGCTACGTTGTTGTTGTGTTGATAGTCGTTGTGAGAATTTAACTAGACCAAAGTCAAGGTCCAAGATCGCAAGACCAATGTTTCTGCTTAAAACAGCCAAAATAAGTTGTAATTTCATATTGGTGAAATTCATAAACAAAATGTATAGAAATTGGTATTTTTTGACAGATCGAGAATTAAATTAGAATGCGAACGTTTCTTAAAATAAGGGTATTACCCCTTAGAAACTAGCACAATTTTGGGAATTATATGTTACGGGTAAAACTCACGCGTTTATGTCTTTTGCATGCAATTTTCAAATAAGTTTTGTTTCGCGGAATTACGGATAAGACTTGGCTACTGCTGAATCATCTTTATAGTATGCAAATTTACTGTCACCGTAAAAGTTGCAAATGTGGCATATTAAATTACTTTGTATTTCATTTCGGTTGCATGTAATTTCATATAGATTGTATAAGTAAGTAAGTAACTCGGTGAATGGAGTCTGTATACACTTTTATTTTAGAAAAAAAAAATATGCAAATGCTGTCAGATGTCTGTCATGTGTGAAATGCACATTGAAGTGTTTTATGACGTACATGACTTAAGTTGTTACTTTCTTTATTTAATAATATTTATTTTTATTCTAAGTATTCTAACGAAAAAATCCAATGTTCGTACATACATTGGATTTTACTAAATTTAGGAGAGTCAATTGATTTTTAAAGATAATAATTGTTGATTTGTTTAGCACTAGCTTCCGTCAGCGGCGTTGTACGCGTTAAAATTATCCAAGGAGAATATACTCCCCAAATAAAATTATTCCATGTCCTAAATGAGATGGTCTATCCGTGTGCCAAGTTTCACCTAAATCTGTTAAGGCGTGAAAAAAGGTTTACAAAGTGAACTTAGTCTGTTTAACAAAGTTACTTTTGAGTGTAAAATTTGTATTGATACACTCTACAGCATGTATTACTTTTCTGTGCCCGAACGTGCAACTCCAAATCCAATTAATACAATTTTTTGGTTCAAAAATGTTCTTACAAACATCAAAACAACAAAAATTAAATCAATTCAATCTGCCTAGCTTTTTCCCAACTAAAATGGGGTCGGCTTCCAGTTTTACCGGATTTAGCTGAGCACTAGTGTTTTACGTGGAGCGACTGCCTATCTGACCTCCACAACCCAGTGACAGGGTAACACATTACCCCTTGGCAAGACTGGTATCAGATCTCAAGCTAACCCGTAACGACTGTCAAAGATCTTCAAATGACAGCCGGGACCAACGGCTTAACGTGCTTTCCGAGGCACGGAGGAAACTCGGTATTTTGAAATGGTCACCCATCCACGGACCGACCTCGTCAAGCGTTGCTTAACCTTGAAGATCGACCCATGCGGCTGTTATTATTTAGCCACGAGCTCAAAAATTAAATCAATTAATCCATACAATCAACCTATTTTTTCAGCTTTGACATTTCATGATTACGTAACTAAAGTGATTCGTTCTTATATCATACTTAAGCTTGTCAATTTGAGCTGGTGATCATCTAGTCCCGACTCCGTTATAAAAAATAATGTTTGGCGATAATATTTAATAGATATTAAATGTCAGTGCGCTTGCGCTGGGTCAGAAAGAGTGAATGTTATTGATATTGATGATTATGAGGCGGTGCATAGGATGATGTGTTGTGAACTTGTTAATCGGTTTAATATGAGAAGACATGATTTTTATCAGTTTGTATATCGCTACCTTATGACACTGACTTAACCTATTGTCTATCACACAAATTATGTATTGAAATGTGAAATGTGCTTTTATGAAATGTGCTGTATCCTTTCCAAGTTCCAATGTATTCCAAACATTCAACAAAATTGATTTGGAGGTTTACGCGTGTGAACGTAACAAACAGATCCAACGCAAACCGACAGACTTGAAAGAGAGTTACCGCGGCCCTGGCACAAGCAGCTGAAGGAACACGAGTGGGTTCAGTCAGTAAAAGTCTGACACGCCCTCCCGCTTCATTCATTCAGAAGTCATTGAACGAAACCCCAACCCAATAAAAAAGCTAACAGACAGAGTTAATTACGCTTTATAATATTAGGATGGATAAAGATGAATGCACTAGACTCGCATTGTTATCTACTTAGACTTTCAATAAATTTGCTCGCGTTGAAGACAGAGTTTGCATAGTGTACATTCACTATAACCCCAATAAGTTTTTCTAGTAAGAAGGCTCAATCATTTTATCTTTGATTAAATATTATGACATGTTATTTGATATAACAAGACAAACAAATAGCTATTTCATTTGGGACAAGACCACTAGGTACTTTTTTCTAAATAAAACTCCTGTAAGTCAGATTGTGAGTTCAGTCTACAGTGGCAGTGGCGAACACCAGAAAAGTGTCGAAGCAATGAAGTTCAGCGAGTGCCCGAGCAATGAATCAAGTGTCATGCTCATGTGTTCATGAAAATACAGTTAGACTGATTAACTGATTAATCACAACATTGACAATACAAATCTAGTAAAATTTAAGCAAAAATAAATAAGGAGATTAATCATGTGAATTACTTTCCGAGAACGTACATAAACTAACAAACTTGTCGAACAGGAAAATGTAATTCATACACAGAAAAATAAAATAAAACTTTTGGTCATTGAAGATTATTTTTAAAGCACTGATTAAGACCTATTCTTCGTATTTTAAGCTCATCGAAGTTCTTCGGATTAGGTGTATTGATTCATACTCAAAGGTTGTTATTCTTGATATCATCATCATCCCTTCCGAAAAATCTGACCGCGATGAGACAGCTCTTAACTTTAGCAAAAGGAAACAAATTCGGGAAAATACGCCGAGCAAATATCCCAGACCCTTCATAGAACTTCCATTGCCAACAGCAAATGATAATATAAATATTATAAACAAAAGAAACACATAATCACTTATGAGAACTTGGCTCAAGTCCTTAAAAAATATCATAGCATATTCATTTTCATATTTATGATATTTTGGATAGAAGAGACAGTACGTAAGAAAAAGAAAAGATAAGCAAATAAGTGAGTGATATAGGAGAGAACTTTGGCCCAGAGTAGGACAATATTAATGTAATAATTTAGGTTGAAGAAAAATAGCAGGTTCAATCTCAGGAAGGGACTGTTCTACTCTTGATTTTAACCAAAATTAACAGCTTCAAAAATGAGTGGTGGTTCAAACCACGAGAAAGAGGATACGTCAAGGATTATGAATTACAACACGAATAAATTTTTGCTCGTTTTCACGAAAACTTATTTAAAAGCTTAAGACTAGACATAGAAAACACGTAGTTACTAAAAAAGATTCTAAAATGGTGTCAACATTCCAGACTTTTTATAATAGTACGTGTTTGTTTAGGTCCTAATTTTTTTTTAAACCGCAAATCAGCGACAATTGTCAACCATTCTCTAAAAATAATATTATTTAATCTAGTTTGCCAAGGCTATAGCTGTCAGCAAAAATCATATGTGAATAAAAAAAAATAACAATAGCGTTAACCATTTTTGTAAAATGAATTGTTAACAATAAATTGTCATGCCTCAATAAAAATTAAAAGTAGACTTGATTAATTATAATATTAATTAAGAATCAGTAATATTTATTGAAATTTCTAATGTATAAATAGACAACTTCTTTTGAAACATAAAAAATACAAAGAATACGATGTAGGTGTACCTAAGCGAACTCGCGTATTAAAGCCAGTTTTATAAAACTGGACAAGTAGGTCAAATTATTATGTGTGTACACATAAATATTAAAATCTTCTACAATATAACATTCTGTGGGTCAATGATCGATTCGTTACATTAATTTGATAAAACCGTAAACAAATTGTATTTTATTTCTTTGGTTAATTATTTTCTCATCAACAAAGATTTTCATAATGAAAAGGTTGGCTTTAATTTAAAAAAAATATCACGATGCAGCTCATTAGTCTTTGGAAAATAGATTTTAAAGCAAATTAGGACCTAATGATATTATAAATAATAAAAGTTAAGATGGTCAATGTTATAAATGCGATTACTCTTCAATGTTATGACTTATAATTATTTTTTGATAGTTTTGACTCTAAATGCAACCGTTTTGACCTCAAAGTTAACTTTGATATTAACAGTAATTGCTAACGTCTTTATTATCCATACAATTAATGCTTTAAAAGCTGAATACGGTTGCACCTAAATCGTTTTCAGAAGTTCAATAATTAGGCAAGAATCTTGTACCATTAGCTGAACAGTCTACGGTCATACAATGTTAATGAAAAATTAAAACAAGAATTTTAAACCTGCAACCTTACTGTCCATTTTGGTCAATTTAAGGTCAATCACTCAATTAAGAAAAGGAATGTCACGGTTCGACCCAACTTCAGAAAATATAACAACCTTTGGTTGAGTACTTGCAAAAGTAACACGAATGTTTTTATAAGTAACTAACTCTGACCACAGTGAAGAATAAGTGACGCATGATCATGCAATAACAACAGAAAAAACACGATCATCTTTCAAATGTCAAGTCACCAACGGTTTATGACCCCTGGTTTAATTTTATTTGCATTCTCAGATTCTACAAGGGGTTTGAAAATTATAAGTTTCTTTGTAACAATATATGAAGAGGTTATTGACTGAACTTTACCCTTGGTCTTTCGAGGTAGTATATACTTTTTGCATGGAACTAAGAACAAATTGATGGGTGTTCCATCCTTACTTGACTGCAGTCAATCACACGAAATTAAATTTAGAATGGCTCGTCGAAATGTCATGCTAAAATTGCAAGTAATTTTAGCGAGTGTCTGAATATATCTTGAAATAATTCGTTGTCTATTAGTGGATGTAATAAAGATAAGTTTCCGATGAAACAAAACGAGAAACTGTTTTACTAGATTCTTATTTCATCGAATACAGTAAGATGGCGACTCGAATAATGCTACTCAAACTAACAAAGCGTTACTGATTATGGTGTGAGAAAATTCTCTCGTAAATTGTTGCCGATTTTACCGATATTTTTGTATACATTTTCACAAAAACGTTTGATTAAAGTAAAAATTTACTAAAAGCTGAGCGGACCCAAAATTTTAACGCAGAAGGTCCACCGGACCATATTAAAAACAAGCTTTATCTTTCGTGCACGAGCCCATAATTATGGAGATTGCAGAATTTCGCCTCTGTTAAAACTACCGAAGGCACAAGAAAATATAAAACCAATTGACTTCTTAACAAAGATCATACTTTTCTTGTTGCAAGGAAATTAAGATACGACGTATAAGGATGCTGAGCGAAGATAATTCAGACTTAAAGATCGTTTTGATTAAGCTTTCAGAATTTATTTTGCAATCATTAATGATACGATAATTACAGATCGGTACTAATTACAAGAGAGGATAACGTAAGTATCTACCGATCTTGAACAAAATAGCCTGTTTTATATGATACGAGATACAGATGTGGACAAGTGGACGTAATGTATAACAATTTTTTTACACCCATAATTTGAGTATTATGTAGAAAATACAAGTAGTATGTTATAGAAGTTAGAAGAACTTTCAAGATGCAATGAAAACATAAGTCATTTCATTAAGTTGCTAATACAGGAACTTTCTCCAGGGAAGGTCTGTCACTTGGATGACCGGTAACTTGTTTAAGTTTGCGGGAATCTGCTAGATGCGAGACGCGAAAGACCGGTTGATGTGGTGACACTTGCACACAGCAGTGGATGTCTTTCGATTGAAATCATGGTGATGATAACAGAGATTTGTGTTACATTGGATTCAGCTTGTTTGAAATCTATCATTTAGCCTTCCAAAGAATGTCGGCTGGAAGAGTCTAGAGCTTCTTCATAAGTCTTATTTTATTAGTAATGTCAAAATGTAAGGGAGTGATTTAGTGACCTTTGATAATGCCTGGCAATCCCATACGTTTTTATCATTTTTCCAATCGCTAGTCGAGCCTCAAGTATTTCTTCCGATTGCCATTCCACAATCAATCTACTTAATATTTTTTCAACCATGTTGGTATCGACTTCCAGTCTAACCGGAGTACCAGTGTTTTACACGGAGCGAATGCCTATCCCACCTCCAAAACCCAGATACTGGGTAACACGATATCCTTTGGCTAGACTGGTGTCAGATCTTAGGTTTCTGATTACCCGTAACGACTGTCAAAGATCTTCAAATAACAGCCGGTACCAACAACTTAACGTGCTTGCGAGGCACGGCAGAAACTCGCTGTGTAAAGATGGTCATTCATCCACGAACCGACCTCGGTAGCCGTTGCTTAACCTTGGAGATCGACCCGTGCGGCTGTTATTATTTAGCCACGAGCTCCTCCTCCGATTGCAGTTTCACAATTTGACTTCATAAATAGAAGGTGCTATGCATTCCTATTCAGCATAAGTTATTCCTAATCGGAAATGACAACGCGAAAGTCAAAGCTGTGTCGCTGTGCATTCATAAGTTCAAAACGTTACTCAATGTCTGTGACTAGCATTTTGCACATAATTTGAATTTGACAATCATTTGAACTGCTGACTGTAATTACAGTAAGCAAATGCCGTGCTGTGTCTATCGCATCATATTAAACACTTAGTTTATATTATTGCTTGTATTATAAGGTTATTATTAATATAACAAGTGTAGAAAGGCAAATAAATAAAAATGAAAACCAAATTCGAGTTCAATATATGTATGTATTAAGGTTTAGGTAATTCCAAAAACGATAGTGTAATAAACTACAAAATGCAATAATATACAGGCATTGCAAAGGTTTATTTCGTTCATAATTTCTTATTGCTGTTTTTGCATTTGAATACGAGCAATAAAACATGAATGAAGATATGAGAAATTTGGAACATGTTACATTTGAAAAACTTATTATCATTAAAGATAGAGTTACAACCGCTGATGAAGTAAACGTTAATTATAAAGCAGTAGAAACAAAGGAAATATAAACAGTAAATATTGAGTTTTATAAATAAGTATGTACTGCTATTATAAAGTAAACAGACACGTTTCGAAACGACTTGTTCTAAACTAGTTCAGTTCGGGTGTGTATTGCTAATTTGCCAGCAGAAACTAACAAAGAAATTCTTTGCAACTCAACTAGGCAAGCGAAACGCTATCAAGGTCGGCTGTAGCGGCGAATGCAGTGTCAATATCGAGATTTTTTACTTATATTTGCGGTTATGAATATTCATTAGTATTGACTGACATATTTTTTGAATTATTGACACAAATACCAGACGCGTGCCTTGAGTTTCAATTCTAGTAAAATTAGTCATGTAAGTTAGTTATGGCTGTGGCTCTGAGACGTGGTCGTTCACAATGGGCCTCATCAGAAAGCAAACAGTCTCCCAAAGGGCAATGGCTATGCTCGGAATATCCTCACGTGGTCGAATCAGAAATGTAGAGATCCGCAAGAGAACCAGTGTTACCGACATAGCTCGAAAGCCGGCCTGCCCAAACTTGAGTGGTAGTGGGCAGGGAACATTGCTCGCAGAACGGTTAGTCGATGGGACAGAAAAGTTCTGGAGTGGCTACCGCGAACCGGAAGACGTTCCGTTGGAAGGCCTCCCACCAGGTGGACCGATGACCTTCTTGGTGAAGGTTGCGGGTATCCGCTGGATGAAAGACACACGGGACTGGTCAATGTGGCGATGCTTCGGGGAGGCCTATATCTAGCAGTGGACGTCTTTCGGCTGATATGATGATGATGATGATTATAGTCATGTTTGATTTGAACTAAGTTTTAACCACAACGTTTCTATCCGCTGATAAGTATTCAACTATTGTAGTTTCTGAGATTTTGCAACAAATAGTAGAGATAACAAGTTAAACATACAACCAACAAGTACAAATGTTAATCCTTTGATGGCATTGACTCCCCGTACATAGTAAGAAAACATCTACACCTTACACGGACCATAGAAGAATGCCTTAAGTAAATGTGTAGTACTCGTTGTTATAGAACGAATTGGTAATGTCACTAAATTGCAGCCTCGTAAGAACGGTCACTTGCAACAGTAATAAGCCATTTCAAATGCATAACACGTCAAAAATAATTTATAGCGGTCCATGTTCGGCAATAATTTGACTGAAGAAACTCCGGTGACAGTAGGTACCCGTCCATCAACTTCTTTATGTTTTCTTTTCAGTTAGCTACTGACTGCAATACAAAATTGTTACAACCCGAAGGCCGCATTATTGTTCTTGCCAATGACAATTTAGGACAATTGAATGGCATCGACATAATTGCCTATTTTCGATTACGTTTCAAACATCACAATAATGAGGATTTGCCAAATCATAGTGATTGTAAGGATGGTGTTGCGTTCTGTCCCAAGAGTCACGAATTTTAGACGCGGTGCGGCAAAATCGTTGGTGCTATACCAAGGCGTGTTGAAATGAAGTGATATTACAAATATTACAACGTATAATACAATAACCAATAATGAAACGGCTTTACCTTAATATTCTAAGAGATTTCAAGAGCTATGTTCCTTTGAAATAGACGGCAACCTTAAAAGCGTTTCGCAAAAACTTGACCACAAATTGTATGTAGATTAAAAAATGTCACATGGAATTGCCAACTAGTTTTATGCTCTTAAAATATTTCGAAACTGCACTAGACAAGGTGTAAAATAATGTTGAAAGTAGTGCTCTTAGTGAAGTGGTTGTCATTGTTATTAAATGACAAAGATCTAAAAACAGTACAAACAGATCTTCTACGTTTACTAATAGAATAGGAAGCAGGCCACATGCTAAAACATTTGCCAGACAGCTAAAATGAAATATCCACTCCGTTGCCATAATTTTGTAACATTTTCATAATAGTTTCCTCTATTAAAAACAATTGCTTATGTACAATTAAAACTTCCGATCATATATAAGTA
This sequence comes from Orthosia gracilis, assembly GCA_947562075.1. Classification (NCBI taxonomy): domain Eukaryota; kingdom Metazoa; phylum Arthropoda; class Insecta; order Lepidoptera; family Noctuidae; genus Orthosia; species Orthosia gracilis. The sequence goes on along the minus strand of OX387270.1, from coordinate 7,134,828 downwards.
AAGGCTAGTTTCTATCTGAAACGTTACATTGTTACCAGTATTTCGATTCTAAAGAAATTTTGCAATAACGTCTGTTGCTGCAGCTATCATAATCGTGTATATGCAATTAATCGGATGCATCGCATCTATTGTGTCGGATAAGTATCAGTTACTGTGTTCTAGATTTGAGAATAATAGATTGGGTAATAAGCAAGGTGACAGTGTTCACTTGCTTTTTGTTTGAGCAGTTTTGGGAACACATCGGAGTCTTTATTACTTTTATTATTGCAGCTTATTCTAAAAGCGCATCGAGAAGGTCTTCACTAAGCATGACCTGATTTTTATTGTTCACTGCATTTTGAGTTGCAAGACAAAAAATCCCATAGAAAGAAGAAATTAACTTCGACAGCTTTTTTATGTTATCTACTTATACTTTCATTAGACATTTCGCTAACAGCTCTAACTTTTCAAAGTCTGCGACATACAATTGCCTAGCGGCATGATGCAACTATTGCTTCGACACGTTCCTGTTTGTTTTGACATGATTCCTCCGTGACCTTTGAAAATGTCGGAAGTTGGAGTGGTGCTCCATTTAGATTTCACTGAAGTTGATCCACTATTGTTATTTATATTATAATTTATTTCAACTAGAACTATAGCAGTATTTATTCCACGATGTGGATATCCCGTATTTATATATTTTTCATCGGTTACGTTTTCACTTTCTGTAGCAATAATGGATGTTTACTATTGCACTGCTTTGACTTCATTAGAACAGTCTAACAATTATCACAAAAACCAAAACGTTCAAACTCATTAATATGAATGTGACATTCGCAAACATCCATGTCTAGATTTCGAAACAGACGACGATCACTCGGAAGACATCTCGCATTCCTCTCCAACGTCGATAAATATGCTTGATGAAGAAATTCTCGGCAAGCACTTGGATATAAGCGCGAATTGACCAATCGCTCCACTTCTGGCTTGATACGCGCGTACATTGACGGTTTGCCCATCTTCTATTACGTCAAAGACGTAAGCAAAAGCACCATAAATTTGTAATTCTTAGTTCACATAAACGTTACCTATAATTAAACAGAATGATAATTGTTGTTATGCTATTGCAATTATTTGTTTCAAAACAAATTCTATAAAGGTTTTCATTGCAAGTGAAATTACAGAAATATTATACAACAATATCATAAATAAGTACCGTAACAGTTTGGTAAAGATTAAAAATTTGTCACGGATTTTTACTGTGATCTTATTATAAATAAATGAATAGAAATTCTTCATCCATGCTCGGTTGATAAAAAAATCATTCAAACAGTATTATGTAATACAACAAAACCAACCTTTTTAAAAACAATAACATCACGTACCAACCAACCAACTGTTATTTCCATAATTTACCCATTTGAAAAAAGAACAGTTTCAAATAGATGACGTAATATTCTTCAAAAAAAGGAAATTTCACTTTTCCTTGAAAATAGACAATGGTCAATAAAAGCATTTGAACAGTAGCACTTTCGACTTACTTTCACTTTACCTTGGACCGAGTTGTGTGGAAGCATTGACCTGCGCCGGCGCAGCTGAAATATTGATTGATTGCAAGGGGCCCTTCCATTGGGGTACACAATAGGTATGGATTTTATGGTTGCAATAACTTTGATTACAGTGTTGGAAATTTGATTTCGTGTCGTTATTGTAAGTATTTTGCTAGTGAAACCATTGAGGTATGCGTTGACTATTGATCCAGCATGGAGTAAGAGAAAACAAGTAAGTATTTTTCTGAGTATGAACAGATTTTGTTTCAATATCTAGATAACAGTTGTATGTTTGTTTTTTACCAGTGATCTTCTGAAAATCCTTGGTGTTGATCCCATTTAAGTGTTATCTTTACTATATAAGAATATAAAAATTACTTTACAAGTAAGCTGCAAGATTTTGTAATATTTAGTTAAGGAAAAACACAGACCTTTTAAGAATCAACCAATTTATTGAAAAATAAGTAATACTAACTTTGAATCTAAAATCCTCAAAAGCAGTTGTTTTTATAATTCTAAAGACGTTGCCAAAAAAAATGGTTTGTATTTTGAAATTGCAGTTCATATTGTTAACACTTCATTAAAATAAGTGTCCCAAAATAAAAATAATATATATTTTAAACTAACAAGCTTAACGAACAACTGCGTTCGCGCAAATTGCAAATCTTGAAGTAATTTTAAAACTTCTACTTCTAAATCCAACCAGTTTTATGTACTACTCAAGATTAAAGTATTGCGCTTAGCTGCTTACGCCAGTTTCCATTTGAGCCGCCTTTTGTCGTCCCCGTGAAGAAATGGTATCGTGAAATTCTTAATTTAATCTCAGAAAACCGAAGCTGAATTTAATAATTAAGCAAATAAATAATGAAGCTGATGAAAAAATGCAATACACTGGTTAGCAACGCTTGTAAATGATCATAATATTTAAAATGGGTTATTGATTTCAGTATTGGGGTTAAAAACTTTTTTGCAATTAAATGGTAACAACATTTTATAACACAAAAGCTGATGTTGTTTCCACTAAAACATTTACAATGAATTCTAAGTATCAAAGTTTGCGCAAAATAAACTGTCAGTTTAAAACTATTTCATCGATATATAGCCGATTAATTTTATCGATTACGAACGTTACCCAATAATTATAACATTACTAAGTGACATAACAATAATGCAACGTATGATTAATTAAAGTATTTCATCCAATCGAAATGTTCTGAGTCATAACCATTGCACTGTTTTGGAGATAATAAGAATTTACGACAAACACAATTTATTAGTAATAAATATTGCAACGAGGTTGCGTAAATAAATTAAAAACAATTTGATGGTTATCGATAAAGCGTGGATCGTGACAAACGTGCTTTACCTCACAGGTCTGTTATCTATGCTTCCTTTGCATCATAAACAAAGCACCTGTTAAAGTGTGGGAAAATATTTATAGTTTTATTAATGCTATTGTTACAACTTTGCGAAGGGCGAAAATAAAATGAAGAGTTCCTCCATTCTTTATTTCAGATTTTAAATGTCAACATACGAAAATCAATTGAACGGATTTAAATTGATATTAATCTTGAAATATGCGATATTAATTTCTGCGTATGACAGGGGTGAATCTAAGTTATGCATCGCATCCTACCTGCCCTAATGAAAACGAGAACCATTGAAAACAACCTTCGATCATAAACTTCCCTGTGTGGAATGCAAGGAACATTGGCTTCCATCTAAAAACCAGTTACCAATGTCTAAAAATAAATAAAAAAATTGCATTTGACCAGAATTCTGAATGCACATTCAGAATTCTGGTCAAATGCAATTTTTGGAATTTCTGACGGTCCTCCAATAAATATGAATAAAATCGTGGCGCCGCAGGGCCGACCACATTTTTCCTCAGAACATAGCACATGGTCAACCGAATGCTTTTAAAAGTTGGCATAAGGCCGTAAAAGTCGGAGCACATTGTCAATATTGGAGAGTCAGAACCGACGTACTGGGGGTATTGAACCGGAGAAGGATGCACGCCAATACTCAGGTAAGGAATAACTTCGAAATCTGAAGTACCAATTAATGATTCGAGCAACACCTTTTCAAGAGATTATCGTTAAGCCGACCGACGAGATTAGGCTAATAATATCGGACATAAAACCAATCTGGTGCGTATCAACACGCACCAGAATGACAATTCAGAGACAATTTCTGCAGTGGTTGCCAACAAAAACAAAAAGAACTAAGCGTGGACAATGTAAGTCATGCGAACGTTCGTAGCCTAGTTACGGTCGTTACGACACTATAGAAATGGTAATGAGTGAAGACATTAACTAAACTAACAAAAACAAGCGAAGCTGACCCGTGAAGTATCTCACACGGGTTGCACAAGAAAGCAATGCTCTTCGGAAGTGAACGGTTCCGTGCGACGCCAGCAGTTGAACTAACAATGGTGCCGAAAAATTATCCAGCTTAAACATTAGTGTTGAAGAGCCTTGCAGAGTTTCTATTGTTGCTCGTCCTACACTGGAGGTTGAAGCAATTAAGCAATATTAGGAATGAAGAAGGGAAACCTTGGTAGATATTCATCCAAACAATTTACTAGCATTTGTGTTTGCTGTTGATTTTAGACACCTTGGACAATTATGTGGTGATGCTACCATGGAATAATAGCGCAATCATTTCCATCCCATTTTGGAATCAAAACATCGTGAATCGATGTTGGTGTTAAGGTCTATGTAACTCTATTAAAGTCTGTATTGTAGGGGACAATAACACCGAACAAAAGGCTAGCAAAAACTCTGTTATTATAAACAATGCAATCTAAACCATTATTTCCGGGGAATTGGGACGTAAGAGTGCAGGCGCAAGGGAAAATGAGACTTGAGTTAAGACGTTTGTGATTGTTTTGGTTTGCAGATTTACATCGTCAATTTTCACGGTGTTATCAAATATAAAATTGTCCGCCGTTGACATCTAGGTCATGCTGTCGATGTTCTAAGCAGTGATGATGGATTGTTAATTTGTTGTTACGAATTAAACAATTATGAAGTCATGCACCTAAATTTAAACGATTATTTCGTGCATGCACAAATTACTACTATTGCTTGGTGTATAAATGAATAATTTACTTAAAATTGCTTTGATTTCTTTTGCCAATTAAGGACGAACCTTTTCATATTGTTTAGTGAAAAGGACCCCAAAAGGTTCGTTTTATTGACAGTTTCAAAAATAATGACTACAAATAATGGTTCATTACGATGTTGAAGATTTCGATTCGATCTTATCTTATTGTCACTTACAATTGAGTTTGTATTATTTCGTGCTAATCTACTTAATCTTTTGTATTGTGTTGGCATTTTTTAACACTTTCCAATATTAATTTACAGTAATTTGACTATATTTCCTGTTATTTTTCGACATTCAATTTGAATGAGTAGTTTTTGTTTTCCTTCTAACTCGGCGATTAGTAGCGCTGAGTCTCGACACTTTCAGTAGGTCATTGTCACTCAAAGCGTGCAGACAACTTTATCTACTGTGAAATTCGGCGTAAAAGTTCTTTATCTATTTTGCAACTTGGTTTTCGACCAACTCTCGGACCTTGCGCAATTTTTTTTTTCATTTTGCAACGGAACTGTAATGTTTCCATTATTTTCGTTATTGTTTGAATTAACTTTGTTATTATTTTGTTTGTTCAGTGGAACTTTATGCACGTTTTCCTTTGATTGTTTGGGCTAATTTTCTAGAGTAATTTGTTTGGAAAATGTATTGCTATTATTGTAATTGCTGAGCTTATGTGTAACTTCAGGAAGTTCTGTATTTATGTCAGCCTACATAGAAGATAAAACTTGAATTTTTTTAAAGGTGTCTGCGGAAATAAACACCGCGAGAAAATATGATATATAAAGTATGGAAAAGAAGCACTAACCAATATTTAGAGTAGCCTTCCTGTGGTCTCCCGCGGGAACAGCAATAACAGCAGAAATCAGTAGAAAAGTGACGGAAATCCACGCACTGACACCCATTTTAACAGTTCTGCACGAAATCCTCTTCAGAAAAAAATACAAAATTTATTTAATTTTAATATTATTCACGATATATAGACGCAACTATTTCCCGCGTGTGTTCGGTAACATTTGCGTCGAGGTTGACGTGTTCCCCTCTCCGTGCACTGTGGACGACTAAACCTCGGTGCGATACTTTCTATCTGCTTTATGCGCAAGAGCAATGTCTGGTGCACCCGCATCGCTGACGCACCACTAAGTAGGTAGACGCAGAAGGTTTGTTTAGCAGTTAGCTTGCTAAGAAGATCACGCACTTATTATAGATGCCGTACCAAACAATACTTAGCTTCTCACGTTCGGTCATTATGCAGGGGCATCTTTTCTCTCTTGCCATCTTTTGTCTAGCTCTAAGGGATTAGCAAGAGCAGTCGCGGCAACATTAGTCTGTTAGATATGGTCAGTTGTATTGTCACAACTTCGTCTGATTTGAAAAATATCTGTTACTACCACACGGGACGGAAATACTGTTTATCGATCTACCTTAAGTTCATCGCTTTAAATTAGTATTTACATATATTGTGGTTGCCTTTATTGTCTTATGTCCTCTTCACAGTATCAGGTGGCAGCAATCTGCACAAATTTTCTTTTCTACCATCAATTCTCTTATGAATAGCAATTCTTTTCAAGACTGCTCTATATGGTTGAGGATCTTCACTCGTACAGGTTGCGAGGACAACCACAAGAAGTTATTAATATATAGACCTTTGTTTTGTGTTGCATAGTGGTTATTCTGTGCATATTGCATATAGGCACGGACATTGTCGTGTCGTATTATCGGATTGCATTTAACTATTTCTAGTGATAGCATTATTACTGTAATATTAATATAGTAATTATAGATTATCTGATATGTTTCCTTGTATATGGGTGCCTGTTAGTTTAGAGCCAAGTTCATGGTGTGACTTTTGTGTGACCAGTAATTTAATTATAATGATAATTATGTTCGGCCGAAAATATATTGATGTTGTCTGATATTTAAGGCGCTGTACTTAGTCAAAATAGGCTGCACTAAACAGTTTTTTAGCCAAATGTATACATATTAGAGCAGCTAAAAAAATATATGTTAATCTTGATCATATTTATGGGTGGACCATTGTGTTCAAAACACGTTTTCGGTAAATTTTCTCGATAAAAAAAAAACATAAAATAACCATTTAAATTGAAATTGTAGCAATTGTAACTGTATTATTTATAAACAAATCTTGATATTAATAATAACAGTGATGTAATATATAATAATAAAGGGAACTGTTGTTTTTATTTATCGATTGGAATAAGATATTTGTTAGGATTAATGTATTTAATGATAAATAACTCGAACGAGTCGAACGAATTCGCGCCATCGCGGCGTCTTTTCGCTTCTCTTTCATTTCTACGCGGAGTCGTCTATTCACCGCGCCTTAATGATTTCATTGATTTAATAGGGTGTTATTGTATGTTTTTGTCGCCCTAATTTCCTGTATCAGATTTTTTTTGAGTCCGTAGTGCAACGCTCTCATAACATTTCGCCCATATTTTTGCATTATTCTCTACAACAATATTAGCATCATCTTATTTTTATAGCTTCAAAATTTATTGCACGGCAATATCAATTTGCGCCAAAATTTGGGTTGTCGTAAAAATAATCACAGAAGGACGTCTTTTACGATCTGTTAAGAATTTAAGAACTTTGCATTTTTTTCAAGGTCACCGGGGTCAAGGTTGAGGTGCCAGGGACATGAGAGCTTATGGGTTTGTTTTTGTGTTATAAAAGGTGCAAATACCTTGTGTGTTCTTGACCTTAAAAGGATTATTGACACTGACACGTCTCATTGCGCGTTAGTGTGTGTTGTGACGCGGTGCATAAATATTGTGACGCGTTGCGTGTCATCATGCGGTTTAGTAATTAGAACTATATACACGTATTGAATAATTTGGACAGTTTGAGACGGTCAAAGGAGGCTAGCCAATCGCCACCAACTGGGTATAAATCCAGATTCCGAGCTGCTTCTAAAAATATTCATATGAAAAACTCAATAATCAACTGATCACTTGACAAACGAAACAGTCTTTAGAATAACAACTTATTTTTTTGTAATGTTTTTGTCGCTAGCTCAGTGCTTAAACAATAAAACTAAGCACAGAGCAACGCATTTTAGTACAAAATTTGTATCTTCTATCCTCAGATATCTTGAGTTAACCGACTATGATAAAGCAAATACTTTTAAATAAATGGTACTGATGAAAATGGTACCGTCGAACTAATCGGTTGATGAAGCCGGGAGGTAGGTACTGGGACTCTGAAATAATATAATGTATCATAGTCATCATGAGATGTACTTCAGCTATAAATGATTTTCATGGAAATTTGAGGCACCTACCAAAACTAAAAAAGAACAAAATAAAAACCTTTTAACATAAAAAATAAACCGACTTCCAAAAAAAAACACTACAAAGCAAAAAATAAGTTTCTTTTCCGATGTCGGAGTCGAAAAACAATAGGCTCAAGACACCAACTTCGGCAATGAAAGTTAGTTTTCGCTTTGTAGAGTTTTTATTTGGAAGTCGGTTTAATTATTTTTTTTTAGTCTCTGTGCAGGTTGATACGGAATAAACTTATAAATACGTCCACCAATTCTGCTGAGCGTGCACGCCTGATGGCTGTGGAAGAGTGGGAGTCGGGCCTCTGACTACAGGCACTACCGTCACCTGTCACTCAACATAGTACCTATATTGATAGGTATTATGTTGAGTGACAACACCTTCCGGATCGCTACATGACTGCCTTTGGGTGCTCCTAGCGGAGCTCCACATCGTTGTCAATGTGGTGAAGCAGTCGACCAACTCGGTCACCATGACCTATCCTGCAGTAGGAGCGCTGGCCGGATAGCACGGCACGCCAGCATTAATAACATCATACGTCGGGATCTTGTCACCGCCGAGGTGCCAGCTGTTTCAGAACCCAATGGCCTGGCACGCGACCTTGGGACTAATTTTTTGATGCACAATGAGCCCTTTTCCCTCCCCCTTTGTGATTGTATATAGGCTTGTTTTTTTAAGAATATTCAATTGTATATATGTTAATATGTGTACTTATGTTAGGAGTGGAATTCCCCGCCGGAGTCTGTGTTTCCCGCCAGCTACATTCTAGGAGTCTTTAAGTCAACAGTGAATAGGTTATTTCTAGGCAAGCGTGTCTCACTGTCGACCAAATCATCGCTTACCAACAGGTGAGATGGTGGTCAAGCACGAGCCTATTTTACATAAAAAAATATGTATTTTTTTTTTTTTTTGTTATAATCTATCCATACAATATATGCACACACATACTCGACCTGCAGTCGTGCGTGAGCGGCGCCGGCGCCCCGGTGCCGCTGCGCCGCACTGCGATTTTGGTGTTTGTCGTGCGCAGTACGACAGCTGGACCCCAAAATATCTAAATTGAAAGAGCCCTAAGAAATCTTGCGTTGCCATACGGTCTGCCCTAATCTGCGTCAGTCATATAAGTTAGAGGTAACAATAACGGCTGTTTCTATGATTGCTAGGAATGCCGGAATGTTGACATTTGTCTCAGGTTTATGTAATCAAAATGTTCCGTTACCTATAATCAATTGTACCTATTCAGGTAGTGTATAATTTAACTGTAGCTATATATATATAATCTGGGTCTGGCCTCAAAGAAATAGTAACTATCTTAGTAATATTATAAACTAGCTACTACCATGGGTACATACCCCACAACAATCCTCCGATAAAATTGTATCCTATGTCCTAAAAGGCATAGTTCACTCGAGTTTTCATCTTTATCCATTCAGTCGTTAAGACGTGAAAGGGTTATGAACAGACTGACACAGTTACTTTCACATTAATAATATTGCCATGGATGGACGTGAAAGTCTGTATGTTTGGATGTTTATTAATATAATCAATCACGCCCACGGTTCAACAGCTGACTCTATTTGAATGAAATTAGGACCAGAGGTACGAAAACCTTGGATCGGGCTAGGAACTAGATTAGGTTAATAATTTACCTATTTCATGGAGGTACGCTCCCGCTGTGTTAGGAAAACTTCCGTCTTTTAGGAATCCATTTACCAAAGTTAGTAATATTATAAAGACCAATTATGAAACCTAGGCATTAATTAATTCACTTAAAAACTAGCCTCGATTTGCCATAAATCATAACTTCATCTAGCTCGTTAGTACTATTATAATAACACTTGTAATAATACTAGTAATAAGCTACCATTGCGATGCAAATGGAGCGTTTCAAGTATTTGAGAAAAAATAATACTATTAACCTGGTTTTCATGGATAAGTGGCCGATGAATAATAATTGCGATATTAAGAAATAGGCGTAGCGTAGGTTGCAGTGTGGCTGTACCTTAAGCGTAATTGGTGGTGACGAAAATTGTTGTAATTCGCCTAAGGTACCGTGGCCAAAAAATCAGTTGTTTCATATAAATAATATGTTGTTTTAGTATTGATCCCCTAATGAAAGCACATTTTGGTCGGGTTTAGAGTTTATAATACTAATATTGTAGGTTCCTTTAAGCCTACGTCATATTTTGTCTCCCTATTCCCGGTTGGTTCCCGCATTGTCAATGCGGGGGGGCTCAGTAGCCATGGTTTGGTCATCCACGGTGAAGCGATGAGGAACCCGAGCAGGGGCCGTCCGGGCTTTTGCCGATAATCATACGACGCAGCGGCCAACAAGTCGGTTGCGGTGCTGCTTTGCAACAGAGGCGATATCGCAACTGAGGGGTCCGCGATGCCGTATTGGAGGCATCGCGGCTGAGGGTTGAAGGCTGCGGCGGGAAAGTGAGTGTCGTTTTATTATTGGCCGCTCTCCCTATTCCCTGCGGCCAAAAATTCGTAGGTGGCGGGGCCACTGACCTGACCCGTCACAGGGGGACCAAGGGTACCATACACGGGGTCGTTCTTCGGGGTCCCTGAGGTGGTCACGGTGTATTATGTGTTCTGTTGCACCGGTGATGGGAAGTACTCTCCAGAAGAGGTCCGGTGACGGACAGCCGCGGCGGGTACGCGGTGAGTGCTAACGCGCGCCCGTGTTTCCACCATAAGCGGCACAGGAGGACACCGTGGAGTTTTAGTGGGATGGAGTCCCACATAACTGCACTATCTACCCGTGAAAAAAAAAACAAAAAAAGAACTATTTCAGCCATTGCAGCACTTAACTATTCACAGTTCGTTTCGCAAGGCCTTTCTAACTTAAACACTAGCATTCGTTTAATTTTATTGTCTGTTGTAATTCGTTTAAAGATTGTTTAGTGCTTGGGAGATCTTAACGACCACAATATCGATATATAGATATATATTTTGTATTCTTTACTATACAATTTATTTACTTTTATCGTAGATCAGGTGAGACAGTGACTCAACGCCAGCCTATCAATAAACAGAAAAGGTAATACATATATATTCAATTTTATAGCTTTACCTAGGTATTTCAAAAGTCTAGCCTACATAAACTAGATACTCGTTAGATTTTATAAGCGTTGCTTTACACTCATATTGTTTTTAAGAATTGCCTTTTGTTACCTAAACGTATTTAGTATTTAGAATAATGGTTTACTATAAAAATATAATAGGTGTGTGTAACTTTTATAAATATTTACCAATGCAAACCGAAATTGTCTAAGTTTAATGTTTCAGCAAATTAGTAACTGATTACTGTTATTTGTTCGCGTCTGCCTTGTATTACTAACTAGCCCTTTACCCGCGGCTTTACTCCCTGGGCCACCCCACAGAACCTGTTGTTTTTTTCGGGTTAAAAAGTTGCCTATGTCGCTTAGGAATAATTTAACTTTCCATAGGTGAAACATTTTTTAAAATTGGTTTAGTAGTTTTTATGTTTATCCATTCCATTTTTTTACAAACAATCAAATCTTTCTTTTTCATAATATTAGTGTAGATATTAATCTCTGAGACATATGCTAGTGCAAACTTCATTGCAAGGGTGCCATACACGAGCACGTCTGGCGCACATGTGCTGCTTTAGTTCCTGGGGTGGTCACGGCGTGCAATGAGTTCTGGTGCGCCGGTGATAGGGTTAACTCCGTAGAGGAGGGTCCGGTGACGGACAGCCGCGGCGGGTTCGCGGTAAGTGCTAACGTGTGCCCGAGTGCCCACCATAAGTGGCTCAGGAGGACACCGGGCCCAATCTCATTTAGACTTAACTGCATTTTAGGTAACATCCGAGAGTTTAGTTTAGTTACACGGCACGAGAGAGTGCTTCTGCGCTCCATGGCAAGATTTTTTTTATTTTATTTGTTATTATCATTAGGCTCGCGCTTGCCCATTATCTCACATGATGGTAAGCGATGATGTGATTGACGGTGAAGCACGCTTGCCTAGAAGTAACCTATTCACTCTTGACTTAAAGACCCCTAGATTGTAGCTATCGGGAAACACAAACTCCGGCAGGGAATTGCACTCCTTAGCTGTACGCATAATAAAAGTGTCCCCAAAACGTTTTGTGCTTTGGTGGTATGTTCACCATGATAAGACAAGATAGTAAACCTTGAGCTTAGACATCTGCTGTAGCGTTTTGATCTAGGTTCTTGTATGTTCATAACACACACATATGCCACAGATGGCGTCGCTCTCGCATATACAACACACAACCTAAAAAGAGCAACAAAATGATGATATTTCAGTAATGACCATAATGCGTGTACATTGAATGTTTGGCCACCGGTTTGCAACACTCGTAGGAAGCCGCCCAACGAACTGTGACTACATGTGGACTATGAAGGTCGGTGCTTTACTGTTGCTAGTAGCAATTTGTTAGAAGATATGTTTTGAGTGAAGAACCTTCAATTTATGTTTATTTGAAGGTGTTATAGATGAGGGCGGTGAGGGCGGTCCGGACTTGAAATCTTTCAATGTGGGTAATTATGAAGAGCTCTGATGTTGCTAGTAGCAATTTTGTTAGAATATAGGTTTTTAATTAAGAACATTCAAAATAATGTTTATTTGAAGGAGTTTGTAGGTAAGGGCGAACCATAGCTGAAATCTTTTAATTCGGTAATTATGAAGAGCTCTGATGTTGATAGTACCCATTTGTTAGAAGATAATTGTAAAGAAGAACCTTCAATATTATGTTTATTTAAAGGTTGTATTGACGAGTGAAGACCAGAGCCATGGTTAATGAATAGAATAGAATATAATACTCGTTATTATGTACACCATATAAGTTACAGAACGTATAGAAGAAGAAAAATTACACTGGGTGACACAATGGGCGGCCTTATCGCTAAAAGCGATCTTTTCAAGACAACCTTTGGATGGATTTTAAAAATGACAGAAAAAACAGTACTGTAGGTAGTCTTTGGTGTACTGAAATGAAAGCTGACTATGCGAGTAACTTTTCAATTAAATCAGCCCAATTTTTTTGGGGACAAATTGCCAAACTTGGTTATTCAATTCCCAAATAAATTGTGGCAATGGGCAAACTTAAGTGCCATTGCTCGCAGGAGGGATTGCCGTTGGGACCGAAAATTTCTGAAGTGGCGACCGCCTACCGGAAGACGCAACGTTGGAAGGCCTCTTTGGGCTGATAACGTTGGGCTTGCTTTCGTTGGGGTTTTATACACTACTCAATAAACTTTTCCCTAGTTCCCTTAGCTGTTACTAGATCGATAAATTGGTTGTCGTTATAACGATCCCTAGCTCGAGTTCTATCTGGAGTCTTTCCAGACAATAGGCGGGCAGTCTGTCAAAATGTGGACTATAGTTTCCTGTTTTTCAGGGTCACATATGTACGATGGGCTTTATTTACACTTGAACCTGTACAAGTATTCTGAAAACCCACCTTGTCCTGTCAAAACTTGTGTCAGTGTCCCTGTCGGTCCTAGGTCTCTAACGAGTCTATAGGCTTGGATGGCATCCGGGAAAAATATTTTTGTTCTCGGACCTGCATCTCCGATTCCATTCGCCAAGCGTGTCCTCATGGATCTGTTACTTGACGAAAGAGATCGGACGCTGGTCGTAGGCCTCCCTCTTGGTGGAGCGACAACCGGGTCAAGGCTGCGGGAGTCTGGGGGATGCGAAACGCACAGGATCGATTAGTATGGCGACGCTTGGGGGAGGCATATGTCGAGCAGTGGACGTCTTTCGGCTGAAATTATGGTGATGACGATGATTTGGGGACGGCACAACATGTCTTCATCCATATTTTTGCAAATATTAGCCGGAATAAGTATCAATATGAATCCTCACGACATCCGCTCCGCATCAAATTTTCATGGAGACTGAAGGAAAAAAGTTTCCATTAAAGGTAAGTTAGTTTGGTCCTTTTGTAAACGTTTTGGAAATGGGACTGTGGTAGCTATTTAATAACCGAAGCCAGTGTCACTTGAGGAAATAGGTATCTTATTTATTTATTTATTATATACTTTATTGTACACCATAAGTAACATTTACAAAGGAAACTTAAAACTAAAAATACATACAATGGGCGGCCTTATCGCATTCCGCGATCTCTTCCAGGCAACCAGGCATGGACAATAATTACTGGACACGAAGTGGGGCTGTTAATGGTGTGACAATAACAGTGTCAAAATAAAAATATATATATATATATTACATTTTTAATATATATATATATATTATATTTATATCTTAAAAATAGCTCAAATTTAATAGGGTAGGTAGATATAAAATTAAGGCTGAATTTTTTCGTCTCCAATCCTGTTACGTTTTAAGCCTAAGCCTCCTGTCCACACATCTGTCTGAACCGTCTTAGTTATAAAATCCTGACAAAAAGTTTAATATTGCAAGTCTACAAATACGCAACTACATTCCTCCACAGCGATCTTAGCGCCACCTACCGTTTTGAATATGAACTACCACGGTAGTGCATAATACATCAAATAAAACACTCATTGTAAAATGCAACGATATAGATCTACCCACATAATCATACATACAACAACGGAGATACTTGTCAAGTGTACGAGAATGTTTTAGTATGTATTAAATCACATTTCAGAGGATTTATTATTATTATTTTGTTGAAGACAAACAGAACGCTGATTTATGAACAGCGACATCTTTAAGTGATAGTTAGTACTAACAAGATGTTATGATGCATCCTCATGTTACTTAGTACATAAGTGTGAGGAAAGATGGCAGAGTTATAGAACTGTTGTAGTGTCATCTAGTAGCGAGTAGTGGAACTATTTAGTGGAGCTAAATAGTTCCAATACTCGCTACTAGATGTACAAATTTTAACACTGACGGCGGCACAGTCGCTATAATTTTTTAATTTATTTCATTTTCACCGAAATGAATGGAACTAAGCTTACACAGTATTTTATAATACTTGTAACTTTTGTTAACAAATTTGAAAAATAAACTTACTATTATTAATTACTTAAAAAAATATACAACATTAAAAAAAAATGTTAAAGTAACTTGATACGATGCACCTGCCAGGGTTAGTGCCAATGGACAGCAGGATAGACTGATTGAAAAAGATTTATGGGCAATTGAAATAATGACTCCAAACCCGTAATATTTATTATTTATTTGCATAGTATAAGTTCTGTGTGACCTGGTACTTCTTCATATTTTATGTGCAAAACTATGACCTTTATATTTATCATAAACGTAATTATCTAAGTATTATTGGTGTCAAATCCATTAAATTGTAGGTAGTTAGGGTAGTTTATTTACACTAGTATATCGCAGTTTTTCATTTTTATTTAATGCTTTGCCAATAAATGTAAGTAACTTTCTTTTTTTTACTTATCCATTACACATTGCATTTTCTAAAACCAAATAGTAGGTCCTAATTCAAATCAACTAATTAAAGCATTCAGAGAGGCCCAAAAATTATATAAGTAAGATTTTGGTTAAATTGCCCGGCTCGAAAATTTCTCGAAATTTGCTAATCTAATTTTGGCTGAAATTAAGTTAAGCTCTAAGCCCAAGCCAAAGCTAGCCAAACCTAAGTTCTTGGGTAATAGGCTAACCAAGAAGGCAAGAGATCGAATCATGAAAAGTCAAGAGAAGAAAATTAATAAAATATTTAGAAACGAAATAAAATCTAGAATCTTCTTTCAAATGTCGATACCAGGCACCAGCAATTTACCAAGTAGGTACAGAACCTTAAACCTTCTATCCATATAAAGGCATCAAAAATGTATGTCTCATATATTCTTGAAAACATTTAGGTAAATACCTGAGTGATTAGGCACGAGTTATGTGCTTATAACTACATAACTTACGTTTACAAGTTAGGCTATTTGTAAAGGTTATGTCTAATATATTAGTTATTAAAGTTTAGCTGCAGTAGTAATAACCTTCAGTTTTATTATAACCATTTCCTGTAGGATATGGGTTTAGATTTAAATGCCTGCCGGCTTTTCTTGGCATAACTTTTATTTTTTTTCCGGCTGGTTGTACTATGATTACCAAATCTTTATGTTATGTAGAGAAAAGTTAGATTCTCCCAGATTTTGAATTGGTAGCCTTCTTCTTTTTATTTTTATGTCCTTTTCTCTAAAATGGACGGCACAACATGTTTTTTCTTACATCTTAGACCCCTATTTGCCGCCATCGCAATAGACACCTCCATTCTAGCCATACCAGCATTCCTAAATCAAACATATTTTTTTTTTTATTTTAGGTAGGCTCGCACTTGACCACTATCTTACCTGATGGTAAGCGATGATATGATATATATATATATGATGGATGGTGTGGAATACTATATAGTATATATAGTAAATAAATATTCTCGTTTGAGTATTCTTCCTCTATCATCTATGTAGATAAATAAGTACTGTTGTAGCTAACTGTCCAGCCCAGGGCTCATTTACTTATAGTTAATAGTCGTGGAGGCGCTTTCAATATTTTTCTGCTCGTGAACCAATAAATGAGGTGAGTTTAATCTTTGATACGCTCTTGCACACTGTGATAGCAGATCAGTTTTGTTTTAAGGACTTCATCATTTAACTTCATTATCATATTGTTTATTTCTCTGATCTTACTAGCATTTGTAGCGTCAGTGCCTATATATTCTCCTTGTAGAATTATCAGTCGATCTAAACTATCCTGAGGTGTATATAATATGTGTATAATATCTATGTAAATTATTTTATCTGATATGTTTGTGTAGTCTTCATTTCAACAGTTAGTGTGTGAGGTGAAAGTCAAAGAAGTAAACACAAGCTTACGTGATCGAAACCATTTATTTCATTTTATTATTTAAATCATGTACTTATATTTCACATGTAGTAACAAAATTTGCATTGGAAAATTATGCAACTCGTATATAAAACATAGGTAATATTCACATGGTATTCAGTTCATTAATTCACTAACATCTAACGGCACATTTCTATACAAACTTATGTATAATTTACTTATTACATAAATAAGCAACTTACTATAAGGCTAAAAGTCTTTCTTGGCTAAAACGGCATGTTTTGCCTGCTAATAATACTCGAGATACATTAATAAGAGAGATATTAAGTAAAATTTTGTTAATACACTGCAATGAAATCAGATTCCGTCATATAGCAATAAAAATATTAGTAAAAATTAAATAAATAAATACTGTTAGTCAAAATCCAATAAATTAAGATAAACTTATAAATAAGCTTCGCCATAACGAGAAACAGAAAAGTATAACAGTTAAGTACAAAGGAACTGAACAGAAAGGCTTAAAAACTAAATCTTCAATAAATTAATGATTAATATCTACAGAATACTAAATATCACAGAGAAAGTACCCAATACTTAATCAACAAAACATTGTTTCGTCAAGCACTTCGAATACAACCAACATCTGTCGTGTTAGAGAGCGTGCGCGAGCGCTTACAGACCTACCAATAAATAAGTACAACAGGGACTATACCGATTGTCAATTAAATAAATAATTAGTCGAAGCGAAGATTAATTTACGTCACAATACTGAACTAACATATATTTTATCTTTCCGTGTTTTTAGATCTTTTATCTTTCTTTTCTTTAAGTTTTTCCTCGTAATCGCGGCATCTGCGGTTGCTCTCGATGACTTTCTTGCCTCGTGGACATCTGAACTCGGAGTACCAGTTGTTGAGAAGGTTGCCGTATGCTCTGAACGCGATGTAGTCATTCTTGAGACACTGCGGCGCGTCAACCTTCATTTCTAAGACTTGCAGGTCTTTGCTCTTGCTGACCTGAGGCACTGGCATGCCCACAAATACCATATTTTCTCTTATTTCGGCTATGGTGCTATATAATCTCTGAATAGTTTTTCCTATTAACTCATGTCGGGTTTTGTTGTAGCTGCAGAAGGGATCGTCGGCGACATCGACTTCAACTTTAATAAGTAGTTTGAAGATCTCCTGGTACTGCACGAGGGACTTATACAGCTTCGGCATTAGATACGCAAACTGTAACAAAAAGAAACAGGTATTGAATAAATTGATTCATTATCCGTTTTGTTCATAGTTAATGATGCACACAATTAATGGCCTAGCTAATTGGAATTTACAAATGGTATAAATGAATGAAATCCCTGATATAACGGTCATTGATAACTACGTTCATTGTCTTACGCTTATTATACCCAAACGTCATCGTGCTTACATCACGGAATATCGACGTAATGAAGGTTGAATGATTTTTTATCAAAGTGTCGTGGGTTTATCAGTTCTAATGCAAAAGTATCATTAAGATTCCTCTACTTTTCTAATGATTCGTAATTGACACTAGTACAGAACCTTGGGGAACCCCGGTAAAGTTTCGAGCCTCAAATAAATTTGTGGAATATTTCTGTAGAAATCGTGATTAAATTACAAGTAAACATAAAGTTAATAGAGATAACATAGATATAAACTGTTACAACTGTCCAACTGTCTATTAAACGGGTCATAGTGCGAAGAAGCTTATGTGTGAATTAAGCGCGTCATATCGAGGATAGTTTACGTCGCGGCAAATTTGTGTCGAGGCTGCGGCGCCGTGGGCATTTGTGATCGGTATGACTATTCAAATGACGCTATTAACACTACAATCGTATTCAAAATGTATTTATACTTCACCAGTGTTTAAACGAAAATTTTACTTAACAATTCACTTTAATGGCACTTTCTAGATGATTATAATACGCGGCACGACTCTGTGCCGTGTTTATAACTTTAGCCCTCGTCGGTTCACCATTTTCTTTATTAGAAGACAATACTAAAACGTAAAATACGGTTCGGCTGTAAGCGATTTGAAATTCAAAGTACGATTATTATCTTTTACGGATTATTTTCAATTAATAACCATGTACCTACCACCTTTAATGGTGCTTTTGCTTTTAGATGGTAGGATTAGTTTAAAAGGATGGCACGAACAAAGTTTGGAGTAATTTTATTTTGTTTAATCCTAAACTTAACGGCGGATACATCCGAATTAGATTTTTACGATCTCATACTGTCAATATTGTACAAGATTTTAATAATAAAATTGCGGTTGCGTTCCTGAGCATTACATCAAACATTTATTTTGAGCTGCAATTAATCATTTGTAATTGTATGCAACTTGAAATAATTACGTAAAGAATTGTAATAAACTTGGTAGTTGTAGTTGAATGACATAATCGAGTGTTAGCATTCATGTTTTATTGGAAAAGATTTAGAATGATTAGGTTTACAATCTTGTAGATTATATTTAAGATTCGAGCAATTATTAAAAGCTTACATTGTAGCTTTATTCCCGAACACATACACGTTTAAAAGGATTAAATGAACTGCCTTGTGAAGTAGGCTTGTTGGTTGCTTAGGAGTTAAGTTGAAGAAGCTTTCGTCAAGTAGCTCAGTGCCACATACCACTACTAGTGGGCGTCGTTGAGACACGTTGTTGATTATCAAAGACCAGGTTTTATCAACCGAATACATCAATATTTTCTAGTCTATTTATCTCGTAGTCAATTGCATAAGTATGCCTATTGACCTTTTAATAATATTATATCTGTATTTTGGAGGATCGATCTCAAGGGTTGAATTGCCGAGTATTATATTTTTGTAAATTCTGATATTATTCTGAACCGATATGTATATCTATGCTCAAACATTGCAATAACCTTGTTTGATCTAATTAATTTATCCATAGACACACGAGCAATATGAGAAACAAGTCTTACTTATATAAAAATATAAATTTATATACCTTTTTTCAGTAAAAATAAAAAGAATAATTCTCCAAATGTAAATGAGGGTAAAAATGGTCTCCCTGAGACACATCACGTTCTTTATAGACAATGATGCGTTTACTTAGCTCTGTATATATTATTATATACCTAAGAGTACCACACAAGCCGGTTCACCTCGGTACTTGTAATGGATCGTTTATTATTGTCCTATAAAAATGCGACATATTTCTCCATTTGTATTTATTGCTATTATGAGTTCATGTTTTCATCGTTATTTCCATCCTTCATTTCCCCCGATCGACCCCCAATTTCTTTATTCATTTCATAAGTCACAAAGTCATATTACTAAATTATATTGCCTACGGTTTGGTGACCATTTCTTTAATTATATAGTTTGTGGTTTGTTTAATTGTTATAATCAATGACTAAAGCGTTAAAATTTTCTGGGACACGCACTTATTTATTTTTTGTTCATTCATTTTAATTAGGGATATTAATATTTTGCATGCGGTTTAGGTTATTTATTATCATGTCTATGAATTGATTCATTCAATCATGACGTAACAAAAATAAAATTATTGAATGCTGTACCTAACATTACCGGAATTTAACTTAACTTACATATTTACCCAACGCTACGAGCGTGTTCGTAATTGTAAAATATGTATTGAAAATTACGTAAAACTTATATAGTGACTAACATTAACGTGCGATTGTTCCTGCTTCCACTTAGCGGTTAATGAATGAACTCATCTCATCACTCATTGTTCCCGGAACGTGAACCTGAGCCGTTCGGCATTTGTTTGTGTCGATTCGTATGTCACCAGCTTCCTCTACCGACGTACTCGCCTGAATGAATGAGTGATTCACCTCACCAGCTGTCTAGCGACGAATATTTTCAGGTCACATACTGTTTTAATTTGAATAATCTGCACTTTTGTCTGGCTCGCAAATTATACCAACAGGAAATATCGAATTGAAAATTTATTATTATTGCGCTCAAACATCCTTTATATGGCAGCTTATGAAATCGTAAGACACCAGTCCTCATGTAAAGACTTTATTTAATCCCCTGAGTATTTAGAAGGCAATAAACAATCGATTCTAAAATTAATCGTTAATATTTTACGGTTCATAAAATCATTGAGTACTCGCCGTTGCGTTTTCCCAACTATTGTGAAGGCGCGACGCCGAAGAAATTGTCGGAGCGAACGATAATAAAAGCGTCGGGCTGTGTGAGCAAATATGGTCGTGTATTAAAAGCCTGAAAACCCGACAATAAGCCGTACATTTGCCTTAAAGAGGCGAGCTTAACCTCCGAGACGTGTCGCAGACAAACGCGCCACTCCGGAATCGTAAGTTCACATTCGTCTCACTTGGACAAATAATGTGTTTTTAACATTTCGTGTTGTTTTGTTAAATCGTAAATACTGTACAAACACTAGCACCGAGCGACCGCTAAAGCCCCGGCCCCTTGTCACTAAGAAAGCGAACCGTGTTCCAACTTGTGGAATTTCTGCCCTTTATTCAAACACTGAAAATACCGGCCGGCCGCTGCCGCACCGTGACTCGCGGAATTGTGTAAAAACAAATCCACTATAAATTAAAAGTATCCTTCGGCATTATTCACAGTGCTCTTCACTCAAAAGCTTTAGCTCGGAACTTGGAGGGTCCGATAAATTAACCCAACATGAATGGTGTGTCCACATTATTCTTTCTTCGGGCCCTCCATTTTAACGTCTCATTTGAGCAGTATTTAATTTTTAAATTGTTCGTATGTCAACTAAAGCCGGAGCGTAGAGATCACTTGAATTCTAACGCTTTCCTTTGCCCAATGTCAAATATTTAAATTTCTTAAGTGGCCATACATTGACTGGCTGGCGAGACATAGGTAAGAAATATTTAATATTCATCGGTTGGTGCACTGGTCGCCTGCGGGCCGCTATGTTAGGAAATTATTTGGTCTGCGAGACGCGGGCAGACGTCGTCGAGTGTATAAGGACATGTGACGCTCCGAATGCACACACACTTATTGTCTCGCGTCGCATTAACTTTTGTGTACTAATTAGTGGGTGACCAATATGAATACATAACAGAAAGTCTCGAACTCCAGATGTGTGTTCGGTAAATAATAAAGAGAGGCTTATGGAAGGCTCGTTAAATATTGCTTGTGTGTTTTATATTTTTACGAACCGAAACCGGTACGGGCAACCGATGAACTGAATACAATTTTTATCATAATTATAAGGTGTTGTGCTGCGATACCTACGTGTAGGATGCGTGTTGAGCCATGGTTTTAGGATCGCGTGTGCGGAGCGAAATCATGCGGTGTCAATCTATGCAAATTTCCTTGAAACATTTAACTGGCTCCTTAGTTTGCTCTGCTCCCACCAGCGCTAACCATAAGCCTCTGATTTATATATCGCCAGTATTAAATGAGCCCTTAGCTTCGACCTGATGTGCTATTTAACAATGTGAGGGAATTGATGATTGGGTGCCAAGTTTTATTGGTAATGAATTGTGGGCGGCGTCACCTTTTTTCGAACGCATCATCTAGATTAGAGGGTGATAATTTTATTTGGAGCGCGATTCGTGATGTTTTCATTTATAGTTAATTAAATCAAATAATTAAATAAGAAAAAAAATGTTTTGAATTAAAGACAAACTGTGTGTTAATTTAAAAGCTACTGATAATTCAACTTAGGATTAAGTGATTTCAACCAAACTGCTCGGTAATGAAGTTCTATAAAACACTTAAAGCTGCAGCGATTTTCGAACGAGAGCGGCTTACGAAATTAAGGGCTTGCAGTCCTAGTTATTGCCCTTAAGTACAATGTGAAGTAAATAAACGCGGTACAAAGGCCGACCACATGTAATTTGGATCGTCGGAACCTCATTTAAGTTGCAACGGTGAAGCCTCGAGCATGGCTAATGTACCCGGGATCCTTTGTCTCAAATAAAGCAAAAATAAATTTAAAATAACGTAAAAACATTGAACGGGCAAAAAGAGTGATGGGCCGGACCACCACACCCTCGACGCGAGACGCGACTGATCGCCCGTAATAATTACACTGTCAGTTGCACAAAAATTACTTCAAACATATTGCAATTCAGTATAACGTCTTGCATCACATTTTTATCGATCTTATTTAGTTCCGAAATTAGAACAGTGATTTAGACCACCCCAGCCCAACTTGCTAAAACTTGTCGATAGATCAATGAGGTCACCCATTAAACAAGCGGTAATAATCTTATCTAAGGCTTAGCACGCATTGCGATTTTTATTCGCGCGAATTTTTGTCCGCGTACTGAATTTAACTAACACGCAGAGTGGATAAAATTCCGCTCGATTTTTGTCTCCTTTTGCCTGTTCATAGAGTTCAAAATATTCGCGAGAATTTAATCTGGTGGATTCTGTGGCAAAACATGGATTTCTTGCGGTATTGTTTCCGCGCGATTTTTTTTGCCGCAATGTGTGCAGCTTCATACAATTCCATAGGTCGCAGAATGGGCGGAATAAAATCGCACGAATAAAAATAGCAGTGCGTGATAAGCCTAAGTTATTTGACACTCGACATTTCTTATATCAGAGATTGTCTATAATATATCGAACGATTTTACTAAGAGGATACTTTAAACCTATCTATTAATATAATGATAGGCTACTTTCAAACATGTGTTACTGTCAAGGCAAAAACTTAAGGTGTATAATTAATCAGTGCAAAAAGATACTCACTTTGCGTTCGGAGATGGTCGCACCGCGTTTTTTGTAGTTGAAGAAGTGTATGTCGACGAAATTGATAGTGGGCAGCCATTCGGGCATGCCATCCCGGTACTCCCGCGTCTCGTTGAGCACTCTTCGCTCCTCATTGAAGAACCTCCTCGTGTTCTTCAGTTTTTTGATGATTTTTCTCGTCGCGTTCTTGAAACGGTCTGAGTGGACGTTTTTCTGTAGTCTCATCAATCCTTGTGAGTCTTTGGTTTGTGGCAGGACGGGTTGCTTCCTGTGCGGACGACGCCTGTGTTCCAGCACGCGCGTGTCGGGCTTCATCCTCGTGTCTTTGGTTAGTGCTAGCGCATCGTGCTGCCGCCTCTCATGCCTGATCTTGTGTTCTAGCGTCCGCGCCTCGGATGGCATCACAATCATTGCTATTATTACTAGTACTGAAGTAGCTACCAAAAGCTTTTTGGGAAAACCTGCAACAAAAATGTAGACTGTTATCCTTAATTTCTTAATCACTACAGCAAATTTTTAACATTAATACGTAATCATTATATTGTAGTGATATTGTCATTATCTTTACGATTGTGATTTACAAGAATTGATAAAGGGATATAGCATCTTTTCAATCAGATGCATTCGCTCACGTTCCAAGTTTGTTCGGATTTGGTAAGAAGATTCCTTGAACGCGTTGCATTATTTGGAAGGTAAAATAAGTTCTTGCACGTTTGTGAACGAATTCTGTGGGACTGTTGACTTCAGAGCGGTGTTTCCGTGGGGTCACATAAAAATAATAAGGTGCGTGATGATGGTAAGGTTGCTACATACACGTCTGTACGATGTTCATCTCCGAGCACTTTCACACCGACCATTAGCCCGAGGTGGGATGCGTGAGGCGGACGTGATTTTTGTTAATCAATTTTGGCTTGTGGGATATTGCCTGTATATTTTGGATGCCGTTTAGTTTCCGAAAATTGCAGCAGCCATTTTAAAATCGATTTGAATTTTTGATTTCATGTTAGTTTAAAATTGGAATAATGTTATTCTATTTAGAGTTCCAGCTATGTATGACTCAGTAAAAAAAAACATTGAATGTTGGAAATGAGTTTTCACAATTAAACGGTGATATATTTTGACATCATGTGCTTCAGCGGAAAGCGTCACGCCTATTGTTTTAGTTATTGCACAAATATTCATATGTTTCGCCTTGTTCGATTTAACGTTTGACAGTTATTGAAGGTTTTGATGTTTTGCGCCGACGCCATAAAATATGTTTTATGTCCCAAGCAATTCTGTCGAGGCGATGTTTTCAAACTTTTAAAAGGAAGCACCACCGGCTTTGAAAGCTCAGCTTTGTTCGCTCAGAGTGCTAAAACATAGAAAGTACTTGTTGCAGTTTTTATTAGTCGCTAGGGCCTCCTCAAAGAAAATATACCGACGTTAAGTAGGCAATAAGTCCGATTCTATTTTGTTTTCTTTTAGGAATTGAGTTATTCTAAATTCAAACTTTGACATTAAGTCGCGTTTCATTTGTTTGGGAGTTCTTTTTTCTCATTTAATCAGAAACGCGTAACCGTAACCACATCATCAGTATTTATGATGTTGTCATCGATAGTTATTGGTTTTTAGTCTCGTGCGGTTTTTCAGAACAGCAAGTCAAACATGTTACGTGTATTATCACATCAGCTGAATGTTACAGTGAGTTTACACTTTTGTATGACGTCACACGAGGATAAACCGAGGTTTATGGTCAGTGAATCATTAGGTCAATTCGTGTCGTTGACAATATAATTTATGTTAAGTAAATACGGCGTTACGCCATACGATAAAAAAATGCTAGTAAAAAAATTGACACACTGTGCTGTGACGAGGTTTCTGTGGTACAATTATTCTAGTCTGTGGCCATTGTGAGTGATCTGTAGCGGCGTCTAAAGTGGCGAGATCATCAAACAATGCTAACGTATATAATTGTTACCGCGAAAACTGGGTACTGTGACTTTTCCACCGTATGGGGTTTCCCCAGCCGTTTGTGATCTAGGTTATCTTTTATTGCCGAATAAAATTGTTGAACACGTAATTTTTATAATATTTTTTGTTTTATATTTTTAGTTATCTGTTACTCTTTTTTAATCAAACAGACGAAGTTTGATTTATTATATTCTCAACAAAACAAAATTAAAAACAAAGTTCACGTTCGAAATACTTCGCATTGGATTCTCTCACGATTTTGAAATAGGAATCCCAGATGGCAGTCATTATTGTAAATAAAATCTTATATCATTAAGTTAATTCTAACTCGACACAACTTGAAATAAATTAAACAATTATCGTTGTCAAAAACAAAATGCACTGAGCGATCAAATGTATCTCCAAGATACAGAAAGCGAAGCTTGTATCGGATGACATCGCGAGCGTGTTTCAGCGAAAAATCCCTTTGATCGATTGCCGACGGCCCAGTGTTGAACATTCTCACACGAATCGCGCACCGTTCGTACTAAGTACTCGATACATTGTCCACTTCCAAAAATGATTATTGAATTCGCTTAGACGTCATTTTTGTAAGTTCCTAATAAAATATTCATGTCAACTAATGTCCCATTTCACCTCGTGTGAACCGTTCTTCAGTACTTATGTTCGTCTTTCTAAGGAAGTTACGTACGGTAAAATACTAGTGATATAAGTAAGAATATTTATTAATTTCCATTTCTTATGGTAAATATGATTCCTTATTAACTTAATTGAGATTGTAGAAGCTGTATATTTTATTTATACTTTACCTGCGTTACGATATGTAGGAAATGAAATCGCCTTATTTGTATAGTCTCCTTTATTTCATGTTTACTTTTTTCTGCGTCGTAAATAAAGTCAATAATTAAAAATCAAGAAGAATCTTAACTAAACAGATTTGTGTAGACGGTAATATGATATTTATTAGTTTGCGTTCATTAAAGCTTACCCACAAAATGAGTGTCAATTGTTTACATTCGGCGCGCGAATGAGCCGCACACTTGAGTTCGTCAAACAAATAATTCAGACGGGGTAGGCGACGAAGCTTTGGATTAAAATATTATAATATAAACACACACCAGTTAAAAAGACATCCATGAACAACGCATTGATGTAGCTCCTTTGGGCAAGTCCATGTTCATGCGAACAAAATAATACCGAGAAAACAAATGTCGGAAAATGAAATAAGAACTTTCCGATCGAACTAATTGTCACTGGCCGCAAAAACAAAACACTCGCGAACTGTCAACACTTTTAAATTAAAACACAATTTTTTTCAAATTTCGAAGTCACTGGGGTGGTAATAATATTAGCACTGGATTTTAAAGTGTTGTGTGTTGGAGCGTGTGTCACCGCAGTGGTGCGAGGAGCGAGTGTGCGAGACCGGCGCGCGTGCAGCCTCCGCTCGTTGAATGGGCACCGAAATGCGGCACCGTACGTCAAATAGCCGGTCAAACACTATGCGAAATCCCTTACCCGCCCGCCGGAAAGTGAACTTCGACCCTCTCAGAGACTTCCTTCGCCCTAATTTTTTTGGACGTTTTTATTTTTTCCTGATCACTGTGGAGATTTCAGACAACCTTTAAGCTTGACCAATTTTTTCTTCCTTCTACATTACAAACCTAACATGATGAGAACTTTTGAACATATCGATCATAACTTTGGTCATTTCGAATGTTCATGATCGTTCTAAAGCATTGCAAATAATTACTACTAATTGTGAAATTTTAGTATTTCTATTATCTATTCAGCTATCGGGCAAAGGACTCGAGATTTGTTTTCGTTATCTGTCATCCTTTATTAATTTCTTAGTCATAGTAGTAATGTATGTTACTCGTCGTATGTAATTTTTATCTAATATTCTTACATTGTCATTATGAACACATTGTTTTTCAAATATCTTGTAATCATACTGCATTAAAAATGCTAAAGAAACGAACATGTGTTTTTTTTAGAAGTATCCACCGAACAATGAAAAGGTCTAAAATACCGCTCCAAATTAAAAATTTAAATAAAGGTGCGTCTCCACGGCCGTCTGTTTCCACATCTTGTGCAAGTGAACATTTATTCGGTTAGACTTCGCGGTGATTCATCGATGAGTCTATCCTAAAGTGAGTTTTTATCGGGCATTAATCGCGCCGCGCACGGCACAACACTAACCTTTGCTAATCTTAATCATTATTAAATATTATGCGACTATTACTCCAAATAACAATCAACTTTTGTTTATTATTAATATTGCGTAGGCGTCGAACGCGAGCAATTTGTTAATCATTTAATCTATACCTTTCATACCTCAGTACTTTCATGCTCACGATAATGACACATTGAACGATAAGTCTATACTATTAAATTGATACATTAACTAGTTTATGTAAATGAGCACCTAGATTTAGAGGTTGTTTGATTTATAAACAACTTTCGTTTTCTTCTTCACTTGTCAATGACTGGTCATCAAGAGAAACAAGCGAAAGAGTCCAAGGACTACAAAAGAAAGTAAACTGAGAGTAAAAAGTGTGCCAAGTCTGGGAAAGACTTGGTTGACACAGATAGGTTGGTTCAACTACGTGCGACTTGGGTCATACAAATCCTTCGACAGAATAATAAATCACCTAAGTTGAAATTGGTCTACTGATTGTTTGGCTGCTCGTCTGTGGGTAATGTTTGTAGCATGTGGTCTGCGGTTAAGAGATATGAGCGAGAATCTCAATGTTTACATTGACACGTTTTTTGTTTCGTGGTTAACAAGGCGATGCCATTGTGCGTCTGCTTAGTGATAGTGTCAATATCGCATAATTACGATTGTGTTTTATTTTTAGAACGCCATGTTTAGATCTTTATTTTAATGTCATTTAGATTTTGTTACCTGCCTGTTATTTTTTTTTACTTTTAATTTGTAAAATAAGTTTTAAGTTTACAAATAAATAAAGTAGTATAAATGATATATAAACTGTGGAATGTATCGTAACTTTCAGCATTCAGGAACGTGATTTATGTAAAGGCTGCGCACTAACCGAGACCGAGTGACCTAGTGCGCTTACAATATTTTTCTCTCGTATATACAAAGGAGTTTCCCATCGCGATCGTTTCTGATTACTGACATAATAATACGCCCTTCATTTACACGATTAACTTTTTATGCGAACGTATTCTGTAATTGTAGCAGGCTTTTCCGGCGCTTGTCTCACGAATGACTCACGGATTTTCCGAATTTTTCGCTACAGTAAGTTTGTCGGGAACTACTGAAAGCCCACAATGTCAAGAACGCGACGCATGAGCTCACTATTACTCACTCCGCGTAGAAAGTCGTTAGATCCGTGAAATATAAAACGATTCGTCACGTCACAAATATTGAATGTTAAGTGCTCTATACTTATAAATAAAACTTGTTGTTTCGTAATTCTTTTTAATATTTAAAACGG
Source organism: Orthosia gracilis (assembly GCA_947562075.1). Classification (NCBI taxonomy): domain Eukaryota; kingdom Metazoa; phylum Arthropoda; class Insecta; order Lepidoptera; family Noctuidae; genus Orthosia; species Orthosia gracilis. Next base: position 7,105,972 of record OX387270.1, on the reverse strand, counting down.
TTTCCTTTATTTACGAGCTACCTGGCCATTAAATAATTGATGCAAAACATGGCGTGGATCAGTCGGTATGTTTGTCAGAAGAAAGCCCGAAAATTCCTGTTGAGATATTGAGTGAATTCTCGCGAGTAGTGAATACTATTTTTGAACTACAATGACGTTTTGTTTTGTGTCGGTAGTTTAAAACATTTGTGTACAAACTAATGTTGTATAATTCTGTTTCGCATAAGATATAGCGGGCGGAGTAGCGTGTGTTCTATAGTAGTGAATATATTTAACCTCTAATACTACTACGTTGATATGTTACACGTTGTTTTAAGCAAATATTATCCATCCATCCTTCAGCCGAGGCGTCCGTTACGTCTCTTATGATGATTTGTTTCTCTTTTAAAAAAGTGTAGCGCTAAAATTACCGATAAAAGGTTTGCCATTGCCGTGTAAATAGCTTTTTTGTTGAAATCTAAAGTGCTCGGCTATGATACTGACCCGAATAGAGGTGGATGCAGATTATATTATTGTGATTGTTCTTCAAGATCAAGTTCGGAGCTAAGATAAAGGAAGGATTAACTTTATTTATTGCAGTGGTCGTGATGTCTCGCCGACAGTGTTGCTCAGTGTCTGTACGTATCTTCAAGTAGATAATCTACCGTAAAATTCCTTTACCAACATAGTTTCAGCAGCTAATTTAAGTTTACCGTAATCTTAAAGACTAGCTTCCGCGACAGCGTCCGCCTGCGGCCGCCTAGGCATTGCCAATACGTGAAATGGCATTGTTTGCGAGCCACAATATAAATCACACGTTGTGCGTAGTATTCGAAAGCTTTTACTCATTGTGCACGTACCCTTTACCCCTTTCATGGCACATGCTAAAATTAATACTCAATACGCGGTTCAAGAATGAACAGTATCTCAGTTATGCGAAAGGAAATATTGTATACTGTGTCCTCAAAACTGAGTAAGACAATTTTTTGTGTTTGAAAACTGTTTGGTTGCTTTGCTTATAATGTATGCAGTATTAAGTTAAGTAAGTGTATAATTCACGCCTGATGCTATTGGCTGTTGTGGCTAAGCTGAAGATTGAATAAACAGGCGATTTAGTATCAATAGTAGTTTTATTGATATTTACATAATCGAATGGCAGCCAGGTGTTGACTTTAGTTTACCGCTGTTTGTGAGTGAAATTTTTTACAAGAAGCTTTTTTACCTTGAAAATTAAAATAAATAAACTGTTTTTTAAATGTTCGAAGCGTTTTCGGTGAGCGCCGGTTTTCACCAATTATGCGATGAGTATGACTAATCTTCGATTGAGGTAACCGATTTACTTATCTATGAAGTGAAATGTTACCTAATTATTTAATGTTATTGAGACGATTTAAAACCGTGAACTATGTTCTTATTTATTTTTAAAAAGTGATTCTATCGAGTAATCGTCTGTGGAATGTAACTGCTATTTCCGGCCTCATTTATTCGGATATCGAACATTATTACTTTTGTAGTGCGGTGACGTCACATCAACGTTTGAAAATCAACTCCAAACGACATTATTTTGTCTTTTTGTTAACAACAGTACATGTATTATACCTACAACTAGAGATGGGATGACACGTTATACAATACACATAATGAGTAATCACTCTACAATGTAAAACACGTAATTCCCTCGTATTATCAGTGCCGATATTTCAAAAATAGAAAGTGACATAAATTACTTCACTTCCTTCACTAATAAACTAATATTAATTAGGTCATCGATTTACGCGAGTTGTATCACTGAAATTATATGAAATGTCTGAATAGTTTATCACCTGTTATGTATGTATGACTGTTTCAGATTAGGTCATTGGACTTAAGTCATCATTATGTGTAGGTAAAGATAAGTCACCATATTCATCACTTTCGAATGTATGATAAATTACACTATTTACCCATAGATCAATCAAGAAATATAGATGAAAATCTTAATCCTCTTTATCAATCTATAAATCAATTAATAAAACAAATCACTACATTGTTATGATATCAAAATAAATAAAAACAGAAACTTACTATATCTAAAAGTATATCCTTGTCTCCTTGAGGAACATCCATTGCAGCAACAAGTGCACATATCGATCATTTTAATATTTATCGATTTATCACAGATCATAATAAAAAAAAATCTTTGGCATAAACTGTCACAACTGTCACATAAATAAAAAAAAAGTTCACTACACTTCACAAATTTCAAATTTAGAACAGGTGTAGTAAGCACGTGCGTATTCTGTTTATTGAATTTAATTTACGTGATTAACGGGCGTCGTGTTTGAGTCTAGTTCAGGACACGATCTCTCGAGCGGATACGTTCAGTTCGCCGCGTTACGTGTAATGTGTGTCCTGAACGGATTTCCACGGCTTTTATGTGGCCGGTCGGCGCTCCCGTGATAAAGGGTGCAAAAAACCGATTGTTTAATTTAGAGGGCCCGCCATACGCCATTACGTCACGGATACGACGTCGATCGCGATTAGGACGTAAACGCACACATGCTCTTACGCAATAGCTTATCCAAATAAATACATGTGGCAACAACCGGATCCTTAGGGTATGTGAATATGCGATTCTTAGCGCTGTAAACATGGTGGTCTAGGTTTTTTTAATAATTTTATTTTTATTACGGTTGTAAACATTATCTATGTCAGCCTTGATAAGAATGCACTTTTGATAAGCATTTGTGATTTAGATTGCATATTATTTATATTACATGGGTTTATTGAGCATTAAGATAAAAAGGACACTAACAATTAATTGGACAAATAATGATTTATTTTTAAGATAAGGGTTTTTTTTTATGAAACTTGTACAGCTTTATATATGTTTTTATACGTAATTATTCTTTGTAAAATAAAACACACACATAATTTTTTTTAATTACTTTTTTATTTATTAAATTTAACAATAAAATAAATTATAACTATAAATGTATAGACGTCTGTCATATTTGCTTTATGATAGCATTTATTCGAACACTGTTAAATGAGGACCTACGAATATAATTTACAGCAAGTTTTACTACCTAGGATCAATGAAGAAAGATATCTGCTACATTTTAACTTAAATTAAATTAACGTAACTTATTCTAGTGTAAATATACACACCCAATTACACACGGAGTTCCGGAGTCACTGCTAGTCTAATCCTTCTACGGAGTTTATTTTTGAAGTCAATTTCGGCCATATTAGAAATGCGTTTAAATTTCAGCGGGGGTGTAGCTCCAGCATCCCGCCTCCGAGAGAGTCCGCCTCTCGGCCTCATTCCCGAAATAGTCCCGTTCGATTGGCCGCTCAGAATAATCTCTTCGCCTATTACATGCACTCGCTTAAACTTTACTACACTCGATAATGTGAGTACTTGTATGTCACGTGGTGTGGTGAGTTCTGCTATTTGCTCCAGAATAATGCTTCTCTGAAACTCAACAACGCTTCTGTATTGTAAACATTTATGCACGTAAGTGAACGATGTGTAGTAATTGTATTGTGTGTAGAGATTGCGCGTACTGGCGACTTTTAGTAGACCGATAGTTTGTCGTTCAGGGAATCAGTATGGAGCTATAATGAAGTGCACGCATATGGCGAAAAAAATTGGGTTATTTCGTGTGGCGTATGATAGCAGTCAAACTATTGGTTAACTTAAAGTCGCTTGTGCGCGCTGGCTCTAAGTTTTTACGGATTTCTGTCACGGAAGAATTTTTTATTCAACAAAAAACTACCGATAGTATGTGTTATTTTGACGGAAACAGCACAACAAACTATCGTTATTTATACGTAGTATTTGTTAGATCGACGTGAAAAATCAAGGGGGACATTTTTGGACATCGTTTACCTTGAAAAGTTCACTTAATGCAACAAATCAAAGCACTACAATTGTTATGCATTCCTGCAATTGTGTTTGATTCCTGTAATTGTCATTACCTGAATTAGATTCAATGATGTAAAAGGAAAATGGCTTATAAAAATCCCTTAAACCTGAATGTAACTAAAAGGTAAACATAATGTTTCCTACATCAACTCAGATATTTCGAAGAAATCATACCTTTTATGTCATTTTATGACGTACAATGTATGTCATATAATAATATGTAATAAATGTAATTTTCAATTTATTGATCCAATACATTAGGTTAAGACATATGGTTTTCCCGCAACTCGCTAATATACTCGAATAGATAGCTTAATATGTAGTTTTATTTACGCCAACCTTTGAAAACAAGAAAAATAATGAATACAATTTATTAGATTTAATTCATATTAAAATATTTATTACTAATAGGTAGGACTGCAAATAAATGTGTTCTATAAATCTTGTGACAACATTTTTAGCACGTATTAAATAATTTATTCCTCCTTTAGTGAAAGTTCTTCACATTTTATACTTAATTTTATTTTTAAATGTTTAGGTTAATATTATATTAACCTAAAACTTTTTTATTTAAAATAGGCTCGCGCTTTACCACTTTCTCACCTGATGGTAGCCGATGATGTGGTCGACGGTGAAGAACGCTTGCTTTTTTATTATTACTTAACTTCATCATAATAAATAATATACCTATCCACATAATATTGCTTGTTTGGAGTCATCATCTTGGTACTTACGGAAATTTGGTTTTAAATTATTAGACCTCAAGGAAAAAATTATTGTAATTGCTGATTACCTAATCGTGAATGTCGTAACTAGCCCTTATTAATAACTGATAATAATTCACCCGATAAAGTAATGATTTCCTTGCCTGCTTTTTTATATCTGTACTAATATTATAAATGTGAATGTAAGTTTGTTTGTTACGCTTAAACGCAAAAACTACTGAACCGATCATCATGAAACTTTGTACATATATTCTTAGAGGTATTAGAAGTAACACAGGATAATATTTATTTAAAAAAAAATGTTTTTTTAATGGCTTCACTGCGAGCGAAGCCGCGGGTAAAAGCTAGTATTTAATATTTATTGTTAAAAAGCTAAAATGGAAATGTGGTTTTAAAAATATTAGAATTCAAGTAATAAAGTATTTTAATTGCGGATTACCTAATCGTGAATGACGTAACTGGCCGTTATTAATAACTGATAATAATTCGCCCAATAAAGTAATGATTTCCTTTCCTGCTTTCCCAAATTACACTTTGTTATGTACTTTATATTTATTGTTAAAATGGTTGCTTAGCTGATCGTGTATGACGTAACTGTTCATTATTAATATAAAGATAACGACTATATTTCCTGCTTTCCCAAATGAGATTTTTTTAAATCTATACTTAATATTATAAATGTGAATGTAAGTTTGTTTGTTACGCTTTCACGCAAAAACTTCTGAACCGATCATCATGAAACTTTGTACATATATTCTTGGAGGATGTAACATAGGATATTTTTTTTAATTTTTTTTTAATTGCTTCACTGCGAGCGAAGCCGCGGGTAAAAGCTAGTAGACCATAATTACAAAGTTGCAACACATTTGACTTTCTCAAAAATCGCACAGTTCATGCTGATCGTATTCGAAAAGTCTCCGGTTATGACTAGACTAGCTTATTTAGTCCCAATTGAATTTTATGAAGGTATAAACGAGATATTTTTATAGACAAGGCCCAAAGAGCCTTTAAATACCTAGCTGCCGTAAAGTTTGAACTCATCCGCGTTTTTAATCTTTAAAAGCATACAATTATATAAAGAAATAACTAAACTCATTTGGACATAAAGTCGTACTCATACTGTCTTGTCATTAGAAGCCGTAGCTCAATCATAAGACCAAAATATCATGATTTTTTCATAGACAGATTCCTATATTTTGCAGCGCTACACACATTTCGTAGCACAATTTGACAACGGCGGCGGCGGCGTCTACGCATCTGTCTATGAGACCTATATCGTGACTCCGGCGCATTGTTAGCCACAATTACCGCACCGATCACCTGGCTAATGCGGACAAAAGACTCGTTATTACGTATTAGACTTTGTGTTACACCGTAGTTGATATAATGATAAAAATCTGTCTAAGGATTTTCATTACACTGTGTGTTGTCATGTGCACCTGCTCTCTTTTTTTCGATAAAATATTACTGGGAACAAATCGATGCTGAACAACCGTTAAAATGAATTAATTTGAACACTTTTCAAGGTAGCTTATGGGAAACTTTCCTTCCTTGTAGATACCTTTTTTGTTATCTTCATATTAAGAGAAAATCAAAAACTTTGAACAAAACATTGCTTTAATTATTTTAGCAAATATTGCCAACAACACACTCGCTCCAATATAATTTTTCAGCGATAAAATAATCAATATGATCGCTTATTCACTTCGGTGTAAAAACAGCTCATGTGAACTAATTTACGCACAAAAACCGAGCCTTTCTCAGGGAATCCTAACTCGTGCGCGTAATATATAAAGGTGCTCCCTCACCTGGCGTATTTGCCTGTAATGTAACGTTACAGAGTCGAGCATTACATTGATGAGGGAGGAGAATTGAGCATTACAGTGCGCAACTTGATGATACAATGTGTAATATTTTGATACAACTTGTAATGCAAATTTCAAAATCGAATCTGAAATGTTACTTTACAGGCGAATGCTCGTCAAGACAGGGAGGCAGTACTGTAACATAATGTTCAAAATTGAATTTAGAATGTTACATTACAGACGAATGCTCCAGGTGAGGAAGCACCTTTATGCATTCAAAATGAAGGGTTATTTCGAACATCCTGATACATACGATTACCGAGAAAACGTTATTACGTTTGGCTAGAGAAAACCCCATGTAATGATAACTCATTGTTTATGCAAATCCGCTATTCTACGGTGGCTCATATCCGATTGTTACAACCTCCATTTAAAGTTCAGAGTGCCTATGGAACACGAGACTTTAAAAGGTTTAAAACAACATTGTTATTAATACGTTATAATTTATCAATAATGCTTTTATCTATTTATGTTTTTTTTTGTTTTTATGTCATTTTAAGAATCGTGTTCAAAGTCCCATGATGCCTGAAAACCGCTAATAATTTTATGTTTCAAAGCAATTTAATTATTAAAATGCGGTTTTAAATGCTGAAATTGCTTTCAAATGAGGAAAAGATACCAATATGGTTCGCAGAACTGAACAGACAAAATAAAAAGATCTAATCAAAGTATAAGAGTCGGCATATAACAGTCATTCAAAAGTGACTTATGACCAAATCATAGGGCCATTCTGCAAAATTTTACGGATGTTCAGCATACCGATCAAACAAGATTTGGTTTATGATTTTTAAAATTTTGATGACTAACCCTCTAACATTAGGAGATTATGTTCTGAGAACTGTTCTCAGGTACCGGGCCAAAAGGAAATGCCGGAGTATTGCGTATGCATTCGTATTAGGAGGTCAATGAGAGGTGTATGTCTATTGTAAGGACGTGAGGTCATGTTCGTGTAATCGTTTGACGACAAGAACTTGACGAACAGTGGCGTAATTTTTTTAGGAATTGTGAGGTTGCACTTGCCTAAGTAATTTTACTGACGATTTCTTTAAGAGCTTCCTTAAATGGTATTATTGTTCATTGTGTTCTTGACCTTTCTTCTGTTGCTTCGAAACTATTAGCTTCAACTTTCAGAAAACTGACTGATTTCCAAACAATTTAAAACATGCTTTGGCTGTGTTTTTTTTAAAGGGCATCAAAAGTCCTCCTCGAAGGACGATTGCTCAAGTACGTTGACATAGGTATCTATTTTTTGCCTACGCGTGCCGAGACGTGGGTTCCAATCCTAGAAGCATTAGCGACGTCATCTATGACGTACGTGGTACAGTACAGCTAACCCATAACCCACAATATCATAGAAACCGTGACTCACGAAGCTTTTCTCAAAATATGCCAAGGTTTACTGTAAACAAGCCATAAATAGGCATATTCTTTAGGGCGGGGATACCGCTGATAAACGGCACGTGGGCCCGATTTTGAGCGATGATTGACGTCAACGTTTGCTGATTAAGTATTCCGCAATGATTCAATAATGGAACAGGGCTTACGTTTATAAGACCACGTTGCCTCCTTCGAGACATTCCCAACGGATGTTTTAATTTATATGGAATATCTTTGTTTTTGAAACTGACTATAGATAACCTAGGCTGACTGTCTGATTTAAGGAAACATGAGGTCATGTAATGTCATAATTTATCCGCATTCGAAGTAGAGCAGTTAGGTCATTAACCTCTTCAAATTTTATGGCTTCAGTGAACTTAAAAAAAATGTGTGGTTTTCCTGAAATGACTGTTACACTTTCTCGTGTCGCAAGTGGGCCAAGTTTGCATTTTTAAAAGTTCACAAAGAGGTCAATCATACCAACCTACACCTAACTGACATACTGGTCAGAAAAAATAAAATAGAACGCCATCTATAAAAGAAAACAGCCAACATTAAAAATAAGAACGAAAGTCTGCTAAGCAGAGGACCAGGGCCTTCAGAGTTCTTTAAAAAAATCTCATATATTCCAGTTTTAACCTTTGGGACCATGTCATTATGTATGTCAGCGTTGCTTTGGTACCACGTGCACTAGTGACGTAGGTGGTCCGAATAGTAACATGCTGCGATCAACGGCAACACTTGTGCGTTCACAAGCTGTTGCTAAGCCAGAATATGATTCCTAAATCTAGAATTTGCTCATCGACCATTTATTGTTTGAAAATGGCCCTACGCAATTTACTTTATGCTACCAAATTTTTTTTTTAAATATGAATTGTCACTTCTGAAAAAACAAAAAAAAACTCATAAGGCTATTTAAAATCACTATCCTAGTAAATACTTTATATGGAATTCCTTGCATATAAATATAAAAAATAGATAAACTGACCATACTGGGCTGGACTGGGCTTATCCCAGTTGTAAACGACCCTTTGTGCCTATTGGCCTTGTTTGTTTTGTCTCCTGCTTGATATGGAGGGAAGTGGAAATTTTGTATGTTTGCCTACTCCTCCGTTAGTCTTTTCTGATTAATTTCGATGCGGGATCCAAGACAGTTAAATTCATTCTGCGGGACTTCGTCGAGCTTCATTGCTTCGGCGCTTTTCTGGTGGTCGCCACTGTTGATTCTGGCTTACAGGAGTTGCAGTGGTTTGAGAATAAAAAAAAAACTGACCTTGCAGTTAACCAAACGGATATAAATACCATATTTTTGCTGTAATGTTTATGCATAATGAAGTCATATCCGAAACATACTTCAAAGTAACAGTTACCAAAGATTTAACACGTGTGCATCCTTATTTACCCTGTATTTAGTGAGTATAAACATTTCTAAAACACTGAAACTACAATGTTCTCCATCATTTGTAAAAATGATTCAAGCAGTTATAGGCATTGTTGCTTTAATAACAAAGATCATAATTTCGTAAGTGTTAATTAGTACTGCGACGAACGACGATCATGAAGCAGAGTCACGCACGGAATACCCAGTTAGTTTTTGCAACTCAACCATTTCTGTGTATCAGAAGGAGGTGAACGCGTGGACAAGATCTTTTTGCCGTATAATTAATTCAACATAAATTATGTAAGAAAAACGGACATTGTCACATTAAGGCGGCGAACGTATAAAGATCGGTGCAAAAAGGTATGTGGGACGTATGAATATCAACAACCCTTCGTCGAAAACATCAAAAGAAATGAGATAAAATCTTTTGGCGATAATGATTGTTGTGCCTACATCCAATTTGCAACACGACATTTTTCTGTTTTTCTTCACATAATCAATGAATTGGCCTTTAACAATCTTGTTCAAATAATAAAAACAAATCCGCAGAACACACCAGTAGAACAGTTATTTTCATAGCATTTTCTTCCAACACAAAAGCAAATACAGCTAACTTCCTCTCTAATAATAAACGGAGGAAAAAACCTCTATTACTCGACTATATAATAGTAATAATTGCTTCGAGCCACAGTGTGACAGAATCTCCACAGATATCTTCAACCGTGGGACTGTGGGACCGTGCGCCGTATTCAAATCGAATTATTGGAAATGCTTTCCTGTTTTTCCGGTACTGTGAGATCGCAATTCACTTGTCATTATTTAAAGGAACAAGATTAGAATAATTGTCTAACAAGATGCACTTTTATATTCAAATGAGTCTTTGTCCAAACGTAAAACGTAATTGTGGTTTGTTCTTATTTCATCTGTTTGTTGTTCTTCATTTATTGGACCAGTGTTATTGGAAATGGAATTAATTGGTTTTTGTTGTCATGTTTTCTGCTACTCTTTGAGTTCTTATCTGTTTCTATTCTGACTGGATCTTGTTTTATCAAAGGGAGTGTTATGGTGAGAGAATGATCAGATAGATTTGGTCTAGTCTACGATTTTGATTAGAACTCTTTCCTTTGTCTCCTGTCTTTCCATTGTTTACTTTTCATAATTTTATTGAAGTGATTCTGCTACAATATTTTAATGTATACTTGAATTAAAGCAATTTTGACATCAGGTATATCCAAATAATTATGTAATTTACTGTATAAGCATACGTCCTAACTATAGGAAACTGCAGTTTTTCCTGTTCTTCATTCTTTTCTTCACAGGTAATATATCCTATTTGTTGTAATAGGTCAGGATTCCCACTGTGTCCAGTTTGATTACTCAGTACTACGTCATAATTGATGATGACAGCTTCCAGTATATCATCACACAATTTCAATAGATATTAGCAAATATTCTCGTTTGATTGATCATCGTTTTTGATTTTCGAAGGTCTCGTTAAAAAATTTAAACTTAAAATTTAATTTTGAAAATGGAATTTGTTTTAAACGTTCGTTGTTAAAACGATGGCCACAATGACTTAGCGTTATATAAAACATATTATCGTCTTGCGGATAAAAAATGTCGGCTCTGCGACAACGCGGCTAATGATTCTCGATGTCGGTCGATTTACTCCACTCTCACCGGTCCTGTATTTCCTGTTCGTATGTTGTTACGCAAAATTCTTGTACTAATATAAAATTCCATCTGTTTTGCTCCATCACGGCCATTGTAATCTGCAAATTAGTTCTTAGATATTCATTTGCTTTGTTTACTCTTAATAATTGTGTAATCAAATAATGGAGGTGAGTTTTCACAGGTTTATGTTCGCGTGCACAAATGTTGGGATGTTGGAACAAAGGTTTTACGAGCTGTACCAAATTACCGTTATATTTTCTTTTGAAATATATTATGAAAGTAAAATTTTAAGGTTTGGGTTTTGGTTTTAAGCAATTTTTCACGACTTAGAAAATACTGAAAATGTGAATTAATAATAATTAATAATAAGAAAGCAGTACTGCTGGACACGGCTCGTATTGTTAGAAGGTTCCTCTCTCTTGAGTCCTGACCGCCGGTAGCTTGGACCCTGTTCCCGATACCGGTGGGTCTCTATATTTAATATTTTTAAATGTTTTTTTTTGTAGTTTTCATAAAAATATTTAAAAATTTATTAAATAAGAAGTAAGTTGAATAAAGGAAATAATATAAATATATATTCCCTGAGATTGCATACCTCGCGGTTGTGCAGGGTCTAAGCATTTAAGAAGCCACGACCGCTGCACTTCCGCGGGATATACAGTCTCATAACCGATGACCGTAGGTGATGTTTTGCGGTAAGCAATGTGCGGACTCTCCTATCCAGGGCGTGAAGTTCTGTCTGAGTCCATTTGAGAATGCCGTAAGAATACATCGCATGACCCAGCCGTTGAAGGTAGGATATAAATAAGCCGAGAAAGATAAGCAAATCAAGTATCTTGACTTGGCTCGCGAAGTTGTCGACTTGTGGGATGTGGACTCTGCGATCATTATACCGATAGTCGTGTCAGCCAATGGCTTTTAATATCCACGAGCCTAGACCAAAACCTTAGAAGGCTCTCGTTAGGCGGCTGGGTCAAGGGCCTGCTCCAGAAAGCAGTATTGCTGGACACGCTCGTATTGTTAGGAGATTCCTCTCTCTTGAGCATTGACCGCCGCCGCCGGTAGCTTGGCCCCTGTTCCCGATACCGGTGGGCCTCTATTTTCTATATTTTTAAATGTTTTTTGGTTTTTCAATTTATTTTATAAAAATATTTAAAATGTACAAAATAAGAAAAAATGAATACTAAAAGATATAAATAATATATTATTAATATAATTTTTAATTCTAATGATTGTGACCATGTCAGCTTAAAATTTATACTGAAAATGAGGTCTTATAAAATCACGGTTAAAGAATTATAAATGTTATTATGACCGTTATAAAGATTATTATAATCTCTAAACGATTACGTGATAAAGGGTGCCCTTATCACATTGGGGCATTACCGTCTTCACTGCATTTGAGTGTTTTTACGCTAGGCTTTCTCGAATATCCCCAATATATTTCGGCTTTAAGGATTATTTATCTAACTATATTTATTTTTCTATAACTAGTTCTTCATTATATTAGGTACATTCCTGTTGTTGTAAATAGTGAGAGGAAAATTAAAAAATACAGCGAAAGAGATGTCATTCTTTGTTAAGTGGTTGAATTTTAATGATATCGTTATCATTTTTTGTAATTTTGTTTTATTCATTCACAACATTAGTGTTATGGGTTGAATTCAAACAATTTTGATTTAGTTTTTTTGAATAACCGACCTATTCCAAAATGCATTCTGCTGTCAAAGACACTGGAATTGTCCAGAAAAAAAGTAGTGGAAATAATTCATCTTCAAAATGTAAATGTATTCGTTTTTGTCAGGATACATCGTTGAAATATTCATTGATATCGTCAGTCGTCCATCGCAATCACATCGGCCATTTCATTCACTTACATTTTCAATTTTTTTCCAGTTGAATGAAACTTTCAAGAAAATCCCCACAGATATGAGTTGCTACTCGGCTAGTCCCAAAAGACCTGAATTTTCTCCAAAAACTCAATCGCATAAGAGTAGCTGAGACACACTACAACGAGTCGATTCCGACCCAAACTTCATGAAACGCCTTGTTACTGGTGATGAGACGTGGGTTTACGATTTTAACATGCAAACTAGTCAACAAACTTCGGAGTGGCGATGGCGCCTTCCAACTAAACCGAAACCGAAAAAACCACGCCAAAGTCGATCAAAAGTCAACGTCATGTTGACTGTTTTCTTTGGCTATCGCGGTGTTGTGCACTCGGAATTCTTGTCGGATGTTCAAACGGTAAATAAAGAATATTATTTGAGCGTTATGCGGCGATTAAGAGAGCAAATTAATGTTTAATTAATGTCATTGTGAACGAATTTTGACCAAAAACTCTTCGAGCAATCACTTTATTCACCACATATGGCTCCTACTTTCTTTTTCCTAAACTCAAATTACCACTTCGTGGCACCCGTTTTCATTCAGTAGAAGACATAAAGGAGAATTCGCGGCGCGAACTGAACTCGTTTTTTTTTATTTTTGATGGGTTTGCTCTCGACTCTAGTCTAGTTTAAAAAATCTTTTGATGATTGGATTATTCGCTGGCGTAAGTATATCTTTTCTGAAGGAGCGTACTTTGAAGGTGATAAAATAAATTTGGCTGGAATCAGTGACTTTTGAGGGTTCTTTTCAAAGCAAGATTAACAATAAGGATACAGATAATTACAGTTCTTAAGTTATAAGTCGAGATAATAAATTGTATGGAAGATAACCGAGAAAATGACGTTGGAAGGCTTAAGAGTTATTCCCCTAAGACCATCCCGGTTCTTTTGAAACAAGATGTGTGCAATAATGCACATATCATAAACACAATTAAAGCATCCGTAGCTATAGTAGATACTCATTTTGCATACACGAATGACGTTCAAAATAAACAAATGAACGCATTCGTCTGATACGGACGTGTAAAAAGTACCGTTATGTTGAGATAAGATGAAATACTTTTGAGATTGCATTGTTTCAGGGAGGTCGATATCTCATTGATTTCCCATAGGGTTTCGTACTCAACGGGCGCCAAAGACACCCTATTACCATTGAATGCTTTTAATGTGTTGGTCCGTTTGTCTATCACAGGACTGTTTATTTGTCCAATTTTATTTCACACCAGTTTTCTATTTTTGGTACTATTAATTCATCTTTAATACACAGTACAGGGACAGTCTATCCAACGAGTCTCCCCTAGTTGTCAACATTTGATGGAATTTTACTTTCAAACGTTCTATTAGAAATCAGTGATGAACTAGTAAAGTAAGATTATATTACCATTGTAACGGTTTGATTTGTAATCAATTCAGCTAGTTAACAAAAATTTCAGATTCTGATCCGCCTGGAAGTTGAACTCACGCCTGAAGCCAAGTTTGGAAGTAACTAGAAAGACGATTCTCTGTTATATCATCATCCTTCAGTTTTTATCCAATGTATTTGGGGTGGGTGCAGTTTTTTTCTTTTGAAATACATCCATGTGTTTAAAGTCTTATAAATTACGGAATATATATATATACGTCGTCGTTGGTATACACTTTATCATAACTTGTGTTGACTTGGTTCATCGTCACTGCTAGTAACTTAGTGTTTTTTTCGAACATGCATTAGCTTAGATAGAGTAAAAGAAGACTTGCAGGAACGACATTTTGTGGATTTTAACATTTCGTTATATTCATCAGTAGAATTCAATTTTTTAAATTTCTTTTTCAAATTCATATGTAAGTACTTTCTAAGTTTATCTTGGATATCGCTGCCAACGTGAAAAAAATATCGTGAGAAAAAGTTATATATCCTACTTATAACATTATAAAGGCGAAAGTTTGTGAGTGTTTATGTTTGAAATTATTTGTTATTAATTATTTTATTATTTGTTAATTCTTCACGCTGAAATGGCTGGACGGATCTGGATGAAATTTGGCACAGAGATAAGTTGTAGTCAGGATTAGCACATAAGATACTTTTTATATCGGCAATATGTTTATCGCCAACCCACCTTGAGCCATCGTGGTGATCAATGGTTGTGCTTTCTCTGTATGAGAAGAGGCTGTTCCCTATAGGGCAAGGGCCCTACAGGGAACAGTTACAGACTGGAAATATAATTCAATTCTCATTGCAAAAGTGGTAGGTAAAAGATAATCGAATCCATTTTGGGTCAGCAGTAAGTTTAGACTAAATAGGCTGAAGTATCCGTATAAACTGTAATATGTCAATAAGATTTGAGTTGTAGGCCGCGTTGAAATACCAATACAGTTCCCATTAATTGCTACTGTGTATGCCGTTACCATTACTGTAAGTGCTCAATAGTGTGGTCTAGACTCCATTGTCCCCGGGCGAGTCCATTGCTTTCCGTAGGCGTAGGGCGGCTACCTGCCAATAATTATAATAGCTCCGTTACTCGTCATATTGTTCTCAATTAGAAGATAATTGATATGTTTGTAATGAAATTGAATTTATTGGCTTGGGGACTTTAATAGCTTCGGTTTTAATTTGTTTGAGACAGGTTGATCTACCTTGTTAGAAAATGACATTTATCATTTCAGCTGAAATACGAGTACATCCACTGCTGAACAACACTCCAAGGCCCCAAGTACCGTCACGTCAACTGGCGTATTGCTCGCGGAATGGATGCTCCATAGTGCCGAAAATTTCTGGAGTTGCGACCACGTACCGGAAGACGCAGCGTTAGACGGCCTTGCTGGATGCAAGAGGCACTGGAAAGTTTTATTAGTTTTTTTTTGTTGAAAATGTCAATAACCATGATAACTAAAATTAATCAGTCGTCACAATTAAGCGCAATAATAGTAGAGTGCGCTATTCTTTCCATCGATGGTTTTCTGCGTCACTTCTTGCCATCCAATCACAATAAATTTCAAATCTTTGTCGTCCACTTCGTGGCCTACCGCGGCTACCACGCCTTGACGTATAATTTATGTAGTCCCCTAATATTAAAACTTTTATTCTTGACAGAAATCTAGTAATAGACATTATACCACTGATTTAATTCTATTAGCCTTGTTTAATGTTCTCAAGATATTCCATTGATTGCAAAATATCGTATATATGTTACAGAATCAATATAAATTTTTGTATCAGTTCCTCCCTTAAATTAAAATATTTTCGGAGCGAAAACACATGTAATAATGACATTGTAAATGATAATTGATATATCAATGCGGTAGTTAGATTAAAAAGAATTCTTTAATAGGTAATTAATGATGTGGAATAGTTCTAAACTTACAGCATGTGTTTCCGAGTGTGAATGTTAGTTGTACAAATATAATTAATAAGAATTATAAAGTCGTAGCTTATTTTTATTTTATAAACACAGTTTTCATCGTGAGGAAACCTGTACTTATACTTAATGTAAGTTTGAAATAGCCAAGTCAGAGGCCGTGCCGCTTATGGAGGGAACACGGGCTCGCGTTAGCACTCACTGCGAACCCGCCGCGGCAGTCCGTCACTGGCCCTTTCTCTGTGGAGTAGCCCCATCACTGGCGCACCAGATCACACTGTACGCCGTGACCACCCCAGGGATCAAACCAGCACATGGGTGCCAGACGACCGCGTATGGCCCTTGTGACGGGTCAATGTCAATGGCCTCGCCACCTACCATTTTTCGGTTACAGGGAGTTATACTGACCCTAAGATTGGATTAAATATCGAAATTTTTTTTGTTAATTCTGGTTCCCGCTCTCACGTAGGATTTGGGCACATTTGGAGCTGATTGGGAGATAGCGTATCCAGAAAAAATAAAACTCTAGTCTTTACTATAAATTGCCGCAAAAAGGCATGTTCATGCATGATCAAGATTTTGCCACACCAATGTTTATGTTAAGTCATAAAGATTGGCAATATTTTTTATGCAAGTTTTGAAAAAGTATTTAAGACTTTGATAAAAAAAAAACATAAATTATTCTATCTATGTTATTAAAGCACCGCTATCAGTACAGGTGTGTATCATTTTAGATACTTCACTTGTTATGCAAAATGCACATAAGTGAACTTATGTAGTACCTAAGAACGGTGAGTATGAACATTATTTTGTGAAGAAAATACTCTCTTTACTAAGATTTATCGATATTACATGGGATAAGTAGCGTAATGATTAAACTGGGTACATTATTATTGGTAATCACTGGCCGTGTTATAATAAGAACATTTTATAACATTGAACCCCCATAGGGAAATTGAACATGGGATCTTGCGTCGAAGCGTGTACTTAAACTTAATAGCTCTATTATGTATAACAAAGCATTCATTAAGTGATATGTTAATATATTTTTATTAAAAAAAAATCATATACCCCGTACCACTGAAGTAAGTTTGTTTTCAAATTCTATTCGATGCATGTGTTGAAATCTCTAAATAGGACCCAAGTTGCAATACACTGCGGAAGACCGCATAACTTGGAAACGCATAGGTATGTAAGAAGTAAGAAGAAACATGCGGATGACTAATTTACTGAGAGGTGTTGAAAGTAGGACAGGCCTTTGCTTAAAAGAAAAACTACTTGTCGTTCTTTTTCTGATAGTGCATCTGAATTTATCGGCATTATTTAGTTAGGATAGGTTCAAACCTATCCTAACTCAAGCACCAAGCACCAAGCACCTGTGCTCAAGCACCTATCCGTATCAAGAGAACTTGCTACAAGCTTCCATATTTAAAATAAAAAAAGCGGAACTTCTCCGTTTCAGCTTGGACAAAAATGCTTTCGTGTGTCCGGATGTCCGGCTGTTCTCCTCTATAGGTCAACTGATTCTCTTGAAACTTTGTTAGCAGGTTCGATAATTATATGGATTTTTTGTCGCTCCTTCTTTTGGAAATTTTTGAAAACTATTCCGATAACTGATTCGATGAAAAGACAGACTCGCAAGGTCAACAGTTCACAGAGCCAGTAGTTAGTATGTATTATTTATTTATTTATTATATGCTTTATTGTACACCTTAAAATACAGTTATAAAAAGAAACTTAAAATTAAAACACATACAATGGGCGGCCTTATCGCAATCCGCGATCTCTTCCAGGCAACCTGGTATTATGTGACCAATATGTATGGGACTAATCTTGTAACAGAATTTAATGTGCTTATTTTCTCCACAAGTAAAATGTTCAATGATAATGTTCCAAGCTACAGTATTCGTCCGCTAAAATGTTCCTACTGCGAAGTAAAACCTTGCGGCAGCTTTTGTTTCCGTTTCTATTGACATAACCAATTCGAGCACACACAAATTGTATGGGAGTTATTTATAAACGCGTATGTTAATTCCATGATTACTTACTTACATACAGAATGGCGTATTTTTATGTTTCAACGGCCAGTGCCCGCGAGTTGTTTATTCTGTAGTTTGACATACAACACTAATTAACGAATCGTAAAGAGTAATTTGTACTATCGGTTTTGGTAAACATTGCAACTTTATCTTTGCTTACCGGTTTGGTCTTACGTTTCATTTTAGTTGACTGTAGAACTTGATTGGCAAGGTATCTTTCATCTTTGTTAGGTAGTTCTGCATCTGCAAACAGTAAATTATATATCAACATCAAAGTCCAAAGTGAATACTCATATAATCCGAAGAAAGAAGCTGGTGCTGGCTGGGATATTTTGATCTTAAAAGGTATCTCCCTCAATGAAAAATTCCTTTTTTCGAAATTAGCACAAACTTTTTGCTAAAGGATACATATATGCGATTTTTTACTTACTAGAAGCTTTTTTAGCTGTATTAAGCTTAATGTAGACAAATGACTGTTGAATTGTAGGGACTTTGTCTTATTTTCAGTCGAGACCTACAAGTCGCCTCTAGGTTCAGCGCAACAACAAGTTAGAAAGGAACTAACCATAAGATGATAGAAACGGTGTAGGATAATCTTCAACGGTAACCGTTATCGGTTTCCACACTTTATTTTTCTTTACTATTTTAGGACAATGTAATTATACTAGAACTCAACATTCTAAGAAATCCACTAATAGAGCCATCTTGATGGATTATCACCCAATTACTCAGAGAAGTCTGTGTTCCAGCAGTGTGATCGTTAGAGGCTGATATTGCTGTACTTATACTATTCACTGTGATACGAGATATCCTTCTATATATGTAATAACAGGCATCTTACATTATTATACCTACACTAGCACTTTGCCCGCGACTTCGCGAGATTTCGTTTATTCTATAAATGACTCTCTTTATGTGCAGTTTGTGAAGGCGACCAAAAATAAGCCATTATTAAATCAATAAAAATGGGTTATAGTAGATATACGGGGTTTATTGGTTTGGGACGATTCGTTATTTGACTTAAAGAATTTTAGGTTACCGCCACAAAGTAAAATCCTCCCCTAAAAAGTTAACAACCCCATTTTGCCCCGATGAAGGTCGAGTTTTGAACAACCCAAATATGATATTCACTCTTTTTTAGTTTTCGTTTATGTTAGTAAATATTCCGCAGTAAGATGCCTGAAAAAAACTTTAACACCCCTTAACCATATCTAGGGGATAGTTTTAAAAACATTTTATGTAAATTTCGTTTATTTACTGTATCCCCAAGGAATTAGATTTTTCATACAAACAAATTTTGCCCCTTTTCACCCCTCTTAAAAGTTTATTTCAGAAAATGCCTGCTTAGTGCTCCCCTAAAACCCTACTTCAAAAACGAAAACCTGTCCTGTAAGATTCTTAACTTGGGTTTAGTTTCGAAAAACTTATAGTGACAATCTTTATTATTTACATAGGTTGGTACTTATGTCAAGTTTCAAGTTTATTAATCCAAGAAATATGATTCTCCAAAAAAACTTTGACACACCCTACAGTCTTTTGGGGGAAGATTCGGAAATCTAATAATGGCAACCTTTATTGTTTATTGAGGTTGGTATTTATGTCAAGTTTCAAATTTATAACCACCCGTAAATAATCTTTTGGGTGTAGTTCCGAAAAAATAATAATGAAAACCTAAATAAGGTTGGTATTTATGTCAAGTTAATTTTAATTATCTGAAGTAATAACATTCTTCAAAAAAACTTTAACACCCCTTAATTGTCTTTTGCGGATAGTTTCAAAAATAATAATAACAACCTTAATTATTCATTTATTACAGTATTTGTGCCAAGTTTCAAGTTTATTGGCCCAAGAAATCAGATTCTTCCATACAAACTTCAACACCCCTTAAGATTCAGGGGGATTTTTTTTCGAAAAACTAATAATGACAACCTTTATCATTTACTTGATAACTATTTGTACCAAGTATCAAAAATTTTGGCCGAAGGAATTAGATGTTTCATACAAACTTCCAACCCCCTTTCTGCCCCCTAAGGGGTGGAATTTCCAAAAAATATTTCTTATCGGATGCCTACGTCATAGAAAGAACACACCGTCCAAGTTCCAGGTCTCTACGATCAGCAGTGAGGCTGTTCGTTGACCCATCAGTCAGTAGACAAAGCATTTTATATGTATAGATTAGTTATCTAAGATTGAAAATGTGTTTTTACCTTTTATAATGCCCCTTTTTTTCCTTAATAAAGATTTATTATTTATTTATATTTTCTCAATATAAGGAAGAATGTAAGCAGCAGTTAATTTTAATAACATTGTCTTAAGTAACGTAGGTAGTTCAATAATATATAAAACTGACGTGTTCTTGTGTTTGTAATTATTATAACAATTGAAAATCGTGTTGGCGAAGCACTTGCAAAGGATATTAATTTTAGTGACCAATAAATGTTGATGACGACCCTGATATGTGTTATATTGAATTGAAATTGTGTTTGTGTCTAAAACTCATCTAAAATATTAAAGAATTATAAAATTTAAGTAGGTATCTGTAGACTGGTAAACTGCCAAAGGCTGCGGAATCTGTTGGATGCGATAAGCGTATCACCGGCCGATACTGCGACGTTCGGGGCAGGCCTATGTCCTGCAGTGGACGTTTCTCGGCTGAAATAATGATGATGACGTGGCAAATCTGTAACAAGCCCAAAACGTGTAAAAATACAAGGACCAAATATAATATGAAATGTTTGCTGCAAAACGAAATTCTTTGAAATTTTTGTCTGCGAAACAAGGGAAGAGCGGCCCAAGCCATAGATACCCTTGAGAGCCGGAGCGGCTGAGGTTGGTTGCCGGAGGCGAACAGCAAGCCGAAACTGCTTAGGTGAGCTTGGTTGCTTATCTCTTGTTAAATAAGGGCGAAGGGGTTGCACTTCCCGCAGCGCCGAAGAAGGTGCAGAAGCAATTTTAAAGTGTCAGAAGCAACTGAAAATGTTTTGATATCGATACTTAGCACATACGTGCATATGAAGTCACTATTAATGAGAATAACAAGATTGTTTTCCTGCTTGTCTAGAATTGTTTTTGTGAACGCGGTGTTGTAATTTTATAGGGGGTTATGCATTTTGTAAAATGTATGAATTGAAACGTTTCGAAACTGACACTCGATATTTTATTTTATGGTAATAAGTTTTATATTAACTAAACAATCTGAGGACATAGAATATTTGATTTGTTGTTCTGATATGAATATCAAAACATTTAATTTTATTTGTAACAAAAATCAATCCTTAATATTTTTACAAAGTAAGTATTCTGCGTATAGGTGTTTCTATGAAATGATAAAAGAGAAAAAAATATGTGAAACAAAATTCTATAAAACTGTTATCTATTAAACAACGTACACCACCCTTACCCCTACCCTTGGACCACCTCTGAGCAGCGAACTTATTTGTTTTATTCCAATGAACATTATGTGTAAATATCATTATGCGTTTATAAAATTATGCTTCATTATTATTATGCCATGTTTGGAGCTTTACTTAATTTCAGATCGCTAATTCCATGGTTGGTTGGTTAAGTACTAGACTGTAGTTTATATAGGCTGATTAATTGATAAAGTTTGCTTGTTTAATTAATCATTTACTATCACTCACATGAAAACGTGTTGGCTAATTGTATCAAGCCATAGCGAAAGAAAGCGTTTGACAGCTATGTATAAAGCAATAAAAATAGAAATAACTTTATGTTGCCATCAACAGTCTCAAGTGAGTGTCATTACAAGAACACTATCAGTCAATCTTTGTATTTGTCATGCACAGATAAATATTAGGTATATCTAAGAAAAAAAAATACTTCGAGATCTTAAAAAAAATGTAAGTACAATTTAGTAGGATTTTCCTGCGACATAAATGTTGGTCCCATCTTTCTGCTGATATAAGAATCATTTATTGGCACTGATAAAAAAAAATGTAACATCAAAGTTTACACATTAGCATAAGTTATCACTTATTTTAATATCAAAACAAAAATACTTAGGACTTTATAGTCAGCTCATGTAAAATACCTGTTTTCATTAACATCCGGTTGGACCGAAAGCCGAACCCAACGAAGTTGGGCAAAGTGATAATGATTCCTATTTCCAATAAATCATTCATCTATGACGTCAGACATCCATGAACACTATTAGATAATATTCATACCAAAATTCTGGATACTCATTCCCAACACTTGGTTTGAAACTGTTAGTCCACGTAATCTTTTCAGCTGTTCAATTGATTTTCCAATAACTGGTTTACCAAGAAACTCAAGTCAGTTAGTTCAAGGGAACCGTGCGCCATCGTCGACCAAATCATCGATTAACATCCGGTGAGATAGGAATAGTTAGTTATCAAAACGGAACATCATTCGGTTCTCACATATATGTGGCTTATAAAACTCTTACTTCTGTATTGTAAGACATGACCTCTACTAAACTCCACATGGAATCATCAAATTGTCAGTCAATGCTTTTTATAACTTAACGTTAAGATTCTCGTGTATAAATTTTCTCGAGTTTAGAATCACCCACCAAGCCAGTGACCAGCCCCCTGGAAGCGCGTTTACGGCGAGCGGGATTTCATAAAGTTAGAAATATTTTCGATTTCTATAGATAACTCTTTTTCCAAAAGGTCCGTTAAAACTATTTAGACCCGTGGATATACCTAATCTTGCTTATATTTATTAAATTAAAACGCATACCGCTGTTCCGTTTGGTGTCGGACGTAAATAATCTCACCATACCATATCTTCCCGTGGTTGTCGTAAAAGGCGACTAAGGGAGTCCAGAGAATGGGCAGCAGCGTTTTCTGTGCACTAACAACAAACTGCGATCGCCAACCCGCCTGCCAAGCGTGGCGGTTACGGCAAGCCCCCCAAACCAAAATGAATAGCACAAGGAAAATACGGCCCCGAGTGCCCGGCAACCCGTCTACCCTCGACTACTGTACCACGTACTACTGTGCCATGCCATCGCCTCGACCGCTCGAGGCGATGGCGTGGCAAGGGAGGAAGAATTGAGCAGGTTACGATGGCGTATTATAGGGTTATCTGAAGTCCGAAGAGAGGGAGAGGACTCAGTTATCATGGAATCCGGTAACCTGCTCTATTTCCGCGGCCGGGAATTACGGCGCCAGCCGGACTCGTGAGTGGCTAGAGCCATGCGTGGTTTCAAAACTCACTTTACCGTTGTCATGGGATTTTAACTTGAAACTGGGCAAACGAGAGCTGCAAGTGGGAAAAATTGGAGTTGGACGTCGGAACCACCGGGGTCATCTACTGGCCAGTTTTATGGAGAACGAGGGCCTCTCTCCCTGGCACAGGAAGTGGACCTGGCAAAGCCCCGGTGGTGCAACTAAAAACGAGATCGACTTCATCATGCCACTCAGAAGCAAATGTTCAAAGATGTCTCTGTGATCAATTCGGTGAAAACCAGGAGCGCAAAGCGCGTGGGGAGAGGCACATTGAGCATTAATATCAAGCTTAGAAGGTCTCGAATGATGAAGTCTACGCTCCATCCAGCACAGATCGACTGATATGATGATGATGATGAAGACGCTTACCAAAAAAATATAAATTCAAACTTATTATATTGTTATTGCCTGTATGATTTTCAACTAAGTGAAAACTACTAAATCATTACGCGAATTGTCTGATACATTGGCAATTTTATTAGAATCAGTAATTTTCCTCATCAACAGGTCATATTTGCTTTATCTATACTAATTTTATATAGGGTAAAGATTTGTTTGTTTGTACCGAATAGGCTCCGAAACTAATGGACCGATTTAAAAAATCTTTCACCTATAGAAAGCTACATTATTCCTGACTGACATAGGCTATTTTTTAATCCCGGAAACGGGTCCTGTAGGGTGGCCCACGATAGTTAAACCGCGGGGATCAGCTAGTATGATACATACAAATACTATCAATCTTGCGTTTAATCGGTTTCATTACAAATACTAAAATATCTATGACTTGTTAACCCTTATAGTCTTCATTTCCGCAGTGTCCAAGATCGTGACTTCTCATCGACGACATTCTATGCCCAGCCATTTTGTCTTTCACTAACCGGCTAGCAGGCATCCAACGACCATCACAATAAAATCAATGACACCAACAATACTAAAACAAAAGCATAAATAATAAATGAATGCAAAGCTTTTGTCAAGACGGTAATTATTTTCAGTACAGTTATGCCTGCCTTCACTTACCCTAGGGAACATCTACATCTATAAAAGCCTAAATAAAAGCAGGCAAAGCTGTTGGATTTCCAACCATAGACAAAGCACCGAAAGTTGAAAAACCAACTGCAACCATATTTAGGTGTTTCTTAGTGTTAGTGAAAACCGGCATTATATTCCTCTTCACTCCAACCTTTATGTCAAGTGGGAACCGACCTGTAATAAAATTATATTAGGCTCACGTCGTAACATTAAACAGCCTGCGTCTCACAAAGGAAGTTTCATGGTTCGTTAAATACTAATAATGTTATTGTAAGCGAATTTTAAGGAGCGGTGGTGAGGTTAAGGGCTTTGGTTGTAGATATGTATAAAGTCTTTTCATTCCGGATATTAGATAACTTCCTTTAGATGTATATAGATGAAATTTTTCGGAAGCAAAGGCAAATGTTTTTCTTCTCCAATAAAAACCAAACAAAAGGGTATTGGACTGACTTGGCATATTCACCCATTTAGATTTTTCTCAAAAGTTGCGAAGCACAATAGTAGCGCTATAGTATGGGTAGAGGATATTTAAACTAATAAAATGTTTGGAGGAATTTAAAAATATACGAAAATTTTACTTCCTAATGTATCGGCAACATGGCAGTTTAGTGTTATATCTGGTCTGTTTTTATTTGTTTTATCAAGTATCCTCTCAATTTTTTTTTATAATGTATATGCGTGGTGTAAGTGTGTTGTATACGCAAACTTAAAAAAAAAAAACATAATGGCGATGGGGTGACTATGCCGGCTACCAAAGCTTAAACCTCTTATATACTTAAGCTAAATAATATGAGAGGTGGAAAAATAAATAATAATGGTAGGCAGGTACTGACGAAATGAAACCCACACAATTAAAATGTCATATCGCTAAATGATGACAGACGCTTGTCCACCCCAACATGAAACATTAAGGAAAGGACTTGACAAAACTGACATTCGATTCAAGTCTTTATGTGGGCAGCGGAGGACCGGCGTTGTGGTGATGTTCAAGAGAGCTCTATGTCAAGCAGAGGACGTATATGATGATCATCTGAAATCTAAGCTTAATGTTATAAAGAGGTTGAATTGTCAATATGTATGTAAGGTGGAAGTACTTAAAATTCAATTGCTTCACTGATAGAAAATTCTTTGAATAATATTAAGCTACACCAACGTGGAGTGCCAAGATACTTTTTGTCCAAAAAAAAATATCTGCTCCTGTGGTATGAAAATCCCAATAAAAAGCGAAGTCGCAGGAATACAAGAACCAATATATTACACACTAATATCAAAACGAGTTTTGCACCAATATATCCATTCTCTAAGAACTCGGCATCAAGCAGCGTTTATTGGCTCTAGTCGAAGCTCGAGTACTCCAGTAAAGTTATTTGGGTACGTGTCCCGACAAGGCAACAACTCTATTGTAGTTCAGGGAAGAGCGACAGGAATGAGAGCGCGCAGCAGATCGCTCATGCGTTGGACCTACTTGATTAAACATGTAGTAGGTGGCACATAACATGAGTGCTCACGAGTTGCAGCTGACATAGATGGATGGCGTCGCATCGTGAGGCGAATAATGGCAGCCCAAAGTTTCACTACAGCATGATGACCACGACCAAGCCAAGAGCGTACCGACTAAGAAGATAAAGGGTATTGAAATATCGGTAAAAAAAACTTATAAGTGAATCAATGCCGAGAACAAGTTACAGTTAGTGCGGAATCGCATTTACATTTCTGCTAACAACATCTTGCATCAAAAATGACGAAGATTTATATTTAATACTTCGCATTCAGTTCGTTAATCGCTCATCATTAGGACTCAGGTTGCAAGCCAAAGTTATCTCTCCAATCTCAAACGGTGTCAAGATATAATGCAAAAGACTTAACGAATAAAACATGAGATTCTTTGTAAAGATGTGATTGAACTGTCATATTATTATGATCGGACCCTTGTCAACAATTTAATTTGACGATATAATGACACTGTTAAATGATTTAGTAGGTGGCTGCAACCGTTATTTGGGGGTGATTATTTTTAAACAATTGACTTACTCAGTTTGGCTTCATAAAATACTCTCTAAATCGCTCTTTGACATAATCAGCCTATACTTTTCTCACTGCTGTGACATAGGCCTGCTCTCTGTAAGTGGAAATGGTTCATTATCTACCAAGCGGGTCTTTTGCGAGTTGGTAGATGTCAAATGTCTTCGATTTTTTAGTTCTATGACATGCCGGTTTCCTCATGAGTTTCCTTCATTGTTTTGAGAACAGTGGTAGTGAGATAAATGTCACAAAGCAATGTGCCTGCCTGGGTTCGAAGCCACGACCTACGACTCCTAAGTCGGGGCCGTAACCACTGTACTACCAATCTAACATTCACTTCCTCTAACATTCATCAACATCCAAAATTATTTTTTTCTAGATAAAATCAGTTGGAAGAGTCATTTTAAATTTAAGATAAGAAAAGAAATCGAAAATCAAGTTCACTGTCACTGCTTAGATAAATAGGCAAATCTTTGTTTATAAACTACTCCACTAATCTTTACAAGCTGCTATAAATCTAGGCAAACATGACTGTTGAGCCTCCGACGTTAGCTCTACAACCATAGACTACAATAGACAGGAATATGCAGAAGATCCACGTATTTTATAAAGCTCACGGTCTTATGTAAATGGAAAAATGTCAATAACGCAATAATAAAAATAAAACATGTCTTTATACAGAGGAATGAAGAATATGTCGTGAAAAAGTTTTGAATATGAATATGGACAATTAAAAGAGGAGGAGAATGCTAAAGGTACGATAGGTTTTTTTTTTTTTTTTTTTTATTTGTTATAGGCTCGCGCTTGACCACTATCTTTATTGATTAGGTGGTATAAAAAATAATATAGCCGGCTAGAAAATGGATGGATTACCTAAGATAACGGCTAATACCAATGCACGGTGGATGGAATACATAGATTCTGCGGTGAACCTAAAAAAATTGGAAAAAGGCAGATGATAAATTGGCTGTTTCAGTGCGAAGACGTCTACTACTGTTCCCACCTCAATTCTTGTTACAATCAGCCAAGAGTGTGCCTTCGGTGCAGTCTTGATTCATGGTACTACGGCGGGCACCGATACGTACTCCGCCCACGTGCACTATGGAAATCAGTAGGTCACTAGGAGCTACTTACCGCGAGATGTGGTTACACTAGATTTGACTTTGATTCATACTCGCAGTGGGCGATCCACGCAAGGTCGATGTACTCAAAATTTTGCGGTACCATTATTTGCATATATACGCGGGTCAGACGAGAGAGAAAAAATGACACCGATAGTCGGATTTGTAGTGGTGCAAATTGGTATCAAGGTTACATACTCTCTCTTTAGTAGGTAAGTGTAACGCCTAAAATCAACTTATGATAAATTGCTCATTGTAGTGAGATAAGTGTCGTGTTTGAGTGGTTTCCTGTGTCGGAGTGAAAGCTGGCTGGTGCAAGGATGCTGAGAATTGATGACACTCGCTGTTAACGGTCCTTTGAATTTGTTATGAGTGTACCTTTCAGAATAGTGACGTAATTTTCTTATCGTACTGACCTCATAAAGGATAACATGCATGCATATGCTTTAAGGTGACACATTAGTTATTTCAACAGATAAGTTAAAAATACATAGACAGGCAATGGAAATTTTATTCCGAACTCAAGTAAATCTGGTCCTGCTAAATAAAAATACTCAATCTCATGTCAAAACATATATATTTAAAGCATTAATGTTTCAAGAACTAGGCTCGTTATGTTTCTTCATACAGCAGAGGGCACTTATTAACAACCTGAACACGGCTCATACCCACTTATTTACAAGTTAATTATTGGATGTTGACAATATCGAAAACTGGTAGAAACTCTTTACCGGCCTAATAAGACGAAACAGAATTCCATTTACACAATTAGTCTTATTACAGACGCTAATTCGTTCGAAGGGGACAAGTAAGCTCAACTTGAGGATTATTACGCGAAGGAAATAATTTCTGCATACCGATGTGCAATAATTATAATCATTATTATCATTATTGCTTGGGTTTTCGTGGCACGCCTTAATAGTACGTGTGCCGATAGCAATTTACGTTTCGCATGCAATTCCTATAAAATTATTATTTGTTATTTTTTTTTTGGTACATTAAAGGTAGGCAATTAGTGTTCTTTGTACTTTTGCTTTTTGAAGGCTGTAGTTACTTTGGTTTTATATGGAACACATTGATACCTGCGGATTGAAAAAACTTTATTTTTTCATCAACAGGTTAAGTAATTAAGACATTATAAGCGTCCTAAAATAGTAATATTAGATGTAAATCTATATTACTATTGATTATTTTAGGAAGCCCAATTTCATTACGGTTATTGCATGACTTGATACGAAACTTCTGAGCTTTTGAATTCCTTTTGTTTACCTAACCTCAATCATTTATCATCCTTCAATTCACCATGCTTCTAGCACAGCCATTAACCATCACATCATCTGCATATAATTATAGCTGTACAATGATCCAAAAGGTCTTCCACAATTTTTACAATGACGTCATCAGTAAAGGGCCTAACAATGATGACAAAAGAATTACGCACCAGTAAATTAATCTTACTTTCAACACAAGGTCGAAATTAAACCCACAAGGTGCCTACGCAAATATCTTTTAATATAGAAAAAAACAACTACGTCTATAATATTAAGAAAGTTTGGTATAATAGTGAAGATATAAATCAGTTAAATGGGAACGATTTGAAATTCGCATTTCAATCTCACTTATACAAATTTCTAGGTTATGTTTTGATCTTTGTGATGCAAATTCAAATGCAGATCTAGAACTGGTATGCTACAAACTTTTTTGAGTACCTAACTTATTTCGTAAAGATGTTGAAACTTGAATTGTTTGCTTGTTTGTGGTAGTTAATTTCTGGTTGTTCTGGAACGATTATGGAAATTATTGCAAATTCCATGATTATGTGCGAATTGACGTTTATATACGCATTAGATATTGGTAATTTCATACTCCGCGTATTGTGTTACTGTAAAAGCTCCGCAATGAAAGTGGAAGCTTACTTTGTGTAAGCATCCACTTTCATTGCAATTATGGTAATTTAATTTGTGAAAATTGTGTAAGTAAGTAAACCGTGTTTAGAAATTATGAAAGTGAAAAGTAAGAGGCATCTTTCAGGGAGAACAATCTAAAATGATATTTTTATATGTTTTTTTTTTATTGCAACAAAGAGCAAATGCCCTGAGTCAGCGAGACGGGGTCGCGGTAGGCCACGAAGAAGTTGGCGGGGCTTAGTGCCAGTTTTTACTCACGCTGGATTGCGTTAATGTAAACGTCAGTTTGTATTGAAACTGGATAAGCGCTGTCTTAAGCGCCGACGACTGTAGGATGTCTTTAAGTTTCTGGACTAGAGAGGGCTAGGCATCAACGGTTTGCCGACGAATCAGAAATGTAGAGATCCGCAAGAGAACCAGGGTTACCAACATAGCTCGTAGAATTGCAGACAGGGCACATTGCTCGCAGAACGGATGGCCGATGCGGCAAAAAGGTTCTGGAGTGGCGACTGCGAACTGGAAGACGTTGCGTTGGAAGGCCTCCCACCAGGTGGACCGACGACCTGGTGAAAGTTGCGGGGATCCGCTGGATGCGAGATGCACGGGACCGGTCAATGTGGCGACGGTTGGGGGAGGCCTAGCTCTAGCAGTGGACATCTATCGGCTGATACGATGATGAACCGCCGTCTTGTGACAATAAACAAAAACCTCTTTTTTATATAGAAATTGACATAAAAGTCATAGCACACTTATCAACTCGGAAAGGGATCGTCACCGTATCAATTCGAGCCGTGCAGTATTCTTTATATGAAACTCCCTACTGCAACGCACACTAATCGTAATCGTAATGTAATCGCCTCGCCTCGGGACAACTCACGAACCGCGGTGCAGTGCGTGGTCAACATGCAGTTATCGTGCTTATGGCTCATCGTCCCCGCGCTTATGTCTCTCAAACTAATCTGGAGTCAGCCGGGTCAACCAGCGGCCGGCGAGCCGTAACCGTGGCATCACCTAGCCGTAACCGTGTTGACATACCGCTGCTGCTGATCCGCTTTGGTTACGTGTTTACGTTAGGTTGACGCCTGTTTGACGGCGAGGCGAAAGGCAATACGGTGACGATCCTTTCCGAGTTGATATGTGTGCTATGACTATAAGAGATCGTTTACGTTAACGCGATTGAGCATGATTAAAGACTCTGAATAAGCCTACTGGATAGATTCAGTGCAAACGGGCAGGAAGACGCGCGGACGCGTTACAGATGGAAGGAGTGGATGAAGGCCTTTTCAAAGCCCCTTTGCTTAACTCTTCCGGGAATACAGGTCTGATGTTATGTTATACTAGTTTCTGCCAGCAGTTTCGCCGGCGTGAAAATCGAAAATTATCCCGAGGGAACATATTCCTGGAGTAAAAAGTATTATATGTGCTTTATCTGACTTTTATCTAACTTGGTGCTAAATTTCTTCCAGAGCCGTTCAGCCGTTCTGGCGTCAAGAAGTAAAAAACATACACACTCGCAAACTTTCGCCTTTATAATATAAGTGTTTAGTGTCATGGGGAAAGCGCAGGCAGCAATTTTCAACCCCCGACGGAAAAAGAGGGGTGTTATAAATTTGACGGGTATAACTGAGTGTTTTATATTTGTGTATCTATCTGTGGCATCATAGCTCCTAAACGGATTAACCGATTTTGATTTCGTTATCGAGAGTCTTCTTAGCTATGTTTGATGAAAATCGGTTCAACCGTTCAAAAGTTAGGGGCGTTTTACTGTTTGAATCGGGATGTTTTCGCAAGATATCGTGTTATAATTACGTGTTTCGAAGGATTGTCGATCGAAGCATGTTTACTATTAGATAAATTGTGTAGCGCATAGGGGTATATGGGGGATAAATGTCGGGGTTTTTTAAATTTTACTTGTTAGTTCATATGTTTCCGAATAATCTTAGTTTAGAATTTTCTGTTCTTCGATTGTACCTCTCGTCTATTTTCATCAAGCACAACCTCCAGCATCCTTTTTCAACCTATCCCAATTCTGCGCCATCATTAAAGCCACGTTGTGTAGGATTTTCGACTAGACAGCGTGGGTAGTTCGAGAAAGTACCGCTTGATTGACTGCTCAAATGTTGCAAGTACGCGTGTGCAACATATGAACTGAATGCTAAGATATGAACTCTATTGTTATGTAGCCGTTTAGCCGACTTCGGTATTTGTAGTGTTTAGGATTACTAAGTGAGACTGATGTCATTGTTCCGGGGAAGTTAATCAGGTATGCCTTAACATTGAATGCAAATAATATCCTGCTTGTTGGATATAATCAGGAAACTTGATGAACGATCACATCATATGGAGGTATTTTATTTTATTTCGTGATACCAGCTCATGGCTTTGATCTAGCCTGATGAAAAGCGATAGTCGAGGTCTACAATCAAGCGAGCGCAGAAAATGTCTGTGCAACGGTTCGTTCTTGCGTTGAGGAGTGACGGGTAATAGGTACCACACATAAGCTTGACGAGAGTGGCACTCTTTGACTCTGCGCAAAATAAACGCGAATAAGTGCTTATTACCACTAGACGGGGTATTAATCAACCAACGGTTTTGGTCGGTTGGTAAGGTGTTTTACCGGAAAAATTGCATGAATGCACAAATTCTATACATCGTCATTAATAATTTTAATATAAATCTTATGAGTTGTAAATCTAACAAATTGTTGTAAATATTTTCTGTAGTTCAACTATTTAACTATTTCTGAATCATTCACTCAAATAAGATAGGAATTACCATATGACATAATCATAAAAAACCATGTAAGCACTTAAGTATGAGAGGCATTTAAGTTCATGTATGTAAGTCGGTACGAGAACTTCACTGACTTATAACCCGCAGAATTGAAAAAAAGGTAAATTACTTAATGTACTATGTACAAACACTGGTGAAGTGGGTATCTCTGTCTTGGCATTTATTTTTAAGTAAGCTTTTGAGATATCGAGTGGGTGATACCGCTAAACTTTACTCATCTACTTGATAATCTTTTGAGAATACTACCAGTATTCTTAACATTTTAGCAATTTCATTTCCCTTCTTGATTTCTTTGACGCATATAGGTATTCTCTGCTAATATCACCTGACTTTTTAACTAATTTTGTCGCTCGTCACAGATTCTTTTGGCGATTACCTTTCATGACTTGCGATTTACTTCATATCTTCCGAATTACCTACATAGGTAACTAGGTATACTTCAAAGTGCTGATTTGTCTCTCCTGTAGGTTTAGATCATCAACAAAATTTACATTGTGTTTATGGGATTTTTTTGTTCCGTTGGCTATATTTTTTTCAATTAGTATTTTATTCTCTTCAAACTCACATTGCGGATCTTTATCTTTAGTGTCTTCATAAAAACCTTCCAATAACTCAACACCAATCGAATTTGCCTCCAACCGATAAATACCTTCAAAATTAATTAGAAAAACATGTTGCCCTCCTAATAAAAGTTGACAAATAAAGTCAACAGTAGCTTTTTTGAGTTATATTGTGAAATTAGTATCTTCACCAATTAAGGTGATGTTTAATGAGTCATTCTAATGGTAAGCATGTGGGTCCTCGTTAACACCTACTGAGTTATTACTATGACTGGGCCTTAAATGCCATAAACAATTTGTAAGAATATTTGTTTATGGATTTGTATAGGGAAATTAAAACTCTTTTCTGCCGTGGCCTCTTTCACACGAAGGTTACTGCTAATCTTAATACGGTACAATCATAAACAACGGTTATAGCTTGACATTAAAAGTTTTAACAAACATATTTTTATTATTCTGATATAGATCTGATAAGTCGTAAATCGATGCGATGAAGATGTCCGTAGATGGACTTGTACAACTTGGTAAACTTGTCCATATATGAAATTTGAAAAAAAAAATGTCATCATTTTAAAAATAACTTTTACCTTTTCAGTAGTTTATTATGTCCTTTATTAATTACATGTCTTATAAATTACATTTTTAAATATTTTTATAAATTAAATTAAAAACAAAAACATTTAAAAATATAAAAAATAGAGGCCCACCGGTATCGGGAACAGGGTCCAAGCTACCGGCTGTCAGGGCTCCAGAGAAAGGAACCTCCTAACAATACGAGCCGTGTCCAGCAGTACTGCTTTCTGGATCAGGCCCTTGACCCAGCCGCCTAACGAGAGCCTCCTAAGGTGTTGGTCGAGGCTCGTGGCTATTAAGCCATTGGCCGACACGACTATCGGTACAATGATCGCTGTGTCCACATCCCACATGTCGACAACCTCGCGAGCCAATTCAAGATACTTGATTTGCTTATCTTTCTCGGCTTTCACGAGGTTCCCGTCATGCGGGACGGTAATATCAACAATCATTGCACGCCTCTCGATTCGGTCCACCACCACAATATCAGGCTTATTGGCTACAATAGTCCTGTCAGTGATGATGGACCGATCCCAGTACAATGTGATACTGCCATTATCGAGAACTGGGTCGGGCACATACCTGTAGTACGGTACCTCCGATGCCACAAGAGTGTATTTCAGAGCAAGTTGCTGATGGATAATCCTGGCTACAAGGTTGTGCCTATGCAAGTACTCTTTGTTAGCTAGACGAGAACAACCAGAGATAATGTGGCGGATCGATTCACCCGGGCGGTGACATGCCCGACAGATGTCAACCGTGCCATCCTTCACAATAAATCTCCGGTAGTTATTCGTCATGATAACTTCGTCCATAATTGCACAGACAAAACCTTCGGTTTCCCCAAAGAGGTCACCGAAACGTAGCCAGGCTACGGACGCTGATTGATCAGTAGTTTTATTATTAGTCTTCCTTTTCTATTTAGTTTAAAATCGTATTAGTGAATTACTTATTTGCATCTAATTAAATGGTTTTAGCCAGATTTCGATCCCAAACTTCATCTTTTCTATCATTCACCTATGATTGTATTACTTGTTATATACCAGTATATTGTAATTAAATGCGAGGACTTTAATTGTTTTACCGTCAACCAATGGCGTTGGTCCATGGAGTTATTGACAGGTGTGTAATTTATAGGTAGGGCGTTATTTCTTTGACTAAGATATGAATTACCAACTGTCATTGTTTATAATAATGTAATGTATTATTTTAATGAAGTTTCTGTATGTCGACGTAGCTGCAATAATAAGAAGGCGTAGGTTATGTTATAAAGCCTTGCCTATTATAATTACATGGTCATGAGGTTGCCAAGGTATTACGTGCTTTCGGTAAAAAAATATAGGCTTGCCACCCATCTGTCTAGCCATTAAAATCCCTTTCTAGGAGGAGGTCTGACATATAGTATTTAGAAGGGAAAGAAAATAAAGAAAGAAAAAAAATCGTTTATTTGCGCCAGGCACGAAGCATACCATAAAACAGGAAAAACTTAAATATAAAGTGTGCGTCGCAACCCTGCAAATCGGTCATCGCTCGGCAAAGTGCTGGGACTCGAGTACGAGACAGATCCATAGCGCTTGGTTTCAGCGATAGCCGGTGTCGACTGAGTGAGCCGAAACTATGAAGCTACCAAATACTTGTAAAGCCTTAAGTAAGTATTCGTTTGGCCAAGGGGTATCGTGTTACCCAGTTATTGGGTCGTGGAGATCAGATAGGCAGTCGCTCCATTTATAAAATACTGGTACTCAGTAGCATCCGGTTAGACTGGAAGCCAAACCTAATATCGAAATAAATAAAAAATGAAATGGATCATCAATATAATTGGAAATAAACACATTTTTACAAAAAAATACAACCGACTTCCAAATAAAAACACAATAAAGTGAAAAATAACTTCAATTTCGGAAGTCGGTGGCAACTAAAAAAACTAAGAAACAAAAACAGGAACACGTGTTTTTATTTGGAAATCGGTTGCATTTTTTTGTAAAAAGATTTACTTTTCACTTTTTAGAGGTGGTACATAATGAACAAGTTCAATAGTAAGGTATCTATAATGAACAAAGTTATGCCAGTATAGATTACCCTAATAACATAAAACTTGAACATAACCGGTGGTATGAGAGTGTACCAGGGTGAACTGCACATATCTATATGCCCCTTAAGAGCATACCGGAGTGATTGAAGAAACATGCGATTGCAGCAATCCCGAGAGATTTGCCGTTGTTTAATGAAGAGTTCCGTTGTAAATCTTCGAAGTTCTTCATCAAATTTAAATGGGCCAACACATGCGTATACACGGTATATATATATATATATATATATTTATATATAAGCGTGGTAGTGCAGTAATGTACAACCACGCACTCACCCCCCATCACCAGCGCACTAGGACACACTGTTCGCAACGCGCCGTGACCACCCCAGGGACCAAACCAGCACATGGGCGCCAGAAGACCCCGTGTATGGTCCCCTTGTGGCGGGTCAAGGTCCCGCCACCTACCAATTTTCGAAACTCCTCTTTCCCAGCGTCTCGACCGGGCGCTTCAGAGCGGGCCAGAAGTTTGGCGAGAACAATAACATATTTTTGAAATATGTTAAAAAATCTAGGTTATATGATTGATACTCCAAGGAATTACGATGTATACAAAAGGCCCACTCTTTTTTACATTTGTTTGTTCGGATAATATATTATTAAGTAATGAGATGCATTTTGCCTCGAGCTCCGATACGTTAATCATAATTTTCGGAAGTTCCACTCAATACTTATTAAAACAAAATAATGTCGATAAATTTTCAATGTGTACATGTTACAAATAATTTAGACAGATTTTCTTGTTAATCAACCTCAAATCCTATTTCTTATCCGGCTTAAAATCCGTAACAATTATGATAATTATGTTTTGGTATTCCAAATAACATTTCCTTACACTTAGAAGGCGTAATTTAAGTCCGGGTACTCATTATTATACCAAATTGTATGCATGTGTCCTTAAGTACTATAATTTCATATAATCAAAATCAATTTGGTCAGCTTTTGATGTTTTAAAAAATCTGTTATTAAACGCCAACACAGAATGATTCGCGTGCGAAATGTAAACTTTTACTAATTTCCATAAATGTGCGATTCAACCGGTAAAGTTGACTATGACGTGACTATTACTCTATTATATAACAACGTCATTTGACACCGCTATTTTTAGGTTTATCATTTTATTTTTGGGAATTTAATGATGGCTGGCTACTGCGGTTTTTAAGGTTCTCCTAGTCGACGAAACGAACTATTTTGTGCGCGAGGTTAAAATGCATGCTATCTCATCCGACAACACGTGCGAAAGAGATAGATGCTGTGATGAGCATTAAGAAGCTAGTTCGCGTACGAATTCGCACTTTTGCAAATTTGTAACTTTATTTATTTATTGTTGGATGATGATTTAGGACGAAAACGAGCGCGCGAAATTTTATAAACAGACCTTTGGGAGTCTAGATATAATGAAAAAACGACAAAAGTATAGTCTTCTTATGGTATTTATTTCCGCCCAAAGATGCGTTAAAATTAGTGTAGAATTATGGAACTTTCGACGCTCATAACTTCAAATATGTTATATTTTTACTTTTTTGTTTCCATACAGGGCTAGATAATGATGATACAAATTGACATATTTTTTTATTTTGAACGTACCTCGTCAAACTGTGGAGTAATCGCTAGACTACGTTTGTATGGAAGAATTATCGACTAGTGTAACCTTAAGTCAAGTCTTTCGTTTTTTGAAACTCTCTTTAAACAGGATGCATTCATATTTTATTTTATTGTATTTTTAAAAGTAGTGGTTGGTAGTGGTTAATTAATTTACTCATTCATTTTAAACTTAACGTGTTATATAAATGTGTCATGAAATAGGGAAAACAGTTTTAATTTAAACAAATAAAAAATAATGTGTTGTTTTATGTATGTGATGTTGTTATACAACAGTGACTAATTTTATTATCATTTCACCACGCATGAGTATTCTACTGTGGTATTAGTAAGCTCTATTATTTACTTCACTTACTGAAACTGTATGAAAATGAAATCTTTAGGTAGATACCTAATAAGACAATAAAAAAAGTTAGTCAAATTTCACTGAACCAAACCAATTACCAAATCGTGATAGCCCTGTCAAGGTCACATAATCGCACACTCGCTCACTGAACTCAAATGAATCACGCTGTATAACGAAATTTCAGATGACGTTTGTGTATTACGTCATCATTTGTGCCTCGGCTGATAAATTTTTCAGGGTTACTCACCTCTATGCGGGGGAGACACTCGTGAACTCATAATACTACATACTTTGAATAGTTTTCATCGGATTAAGGTTTAAGACATTCCTTGCATATTTTTGGCATTATACTTTTGTAAATAACTCTACGATTAGTGGATTATTAAGAGTAACGTTGATTAATCTGGTTTTGATATGCTTAATCCAGTGTCTAGGATTGCGATTGAAAGATTTGTTTTGTTACGTCATTTTCCTATTATATATTTTCTTAAGCGTGTAACTTTTGATCGATGAATTTGTCGTTGTTGGTTTTCTTTAGGAAACGTGTCGGCATCGTAATAAAGCCAGGTTCTAACGGCACTGTACTGCACGTTTTTTGCAGTAAAATGCTCAGATCAAACGGCAACATCACACTGTTGATACTCTTAAAAACGTACGGTGTGATGCCGTATGAAGCTCCACGCATTATACTACAAAAAAAAGGAGAAATACAATCCCGTGTGAACCCAGACTTTGTTTCAGTTTTATAGTCATTAAGAGCAGTGGTGGCCTAGTGGTTACGGCCCCGACTTACGAGTTGTAGGTCGTGGATTCGAACCCGAGCAGGCGCTTTACTTTGTGTAATTTATTTAATAACCACTGCTCTCAAAACGGTGAAAGAAAACATCGTGAGGAAACTGGCATGTCTTAGAACCAAAAAAATCAAAGACATGTGACATCTATCAACCCGCACTGGGCCCGCGTGGTGGATTATAGCCCACTCCTTCTCACAGAGAGGAGGCCTGTGTCCTAGAAGTGCAAGAGAACATTAAAGGCTAATAATGATGATAACGATGATGACGATCGTTTCATCATTCTGGATATACAAGCAATGAATTGTGTCTCACTTATTTTATCAAACCTTATATTATATGCCCTTTAATGAAAACTATTCTTCAGCCAATATCATTTTTCACATCAAACTGGCTACTACTCGTAATTTTCAATTTAATGAGAATTTAAGCCTTCAGACGGTAGCTATTCATGGCTGATTCATGTAAAAATCTATGTAAACAATCATTTGTATTGACATGTTCGAAGTATTATGTCATGACTGACGACAAAATTGCATGAGTATAAAAAAGGTGATCAGTACTGTTCAGGTATTTCCCATTTTACCTAAACATAGGAGTAGTATGCAATGTGTTTCCCATACAGCAGGAAGGAAACAATTCTGAATCACCCTAAATGACCTTCCTACTTACTACCGTCATCGTCATCGGCGTGAAATATTTCGCCCACTACAATGCTCTATGAATCAGGGGTACGTCGCCAAAATAGGCGGTGTTACCACATAAAGTAAATTGACATGCAGGTTGTATTGCCAAATTTCTTAAGATGTGGTGAAATGATAAAAGTAGTTGACCAAAAGAATGATCACTGTCATTCCGGACACAAG
Organism: Orthosia gracilis; assembly: GCA_947562075.1. Lineage (NCBI taxonomy): Eukaryota > Metazoa > Arthropoda > Insecta > Lepidoptera > Noctuidae > Orthosia > Orthosia gracilis. The sequence continues at coordinate 7,066,880 of OX387270.1, read as the reverse complement.
ATTTCCACAGAAAGAAATGTGCCTCCGTTCAGAATTATTTCAACGAATGTTCTTGCACCGTTTAGGTCATAAATTTTTAACAATTAGTTAGTGGTCACTAAAGGAACTTTTGTTGCAAATTACGTGTCTGTTGTCTCAGTGGTTAAGGTTTTACGTTGTCTGTCAGTAAATAAATGAAGACTTGTGTGGTAAAATTGTGAAAGACTAAAGATTTTAATCAAAAACATTCGAATCAGAAAAACATCACTAAGTGCTGAACATATTTGAACGATGCTGAGGTGCTATTTGTGTATCAGTATGATAGGTATACAAAACTTTCAAAAACTTTTGCTGTATCAAAGTTGGCTTATGAAAGAAAGTTCACATACAGGATACTATTTAAATAGGTACTATACAGGCTTATAAAAAAGGATAGAAGCTCGTGGCTAAATAATAACAGCCGCACGGGTCGATCTTCAAGGTTAAGCAACGCTTGACGAGGTCAGTCCATGGATGGGTGACCATTTTCAACATACCGAGTTTCCTCCGTGCCTCGGAAAGCACGTTAAGCCGTTGGTCCCGGCTGTCATTTGAAGATCGTTGACAGTCGTTACGGGTAGTCAGAAGCTTTGGATCTGACACCAGTCTTGCCAAGGGGTACGTGTTACCGAGTTACTGCGTTGTGGAGGTCAGATAGGCAGTCGCTCCACGTAAAACACTAGTGCTCTGCTGAATCCGGTAAGACTGGAAGCCGACCCCAATATAGTTGGGAAAAGGTTAGGCAGATTGATTGCAGGCTTATAAAAAATCTGATAAAAATTGATGGTTTCTTGACTCATTTTAAATGCAATAAGCACATAGCTCTCCCTTTTGGTGTCATAAATGTAGAATCTTTAACACTCCCAAAGAACGATTTGAGTTAAGGAAAACGCGGTTCTTTGAAATATCTTTCAAAGCTTCAACTTAATATGTTAAGCGGCCTAGTTAGCTCAATTATAAAGGTTGATCTACAAAGTAGGCTCATAACATTACCATATTATCTATGCCCAAGTACACACGGGATGTTCCCTTTACCCGGATGCTCATTTTTCATTTTCCCCTGTATTTGTATATAGCCTTTTGATCGTTTACGACGCTTTAAATGTACAAAGATGGGCAGTAATGTTAGTCAGTGTGCTATTAAATAGCTTCACTTGGTTTAAAGACAGTAATATGAGCATATTGAGCATTGCTAGTGGTATGTTTATTGAAGTAATGTGTTTCGTCTTTACACCGAACGAAGCTAAATATAATTATTGAACTTTTCAATGAGAAAGATTAGTAATCAAAATGGAATTATATTACTACCAACATATATTCTAATTTAATATATGTTGGTTGACAGATGTGTATGGAGGGAGCCCCCTCGAGCGGCCTTAACCTCAATAGTACTGCGATTGCAAACGTTCGGCACACCCTGGATTATTGCACTTGGTAACATAGAGGCTACCTGACTAATCTTTTCAAGAAGATGTTAAACCTAAATGCATCTGCTCATAGCCATTTAGACAAACAACGACCTTCTTTACGGATTACAATGGGAGAATGGACGAGAAAAAGTAGCAAAGCAGGACGATGCCATGCACGAAAAAAACATAACCCTCCTTTTGACTTCACCATAGTCTGGTAAAAAGTGACTCTTTCTAAAAAAAATATGAAGTAAATATTATTTGTGTAATATTAATTACTAGTTATTTGATTAGTTTTGTAGTACCTTATGACATTGTTTCATTTATCATTGACGGCTTGTCAGTATTAACTAGTTAATACCATTGTTGTGCATATTATTTATTGACTTATTTATGGTTGTAGAATTAAATTAATAATTATTTATCTTGTTAGTGTTTTAGACCAGGTTGTTGGTAGATGTTTGTGTGTTTTTGTACGTTTAGAAAACTAAGGCCCACTTGCACGAAGGTTTTTATGACAATATTGTATGACAAACTGTCAATTTAACCTCGTGTAAGAAACTAACTCTGAGTTAGGTTTTTCGTGCAAGTAAGCGTATAAAAACACTTGCGTGATTTAAAATCAGATTTACACACATAATCATCATCATCGGGTCTTTTTTAATGTTCCCACTGCTGGGACACAGGCCTCCTCTCTGTGAGAGGGTATGGGCTGTAATCCACCATGCAGGCCTAGCGGTCTCATGTTTTCGAATTTTTCATTCTAAGACATGCCGGGTTCCTCACGATGTTTTCCTTCACCGTTTTGAGAGCAGTGGTGATGAAATAATTTACACAAAGTAAAGCGCCTGCCTAGGTTCGAACCCACGACCAACAACTTATAAGTCATGTATGTATTTATTTTGTATTTAATATTTTAGACAGTAAATCTTAAAGAATAAATCAATGAATGACAATACAACCATGTGCTTAAAATATAGTATTTTTTTAGGACAGTCCCACCGCACTATTCCCAAACCACTGCAACTCCTGAAAGTCAGAATCAACAGTGGCGACCACCAGAAAAGCGCCGAGGTAATTAAGCTCGACGAAGTCCCGGAGAATGAATTTAACTGTCTTGGATCCTGAAACTAAATTAATCAGAAAACAATAATGGAGGATTAAGTAAAAAATACATAATTTCCACTTCCAACCATATCATGCAGGAGACAGAATAAGCAAGGCCAATAGGCAAAAAAGTTAATCAAAAAACTAAAAAACCCGACTGCTTAAAAAGTTGGAGGATACATATTCACGAACTGGCTGACCAACACCAGGTGTATCTTCCGACTGCACAGAATGATTTTCTTCTTGTTTACGTGTTTTTAGTTCGCTTTTTAAGCAGCCGGGTTTTTTAATTTTTTGATTTAACTTTTTTTATTTATAATTTTTTGACATTTTTTTTTTTCGAATTTGATACATTTAAACATTAGTATTACATATTTTCTATTTTTGAAATCACCTCTTAAATCCCTTTATTTTGATACTCCGTACGATGGGATTGGAAGAAAAAAATGAGCCCCCACAATATGGCGCCCAAAAGCCGCCATTTTTTCTATTTTCGAATATTAATGTAGCCAGTGACACTCGCAAGGTTCAGATATATAAGTATCTATTTGCATTCATATAATTATATATTTACATGTTCATTTAGAGCAAATCAAAATGTCTTCATTAGCAAGTGCATGTTCCATCAACAGTTCATAAAGTAAAACTGTCACCATCCTTCTACACTGACTATTAATGACTCGACTCTAAATGGTGTTAAATGAGAGGTAATAGCACAGGATAATGGTCTCTAAACACGGCTTGCAGCTGTAAAACTTTATTTATATTGGCTTGCAGTTGCAGCCCACACTGCCTGGCCTAACTTTCTTGCAACATCAATGTATGAAATGTATGATTTTGTCACACATTACTTGAGTAGTGATTCATATGTGCATTATTATTTTATTATAGTTGTGAATGTTATGCCAGAAATGTCAGTTATCAATGACAAAACTATTCCTTTTAATAAGGCAGAGAGCATGATTTCAACAAATTATGCGCCAGCCTACATTATTATCTATCTATCTTCTATATATAAAAGGCAAAAGTGATTGACTGATGTATCAACGCACAGGCCAATCCCTTAGGGCTAGAAACTTAAAATTTCGCACACGTATTCCTTTTATGACGAAGGCATCCACTAAGGCCGTCCTTAGTGGATGCCTACGTCAAAATTCAACTCCCATGGGGTGAAAAAGGGGATAAAAGTTTGTAGGAAACTTTTTATTCCTTGGATATATTTGCATGAAATTTCGTATGAATTGAGTACGGCAAAAATAATAAGTTACGTATTTCAGCATTTTCCAAAATTCAACCCCTAAGAGGGTAAAATAGGTTATGAAATATTTATATAAACGCACAGGCCAAAGTCTTACAGCTAGAAACTTAAAATTTCGCACACGTATATCCCTTATGATGTATGCATCCACTAAGACACCAAAAAAATTCTTTGTGTGTAAAACGGTGCAAACTTGCTGAACCTCAGAATGCTGAACGTCGAAAGTCACCTGATATTTTTGGAGAAATTGATATCACTATAGTAACATAACAATGTCTCATCGAAGAAACTATAAGCGTCTCTAAAAGCGCTTCTGAGATGAGCGCAAATAACGACACCAAAGAGACAGTTATACTGACGGTAGAGCAATCGGAAGAGAAGCAGGAAATGTCAGACGTGGAAGAGATTCGTTCGGAAGAAGTCCCTTGAACATTCCGACATCAGTGCAGCCTTCGTGCAGATCTGCTTAATCGGGGCGTCATCATCACTTCCTCAAGCTTTCGAGCAGCGAGACAAACAGCCAGCCAGTTCCCGATTCACTGGGATATTATCATCCCGACTCACTGGGGCACAACCGCATACAGTTCCGACTCAGCGCGAACTCTGCGACTTCCGGTTCCGACTCACGGGAACCAACCTTCCACTGGCCTGGCACACATCACGAGATGTACGGACGACTCACGACGGGTGATGTAGCGGCACCCACGCCGCCACTTACGAACTAATGACATGAGGTCACACAAATCCCGCATCGCGAAAGCAATGTTTTCGGCGCGATTTGAACACACAACAGTCCGACAATAATCGTTGGGCAGTTGCCCGGACCAGACACAATACCCGTCTGTTCAGATGATCCTCCCTTTTCTATTTAGGTTTGGTGGATTTTTACCCTGTTCCGTATACCTCCAAACTAGAATTATGTATCCATATATCCATCTATTTATATATCCATAAAATACAAATAAATATACCACGTGAACATACTACTGAGAAAAAGTATTTGTGCTATTCCAAACTATAATCTATCTCTGTGCCAAATTTTATCCAGATCCGTTCAGCCAATCTGAAACATCCATCCATCCAAACTTTCGCATTTATAATAATATTATAAAGAGGTAATGATTACCCCTACAACGTCACAATGTAGGGGTAATCTACGGAACCGATTTAGAGAGACATGGAGATAGTTTGAGACCCTGGGAAAGACATATGATAGTTTGTATTCCCTTAGGATGATAAAACACTTTTTATGCGGGCAAAGCCGTCGGCAGAAGCTAGTTTTTAAACACAATCAGTTTAAAGTCGAAAAACTTCATCTTATATTTATTACAGATCCCACTTGTGCGCAGCGTTTTTTTACTTAGAACTTAAATTAAGAAAATATGAAACATTTTTCATAAAAAAAAAAATCCGTTGCCGTTCTTTTATGAACTCCAAACCTCATCACAGTTCATATAAAACAGTAAAAACCTCGTAAACTACATTACTTTGAGACCTGAAGATAATACGAGGACAGGATATTTCGCAAACATCATGAAACGCGATACCGTAGTGTGATATCGGCTCTATTACTCGCTCCGTAGATTTACGGCAGGCGAGCCCGCGTAAACTTAGTTGACGTTTACAACTAGTCCCCTCCGGACAGGCTTGGGCTGGAAAAGCAGCGATGTTAGATGTTCCTCCAGTTCCTGCAACATCAACCAGTCACTTTATCGCATCATCATCAGTCCACTGCTGGACATACATAGATCTTTCCAATCGCTCCCCATTTACATCGATTTCCAGATCTATTTAATCTATTTCTAGCTATGGGTGTTCACAGCTGGATAGCTTAATATGCCTCTCTTAAGCGTCACTAAATCTTTACATCAAAATATTCTGTGACTTTCGCAACAAGCGGATGCCCGCGGTCTTCAGCAGGTCATTTGTCGACAGTGTGGACGGCTTTCCTCGCAGTTAACTGCTAGATATTCCTGTCCTCTTCAAGTTGCACCTCAACATCTGATTCTCCCCTTTTATCACCCTTCCACTGTACAGTCCACCTCAGGGTGTCCACTTTTATCAAAACGGTTCAAACACACGGATTCAAATCTGACTTCAACTTTTAATGGTGGAAAAACATGAAATAAAAAGGAGAATTGGACAACATTTTCATCTTTTTCTGAATTGCAAGCACGTCCTGCAGTTCTTATATTTCGGATATTTGAAGTATTTTTAACAAGTAAGAGTATGCAACGGTAGCTCTCACGTGAGATGATAAGTTCACTTAGAGTCAATATTATGCATCCATGTACCCATACAATAAAATCAGTTAAGCATAAGCAACTGCTGATCTTATGGCCCCAAATTACCGCATTCTAGAGGGCACTAGCTTTTTGTGAATATTGAATTATGATGATAAAACCTACATTTCCAGTCGGTGAAAATACTATCTACTTTTATGTCAGCCAGATACTGTTTATTATTGTGGCATATTGCTTATGACAAATAAGGAGCGAGTGGGTGAAGGAAATAATGTAATTATTGATAGAAACTGACTTTAAATTATGATGCGAAATTTGTTTTAAGCAATCCAGCTTTGTTTTTACTTTCGATTCCGTTTGAAAGTGTTAACCTGGGGTCAAAAGTGTTAATAAATATGTTATGTTTATGTAAATTATGTTGGTGGTGGAGGTGTATCAAATGTCGTGTGTTTAGTCATCGCTTTTTACAGATTTGTGGTATTTTTTATGATAGATTATACATGATTATTTGCGTTAGTTTTCATTGACGCATTGCTGTTGGTTTTTTTTATAGTTAATTTACTAGCTTGGGGTTAAGAGACGGGCCCATGGATGGTAGAACTATTCTAGCTTATTTAATTGCTATGTTTAGGTATTAGGCATGGATCATGTGTGTCCGTGTGTCATAAATAAGGAAAAAAATAATACCCACTCATATGAATGACGTGAAACAAAATCAAAATTATCAATCGAATTTCCCAATGTCGCAAATAATAAATAGGCACTTATTTATATTGAACTCTCAAAAACAAGTACCAAAACAAAGTAGGATACACAGCAATGAAGATTTAATCTCTCGTCCAATGTGACTTTTTTCAAATGTATATGTCAGTATATGATGATGATCAGTTATATGTTAGTTTCCCCAGGGGTATGCTCTAACAAGCGTTGCACACAGAGGGTTCCGGTGTGGTTTTTTAAGAGGTGACCTCTACGTGCTGATGGTGATCACCGGGGTGATTTTAGTTAGGTAAAAATCCCACACTCCCTGGTCTTTGCCCCAAAATTCCAGGCCTCTTTTGGAGGTTTCCCCTCGTAAAAAGGGCACATATCCATCTCGAGCTTTCAAATCCAGTACCAAAACAAAGTAGGTAACTAGAAGCATCAGCAATGGAGAGTCCCATTTATTTTCATAGCGTCTTGGTATGCGCGATTGTATTCACTTTAAGTAACTCAGCGAATGCTAAACGTCATTCAGTCGACGGTTATTGAATGAAGGGAAGCGGCCGTCGGGAGCGATTCGATTTGTTCGAACGAATGAATGGACTATAACCCGACGCTTTTGTATGTGCTGGAGCGGGTGGTGGTGTGTTTTTGAAGGTTTAAGTGTGCCAAGAGAGTTAATACTTAAAAGATTTTTTATTTTTATTTTTGGTGAAATAGGAACGGTTTTATTGAATTGCTTCCACTGACCCATTGTTTTTGCAAGGCAATGTTTCGTTGTTGTATTCAAAGGTCTGTTTTTTTCTTAAATCTTTCATTATAATATTATTATAATTTTCTTAGTAGCCGTTGCTTTGAATTATACATTCATAAACTCACACCTTTTTCCGATGAGGATAAGCAGAAACTATAGAACGCCACCTGTTACGATCTTAACCTTAAAACTATATTTAAGTTAAAAAAAAACCTGGATTATTGCTGGTATTCTTACGCCTCATTGCATTAAATCCTTCGAATACTACGAGTCTATGAAACTGATATCCTGTTTTCTTTTCAGTATCTATTATAAGATCATCTCCAAGCATTTCCCCGTTCAATAGCTTATTGCAGACAGTTACTTACCGGCAGATGGACGGCGCTACCTCGTCCACGCCCACTGCAGTAGCTACAAAACAGTGCCACTTAAAAACCTATTGCAACTGTGCTGAGCTGAACTTTTTAAGAAGGTTGCGAGAAATATGCATTTTTAAAAAGGTAAACTCTTTTGAAAAGGTAAAAAGAAATAAAATCTGTGGTACCTACGACATGAAAGGGAGAATATACATACATACCGGCTCTCATTTTAAAACCTTAGTAAGGGACACTTTTTGCAAAAATCGTTTTATTGCATAATCTTGCTAACCTAGTAAGTCCCTACCAAATACAAAAACACCAGCGTTAAAAACTCACATAAGAGCAGACATATTTAAGCATCGATACCTAGTAAGTGCACTATTCACTCCTTTGTGGCCAGTTTAAAACCTAGGATTTGCTAGGTTTGTATTCTTTACAACCAATAGTATTTTTTTTATCTTACATAAATACTTTTCAAAGGCTGAGCTATTTTACTTTTATGCTCTCTCTTATAAAATTTTGTTTCAGGTACTAGTATATATACTACTCCATGAAGAGAAGATCTGCAGCCGTATTGCGTTGCCGTATTCACTTACGCAATACGGCTTCTCGGCTCAATTAGTTATTCATGCCTTTGCATGAACAACTAATAGAGCAGAAAAATACCTTATTACCCTTTGGTAATAAGAAGTCCTATAACAGGGCAGTTAAACATATTTGGCAAAATGTGGGTATGATTTTCACCTTTTCCGATCCCTCCATGGAACGGAGGCTTGATATTGTGTATTATGTAGTAAAAAACATTTGTACAGAAAAGTTACAACGTTGTTCGTGTGTTTTTTTCTTCGATTTTTGACACCGACTTCCGAAATCGAAGTTATTTCTCACTTTGTAGTGTTTTTGTTTGGGAGTTTGTTTTTGTAAAAAAGATTTTTATTTTTCACTTTTTAGTTGTACCTACCTAATAGGCGTGTATTAGTAAGGTACCTATAATGCCAAAATAGATTACCCGAATATCATGAAACTGAACATAACCGGTAAAATGAGAGTGAAGGGTACTGTACACATCTGCGTACCCCTTTAGAGTGTACTGGTGTGATGTTATGTTATGAAATGGTATAAACAATAAATAGATATGCGATTGCAGCAATCCAGAGAGATTTGACGTTATTTATTGAAGAGTTCTGTTGTTTATCTCCGAAGTTCTTCATCATATCCTCACCAAAATAAAATGGGACCAATTTCGGCACATACTCTTTCAAACAAAAAAAGAATTTTCAAAATCGGTCTACAATTGACGGAGATATCGGTGAACATACAACAAAAAAACATACAAGAAGTCGAACATAGAACCTCCTCCTTTTTGGTAAGTCGGTTTAAAATACAGTCGCATTGAGAAACTCCTCCTTTTTGGAGTCGGTTGAAAATAGAATAAGGTAATTAGACCATCTCACGATTGTGCATGATAGAAATTGAAGAAAGATGGTGGATAAAAAATAAGTAATAAATTATGTAAGGTCACCAAGAAGCACTACTAGGAAAAAGTACTGTTGTTAAAGAAAATTAGTTTGATTGCCAACCGGGGGATTTTTTTTTCTAGATTCAAGTAGTAGGCAGCGGCAACCACTAACTATTACAAGTAAAGTTAGTCAGTTTATTCCCCGACATAAAAAATATCGATTCTCATAATCGATTATAATCCATCGATGGAAAACCGAGCAATCGTCATGAAATGTCAGCTACTGAGAATCGAACCTCAATGGTAACAGGGGTTAACCTTTTTGACGTCATAGATATATATTTGCACATCAGTTTAGTATATAGATGTAGTTTGAATGAACTGCAGTTGCATAGGGGTTCCCCTGATGTTCCGTTTATGTAGCAATGCACTGATAAAATCTGTTTGCACTTATAATCTTGAACAAGGCTAATCGATACGTCATCGCTTATTATTAAAAGTAGTCTTGAAAGTTTACGTCCTCACATTAATTTCACATTTAATTATGAAAGGAAAAAAATATTAAGAACAAAAAGCTGGTGTGATTATATTTTTTTAAATATAGATGAGCCCATGAGCACTAAACTTGGTACACAAGGCAGTCTTTCCTATTGATATTTATTTGATGTATAAAATACAAACTTTGAATCAGAATCAGGAAGCCAGCCAGAGTAATTGTAATCTTAAATATTTAGTCAGCTAGCGTAGTCGTTAGCGAGCCTATATATTGCGCCTCATAAATAACTTAACCTTCCACAGCTGGACGACACCCTCATCCAAGTTGCGCTACAGCACCCGGTCTAACTCCTTCCGTATCCAGTCTATACCAGCCATCATTTTTCATCGTCGGTTCACATAGCTGCAGGGCATTCAGCGCTACGCTTAGCGATACGTACTCTCTACTCACTGGCGATCGGTTTGACAGACGTAGCCAGCTCACAGCCATTTTATTTTGCTAACTCTGCAAGCTATATCGGTAAATTTACTGAAAAATCAAAATCAACCTAAATCTAAAAGTATTTACTGTTGAATAATGCGGAGTGTAAGTAAATAAGGACTTGAAAATAAATGACGAACACATATTCGAGGACCATTTCCGGAAAGGAAGTTCCTAATCTAATTACGTAAAGGATATTAACACTCAGAACATAAGTATACAATACAATAGTACTATTGTAACTAAACAAATACTTCAGCATACGTTAACTATTTGTATAGTGACACTCCGATATTATTAAGTGTTGAGTTTATTACGCACAGTATTTACTCATTCATGCATTAATACTATGTAGGAGCTCTTGAATTAATATTCGTGATGAATGTTGAAATGATTGTGCCATCAGTATATTGTTTTACCTTTTTTTGGATTAGTTTCTGATCTTTTCGAGGGGATTCACCTCCGGTATAGGCCTAATGAGATTTTTTTCGGGTCTATTTTGCTAATCCGTGGCATCCAACTTGAAAATTTCTCAAGTGACCACACCAGCCCTAATGAAAATCAAGTAAAATCTCATTCACACCTCGACTTCGTTCACAAATTGGTTTTTTTTATACTCGGCATACAATAGAAGATTTAAAGAAGTTAAAATTGAAAACGTGACATGAATCTCTCCATTTTCTAATATATCAATTAACTAAAGGGCTGTAAACCTGGGTGACCATTAGAGGGATCAGTCTCTGAGCCTTAAAATGCTATAATAAATACCAGAACATCATAGGCTTATAGGATCATCGTTTATTATTGTAAAGCGTGGGTGTTATGGAAACGTGATGTACGTAATAAAGGATAATGCCACAAACTAGTAAAGATCCAAAGGTTTAGATCAAACATTTAGAAAGGAGACTGTGGCAGCAGTTTTTGGGCACATATAAATAATGCGTTTGATATCAGTGTCAAAAAGAAGCTACTAGATATAAGCCAAAAGTATTGGGATTGCAGTCCTAAATATTGTTAGACTTGCCACTTTAAAAATCGCAATCCGAGCTTTTTGAAATACTTCCTGCATAGCTCATTTAGGACGGCCAAGCAAAAATTGCTTCTATGCTTCAGTTATTGACACTCAATAAGCTTAAAACTGCTTTAGTAACTATGATGGATCCAAATCCGAGTATGTTTGCTATTCTTGGTTATATCTGAAGTTAGTGCAGCACTTCTATTTTGGCACCTTCTATTCTTCTTCCTCGTCTGTATCTTTTTTCTCGTCATTTATGTCACAAAATCCACCGTTTCGGCACTTTTCTCCTACTCTTACAGCTTATCTTCTGTATTTCATTCATAACAACATTACCTACCCAGCCTACCTGTGTGGTGTTCAAGTGATGTGTCGCCGACGCCACTGCCCACATCCGATGTTAATCTTCGCTACCGTTGCGTAACAGTATGCACCCATTGTGTTAGCTTTTCGTGCTTTCTGTTTGTTACCTTATTATTGGGTAAATGGCTTTGTTTGAATGGTAATGTTGGTGGTTTGATTTAATTAGCTGAATTTGCTTAGTGCTAATTACAAGATCTAAGCTATTGTTTAGGCATGTCAACCATTACTGTTGAATATTGTTTATGTTTATAGAAAACAAACAATCATGTCTTTGCTCAGAGTTCATATCTTTTGTTGACATTCAATAATTAATACACTGATCATCCAATAGACTTTGGTAAGAATAAACCAACGAATTTTAAAAACATCACTAACCCGTATTTATTTCCAAATATAGTGCCATCATGAACGACTAAATTCCTAGAAATATCGAAAGGAGCAGACTGCTAACGTGCTGGTCCCAGATTGGTATTTTGTTCGCACTTCGGAAGGCGAGGCGCGCATGCGTCAAAGTACTTGCTCTGACGCAAGTCGCTTGCCCAAGTGTGCGACTACGCCAGTGTATGCCAAATATTTGACAAATAGACACGGGGGCTTGATACTGAGAAACACAACAAATAAACCCTTTTTTGCCAAGCTTGGAGCCAATATTTGTGTAACGATCATCTTTCGCACAGAAAAGAGGTTAAAGACAAATTGTTTGATGTGATTGATTCATAAGGCTCGATAATCTTTTGCGTAAATAACGTGCATTTTAGTGTGTTGACTTACTAGTTAAAAGCGGATATTACCGTTTTGTTGAAGGAGGATAGTTAATTGACTGTTGCAGAATAGTCAGTAGGTATTTCGATCCAGCAGAAAACGTGAGAATTTGTAACTTCTCCTAAGATGTTTTTGTAAACAATGTACAAACACTATGTAGAAGAGATTAACACATTCAATTGACGTACACGAGAGTAAAATATTGAAATCGTAGGCAACACGTTTATATAAAATCAATATTATTGTACTAGAAGACCGGCTAGACAAACAGTAAAACATTGAAACAATTTTTAATAACATTTGTTTAACACAAAGACAGCAACAAACCGAAAGTCAAACACACAGCCTGACGTCTAATCAGGATACCGGTAGCTTAACAACAACACTTACCGAATCAAATCACTTAATAGACGGATATGTGCAAATGACCAGCGATGTGCGAACGGTAAGCACAATGGGGAAACCCAAGCCGTCAATTGTACCCGTTCATGATGTAGCAAAAGATCTTATCTAGATTTAGATCATGGTTCAATCGAATTTGTTGTGGTGACCTTACTGTGACGGTGATCTCAATTCCTTTCATTGTGCGTCTATTGGGTTGGACGAATCGATATAATCTATCTTTAGAATATGACCTTAAAAGGCATAATAATTTTAGGGTTTTACATTGACTTTCCCAAATAGTCAGCCTGTCAAACATGTGCACAGTTGCTCCTATTTCAAGGATCTCTTCTTGAGATAAGAGCTTCCCAATGTGTTTAAAGTGCCGAGTTTAGAGTCAGCAATTAGTGCCTTATTATTCTGTAAAGTTCCTTCTTCCATTTTTTATCTGTGTTTAAATTAAACAACACCCTTAGGCTGAAGCTTTGAGAATTTTTTTTTAATACCTTGTGGTCTTATGAAGAAATTACTGGCTGAAAAGTAAGGAAACTCAGAAACATTTCTCAATAACATTTCACTAATAAATCAAATATTGATAAGCACATTTCAACAATCAGTCTATAAAGATTATTAAAACCATCAAACATTACTTATTTCGTCGGCGACCACTCCAGTCGTTTCTGTAAAATAATTCAAATCTGTCAGTACGTTATTTACGATAACGCGATCTACACTAATAACTTTATCGCTTAATATATCTGTAGCTATTTTTATATTTACTGATTAGTATGTATCAATGAATGAAAGGCGCGTTGTTCGGCTATACGTAATAGCTTAATACAAATAATGGCGCACCGCTTCTGACGCGAGTGTCATCAAATAAACTTATCTTCAGACGTGTCGCTGTAATTCTCATAATAAGATTATCTTATCACACCGAGCAATAGGTGCTAACAATCATAGTTTGTCTATCATTGACGCCCGTTCGTGTTTTTACTTAGAATTATCTGCAAATTGATTTGTTAAATAGTCAATAACTCACTCTAAAATGCACAATGAACACGCGTCATTGGTATTTGCTGTTTCCATTTTTTTTCCTTTAATTTATTTGCTGTCGTAACTGTCTTAATAAGGTATTTTTTAAATGGCTGCAAAGTGAAACGCTTACGTCAGATGATCGGATCCAATTGAAGAAGTTGGAACTTCATTATTGTCTCCCTAACTTACACCTTATGTATTGTAGCCGGAAATATTAAATAAACATCTGTGCAATAAAGTAAATACGTATGTATTTTTTGTGAGAGTTTCGATACGTTTCCTATAAATAACTAAAGTAAATACATATTTCATAGATATGATAGGAATTGATGGCATCATTCTTACTGCGCTGGCGCCGGCTACTAGTCATGTTTGGTGATAAGTTATGTTTGCACAAACATATTGAAATGTTTTTTGTATAAATTATTTACGCTCAGCCCAGATTTCTTGGTGAATTATTGAGACAAAGTAATTTAATAAATGCAAGTTGTTTTAAAGGAATGCAATGTAATCTTAATAGTGTCGGCATTCTTTTGTGGTTTACAAACAATATCTATGATAATGTGCTCTAATATAATCCGATATATTGTCTGTTGGTTTTTTGAAGCTTTTTAAGTCTCCATGAGCGTAAAACATCTATTTATCTTCAAACAGAAATCAATGTCGATTTTTTTAACTCGATGTGGTCAGAGGCGTGAATGGCGATACCATCAAATCATGAAAAAACTAAATCAGTGCGCAATTACTATGTTAAATTATTCAATCTGATATACTTACAACAAGACTATTTGACACGTTGCTTTTAGGAATGATGACGTCATATCCAAATTTTAATAACATCGTTACCTATTGTGCTCTATTTTATATAACTGACAATACCTCATCTTTCATCGTCATACCTATAGCTGTTTAAAAAATAAATAAAAAATAGGAAATTACTGGTTGTCGGATTGTCAGCAGATTATCACCTGTCACTGTCGTCTGACGGTTGTATTAAATAGACCCCACGACCGTCGGTAACATCATCTCTTGCCTAGCCTTTACTGTAACAGTAGTTCTAAAAGAATAGTTCGATCATTAATTTTAACAGTAGTTCATAATTGGTCCTCTAACAGTACTTTAAACTATTGATCGACCGCTAATTATTATGTTTAACAATCCAATTAGGAAATGTCACTGTCAATGAAAACATAGTGGGAAGACAGAAGACATCAACTGTTGAAGAAGAAAAAAACAAACTTTTGGCGCGCGCAAAACCTCTTGTCAAGATTTTTTGTTCTAATTATGAATAATCTAATAACGGATTGTTCTGGATTTATTGATGTTATATTTTTATTGAGTTTATTTATCGATTAGTGCATGGCAAATATAAAAGGTAAAGTATTAAGATTTAATATACAACTGCTTGCATTTTTATTTTATTTTTTATTTGAGATGGGTTTGCTCTTGACTCTAGTCTAGGTCAGAGGTGACAGAGACAGAGTCGATTTTGGAATGAGCTTACCTAGAAGAAGCCTGTTCACTCTAACTTTGAAAAGATTCGGGTTGAATGAGTTCGGAAACACATATGCAGGTAATGAGTTCCACTCATTCGCGGTGCGCATTATGAAGGATAAAATGTAAAGCTATTGGATTTTATCAACATAACTAAAACGTAGTTGTTTGTATACAGAAGGTAAAAGTCCTAAGAAAAGTCAAATGTCATAGATGATCGGTGAGCTTTTGAAAAAAATTGGGCTACTGTTAAAATAATTTGCTTTATAAATATTATTAAGGAACGCAGTGCATAAGCGTCAAAAAATTACACTCGGGGTTTACCAGCGTCGAATGAAACTAAGATTGTAGATAAGAATATAAACCATATAAGGAACAGTCTACTTTGTGCCAAAACACAAATTGCAAATGTAGGCAACACAGCTGCCAAATTAAATGAATCTGGACAGGCCATGTCTGCCGCATGCCGTAAGAGAAATGGTGAGAGTATTCTCAGATTGCGTCCCAAACACCAAGAAGCAGCGACTCGGTAGGTTCAGAAAGAACTACCGAGACTCATCAAATCGTTGCAAAACTACAAGTGAGTATCTTACTATTTTTCTCCGTTATGAGCACTTGGAGCTAACAGGCTGCCTATCCACATGAGCGGAATGAGGCAGTGGAGCGTAAATGCGGAGTGAAGTTGCGGACTGTATCTATCCATAGACCCGAAGCTAGGTAGAGGAGTGGAAAGGGAAAGAAATGCGAAGCGGAGTAGCGGAGCGGCGTAGCGTAGTGGAGTAGTGGAGTCGCGGAGCGGAGTATCGGAGCGGAGTATCGGAGCGAAGTAGCGGTGCCGGAGTAGCGGACTGTGTTTTTTCATACGCGGATCTCGGTTGCACTCCACTTTCCCGCACCGCTTCTTCGCTTCGCTCCCCCGCTCCGCCTCACTGCCCTGTTTCTCATCTCCGTTGCCCCGCTCCGCGTAAATATATATGAATTTTGAAACTAGTTTTCAAATCCTTGTTCACTAAAGCGGAGCAGAGTTAATATGCAATTCAATTGGTTGGCTCCGCATCTCTTTTCACCGCTCCGTGCGAAGTGGAAAGCCAGCCTAAAAGCTCTGCTTTGCAGTAGTGAGTACTACAGGCTCATCAATGAACTCAGCCTAGCAATCCACCGCTGGACCCAAGCAGCACAATAATACCCGGTACTCCGTATTCATTTACAGGCTCATAATAACAGCAAAAATAATTCTGAGTATATCAGTGACATGTAAAAAGCTCATTCAGAATTATACCTATGACGCAAATCGTGATATTTACCCACAGGACTTTTATGTGAGTAAAAAAATTGAAAGCAGTGTGGACCTACCTATTTCTGGGAAGATGAAAACAGAATGTGGAAAAGGACATGAGGAAACGGAAGTTATGTAAGTATCATTTAATATTAAAATTAAGTAAACAGGAAACGAACCCATAATGCAAGGCATTAGGAGTTATTTGCCGCTTTTACGATATAATTAGTAGCTGTGTCCGGAAATGTGGTTATATTCGTGATAATTCAATTATTAATAGGTCAGTTGCTTTTTATATATAGATTGTTATAATTATTTACGTCTTCAACTTTGGAAGACAAATCAGGGGCAGAAGCCAAATCGCTACTGCTTTTAATCAAATAAAACACCAGTTTATATATTATTAAAATCATAATATTTGAGCGTTAGTGGCAGCTTTTACATGTGAAAAGCTTGGAAGAGAGTAAATTAAATTTTAACAAATTAAAAAAATGTATAATAAATGCAATACTTAAACTATACAAGCTACAATAACATGAAACAAGAAAACTTGAACGTTGGGTTTCAAACATAATATCATAGGAATTTAAAGAAAAGAAAACTGCGCATTGCAAATTCGTTTTTCTTTTGTGTGAGATCGCACGGCGCACAGCCAAAAAGTCAAAAGTACAATATCAATCTATGTATGTTGGTTACAAAAACGATGTATTTGTTTAAACAAAGGTTGTTTTATAACAAATCATTGACTCGGAACAAATAACAAGACGCTTAGGTAAACGAGTGATCTTCCGTAAAGAACAAGTTGAATAAATAAACGGTCCATTCACAAAATATTAACATGTTTAACATTTTATTTTAAAATACTGTATATTGTGTAATGCCAGGCATTATGTTGCAAATCTTTCGAATCAATTATGAACAAGAACGTTATGTTTATTTATTTACATAAAATTAAGAACTAAGGGACATAAAACATAATAATTAGAGGCTAATGTTTATATTTGGGATTAATGAGCTATTTTAGTCCCTGTTCACGAGGAATAAACTAGCTCTTTTTGAATAGATGTGATAAAAAAGTTCTTTTTTATGGTTTGTATTGGAGTTTATGAAATTTTAAAGATTTTGACAAAGTCTTTATTTAGTTGAGGGACGCCAAAGATGTTTATTTTTACAAGACTGAATTTGTTTTATCATCAACCATAGACAGCCCTAATAAACTTCTACAGCATCCAACTCATTTCAGCAGGCTCCACTACAAAAATTATAAAAGCTCCTGAAATGCTAAGCTCACATACTTCACATATTTTAGATCAAAACTTTTCAATCATCATTTCCACCTTCGCTCACAGTTGGTCATGAGCCTCTCTTTTCTTGTCCGACCATGCTTCTGAGCCAACCTTACCAAGTTTTGCAGTGTTTTGCGATGGCAACAATGCCGTCAGCCCATCTAACGACTTGAGGATGATTTATGCTAGACCGTAGCAGGCGCGAGCCGAGACCCGTGAGAGGCACGGACGAGGCACGGAATCAAGACTTCACGAACATTATAAATGATATGTGCCTTGCGGCGTCCGCGTCCCGGGTACGCAGACGTGGACGCCGCGTTTACGGTGTAGCATGGACCGCATCATATAAATTGTTCATGAAGTTTTGAATCCGTACCTCGTTCGTGCCTCGCACGGGGCTCGGCGCGCGTCCGCTACGGTCTAGCATAAATCATCCTCAACATTTCTTCTTCCAATCCTTCAACAATGTCGCAATAAAAAGTGGCATACACTTGTATAGACACGTACATTGGTGAACCTGTCGCAAAGGTCATGTGGTCATTGGTCAGTGGTCACGTGACACGATAGGCCGGCCATACTGCGCAAACAATGCGCTTGACGTTTGCCTATTAACTGAGAACAAACCAAACGATGCAATTGAACGCTATTGATGCGTTTGCGCATCGGTTTTAGATGATTTGTGTTTGTTTTAAAAGAGATTCGGGTGTAATGGTGGGTGAAATAAAGGGAAAAAATAGTCACCCAATTACAAAGAATTTTTGACGAGAAACAACATTGAAGTTAGGAGTAACAAAGATGATCAGGCTCTGTTAACAAAAAACTTCTATGAAGCTGTGTTATTTACTGGTAAACACGAAAATGCAAAAAAGAACCAAAAGAAAAGAGAGGGAATTTCAGTCAAATCAGCAGACACGAAAGCAGTAGGAGAAGATTTTACTATGAAACTGGACGGTGCGCACCAGAAGCACGGTCCTATAGGGACAGCGGGATGTAAGACAAATTGAAATTCTAACGCCGATATCGATTGCAAAATATCAAAATATATAAAATAAATAGAGTGACTACTTAGCAAATCAGTAGCTCAATCTTTATCACCGACGGAATGTAACTTTGTCTGAGCTCTTTGCTCCTCAACGGATAGATTTGGATATATATTGCTCGAAACCTATCCAAATACTTAATATAGAAAATATATTTAAATATCACCTCAGAAAACGGTAAATGAGACAAATCGTATCCACATTTCGATGTACTACAAGGCATAAACGTTAGTCGTTTGTCCCCATTGTCTCCTTTATCATTCGCATTAGCATATATTTTGAAAGGCTGCTATTAATAGCACTGGGTGCCACGACCTAATGCAAACGGTCAGGTATAAATCAATTTTAACTGTGAGAATAAACCCCACACTTTACTCATAAGTTACTCCTGATATCAGTTAAAAGAATTCGGTTAAGGAAAACGTTGCTTTAAGTTTTATAACTTTCCTGTTTGATGTTGCTAAGTTGGATATGATCAGATGCGAAATGAAGGCACCGGCAAGGTTGGAGAATATCATTCTAATCACTAACCAATCTATAATGTTCCTACTGGTCTGGAGTGGGATTGGACCGTAATGCACCTTGAAAAAAAGGAAGAAAAATAATGTATTCTGCCAAATATATAAAACAATCTTAATTTTACGCTAACGCCAACTAAACATGCAAAAAAAAGGAATTTGCTGTCCCAGTGCGGGTTGGCAGACGTCATATGTCAAAAAAAAATGGTATAGCTTGCTGGTTCCCTTATGATGCGAGCAGTAGTGATGAAATAAATCACACAACGTAGAACTCCTGTCTAGATTCAAGTCGGGGTCGTCGTTACCTAGATAAGCTAGATGAGCTAATGCTCATCTTGCTGTTGGGTTAACTTTGCAAGATATTTCTAAAAATAGTAGCTACCTGAAGCTCTTTTTATTTAAATTTATAGATAGAAAAGTCTTTAATTTTATTGCCTGCTTTTGTTTCAAATGCAAATCGAAATGGTTCTAAATACTACAAAATGATGTTTACTACACACCAATTATTTAACCCTTTCTCAATTAAGCCAAATTAAGCAATATTGCCAAATTAAGTCAAATGTTTAAATTATTTTGTTTTTTGGTAGCTTGGTTTCTTTATCGGGTCCTTCTTATTCATTATAGTAAAGTGTTTCTCATCCAGTGTTCTCACCACGTCAACTTAAGTCCATCTGCCATCAAGGCTATTAAGCCTTGATGGCGAATGGACTTGTATTTACTTTTCAAAGCAATAATCCAGCTTTCTAAAGCCGTCTTTCATTTGATCCCTCAAACAAAGACATTTGACACCGTAGCTTCGTCAGTTCAAACAGCTTCTAGACTCACTTTGTTTTATAGCCAGTTTAAGTCTCAGGGAAAGACGAGACAGAAAATATAGTGATTTGTAAAACGTGTTAACTCACCTATGTCGTAAGAGACTTAAGACCCTCCATTTATTATTTTCGCAAGCTGTTTAATTCTATGTGTATTGTGTAATGAATTCGTTATTTGATTCCTGCTCGGTCTGTGGTCAGTTTTAAAGTAGTATTTTTATTTGTACAATAAACAAAGTAACTAGTCGATTTATTTTCTTCAGCTAGCGCATTGTCAGGTTTATTGATTTCAAATACCTAATTTGATAAGAAATATTTAGTCAGATTGATATAAAGCAGTAGATATCTGTGCAGTTTCTAAACCTCCTATAAAATTAAGCTTTGAAAATGTAATTGTTAACTATAATAAATTGAGCTACAGTGACTAACTCTAAGCTATATTTATTCACAACGTAAGTGTATCAGATTACGTAGTAATTATTCATTCTTTAACAACAAGTTTTTACTATAAACCACAGTACATAATGATTATTTTCTGGCACCTGTGCCCAATAATTTACGGAAGTCATCGTTTCGCTTTTTACATCTTGTATATAGTATTTTTTAAAGTTTAATATACATATTTATTAACTTAATTACAGCTGTAAAATGGTTTGAGTGCTATCATAGATGTGTTTAACATTTTATTCATCGTTTTTTGTTGTATAACTTTAAAAGCGGTGACTCACTGTCTGAATATTGAGTTGTCTATTCATTATGAATTAATCGTCTTCTTCGTCATATCCATAGAGCGTCGTTTCAATGTTCACTTCTTTTCTAATAACATCATCACATACATTACGTACTAATCTCTTCTTCGGTCTTCTTCTTCGGGCCAACGGTACATTTACATAGTTTACGTTTTACTTATAACCATATATATTTTTCATGTTATATAGGCGGTAAAAAATTGAAGGTTTACTTCTCGATTATCAACTGACTGCAAATATAAGAGCCCTGAAGTAGGTTAGTAAAGCAAGCAAGTACGTGACGGATTATCTACTTAACCTTCCTGTCCTCACTATACGTAGGTATTTTATTACATCATTCTAAAATAATCTTATATTGCATCACTCTGAGTTTTCTTTCTATCGTAATAATCTATCTGCTTTTTATCGTATTTCATCTATATGAAATTTATTCTATTTTTTTGCTAATAGCCGCATCTACAAAGGAACTGGCTGCCTACTGACTGCTACTAACAGTTAAGAAGTCTGCGTATGAAACTCTTAACTTACATTTACTCATCTTCAAGGCCTTTTTAAACGGTTGCGTGATCAATAACAACATATTGTATTAACCTATTGCTATAAAGCTTTTACATCAGCCATTTCCATTTTCTTTTATAAAACATATCACTTTTTAGGGTTCTTTACCCGAAAGGTCCAAACAGAGCTCTATTTCTGTCACTCACGTACCATCTATCTGTCCGTCTGTCCGTCTGTCCGTCTGTCTGGCTGTCTGTCTGTCATCTGTCACACAAGTTTTACATGGTTAGAGCTGCAGTCTTCAAATTTTCACAGTATAAGCATCTTATTGACCCAAAGCCATATAAATTCTCAAAAAATATCTTTAAAGCTTTTTAAGGGGGCTCGCATAAAACCATAAAAGGCGGGCGCGAAATATCAACTTTGACCTACCCCATCGAGAGGGGGGTATCGTTATTTATAGCTCGTTGAGAAGATAAATAAAACATATTGTATCAAAAAATATTGGAAAAGGAATGAATGAGAAGCCACCGAAGCCAGCTTTTTTTTACAAAATTTTGTGCCGAAGTATTTTTTAACTTTCCATTGACCTAGGAACTCATAATTTTTGCTAAAAATTACCAATATTTTGATAAATTCGTTTTTTCTTTGAAATGCCCTCATTTACGGCGCCCTAAATGTGCGAAGTCCGACACGCACTTGGCCGGTTTTATTCAATTAGCTTTACGTCGTCAACCCGGACTGTAACACTTTTTTTCTTATTTAAAGATAGCTTTCTGTGATAGCTTTAGTCTACCTGTTATTATGTTTTCTTGCGCCTTATAATTCATACTCATTACTTTAAACCCAGAAATCATGGTCCATAAAAATGTGGGCACTTCTTAATAAAACGTATCTTTTCCTTTTTGTACCGCATTCACAAATTCAGAAGTCATCATCGGCACATCGGCCCACATTCTCATTTACAGCTAATGTATCTTTACGTGTTTTAAAACGGGTATAATGTTCGCGATATTAAAAGTCCATTTCCTTAAGAACCCATTCCGCGGCTATGTCTCATCGCATCCCATCCTTAATGGCCTTGTATGGTAATATCTGTTCCACGTGAGTCAGCAGAAAGGGCTATTTGTGAATGAATATAATCTTGTGGTTAAAAATACGTAAATAAAACCATAATCGTCATAGTTACTCGATTTCAAATTAAATGTTTGTTTGTTAAAGTGCTTTGAAACGGTGGCTATTTTTAGTAGATTATCATGTTTAAGACGTTAGAAGAGATGTATTTTCCAAACAAATAGACTTTTATGATAGAATAATAAACCATCACTAAAACTTAAAAATACGCATGGTGTAACTGTAAAAGTTTGGTTACAAAAAATGGAGACTCACATAACACGGATCTTTGCAAAAATAATTCTTTCATTACAATAGAGCGGCACTGATTTCGGAAACGGAATGCCGAAAACAAATCTATTTCTGTAAATAGATGTAGATAAGAAATGCAAATAATAGTGTGAAAATTAGCACATTGAATCGTAGGCCGGACATCCTTTATCAAAAACCCGAATACAGCAGAACATTTAGTACATAATGAATTATGTTGATCCGTCACAAATGTAGCGATTGAGGGGAAACCCGACGGTGGCAAGTGCGACAACTTACCTAGATCGTGATTATGTAGAAGTGAAGCAGTACATAGAACCAGTGTTACGTATTTAAAATGTGATAAGTGGTATTTATAAATATCTTAGTGTTGATAATACCTATTAACGGTTTTATCGCCGTGAATGAATTTTCCTTTTTTTGCCGTTATTTTAAAGGAGGCACGGAATGTTCGCCGTACTTGGGTGTCGTACCGTTGCTGGAGTCCAGTCTCCTTTCCCCCGTTCTTCACACTTAACGCTCTCTTGGATGATAAAACTGATTGTGATTTGAATGGAAGAAGATATTGTCTGTATTTCTGGAGTATTGTGAGATGAGCGTATGACTATCGTATAGTTCCAAGTATTTTATTGTTTTTGTTCAAAACATCTTTGACTAATGTTATTGGCCGTTAGCTACAACCTGGGAGTCTTCAAGTCGAGAGTGAATAGGTTTCTTCTAGGCAGGCGTGCTTCATCGTCGACCATATCACCGCTTACCATCAGGTGAGATAGTGGTCAAGCACAAGC
The DNA here is from genome assembly GCA_947562075.1 of Orthosia gracilis. NCBI lineage: Eukaryota > Metazoa > Arthropoda > Insecta > Lepidoptera > Noctuidae > Orthosia > Orthosia gracilis. Next base: position 7,043,192 of record OX387270.1, on the reverse strand, counting down.
CTATCAACAATATAAAAATAACAAAATGTTTAAGTCAATGAATAAAGTGATCGATTTCAGTAATAAAATGCTTGAGTTAGAACAAAACAGGAATATGTTAATGATCTTATTTTACTATAAATAATCTTAAACAACAGTTTCAGATTTAAAATTTTGAAATTCTTCATCTGCTAATAACATCATCCGTTCACACAGATTGTTACTCCCGGATTCAGTTGCCACGTCGACGAATGAAGTCACAAATTAGTTCTGCTATCATTCCAATAGAGCCGACATCTTTATCAGTCCAATTGAGGATTAGTTCCAGTAGATTATCTACTGAACGCAATATTTGACGAAAACCCCATGTTTGTGCGTGGATTGTTCACACTTTTTTTGTATTCTTCTTTTACTTTGGGATTGTTTAAGTTATGTTCGAGTAAACATACAAATTCATTGTCCATTTTATTACGGTGGACTATGATAGATTTTTTTATGCAAATGTCGGTATGCAATAAATTTGTTACAGTTGCCATGGTAACCTTTTCTTGTTGATAGTGATTACACGGGTAAAAATCCCACACCCCCTGACTTTTCCCCAAAAGTCCATGCGTGTTTTGCAGGTTTCTCCCCTTTAGCAAAAAAATTGTTAACGTATTTGTACTTATAAGAACTCTTTACATATGAGTCTTGATGAAGTGTTCTATGAATATGCACTGGCTGGGTAGGCTTACGTGGGAGATAAGTGAGACGTCAAAACTAGTTGACAGTTCAAAGCATTACCTGTTTTGAGGCGTTCAAGGCGGTTATTTCTGTTGTCTAACAAGAATACGTAATAGCATGCAAGAGTGCATAACTTTTTCCTCTAAAGGAATTGTGAATACTGGCTTCAGAATACGTGCCATGATTGTAACAAAGTCCCTTTGCGGCTAGGAATAATAGAGTTTAATTTATGTAAATATCATTCATTTTATTAAGCAGGTACTCATTTATGACAAAGTTGCCGCACTAAACATACAGTGACATTTACACTCAAATGCAAATAAAGTATATACCTCAAAAGCTATTGAAAATCTATCAACTGTCGTGCGACGTGTGAACGCGGGTACACTTTGTAACAGTGTAGTGACAACCAGATGCAAATAAATACAGTGTCGGACAAAATAATAAGGCACGGTGGCGATATCGTAACACAACTAATAAACGGTAATTTGACACGACAAGTCAATTACGAGCCGACATAAACATGTATCGGCTTCGACGGAATTTCGCTTGTAATGCCAGACGTGGGAAACATTTTTTTCTGTTTTTGCTATATATGTTTTTTCATTTTAATATTCCGGGTAAGAAAATTCAAACTTTAAAGTCAAAGTTGCAATGGAAATAGTATTACTGAATAGTTTGTGTTTTACTATAGACATCATTACTCTTGTTTACATCTACTGTCAATTATAAATCAACATTCAGTGAAACTTTTAATTCAAAAATTCTCTTTAACTTTACAAACCACATGCCATACTGTACTAATTACAAACAATTACACCATTTAATGATATAATTAAACAATCAGACTGACCTCAATGACTTTCTCGAAAGAAAAACGTGACCTTTCCGTTCGAAAACTTTCGCTTACCCTCAGTATTTAATTAAAACGACCGATATCGTACGAGTCGTCCATTATGGAGTTCGTCTCATTAGCTCAATATCAACACGTCTTATGCCTTTAATAGATATATAATCATGGATATTATTTAAATTGCTTGACAAATTACACGTCGGTACCCAGTTGTACCTGCCCAGTTGTCGGTTAAGTTTCGACCTGCATTTCTTGCAAGCTTCGAGATGTTTTGTCGAATTACTGAGAGTTGGTACTACCGGAGGGTGATATTTTATGGTGTTACTTTTTATCTGCTTTCATGTGTATTGTAAGGACGTGCTACCTCTTTGAAGCTGGCAACTGATTAGTTTTAAAAGATTGATTTTTGTTTCGTTTTGCATGTGATTTCTGTAAAAGCCACCTTTATGAAAATATAAATAATTTGAATCAATTTCCTATTTAATTTCACTCCCATAAGCTGCAGCTCCCACAGTATTTTAAGGGGAGCTTAAATTTGATGTTGATATGATTATAGAGCCTTCTGTGTATGAGACTCACTGCATTGCAAAGGTCTCTGCTATGCAATGAGACAGTAACAAGCTGATATCAATTATTGTTACAAGCTGGTAGTTGAGTATATGAAGGATTTGGAAAATCTATAATTGATAACCAAGTTTTGATAAAATCACGACAATTATTTTAACTTATTAGCCTGGTATTATTTTTCAGCTACTGCTTCATGTACTACATTACAAGACATGTGACATCCACCAACCCGCACTGGGCACACGTGGTGGCCCAGTCCTTCTCTTACAGAGAGTAGGCCTGTGTCCCAGCAGTGGAAACATTAAACAGCTGTTGATGATGATGATGACTACATTATAAATACGAATAGAAGAGAAAAATATAAAGAACTTGTGTATTGGCTTTTCGACACAAGTTTGTTTAGAAATTGTCTGAAAATTCACAACAGTCTTTCTCAATGTCATAACTGAAACGAATCAATCATTCACATCGAATTAGTTTCACTACTTTGATCTAAAAAAGCTGAATGTTGCAAAGGATGACATGAAAGCCAATAGGACACCACTTTAGTTATTGAAGACTGCACTAAGCGGATGATACTGAGTTGAAAAGCGGATCATGGTCACAGTTGGGATACATCATAACAGGAAGAATATGTTTTTAAAAAGGTATTTTAAAATAGCGTGTTGTTGTGTCTGGGTACTAACTTTTTTTATCTCTAACTGTAGGTGCAGGTGGTAAAACGAAAGCTCTAGCTCGTTATTATTTCTTTTAATGTATTTTTTTCAGGGCTGTAGTCGCTCATTGAGACTTTTCTTTATTTATTTATTTAACAAGGCGCACCAAAGACTAATTTACACATTAGTACTAGAAAAAACGTTCAGAAAAGATTCTGTGTCAGCAACTCACAGACATGCACATCAGACATGGTCAAAATAAGAGTTTAAAACAAACAAATTAAAATCAAAGGCTAATAGGATAGAATTAAGGGACCAAACACAAAACTGCGGTGCGACGTCGCATCGTAAATATCTACGAGCTTGTTGCTTGTTACTGCTTAGCACTTTTCTGCGTTGCGAATTAGCACCGTATCAATGCGCAGTTTTGTTTTTGAGCCTTAAATTAAAAAAAAAAATATACATGTTACTGTAAAACCTAAGATTTACCAAGTCTTATTGGTAAATGTCCGAAATGATCAATGATAATCGCATATTTCAGATTTTTACCAGCAATCACACTAGGAATTCTAAATTAATTAGAAAAAAAACGAATTTCTTTTTACAAAAAATTTATAGTATTAGAATTCATTCTAAAATCTATATTATTTTCGGAAATTAAGTAAAATGACAAGGTAATTTATATAAATGCATTATCAAGGTGGTTAGTTTCTTTGCTTAAGGTTTGTTTTCTATATAAAGTTCAGTTTCCAGAGTCATCATCATCTGCCTAGACTTTTTCTAAATATGTTGGGGATGGTGTTTCCAGTCTAACTGGATTCAGCAGAGAATCAGTATTGTATATGGAGTTACTGCCTCTTTGACCTCCACAACCCAGAATCTGGGTAGAACAATACGCCTTGGCCAGATTGGTGTCAGATTCTAGACTTCTACCCGTAACGACGACTGTCAAAGATCTTCAAATGACAGCTAGGAGTTCAGATACGTAGTCTTTTAACGACTACCTTTCTGAACTGAATGTGATATTTTGCGTCTGCATTAATTTACTGGCTGAGGCCAGCATTTCAGACCAAATTCTTAACCGATTTTTTAAAAAAGAGGAGTTTCTCGATTCGGATGTTTCATTTTTTTTTTATCTGGCATAACTCCGTCGTATATTGACAGATTTGCAAAATTCTTATTTTTTTTTAAAGGGTATACTCTCGAGGTTGCTTCACCAAATCAGAATTTGATGATGGAATCCCATGCAAATCGAGGAAACTCCTCAAATATTATAGACAGACATATAGCGATTTTGGTATTTTCAATAATGTGGCAAGCATTTGCACTCAGAAAGTATCAGTTGGTGAAGAGGAACTGATGAAGCAAACCACAGATAGCCACTGGAACTCCTAAATGAGTAATTCATCGCTATAAGATATATTGAATATTAAGTGACCATGATGAAGCAAATACATATAAATAAACGGTACTGATGAAAATGGTACCATCCAACTGATCTGATGATGAAGCCGTAAGGTAAGCACTGGCAATAAAACAATGTATCCTAGTCGTGTTTAGGCTTATTGGAATTGAAATGATACGTACTCTGGCTACCCATAAGCAGCATAATGAGCCCATAAGCGCCAATAAATTAAAAAGTAAAAGTGTGCTATAAAAATTAAAAACTTATTTTATGACGCATTGTTTGAAAATCAAAGGAAAATGTTAAGATAAGATAAGATAAAATTTATTTATGCCTGAGTATATGGTACATTAAGATCTTAATATTAAACAGTTTCACATACACTATCGTTGCCGGTGTAGAAAATAAATTAAATAAATAAATTGTTGCCCTGTAATGGTTTTTTTTTTAATTTTTCCTATCCACGAATATAAAGTACGTGTATATACAATATTTTTGAAATGATAATTGGAATATTACGTTGTGAGTGTAGATAAAATGATTTTCATGGAAATATGAGGTCGAGTCGGTGTCGAAAAAGGAAAAATAGTTCGTACCTATTGTTTTTCATTTACACCGACACCGACTTCGGAAAACAAAGATATTATTCACTCTGTATTGTTTTTCTTTAGAATTCGATTTATTTATTTTTGTTAAAAAGTTTTCTTAAAGGCATTTTTCAAAATATTTATTCTGATTATCATCTCCAAATGAATCCGCCATAAAGTCCTTAGTTCTCAGACACGAGTCGCCAATTAGTAGTGGGTACTAAAGGAAAATGTGGCCGCCGGGTAAAATTACGAGACTATGGGTAAGTACGTCCACATACTCGTATGTACGCGTGAGTATTTGAGCGTCCCGATCCCTCGGGCTCCTGACGAAACAAGTTATAATGCTCACAATGCTACGACAGTGCGCCGCGCAGGAGTGGGACTGAGATAAGTTGGGAGAGTATTATTCTAGAAATATGTATAATTTGGTAAATTTATTGTATGTTTGCATAAGTTTGAGTTTAAAATTGATCCTATTCTTGTTATCATTATCCAAAACATTTTAAAGTAGACTTTTTTTTCGCCACTTATGTGTACCCCAACACTTATGTGAAATTGGGGAAACCCACCTTCTTTGGATTCATTCAAGAACTTGATAAAGATTATCCATGCTTTCATCAAGTTATTGTACCTGTAAATAAGCACGAACCTATAGCGTTTAGGTAGTTCATAAATAATGGAACGCTCAAGAATGTTGGGCTTAAATTCATTGTGATGTAACAGAAAAAAGACGGAAAACAAGAAAGGTCGTGGGAAGATCTATTCATATACATTCGTGAAATACAACTGGAATATTGTGGAAAGTGTTTTGATGTTTCATAATACCAGTGGCGCCAATCTACTCGGCTGAAAAAATATTTTTGATGGTCAGCAAAAACAAAAGTAACATTTCCTAACTCGATATCAAGACCAGATTGTCTACAGTCTGCCTACAGCGTATTTTGACCTATTTCGGTCACTTAATGCGAAGGGGAGATAGAAGTCTAGAAAAATTGGTCATTGTTGGCAATACCGAAGGGAAAAGAGCACGAGGCCGGTCGCCAACACGATGGTCTGACCAAGTGAAAGAAGCTACGTCCTCAAGCAAATTTCAGCAAGTGGTGATGGCAACTTTGGACCGGAATCGATAGAGGCAGATTGTTCGCATAAAAGGAGTCCAGTGACCACGATCCTCAGTAATGAGGGACCGATTAAAGAGGAAGAATACAAAGGTTGTTGATAGCTACTATCAGCGAAAATGTATTTTTTGCCGTCCAAATTATTTAAAATAACATTTAAATTAGGTTCACACTCAAGAACATAAAGTATCCAACATTTATTGCAAATTTGTGCCTCACAGTACGTTAAGAATTAGATCAAATCTAAATTGCAAGCATTGTTTACACCTAAAGAGTCCAGCGCTGGCACACGGCGGCTGCCTGCTACTGGATACGTCTATAACCACATAAGATTACAAGAACCAAACTGAAACGACGCGACGTTGCCAAGGCGACGACGGTTGCGAAGGGCATAGAACTCTTGCGTCTTGCAGTCGTCATAAAAACAGTTTTTGTGTGTCAGTTTATTTATTTTCAACCTATTCTGTCCCACTGCAGGGTTAAGGTTTCTTCCTTCCAAGTCAATTTGATATTTTTATTAATTTGAATCCCCTTATCTGGTTAACTGCGAGGTGCCATGCTCGATTGATGGAGTGAACGTCTGGAAAGTGGCTTGTCCGAACACAGCATTGCCCGAGTACCCATTTACCCAGGGACAGTAGGATGAGCCAGACTGCAGATTGTTACGGAATAAACTTATAAATACGTCCATAAATACTGCTGAGCGTTCCCGCCTGCTAGCTGTGGGTGAGTGGGAGTCGGGCCTCTGATTACAGGCCGTACTACCGTCACCCAACATAGGTGCTATGTTGAGTGAAAACACATTCCGGATCGCTGCATGTCTGCGATTGGGTGCTCCTAGTGGAGTTCGACATCGTTGTCAATGTTTTTCATTCGACCACCTTGGACATCGTGACCTATACTGCTATAGAAGTGCTAGTCGGCGCTGGCTGGAGTGCCAGCTGTTTTAGAAACCTATGGCTTAGCACGTGACGATGGAAAGAGGCCAGACGGGATGACCATAATGCCTTGAAAGTTGGGTAGATCTTTGGTATGGGATGCAACACGTGTCGATACCCTTGCGCCATTCCAACTTCTTAGCACGGTGGGCGGTACTGGGGCGGCTCCTGCTGGTGCAGAAAACCTCAAATGGCCCAAATACAACAACAACCTTACTGGAAGTTATATGTTTGAACCGTTTGGGGTTGAAACAGTAGGTTTATTGGGTCCGAGTGCTCAAACGATTAGTCAACTCTTCTTTCTTTCTCTTGTGGCTCTGATATGGTAGTGCTGGGCCCGTACCCACTTCTCCTCCGATCTTTCTCAAAAATTCACGGGCAACAGACTGCTATCATCATCAGTCTATTAACGTTCCCACTGCTGGGATACAGGCCTCCTCTCTGTGAGAGAGGGAGTGGGCCATAATCCAATACGCGGGCTCAGTGCGGTTTGGTGGTTGTTATATGTCTTCGAATTTTTAGTTCTAGGACATTATGACACCAGTTTCCACATGATGTTTTCCTTCACCGTTTTTAGAGCAGTGGTGATGAAATAATTTACATAAAGTAATGCGCCAGCCTGGGTTCGAACCTACAACTTACGACACGTTAGTCAGGGCCACTGCTCAACAATCATCAACAACTGCTTACAGACCTATGCTGTAGACAGTCAAAATTGTATTTACCGAATGTATACCCGCGATTAACCAAAACAGCGTGCCAGAGTCACAGTCGTCCCAGAGTGCGAGCCCGTGGCTACTCAACGTGAAGAAATCCTCGGAACAATGAGGTCTCTCCGCGAAGCCTGTAAAGCAGACTAGTGACATTCTATCATCGAAAGCGTGGCGATAGCGGCTGTCAAAAAGGCAAAATTGTATGTGATTGACAAGCGATTTCGAAAAATCACGTGATTAGTCCCTTAAATTTTGATATTTCGATGCCTCAGGAAGTTTCTGTGTTTTTGAGCGGAGCTAGGCTAACTTTCTTAGCCAGAATGGACGGAGCAAAATGGACCGAATGAGAGTCTAAGTGTGGAAAAGCGAGTCCTTATCATCGTCATCATAGTCGACTCTTCGGGTGACCAGAGGGCTGGGTTTTTCATCTGTCAGAGACTCATCATTGCTATCCAATGTGACAATGCTGTCAGAGTTTCCCGTTGACAATGATGTGGATGAATTTTTTGACGCCCAATGAGCCTCCCCATTTTAGACGCGATTGTGTGTATATGGTTTGTATATAAATGTGTTTTGTTTTAGTGTATAATATTATTTCTGTTGCAATCTGTTGACTCATTTGTTTCTGGAACATTAAAATCATATTTAAAGGGTAGGTGGTTGTAGACGTATATTAATGCGTACATAAAAATATCCACCTTTGATGTCGTAATCATTCATCGATTGCCATGAGTTTTATTAGAATACTAATAATAGAATCCTTTATTGTATGTAAAAAGAATCACACATCAACACTGAAGAAGTCGCTGTCTAAGAATCTCATTAGGTGACCGATATTTTTCGTATTCGTCAAATTTTGTATTCGAGATTTATTTATTTATTAAAACTTTATGAATAAGTACAAAGGTGGACTTAATGCCTTAGGCATTATCTACCAGTCGACCTTAGGGAGGTGCAGAGATAAAACAAGGCAGGTGCAACTAAATGATAGGATGAATAGAGAAAAGATACGAAAAAAGGAAAAATAAATATATACTTAGATACATACATACCTATAAACAATTTTATATAGAATCCGAAACGAACAAATCAATTTTGTGATGACTGTACAAAAAAAAAAACGTGATATGTGTGAATTGTTCATAACATATATTACTTGCATGAATTTCGACATCCAGATACGCAGACAGACACGTTTGTAGAAATAACACAGGAAAACAAGGCATCGGCCGTAATTACCGACCTACTCCGCAGCAATAAACCGATACTCTTCGAGAAGACAAATTAAAGAGAAAACTATTAGCAGTCAGAACCTGCCTACGATGTAACACTGAGCGAATCACACGCAACATCACCTGTTAACTGAGAAACAACAAGTCTTCTATAAATCTCTCGGCACCGAACATTCTCTCCGTTTGTTTTCGCTGAAGCTTTTGACACCAAAAATATGTTCGCCATTGAGCCACTTTTCCATTGCCATCAACCATACGTGAAGGACGTCTATGAAACTCATTCACCTGACGGTCACCTATTTTGGTATGTAGGTCGCTTGCAATGTTGAGGAAAACCTGATCTCCTAGTACTGAGACAAGACTTTGCAAACGCTTAAACTAGGTCTAATATACAAGACGAACAAAATGAGACTATTAGAACACCTGTTTAGTTCCCAAATTACGCAACTCTTTTATTAATTTCTTAGGCACTCACCTTGTTTATTTGTTTTCCAGTGTTTTTAGACGAACCTCTAGTATTATGAGCTATAAAATTTTCTTGAACATACAAATATTCGGCCTCACCGCGTACGTTTTTGTTTGGATCTTCTTAAACATTGGAAATAGGTTTTTCACGTTTATTGTTTCTTCCACGTGGCGCTGTGATCATGCGTTCTGGATTTATTTATGAGTTTATTATTTAGTCTGCTGCAGCGGCCTCAGACGGTACAAGTACAGATGATATTGTTTTAATATGGAATTCCTTTTGGTTGACCATCACATTTTTCACAAGTACAGCAGACTACGGTACTTCGTTTTTCCTAAATCCCTTAAGTTTCTTTAACCGATGTGAGTTTTATAGTATTTTTCAGGGCATATTCTATTTAATTTTCTATCTCACTAATTTCGTATGCTATCTTGGAATGATCGTTTTTATCGTCTTTCATGTCCTGACTTATCTATCGTAGATTAATTCACCCACTTAGTTTTTTGCTGATACCATCGACTTTGGCAGGATTGGCGGCCCATCTTCTATTCATAAAACTTAATTGTATGGTTTCTCATACATGCTACAGGTAATCTTACACAATTGACACCTTCATCGCTCACCGAAGCTACTTTCTTACTCTGAAGAATAATTGTGCGACTAACATCCATTTAGTTGCTAACATGCCACTTGCCCTTTAGGTGTAATCGTTATAGCCAATAAATAATGCTAATGTGCCAACGTTAATTGAACTAGCAATAGGATATATGTTGGCAAGTGTTAGTTAGATTCTTAAGGAGGTAGAATTAATGGGAAATGTGTAAGCGTATGGTCGTAGGCGCAAGAAACACCCTTTCACTGCTGGTTTTGAGGCAACATGCGACAATGCTGACCGGTAATTGAAAATTCATTCGTTTATGAGCTTTTGAAGTGTTCAACCGGTTTTGACATAGTGGTTACTGTAGAAGTTAAGTTTCATATTTTGTTGCTAAATTACAGATTAGCCGAATAATTTGTCTTTCATGTTCTCACTAAAACCTTGTCAGAAATAGTTAATAACAATTAGAAGACTCTTGCATATAGTCTCAGAAACCGCAAAATACTAGACGGATCTCGAAGCTTTAGTTCATTTAAATTTATTCGACTTGCGAATAATGTTTCGCTTAGGTGGCGGATTATCATCGATCTGTCTAGCCACCTTATCATTTGACCATATGCTGCTATTCTCGCACTCGCATGCAAGACTGTGTCGCAGCAAAAAGTCGTCGTATGCATATGCCCTGCGGTCGCAAATGGATATGAGCGGTATCCGATCAGTACCGTTGCAAACAGCTACAGTAGTAACCTCATACGTCAGACTGCTAATGCTAGAAACTCATGAATATAATCGATCACATAATTGATTTCTCATTGACTTTTTTACCGTTCTACAACATAGTTTTGATGATATATAGTGGGCGTCCACACGTGTTATGTGTAGTGAATCATTGTACCATTGTTACTACCTATGTTATTTGGCATTCGTCAAAACCCATATCATATGACCATTAATCTAAACCAAACTGTCCAAGTGTTTCGCCAATACGTTGATCTTCCAAATCTAAAGCGTCTCAAATCACGTTGAGGTCATTTGATTTTGGACTTTGTTGTTTTTAAATAAAGCTTGATTTCGATCGTTGGGTATAAAGTGACAAGAATGTAAATGAGAGTATGGTATCGGCACCTGTGAGTCTGGTCGGGTGATGACGTCAGAGCGGAGTAATGTTGCTTGACGATTAAGCCTCCAATCAAGGAGTCTATAATACGTTTTTGCGAGTGCCGCATTCAATTTGTTTTGATTATGATTAACTTGCTGCTACTAGTTGTGAGGTCGAGTTTCCATTTGATATCGCTTTTATGAAGTTGATTTTGAATAAAAGTGAAACTACGAGTAAGTACCTACCTTTAGACCTTTACAAGTGATTGTAGAGATTAATAGAGGAAATAAAGAACGTTTTTATGCAGTTTTATTCTTCCACAGGGTTCAGTTGCATGTCATTTGATGTCAGCGATGGCGAAGGTCGAAATATCAAAATGTAATGTTATAAGGATTGCTATAGTAGCTGTAGTATGTTGTAAGGATTGCTCGCGTGACATTTCAATTGCGCTTGATGTTTCAAAATTGAGCCAGAAGTCGATACGAAAAAACTGTACACCGTTCAATTGCTTAGAACGAGCGAAATGACTTAGTCACATACTCCAAATCCATGGCATATCGGTGTTTATAGGCTGACAAAGTATGCATCAAAAATCATTATCTTCCAAGGATTCTCTTATTTCTAATACCAAAATCAGAGGTGTGCTTGATCGTTCTATTCATTTTAATTATTATTTTGAACTAATAAGTACCGAAAAAAAAGGTTTTTCTTCCACCATCCATTATTTACCGGACACCAATTCTTCTTTGCATATCGAAATTGTGGCGAAGATAGAAGATAAGTTCTTTATTTGGTACCTATTGATTCAAATGAATAAATAACAATTAAAGTGAATAGAACGGTCAAGCACACCTCTGGTTTTGGTACTATCATTAAGAAAATCCTTAGTAGAAAATGTTTTTTCATGCATACTTTGTCAGACTGTAGCTACGATACCCCGTGAATTTGGGGTCTGCGACTTAGGTAGGGTTATTTCACTCGTTACACAATCGATCTGCATACAGTTGCTTCATTTCGATTTCTGGGTTTTCGGTCCAAACATTTTGGACCATCTCCTTTTTGACGTTTTTGCAATCTAATGTTTTTTTATGCAGACTTGTTCAGACTGTAGCTCCAATACCCCGTGAATTTGGGGTCTGCGACTAAGGTAGGGTTATTTCGCTCGTTATATACAATCGATATGCATGTAGTTACTTCATATCGTTTTTTGGGTTTTCGGTTTATACATTTTGGACCATCTCCTTTTTGACGTTTTTCAATTGCTATTGCGACGATTTTATTGATAGAATGTCACTGGTCTAGAGCGTCTGGTATAACCATGGGGTAATTCCATGAGTGGTTTGCCATATATCTCTCACAAATCATTTCTAATTCTAGTCAACGACATTGTGTCTAGGTTAGTATGTACTTGTGTACATTTTGCTATGTAGGACGAGCTATTTGCCATTCACCAAACAAAATTTCGAATTCTTGGCTGTGACACTGTGTCTAGGAGTCATTCAAGTGTTATATCACGAGACATTCAACTATTGGTATGTAGTGATGATATCATTTTCGATTCACTAAACCACTTGCCAAGCAATGCTTTTTGTTGTCTAGCAATATACCTTGGGATTTTGAAGTTGATGACAAAGTTGGGTAGGTACTCATCTTAAGTATCAAAGAGTGGAAAACATTCATAATTAAAATGGTATTTGAAAGTTGCTTTGTAACATTGATAGGACTGTAGTATTTGACCCCTATCACATTTTTCTTTCTATATATATAACTCTTTTTTTTTTTCTTTTTCATTAATTGTTTGTCTAACAAACTGTCAAATAATTAACTCTTCAGCTTATTTTATAATTTGTGAGGCTAGCAATATATGAAAAACGCATTTTAAAGAAATTATAAATGATTTGTTACTATATTTATCCAATGGTTGAGTTAACTACGGATCAAAAAACTGGGCAATGATAAGTGATGATTTGATCAACGATGAAGCATGTTTGCCTAATTTTAATTGCTATTGCGTTCAAATCCCCAGTCGAACCTCGTCATACACTATGAGTAGGAACATAATAATAGTTTAGAATCTCAATTGGTTGTTGTACTAAATCTAAGAAAATAATCCTAATGAGTTTGATTAGTTTGAATCAAATATTTGCAAAGGTTTATATTATATTTTTTACAAATTCGTTTGGTCAACTTAGAGGTTACCTACGCCAAGGAAGCTTCGACTGGGACAGAATGAATCAAGTACATTTTTATCTATTAAAACGTTATGTTATACTATAAATGACAAACATAATCAATTTACACGCTATTTAATTACAAGAGACATCTTATAATGAGGTGTAAGTTACAGCTTATAAAACGTCCGGCAGCTTATAGCAGAAACGACAGTTAACGATCACACTTCCTATTTTCTCATTAGTATATTCGTGACTTGACACTTATACACCAAACGACATAACCACCATATCTTAATCAAACCTTATGATTGACAGGGTTAAGTTCTAAATCCATTGTCAGGATGTGTTTTGTTAACCCTAATCGTGCAGTATAATACAATTGTAAACAAATTTTAGACTCGCAATGCAGTAAGATAAGCCCCTAATGTTCATGCATTTGAAATGTGTTCTGTTTCCGTCCAAGTGTGAAATAGGCTCACTATATTAAAATGGCGGCCAAACCCACTCCACACCCCGTTAACGAATACATTTTCGGCTTATCTTAAACATTGTTGCGGAAACGACGCAGACTTTACGTAAATAGACATAAATATTATGTTTTAAACATAAATTAACTTAGGTAACTATATTATTTTGTGTGCAAAGGCCAAAACATATTTGACATGTAACTGCTGTGATTACGTACTTACTATGGCCATGTAATCAGCAAATTAGGTGATTATGTGTGGCCTAATTATAGACTCTTTAATGTCGGATGTATTTGTGTGCGATTTGGGAAAACCAATACTTTGAGATAAGTAACGGTTTTGCCAGTTAACGCCAAAGACTACTCCGCATTTCACAAAAGGAAATTACTATATCATATCTTGAGAACAAAGTCCAAGGCTTCTGGGGTTTATTTGTGCTTCAAGAAAATGATAAGTAGCGCATTACTGTTCTTTTATAATTGTATCTACAACAAAGATGACAAAATTCATTCAACTAATTTCGATATTGAAGACTCTCTTTCGGCGGTGATCACCAGCAAGTAGAATCCCCTCTGTGCAACGCCTGTTAGCATATCTCTCGGAAAACTGAAAAAAACGCTACCTAAAACAATACTTAATGAAACTGAAACAAGCCATTACACATACTAATATCTGTGATTTGCAAAAGTCTTAGAAACATCCTACAGTATCATAAAGAAAATAATTTGAGTGCATATATTCAGTTTTTTTACGGTTCTAAGTGACCCCTATATCACGGGTGTCTGTTGATTCTAGAAATATGAATGCATCTTATTGAAACATTTTAAACGAGTCTGACTTACCTTACTTGGATATCACAGGTGATTCTTTGCATTATTGGAAATAAAACCAATTTATTAACTAATACAATTTAATATTAATAAGTTACGAAAGAAACTAGAATTTTGAAGGGTTTTATAGAACTTACTGTGGTATCTACAGACAGCATTGAATATTAATATGACAGACAGGACCAAAATAAAAATAAATCTTGGAAGATTTTTTCACGCCATTCAATTAAATAAGTACTTAATGTCGGATGTATTTGTGTGCGATTTGGGAAAACCAATACTTTGAGATAAGTAACGGTTTTGCCAGTTAACGCCAAAGACTACTCCGCATTTCACAAAAGGAAATTACTATATCATATCTTGAGAACAAAGTCCAAGGCTTCTGGGGTTTATTTGTGCTTCAAGAAAATGATAAGTAGCGCATTACTGTTCTTTTATAATTGTATCTACAACAAAGATGACAAAATTCATTCAACTAATTTCGATATAGAAGACTCTCTTTCGGCGGTGATCACCAGCAAGTAGAATCCCCTCTGTGCAACGCCTGTTAGCATATCTCTCGGAAAACTGAAAAAAACGCTACCTAAAACAATACTTAATGAAACTGAAACAAGCCATTACACATACTAATATCTGTGATTTGCAAAAGTCTTAGAAACATCCTACAGTATCATAAAGAAAATAATTTGAGTGCATATATTCAGTTTTTTTACGGTTCTAAGTGACCCCTATATCACGGGTGTCTGTTGATTCTAGAAATATGAATGCATCTTATTGAAACATTTTAAACGAGTCTGACTTACCTTACTTGGATATCACAGGTGATTCTTTGCATTATTGGAAATAAAACCAATTTATTAACTAATACAATTTAATATTAATAAGTTACGAAAGAAACTAGAATTTTGAAGGGTTTTATAGAACTTACTGTGGTATCTACAGACAGCATTGAATATTAATATGACAGACAGGACCAAAATAAAAATAAATCTTGAAAGATTTTTTCACGCCATTCAATTAAATAAGTACTTATAAATATATATTTTCCCTTAATTGGAACTATTGATTTACTATCCTGATTTATGGAGAGAACGGAACAGTGACACTTGCAATATAAGCCGTATTTGTTACTGCCCGGGGCTCTGATTGTGATTACAAATTAAGATTAAATACTACTTTGATAAAGTGGGTATTATGTCATTTACATAATGAATATTTGAACTAGGCACCTTGCAGGGCAACTTGTGCATATTTCGCACGGCAATGATCTTTACAGACGATGTAGCTCTGGTTTGTATGCCAAATTTAAGTGAATTTAAAAGGTGACTAGACCGCCATTTTACCCGATAGTAAGCGATGATGTGTTTGGCGAAGGCACACGGTTGCCGAGACGTATGTTACCAGAGGAGGCTCCGCATCCACGGAGGTTAATTGTCGTGGAGGCGGAGGTGAAAGGGGGAAATATAAAAGATAACAGACTAATTAATAAAAAATAAATAAATGTAAAAATATACCAATTGAACCTACTCTCAATATATCGGTACAATGAATTCCTACAAATAATTACCCCTTGTTGCCCGTATACACAATTAATGTATTCCCAAAAGTACCTGTGAGGTACTTATAACGGTGGGATGTTCACCCTCTTTCGGTATGTCTACTTGTGACTTGTTATTTTGTATCTCTATTAGAACTGGCACGGGTAAGCATGCTATTTTTACGGTTTCCCGGATGTAGGAGACTAATAATAACGTTGTTTTTTACCTGTCTGCTTTGTGAATGTAGTATTGTAGCTCAAGTAAACGGAAAATGATTATTGACACTTTATAGAACTTTCAACGGCAGCCATATTGAATGCGTTTACTATGGTAAAGGTTGGCTTGAAGAGACCATGATTGGTTTTCCGACTTTGGCTTACACTGGTAAAAAAAGTTTTATTATGCTTTGTATTGAGCTTTTCATGCTTGTTGCTTGTTTGAGCTTTTCATGCTTGTTGCTTGTTTGAGCTTTTCATGTTTGTTGCTTTTTTGAGCTTTTCATGCTTGTTGCTATTTTAAACTTTTCATGCTTGTTGCTTGTTTGGGCTTTTCATGCTTGTTGCTTGTTTGCGCTTTGATTTATTTTCACGTTTTGCGCTGATCCCAACATGGGGCAAGGGCAGGATGATGATGATTATTTTCATGTGATTAAAAGAGTTAAGAATGTAAATAATAATGGATGAGAGCCATAAAAAAGGGTAAAGAATGATCTTTTTTTGTGCAAATATTTATTTATAAGATTTACATCTAGTGATAAAGATCAATTGGTCAATTATCATGTTTATTACAATAATGTTAAGGTACAGTTCTACATATCTTTCACAAACATTTTACAATACATTTTTTGAGCAAATCTATTTAAGACCTAGATTATTTGGATTTTGTATTCTGTTGTTTGAATATTAAAACCTCTTCATGGGCTTAAATCTGGTTTATATGTTCACCATTGAATTCGTATTCGATTCATCGTAATATATGACTGGTTTGTAAATCCCACCTACGTTGCACCAGCTATAAGCCAAGCTTACCCCACAAATGCGAAGCTTAACCATCTATTCGTATGGACTTAGGATATGAAATACTACTTCCTTTATTTGGTTATACAATCTTCTTCGAGAAAATTCCTTTTTTACCTTTAAGGTTCCCCTAGTCGACGGCACGAACTATTTTGTGAAGCGAGGTTAAAATGCATGTTATCTCATCCGACAATACGTATGATAGAGATAGAAGCTGTGATGAGCACTAAGAAGATAGTTCGCGTACGAATTTGGAATTTTTCAAATTTGTATCGAAATGGATGATGATTTAGGACGAAAACGAGCGTGCGAAATTTTATAAACAGACCTTTGGGAGTATAGATATCATGAAAAAACTATTTATATATAAAATTATTTGCATTGTTGAATTAATAATCTATCCCTGTATGGAGGCCGTTTTGCAATTATCCTTCTTCTTATGGCACTTATTCCCGCCCAAAGATGCGTTAAAATTTGTGTTGAAATATGGAACTTTCGACGCTCATTACTTTCAATTTTTTTTACTTTTTTGTTTCCATACAGGGCTAGATAATGATAAGACAAATTGATATCATTTTTTATATTGAACGTACATTGTCAAACATTGGAGTAATCGCTACACTACGTTTGTATGGAAGAATGATCGACTAGTGTATCCTTAACACGATCGTCCCAGTATGTATCGACTCAAAGCTTCAAAGCTTATTGGAAAATGAGAGTTCGGAAAATATCACTAACAATGTCATTTTTTATATTGAACAAACATTGTCAAACATTGGAGTAATCGCTAGACTACGTTTGTATGGAAGAATGATCGACTAGTGTATCCTTAACACGATCGTCCCAGTATGTATCGACTCAAAGCTTCAAAGCTTATAGGAAAATGAGAGTTCGGAAAATATCACTAACAGTGACATTTTCTTTATTCATTTACTAGTTTCTGGCCGCGGCTTCACTCGCATGAAAAGTGTTTTATCATTCTAAGGGAACTTACTATAGGGATAAAAAGTATCCCATGTCTTAACTCAGGTCTTGAGCTACCGATATGTCAAGGTTCATTCGAATACATTCAGTCATTGAGGCTTAATTGATGAACAAACATACAATCATACAGACTTTCATATTTATAACAAGCTTCTGCCAGTGGCTTTGCCCGCGTGAATTTTGAAAATTATTCCAAGGGAACATATTCCCGAGATAAAAAGTATTTTATTTGCTATTCCAGACTAAAATCTATCTCTGTGCCAAATTTCACCCAGATCCATTCAGTAGTTTTTGGGTGAAAGAGTAAGAAACACACTCACAAACTATTGCCTTTATAACATATATATATATATATATATATATATGTTCCTTCATTAGACAGGGGAGGCAGGAGCGTTGATCACCTTGTTAGCTCATTGCATGTTGGTGATTTAAGACTTACAGATAAATTCTTCATTACTGTTAGGCACATAAGAATCTTGAAATAGGTTTGTAAAGCCTGAAATTATGTGCTCTTTTCAGTGTAGCTGTGGTTTTTTTGGGAAAATACCTAAATGAAAATGATAGGAAAATGTTAACCCTATATCTATTGTATCGTATTAACTATAGCTTTTGGAATAAAATGTATGTCCTTCAATATGGATTACCAGCATATAAGTTAATTAAAGAAAAGTTAAGCCAATCCGACAGACAGTCATATAATTATTTCAATGCCATAATTATATCTCAAGAGATTTGCACTGTACATAAATGGTAGTGGATTTTATTATATCCTTTGTAGGTAAATGTTCGCTTTGTCACGTATACAGAATTTTATTGATTAATAATTGTAATCTGTTTCATATACGTATGTTTAGTATAGTATTAAGGTCATGACGCAATGTCTCGTTTTATATAAATTACGGACTGTTTGAAAATTCATAATTATGAAAAAACAACTTTCCTGAAAGTAAATAAGATTAAGATTATTTATATGTTTGTTAATTAATCACGCTTAAATGACTGAATCGATTTGAATTTTGGAACAGAAATAGACTACTATTGTCTTGCATTAAAATCATTAAATCTGGACAAATAAAATTTTAATCGATAAATGTTACTACTCAATAAAGGACTATTTGGATCACAGTACTGTAATCCCTCCTTCAGATATTAAGCATTAGGTCATCATATATATATTTTTTTTGACATGCCTGCATTTATTGCGTATTTACCTAATTGACATCACACTATAAGTTTTGCTGTTGACATTCTGGATAGTTTTATTAATTTTGTACTTGTTTATTATTAATTAGTTGACATTATCCAATATTTTCCATAAAATTATTTTTTTGATATTTATTTTTGTATTTCTTGGTTTTTATTGTGGACATTCTAAAAATATTTTTTAATTGATTTATTTTGACATTCCTGTATTAATTTGGTTAACTGACATTAGTTTATTTCTATTTTTTTGTCATTTCTGAGAAGTTTTACTATTTTGGTTTTGACATTGTAGTTTTTACTGAAAAATTAATTAATTGCCAGGAGAATAATAACTATATTGATTTATTCAACTATAATTCTATTCTATAATTTTAATAAAATATTGTGTAATTAATGATTAAACATTTGTACGCCTAATGGCAAAGCATAGAGTACTTACAAAATTGTAACATCTCACACACCTGTGTATCTGTAACCTATGTTTACAAATAAAGAATCTGAATCTGAATCTGGACTAGACAGACTATTGTGTGGATTACGACATTGTATACTATTTAACTCGACTTTCACGCGGGCAAAGCCGCTGATAAAAGTTAGTAATGTAAGAATTCAGAATCAGGCTTTTCCGTCTTTCATCAAAATACGAAATACGAAAGACGTTGTTTTATAGTTTTAATTATTTGAAGACATTATTAGACAAAAAGATAATGTTGTTAATGTTTTCATTAATATTGGAACGTCAATCAAATCCATATATATTATATCTTATCGTTATAAAGTCTGTATTAAATCTAATATTTATAATTTAATAAAGTGCTAATAATTCATTTAATAATAGTTATCGTGATTGCAGTCCATTAAGTATATTGATGGCAATAAAACTTTAATAATTGTCAGTGCCAATTGCTGTTAGCTATCGTTGGGGCGATTTGTAAGTGTCCCGTTAAACTAATAAGATCCGTTTGTCCTACTACAGAACCCATAGCGTTAACAAACTGATATAGGCTTCATTTCAAAAGGATTTTCTATAGTAAACTTTCGTGAAATAGATGCCTTGAAAGTTCTCTCAATTAGGCGAGATGTGCCAAAGCGGCAACGATGGGGCAGGCATTAAAAGAAATGTTTTACATATTTGGATGTAAACGCGTTGTAGTTATATGTAGTTGTAGGTTTTATAATTATATTCTATTTTGTATTTGCAAGTTTCTTCTGGTTGATGAATGTCGTTTTAGAAATCATAAAAATGCAGAATTACACTGTTTTTATCGTTAAATTTGGTTATTGTTTAATTATAGCTCAGCCTCCACAGTTCCGCTGTCAGGAAAAGGCATTTTTTATACTATCCACCTGTCACGTCGCGAGATTTGTGATAGCGTCAATCTATCAAGCCTTCTGATATTTTCTACCATCCACCCAAACCATCTCAGCCATAATATTGTACTCTGAAGACTCATCAATAAATAATCTCAACATCATATCTGCAATCTGTACCTACTTATTAGCGAAACAAAGCCTCTTCAAACACCGCTCACACATTCAATCTTACACTCGATGACTACCACAGATAATATCAAAATCAATTTATCAAAACTATTATTCCTACCAAATACATCCAACGCCCTACCTAAATACTTGTATATGCTTACAAAATGTCCTGAGAACGTGAGTTTTACCACAAACAAAGTCTATATTAGTCTATGGTGGCTGCGGTACCTAATTCCGAATTTGGAACATTTGTATAAAGATCAGACGTGTCATTATCTATGGGTCAATGACATTATTTGTCATCGATTCTAGAGCTGAGTTATTGGTTTGATAGGATTTACATATTGTTTTAACAGCTGTCAATTTTTGTTTTTGAATAGAGATGATCGCATTTAGGTTACTCTTGGTCAGCAAAGCGTTACTGAGGGTGTAGCGTTACGGGTCGCTCAGGTGAGCTGAGCCACACATAAGCCACGTTAATACAAATAAAAAAACAGTTATAAACTAAAAATTATGTATGAAATTAAGGTCCGGCTTCGCAAGACGTGGGCAGCCAACCGGGGAACAGGTCGGGCAGGCAGGTCGTATTGTAGGCAGCTGGTAGGTTAGGCCGGCAGCACGACTGTCAGGAACTCTTCGTGGGCAGCCAACCAGGGAACAGGTCGGGCAGGGAGGTAGCCGTGTAGGTAGCTGGTAGGTTAGGCAGGCAGCACAACTGTCAGGAACTCCTCGTATTTTATGGCTTAGCGATTAGGCGACTCTTCGGTTTCAGACCAGATTGAAGACTCCCAAGCCCTCGGCCTTTCCGTCTTTTATATCCACCGCCTGTCCTTTTTCTTCTTTATTAGAATTTAAGTTAGTGACATCTTGTTGTCATACAAAAATGCAACTTGCCAGTATTCAAAACAGCCAGTAATATTCAATCCAAAACCTCTTCGATGAATTCTGAGAGCGTGTAAATTAATTTAAGTTATAAAATACAATATTTGAGCTAACATATTGATAAAAAGAATTTAAATTATATAAATCAAAAGTAATCTTCATAGGCTAAGCTAGTGAGAAACTCTATGACAGAAAATTTAAAAGGAAAAGTATTGACAGCTTGACAACCTGACGTAGGTGTCATAACATTGAAAAATATAATAATTATTTATTTTATTTTAGATATTTTATAAGAAAACGAATCGTTTTAGACCGATTCGCAGAATAGTAATGCAAAAACCAACAAAACGTATAATAGATGCGATGCGATGTACAATGTTTTGGCATGGAATAATATGAATACAGTGTGAGTAAGTAAGTATTATGAGACCTAAGTGTGAATTAGGTGAGAACACTTCAGCTCACTCAGTGAAATAACTAAAATATGTGGTTTAGAATAGCGAAATACCACAAGGGACAAGTAAAAAATCGAGATAGTGGATGAATCTTCTGGTGGACTGTCATTTAATTCATGGTCTTGAGATGAGGCATATATACGTTTAGCAGAGAACAACTTTTGACCGTGATGATTATGAAGTCTCTGGTAAAACTGGAGTGTAAAATGTAACAATACTAAAGTCCAAAAATAAGCCAAAGTAGTATTATTAAGTAAATTGAAAACATGATTCTTTGTTTATGGAGATATTTTGATAGTTTTGGTCTCAAATGAAAGGTTTAGGCGTAGCACCATTTGGTCCGTTTAAATCATGTAAATCGGTCTGCGCGTTTATGAGATATTAACTCATTACTGAATGCCAAGTGAAACGGTTGAGTACGCCCCTTACCGCGATCGTTTTGATCTTGTTGGCGACACTGCCTTTATATTCTTTTCGTATCGTTTCGGAATATTGGAATAAATTGGTAGACAGGTGTTAACGACATTGATTTTTTTGTTATCTGGCGGTGACTTTAACCTTGTTTCTTTTAAGGCTTATATCAAAAAGCCCTACTTAATCTAAAATTAAAAGCTCGTATAAACAAAAGACATATCGCTAACAAGCATATGGTATATTATAATAGCCTTTATATAAACACGATCTGTCAGTTCAGATACAATCGACGTGAATCATATTACATCACTGCCGACGTCATCGACCAACCATTTAAATCGACAGCCTAGTCTGAGAATGCAAATTCGAAATTTAAATGTGCCCTTCAGAGTTGTGAACTTGCGGTCTAGACAATTAATACTGGCTAGAAACTTATTTGCGCAAGATATTCGAAATCTAAACGAATGTTATAAAGAAGTAAAATTGTTTGAATGTAAAAATTATGTTTTCTTTCAACTACGTAGGAATGTTATCATTAATCACTACAAAACCGATCACAAAGGACGTATTTTTTACTAAGAACCAAAAAACAGTACAGAAATGTTATATGAAATCTCATTATTGCACTGTTTTCATTAATGCATTGTTTTTTATTTTTTATTTACATATAAATTCACCACAGAGGTTTAATGTCTCACATTAAGTTTAATATAAACTGTATGCATTAGATCAAAAACATACTGGCTGAAAATAAAAATCGGCTGAATATAATCGATTTGATGAAAAAACAAATGGCGCGCATTTTGTACCATTGTAAAACTTTGATATTTCATATTTAGCAAGAAAAGTAAAAAAAGATGGAAATAGACAGCGATAGCGATATGAATTCAACTCCAGAAAGTGTAAATACAGTTGCAAATTAAATTGTTAATAGCCCTTTGCCTCAAAAGCCGGGATAAATATTTTTCATTAACTTGAGTTTTTATTTTGATATTTATTTGTATATTTTATCAAAACGGTGAAGGAAAACATCGTGAGGAAACCGGCATGTCTTAGAACCACACATTCGAAGAGACATTCATCGACTCGCACTGGGCCTCGGAGAGGAGGCCTGTGTCCCAGCAGTGGGAACATTAAAAAGGCTGATGATGATATTTCATCACGGTAGGTAGATTGGTAGTTGAAAGAAAAGTAGATTACGCCCCTCGCTAAAGTGAGTAATTAATGCACTCGTGTTAATTTAGTACCCTCGCGTGCGCTTGGGCACCGACATAACACTCATGCATTAATAACACACTTTGCGCTCGATGTAAAATCTATTATTTTAATAGTAATCTCCTGAAACACTGATAAAATAATAATCATTATCTTGTCCAGCTTGTCCATATATTATTCTTATTTATTTGAGGACAGCAACATTTGTCTTCTTTCAGACTTTTCTATCAGTCCCTAACTCACTCAGTAGCCATCTCCTTTCTAAACATAATAATATCATCTTCCACAGAGTCTATTCACATTTTTGGAAGCAGATTTCATTACGAAAATTGGCGAATTTACCCGAAAAAATGGGCTTTTCCTGAGAGATAGGTCACGAGAGGGAAGTCGGAGGTAAAAATAAACTAATACATGTCTCCGGTATGTTTTAGGGTAGCGCGGGTAACTCATCTGACAATTAGCTCTCAGATTCTATTAAAATGCTATAAAACATGTTGTTGAAAATACCAAAATCAGTATATTTGATTATAATATATATTTATTTATATGTATTTTGCCTATAATATTTGAGGAGTTTCCTCAATTTCCATGGGATCCCAACTTCAGATACTGCATTGGTGACAATGGGACCACCTCGAGAGTATACCCTTTCAAATTTCTGATCGAAGCTTTCAAAAGCAAAAAGAATTTTCAAAGAACTTTCATTTTCGGTTCACAATTTTATTGACGGAGAAATCGGTGAGCAAACATGAAGTCAAACATAGAACCTCCTCCTTATTGGGATTTTTCATTTTGCCGCAGAAAACACTTGATTGATTAAAAATAATCGCATTATATGATTTTGCCATAAGGACTAAAGACCTCAGTGTAATTCATAATCGTAGTTTATTTGATAGTAAATAATATTCGTGTAATAAGGACAGATTTAATGGCGTTGTCTGAGATATGAGGCCATTTGTTTTGTAATACAATAGGTAATTAGGACTTATTTCAATATAAGCAGCTATTCAGCGAATATAAGTAGCAACTTGATTGTTTTGATAAGGGGTCACGAATTTGGCCGATTTATTGGTACACTTATTTGTTTCTATAATTGAAAATGTTTAAGGTCCTAAAAAAAAAACTGGGGACTCCATCTTAAAGAATCGCACAGCGATTGCTGTATATTGGTAGAATAGGAAGGAGCAAAGATGATTTGATTTGCAGTAGTAGATAAGCTTAGAATACAATAATATCTTTTAACTCTGAAGAGAGGTGACCCATCTCTGTGAATCTGAAGCTGAATCAACGTTACAATGGTATATGTTGTAGACATGTTGATGTTGAATTATATGCTCATATAACTTCTTTGGCCAAATACAGAATGATTTCATCGCAATCCAACAGTAATGTTAGATTGAAATTAATTTAATTGGGCCGAACCTAAGCATTAAAGTTCGTTGAATAATGGAATTTACTTTAAGTTCCCAAGACATCATGAAAATGCATAAACATACGGCATCTAAATAAGACCAGGTGATTAATAAGAATTGCAAAATAAACGTTAACGTCTCCTATATCTCAATAACTTCGTTTTATTGACGGGTAAAGGTCATAAGTCCGAGCCTGAGATCTTTGAAATAAGTGAGATATGCCAAAGAAAGACTACTAAAATGTATTAAGTGTGTATTACCCTATCGATTCAATAAAGTAAATTTAAATATTTTGTTAACCTTGTTTTAGGACATAGTTTATGGCAAATAGATTATTTTTTGATATGCGGAGTAGAATAGCCATTCTGGAACTTTTTTATAACACCTATTTATACAATACTTACGTTTTACAAACAAATATTCCGAGAAGACTTGACCTGGTGAAGGTTGCGGGGATCCGCTGGATTCGGAACGCATGGAACCGGTCAATGTGGCGACGCTTAGGGAGGCTTATGTCCAGCAGTGGACGTCTTTCGGCTGATATGATGATGATGCAGATTTCGAGAAGATATAAAAAGAGGTACCGTTTTCCAGTGGGGCAAATTAGCTAGGCTGGAAATGGCACAATATCAGGGTGGTCACTCCCTGATATTTTCATCGGTGCGTATTGGTAAATTCATATTACTGAATAAATTACAAGCCACCATGTTGCCATACACACATACTTGTATTATTGAGACCTTGCTGGCCCGGCGAACTTCGTTCCGCCTAAGAAATTTCTAAAATTAAAGATTTTTTTCTAAAATAAATGTAGCCTAAGTTACTCCTTATTACATCAGCTACCTGCCAATAAAAGTCCCGTAAAAATCGGTCCAGCCATTTCAGAGATTAGCCGGAACAAACAGACAGACAGACAAAAATTCAAAAAAATATTATTTTGGTGTATGTACCGTGTATATATTCATATACATGTAGTAAAAAACGGTTATTTCAATAATAAAAACAGACACTCCAATTTTATGTATATGTATAGATTAACCTCTGAAAGATTGCCACTGAATTAAAAAACACCCAGTAAGTTTATTTATTTTGTAGGCTAGGCTAAGAGATTATTTATTGTTTTATCTGTCACAGACGTCATAATAACATTATAGCTAATAAATTGTTAATGAGATCAAAATTGTACGTGCACGTATTATGTAAATGTGAATTATACCTGTTTTGATTTAATTATTAGCTTATTAATTCATCCCATGACTGTTCTTGTCTTGGACTTGGAATGAAAATGAGCTAAGCGTGATTTTGCCTGTCTGACGCACTTAGATTTATTGCCAGATCCTGTCGAAAATAGGCCGTAATAAAACTTCTTAAACTGCCCGATGTTTTAGTACGGCTTGAACTTGCAAAGAAGCAAATAAATGAAGTTGAAACTTGAATGCCGTGTGGGAAGCAAAATTTAAATATGGCGAGTTTAAATTATTTTTGTCTATAATTTGCCTACCGAAAATCACGTCGGCATAGACTCGGATCTAAAAAATATTAGTGTTACAGAATACATTTATCATTATCATTTGTCATTACTATATTTTTAAGCCATAGAACATTCTACAACAATATTCAAACGTGAAATGCCAATTCAGTAATTAATACTTGAAATAAATCTAAACATAGAATGTCGACGCCTGTCGTTAGTGTATCAGAGATATTGATCGAAGGCTTTAGATCAGCCATGACATCAGTATTTAAATAGGTTGAGTATGGTAAATACAAATGTATGAATTAGTAAACAGAGCAGAGCTGAGAGCAAATCTTGCAAAAACTATATGCGCAGTGATGTTATTTAGTCTCTAATTATTGTTTATGACAATAAACAAGAATAACTATCAGTAGTAGAATACCAGTGTCATAAATATACTTATATCATAGATATAAGTAGGTACATTTATGTATTTTTATAACGGCCCATTCCCTCCCACAGAGAGGAGGCCTGTGTCCCAGCAGTGAGGACATTAAAAGGCGGAAGAACATGATGATGATGACATTTATGATATCCACAGAGTTTATGCAGACTAAGAAAAAGTCTGAAAATCTCCGAGAATACGAATATAGGCATGTATGAAGAAAAAAATATCGCGCCGACTAAGGGGAACACGAAATAAGGGGTAAAGAATGATGATTTTTCAACAATTTTAAATAGACTAAGAAAACTCTATCACGTTAAACAGGCCAGTAACATAAGATCAAACTTTAACTTACTATTTCAATTACTATTTCAGAGAATCAGTGATGTAGATCGAACTGTCACAACTAGACGCTTACAAAACTAGTACCTATTAAATGTTCACGGGATTGCTGAAAATCAGGCATAATAAAAAAGTTAATTCTTCTATTATCCAATTTTAATGCAGCCAACGAATGACGTCAGTATCATCAAAATCGACTAGTGCGTTTGGTCTCTAGAACGCCACATAGGAACAAACATACATACATACATAGACATACATAGATAGACTGATAAACACATTACTTTCCTTCGGCAGTCGGGTAAAAATATACTTATCCAAAAACATGTTAGTGCCCAAAGTCACCTAGCTTAGCGGTTTCTTGACCTCATTCTTCAGAATCGGTATCAAATTCTTATTCCGTCTCAATCATATTCAAATTGATAACAGGTAAAACAAATGATACTTGGAAGTCAAAGTCTGGTAAACCACAAATGTGAGACAATAAAAACAATTGTTTCAATCCTATGGACATCCTATACATGGATTGAATATAAAACATTTTTTTGGGAGCGACTATGGAACAAACGAAATAATGTATGATACATTACTTTGGTAGGGAAATCCTTCAAATTCATTTTCTTGTGTGAAATCATTATGTGTGATTGTTAGCAGAAAGAAAACAATGTGCATTCCTACGAGTATCATTATCACCACAATTGTACTATCGAGCCATCTCTCCCGTATAAGCTGGAATACTCCATGATCTTTGTAGGATTTTCCAGTGTATGCTTCTTAGCTACTTATTTATTTTCAAAATATTTAGGTACTAGCTGTCCCTCGCGGCTTCGCTTCCATCTAATCTTCCATCTTCAATATTAAGACTATGATATGATTTTTTTTTTTTCTACCGGCGCGCAGCGATCTAATTTAATGTTAGAACACAAAAGTTGCTATTGTGACTTAATTATAATATTTAGATATATTCTCTCGCGAAGTTTTTTGTAGGTAATAAGGAGTACTTTAATTATGTAGTATTTTTATGTATCATCAATAGTTTTCTCAAGAAATAGGGTCAGATTTTCTAGGCAAAATTTTGCTACTTTGGGTTACATTATTGCAATTTTACTAAGGATCTCATAATTTTTGAAAATTATTTATAGCCTATGTTACTCAGGGATAATGTGGCATTCTATGGTGTCAAACAGGAGAACCGCCAACGTTCACAACAGTTTATTTTATTTACTTACCGTTTCCCCGACGCGAGTATGAGGCTTATTATTTGCTTTTTAGAGGTTTTTATGTCGGGGGTTATTTAAATATAAATTTTATTTTTGGTATGTTTGTAACGAATAAACTCAAAAAACTACTGGTTTCGATTTAAAAAATCTTAAAATTTGACATTGACGACATTATTATTTTATGTCAGAGGTTTTTTAAATTTTAATAAAAAAATATTTCAAGCTTTTTAAACTATATGACATACCTAAAATTCGTACGAAAAATATGCGCTTGGTCGTGGAATTAAGGATACCAGCCCGTTTTAACCTAACCTAACCTAACTTAATATACCTAGTACCATCGACAATCTATCGAAACACGTAGTTATAACATGATATCTTGCAAAAAGCCCTGATTCAAAGAGTAAAATGCGAATTACTTTTGAACGGTTGTACTGATTTCAATCAAACGTAGCTAAGAACACTTTCGACAAAGGCACCTTTCAAACAATAAAAACTAAATCAAAATCGGGTCATCGGTTTAGGAGCTATGATGCCACAGACAGTCACAAATCAAACTTATAACACCCCTCTTTTTCCGTCGGGGGTTAAAAATACAAATCTTTGCTATAGTGTAGATGTAGATTATCATCATTATTTTAACCGAAAAAACGCTAGTGTTGCCGTTTCAAACGACGCACATTGACCGATCCAGTGCTTCTCGCTTCTAGTAGACTAACAGGCCCCATCAAGACGGGGTCATCATCCACCCTAGTAACCTGCAGTGCGATTCTGTAAAAAGAATATAGCGGCTGGTCTATGTAGGTCAAGGTAGGTACTCCTCTGTTCAATCTATTATATTATTTTAACACCACAGAATAGAAGCTGTATTAACAGTACCAAAACTCGATCAAATGATTTAAGACTCTTTTTGATCTTACTCGACTTCCAATGAATCACTTTTGAAAGCTTTTAATGGCTTAGTATTAGATAAGGCTGCGACAACTAATCTCTGCTTTCGATTCTGCTCAAATTGGGCAGACACTTGCACAGTATATCATAGTTTAATATTATTCTGAATTGAACCCCAATTCGTTGATCGTGACTTATTCTAGTAGACAAATTTAAACGACCTGTATGGAATTTGAACACTTTAAGGTTATATTGACGGTATTTGTCTTTTTAGTTAGTTACAGCGCTTATTTATTGCTTACACAGTGGTTAATAGGATTAGCACACTCTAGTTTTTCTCCAAGATAGTCTGACTTGAACAATCATTCAGTCGAAATCGGCCAAGTGCGATTCGGATTCGCGCACGAAGGGTTCCGTAATAGTACGGCAAAAAAACACGTTTGCTGTATGGTAGCCCCACTTAAATATTTATCTTATTCTGTTTTTAGAATTTGTTGTTTCTGTTTTTAGTGTTATAGTGGCAACAGGAAAACATCATATGGGAAAAAAAACAACTGTCTACCCATCATGGTTCATGACATACAACCTGGTGACAGACAGATAGAAAGACGTGGACTCTTAGTAATAGGATCCCGTTTTCACCCTTTGGGTACGGAACCCTAAAAAACGCTCGCATTACACAGGTTCTACTGTTCCCGTGTTTCAAATTTTACCGTGAATTACCAGAACATATCTTTGTCATATCTGCCGAAAGACATCAAGCTGTGCCACATCGACTGCTCCTGTGCTTCTTACCACCATCGGATTGCCGTGGCATTCTCCAGAACAGACAACTACTGAAGCTTGCAAATATGCAACTAGATTCAGATAGACTACATTGAAAATTGAAAATTATAAAGTACCTTTAAATGGTTGTAATAAAGTATTTTGATTTGACATCACATGAGCATAAGATAGAATTGTCTATAACGCTAACACACGCCTCCTCCTGTTGAGAGGGAATGGTTGGTAATCCACCAAGCGGGCTTAGTAGGTACGGTTTGGTGGATCAGAGGTTCTATATCAGTAACATTTTATCAAGGAAAGCGTCGCAAAAGCAAATGAAAAATGTCCATAATATATTGGAATGTCAAGCGTTATCGAAATGTTATAACATCCTTTAAATTTTGGCACTTCGACTATACTGTGATTTTAATTTCGTAGACTAAACTGACAGCTGCCAATAACAAAAAAAAATGTTTTAAAATGTTGCAAGCGCGGATAGTGTTGTAGGTAATGCTCAATCATAAGTCATTCGTCGAATCGATGTGTGCCATTTTAATTTTACTAATTGGTGTAAATAAATGTTTTATGAATATAAACTAGTACATAAACTTTTATTGTGTTAAATATTAAGAATAAAATAAATGCGATGGATAAAATAAAATCTGACATAAATGAATAGTAACTAAATAAGGCTCGCTAGTTTCTTAACAAATGTAATTTTTTTGCTGTGAAATAGTTCAATTTTCGATAAACTTTGATTTTCGATCAACTTTCGATCACTCAGGATAGTCAGGTTACGACACTATTTTTATGTAACGATAAAGTGACACCCCCCCAAATGTTGCATATAGATATATTAGTCTACGAAATTGAATATCAGAGTATAATAGAGTACAATCTATATCTATCTTACATATCTTCTCATTTATAAAAGTCAATGGTTGTTCGTTAGTCTCGCTAAAACTCAAAAACGGCTGGACATATTTGATTTTTATTTTGTTCTGTTCGCCAGGATACAGGGAAGATTTAAATACAAAAAAATAGGTAGGTAGGGAGATAGGTAGGGTATGTTGGTAGGGTAGGTAGAGCAGAATAGGTAGGTAGGTATTCAGTTGACGAGAGCGAAGCTACGGGCACAGCTTGTATAATATAAAACACAGTGAAATACCAGGTCTTCCTAGACAAATAACGGTACCTACCAGTCTCACATATAACACACGAGCAAAAATTTAGTACAAACTATTTGGCAAGGTCTCTACATATTGTTCTGCGCCAACGCATACACTATACAACTATACTCCTATTCAGACACTGATAACAATGACAGATTATAAAGTAGTATAGTGACATAATGCACTTTATTGTTGACTAATAAGTCGTACTAATGACTCAATCAACTTTCAACTTACATATTAATGGGGGACTGGGTTCTAAATCATCATTTATTAGTGAAACAAGGACTTAGGTCTTATGCACAATGATAGAATAAGGTAATCGAATACATTTGATAGTTTAAAAATAGTGTCATCTACATATGATACATATTTATCTTCTATTACAGTTCCGTGTAAATTGTTAGTTCCCTGGTGTTCGCACTCTTCTGTAACGGGTCCACGACGTGGACTCTGAAGAAGGCCAACCGTGACCGAATCGATGTTTTTGAGATGTGGTGCTGGAGGTAGCTGTTGCAAATCCCCTGGACTGCCTTTCGCACCAATCATTCATCAGACTGTCCACAGTCTAACTTCGTAAAATTCTAGAGTTTTTAAACATTGCCAGGAAGGACGGACACAATCTCGAACAGCTCATGGTTCAGTAACCATGAACTGTTCGAGATTGTGTCCGTGCCCTTCGATCTTGCCAGTGCAAGATCGAAGGGCAACGTCCGAGAAGTCAAAGTCCAATCAGATGGTCAGACTAAGTCCGTGCATCGTTAAATATCAAGCTGCATGATGCTATCCACGACGCTAAAGACAGAATCAGATGGCGCAAATTGGTGAAGGAGAAGTCGTTTTCACCAAGACTGGAGAATCACGATCCTCAGTAATGAGGAACACGATGCGAGGAGAAGGAGTTCACAGTAAAAGCAATGGTTAGTTCAATCGCCAATTAGCTCCCTATCTACAAAACGCCGCTGCCACGTGAGCTTTCTTTAATTCCGCACCCAAAATTCGTTGATTATTTTTGGTACGGATGGACTTTTCACCAAGCATGAACTTGTCTCTGAGATTCTATGACTATTAAATTTTTTAAACACACTTTCACAAGTTACAACCAATATTAAAATTAGTAAGTATAAGCAACATTCCTTGAAACCGCGCCATAAATCTATCTCTTTCAAAACTATTCCACTAAGTTCCGATCTTTGTCGCGCTGTGCATAGCGAAGCGTTTTTGTGCACAGTTTGGTATGCGCACGAACATGTGCCATTCAAACGGTTTCCGTGCGTGCGTTATGTAACTAGATTTTCTTCTGGTTAACGTCATCTTGTCTCTTCAGCCCGATTTAAAATCTGAGCTGGGTTGTGTGTTTGAATGTCGATTAGTTATTCAAAGGTGAAGTAGCGAGACTTTTGATTGTTCTTTGGAAATTAAACCAGAGATTATCTTGCTAACGAATGATCAACATTTTTTCTTTATTTCCTAACCCCCGGCACGTTTTTGTTTCATGCTACATAATTTATCTAGATGTAGACAAGCTTCGATCAACAATCACTTGAACAAGTAATTATGACACGATATCTAGCGAAAAAAATACGATTTAAACAGTAGAACGCCCATAACTTTTGAAAGCCTGAACCGATTTCCATCAAACATAGCTAAGAACACTTAAACAAAACGATAAGTCACCTTTCAAACGAAAATACTAAATCAAAATCGGTCCCATCCGTTTAGGAACTATGATGCCACAGACAGATACACAAACACAAAAATATACACACAGGTACCTACATATGTCAAACTTATAAGTTTAACACCCGTCTTTTTTTCCGTCAGGTTTTAAAAACAACATGCAACAGGTTGACTTCATTTTAAAACACCAAAACTTTTTGTCACAAGCTTTAGTATTGTTATTTATAATGTTTTGTTTGGAATGAATGATTGTTTCTCTCTTTATCTGCTGAAAGCTATCCTAGATATCCGAGACGGGCAGAGATAAGGAGGCGTGACAACGAGATCCAACCAGCATCTAAATAGAATGCTGGTTGGAAGACATCCACTATCTTTTCTGCTTAAAATCGAATCGACTGAATAATCTTTGAAACCGCTACAAACCGAAACCATCAAAACAATCAAGCAATCAACCAACAGCAATTATTTTTCTTCAACATTCCAGCACTCAATCGCAGTTTGACGACCCAACACACCCTCGTTCCTCTTGGCACACATATCTGTACATAAATCCACAGCCACACAATTACAAGTTGACTCTTGTACTTTATTATCAAAACAAAATTGTTCCGAGCAATTAAAGCAACGACTCTGTGACAATAAACCATTAATTGTGTCGAAATGATTTATTCGTACCTAATAGGTACCTAGGTACAGAGTGGTCGATACTAGCTTAGTTCTGTGCAAACAAAAGATATACGCTGATTGACATTTAGAACCTAGACGCCTAGCCTCGCCCTTTGTGAGATATCACACGGGACAATTTATTCAGTTCGTGTAAATTATTTTGTAAAGGGGCGTTTATAACTGAGATTGTTGCGTAGCCATACTTGCTACGAACTTTTTTGTTTCCTAATTAGTAGATAATTCATAACATTGGCAAGATAATAATTTCCGGTTGCTAGCTATCCAAATCAATCTCAATGACCAAAATTATTTTTTCCTATAGTTGTTTGAGGGTTAAACAGCGTTAGCACCATTTTAAATCATGTATTATATTTTCACTCAGATTTTATTTCTGTATGCTTTTCCAACGGGAGATCTTTCACTAGAAGATCTTCTTGTACGCAGTCGCTACTCCAGAATCTTTCGACTCTTTCTATCAAATATCTGTTCCAGCGAGCAATGTCATAATTTACTGTGTCCAATGCCACTCTAGTTTGCTTATTCTTCGGGCAATAAATGGGATGAATCAAAGACACGGTTTTTGTAAAAAAATGTTTAAGGTAACGGTATAAAATTGCCTTTAACCGTACTCTAAATGTTGTTGCTTTTCCTCGTCAGATAAACTTTGTCAATGCTTTGAATTGAATACTGAAGTGGTAAATGGTTGATTCAATCCAACTTACAAATGTTATTATAGAAAATGGGCTGTAATTGTGTTTTAGCAATAGCCTTGCATACTGTTTTTCAAGCAGACCTCATCCTTTGACACAGGCATATTTATGTATGATTTTAGTCTTGATTAAAATGAAGTTTGAAGAGAGAAAATAATACATCCCGAACCTTAAACAGAACTGATTTAGCTGTTTTGGAACTGACTGTTTATGGTGGAAAAAAAGGGTACGCCATTATAATAATATGTATAGTAGTACATGTTGTTGTATTAAATTAAATGTTTCATGGTGTTTTCAATGCTCAGTATGGAGAAACAGACTGAAATAGAAGAAAAATTCAAACCTTGGTAGTGTTTTTTTCGGATCTCGGTTGTTTTTTTTGTAAAAAAAGTTTTTATTGTTCACATTTTAGTTGTGTTACATAATGAGTAATTTCTAGTAAGGTACCTATAATGCACAAAGATATGCCAGAAAAGAATACCCGAATAACATAAAACTTGTACATAACCGGTGAAATGCGAGTATACCAGGGTGAACTGTACAAATCTACTCGTACGTACCCCTTTAGAGCTTACCGGCGTGATGTTATGTTATGAAATGGCGTAAACAATAAACAGATATGCGATTGCAGCAATCCCGAGAGATTTGCTGTTGCTTATTGAAGAGTTCTGTTGTATATCTCTGAATTTTTCTATCACATCTTGATAACATTTAAATGGGAAGTAACAGCTTTCAAATAAAAAGAGAACCATCAAAATTGGTTCACCTAGTAAAAATTTCTGAGGCAACAAACATAAAAAAACTGTCGAATTGAGAACCTCTTCCTTTTTGAAGTCTGTTAAAAAACTAGGTAAAAGTATTGTCTTTTGTATCCTTAAAAGGAGAAGCTCCAATTCCATAGCAACAGCCTTCGTCGAGAGTTTTCTCCTTGCCAATTATCCAAAATGCATTAAACAATTTTATCCCAATGCACATTAATTAAAACTGTACAGTACAACCTAGTACGTGACAATGTTGGGTTTAATTTTACTAACTTCAAATATGGGTAAACATCATAACGTTGAAACGTGGTTTATGACCTCAGCGGCAGAGCCGTTTGATTTCTGGTCGGACTGAAATATTGACACGCACCTTAGTAACAACTGTAAGTAGGCAATATAAGCACTCTTGAAAACCTCTCTTTGTGGATCCCAAAGATCTCCAAATTGAGTGAGGTCGATCATTGTTTGATTTTTGTCAAGTGTAGTAGTCCCCCACTAACCTGGATATCTGTCGCAGACAAAGACATTAATGCAGAAAACTTAGATTTATTGGCACAGACATGTGTGATGAAAGAGGACAAGAAAAACCTAAATAATAGATTAAGACTAGGCAAAATAGTGAGGAGTCCAACATAACCTTAGATCTCTTTCAAGAAAAGGTATTCACAAATAAAAATTCTAGAAAGAAAATATTTATTGCCACTGAAAAATATTACAACATAAACAAAACACAAGATAATTTTTAAGCAAAATATTATCTAGTATGGCAAAATAGCGGGCTCAGCAGATGCTTACCAGTGTGCAGCATGGCTACTATGCTGGTCAACGCTTATTTCCAGCCCTCCCCCTCTCTACTGGTGTTTGAACAAATAAGGTTTTGCCATTTGTCTGGTATAAACTTCACCTCCCGTTCTCTGAATTAAACTAAGGCTAGTTGTCACAACATCGTCTTTAATTTTTGAAGTGATTTTGGGTAATCTACTCGAATATTCCTTTCGGTTCACTTCTGATCCTTGTACTGGTCCACTGACGAATTCCTACTATTTTGAATGTTACCTATTGTTGTTCATGTTTATTTGTTATGTCGTCCATTTCGTCGTTCAAATTTAATGTCGCTCAAAAGCCTTTGCATCCATGACAAAATTACCTGAATCTAAGTTAAAATGGCATGCGACACCAAACCCAACTTTGAAAAAACTAACATTAAAGTAACAAAATAATAACGTCTCTTTTAGAAGTGTTTGTACAGCAACAATATTTCTCAAGGAGATAACATCGTGATCCGAAATTATAAGCACACTTGAAGCTGTAGAGAACTCAGGAACATCTCCAGGTTTGTGTGTAGGATGTGTCTTGGATTACTGCAATGTGGATATGAACTCTTTCTTGTCGAAGTTAAGGCTTAACTTAATAATAATATTACCCAGGTTGCCTGGATGAGATCGCGGAATGCAATAAAGCCGTCCTTTGTATGTTTTTAATTTTAAGTTTCTTATTTTTTTATTGTATGTTCTGGTGTATAATAAAGTGTATATAAATAAATAAATATTATAAAGATGTTAAATTTTTTGATTTTATGTGAAAATTGGAAATCTCCATACCTATAATTGATACCTATTGATTCTTAAATGACAATATTTCGCGGATAGTAGTTACACTATTGCAACAAAACCGTACTTTTCATCCCGGAATTAGCACAGAACCTGTGGGAAATGCAATTAAATTATAAATGATTCTATTTCTGTAAGTTGGTTTGTACAAACACTTTTACTTGTCGATCATATTTTTTAAAACTCGATGAGGTCGACGTTTCCTATATGACTACTCTGAGAAGAAAGGCCGAAATAAACTCAGAACGATAGCGAAAAACCAGTTAAAATTTAGTTTTTAGGAAAGGTGAATTAAAAAGAATGTTAATGGGAAAACAGGATCAGTATTATCTGACAGTAGGTATTTTATAGTTTTATAGGATCCAGTCGCATCTTCTGGCGAAGCATTTCTTGTTAAAAATTAAACTATTTAAGAGAAAATGCGGTCGCAGACATCCGACTGAATTTCCAGTATATGTCTTCTTTTTAGGTTAATGGCATATATTTTAAATTGGTCCACTATTGGAGGAGGTAATAGGCGAGAGCAAAACCTGGAATTATAACTTTTTACTCGGAAAATACAGTCGGATGTCTGCGACCGCATTTTCTCTTAAGTTTGCCGCATTGCTTCTTAGAATTCGATAGATTGCGTAATAACATAGAATGTGTTTTTTTTCTAAATTAACGGGTACGATTCCTGGCTAGGAATATAGATTTTTCGAAAATCGAATGATGTGTTTTTAGTTTTCATCAAAATCGGGCCCGTGACTCCTTCGGAGGTTTATCGCTGTTCCCCGAAGTTTCGGATTCGGCCATCCACGCCCACTTGAAAATTCACCCTAAATAAATAAATTAAACGAATGAATCAAATAAATGAATCAAATCCTGCTCAAGCTGTATCTTCATACACTTGAACTTGATTTAAGTTAGGGCTTGTTCCCATCACCACGTCACGACGTCGCAAACTTGGAACGTTTCAGCGTCGCGGCGCGGTGCATCAAGGTGACGTGCTAATGCACGGTATGGCAACGTCGTCGTAAACCGACGCGTCGTACGTCGTCGGAAATGCTGTAATTGTCAGAAAATACAAGAAACGAAAATAAACGTTGTTTCGTTCTGTCAGAAATGCTGAAAAATGTATTTGAATTTTGCATGACACGACAACGTGTACTTTGCGGCATCGAGACGTGCATATGTATGACACGTTATCGTAAATTAGCACGCCCGTGCCGCGCCGCGACACCGCACCGTTCCACGTTGACGACGTCCTGACGTTGTGATGGGGAAAAGCCCTTAATTCCATTTCAATTTTAAACGAGTAACAGTATTGGCATTTAATAAATCTCTAAAATAAAACCATTAGTTTCCTTTTTAGTTCTTATCTTTTGCAGGGCATTTACACGGGTCCACTTTTGTGATGTTTTTTTACTTATTATAATTTGATATACATCTGTAAAAGCTAATTCACCAACTAAAACTTTTAAGAGTCGTTTTGGTAAAACCCTGTCTTTTTGTGAATTTGAATCAATACTTGTACAAATGATAATGTAGAATGCAAATGAGATTAATAAAATTTATTCTCTGATATCTTATAATTTGCGTGTAAGCTTATGGATGCGGGCGCACAGACCCTTTATTTAAATTATAAATAAATCAGCTTTTGTCCTAATTAGATGTTTATAGCTGCTTGATTTATATAACGTTATAATTATTTTAATGGTTGAGTCAAAATCTTGTACATGAGTCAGTTTGATAAAGGTTAATTTTTAGGTATTGGATTTTAACATGTGGTATTAATTAATTTGAATAAGTAGAGTAAATATTATTCAAGCTCGGACCAAAAAGTTTCTTTACGTTGTTCGATAACCCAACTTGTAAATGATTGATACCAAAATTGTGCATTAAAATCGCTTTCGATAATAATGTGTGTTACAGCTATCTTGTTTTTTTATCAAGGAATAATCTGCCTGTTTAAGAGTAATCCCAACACTAAAAGCAACTAACAGCAACCATAATTTAAAGTTTAACTTTAGCTTAATTCAATATTTATTTATAATAATATATTTTATATCAAAACGCGTCAGACTTAGGATCGGTAACAACACAGAAACGCGACATTAACTAATCTGAGGCCAAAAATTTCCGATCCAGAATTTTGAATCCAAGTCACTCCAGTCTCCAAGCTTTTGTTCTAAGTTTATGCAAACAAATTAGAATGCAGGCAGTGTCCATACAACGTAGTGGACAGACACTGCTTCTAATTTCTGTCAGCCTAGTACCTTTTGTAACGGGACGGATTAAGTGCAAGCAATGTTTGTTCAAGAAACTCCCAAGCTTTCTTCAATACTTGTGTTTTGTTAAAAATGTTAATTGAATTAGTGAATTGAGGTTCTACTAATCTTACGTAGTTGTTCTTACCGCCTACTTGACTATGAGAACTCTTGAATGTATGCTAAGTTGTATTGTGTGCGTATTTCAATGATTTATGTTACATGTTCAGTTTGCAATGAATAATATTATCATGGGTGTCATCGTAACTTAGCCTCACATCATTTACTTAATCACCCACATTAAATAATCTTATTGTGTCGTTAATGAAATAAATTATATCTTCTGATAATTAACTAAGCGATCTTTCTGATGGCTAGAAACTCGATAAGAGATTTTTACAAAGCGAAATTGCAAGTGCGCTCTCATGAACGCAATGTGATGGAAATCGACCAATTCATACTACGGTCCCTTACAGTCTCACTACAAAAAAGAAAGAGTCTACATTAAGTGTCTTAAGAACATGTGAAAGTTTCTATTGTTCAAAGCTAAACCACCTAAGTAATAAACGACGCAACGATGACGCAATTATTTGCTATGAAACCGAATACTTCCGATATCATTAAAAAGCCTGTCACGTACACACTTAAAGCAGTATTAATCCAAACAGATAATATCATACGCCGCCTAAATAAAGAAATAACAAGGAGTAACACACGATCAAGCGATAATAAACTTATAGGTCCAATAATCTTTGTGTAGACCACCCGGCTACCACAGAACTACTGTAGCGTCTGTAGCCGATCGTAACATCGTTTATTTAAAGAAATAAACTAACAATTTCATTACAAAACAAAGATATGGATTCCCTACGAATGAAAGCGTGTGGGCAGCTATCCTACATCGTGTTTGTAAGGCAAACTTTTAACTAAACGGGACTCAATCATCAAGCATATAAAATACATTTTACTATTCTATCAATATTTAAATCACCGTCATTGGATACCAAACCTTACCGTCCAAGTTTTGTGATCACGTTTACATATTGCTGTTGTTCAAAGAAAATTATTAACAATATCACAGTGAGAACAGGTGGCAACGATTTAGTAGGTTTTGCTCTTGTAATTGCTCACTATTGCGACACTGTCATGATAAAACGTATTTTAAATGAAATATGAAGCCATTTGCTTCTTTTTTACCGTACGGCCACACTTCTCTAGGGCATTTGCGTTTAGATTTTGGTCTTCAATTTGTCGTTATTAAGGTTTGAAATTGAATGTTTGACTGTTGGAGAGTGGTCATTCCAATGGGCCGCCTGGAAGAAGCTATGAATGAAGTACGATATGAAGTGGTCTTTGTATTGAATGGCTGGGAGGAATTAATTTTGTTTACTGTACCATTACTTGACTCCTGCGTCTTTAAGCGTTCGAGTTTTTTGTGAAGTTTGAAATAACTAAGTACACATTCTATCTCTTCTTATCGGACGATGATATCTTGTATTCTTAGCATTTTTCTTCAACTTTTATTGCACTTGAATTGGTCACACTGGGAAGATTGGAAGGCTATGGTAAGACATTTGCCCAGCAAAGGGATAGCTTCAGCTAATCAACAATATAAAAAAAAACAGGTACCTAGATTACCACACTAATCGTGTTCACCGTTCTCAACATTTCTAAAAAACGTCCTCAATATTCCGAAGTCAGGATAATTTCTCTCGGATTTCATATTGCAACCGGAAGGTGTAGCCGTACCCGGCACGTGGGAGGTATCCGGCACCCACGGCTGACGTCAGTGGCCGGTACGGTTTTACAGCCAGCTGAATGGGCTAGCTACATGAATTATGGTAGATAGGTTAGGTTATGAATTATGGAGCAGACTAGGTCAGGCAAAGTTTTGGCGGGGTTCAGACTGAGAAAGTGGGAATTCTATTGTTTTGAGCGAAGTTTACGAAAGTTTGGCTACAGTGGATGAAGTAAGTGATGTATATGATACAAAAACATATTGGAAGTTTCCGAATTATTTGGGAAAATTTGTTGCTTTGGAGGTTCTGGAGTAGTGACCGCGTACCGGAAAACGCTATGTTGGACGGCCTCCCACAATGTGGACCGAAGACTGATAAAGGCAGCAGGATTCCGCTGTATGCAAGAAGCACTGGACCGGTCAATGTGGCGATGCTTGGAATCAGCTTAAATGATGTTGACAAAATTGCGATGTGCGCGCTTTTATAATAAACTTATTAAGGTGTCAAGGAAAAAGGTATTTCAAGGAAAAGCTTTGAAAAGTTCAAGTAGGTAGAACTCAAAAAGTATAAGAACTAAAAGTATAATACAAAAAGAAAATGGTTACCTGGTTTCTTATAAGTGGTTAAAACTTGACTAGGTATTTTTTCATTTTCATTGACCCTACTCTTTATTTAACAAGCTATACTATTGAGATGAATGCTTAAACATATTTTTTTATATATTTATTTAACAATTTATGTACTTACATACACATAATACAAGGACAAGAAGAAATAGGTAAATATTTGATGCTTATTTGTACTGAAATCTCTTCCAGCATACCTGTGAAAGGAAATACGAAAAAAAGAGTTATCGTAGACAATGTGTGTAGAGGGGAAAAGTAAAAACACAAAATAATTTACAGCTACGTAATATTATGGACCAACTGATTATACGGAATTATACATAATGCCCGGGTAAATAATGAAAAACGTCCAATATGAGTAGGCAATACGATAAAACTATTGAAATAAATTTACTGACCGCGCTTTCTGAATATACCCTATTGGGTCAGATGATAAAAACATGTGTTGTTTTAAATTATTTTAATGTTGACATTGGTTTTAATATAGAATAGGTAAGTATGATTACTATTTAAGCAACAAAGTATTTCTGTCTGCAGGGTCTAAAGTATTCTAATATGAAGGTGAACCTAACCTATCTGTGTCGGGGTGCCCTAAGCTCCCGAGCTCGCTTCGTTCGCTCTTGGACTAATCTGTTGATCATAGTTATCGAATTGCCCAACCGTTACGTAGCAATATTCATAATGACCAGACAATGTGATAAATATAAAAATTTAAATC
The DNA here is from genome assembly GCA_947562075.1 of Orthosia gracilis. NCBI lineage: Eukaryota > Metazoa > Arthropoda > Insecta > Lepidoptera > Noctuidae > Orthosia > Orthosia gracilis. The sequence continues at coordinate 7,001,127 of OX387270.1, read as the reverse complement.
AGTATTCATTACATTGCCCGATTTGACTTCACTAGATTCATAATGCCGTGATGGCCCAGTGGCTAAGACTTCGCTTCTTGTGCTTGATGTCGTGGGTTCGAATCCGGGCAAGTACCAATGTGACTTTTTCAAATTCATATGTACTTTTCAAGTTTATCTTGGACATTGCTGACAACGGTGAAGGAAAACACCGTGACGAAACCTAGACTTATAGTGAGTTTATTATAAGATTGTACTCCATTGGTGTAATTGCTGCAAGGCGTTCCAGTGCGAGGATAAACTAATGCCCGGGCATTATACATAGTGCGCTGATTAATAACTTGGTCCATGACACAAACAATATAACAAATAAAATACATTGTCTTATACATACATATCAGTATTAAAATAATGCATTATACCTTATTAAAATGATTTACAGCAAACAATTAACGTATCTGACCTTTTACTTAATAATTGAATTGTTTCATTACTCTAAGAGTTATTATTATAACTGGAAATATTTTCTATATGTCTAAAATCATAATGTTTTCGTGTCACAGAATAACTATTGCCTATTATGAAATTAAACAAGTTTATTTAAAGGATTTCAAATTGCTTGTAAAAGTGACATTAATATTGAGGAGAATAGATGGCCTGTAGGCTTAACTGTTATCATGCTGCAATAAACCATTGGGAATAGCGGATTATAAACTTTGCAGGTGTTCCCTATGTGATTTCCCATCGCCAATATTCTATACAAACTTTCATTCCTTATTTGACCTATAAGGAATGAATTTTCGAGAACTTTCCTTGCTCACCTTCGTTGCATAAGATGTTCATGTGCGGAATTTTATATCTAAACCATCTTTCTTTCCCATCAGGTTTTTTTCCAAACAATGGCGGTGATACCCATTCTGGAACTTCTAGAGATTCTGAAAGACATGAAAATATTGTCTATAAATTTTAAATTAAGGATAACAATCAACATCATATGCCTGCCCTTATTCCATGTAAGTTGAGGTGGGCGCAATGCGTTTTGTTCTTCCATTGTCATATCAACAGTAAAACTATTATTGGCTGCCCTGATCATGACTCAATTAAAGTATATTATTGAAAAATTATATAATAATTCATTATTTATGAATTATATTTGCGTTAGGCGTTGAGTCATATGAGGAAGACCTGATAGTGCGCCTAAAAGCGATAGGTAGGGAGGGTAGTTGAAATTGAGTGCTGTGTACGTGAGAACATCAACGTACGTAGGTACTGTCTACCTTGTACTTATTTATCTTTCTAGACTTTATCTGATATTTGGAAGGGGAATTACAAGGTTACAGTGTACTTAAAATTAACTGGAATATACAAGACATCACATAACACCACGTCTGTATTCACCAAAAGAGTAGACAGAAGTGCACCTATAGTACAGCCAAATAAAAAATAAAAACGAAAAAAAACAATTTACCTAGGCAATCAGATAGTTGACAAAAATATCTTACCTAATCTTAAAATATCTTAATTTAGACCGTCAGTTAGATAACCTAAAAATATTGTACACGTATTTTTTCTTTCGCCACTTGAACAATAAATTACGACGATACAGTGCGTTGAAATATCGTGTAACGTTTTTTTTTTATTGTATGACCTCTCGCTGGTCATTACAACTGATTGGCTACTGCTTATCCGGGCGATCCTGTGGAGACTAAACTATAACCTCCAGCAAGGCATCGTGTAACGTCACGGTGTGCTACACTTTATACTGACAAAGTGACATCACATGCCCCCACTCCTGAACTTTGATGCGCTTTATCCTTGTAATTTTTTTATTTATTTGATAAAGCAAAAAATACGTGTCCAATATTATTTGATAATCTCACTGACGGACTAAATAGATTTATCATTTTTCTACCTACTCAGGAAACATGCCTATTCTACGTACTTTCTGAATACAAACTTTTGTAACCATATCAGTACAACAATGTAAAGTCTTACAAAAATACATTCCTACAATAAACAAATTGTTTTATTTCATATTTTGTACATCTTGTGCTTTCCCATAGCCCTAAAACAAAGGGCTTAAATCAACAATCTCGGGACCCGTCCCCGCACTATCTCCGCACGTGGATCGGACACTGACTTTACGACATATCTGAACATTCGTGTTCACCATTATTCCCATACTGTTTCATTTAAATACTCGGACATGAAAACCTCAACGACTCCCTTTTGGCATAAAACAGGAAGAATAAAGACAATTTATTATAAAAATGTCCATTGACATTATTATTGTTGTAGGCAACCATATATATGATTCGATTACTCACCATTTTGCTACAATATATCGATTTTAGTACAACCACAATATATCGTTTTTTTTATAATTTGCGACCATCTTGGACTATCGAATCACAAAGCAACGATTTAAAGTGTAAAATAATAAAGATCCGTAAAGAAATAAAGTTTTACAACGGGTATCGGAATAATGGCGTCTCGGGTAAGGATAGACAATGGTGCGCGAAATGTAATATTATATGAGAGTCGATTTATGATCTCCTACGCTTTGGTGGAATCGCTCTTAAAATGGAAGGTTGGCTTGCAAGTACTCAGGATCGATAGTGAGCCGAGGAGATGGACTTTGACTTTGTCTTTGATGGACAAACAAGTCCGTTTGTATATTAGAAAAATAATGAGATGCAGCCTGCCGTTTCTTAGTAGGACAGTAGTGCCACTTATACAGGTATAAATTTTAAATAAAACATAACCCTCTTATTGGACTTCGACGCAGTCAAGTGAAAATAATCAGATCAAACACATAAACTCTTCTGTACTTCCTCTTAGGTATGTTTGAAAAACAAGACGAACGAGGAATAGGACTAAATCTACAAAATTACATTGTATATATTTTTTTTTTTTTTTTGTTATCTCAGAACTTTTTATTGGGCGAACCGTTTTTGATGATTCTTTTTTTATTTGAAAGCGGGTGCTTGTCATGTGGTCCCATTTAATTTTCATCAAGATCTGATGAAGAACTTCGGAGAAATACATCAGAACTCTTCAATAAATGACGGCAAATCACTCTGGATAGATCCAATTGCATGTCTGTTTATTGTTTACACCATTTCATAACATAACATCACACTGGTATGCTCTTAAGGGGTACGCAGGTGTGAACAGTTCACCCTGATATACTCTCATTGCACTGGTTTCGTTTAAGTTTCATGTTATTGGGTTAATCTATTCTAGCTTCACTTTGGGCATTATAGAACTGGTCCATTATGTACCACAACTAAAAAGTGAAAAATATATATTTTTTAAAGAAATTACAACCGACTTCCAAACAAAAACACTACACAGGGAAAAATAACTTCAATTTCGGAAGTCGGTGTTAATTTTTTTCGTTTCTTCGTTTTTGTTTGGAAGTCAGTTGTAATTTTTGTAAAAAAGTTTTTATACTTAGTACTATTTAGATAAAAACGGCTACGGCATATTCTACGCCACCTTAAAGAGTTTGGAGGTAGGTGGAACAGGGTGTGAAGTCTCACAAACCTCCATAGAAAAGAGAGGATCCTCCGACCAGACGGTTGTTGTGTCTGGTTCGGGCAACTGCCGGGTTGTTGCCGGACGTTTTATATGTTCAAATCGCGCTGAAACCTTTGCTTGCGCGATACAGGATTTGTGTGAGGTCATGTCATTAGTTCGTTAGTGGCGGCGTTGGTGCCGCTACAAGAGTATCTACTCTAATATTACTATCAAATTCATTACCTTCAAGAGAAATGTAAATCAATATATACTATAGAACAAAAAAATTACATCAGCAGTATTTTCTCTCTCTCTCTCTCTCTCTCGTTGAACGAGAGAAAAATATCTTAGCAACCTCCGTTGACGTCATCTTAGGCGTGGGTGATCACTTTTCTAATTAAAGGATATCGTTATTGGATTGACCTCACTTTTTATGAACTTTCTATTACAGATTCATGGCAAGTGTAAATAAATAAATTAATGTCATTGAAGGCCTTTATTAACTTTTATTTAATTGTCAAGCATAAGTGGCAATGGGCAGGGGCACATTGCAAGTAGAATGGATTACCGATAGGGCCGAAAGGTTCCGAAGTTGTGATCGTGTTTTGGAAGATGTAGGGTTGGAAGTCCTTTTTCAAGGTGGACTAACGACTTGGTAAGGTACACAAGAATTTGGCGGATTCGAGAAGCATAAAACCGGTTGACCTGCCCATGCTTGGGGGAAGGTATTTGTCTAGCAGTGGTGGCTTTCGGCTGAAATTGAATTACTAAAGCCACGTAAAAAAACTAAAGACAATTAAACATATGAAAATTAATTAATATGTACTTAATACCCCAGGAATCACTTTAGACTTACAAGTTGCAAATAATTTAGCATCATAGGCATCTTACTGTAGCATTTGTTTTTTTTTCAAATTTTGCCTGTCTATAAACAATACCGCTATTTCAATGTACTACAGGAATAGTCGTTAAGGTGGTAACACATGTACCATCGATTATCTTACTGGCAATAGTTTTAATTTGCAGTGTTTGTATAATATTTTGCCATTGCAATATGCATTACCATACCCACTCAACTGGTCTTAAAACGAACAATTTTTAACCCGATTTAAAGTAGTACTAAGAAAGTTCTAAAATTTGACCCACCAACACCAAAGTTAACACAGTAACCAGCACAGACATAAATCTAACTAGATAACGCAAATCCCTCCATCTGTATGAAAACCAAGTGTGCCACTTTTTCACACACAATTTAAAAAGAAATTTACTTACCAATGAAAGAAAACATTTCCAATGCCTCAGCCAACTTTTTCTATACAGCCTTTACAGCTCAATATGGCATAAAAAGGCATTTTTTAGATTTCGGTGGATTTCCGGTGCCGATAATGCTAAATGAAAAGCTCAGATTACGATCATTGATCGTAATTTTACTCCGTTTTTTGGCACGCGAAGTACATACAATCGCGTTATCTAGTTAGATTTATATCTGTGGTAACCAGCCTTCCATTGTTACACAAACGAAACCCTCGTCTACATGAATGGGACGCCTGAATGAAACCAGTTTGGCCATAAGTTACGGGCGACGTATCACCGGTCTTAGGCCCATAACTCACTATAGTTGCGAAATCAACGCCTTACAGTTCAGCTTGGAGAACGCGGTTGGACTCCAATTACAAAACAGTAGCATCTTGTTTTATGTTCGTAGAGATGTAGGCATATTTCAATAGGATTTTACAGCTTTATTTGTCCATAGAGTTGGTATTACTTTTATGGATGTGAAACTGAGTTATTTCGTTAAAAAAAAAGAAATTTGCACCACACTTTTTCAGCAATTATCTCTTCTGCAGTAATCTGGAGATGACATTCATGAGATTTTAAATGGACATTAAATTTTAAAGAAAATCAGTGGTGAATTTGATTTTTACGTACTAGGTATATTAGAGTTTTACCATAACATACCTAAAGATTTTAGTCTCAACATTACAAAGAAATATGTAGGTTTGCTTTTATACCAAAAGCAAACCTACATATTTCTTTCTATTGCAGCTTGTTTTTGGTTGTCAGGTACCTTATTTTTCAGTGAAACATTTTTACAAAAGATGTTAACAATAACATTGATCTACTAATGAAAAGGGTAGTATTTAAACGAGTGACTGTAAATTAAAGTTTTAAGTGACAAAAATAATTAATTTACGTTATAGTCTTACTAAGTGAGCGACTGACTGCGAGTGACGAGAAATGAACAGAACAGCAACTTACAAACATTAATTTGAATTACTTAAACTACAAAATGAGAAGCTTCATAATATTTGACTTGAAAATAAAAGTTTGTAGACGGAGCCCCGCTGCACGGGGCTCCTTTTACTGTCTGCAGGGTCTAAAGTAACCTAACATGAAGGAGATGACGGGCGCTGAGTTCGCTCGCTTTGCTCGCTCACTTCAGCTCCCGTCATCCCCTTCGAACCTAACCTATCCGTGTCGGGGTTCCCTAAATTTCCGAGCTCGCTTCGCTCGCTCTTGGACTAATTCGTTAAAAACACGAATACACTCGGACTCCGCGCATTTCTAGTCGCTCACTTAGTAATTTAGTCGCACGGCTAGAATTTTAAAATCGGGAATGGAATAATCACAATCCACTTTTAGTAAGCTCGTTCTGGATTTTATTATTAATCAATATTCGTCGTTACTTTAGTTAATTCTTCGCTTACTCTAATTCATACCACTCAAGTTATTAAAACAGTATCTCATCATCAGTCGCAAAGTTTTTTTTTATTCCATCGTTTTATAATTCCCCTAATGAAAACCACTAACATATATTACACACACCTTTCTAAATAAGTTTCGCAATAATGCACTCTAAATACCAATGTATCTTTGCACATTACGGTTTATAGATTTTCGTGGGTGTACACGATATTAAAACGTTAAATTTCTACTAAAATATATACAACCGATAAGTTTTATTGACTTCGGTGTTTATGAGTACTTTACTGATTAAATTAATATTGTACATAAAATCAATTATACTAATATCTTGGCAACTAGGGCATGATTGTAAAATTGTAATGAAATGTTATATGTGGAAGTAGGTGTTTATTTATTGCAAAGCATATTTTAGTATTTATTGTTTAATCATTTCGATCGGTAAGATAGTAATTGATCAATCGAAGTAGGTTCGGGTTAATAGCTGGGTAATGAAGTTTAATGGGATATTAACGTGCAGATAGACTTGAGCATTCACTTGTAAAGTTGTAACAGAACATCGAGCATTCGCCATTTTTAGGGTTCCGTAGTCAACAATCGTAGGAACCCTTATAGTTTAGCTATGTCCGTCTGTCCGCAGCTTAGTTCAGAGACTCTTACCTCGAGTTTCTCAGCTCAAAATTATCGCAGAATTAATGTGACAAATTGTCAAGCACGCGTTATCCGCTGTGATTGGTTGAATGAATTTTCAACAGCCAATCACAATAGATAACGCGTGCTTGACAATTTGTCACATTAATTCTGCGATAATTTTGAGCTGGGAAACTCGGGGTTAGTACTATAAAGCTTTGATTTGGCACGGATATACATATTAATCGCGCAGACTAAGTGGTGAAATTTTTTAGGGCACCTCCTGCACCTCCTCCACAGGAGGTGCCCTATACTAAGTGGGATTGTTTTTAATTTTTTCGTATATCCCATGGTGTGGGGTATCCTTGGATAGGCCATTCAAAAATTATTACTTGTTTGTGAAAACCATTTTTCGATTCAGGGTTCCGTTTGCCTAAAACTAAGCTTTAAATTGCAAATTTTATCCCTTCCCCTGCCAGTTAAATGGTTTCTTTTGGATATGTGAAAAAAGTCACAGCAGTATTTTATAAGTAACTAGCACTTCAGCCGCGACTTCGTTCACGCGATCCGTATTTTATCCTACAGATGACTTTCGTTGAATTTCCAAAAATCCCTTCTTAGTGCTCCTCATCATAAAAAGAAGTCCTGTACAGTAAAATTCTTCAAAAATCTTTAAAACACCCTAAATCGTTTTAGGAGCAGTTTTTGAAAACTGATAATGAAAACCTTTACCATTTACTTAGATTAGTATTTATGCCAAGTTTCAAATATATAAGCCCCCATCAAATTTCCACCTTTTCACATCCTTAGGTATAGAATTTCCAAAAAACAATACTTAGATGAATTCTTTTTACCAACCAAGAGTATAAATCTATAAGTTCAGGTGACAGACTTACAACATGTAGAAATTTTATACAAACTTTCAACCCTCTTTTTACCCCCTTAGGGGTAGAATACCCGAAAGAAAATACTTACTGTTTTTTATTAACCAAGAGCGTAAATCTACAATTTCAGATTACAAATTTTACATACATAAAGCTTCAACCCATATTTTATCCCCTTAGGGGTAGAATTTCCAAAAAACAATAAATATCTGAATCCTTTTTATCAACCAAGAGCGTAAATCTAAAATTTCACCTATCCAACTTACAATCTGTAGAAATTTCATACAAAATTTCAACCCCCTTTTTACCCCCTTACGAGTGGAATTTCCAAAAACCAATAAATACATGAATTCTTTTTATCAACCAAGAGCGTAAATCTAATATTTCTTGAGTCCAATTTACAAACTGTAAAAAAATCATACAAACTTTCAACCCTTTTTGTACCCCTTTAGTGGTGGATTTTCCAAAAACCAATTGAAATTTCACGTGTCCAACTTACAAAACTACAACTAGTTGAAAAATGCTATTACGCTGTCAGTGAGTTATCCAATGATACCACCTTAAGAAATTGCTCACTAATATTTCAGTTTATTAAGTTTGTTATATTCAAATTTTATATACTACGACTATTAATTCTCGGTGAATTTGACTTTTAAGAATATGACATTAGAAACTGATTTCCTGATTTTTTTTAATTAATAATATAGATTTGCAATTCTTATGTATTATAGTGCTTAATGTTGCAGGCCATACGGTAGAATGTACTGGATCCAATTGTTTTTATTTTTATTTTTTACACCATCAAACCTATGTTTTGTTACCTACATTATTTGCAAATAAATGATTTCTGGTTCTGAAAACTGCAGAAATTTCATTCAAAATTTAAAACCCCTTGTTAACCCCTTAGGGATGAAATTTCCAAAAATCCGTTCTTAGTGGGCACTTACGTCACTTGAGGAACCTCCCTGCCAAGTTTCATCTTTTTTTGTCAAGCGGTTTTAGATATTTCGTGATGAGTGACTGAGTGACCTTTCGCTTGTATATATATAGATTTAGATGTGTAATACACTAACAAAACTATGGACCTTTGAGTCGGCAATTTTTTCATTTTTTTTATTTATATTTTCTATTAAAAGGAAAAATATCACAGCTAAGTAGGCTTTACAAGTTAACGAGTAATAGTCGACATATAAAATGTAATTGGAAAAGAAAAAAAAAAATTGGAAATTTTAGATAAAACTTCACTGCACCTCCTAGGTTCCCCAATTTTGGAAGACAGTTTTTCTTCATTCATTGATGACAAAATTAACCATTTTAATGATATTTCGGATAGACTCTCAAAAATTAACCTTCATTCGGCTTTTACTCTTATTAGGTATTGCTGTTTTGGACCAAATTTTATGTATTTTCTCCGCTCTTCCCCTTTATGGAAGCAGCCACATCTCTTGGAAAAAATTGACGAAATTATTCGATACACTCTGACATCCATCTTAAATGTGGCCTTGGATGATCGAGCCTGGATGCAAGCTACACTACCCATTCGCTTCGGCGGGCTCGGCATCCGCAAAATTTCTAGTATAAGCCTACTGGCGTTCCTGTCTTCGGTCCACGGCACTCAAACTTTAACCACAAAAATTTTATCCCTTTCACTGGTTAACTTTGAAGTGCCGTGCTCGACCGACGCCGTGTGCGCCTGGAAAGTGGCTTGCCCGAATACGGCGTTGCCCGAGAACCCATCTTCCCAGAGACAGTGGGATGAGCCGCTCTGCAGGTTGGTACGGAATAAACTTATAAATACGTCCACCAATACTGCTGAGCGTGCCCGCCTGCTGGCTGTGGGAGAGTGGGAGTCGGGTCTCTGGCTACAGGCACTACCGTCACTCAACATAGGTACTATGTTGAGTGACAACACCTATCGGATCGCTACATGTCTGCCTTTGGGTGCTCCTAGCGGAGCTCCACATCGTTGTCAATGTGGTGAAGCAGTCGACCGCCTCGGTCATCATGGCCTATCCTGCAGTAGGAGCGCTGGCCGGATAGCACGGCACGCCAGCATTAATGACATCATACGTCGGGCTCCTGTCACCGCCGGGGTGCCAGCTGTTTTAGAACCCAATGGCTTGGCCCGCGACGATGGGAAGAGACCAGACGGGATGACCATAATGCCTTGGAAGGTGGGTAGGCCTTTGGTGTGGGATGCAACATGTGTCGACACCCTTGCGTCATCCCATCTTCTTAGCACGGCGGGCTGTGCTGGGGCGGCTGCTGCCGGTGCAGAAAACCTCAAACGGCGCAAATATAACAACCTTATTGGAAGTTACATGTTTGAGCCGTTTGGGGTTGAAACATTAGGTCCATGGGGTCCGAGTGCGCATCGAGTTTTTCGAAAAATTAGCACAAAGCTCGTCGACTCTTCACGTGACCAGAGGGCTGGCCTTTTCTTCGGCCAGAGAATCAGCATTGCCATCCAACGTGGCAATGCTGCCAGCGTTCTGGGCACGTTTCCCATTGACATCGATGTGGACGAATTTTTTGATGCACAATGAGCTCTTTACCGTCTCCCTTTTGTATTTGTATATAGGTTTGTTTTTATTTTGGAATATTCAATTGTATATATGTTAATAAAGGGTATAATCTTGGAAAAGTAAAAATTTTGTATATTGATGTATGGGGACAACAGTTTTTGAACGGCTAAGTTAATTTTGTACCTTCGTTAGAGCAATGTTCGGTACTTTCATTGCTTATGAACGTTATACAGGCTCCATCTGAGCGCGAGTCAGACCCGCACTTGGCCGGTTTTAAATTTGTCGAACTGAATAACGAACGGAGCCAAGCATATAGAGCCGAACATCACTATGAACATTTTCACGGTCGCGTTATGCTTATGCGCGCATTTATGCTTATGGATAAAAGATGGTAGCAATCTAACCTTTTAGTTAAACGGTGTGGGTAGAGAGGGACGGTGGCGGAACAATGACAAAATTGCTATTCTCGGCAAAAAGCTCGAAGGTTAGGTTTCGTCAGAATACTCGCTAGAACGCTTGTTAGAATGTTCGCAAAAACGCTCCTGTTTATTTTAATATTCGATAAAATGCTCATTACAAGTGAATGCTTAAGTCTATCAGCGGCTTTACTTGAGTGTACAAACAGAACAACAGTAAAACTAATTGCGTCTGTTAAGATATAATTAAGACTTTAATGGTCCAAGTTGTACGTCTTAATAGACTGGAAAGTTGATCGTTAGTTCTGCAGCACTTATGAAATGACAAACTGGCCATAGGGTCAATTTTACGGTGCAAATCTTTATTATTCTGAAGTTCTAGGGTCAAATCAAATAATCTTTCAAACCTCTACAGATGTGATAGGTATCTACATCTAAAGACGATCATTACATAACTATAACCATCACACCTGAGGCGTTTTGTTTGTTAATTTAATTTCTTTCTATATGTTTAACTCTATTTCATTTGCGGACTCTGTATCTGTAAAATTCTGGGCATTTTATTGCTATGCATTTTATCCATCAACAAGTTTGGAAAACATTCTCCTCAACATAATTTTGATCCACGTAACTAAATTGCTGAATTGTTTATGAGAAAACTAAGCAGGAGTATTATGAAAACAGTTACGCAATTACACTTCAGAAAACCCTTCTAACACCATTGAACCAACAAGCCAATAACGACTCCCATTGTTGAAAGGCTGTATCTACAGTACCCACTTCACTATACCATTTACTCCACTAACATAACAATAAAACTTATCATTTCGAGTTCAATTTGCAAAACGATAACCACTCCTGTAGATATATTTATTGAGATGTAAGTGAAGTTTACGAGCCGACTGCACAGGGGCACTTTCTTTGGACCTCGTCCGACAGTTATATTTATTTATAACGCCTTGAATATTCCATTCATGAGATCAGCTGGGTACGGTGGTGGGGCCTTGTGTGTGGTGTCTTTTGAGAATGTCCGGATTGCCTATTTAATATTGTACCCCTGTCTTTTTTTGGCTTGGAATTCATCCAATGACTTCTCCCGCTGTGGGTGAAGGGGGAGGACGTGTCAGACTTTTGCTGACTAAAACCCACCCGTGTTCCTTCAGTTGTTTGAGACAGGGCCGCGGTAACTCTTTTTCAAATTTATCCACGACCCAGACAGGCATCGGCCCCGGCGGATCCCGTCAGTTTTTGCTGACATCTATTTGAGGCATGCGTGGAACACTACCGTCGACTCGGGCCTGGTCCTTATCGGAGACCGTGCTATTCGCCGTCCAAAAGCCCGCGCCTACGGTGGCCGGGAACCGACTTCGAAACTTATTGATGGATAATTTGCGACTCCCGATTCCCAGGGCGTCTCCTGTGGTGGCTTGGGGAGTGAGGGCGTCTCCGTTCGCTCCTCCCTCACGCGTTCCATATCCTCCTTCGCGAGCATTAGGTGGAAGGAGGTGAAAGCATGGGTGGATGCATGGTCTGCGTACCATGGCCTGAACCAGGGCCGGACGCGAGAAGTCACCACTGCCTATCATCTCCACGGTAAACAAGGCGTTGCTACGCCCAAGCGGGTCAGACCTCCACCGTAAAAGAAAAAGGTACTTTATATTGGTAGACTTTTTGCATAAGCTACTCGCTGCAGTTGTCCTTTTTCAAGAATTTCGTCACCATACTTAAAAAAAACCTCCAAGTTGGATCGATGCTATAGGCAGGTATGTGACTATGTATCAATGTTCATTTTGTGTAATAAGAAAGACCAGATTTATGATAAACTTTTTCTCCCCTAGAAATCGCTGTCCCGATTTCCCGCTCAGAATACTAGCCACCTTACATCCTCGCAGTAGGTAGAATGTGGAGCGGACTCTATTGTGCCTACAGTGTAAAGGAGCGCAAAATATGTCACTGTTGTGCTGACCATTGAGGCCGTTGAGAACTTAATATTTTAATCCTATCGCCTACTGCTCCCTCTGACAATGAACTAGTTACGGGGACCATCCTTTATTCAACAATTTTATAGCACTTTAAGATTATGCTGTCTATTTTTGTAATATAATAGTTATTTTGTTATAAGCTACCGTAGCTGACCTGTAGTTTCCGAGTTCATTCCAAAATCCCACAGAAATAAGCATTTTCCCAAATTTTCTAACTTTAAACCATTTTTTTCTCCTAATAACCTTAGTCAGACCATTACAAACATTATTAAACAAAATTTTGTCAAAGTGGCCTGGCTGAGCTAATTTTGGTAAAATGCATAAGTTTGTATTGTATTTCATTTTTTATAAGATTATTAAGTTATATCAATACTAGCAACAGAAACTATTTTAGTCCAGCACAGACAACATTAAAAATATTTCCTCCTCAATTCACGTTTTAATTCATAAATCTACCACTTTAGTAGACCCAAAGATAACCCTGGGTGGTCTATAGTAAACAAATATACAAACAGTTTTATAAACATCGCCAACTTAACTGGCATGAAAGACAATCCAAGATATACAGCCTCTGTGTCAGCGAATAAATTAAAAAATGAAATTTGAAAAGAGAACAAAAGCGCAGCCGCAACCGCAGTTCGCGGTTATGACGTCATAATTAAGGGGCCCAACACACAAGAGACAAGCAGAGAGCGACATGACTCACGTCCTGCCGTGAGAAAACCGAATTTAATAAAAAAGTAAAAGTACTCTCTTTGTACAGGGGCATGCGAAATTGAAGTTCGATTATCGGTGCCTTATTTTGGGACATGATTCATTTTGGTGAGAGGCTTGAAATTTAAGATAACACGTTAAGAATTTTCGATTAGCGCGAGTGATGCAACCGGTGCGAACTGCGAATGTAACGGGATAGCGAACACGTTCATGTGAACGACCCTTTTACTTTTAATACTTATAAGGTGCATTGTAAACCGTTGGTTTTGATTGTTTATTAATAATTATCCATCATCATAAAGACACGCTTCTTATTTAAGGAAACAGTTATCGAATCACAATGATTTACACAAGAAAGATATAATCCTATCATTGAAAATCAGAAGACAGTTATTTTAATCCTTGATAATCTGTAACGGAATTAAGACATCATAATTTAAAATATTTTAGTGACAAAAGTAGCCAGGAATAGATTCGTGATAATTTCATAGCTCAAATAACTTACACAACTGGTTAGACCACCTAAATCAATGCAATTTACGCAATTCAATGAGACGTGCGACATTAGAAAATTTTATTCCGCAACAATGACTCTCACTGCCTACGCCTTTTAACAAATCGATTCATTGCACATCAAAGTACACATCGTAAATCGAGTTACTGATCGCGAGTCGATATGACATCAATTTGTCGTAGCCAGATCGTGAAAATGGCCATTTTATCAAGTGTCGGGCCATATCATTGAACGGTTGCCGATTTGTTCATCGATGATTGATCATATAATTTGTAATGGGGGAGGGGGTTTTATTAATTGTATGAACAATCGTGAATTCATATAGCAATGTGGGTTATACAAATTGAAATTATGTTAACCTCACTCACTTCTTTTCACAGCATTTTTTCCTCAATTTCACATTATTGTTGTTTTTTTAAAGGAAGAGAATTGTTAACGGCCGCCATGATAAATTGAATGTCAAATAATAAATAACGGGCTATCAGCGCTCCTAGTGGTGAACAATGTTCAGCCTCAAATACATACCCTTGGATTATCTGATCATGAGACCGGTCAGTCCATTTGTTTCAATGCGTATGTAGATACTGCAAGATGCAGGAAACAATTTTGGTTCCAAAAGAAAAGAGATTTAAGTCAAAACAACATAGAAAAGTTTATATCATGCATATCGTCTCTTTCGTTTTCAGAAACATACGACTCAGATGATACTGACATAGCATTCAATCACTTTCATGATACACTGTCCCTTTTTTATAATCTCTGTTTTCCCATACTAAAAGTAAAAATTACAAAAAAGCCGCCGAAAAGTAAATGGATAACAAAAGGAATTAAAAGATGTAGTGTCAAGAAACGAAGTATGTACCTAAAATACAAATTATTTAACTCCAATAAAAATCAAAACCTAAAAAACTACAAAAAGTACACAAGTATACTAAGGCGGTGTATATTACATGCACAGAAAATTGATAATACACGTTATATACTACAGTCGAACAACAAATGTAAAGCTGCCTGGGACATAATTAAAAAGAATAGTACAGATATAGATGATGACACTGAAATAAACTGTATCAAAATTAATCAGTGCACTTTCACTCATGCCGATATAATTGCCAATAAATTTAATGATTTTTTTATAAACATGACAAACAAACCTAAAACCCCTGATTCTGAAACCCCCATCAATTACAATCATACCATCACTGACATCTCAGATAGCATTTACTTGACTCCAACTAATGAAGATTCGGTTCATAAAATTATTAATTCTTTAAATTCAACTAACTCAACCGGTTATGACGATATTAATACGAAAATTATTAAACGTTGCTCTAAATACTTATCACCTCCACTCACCCATATTATCAATCTATCGTTATTTCAAGGTTTATTCCCCACGAGACTAAAATTTTCTGTAGTCAAACCATTATACAAAAAAGGGGATAAAAATGACATGAATAATTATCGACCGATTACTCTAATACCCGTAATTTCCAAGATTTTTGAAAGAGTCATGTACGATAAACTGCACTCCTTTATAATAAAACACTCCATTTTGAAAGAGGAACAGTTCGGTTTCAGAAAAAATAAATCAACAACTCTTGCATGTTTTTCTCTTATGAAACTAATTACCTCTAGTCTGAACGAAAAAAAACCAATAGCATCGATATTTCTCGATTTGTCAAAAGCATTTGACTTCGTAAATCATAAACTGCTTCTTTTTAAACGGGTATAATTTAGACGGTCATCAAAAATATTTTTAAGACTCTAAGCTTAGGCACCAAATAAAATAATTGGTTCCTAAAATGGATCAACGGTCACCAAATTCTATCCAACTCAAAGATTAATATACCGGGTGTATTCGTGTTTTTAACGAATTAGTCCAAGAGCGAGCGAAGCGAGCTCAGGAGCTTAGGGCACCCCGACACGGACAGGTTAGGTTCGAACGAGATGACGGGAGCTGAAGTGAGCGAGCAAAGCGAGCGAACTCGGCTCCCGTCATCTCGTTCGTGTTAGGTTACTTTAGACCCTGCGGACGGAAATAGGAGCCCCGCGCAGCGGGGCTCCGTCGACTTTAAAGGCGTCCATATATTTTTTTGGCAGTCAATAATACGAAAAAATGGATTTATTTCATAATATTTTAGGAAACGTTATTTGGTGACCATTTATCCATTTTGGTAACCGTTTAGAATTTTTTTGGTAGTAAAATAGGTACTTTTTTGGGCGGTGTTTAAACACAAGCCTTTTTAAACTAAACCGTTATGGGATTAGAGGAAACGCACTACAGTGGATAGAAACTTATTTAAATAATCGCCAACAATGCGTAGAAATATCTAGGCACACATTATCAGAAAAGAAAATATATAGATCCACATATCGTCTAAACTCATGTGGCGTTCCCCAGGGCAGTATTTTAGGTCCCTTTTTGTTCTTACTGTATATCAATGATTTGCCCAACGTAACCCCACACTCTTGCATTCTGTACGCTGACGATACTACTCTTAGCATTGAACTCCCCGATGGTAATATCATCAAATACGTAAAAGAAATTAACGACACATTAAACAAAATAATTGAATGGCTTAAAGACAACAATTTACATGTAAATATTAGTAAAACCAAATTAATACAATTTCAAGCTTACAATAGCACACGTCACCAATTGGAAATAAAATATGCAGATAATGCTATAGAAGAGGTTGAAAGTGCGACTTTCTTGGGTATAACATTAGATAAATATTGTAACTGGAAAGTGCATATAGAAAAACTATGCGCTAAGGTACAAAGATTTGTTTTTGCTTTAAATAGAATAACTCACGTGGCTGGTATCAGCGCAGCACTTAATGCGTATCATGGTTACGTAGCATCAATTCTTCGATACGGCATAATTATATGGGGAAATTCTGTTGATACTATTAAAGCATTCCGAGCCCAAAAAAAATGTATTCGTTCAATGACTAAAGCACAACCATTACAAAGCTGTGTCCCAATCTTTAAAAATCTCAAAATATTACCACTCCCATCTTTATATATATTTGAACTCTGCATCTTTGTACGTAAAAACGTAGCTTTATTTCAAGTACATAATGATGTTTTTGTAAGAAAAAGCAGAAATACTTACAAAATTTGTGCACCCCAACAAAGAATTAAACTATTTTCCAATAATGTTTACTGCATGGCAATTGAAATATATAATAAATTACCCAATGTATTTAAGACTCTTAACTTTATGACATTTAAAAAGAAATTATTTAACTTCCTATTACAAAAGTGTTACTACTCAACGACTGAGTTTTTAATTGAAAGATTTGATTCTAAATTTAAATTAGATAACTACTGACATTTGGGCTAATTGAATAGAATTTCATTATTTATTGATATTGTAGTTTTTTATTTTTTTTAATTATTGTATTTCATTCGTGACATTATAATTATTTATAACTCCTGAGCGTGCATGCAACGGTAGTTAATTTTAGTTTTACTCCTTTATCTTGACTTTTGTTTATTTGTTAATGTTCAATTTTGACATACCTATTGTTCTAATCCTCTTAATTTAAATTCTTTTCAATATTTGTACGCTGGAAACAGCAGAATATTATGAACATTATATAAATTGTAACACCTTGTAAAACAATATTCTGACAAATAAATGTATTATTATTATTATATTATTATTAATGTAACAACATGTTTACGATCATGATCGTACTATGTATGTTGTTATTGTACTCATAACCGGTGTGCGTGTATGAACGTTAACGATGCAAAAGGAGTATGCAAGTTACTAGTACGTTCCTACAATCCGCAGCTTCTTCTTCGTTCTGTAGGTTTTGCCTACTCCCATGGAAAAAAGGCTTCAGTTTATGTATGTATCATACCATGATTGGCCAATAATTAAACGTTTAACATTCATTATGTAGCCGGTCGCTTCATGAAATGTCGCATTAAACACTAAGCTACAACAAATCCACCGAGTCAGCGAATCGGAGAATCGAGATGCGTCACATTTTAATTGTCCCGCATAAGGTGCGACCGTTACTGCATTCAAAATATTCGAATAAAGATCGGATAATTAACGGTACATGTAACGGGTCGGAGGGCAAATGGGACCGAATGAGAGCATTTCGATAAAAATTTGGAGCTCCTTAATTTTAATGCGAGTTATAAATATTGGCGGAATTAATTGAAACCGTGTTTTGGGTGAAGTTATCTGGAACTTAAGATGGTGATTTAGGATTGGGAAGGTAGTTGCAACGGTGATGTTGGTTGTTCCGTATTTCAAAATTTCTTTGGTACGTGATAACTTTTAGTATAATTGGAAGACCCTGTATGCAAACGCTAAAATATATTTAATAGAGAAGAAAATTCTCAGGTTTAGGAAAGGATAGGATAGATGGACCCGTTTTCCGCACTTAGACTCGGAATGGGCCGTAATCCACCACGCGGGCCCAGTGCATGTTGGTGGATGAAACATGTCTTCGAATTTTTGGTTCTAAGACATGCCGGTTTCCTCACGATGTTTTCCTTCACCGTTTTGAGAGCAGTGGTGATGAAATAATTAACACAAACTAAAGCGCCTGCTTGGGTTCGAACCCACGAACTACAACGTGTAAGTCGCGATTGTTACCACTGGGCCACCACTGCTCTAAATGACTATAAAACTGAAACAAAGTCAGGTTTCACACGGCATTCTATTGCTCGTTTTTTGTACTATAATTCTTGGGTATATTTCCCGCCAAACTTCTGGGCCGCCCTGAAGTTGGCTTTCCGATGCGCAACGTACGGATCGGTGCTATATAAAAGCGATAACGATTCTCAAAAAGTAAGAAGACTAAAGAAAGACTAGAGAAAGTAGAAGATATCCGTTACTAAAATGCCACGTGGTCAATGCCTAAAATGTATCACACAAAGCACATACACACTCGTAGTATAGTCTATTTTCTGGACTAATAACTAATTCAATCCTGCCCAAGCCTAACAGAATCATTAACTGAAAAGAGAAAACAAGTACTAGATATAATTTATACATTAAATATTATGAGGTGCTGCCAGCGGTGATAAATGAAGTTCTGGTCGGTTTTTCTATAATTTTTGTTTGTTTCCGACTGCAGCACCTCGTAATATTTAATTTATACATTATATCGAGTACTTGTTTTCTCTTTTCTACTAATTAATTTTGGATGGTATTTAAAAGTACTTCAATTTATTCCCATTTCATTTACCTAATTTTGTCTGTGTTCCACCAAATATACTGAATGTGCACCAAAATATGTTCATTAAAATATATCATAACGAGCATCTATTTAACAACTGTTGCAAATTTGTAAAAATAGTGATACATCTAATTGTAAAAACAAGCATTTATTTTTTTAGTTTTACTTCAGATAATGCACTGCAAAATGTATAGTACTTTGGCAACATAGCCGACGGAGCCCCGCTGCGCGGGGCTCCTATTTCCGTCCGCAGGGTCTAAAGTAACCTAACACGAACGAGATGACCCGAGCAGGAATATTTGGTGCACGATCAGTATTTTTCGGGGAAGAATAAAATAGTTACTGTTACAATAGAATATTTGCAGCGCACTACAATAAAAAAGTGTTATATCTTGGTGTTAATTTGGAATTTGTTTGATGTAACATATTTTGTTGGCCGAGTAGTTTAATTATAGTAAAACAATTAAACGGGTTTAAGATCAATATTTTAGAAATGCATACATAGATGTACCTTTAGATTTTTGGTGAACACAAAAATATTATCCATTAATTTTTAGCTGTCGGGTTTTTTATTTCAGACTTTTTAGTTTTAGTTATGAACGAGTTCTCCAAGTATGTTACGCGGTAAAAGATTATTTATTTTGCCATAAAAGTTACGCTTATTTTGAATTTGTGCCCAAATAGAAGCATAAAAGTGTTACGATGTAGCTTTCATTTGATATCGATATTGTTAGACTAACGTACAAAGAAATTGTATGGCACCCTTTTTTTAGGGGGGCGCCGTTATTGTAAAAAATTATATAGTCTATGTCACTCCCACAATTGGGACGAATCCAACGACACTTCATGTATCATAATCCGTCAAGCCGTTTCGCCTGTAGAGCGTGCTATACATACATACATACGCTCGAAAAACAAAAGAACCCTCCACCCGCAGTCGGGTAAAAAGACTAC
The DNA here is from genome assembly GCA_947562075.1 of Orthosia gracilis. Classification (NCBI taxonomy): domain Eukaryota; kingdom Metazoa; phylum Arthropoda; class Insecta; order Lepidoptera; family Noctuidae; genus Orthosia; species Orthosia gracilis. Next base: position 6,981,091 of record OX387270.1, on the reverse strand, counting down.
CAACGACAGGAAGATTACATACCACATCAATCAACATCAAGCCCCCAAGTCTTTAAAACAACACAGCGTACCACAACATGAGGCTGCAGCCTATAGCAACATCGCGGTACAGTTGTAAAAATGGAATAGTATCATTTAGTACGGAACCCTCGCCCGCGTAGCCAATAAACGGTAACCGCGGAGCGTGGGCGGGGCGCTGCGTTTGTCGCGAATGTTATCCAACACACTTAGCTTGGGAGTCGGATAGTATGTAATGGATCTTTGTATGTTGACGTTTGGTACGAAACGGTAAGGTTGATAGCGGTGAGAAGCAAATTACTAGTAGCAATGTTATCTCAATTCTCAGTTAATTTGCTTTCTTTGATTGATAGGAAGATACACAATCACCGAGTGTACTAGTCTACTATAATTATGCGAGAAAGTGCACGATGCCTGTAATATGCACCGGAGCAAAGATGCGGTAAATATTGGGCTCTAAACAGGTGATATTGAATTTGTAATTTTATTTTTAACAAGGGGTTTAATTGAAAAGGGGTTTTATAAATCTATGTGTTTTTGATATCGTTTTTAGGGCTCCGTACCCGAAGGGTCCAAATCGAGCCCTATTGCTGTCACTCACGTGTCTGTCCGTGTTTCTGTCCATCGTCTGTCACACAGTTATTTTCCGAAGAATTTTTTAAATTCCCATCGATCTACGCATTTAAAATTTGGTGAAAATGTTTATTATTACGTATATTTTATATATTGAAAACAAAACCCTAAATGTGCGAAATCCGTCACGCACTCGGCGATTTTATGGACAGTGTTCTTAGCTATGTTTGATGAAAATCGGTTCAGCCGTTCTAAAGTTATGGACGTTTTACTGTTTGTATCGGGGTGTTTTCGCAAGATATCGTGTAGATCGAAGCATGTCTACTACTTGATAAGTTATTTATTTATTTAATTCATTAATAACACCTTTACAAAAACTTCCAAGGCGATGTTATAACATACATATACAACATTAAAATACAATACATCAATTGTTATAAGACATTCCGATACATTAATCATTATATAAAGGATAATATTTTTGTGTTCACCAAAAATCTAAAGGTACATCTATGTATGCATTTCTAAAATATTGATCTTAAACCCGTTTAATTGTTTTACTATAATTAAACTACTCGGCCAACAAAATATGTTACATCAAACAAATTCCAAATTAACACCAAGATATAACACTTTTTTATTGTAGTGCGCTGCAAATACTCGTATTCTATTGTAACAATAACTATTTTATTCTTCCCCGAAAAATACTGATCGTGCACCAAATATTCCTGCTCGGGAGCTTAGGGCACCCCGACACGGACAGGTTAGGTTCGAACGAGATGACGTGAGCTGAAGTGAGCGAGCAAAGCGAGCGAACTCAGCTCCCGTCACCTCGTTCGTGTTAGGTTACTTTAGACCCTGCGGACGGAGATAGGAGCCCCGCGCAGCGGGGCTCCGTCGGCTATGTTGCCAAAGTACTATACATTTTGCAGTGCATTTTCTGAAGTAAAACTAAAAAAATAAATGCTTGTTTTTAAAATTAGGTGTATTACTATTTTTACAAATTTGCAACAGTTGTTAAATAGATGCTCGTTATGATATATTTTAATGAACATATTTTGGTGCACATTCAGTATATTTGGTGGAACACAGGCAAAATTAGGTAAATGAAATGGGAATAAATTGAAGTACTTTTAAATACCATCCTTATATAAATGCTCAGACCTTTTTCAATTAGATTTTGCGCTACTTTGACGAATCTCGGCAGGTTTTGGCAAAATATATCTTCCGATATGGTTACAGCATTTATCAAACGTATGACTACACGGTACGTCTAACAGAGTGGTGCGGCGGCGCGCGCCCACGCACCCCTCTGGCGCGCACAGTCGCAGTGCCTCCAACACCTCTGGGTGGTGCAACAAACCTAGCAGTACGCTAGCCACATACTTGACCAGCGCAACATATCTTCTAACTGCCAGCCTGGTATATCCAACCATGCCCAGGACGAAAAGACTCGGGTACATGCGGGGATAAAAAGGGTGAATCCCATATTCTTTCAAATACAGAAACCTCGCAAACTTGTTTTGTGTTTTTTCCAACATGAGGCTGTACATTCCGTCATGAGGATTTCAAATAATAGCCCTTGTTTCCAGGTGGTTCCGTACCAGTGCATTATACAACACTTTCACAGCCGCTAAAATCCTTACTTTGTCTCAAAACAAAACCGAGATTTCTGAAAGCCCTGCTGCGCACCTCAACTATATGTTTGCGGAACGTCAACTACGGCACCATCTGCATGCCCAGGTTCCGCACCTGTGTGACGCGCGGTATTACCTCCGTGTCCATCTCGTATTGATAATGCAAAAAAAAATGTAGCATGAAATAAAAATGTGTCGGACTTTTTGCATTTCACTTGTTATTCTTACTTTTATTTACTAACATAATTTAACTACTTAATAATACTATCATCAAGGGTTAATTTAAGCAATATATATTAATTTGTATGTCCTTTTTGTGGCAAATAAACACTTTTTCTTTTTTCTTCTTTTCTTTCTTTAAGCGATAACAGCTGACGAAAAGTTTATGATCTTGTCTTACTTTTCATTATTATGAAAAGTATTTTTTTTAAACAAGCTTTCAAAATCTGCCTAGCCTTTTCCCAACTATATTGGGGTCGGCTTCCAGTCTTACCGGATTCAGCTGAGTACTAGTGTTTTACGTGGAGCGACTGCCTATCTGACCTCCACAACCCAGTAACTGGGTAATACGGTACCCCTTGGCAAGACTGGTGTCAGATCTCAAGCTTCTGACTACCCGTAACGACTGTCAAAGATCTTCAAATGACAGCCGGGACCAACGGCTTATCGTGCTTACGAGGCACGGAGGAAACTCGGTATGTTGAAAATGGTCACCCATCCACGGAACGACCTCGTCAAGCGTTGCTTAACCTTGATGATCGAACCGTGCGGCTGTTATCATTTAGCCACGAGCTCCTTAGCAAGCCTTCAATGGGATAAAAATTACGAAACGTAATATCGCTTGTAAATACATATCCAATGATCCCAAACACGATTGTGCTATCTTGTCTAAGGAGTTGCTATGGCCACCTGACGACTCCATCATGAGAACAGCTCCATAGTACCTGTTGTATATATTATAAACCTCTCGGTCAACATTGAATGTCTTAATTAAAGAAGGAATGGATTGTCAGGATTGTTTCTGTTATTGTATAATGTTGAATTTTGTTAAATAAAACCTAATTACGGGTATATTCTCTTACTTCCATTTATTTAACAGAATGGAAATATATTAACGCCCAGAACGTTTTTAACAGAGACCCGTCTTGAAACCAAGATCTTGTCCTCTCAGTGGACACATTGGAAAAGAAAAGTCGAAAATTTTCTGTCAGCTATAACTACGAACGAGAAAACAATAGCAACATAAACTAAATTCCGATTACTAACTAATCATCTGTCCCATACGACTTTTGTATGCATACAGGATTGCATTGATTGCATATTGCTTTAAAGTGAGATTATTTCTGAAGTCATCCAACGAAATATACTATTTCAATGTGTCCAAAGTTAAATAAGTACGCCATGTTTTTACTTAATTCAATGCCAGAAAGTGCATGGAAAATGTATTACTAGTTGAAGGACACACGTATGAAATTAAGGTAAAATAAAGCTTGTAAAAATGAATGAGTGTTTCATGAGCAACCGAAATGTCACTTGGTAAATCCCTTATATTTTGATATTTTGATAATCGCTATCGGGAATAGAACTTTGTCACTTTGACTTTTTTTTAGTTTTTTTAAGTTTTTGTAAATTGTCTTTTAGTTGAGGGACAAGAAGTAGCCGAAATGGTTGACCCTCATATCCACTGTCGGACTCGCCTCCCAAATTGCATGCTTCTTTATCCCCAAGGGATGTTAAGTTTAAAGCGTGTTCCTGTGTGCTAGATATACTCTCATCCAGCTCCTACCAGTCAAATAGTTTTACCCTACAGATCTTCATTCCACCTAGCCTTAAAGCGTTCTTCCCTATGCTTGCAGAAATTTATATTATTAGAACTTGGCATTATTACAGTACCTAGCCTTTATGTAGTAGTACTGATAACACTAAAAAAGATATCTATGATTACGAAATAGACGAGGGCAGCCTAGTCAGAGAGAAAACGCGTAGGAAAGACTTTGCAAACAAAATCACTCCGGCTCTTGGAATAGTCAATTATAGTCCACACTATCAGGCAGTTAAAATATTTAATACATTACCACTGGAGTTAAAAATCATACTGTACACAGGCAACGCTCAAGGCATATCTATTGGAAAGATGTCAATAGATGAATTGTAATGTGCTTAAAACTGACATGTTATTTTTGATTAAGGTGTTATAATTTGTGTTCGACTTTTATTACATATTTTTGAATATTGTTTTCGTTTTAAATTGCTATTAATTCATTGACAATATTTGATTATTGTTTTATTATTTATTTATTTATTTAAACTTCATGTACAATGGTGATACATAGGCGGACTTAATGCGGCAAGGCATTCTGTATCAGTCAACCTTTGGGTTAAAAAGGACACAAGAGTGAAGGGGAAAAAAAAAAAAATTGCTATTCATTTATTGACATTGTTATATTTGATTATTGTTTTCGTTTTAAATTGCTATTAATTTGTTGACATTGTTATTTTAAATGATGTGTGATTGGTATTTCATATTATTTTAATTGTATTAATTTTACTTGTTATTCTAATTTCTAATTTAAATGCAATTCTTGTATACTTATTAATTCATTGTACATCCAATACCTACTGTTTCGTGCTGATTATTTCGAAGGCAATGTAAATTGTTACTGAATAAATAAATTGAATTAATTTTTTACAAATAAAAGTTTACATCTAGGTGTCTATCAGAGGAAAGAATTGGATCAAGTCTAATTGATTCATTTATTAGCACAAGAAAGTATATTACCTACCAAACCTAATTCAAACCTCTTAATCCCAAATATGCGTGGAAAATATATTTTTAATAAGATCTTTTGGGATTAACGTAATAAAATACTTAATCCTGCTTAACATCGATTATATAAAACCGTTATTTGATACGTACGAATATCGATATATTTATGAATGTTGACTTTCATAGTTTTGTTAAATTCTTTAGTTGTGCCTTCATCTTTGTTCGCGTGGCCATATTCATGAAATATTTAGATACCTCACTTTTAGGGTTCCGCAGGTTACCTTAACTCTTAGTACTAGAAAGCTATAATTTTGCACATATATACAAATGTATTAATTACGCCGACAAAATGGTAATATAAAACCATGAAAAAATATTTTTTGGGTACCTCCTGTACACTTAAAGCGGGGATGTTTTTTTCTCTCGTCTTTTCCATGGTGTAGGGTGTCGTTGGATAGTACATTCAAAAATATTACGGATCTGACAAAACCATTTTTCGATTCAGCGATCCGTTTGCGTAAAACTATGCTTTAAATTGAATCTTTTTGTTAGAGTCAAGTGTCTAGTAGTAGTTGTGTTTCGCGTCATCTATTTATGAGTATGAAACGTTTCTCAATATTGACTCTAAGAATATGATAGGATTTTACTATAGGATTGAGCCTTTACTAAAATCCTAAGTTTTTTGCCGTATTTATGCACCTATTAATTTATTAATTTTGTGCACTGAACTCACCTGCGTTTTCTACTTTGGCCAAAATTTTACTGATGGGTTGCTTATCTACTTTTAAAGTTTTCCAATGCTTACATCACATCATTTATACCTACAGGGCGAAGATACAATTTCTCGTAGAGTCTATCAAGAAGAAACCGATACCTGCATAATTACAAAGATAACACTCCTAATCCGTCGCCTACTTGTTAGGAGATTAAGATACAGCCAGACTCGAGACACATAATTAAATATCAACTTAATTAACTTTCTCTAGCCACCCGTTTTCTCATGATGTCATCCGAACTAAATCAGACATTGCTAATGCTAATATTAAATATTGATTTACGTTTACATCGAGAATTAATTAGTTTTATAGTCGTCCATAAATGTCTGATGATAAATAAGTTTAGGAGTGTATTAATTAGGACTTTTTAATTGACTTCAGTTTTGGTTGAAACTCCCAAATGAAGATTTTGAACGGGCAGTATTAGATAAAAAGCCTCTTATCTTTCAGCAGCTAAATACATCCCATATATAAACGGGTAATATAAATATATAATATAAAACGGACATATTTTATCTACACTTAAAAAGTTATTTTATTTTAATCTCCTTTTTATTGCGACCTGTCAGTCTTGCAGATATTCAGCAATATGTGTAAGAAAACAATTAAAGGTCTTGCAAGGAAGCCGTCCAGTGACTGCTCCGTTTATTCATATTGCCTCTTATATAAAGTCTTGGAGAATCTTTCTTTTTAGTCTTCGAGCGACTATTTGGGTGTTCATTAGGCTAGCCGCCAGCATGTTTGGATGATTCGTGATCAGTTTTGTACGCTTTTGTCCTATCTGCAATTTCTTCTGTAACTGTTTCGATGCAGAGGTCGTGATGGAGTCTATTGTTTGAAACATACCAAGGTGAGCTTGTAATCATTCTCAGTATCTTTGACTGGAATGTTTGTAGTATCTCTATGTTTGACACTGCAGATGTTCCCCAGAGTTGTAGACCGTACGTCCATATGGGTTTTATAATATTATGTTTCAAATATGAATACATAAAGTATTGTATAAAAACGAATTTTTTATTCATGGATAGGTAAAATAAAAACATTGCAGTACAACATTTTCCTTCAATTTTCAAACAACTGCATCAAAATATAACTTTTGAATTTTTATAGCACACTTTTATTTTTAATTTATTGATTTATTGTGATTTATATTTTTATAATAAGTTAATGAGCCCATACGCGTAATCTATATATATATATATATAAACTGTAACGTTGCGTTTAGCTCAGATGAGCTAAACGTAAGCTACGTTATTAAAATAAATAAAAGATAAAATAAGAGAAGGTAAATAAAGGGCCGGCTTGACACGATGCGGTTGGACGGCTGATGGAGTGCTACCGTGACGTGTCAAGCCGGCCCTTTTTTTACCTTCTCTTATTTTATCTTTTATTTATTTTAATAACGTAGCTTACGTTTAGCTCATCTGAGCTAAACGCAACGTTACAGTTTGGCGCCCCAATATATATAGATTATATATATATATATATAAACTGTAACGTTGCGTTTAGCTCAGATGAGCTAAACGTAAGCGACGTTATTAAAATGCACGATGCGGAGGGACGGCTGATGGAGTGCTACCGTGACGTGTCAAGCCGGCCCTTTTTTTGCCTTCTCTTATTTTATCTTTTATTTATTTTAATAACGTAGCTTACGTTTAGCTCATCTGAGCTAAACGCAACGTTACAGTTAGCGCCCAAATATATAGATTACGCGTATGGGCTCATTATCTTAATATAGAAAAATAGTGTCATTGTCTATGGATGCGCGCGCTGCGCAGTCATGCGCAATGAGAATCTAAATTGCCAGCCATACCACATATTTTTCCGTTTCCACTTGTGTGTAATTTCTACTGTATGATTGAAGATAAAATAGTGTATGCAACGGCATATAATTAGGTATTAAAACACTCGTGTAATACTATTATCAAACCTACACTCGTGTTTTTATAACCCCTATTATATGACCGTTGTATAAATTACTATTATCTGTAGAATAATTTCTATGAAAGCACATCGCATCGTTGTCGTATAGTCGCGTCCCACTTGTTTGCGTAATAACTTCCGGCCGCCCTTAGTAGTAACTTACGGGTTATTAATGGAAGCCGATATAAGTTATCATTCGCCATATTGTCATAAAAGTCCTGAACGTTAGAGTTCAAAGTAGACTAGAGTTTAGTAGGTACGATTGTTTTATTTGAACAAATCACTGCATATTATAAAATAATGTCCCCCGCCACATCTGTTCACGATTAACTCAAAAACTACAATCAACCAAATGTTTAGCCTTTTCCCGACTTCTATGGATAACCCTTGACAAGACTGGTATCAGATTTCAGGTTTTTGACCACCCGGAACTATTGTCAAAAACCTACACATGACGGCATCGGCTTTCTTAATCATTTATTTTTTTGCTTGCTTATGCAAACTGCGCTACCACGGGGCAGTGCAGTTATGTGGGATTCCAACCCACTAAAACTTCACGGATTCCTCCGGTGCCGTTTATGGCGGGAACACGGGCACGCTTAAGCACTCATCCGTGAACCCGCCGCGGCTGTCCGTCATCGGAACATCGTCTGGGTAGTCACCTCCACTCACCGTTGCGGCGCACCAGAATACATTGCACGCCGTGACCACCCCAGGGAACAAACCAGCACATGGGCGCCAGACGATCCCGTGTAAAGCACGTGCGGGAAAACACGTTTAGCCGTTGGTTTCCAAGGCTCGTTCACCCATCCATGGACTGACCTCACGTTGCTTAACCTCGAAGATCGACCCGTGTTATAATTTAGCCACCAGCTTCTCATGTCAATAATAATAATTCAAATCAATACAAGTACTAAATGATACCGCCAAAAATGACAGTTCGGTATAATTTATTTAAGTTTTATTAGACAGCCATTTAATTTAACAATTTGGTGTTTCTCATTACGCTGACAAGTAGTAAAAGTCAATTAAGGATTCGTGAACATTGTGGGCGTTACAACAACCTGTTAGATTCGATGCCCATTTGTAGATTTTATTGGCTACATGTAATTCAGCCTTACTTTTTCTCTGGCTATGTTTGTAGTTTAGGTACGTTTCATTTTTTTTAATTTTGCTTGGAAAAAGGGTTACAAAATGCCGTAAGTTTCAGTAAGAAACATATACTTAGATAAACACATTATCAGGGGTATTTTTTCATATTTAGTTCTTTTCAGCAAGAGCTTTACTGGAACGATTAATTTACCATCAAGATTATCTAAAATCTTAGTCAATCAGTAAAATTAAGGTTAAAGTTTATTAGCTAGGTTTAAAGTTAGTATCTAATGGTTATACGGTTCCATAAAGAATTTATGAAGTTTATTATTTATTTATTAACACGTACATTTATTTATACAGGTAAGACCCAAGCTAACAAATAACCAGTAACAGTAACGGTCTAGGTAAAGACACAAGTTACACAGTGGACAACACACTAAGTGTCACCCTCTGGCATTCCGCCAAGAGCAAGAAAATATGTCCAAACTCAGAGAGACGCTATTCAGAATCCTAACTGCTCGAGTCACTGGTGCAAACTTTAACACGTTTGTGCGAGTTGACGGGACTTTAAACAGCCCCTCCCTCGGTCCTAACCGTAGCCTCCTGTTTGGAACGAGCAATCACAACGTTTCTAATATTAGTGGATTATTTAGCATACCACGAGAAACCATGAATACATATTTTACAAGGGCGAGGTTGCGCCTGACTTCCAACTTATAGTACCCAACCATCCCTATAACAAAGACGGTTGGATATAAGTAGGTAGAAAGGGTAAAAACCAAAATGCCTCATGTATAGGTACCGGGTAAATTTGTTTTGTATTTATTCCACCATCGTAGAATACTTCGTTTAATAAGGATTCTAGATGATAGCACCAGATGATGATTTTGTATGATAATGTAAGATGTTGACAACATTTAAGGCTCACTTCCAAGCGCATCGGCTCCCGTCACTGACGAGTACCCCTTTGCTTGGAAGTTCACCTTTATAGTTTCAATGTACTCTAAACAATTGAGTTTAACGTGCTGACGTCATGCGTCTGTTGTTTAAACCGACGCAAATTTGAACGATCCTTAACGAAGGTACTTCCTATGCCCAAAAAAATAAAGGAGCTGGAAAAATGAGTATTTAACTTCAATTAGCGTTAAATTAGAAGGTTCTGTCAGTTTAATTACTTCGCGATTCACCTAAAAGAATCCTTATTAGTCACACGTGCTAAACTGCCATACCCACACTCTTCAAAGTGATATTATTCTCGAATTTCATCACTTCTAAACTCCTTAAGGGCTATAAAACCGCAAGTGGTGGCGACCGTATCATCATAACCATAATAAATGACCGGCGAACGATCAACCACCGACAATTTCAAAAAACAAGATTGTTCGAACTCATTATACACATTTGGAGCTCCAAAACGGAACACTACTTATCTTACGATCTTTTAAAAAGTATTGCTCATTATCCGTTTATGAATACGACACAAAGCACGTATATCACACGGGAAGCATCCACAGCTAAATCAGCTCTCAACAAAATAAATTTTCGCATTGACATACATCGGCCCAACCATAAATATTGGTCTCTTTTTGTTTCCTACAAACATTTTTATGTTGATAAAAAAAACTTCCCAAATAACTCTGGACGCGTATAAATAAAGTAAGGTAGTAAATGTCAATAATATGCAAAATAATGGATGTTAATCTCCGAGTGGATTTGTGATTTGCGAGCGAGCGCGCTTCAAAGATTAGCCGACGGATTCCATGATGGCGTTCGCATACGGAGTTTTTATAGCGTCAGCGCTTGCTTGAGACTTATATACGACATGCCGCCTGTCAGCGTAATCCATTTACATAACGTTTGTATGTGCTTAGTCGCTACTTCTTTACTTCTTGTTTTTTGGAAATTGATTAGTTTTTGTGTTCTCATAGGTAATTTGCTAAAAGATCAAAGGCTTTTAACTAGCAAGACAACAGAAAATATGAGTAGTTTCGGAGCTCCGAAAATGGATGTGGCATGCAAATATACAATAAATAAAAATCTTAAGCTTAAATAAAAATTTTCAAGCAAGGAAAACCAAGAAAATCAGTTGACATTTTGTACAACTTTAGCCTTGATCTAGTTCCAACATCTTTATTCTTGATCATGAACTAGAAAATAGGAATAATTTATAATCTTGAGGCTGAACTAACTTCAACTTAGTGGGTATAGGCCAGGAGTGTGGGACGTAACTTTACACAATCAAATCTCAAGCTGCAGGATAGTCGGACACTGATAGTAATATAAGTTATTGTGTGTCAGAGGACTATTACTTGCGCAAAAATTATTACAATTATATTATCCGAAAAACATTTCTCTCCTTTTGGGGTCCGCCAAAGTTGGATAAAAACAGGGCAACACATCGTAGGAAACATTTTTGGACATCCCTGAAACTTTTAAAATTCATTTTCTGTCTTATGTAGATAACTGGTTCTCTTTTTAGATCATTATAGTCCACAGTACTACTTTACCTATTGCTAGACTTTTATCTTTTATTTTTGCCAAAACCCACAATTCATCTTCTAGTCTCATCTAAGTTCGCAAAGTGTCCTAGGCAATCAAATCTGCTGCCATTGCTGACTGATTGATAATTCTATTTTCAATTCATTATTGCACACAAAAGAACAACTGTTATATTGAGTGCACATAAAGGCCGACCTTAATTCAAAGTTGAGATTTATAGCAGAAAACCTCTGTGTTACACAAAGAGATCTAAGAAAAGGCTATTACAGTTGGTTTCCGACCTACAGCGTAGATAAAATAAATACCCAAACTTTGTCACAAAAATTGTAATTAGACTAGCTCCTGCGCTATCTAATACGAAATACAGGAGATGGCGTTTTCTCCCAACCATTCATGTCCTGGATAAAAATCACATTACTGAACCTATACAAAGACCCTTTTTTATAATAGTTATGGAGATAGTCTAGAGAGGGTTCAACGAAGGTTTTAAAGTCTGTGAAATACCGTTGTTACTGGAACCGCCAGTCTTATAATGACTTGTTAAAAAAAAAATGTTATGAGCCTAAAATCTAGAAGATTGTACCTCAAAACGATGTTCCTTTATGATCTGTGTAATCAGTTAATCACAGATACGACTGCTCAGAAATTACCAATCGGGTACATTACTTTGCTCCTAGAAGGGTTTTGAGGCGAGAGGTGAACGCGCGCCCACTTTTCCTTGCTTCTTCCTGTCGAACGAAAGCTGGAGCCCACGCAACCCTGCATCTTATTTATTTGTAATACTCGTAGTTTTAATAAAACTATTTATTTCTTTGTTTTATATTGTTTGCTCAAAACTAACATTCAAAATTTGTATGACTGGCTGTGCCCGCTGCTTCGCTCCCGTTAACTGCCTATCCTACCCTACTAACGTAGACCTACCTACCTATCTAGATCAAGCCTTCACTGCACAGAATACTATTTACTCTAGGGAGAAGAATATCGACTTCATAAAAGAAAGTAAGGACATATTTGCTGCGCGCAATCTAGTAGCACTGCAGAACACCACACCGAAACGAAAACATAAAAAAGAACTTTCTTTCAAAACAATACTACCGACTTTTTTTGGAAGTCGGTGTCTTTCGTAGGTACCAATTTTTTTTGTTACGGACACAGATTTCCAAAAAAGAAAGTTATCTTTTCACTTTGTAGTGTTTTTATTTGGAAGTCGTAGTACTTTTTTTTAAGTTTTTTTTTTTATGTTCCACTTATTAGTTGTACCTAAAAGGCAAGTTCTTTAGTAAGGTACCTACTCGTATAATGCCAGAATAGATGTCCCGAAATATCATGAAACTTGACCATAACCGGTGAAATGAGGGTGTACCAAGGTGAACTGTACACATCTGCGTACCTCTTTAGAGCGTTCTGGCGTGTTGTTATGTTATAGAATGGTATAAACAATAAACAGATATGAGATTGCAGCAATCCAGAGAGATTTGCCGTCAGTTATTGAAGAGTTCTATTGTATATCTCCGAAGTTCTACATCAGATCTTTACCAAATTAAAATGGGAGCAATTTGGGAACATAATCTTTCAAACAAAAAATAATTTCCAAAATCGGTTGAATACTTTAAATTCATCTAACTTTTGATAGAGTGAACCGATTGCGAACAAACAAAAACTTAGTAATACTTCAAGTTACGTCAAATGTTTGTGAATAAAAGTTATGTACATTGGTTTCGTACATTTTACGTGATGCGTGCACAAATAAACAGATGACCAGACAAAAATTCCAAAAATACTGGAAGTGGGATCTGTTGGTTCTCCTTTAACATTCTGGCAATTTTTTTAATGTACAAAAACGACTTTTCTATAGATTTCTTATATGTGTTGATGTGGGTAACGGTGTGAGTTGCATATTTGTATTGTGCTTATTTCATTATTTTTAAGATCTTAATGTGTAACTGTTAGCTATTCCTAAATAAAGAAAAATAAATAAACGACTAGAAGCTCCTCGCAATTTCACATTCGTCTCTATGAATAGGTCGCCGACGGAGAACGAAAGCTCCGCCCACCGGCGACCCGATGACATTGTTTATTATTTTGATGTTGCTTGTTGCGAATTGTGCAAATAGTAATTAATGCCTACACACTTTCTCTCCTCAGTGCGATTAGCTGACGCTAATTCGGCCGATGACCTGTCTACCTACTTTTGTTGAAGGACGAAAGTTTATCATTCTTCTATACGATCTCTTTTCGCCTACGGGGGCAATGCAATGTTGAAGTATAGTGATTATACTTATAGTTTTGAAGACTCGTTTCTTAATGTGTGTGTTACGATTTATGTTAATTAGGTTTTTGAATGACGTAATTGTATGGTATTGATTCACCTGCTCTTTGAGTTCTAAGTCAGAATCAAAGAAAAAGGAACCATTGATCAAATTCCATGTTCAATATCTCTTATTAGTATCACACGAATGGAATTTAAATTGTCAATGTAAGTAGTGTAGATCTAAATAGAATAAAATAAAACACCATACAACATTTTAATAAAGACAGATTTGTCAACCGTCTTTCTTTACCCAAATTTCTTTTAAAAATCTTCGTGGGTAGGTATTTGACCACAAACAAATATTAATCGACCCTAATATTATTGCACACATTGTAAAGCCAAATGAGTCAGCCATGACCACTCCGTCCTATGACACCCTCGTTCAATATAATCTGCTGACATTTTAACAAGTACAATTATGTGGAACGGTACGGGTTCCCTTTACAACTGTACTAAAAATCATTACCAATATATTTTAAAAGTTTTATGACACCGTAAGATGAGGTGGTTGTATTTACAGTGTTGCCAGAAGCTGCAAAAGTTTGAGATGGAGTAATATTTTTGAAGAAAGAACTAAACTTTTTCAAAATACTGCCAGCCTGATCCTGATCAGATTTTCATGGACTAATAAGTTGCCAGAAGCTTCGCATTAAAGTTTGAAATGCAAAATCTTAACTGTTCTTTAAAATACTGAAGATACTTATCAGTTTTTCATGGACAGCAAAATATTTTGTATCCGTGTTCAAAGTACTTACTTAACATCATGGCCTTCTTAGTTTAATTTTCAGTATGTTTTCTTACAAAGCAAATATAAAACCACTTTCCATTTTTTTTCTCATAATTCTCATCATATCAGCCGAAATACATCCATTACTGGACATAGGCCTCTCTAAGTGTCACAATATCGACTGCTCCTATGCGTTTTGCGTCCATCGGAATCCCGCAGTCTTAAACACGTCATCGATCCACCTAGAGGGAGGCCTGCCAACGCTGTCTGCCGGTACGCGGTTGCCATTTTTTTTCTAATTCAGGAAAATTATTACACAATAATTAAGAAAGCCTAATTTCAGTCTGGCAATACTAATCGCCCACATGCATCCTGCCGACAGGATGTTCAGATGTGGCCTGTAATCGCCCTAATTGCGGCACCGGTCTAATTTGACTCACACCTTAATGTGTGCCACGTAGGTGTGTTAACGCCCTTATATTTCCATCTCAATGCAGGTTGATTCTTTTGTTTCGACAATCTTATTTTAGCAATCATTGATGTTACGTGTATTTGGTACTTACTTTTAGTGTTTTATATTTAAGGGAAGATGGTTCGGAGACCAACCTAAGACAAGTGATATTCTATCAAAGTAAGCGTCGCGATAGCGATTGCCAAAATGTCATTAATGTTGATGAATGCCTTTCATTTTGGCATTGCTGTTGAGGATCGCGAGAATACGCTTATTAAGGTTGCCCTAGTCGATCATTCTTCTATACAGACGTCGTCTGGCGATTACTCCACTGTTTGACAGTGTACGTTCAAAATAAAAAAATGATATCAATTTGTATCATCATTATCTAGCCCTGTATGGAAAATAAAGTTAAAAAAAAGTTATGAGCGAAAGGTTCCATATTTCAACACTAATTTTAACGCATCTTTGGGTGCAAATAAATACCATAAGAAGAAGGAAAAATGCAAAAGAATCACCATACAGGGATAGATTAGTAGTTTAAAAATGCAAACAATTTTATTTTGAACAGATAAATTTAATAGTTTTTTCATGATATCCATATTCTCATTCATTCATCTCATTTCGCGCGCTTGTTTTCGTCCTAAATCATCGTCCATTTCGCAAAAAAAAATCTAAAAGTGTGTTTTTGTACGCGAACTAGCTTCTTACTGCTCATCACACCATCTATCTCTTTCGCACGTGTTGTCGGATGAGATAGCATGTATTTTAACCCCGCGCACAAAATAGTTCATGCCGTCGACTAGGGCAATCTTAATATAAGAAACCCCAGTGCGGTCGATGTACGGTTGGCAGAGAACATCTTCCTATTGAAAATTTGAAATCATCATGATACGAATAGGAATTCATAGCCATACATACTACTAACACTTTGTTAATATTTATCCTATTCATATTGAAAAGTCCATGGCTAAGATTTATAGTGAAATTAGTTGAAACAGCATGTTGTGTAAAATCTTAAATCATTTTGTTCCAATCAGATATAACAGCAATTAAAGAATTTCTTTCTCAACTCGAGCAACTATGTGACAACAATTTAACATAAATAAATCCAAACCATTACATCATCACAATTTCATTTATCAAAAATTGTATCACACAAGCATTTTAATGTGTACTAATTGGAAATTTTGACCAAACAGAATTACCATAAAATCATAATTCTATTTGGTCAAAATATCGAAGACGGTTAGCGAATTCTTTAAATACACGCGGTGTCTTTTATGAGTGTACGCATTTTATGACCATTACTACTGGCACCCATAATTTAAAGGTGTTTAATGTTAATATTTTGCGTTCGACTCGAGAATTCTTAATAACGTATAAAAAGCGATCACGTCCACACGAAATGACCAACATTGAGGGCTTGCCGACATACTCACTCGTACGTAAATGGGGAAATAATTGATTCTAATGATAAACGCGATGTGAAGTGATTTCTGCACTTGCATTCGCATGACATTACGGACAGAATAATGATGTGACAAAAAAATGAGAACACGCGTTAACGCATCTTTGTTTGTAAGTGCGCATTGCATTTTTGTTAAATTGTACCTTATGTTGCACTTGTTTTTGCGTGCGACTATCTTCATTGTAAGAAATAGGCTACCTCCATAGTGATCCACAAAAATGTTTCTGGCTTTTTTTCGATCGTACCTGAAAGACATTTGTAAAATAACCTCACGAAGTGATAGTAAGGTTGGAAAACGAGTAATGTTGTGCTATCATAAAGATTAACATCTATACACTTATTATTAACTGCAGGGTACCCCAAAACGTGATCTACTACGAAAACTATTAGATAGCTGAGAAAGGATTTCTACTCAAACTTCGCAAACTCAGACAACATGCATTATTTTTTGGGAAAATACTAAAAGATTTAAAGATAAGCAGAAAATTAAGAAACAATCGTAACGAATGAACACACAAACAGACCAGTCTTCTCGACGTGTATATTAGTATAATCGACGCTGTCGTTACGTTGTCAGAGACGCGGTGGTCTCAACATTTATCGTTTTGCTGTCAATGGAAAATGAGCATCGAGGATACTCGCCACCATTTTAATATAAGCTTAAACAATTGCTACAACAGAGCACCGAGACATCAAGAGACGGCAATGTCAAAAATTTCTATACTAGTCAAGCGTGTCAGTGAGTGTCATCGTTTACTCATGGAATTAGGCAGACTGTAACAATTCTGACCATAGCTATAATAGCTGAAGCAAGCGGTCGGGGCAAATTGTGAAGTCACAAAAGTTCGGTCTGTCAGGTTGGATTCCAGTCCAACTCGACGCAGATATATATATATACGTACCTATTTTACATGGAACGATTGTCTATCTGTTCTCCAAAACTCAGTATAGACTTCGCCAAACTTCTTGGCCGCCCTGAAGTTGGCTCCAATGGCTGCGCTGTAGCGAATTTCGTTTAAAAACAGCACCAATTCATGCCTTGTGCATCGGAAAGCCAACTTCAGGGCGGCCAAGAAGTTTGGCGAAAACTATAACTGACTAACACTTGACTGATCTATGAATCTATGTCGTCACAATGCTAAGACCTCGCCTCTCGTGCTTGAGGTCGTGGAATCAAATCCGGGCAAGTACCAATGCGACTTTTTCAATTCATAAGTACTTTCCAAGTTTATCTTGGACATCGCTGACAACGGTAAAGGAAGACATCGTGAGGAAAACTGTGCTTGTAATTAGTTTATTATAAGTTTGTGCTCCATTGGTGTAATAGCTGCAAGGCGTTCCAGAGTGAGAATAAACAAAAAAATAAAAAATAATGAACTCGTATTTGTCATGGCGTCTTTAGTCACTGCTGACACGGCAATTTCTTGCTCTGAGATCGCAACATATATGTATGTTTGTTACTCAATCACGCTAGAACGACTGACCGGAACTGGGTGACATTTTGCTCAGACATAGATTATAGTCTGGAATAGCACATAGGCTACTTTCATCCCGATATAATGTGCCTTTGGAATAAGAAAAACACTTTTCACGCGGACGAAGCCGCTTGCAGAAGCTAGTTTTTTATAAGTGTGATCGATATTGACATGTTCTAAATATATATCCTGTAATGACTTTGGAAACGGTGAGTGAGCTTTTGATTAAATTCATAAAGAAACGCCCACCTTTATTATTTACGGGGTCATCTTCACAAGGTTTTTGTGGAGCTTGTCTGGAACCTTCGGTCTGCTATTCAAGATTGATAAATATGATATTGTGTTCGATTTACCTGCAAGATGTCTCTGACAGTCGTGACGGGTAGTCGGGTGCCAGACAATCTGACAACAGAATTGCCAAGAGATATCATGTGGCTTACATGCGGCATTACAGTTATGGGGTTGTAGTAGTCAGAGAGGCAGTAGCATTATGTAAACAAAAAAAATACAGTCGAGTTGATAACCTCCTCCTTTTAAGGAAGCCGGTTAAATATTGGTTTTCAGCTGCATCCATTATAATGAAAATTGACCTCAACATAGGAAAAAAGTAAAATTTAAAAACCCCCAACACATTTTTATTTTATGTTACATAATTTATCTAGTAGTAGACACGCTTCGATCGACAATCTATTGAACACGTAATTATGTCACGATATCTAGTGAAAACAGCTTGATTCAAACAGTAAAACGCACATAATTTTTGAACGACTGAACCGATTTTCATCAATCATAAAAAATCAAAATCAAAATGAACATAGCCAAGAACGATAAAGTCACCTTTCAAACAAAAAAAAACGAAATCTATATCGGTTCATCCGTTTAGGAGCTATGATGCCACAGACAGTTACACTAACACACATGTACAGACGTCAAACTTATAACACCCATCTTTTTCCGTCGTGAGTTAAAAACTATATAAACCGATTGATTTTCTATAGGTTTCTATACTATTACATTTTGCAATCTCGAGGAACTCGCCTTAATCTGTTTCCCAAGATTAATTTATTTTTCCATAATTTTCCTTTCCATAATTTTTCATTCTTTGACCAGTGACATCATCAGTCCAGACAGATGACATCACCCCCTTGGTTAATACAAAATACAGCCTCATTAAAATTAACTCCAAAGCACCTCCGCCCATCATGTCTTCACGTCAGTCTCGCATTCTTCAAACGATAACCTGACAATATGTTTTGTACCTAAGGCCTCTTCCACACTGGTTCAACGTGACGTCCGACTTTAGTATTGCGATCCTCTCACGACCATCATCATAATGTAAGAATAGGATCACCCACTACTGCCCATCCACTGCTCCTTTTCTATCTGTCATATCTCTTGGCATGCGCATCTCTGATCCATGTATATAAATATCGCAATATTGTCTTCGGGCTTTTGTAAGCACTTATCGATCAACGATACTTTACTCCAGCGGCCATCTTCTCGTCTTAGCCAGGTGTCTGTATTCTTGAAATATGAAACCACTAAGCCAAATAAAGATACCATATCTATCGCTAGCATGTATTCACAATAAAGGCGCGGCTCGTCTGCGATGTTTCAGAGTTGAAACGCTACCGCACCAGACCCTTAAGTCTGACATATGTATTGTGACCGCATCCCGGCGTCCCGCGCCACGTAGCGCCTGATAGTCATCTGTGGTCAACTTATGAATGAACCCTTTAGATTACTGATAACTCCTGCCTTTATTTTGGGAAACTGAATGAGGTAAATTGGTTGTTTAAAAGCTTACATCTTTAGTCTATGTTTAAAATAAGTATGCGGTCAGCTTTATGAATGATATTTTTGATATAGAATTTTCGGTTAATTCTTTATTGGTTTGTGTAGAATTTCTTTCTAATATTAATAAAAATTAATAATAATTTTGTGTAGAAATTATACTCTTTGAATAAATGCTCAATCGGATGTCGGACTGTGAGTCCTTTGAAATTGAAATGCCTCTAAACATTTTGGCGGCAACTACACCAATTTAATTAAAAATTGTAAACGAAATGTTACATTGAAAAATATGAATCGGACAAAGTTCGTGGGTTCTCTGTACCGCTATGCATAGCGAAAAATTTTATATAGCATATTTATTGATACATAAAGAAATAACAGCTTAAATTATAAATTATGCATATAATAGATCGTCATAGTATAACAACAATAGTTTTGCGGTTGGGGAATCGCGGTATGATGTATTAATCATAACTCAGTTTTTATGCATCCGCATGAGGAAAAATGGTTGTTTCCCCAAAAATCTTTTTTTAGAAGATCGTTTTCTATATTTACCATCTTAACAAATTATTCATTATTTGCGGTTAGTCAATGACTTGTAGAGAGAAGTCAAGTGGTTTCTAATGAACTGCTAAATTATAGTGAATCATAGTGTTGTTATACAATTCGTTTATCGTCAAGGAAACCTTTTGTTTTTTATAAAGTATTATACTAAAGAGGTAGGTTTCTTGGTCATATATTTGTAACAAGTGCCGTATATCTGCGAGTACTGATCAGCAGGCGTATTACAAAAGAAACAGAAATCAGCGATCAAACGCTTTATATCATAAAATTCGCAATTACCTGCACTGTAGGTATGGTAGGTCCTTCACAATCGTTTGCTAATCGCTCGCTAATTGTCAAATGCACTTATTTAAAAAAAAACACCGAAAACTCTAAAACTTCTAAATTGAAGAGCAATTATTGCGCAAAAATCGCAATCGTTTTGCTCTTGCAAGATACGTAATAAGCCTGCCGATTACAAAAAATCTTTCACTGTTAGAAAGATACAGGTATTGCTGTTCCTGTGGGATAGAAAACGAGAGCAAATCCGCGGGAAAAATGCCAGGAATATAAAAGCCGGTATACTTAATATTTGTCAAAGAATCACTTCTGTGATTCAATAAAATATTTTCAAAAGACATCCGAGTCTTGTTCCATGATTTAAGCACTTCTATTGGCTCTTAAATAACAGCGTTATATGACCCATTTAGCTAATAATTACCGTGCCAACTTAACTCATACTAAAACCTTAGCACACATTTGCTTCAAACATGTAAATTTCGATATGTAAACACATACAAAAGTGTCGTGAACCCAATAGCGCATCGCGTCGGACTCGACGCGTATAAATTAGGTGTAGCGACGGCGCGGCGCGGGCGCAACAAAACTACACGCCGGCGAATATCAGTTCAAACATCTAAATGTGCTTTTATGCTTTACGATTGTTTTAGAGCTTTTTTTAAGGCTTTTTAGAAGGCTGTTTTTTGAGAATTTGAATACTGATACTTATTTATTATAACATTTAAATAAATTAACCAAGCTTCAGTATAGGCTGCAAACATCTAAACGCGCTTTTGTATTATTTTAGTGTTCTGAAAGGCGCGAATTTGAGGCTATTTAGAAGGTTATTTTTATAATGATGTAATGATTTTCCTAAAACATTTCAGGTAGTACAAAATTTAAGCTCAAGAGTGAATGTTACACGTACTGCCAACAGAGCTAGCTATGTATTGTGCTTTCTTGTTACAGCAAAAGTTTTACGTTTCTAAACGAATAGAATAACGCTAGAGTACTACTACTTAAACTTTCTCTGATTTTCAAATTGAAACTTCAAGTTCTTTATTGGTTGCCGTTATTTATGCAACTTTTTCATTTTGGTCATGGACGAAACATCTAATTAGGTTATACTTATAAAGCGTCTAAAGTTCGGCGCCTCCCTTTAAGATCGCGTCAGACGTTAAACCACTATGAACCTCTAGCTATTCTATCATAACTCTGCGCCAAACTAAATCACAAAGGAATGTCCGTTCTTTATAGCCCAATATTTAATTTACAACCGAACATCGAGTCCTGATCGTTAGCTGTAAAACGTCTTACATTCACAGACGCCGCCGCAGCACCCACTAGGCGCCGTTCGGTAACCAACTGTAGTCTTTTTTCCCCTCCTTATAGTCTTTTTTCAGTCTTTTGGGGGTCCAGACTTCCTTTTTTTAATGAATCAGTGTTAACCTTCGCGTCGAACGAGAACAGGGTGCCGATTGGAGATAAACGATCATTTTCGAATTTGTTCTTTTTCAAAAGTTAAATGGTAGAAATGACAGTATATTCGGCGTTTCCTTTTGTTGGTGATAGGCATCTGCGGATTCTGTAGGAACCGTTTTAAATTAGGTTCTGCATACGGGATTAGGATAGCGATTTTTAGAAATTGATGCTATCGATGCTAAATCTAAGTTCGCTTCGTTAATTTTAATGAATATCGTGTTTCTGAATAACCTCAATTGATACATAATTTTCATTTGATTGGCAATATTAAGTGGTACAGACAGGATTAGATTACGTTGATATACATTTTGATAAGTATTTAAATGTCTACTTAAATATGTAGGGCTATCAACCTACATACCCTACACAGTTGCTAAAGCTGTAAAAATTTAACTGCACTTCAAAGATCAAAAACAGATCGTTAAAATAGATTGTCTATTTAAATATATTTACTGTATGAAGTACGTTCACGTTTATTATTAGGTAGTAAACGGTAAACCTACCAATTATTATGGCCATGGTAATTGTAGTGCAGTAGCGCCATCTATTATAAATTTACGTAAACAGCGTGTTAGTTTTAAAAAACTACGATGTTTTAGAGATTTATCTAAGAAATCAAGGTTTTGCTAACAAGTAAATATATATTTTGATAAAGATAATTAATTAAGTAGTGGTTTTGTGTTTGACTGTTATTGATTTATCGATAAAGTTTCTGCAGTCTTGCTACTCGCCGCTAGATGGCGCGGCAAGCGTTGCTATTGATTTATCATGAAGTTATTGATTTATTAGAAACCTGGAGCAGTCTTTACTAGCAGATATACTGTGGTTAGTTTTATTTCCAGCAATATTGTATTTAGGAATTTAAATGTTGAGAAACACAAAGCGTTTGCTTTTTTCTCGACATTTTTGTAAAACAAAATAAGTATTGACAATAAATTTAATATGGTTTTTACGTAGGTTGCTCTTAATGATTTTTTCGTCTTGAATTTGCTATAATTTACATAAACTTTATAACTTTTACATTAATTAGACGCGGAGAACTTTGAATAATTATATATCTTTGCCTGAATTATAATTTTATAAAAAATACATAACACACCTAAGTACTGCACTTAAAAAAGGACAAGACATTTAAAAGCCCATCAGAATAATTGATTTTAAAAATATAAACCAATTAAAATAAGAGCTTTATAAACTATAAATCTTACCCTCTTTACAAACCAAGACGTCTCTATCGGTCCCAAAAACCATCCCATTAACCCTTATCTTATCTAAGAGTGATAATTACAAATGTTCCAATAATCTTTACATTGAAAACTAACAAATTAGCACAGTGATAAAACAGGCTACCGATAAGGGCAGGGTGTGGGCGAGTCCATTCATAAGATTGGACAACAACAAATTATTATCTGTGGTCTCAAGTTCTCAACAAGACACTAAAATCTTTTTGGTACAGGGATGGACTTGGTTTGCTAAAAAAACCTTTATTCGATGAAATATAAGGGACTGGGACATCAAATAATCGATCAAAATTATTATTTACGAAATGAATGTTAAACAGTAAATAACGGTAAGTTGCTACATCGTTTATTTACTAAGGAACTTTACTTTTTTGTAAATGTTTTTCCGTGAATAAGTAAACTGTTTTGGTTTATGAGAGGAATTCTGAAAGAGGTACTGGTGACTGAAAACTTGTGCGGAGATCGGTACATCAAAGAAAGGGTGGCGATAAACCGGCTAGAAAGGGATGACTATTAAGATGACGACAGACTTGTAGATAAGTATGAAAGAAGTAGACATGTTGCGCCGACTCTCAAGGATAAGGGCAAGAGAATGATGAATAAATTATATTATTATTACCAACGAAGCAGGTTTGGTAACAACCAAATATTAACAGACCTATAATGTTTGGCCAACATAAGTTCAAATTATCTCTTACCACAATAAGCCACTAAACAGGCGAGGATTAACGATTTATCTCACCGAAATAGGCAGGGTTGGATTTGGTTTTACAGATAAAAAAATAATATAAGAATTATCTACATTTAGCAACCACTGTTTATATGCTGAAGATTATTGTTGCCGGGGTGTGCAATGCGATACTGTGCTTAAGAACATGTCTTGGTAGGATTACTAAATTACCTATAATTTAAATTTTAATCTCATACATTATAATTATGGTTTGTGGAATTTTATGTCACCCACTGCTGAGTATCCTCCCTGTCTTATGTACCATGTTTTCCTGGTCCATACGCGTCTCAAGTCTCAACCAGGTCTCAAGATCCGCGATCTTCTGGATCTCATTACTGTAAATCAATAATTGTAAAAAAAACAAATTTTAACAGGATAGTAAACATTTATTAAGAAGTGTAGGTAACTACTTAATATATTTAGGTATATTTTCATCTTAAATCAAAAACCTTAGTGCCAGCTCGTTGTCAGCGATAAAACCTCCATTGTACCCATCGTTTTTTTTTTTGTAAAAGAGTTGAGTAGTTATCTTGGTATAAAAGTAAAGTATATATTCTATTCTATTAAAAACTTCCTTTTTCTCACCATCTCTTTCTCGCGTCCCTTAATCCTGCCCTGCCCAAACCTCTAAATCGCCGGCGCCTTTTCATGTCTAACCGCGGGATTATAAACCATTCGTTAACTTCACATTATTAAATATTCCCGAGCGCCACCGGATGTGGGTGGATTTCTTTACGGATTAAAGCCTTCCGAAGCCGCCCTAATTTTCATATTTCAGCAAACATGTTTATGTGTGAATTTTAGTCATCAAAAATTTGTTCTGCTTTGGATGCTGGCCTCCCATGAAGATTGCTATAATGATGTTTTCAAATTGAGAGTGATGTAAGAATTAAGATAGAATTTGTGATTTAGGATTGTTAATCATAATCGTGCTTTTAGAAATTATTTTATATTTATTTGGTATATGGAATTGCTGACTTATAAACTTAATAGATAGGCAGAGGATGGGCAGCAGCGGTCTCTGTGCACTTTAACAACAAACTGCGATCGCCAACCCGCCTGCCAAGCGTGGCGGTTACGGCAATTTTAAACCAAAATTAATAGCACAAGGAAAAACCGGCCCGAGTGCCCGGCAGCCCGTCTACCCTCGACAACGATAGCGGTCGAGGTGATGGCGTGGCAAGGGGTACGAAGAACCCTGGAGTGGACCCAACTACCCCAATAAACACCGACTACTGCACCTGTCAACTTATAACACTCCGGACCGACGAGATGATAGCCGAACTCGAGGAAGAATTAAGCAGGTTACGATGCGGTATATATGGTTATCTGAAGTCCGAAGAGTGGGGGGAGGAATCTATAATCCTCGAATCCGGTAATCTGCTTAATTTCCGAGAGGATGACCGGCAGTCCCAGGGCGGTGTTGGGTTTATCGTCCACAATTCCCTTGTGAACAACGTGGTGAAGATCGAGAGTGACTTGACCAGGGTGGCGTACCTTATACTCAGAATATCCTCGAGATATTAACTGAAGGTCATACAGGTCTACGCCCCGACCTCGTCACACCCCGACGACGAGATTATGAGGATATCTCTAGATCCATGCATGTTTTCAAAACTCACTTCACCGTTGTCATGGGGGACTTCAACGCGAAAATGGGCAAACGAGACGAGGATGAGCTGCAAGTGGGGCAATTTGGAGTTGGACGTCGGAACCATCGGTGTCATCTACTGACCAATTTTATGGAGAAGGAGGGCCTCTATATGATGAACTCCTTCTTCAGAAAGCGTGAGCACAGGAAGTGGACCTGGCAAAGCCCCAGTGGTGCAACTTAAAACGAGATCAACTTCATGTCAACCAAGAAGAAATTTTTTAATGATGTCTTTGTGATCAATTCGGTGAAAACCGGGAGCGATCACCGCATGGTGAGAGGCACATTGAACATTAATATCAAGCTAGGTGTCAACTAGTGAAGTCTACGCTCCGTCCAGCACAGATCCAGATCCAAAACCCTAAGACCTTTCAGCTCGAAATCCAGAATCGTATCGAGTGCCTAGGGAGCTCCGAGGACGAATACAGCGATCTCCGAAACTGTTCTCTGCTGCACTGGAGGATGTCTTCAGGGTTCTGGACTGGAGAGGGCTAGGCATCATCGTCAATGGCAAACTCACCTTCGGTTTTCCGACGATATAGTGGTCATGGCTGAGACCATGGAGGACCTCAGTACAATGCTCGATGACCTCAGTAGAGATTCGGAAAGAGTGAAAACCGAAAAAGTGGTCTTAAAAATGAACATGGACAAAACCAAGGTGATGTTGAATGTCCATGTTGCACCCACTCCTATCAAAGTCGGAGACTCTACACTCGAAGTTATGGACGATTATGTCCACCTGGGATAAACAGTCCAGTTAGGAAGGTCCAACTTCGAGAAAGAGATCAACCGCTGAATCCAACTCGGCTGGGCAGCGTTCGGGAAGTTGCGCGGTATCTTCTCATACAACTTACCACAGTGTCTCAAGACAAAAACATATGACCAGTGTGTGTTGCCGGTGATTACTTACGGGACAGAGACATGGTCGCTCACAGTGGGTCTCATCAGAAAGCTTAAAATCACCCAAAGGGCAATGGAGAGGGCTATGCTCGCAGTTTCCTTGCGTGATCGAATCAGAAATGAAGACATCCGCAAGAAAACCAAGGTTACCAACATAGCCCGAAGAATTACCAAACTTAAGTGGCGGTGGCCAGGGCACATTGCTCGCAGAGCGGATGGTTGTTGGGGCCGAAAAGTTCTAGAGTGGCGACCGCGTACCGGAAGATGCAGCGTTGGAAGGCTTCCCTCTAGGTGGAGCAACGATCTGGTCAAGGCTGCGGGCATCCAGTGGATGCGAAACGCACAGGAAAGATCAGTATGACGACGCTTGGGGGACGAGGTCTATGTACAGCTGCAGTGGACGTCTTTCGGCTGAAATGATGAATGATGATAATGATACGTTATTTAAAAAAGTACGTACGCTCTCACACGTTTGAGATGCATAGTTTGCAACTTATAGAACTCATATTCATATAATAAAACGATTTCGATCAGACGATGTCAGAGTTCTGTGATGTGAGTGAATGAATCTCGTCTAAAGTTGTGATATTTTCTTGTAGTTGGCAAATGGCGATTTCATGATAAAATAAAAAATAAATAAATACGCACCGTAAAGTAAAAATCAAATTGTAAAGTTAATGTACCATACTGTATTACAATTTTTCGACTGAAAAAGTTTTAAAATAGGCAAATCAATGCAAAGTGGAAAACCATTATTTAGCATGACTGTTTTTTACATACCACGCATATGACCTACTGATTGCAAATGACGCACATCAGACAAATTACATCCTACCGGGGTTCGGGGTTATCCGAAAGGAAGCTAGAGCCCCGGTATGAAGGCTAGAAGGAACGGCGCGGGGTTTTTAGTCAGTACAAGTCTGACACTATCTCCCGCTCCACCCAAGAGCAGGATTTGTCATAAGATGATTTTCTACATCGAAAAAAAAAAAAAAAAAAAAAAGACAAATTACATCTTATATTTGAACGGGATTCGCGGTTTCTTCTTTTTCTATTTGGTTTTTAATTTATTTAAGTTAAAAACGAAGGCTTTTATGGTAAACCATAAAAGCATCTTTAACTTCGGTTCATAGACTAATTCAAAACGAATTCGTAGTTATTCTTAGTTTTTACTATCATATTCAAAGTGGTTATAAATCAGCCTGTTTCGTACATATGTTTCTCCTTTTTAGGAAGAAAGCTGCTGCAATTGCTATGAGTCTTCTTAGCACTTTGTGTATCGGCCACAATAATCGATATTGAATATCACAGTATAAATGTAAAAGGTGATTTCTGTTAGACATTCCAGCACCTACTTTACCTTATCCTACCATTTACAGGGGGGCAACTCACATTTATAGAACTTTTTTTATTAAACGATTATAACCGGATATTTTTCGTAAATATGCTTTCCCGGCTTCGCAATTTTGTATGCGTGACAATACCTACCAGTCTTCTTAATCTTCACCTGTTGCATCAACATCGTTTCAGCCGAAATACGTCCTCTGCTGAACGTATGCCTCTCTTAAGTGTTGCTACATGGTCCGGTCCTGTGCGTCTCGCAGGTCATCGGTCCACCTAGTGGGCGGCATTCCATCGCTGCGTTTTCTGGTACGCGGTCGCCGCTGCAGAATTTTTCAGTGCCTTCGACCATAATTTCCGCGAGCAATGTGTCCTGCCCACCGCCATTTAAGTTTGCCAATTGTTCTGGTAATGTCGGTTACCTTAGTTCTCCTGCGGATATCTTCATTCCTGTATTGATCACGCAAGAAAACTCCGAGCATAACCCTCTTTTGGGTTACATTAAACCAATTCCACGAACACATTTCTGTTTTATATCTCATCACTAGCAACACACAGACTTTCATTTTAAGACACTGGTATGTTAGACGAGAAGACACTGCACAGCTTTCTGAAGTCGGAGTCTCAGCCGAGTCGGATTCGACGGTTGACCTTTGACTCGAAGTTAGACACACACTCAGTGGACTTTTTGCCCCATGTATAATCGTATGCAAGTTCGAGTGTAGAGTCTCGCCTCTTGATAGGAGTGAGTGTGTTACCATGACCTTTATTTTGTAAGACCTACTCTTTTCGCTCCACTGAGATCATCGAGCATAGGACCACCATAGTCACAGAGATAACCAATATGCCTTCGGCAATCGCCTTTGGAATCTGACTTGTCCGGGAGGCTGGAAATCGTCAAACCCACGCACGACACAGTTGGTATTTAAAGTTGCACTAGCTTTTTACCCAACTACAAGGAAAGGGTTATGTTTTTCACGCATTTCTTGTATGTATGTAATATTCTTTATTACCTCATGTCTTTCAAACCACTGGACGGATTCATATAATTAAGACATCGTTAGATCCGGCTTGACTGCCCAAGTGTTCTTAGACATGTGATATTAAAAAACGGAGCCATATTGTGGGGGTGCCAATTTTTTTTCCTTAGCCATCGGCTGGGATATAAAAATGGAGGTTTTAAAGAGGAGATTTCTAAAATATATACCACTTACATGTTTAAAAGTAATTCGGCCAAAAAATGATTACTAAAAGGTTTTAAATAAAAGAAGTTAATTTAAAAATTAACAAAACTCCATAAAACATTTAAACAAGTAGAAAATCATATTAGTACTCGTATATATCGATGCATTCGGAGGATCAGGTGGCCAAACAGCTCGCGAATATATTGTATCCTTCAACTGCATAACAAGATTTTCTCCTTTTTTGTGTTTTTAATTCGCTTCTTAAGCAGTCGGGGTTAAGATTATTAATTTTTATTAGAATTTTATTTTATTTTTCTTTAATTTTTATAAGTTAGGATACTAATTAGTCGCAAAAATAGTGTTTAAGATTGACTGAGACGCATTCCTTTAGATAACCCCAGATAAATAATCATAATTTGTCGAATCTGGTCAGCTTGGGGTACAATTGATTCATTAGGCAAAAATAAATTGTTGATAATATTTTTTATCGTTTTTCAATTCACTTTGGAACTTTAGATTAAAATGATTAAAGAAGTTTATGTGTAAACTAGCCAAAACAAAAATGCAGCTCTATAACAAAAAATTGCGTATCAAACAACAGTAAAAAATGGCCTCTAATCGAAATGGTGGCTAAACAAATATGTATTTATCCATGTTGGCCAACTACTTTAACTGTAGTAGCAGCTACTTGTACCTTTAAGTATACACTTGTACTGGCGACTAATTGACTAATTTACCTCTCCTAAGCCCATGAATAGAGCTATGTGACATAAACCTAACTCCACAGTCGTTTCCCAAAAAAACTCTCGAAACAATTAAGGATCTTACCTCCAACATCAATAGCTACTCATTCACTCAAACCTTTCACACGCTCACAACTGCACAATATTTAACACTAAAATCCCAACATCCTTAATCTGCAAGATAACACTCGTTTCAACAAATAGGTGCAAACTGCGGCGGCTCAAAGCGACAACAAATCCCCAAGATACACAGATAACGGAAACCTCGAAAAACTGTCAGTTTGCAAAACTTCCAACATTGTTTTACTGATAAACATCTGTGCAAGACCACTCAATGAATATAACTGTACCTGCTTCCAAACTATTATGTCTTCGTAACTACAATGAATGTAATCTGTAAAGTAGCCGACAATACCAAACAAAGTGTCCTGGGGCTCTTTGTTGCAAAGGGTTCGTAAGCTGCATAGAATTAAATTACATTATACGGGACTTGCAACGCCTTGACGCTTCTGAATGCGTTTTAAACGTGTGCAGCGATGCAAATGGAATTGTTTCGGGATTTCATTGATCGATTTAGATGAGGTAAATGGATTTTCCAATTTATTTCACTTGCTGTATAGGTAGTGGTTACTCGAGTTGTGGTCGTCTTTATGCAAACGTGAGATCCGTTTTGTGATGCTGACATTTGGAACAATGTTCTATGTCCTTGCGTTTTCCCGTTTTACCCAAGTATTATATTGTAATGCAATGCTCTGTTTTTGCACACTCAAAATCTTACCAATATTAATATTCTTTACTCAATAAATAGTACAACATTATTAATTTACATTCAGATCATAGCTGGAAATTGAACTAAGTAGAAGATATTTATCTGTAAAGTTCTTTACACAAGCTCACCCATCTCATAAAAGTTAATCAAGTAATTGAACATCTCAGTGCTTATAATTAATTAAAACTTAATAGGTATGTCAATTATGATGTTGGATAAAAACTTCAAAATTCTGATTTGTAAGTCTTTAAAAGGACCAATGATGAATAATTTTTCCAGTTCAAATACATACGAGTAACTGTACATAAAACAGATCTCATATCGACCGTCCTCATAACATGTCGGTGTCCAGCACAATGCCGGTAGGTACAAACATTCCGCACGCAAAGTAACACCATATCCTTGGGAATGTAACGCTCTCCCATCGACATATTTCAAAACTCGATCACTATCTCGGCGACTATGCATCGAGTTATTGAATGAGACGTGAAAAATGATGAGCGAGGAGCAAAGGCTTCGCCGACGATTGCTCATCTCTTTTTTGTTGCTCAGAATCTCGACAGGCGAAAAGGGAAGGCGAATTTAGGTGGACAAAGCGGTGTGATGCGACAGTGTTCTCGTGAGGTCTCCTCTCAGCGGGGGGCTACCTTGCTGCGTCTCCCAGTGGGCCTTCTCACAGTTTTGTTGTCACGTAATTAATTTATTGCACTTAGGTAGTGCAATTAAGTGACGACTGGTGAGCAGCTGGACGGTGGGCTGTAATGGGCGGTGTGTTTGCCCTCAGACGTAGGTCCGTTCTCGAAATTGAGATATTAGCGGTGTCTGGTTTTGGCAAAATTAGAGCGGCGAGCTTTGTGTGTCACGAGGATTTATTGGAGGTTCTGTTATGTATTTTATGATGTATGTTGATGTTCTATGTGTCTATTCTTATGTATAGTGGCTTTTGGGTGGCAGGTAACTAAAATTGATTGGATGAAATTTTGTATTTTGTATGGCTTTCAGTGATATGATGAAGTTTGTTTTTGTTTTGAATCAATAACCAAAGTCACCCTTGAACATATAGTAAAATTTGTGCACAAATTCTAGCAATAACCAGCAGTGTTCCTAAACTTTTATTTTACGTGCGTCAATATTATAACTTTCTAACAAGCTTCACGATTATGATTGAACAAATAATTTTAGCATACTTTACCTCTGAATAATTACTGGTGAAATAATTTCACGCGAACAAAATAAAAAAATAGAGCTCCCAACGTTGACCCCAAAAGTCGAACAAAGGTAGCCCGTAAAAGAATGTTGGTAGACAAAAAGTAGGCTATAAACAGATAATCTAAGTTATTAAATCTGAGGTCAAGATGGCTGTGGGAGAGTTATAATCAGGCGACTGGTTCTGAGGACAATGTCCACAAACCTGTCTGAATGACGTCATTAGGAGGACAGTGTTCTGACATGACCAGTAGTGCAATATGGAACTAAAATCAAATGTAGGCAGAGACTAGGGTTGTAATTGTGCTTTACCGCCGCCCCCGCCGAGAATAAGTACTTTCTTCTAATATTTTTATAAATTATAACCTAGCTTCTACCAGCGGCTTTGCCCGCGTGATAGCAGCAAATTTAAAAAAAAAGAAGCATATGTGCTATTTCAGTCTATAATTTATCTCTTTGCCACAGATAATATAATACTAGCATACAGATGCCTCATCCCATACAAAGAAACCGTGCCACGTAATTTTTTTTCATCTGATTATACCGATTATTTTTTGTCAATCGATCGCGTTCGGTTCCGCTCCAAGGCGATAGATAGATCAGCAATCAATCGATGTCGATAGTTAAATCAAATAATCAGTATAATCAGTACAGTATGTAGGGATAGTTTCTTTGTATGGGATGAGACCCCACGTCTGTGCCAAATTTCATTCTGATCCGTTCAGACGTTCTGGTGTGAAAGAGTCCATCCACCCATCCATCGTCACATACTTTACTACTAGAACAACAACAACTTTACTACTTTTTTCTATATTATTACTGCAAAGGATCAACAAAATTCGTTTCTTATTTTTTGCGAGAAAGAGTAATAAACATTCCATCAACACTATGAACATCAGTATATACAGTCATACAGGATAGGATTAGCATATACAGTCTATAACTCGAAGTTTTTGCTTAGTACCAAGTGTTAGTAGCAAATGTTTAGAGGAACTAGTTCAATTTATGAGCCACCATAAATCTTTTAAACGATGACAAAACTGAACACTTGTTTTTGTAAAATATATAATTTGCCCCTTTATAACCAATAGCAAGTTTTATTTATTGAGAAAAAAAAAAGTTGTATTTTTTCCTCTTCCGCCTACACTCCCGTAATCTTGGTTTTTTACTTTCTTTTCTTTTTCCGTGTTTGTTGTGCTAAGGCTTTGTTCCTCCGATACAGAGCTACTGAGATAGTTTCTACGTAACTAATTTAAAACACGCAGAAACATGGGTAGATTATTTAATTTATTCCAAGCGATGTGTTTTGCTGTTACAATCAATCTGACGACCTAAACAAAATCGATACATTCTAAAATTTTTCAAACCAGTCTTAACACGCGCAGCCCTTCAGTGCTTCTGAACAAGAGAAAATTTGAGTTAGTTACACCATTTAACCTGTCTGTACGTAGTTTTTTTCACGATCTTTAATTTATTTCTGCCCCAAATAGCAGAAAAACTTTTAAAACATCGAAAATATTATATTTATCGTTTCTGAGGCGGTAAAAAATTCGCGGTCAGCTTGTATATATATTAATTTTATAGTTTGAAACTCATGTAACCTTACCACTATAACAGTACTAAATACTTTCATTTTAGAGATATTTGGCAGTTGTCGTGAAATCATTGTAGGTTCGCTTTTCAAGTTCATACAGGGGTCTCGCTCATCCATCATTTCCCACCTCGTACGCTCCGCATAGTCCGTTGGCAGTGAAAGGAAATTGCTGAAATTCTTTCTTAGTGGAAGGCGGGCATTATAAACCATACCAAATTACTAGTTCATCATCATCATCATCATTTCAGCCGAAAGACATACACTTCCGGACATAGGCCTCCCCCAAGCGTCACCACACTGATCAATCCTGTGCTTTTCGCATCCACCGGACTCCCGCAGCCTTGACCTGTTCATCGCTCCACCTAGAGGGAGGCCTTCCAACGCTGCGTCTGCCGGTACGCGGTCGCCACTCTAGAACTTTTCGATCCCAACGGCCATCCGTTCTGCGAACAATGTGCCCTACCCACTGCCACTTAAATTTGGCAATTCTTCGGGCTATGTCGGTAACCTTGGTTCTCTTGCAGATATCTTCGTTTCTGATTCAATCACGCAAGGAAACTCCGAGCATAGCTCTCTCCATCGCCCTTTGGGTGACTTTAAGCCTTCTGATGAGGACCATTGTGAGCGACCACGTTTCTGTCCCGTAAGTAATCACTGGCAACCCAAATTACTAGTTGGACTTTCCATATTTCATACTACTTTGCACGTGCTTTGTACTATATTGATCTTGGATATCACTGATGGCGAAACGTAAAAAGTATGATAAAGCTTACAGTTATCCTGACAATCGTCAAAACTCTCTGGGTGTCCGTGTTGATCTTTGAATTTATAATCTCGGTATGATTAGAGTTCTTTGCAAACTTGCTGTTCGTTGACGTATACAGGTTGGTCTAATTTTATAGAGCCACGATAGAGTTGAAAGATAAAAGAAAATGGTAATTTAAAAAAAACTGGTGGTCATAATGTTATATTTCATTTAAATGGTGTATTGTTATGAACTTTATGAATTTATAGACTGTTGAATTACCTACGTGATACGAGTTTAATTGAACTAGGAAGTGTTGAATAGATTTGAATAATTATTTATTGGGCAATATGGGTGGTAAATGCATTTTTTTTTTTTTTTTTGTCTGTACGAGGTAGTAACTTAAATAAGTAACTGGTACCATACTATGAGATATTAACCGCAAAGTTCACTTGCAGATACCGCACATATATTTTTAAATATTTAATTACACATAATAACTAAAAATACCTAATATATTATTAATTTAATTTTCAAAGGTAAACTTTCAGTTCCGCAAACGGACATAAGTAGCAGTTGCGGTTACACAAAAAAGGTCACAATCATAAATAAATAGAGCACTAAAAACCATTTTTAAAATACATTTTTCACACAGCATACTTTTGAACACAAAGTGGCTAAAAGCTGTAAACCGAACGAAAGCAAGCAATAACATACGTTTCCATAAAAACATCACGTTTAAACATGTCGGACCGACACAAAACACCAGTTAAAACTAAATCTCGAGTTATGTCCTCCGCTGATATGAAACTCGAATGTGAAAGGCTTCCTAATGCACAATTTCATACTTTACTGCCAATAAAAACGGGTGCGGCGAAATATATGCACCATAAATAAACGTGTTCGTATAACGATAATAGATCGAATAATTTAGTGTAAACTAAATGGAGTTCGCCCCGTGTGAAAGGGGCCGCGCGTTGAAATGAGAGCCGCTGATTGGTTGACGCTTCGGCGGTGAACATTGTACTCGATTTGTTGAGCCAATTGTTGGTTTCACACGTAAGGGTTTTAAAGCGAGGGGTGGAATTATTTACTTAAATTAGCCTCATACTTATTTAAGGAGGTATTTAAAATTAAGTAATAATGCAAAGGATGATAATTGTAAAGTCTTCAGCATTTTCTGCAAATGACATCCAACAAAAAAAATTAAGTAATAATATTACTTACACGCGATTACAAAGATTAGAAATTCCAGCGCAAACAACTTAATTAGCCGTATAAATTTGACAGAAGTGGGTGAATAAACCTCTAAAGTATTTCGTCCCGTGTGCACGGTTTAAGCTTCTCGATGATTATCTCGTGTGATAAATGGACCGCGTCAGAATTTATTGTGGGCTCGAACCCTCACTATTGTCTCAATGAATACTTTTTTATTGTCATAATATTATAGAGTTCGTATGACAAGTGGCGTTTAGGATTATGATGCATTTTTCCCAAATAGCACCCTCTGTTATGA
Source organism: Orthosia gracilis (assembly GCA_947562075.1). Lineage (NCBI taxonomy): Eukaryota > Metazoa > Arthropoda > Insecta > Lepidoptera > Noctuidae > Orthosia > Orthosia gracilis. Next base: position 6,945,650 of record OX387270.1, on the reverse strand, counting down.
CCGTCGAGAGTAATTTCGTGTCGGATCGTAAATTGATTTTGATGTCTTTTTTATGGTGTATCGGAATCGATTTTTGTATTTTACTGGTGATGCTTTTTCATATGTAAATATATTAAATGATGTGTTTGATTGAGTATTTGGCGGGAGTCATAGGAATTTTCTATTTCGAATCGAGTTCAAAGCCTAGGTTCTAAACCTGTGCTTCAGGTTTCATGCGACAAGGTTGTTGCCTTTTTTACCGTCTCTACGTATAAATGATATCTAACATTAAACTTGCTCTTTTAATTTATTGAAGGCACAGTTTATAACGTGTTCATACGTGACGTGTGCCTTAAACGAGCGCCCGCCTTTTAATTTTTAACAAAAGAAGTTAAAATGCGACCATAATCTTTTTATAACTTATATTCTATATGAATACAAATGCGGTGTGCCGATTATACTATATATTATATCTGAATTGGTTTTATGATACTAAATATTTGGACAGGGGTTTTATCGGTGCAGTAACATGATATTTTTGAGAGATGCTCTTTTGTTTCGTGGTTTTATGATTATTAGTCTATGCGGAAAGACTGCTAAAATTGGTTTCGTGGGAAGTGAGAAAGTGTGAGCATAAAATATGTACTTGGAGACTTTTATGAGATATTGATATCGAAGAAGAAACAGTCAAGAAACTTGGCAGAGTTCTTCCAGTATGCAATTCATCATAACCTTGTGGTCCGTCTAATACTACATTAGATTCCAAACGTTTTGGGAATAATTTTATTATGCGCACAGCAAAAGAGTGCAATTCCTTGCCGGAGTCAGTATTTCCTGATAACTAAAACCTGGGAGTCTTTAAGTCAAGAGTGAATAGGTTTCTTCTAGGCAAGCTTGCTTCATCGTCGACCACATCATCGCTTACCATCAGGTGAGATAGTGGTCAAGCGCAAGCCAAGCCGAGCAATTATTAATAAAAATAAATGTTTAGTTTAACTTTTAGGTAGGTACCGGTATACAGTATGGTGAGTGATGATCGATTTATGTATTATCGAAAGAAGTGAATAAGCGTTAGCAGATACCTAAACAATGAAAATCGCTTGTGAGCTGGGTTGGTTTTTCCAAGGTGTCCATCGGTAAAATGTATCAGCAGATGTTCGTCATTCGATAAAGGAAGGAAGTGGTTGTTTTATTGATCAAAATTTACGACCTTTTTTCAACAAAGTGAGTGTTTTTGTTGCTATGATTCATAATAATTGAATTTATTTTATTTTCACTGTGAGCAGTCTACTCAGAAAATTCACTGATATTCCTAATGAGATAGATATCAGCTATTATTAGTTCATGCCGAAACCAGAGAATAAAAGAAAAGAAAAGTATTTAAATGTATAGGCTTGCGTTTAGAATGCAAACTACCGTAGTTATATTATTTCATTACATACTTTTTTGGAGGTAAAAATCAGGAAATACTGATGGTGACCACTGCCCTGAGACAAAGATAGTATTATCATATTACTCCGAGAAGAGCTGAAGACTAGAGTGGCGGCGTCGACTCCGTCAAAGCGTTCCAAGACGGGCATGACAACAGATACAACTATACATAGATGACGCGATTGTATATACTTCGCGTGTCAAAAAACGGAGTTGAATTACGAGCTTTTCATTTAGCTTTATCGGCACCGGAAATCACCCGAAATCTAGGAAAATGCATTTTTATGCCATATTGAGCTGTAAAGAATGTATAGAAAAAGTTGGCCGAGGCATTGGAAATGTTTTTTTTCATTGGTAAGTAAATTGTTTTTAAATTGTGCGTGAGTAAGTGGCACGTTTGGTTTTCATACAGAAAAATATGAAGGGACTTGCGTTATCTAGTTAGATTTATGTCTGTGAGCACAACCTTCGGAAAAGAAGAAGAAAATGCGGAGGAATTTTCCGAAGCCATATTTTTTTATATTTTAGGTTTAGTAAGTTATGATTTTTTATAAGTATAGCTATACAAGTTACAGTTGATTAAGCATTTTCATCACTTGGTGACGTATAACATTTAACATATAAAAAAAACAAATAACATCTTCAATATTTTAAGATTTAAGCTTAGAAAAACGGGGCCAACGGCTAAACCACAAACACCCGCCGACCATTACCAGCATCGATCTTCAATATCTTCAAAATCTCTCCTATATAACTATAAAGCGGCTTGCACACCTGTCGAACGCATGCGCTCAACAGCTGTCCAGTCGCGCGTCGCCAATTGTCCGTGTGCACCCTGCCTATACGCGAACAGTAATGAGATTAAATCTCTTCGTGACACATGGGTGTTGAGATGATTACCAGGTGCTTATGAGGAATTAAAATGATAGCTTATGGAGAAATTGTTGGTTAATATTGTAAGATTGATGAGCTTAATGTGTTCTGTTAGCAGGATTTCGATGGGATCCACGCTGCGCCGTACTTATAGTACAGTGTATGCACTATAGCAGTGGAGTGCAGTGGTGGCTTAGTGATATAGGCCGCGACTTACAAGTTGTAAGTCGTGGGCTCAAACCCAGGCAGGTGCTTTACTTTGTGTAATTTATTTCACCACCACTGCTCTCAAACGGTTAAGGAAAACATCGTGAGGAAACCGGCATGTCCTAGAAACAAAAATTCGAATACATGTGACATCCACCAACACGCAGTGGGCCCGCGTGGTGGATTTTGGCCCGTCCCCTCTCACAGAGAGGAGGCCTTTTTCCCAGCAGTGGGAACATTGAAAAGGCTGATGATGATGATGTACTCGTATGTACTATTAAAAAATATTGAACTGACGGACAAGAAGTGATATAAGGTGCCATTTTCCTTTTAAGGTTGGGATTCTAAAAAAAATAAAAAAAACCTTTGTACCCCCACTGTTACCTCCACCTTTTTATTATAAAAAATCAAAACAAAAGTCCAATAAATTACTTTTTTATATAGGAATTCGTAAAATTTTAATGTTTTGTAAATTTTCAGGAAAACCAATGTACGCGCGCTCGTTGAAGTCTTTTCTACGCACGATAAGAAACCATGCGTTCACGCGCTGCGTTCGAACGGATCAAGTGCATAATGCTTGTAAGTACCAAATTATTAATGTACAAAGAATAAAACGGATGTCCAAAATCATATATACCAAAACAAATATCATTGATATTCATACCATTGCACGTAAAGTTACACAAGCAAGTATTGTTTGCCAAAAGTTTTCTCGCATTAACATTTACCTATAAAAGAGTCTTTATACAATAACGGAAATGCCACCAACGCGCCACGGCACATCGGCATCAAAGCCACCGCGAATTCCTCTGCATATTGTGCGATATCCTGCCAAAGTCATAAATAAAACTGAAATGATCGCCACGTCACCCGAACCGCACAAAAACCGTATTTGACGTCTAAATTATTGCCAGTAAGCATTTTCAGCAAGCACACCGCCCCCTCAACAAATCGCCCCGTAGCAGATGAAGCACCACCAACAATAGATACAGCAAATACATCAGATAAAAGAATTTTCAAAACAAACTCAAAATACTAAAGCGTTTGACACGAGCATCCGCTGCTGAGCAAAAAAGCGTGACCAATCGCGCATGAAAATTGGACCTTATGTTAATATTTTGAAGGGTTGTTTTGTGATGGGGCCGCACGCGCTTTGATCCCGCGATAGATCTCAATAGCGGTGATTAAAGGCGCCTGTGATTTTAGTTGAATGCTTTTTTTGCGGCCTTCATCGGCCATACAAAATAAACGGCACACTACTGTAAAAGAATATACAATTATTGGGCTTTGAATGGTTACAGCGGGGGTGAAGAGACCATAAATTGTTATTTTTTTCCACGTTTGGTTTGAATGTTGGAAATCTTTTAAAAATCATAAATGTTAGAGGATTTATTGTCAGGGGAGTTGGTTGATGGTCAATGTTTGTTGCTGGACTATTTGCTAATTATACGCTTCGATATGCGGAACCGTTGCAGATCGGTTAGGATTTGTGGTTTATTTGTATTTTGTCACTTAATAATGTTAAGAGGGTTTAATTTCAGGGTTTGTCACTTTTTATTGTTGTAAATTTTCATGCTTAGTTTGACGTCGAGTTGGTTAATAATTGCGCAGTTTGCGCTTATTAGGTAGAATATCTCTATTTTAATGACTGAAGATGGATTGTTGGATCCAAGTAACTTCATCTTCGTTAGTTTATAGGTTGTCAGTTAGATTTTGAAACCAAACTGACGCTGAAGTAGACAGACACTTGTAGTGCTATAAAAAATGATTACGATAAAGAAAGAAAAATAATTGATTGCCACGGAAATCATACACATCGTATGATCATTAAAGTATGTTAATTTAAATATTTTCCTAAATTTACGCAATCTTATAACAAACTCGTAACGGTTTTTTTTCCCAAACCCTAATCAACTCGCCATGAAGTCTCCCATCTTTATTGTTCTACCCAAAAATTTTCTCGCACCGTTTTTTCATCATGCCATTTTCTTACATCTTCATTGAGCAGCTAAAGGTGTTAATAGCTGTGCTGACGCTCATTATATAAGTGCGAGGTGCTATCGTAAATTTGTTTCTTCAAGGACACACAACAAAAGGACCAAGTGTCGTTCAAGCCCAAAGTCGAGTTTACAAGAGGCTGCATGAAACGCGCGTGTGGGCCTTCGCTGCGAAAGCAGTAGGGTGGATGTGATTAATATTCGTTAAAACTGTGGAGTGGCTTACATTTTCATATTATTTTTTGTTATTTTATTTGCCCAATTTAATGGGCTATCGAGTGGATTAATTTTTTTTTTGGCCAACTCTTATTAATGAATTTTCTTATAAGTTTTCACGAATTTGTAAGTTTTTTTTAATATTTTCCGTCTCTAACAATCGTCAAGGTAAGAAAAGTATTTTTACCGTGTTTCTTAAGGGTGCTTAATTTTTTTTACAAGCTATGCACAGTCTCACCTAACCCGGTACCTTTGGATATGTATTCAAAGCTTGCAAGATAAATTTAGCCCACTTTTTGTTATTCGATTGAGCTCAAATTTTTCTCAAACATTTGTTTCTTGTATGTCTTTTAAAAAAAGGTATGTATATTATAAAATTTTGTTATAATATCGAGCTACTGAAAAACGGTGCACATTCAAAATTTTCAACCTGCGTGTATCACCTTAAAAAAACTCCTTGTTAATTAGACGGACGGTCTTGTCCATGTTAAGCTATCGGTCTCGAATCTCAATAGGTCACCACTGTCCATGAATGGGTGGTATCGTCGGGGGCTCTTTACAACACACGTTTTGTATGGAATGTTGTAACAAAAAAGCCTTAGATACACACCGTGATAAATTTACATTTACCTTCTTCCCTCACACTAACCATTAGAAATTCAACCTTGTTGATTCGAATTAAGGGTGTGGTTTAATTTAGTGGGTGGTAATTTGATGTTGGTAAAAAGAAATAAAATAATTTAACATGCAAGATCGGTTAGAAGGCTGGGAGGAGTTTGTTTTAGACGCTTTATTAATTATGTCCAATTAATTTTTGAACGGTTCGTCTCTCGAATCGCCATTTTCGTTACGGTGGTCAGTTTTAGCGGTCCGTTTGTTGATAAACTTTTTAAATTATGACTCTATTAATTTGTTAGGGGTGTAAGACATCTGTTTTTTACTCGATGAGAAAGAGTGAAAATGGAGACTTGTTTAAAGTAATTAAGTATTCTTGATTTATGAAGCATAGAAAATTTTAATCAACCGTTAACTAGATACTCTGAAACAAAGTAGTTGACAACCTTAAAATTATAGCTTTGGAAGAGTCCCATAAAAATGTCGGTGTCTTTTCTACAAAAAAGTCATCGAACTTTTAAATTATGCAAATTCGCATAATGTTATTATAAAACAATATTTAACATTTACAATAAAATCTTTTACAACTGGAAAGGATACCTCAGATTGCTTTATTGGCGTGGTATTGCTCCGCATTCATAACGCCACTATCTGGCCACTTATAAAAATCTTTCTAACAAGCGTAAAACGTCCAATCAATATAAAATTAATAGCCGATCAAATGAAAAAATCCCGACCGATTTTTTTTTCGATAAGATTTTTTGTATGTTGCACCGGTGTCGCTGTGATTTCACACGTCTATAGGTATGTCTTTTATAATATTTTTCGAGGCATTGTGCTAAGCGATCGCCGCATCGGCGCCGGCGCATCCGAATATGTTATTGTTAAAGGACCGAATTCTTTTATTTGACCTACGCGACATTCCTTCGATGGTAGTGTTTTGCGGTGCCCACGGATGTTTGGACGTGTATTTGTTATACATTGATGTTAGATATGATAAGCTTAGATCGAGACCTTTTTTGTTTTTAAGTGATTAAGGATCGGGTCCCCTAGGTTTGTGGTTATTAGAATGTTTGAGAAGGTTAACGACATTTTTGAAGTTAATGACTGTGTTTGATAAAATTCCTTTTGGAATTATATTAATTGAGGTTTGTATTATTAGTTTCATAAACAAAAAAGATAACCCACTACAGAAAGGATGCGACAAAAGAAGACACAAATGATGGACGGAAAAACTCAAAACATTTCAATGTAATCTTATTTTAAAATAATAAATTTACCCTATTATTAAATCGGAAACAAGTAAACCGACATTAAAATATGGAATCCCACTTTTCTGGTACATTTCATTCATAAGGCGGCGTGCACACGTAACTTGATACAGACAAACAGATCATTTAGCCGTCGATCTGTATTTGCCCTAACAAAGGGAACATCATTGTTATAGTATTGGATTACCTTCCGGATTTATTCACTTGCGGTTTTTAATGTAATTAAGTATTATTGAAATACTTTCACAAAATCGTTAAAAATATTGGGCAGTTTGAATTTCGAAATTAGACACAATAGCAAAAGAGAATGATAATTTTGAAACTGTAATAAAATTAATGTTTAAGTGCTTTTGTTCGGCATTTGAAACTATCATGCTTTTAAAAAGCAGTTGATAAGGCCGAATAGAACAGAAAACAAAAAGGTGACAATATCTGTTCAGAAGGCTAAGAATCAGATGCAGATGAAGATAATGGTCCCCCGGAGATCAAAAGTTACAGCTGTTAGCAAGGTTGATTTTATTAAAAAGAGAATAATTTTGGACTTTCCGAATGAATGACAATAATTCTGTTGAAGCACTTGAAAAAGAAATAAAAAATTAAAAAAATAGCTTTATCCAAAAAAAGACTACCGACTTCCAAATAAAAACACTACAAAGTGAAAAATATCTCTCCGACTTCCAAAAAAAGTAGTGTTTCACTTTGTAGTGTTTTTATTTGGAAGTCGGTAGTATTTTTTTGTATGTTTTTTTTTCACTTTTTGTACCTAACTAATAGGCAACTTGCCTATAGTAACGTACCTGTAATGCCAAATATTACCCGAATACCATGAAACGTGAACTGAACACATCTGCGTACCCCTTTAGGGCGTACTGGCGTGAGGTTATTGTTATGAAATGGTTTAAACAATAAACAGATATGCGATCGCAACAATCCCGAGAGATTTGCGGTCACTTATTGAAGAATTATATTGTATACCTCCGAAGTTCTTCATCAGGTCCTCACCATAATAAAATGGGACCAATTTCGGCACATACTCTTTCAAACAAAAAAATAACTTTCAAAATCGTTCCTCAATTGACGGAGAAATCGGTGAACATACATAAAAAAAACCTGAAGTCGAACATAGAAGACTCAGAACTAAAAAAAAAAGGTAATTTTCGATATTGGAAACTGTCTGAGAAGCGACCGAACTCTACTTCTTCTTCGTCTTGACTACTGGTGGCACTCGTTACAGAGCGATCTTGGTTATTAAGTGTTGAAGTATAGCAACTACTGCAGGTATGGGCAGATGTGATTCGCCTTACTATTAATCTCTCGCTGGTGGCCGCCATCCTGAATAGGTTCTAGACAATGTGTTATTCTATCAGTGATGGGGATGCACGAAATGCAAAAATTGATCAAAATGTCAAAAATATATGTCATGTGTCAATGTTACATAGCATACACGTGACATATTTAAAAAAATCCAATCACTATTGCGACGCTTTCGTTGATAAAATTAATGTCATTTGCCTATCAATATTATCAGCCTTTTAACGTCCCACTGCTAGGACATACGAGTAGGCCTCTTCTCTGTGAGAAGCAAATGGCCGTAATCCACCACGTGGGCCCAGTACAGATTGATGGATGTCACTTGTCTTCGAACTTTTAGGTTTAGTTTTTCTTACGATATTTTCCTTTACCGTTTTGGAGCAGTTGTGCTGAAATAATACACATAAATTAAAAAGCCTGCCGAGTTCAAACGCACGACCTACAACTTGTATGCCCACCCCAGTTCATCACTTAGTACCACTGGGCCACCTCTACTCTCCGGATTAGACAAGTGCGTTCATAAAAGGGGCCCAAATCGCTTGTGCATTCGTACAAGAGGCCCTAGCCTGTGGTGCATTCGTACAAGGGGCACTACTTCGGGAAACATCTAAAAGGATATAAACGCCGTCATTAAAATAGTTACAAATCATCGGATCAAGTTATGATAACACTTCGGTGGCGTTAGTCGGTGGTCTTCCGATTTAAATGTGCCAAACGAAGGTAAACCCGAAAAAAATCGGTAACACAGAAATAGCACACGGCAGCCTAACACAACAGACATCGACGCCAAACAAACATGGATGAATGTGGATGAAACTATAGTTTGAGACTGCGGTTTTACTTGCTCGGTAAATTAATTTTATATACCAAGAATTGTTGTACTACACTTTGGGTGTATGAATTATTAGAACCTGGGTTACTGAGCTCTGCTCAAGTGAAAATAGAGAAAACGACGTATTCTAAAATGAAACCTAATTAAATCGATTCATCGCCCCCGAAACCAAAATAAATTAAATACTAAATTTCATGAAAATAGTTGGAGCCGTTTGCGAGATTCAGAATATTTATATACAAGAATTGCTCGTTTAAAGCTATTAGATATTATAGGGGTATATCTATAATATCTAATAGCTTTAAACGAGCAATTCTATTGACGTAAATTACAGTTACATTGTAGGTTACCATAAAAAGTAATTTGACGAGTAATTCAGTAATTAACCTGTGATATATCCAGATTATTTTGAGTTTGGTTATGTTAAGGTTTACATTTTTATTAGCGTATTGTCTACAATATACCTTAATCTCCCATTTTTTTTACAAATACTTTACCTGCTATTGAGAACGAAAAAAGGATGTCATCTAGTGCGAAGAATTGTTGATGAAGTTTCAAGCAAGTCAATTGCTCGAAATGCTGTTATGTCTGGTCCGGTCAAATGCCTGAGAGTTGCTGTCAGACTTTTGTATTCATAATTCCATACTATATCACATCACACTATTTTTATAAAGGAGAAAGTTTGTGAGTGTGTTTGTATGTTCGTTACTTCTTCACGCTCAAATGGCTGGACGGATCTGGTTCAAATTTGGCACAGAGATAGATTATAGTCAGGAATAGCACATAGGCAATATACCTTTTATCCTGGAAATATGTTCCCTCTGGATAATTTTCGACTATCACGCGGGCGAAGCCGATGGCAGAAGCTAGTCTTACTTCTTACTAATATTATAAATGTGAAATTTTGGATGGATGAATGGATGTTTTTTGGTACTCAATCACGCCTGAACGGCTGAACAGTTCTGGATGAAATTTGGCACAGAAATAGATTATAGTATGGAATAGCACTTAAGCTACTTTTCTTCCCGGTATAATGTTTCCTTAGGATAAGAAAACATTTTTCATGCGGGCGAAGCCGCTGACAGAACCTAGTAATATGATAAATGTGAAAGTTACTCTTTCTGTTACATTTTCACGCTTGAACCGCTTAATCGATAGAGATGAAATTTGGTGTGGAGATAGTTTGCAACCCTGGGAAGGTCATAGGTTAGTTTTCATCCCGGCAATCATCCTTAAGGGGGTGGAAACGAGGATTGAATTTTTTATGGTGAACAGTTAACTTCTCAAGTAAGGCAGCCCACACCGTTAATTATTGCGCTATTTATAAAATAGGCTATTCGAAGTACCTACTAATGCTACGCGGACGAAGTCACAGGCAAAAGGTAGTGCGTTAAATAAATCAGACACACCAAGTAGATCTTAAATAAAAACTGAACGTCGTCATTATTTCAAATAATTTTTTTCCTCGTACAGACAGACAGTTATACAGACATACAATTTTCTTTTACCATAAAACCCAGGGTGAAGAAACAACGCCTTCACACTAGACACATTATTGGTCAATAATCGCGGACTGAGCAAACTTTAGTTACCCGCTATGGGAACCTTGCCACTATTTATTTATTTATTTTCTTTTGTCACTTTGCAGACGTTGTCTTTTAGTGTCCCTTTGTCAAACGTTGAACGCTGTTTTTAAGAGATGTCATAATTTGAAGACTTATGTTTTTAAAATGAAGATAACTGCAGGAGTACTAAGGTTATCCACATAACCCGAAGTTTGGCAATCGCCAAACCTACGTGGCCGAGGGTAGGGCGCGTTTCTCGCAAAGTCATGGAGTGGTGACCGCGTAATGGAAGACGCATCGTTGTCTCCCACTAGGTGGACGATGATCTGGTGAAGGCCGCGGGCATCCGTTGTGTGCGAGTCGCACAGGACCGGTTGATGTGATAACACTTGAGGGATACCTATTTTCAAATGTGAACGTCTTTCAGCTGAAACGATGATTAGAGTGACGACGTTTTAAAGTCACATTCTTAATTGCATTTAAACTATTGTATAATAAAAACAAATGTTAGTGCTTGCTGATAGTAAACTAGCTTCAATACCCTTTTCAGATATAAATCCCAATTACCCTTACTCACTAATTCAAAATGACCTTGACCTATTTAAAAGGTGCGGTTTGATGTTTACTTTAGACATCTCATCACTATTGGACACACCCAAGGTCTCTGTAGATTTATACCACACCTACGTAGGATTCAGATTACTCTACAAACACGTGTCATAGTCGAGCATAATCCCAAAATACATTACATACTCACACAAAATTAGCATGGCGTATTGCACAACAAGCAAGCATTACGCTACTCACTCATTCAGCAAACAAACGAGTCAATGGGCTACGGACGAGCGCCGTATTTGCATACACTGAATCATCCTACCGTTATTTGTCTGCGTATCCTAGACTTTAGGATCTGATTACACTAGCGATGACGAGCGAATTGCTTCGCGGTGTCCACGATTGGCGAAAAGGCAATTCGACGATGTTCAATTGTTTTACGGAGCTAAACATCACAGTCACACTTACTATGACAAACACGCAAGTAATGCGGTCACCGACTAAATATGCACTGGCGCAAAATATATAATGCACCATTTTGACGCGTGATTGTCAAGTATCACATTGAAACGAATTAATTTAACTGTAACGTAGTTAAATAAGTCATAACGAGGACTCAGACCTTCTGTGTTTGCTTACAGTGTTGACGTTGCACTGTCGAAATGTTTTAAATGTGAGGTTTCGATGTTTACGTCACAAGTACCGAGGACACGCGACGTGCATTCGCAGCTGGTCGCAAATTCGCTAGTATAGCAAAGCCCTTAGATACTAGTTGGTACCTATATAATCTAATTGACAATGCGATCTCTAAAGGTACAGGTGAACATCTTGTGTGACTCATAATTACAGTATTGTATGAATCATTATGTTCAGTGTGTGGAACACGGGAAGTTTATGGTGTATGGAGAAGGAATGTGAGCGATCAGCACTATGGAATGACGAATCAGGTTTCCTTGTATTTTTTTTTTGCACTATTTTGGCCATGGGGTTTAGTAGGCACATAGTCAACTAAGACACATCCACTCATCCGCTGTATTAGTCAGAGGTATATGAGTCTAAGGCAAATGCACCAATGGTTTACTAATGACATACCAGTACCTATAAAATCCAAGGTAAAATAGATTAAGTTCTTTTAGCATATGAAAAGCTGATGTTGCAAAAAGGTTTGAACCGTCAGCAACGTGGTTGAACAGATAACCGGGATTTACGTGCTCCGCAGCCACTAGGGCGCAAGAACAATTAGTAATGGGCAGAAAAGTTTTGAAGTATTCTTGGACCTGCTGAAGACTGTATGAATATATTGGTATTGTATAAAATCAATTTCTTTTAGTATTATATAACTGCACAGCACATGTGTGAGTACTATGTTCCGACTGTAAGTCTACCATGCACAGTACCTATGTGTCGTTCTTTGACTTCTGTGTGCCCTGGCAGTTGAGTGTGTCATGCTCTCTCTAATTTCTCTCTGATGGTGGCACATGTATTGGATCGTTCGGTTCCCTTCATGATGGTTGAGCTGAGTGGTGCCGATCCGTGCGTCATGTTCGTGCGCATCGGTTGGGTTTGGTCATAATTTAGCTGCCTCGGTCTGTTATTGTATTTTTGTTGTTAAAATTGTTTGTTACTCTAGACCTTTTATAGAAAACGTGGTGCGCCGACCCCAAGTAACATGGGACAAGGCCAGGAAGATGATGACTCTAGACGCTTTTACGTGCACGTCTCTTTACATCGTTCTAAACCAAAAACTTGTAATTTAAACTGATGGAAAAAAGTGTCCGTGGAGTTTCTTGCAAATTCTTCTCCATTGAGACCCACTGATGCTCGCGAATTTGCAACTAGAGTCATCTTTTTATTTTTTTTGCTTGACAATTCAAAAGTACTTCTAAGGTTTATTTGAAATAAACTATTTTGTTTTTTTTTTTAGTTTAAAGTAGACCTCATTTATCGCTTACCATTAGGCGGGATTGAGCTCAATGGCAGGCTCATAAAGAAAAAAAATTTGATGTAAGTATGAGAAATACCGTTATAAAATAATTAATTTAACCCTAGTGTAGTGGTGGCTTAGTGATATCTCCCGTGACTTATAAGTTGTAGGTCGTGCGTTCAAACCCAAAGAGACAATTATTTCACCACCACTGCTCTCAAAACATTTCCTCTCAAAGAAAAGAGGCCCAGGGACATTCCCAGCAGTGGCAACATTAAAAAGTCTAATGATAATGAATTTAGCCCATCCCCAATACATCGTGACATACAAGATTCCACAAGAGCACTGAACTGTCCAACACAGCAGACGAACCACAACTGAGGGACCAATTATGACTGTCAATAGGTACTATGAGTAACAAACTCTTCAAACCAATAAAATTAATGACAACACTGTGATTGTGGTTAAAACTGGTTAAATCAATCTAACTTAAACCACATAAAATTGTTATCTCCTTAGGGAAAACGTCATACAAAAGGCGCCTTCGTCATTTTTGACATCTGCTTCCGAATCCAGGAATAATTCTGGTAGTGTATGAATCAGTAAATTGATGATGATTTACGCGGTAAGTAAGCTCAGCATATTTTTTTTGTTTCAACCCACGTAAAGATGAGTTGTAACTCGGAAAATTCTTAAGGTGATTGCAGAATTGCCCGGATTTGCATTCAGTTTTGTCAATCGTAAGTATTGCGCCACCAAACTAATGGCGTATTTCGATTTGTTTTTCTTGTCATATTCATTTGATCGGATGCATGTTTATAATAATTAATTATTTTTTTAAGTCTGCGGATAAAAACATAGGTTTGCCACATTATATCATAAACTTTGTTAACCCTGTGCCTATGTTCTTGCTGTTTACTTATTATCGATTAATATATACAATTAAACATCTACAGTTCATAATTCAAATTGGAAAGACCTTGACATGTGCGACATGGAGGAGGAAAGCACACGATCGTAAACTGATGAGGGGTCTGGGGGAGGCCCATGCTAGAAAGCAGAACAAACTCTTTATCGATGTCTGATATGTTAGCTTTATATGGGTTTATTTAACTGGTAGAGAATTTCTAAGGCATTAAGTTCACCAATATACCTTACATGAATATTATAAAGAGGTAAAATGTATAAGTTTTTTTGTAGTAAGTATTCTCTGAACCGATTTCAAAAAATATTTTACCGATGGAGATCTACACTCGCCCAGTGTAATAGGCTACTTTTTATCAGGAAAAAATAACGGGTCCTGCGGGGTGGATCTCGAGAGCCGCGGGAAAACCGCTTTTAAATAAATAAATACAAAAAGTGTAAAATAGTAATAATTTGTAAATAATGGCTATTTAAAATAGAGGTCTTCAAGGCTATTTCAATTAGAATAATTCTTTTGCAAATTGGTTTCTCAATTCTATTTTAGGAACAAGTTAAATAAAGTAAGAAACAGACCTTCTGTAGGTTAAAATTTCTTGGTTGTATAGTCCCAGACTGTGTAAATTTTTGTTCTCAAACAGTTATTAAGACCGTCTATCAAGTTACTCATCATTTTTGCAGCACGCGTTCCATTTGTTTGCATGATTCACGTTTAAGTGGTCTTCATTCATTTGGTTGTAACCTTGGCGTATCGGAACTAGAATACAATGATAATCGTAAAAGAAATTTTGGGAAACACTGCGATGATCTGCAATTGTTTCTTTTTTTTATGATTTACGCAATCGATAAATAATGCTGTCCAATTGTAATGGTATAGTGTTACTAATATTTGACGTAGGTTTCGGGCTTTTTTTTAATTTAAATGTTTAAGTAATTTTCCCACAGGTTGTGGTTTTAATTAATAAGTCGCGCTGTAGCGAAAAATGCATGAGCCATAGTGGATAAACTTTTGAACGAAAAAATAATAAGGAAAATAAAGACGATACAAATTAAGATAGGTAGTTTATTGAGATATATTTGTATGTGTCACTAGTTATAGCCTACAATTGAATACTGTTTATTTTATAATTTACTGCCAGCTGATAGTCTGGTAGTAAATTATGTGTGTAGCGAATCGAGTTTTTTCAACTCTCATTAGTTCCTGGAAAGTAATATCGATCTTACGCAATCAAATGACACGCCTATTTAAACCATATTTTTTGTTAAACAATCGTATGATTGTGTCCACTTTAATATGTCCAAAAAACCCGATGACTAGTTCACAGAGTACCATATAAGGTATACCACATAAGATGATTCTTTTTCGCCTTATTTCGTCGTCATTAGTTCTTAGACTTAGAAGTATGTTTCAAACGTATGTGGGTTCTTTTATTTCTTACTCATCATTTATTGTCCTCAACGTCACGGTGCATTAAAGAGATGCAAAGATGATGAGACTTGTTGAAAACTGTTGGTTTACAATTGGCTTGAGAACACACACGCAACATTAACTGTCTCTGTGATCCTGTCCTTCTTTAAGCTGAATTGTTTTCTTGTTTGTATATTTAGATGTATAAATGTATTTATTTATCTATGTACTGCAATACATTTCCTTGTGTTTCTGACGGTCTGCGCGTATGGCGTCGTTAGGGGTCTTTTTTATTTATTTAGAATAGGCTCGCGCTTGACCACCATCGCACCTGATGGTAAACGATGATGTGGTCGACGGTGAAGCACGCTTGCCTTGTAGTAACCTATTCACTAAAGACTTAAAGACCCCTAGATTGTAGCTATCGGGAAACACAGACTCCGGCAGAGAATGCCACTCCTTAGCTGTACGCATATTGAAAGTATTTCCAGAACGTTTAGTAAACCGCCCATTGTACACTTGTTTTTGTGAATGTTTGCCCTGTACATTTTTTTGTGGTGTACAATAAAGTATACAATAAATAAATAAATAAACGGTCTCAAGCAGTCTCAGATGAAGATTCCTTATATCCTCGATCAGGCTGTACGTGCGTTGTGACATCCAGTTCACCCGAGAATGAGTCGTTTTGTGCCCTAGAACGATGAAGCTGGTCTCTGTATAGGCCACTTTGATGCGGTTTCACTCCTCGTCTAATGAGTCAATAGCGACATCAAGTACAGGAAAGCGATTGTACAATGCCAGCTGGATAGTTTTACGCATGTCTAAATCATGCAGTTTGCTCACCTCGAACCTTCTTCCAATCTTGCCAGGTCCTCCAGCCGCACGTACTACTGCAATCTTGAGCCGGACTTCAGCAACTACCAGATGGTGGTCCCTATCAATATTTGGAACTAATGGCGAGGTGGTCAATTTGGTTCCTGGTGACCCCATCGGATGTGTTTCACGTGTTCTTATGGTGGTCGCCATGAATGAATAATGTTTCTGCGATGGCAAGGTCGTGGTTCTGGCAAAACTCGATAAATCGCTCCCCATTCTCGTTGCACACTCCAATTCCCTGTGTACCCATATGCCGCTCGCGGTTAGTGTTAATACTCCCAACCTTTGCATTCAGGTCCCCCATGACGATGACGATGTCTTGCTTTTTTATGCTCCTAGGGGTGGCGTTGAGGGAATTGTAGAAGTCGTCCTTCGTATCCTCTATTGATGCATTGGTTGGGACATAGCACTGGTTAAGTGAGATCTTCCGGGCTCTTGAGTTGAAACGGACACACATGATCCGGTCTGAGATCGGTTTCCAGTCCAAGAGGCTATTCTTAGCTGCATTAGAAAAGAGGAGCTCCACGCCATACGCACGCAAATCTTCCTCACCTTCTTTGCCTGAATACAGCAAAGTCAAGCCCCCGGACGTTCTCAGCTCAACAAAACCGTTTCTCCTCAATTCGCTTAGACCTAGTATCTGTAGGTTGTAGCTAAGCATTACTGCTTCTGCTCGGCTGTCCAATAAGCAATTCGTGTCCGTTTTTTCATTCTAAAAGTCGTCGGTAAAAGATCGGTCCGATTTCTATCTGTTAGGTTTCAGAAATCAATTTTTGTCGGGCAAGCGGGTGATTAGCCCACTGTGCCTTAATCCGATGGCGGGGCTGCCTTCGGATTTGCCCGCTTTTATTTCGGATGTCCTACCTAGTGACACGAATCAGTTTTAAGACGCAGAATATCCGCCCTTCGCCCTGTATCCAGCATACCAGCAGGTCCCAGGGACCACGGGAATGTGGATGACTCGGACTGGCTAGGGCTCTGCTTTATACGGTACTCCGCCACGAGTACAACAGAAGGTATTTTTTGCATTTTGTAGGTAATGCTGTTCTCACCAACAGCGATTCCCACCAAAACATACTCTAGCTTCTCTTCTACATGTACCCCCCAATTGTACTTATACTCGGAATTTTAATTCGATTCCAGATTTGACAATTTCAGTGTTGCAACGTTATGACAAGTACTAAATAGTGACGTTGCGAAATTATTCGATATGGAAATGGAATATTTTCGGATCGATTCTTCTCGTTTATAATTTTACTCTCGTAAACTAAGTATATCAGGAAATTAAATATTTCTGAACCGATAATTTAGTTTTAACGATTAATTAACGATCTGAGACTTTTCTTTTATAATTGTGTGTGAAATAAATAAAAAAATGTGATCATGAAGGAACATGACAAATAAAACAGATAGATGTATTATGGTAATAATTTATTTTATAAATTGTCGCCGTCATCGCTATCGCTATCGCTGTCACTTTCTGTAACATTTATTATAAATGTGTCTGTGATATTGTCAATTAACATAAGTAGCCTACTCATTTTTTTCCTCTTCTTTGACAACATGGGATACGCATTTAGACCATTCGGTAGCCGTAATTTTTTGAATGCCTTCCTGAAATAAATTTTTCACGTCTGTCAATTTGAAGGTTTTATTATTTTGAGCTACATGCCCCTTTACCTGCGCCCATATCAATTCGATAGGGTTTAGCTCGCAATGGTAAGGGGGCAGTCTTAAAACCGTGATCCCATGTTGTGCTGCCATTTCGTCTACAGCGTACTTATTAAAAGACTCGTTATGTGGAACCAGTTCTAAAAGCGTAGCTTTAACCATATCTGGTTCGTAATGAATATTTTTATTTAAAAGCCAATCTTTTATGGCAGCTTTTTTCCAGCTCATTTTTGGTGCCGTTTCCAATTTTCGGGAGTGGTAAGGTGCATTATCCATCACCACAATTGAGTTTGGTCTTAATTTTGGTAAGACTCCAGCGAACATCTTCACAATTTTTGTTTGCTTCAAAAATCATGAGGCCCTCTTCCAGGAAGCCTTCTTCACTACCTATATGGCTAATTATGAGACGTTTGCCTTTTCCAGATGGATTTTTTAATCCAGTGGTCAGTCCCTCCAAAAACGCTTGTCGAGATGATGTGACTTTCTTGTCCACCCAAGTTTTTTTTACAGTATGACCTTAAAATAAATATAGTACATGAACATTCAATATTACTATTAAATTTAATGTAAAATGTATATAAATTCATTTTGTGTATAAATGTTAGCCTTACCTGCGTTAACCCAAGTTTCATCTTGATAATATAAATGTCTCCCTTCTCGTCGAAACTGACATATAGATCGCAAGTAACGCTGGCGCCATGTTATTATATCATTTCGATCAATAAGTGTGCTCTTGCGTGTGAAATCTTGGGCATTTCTGAATCATCGTTCATCACTTGTAAAATCTAAAATAGTAAATTTTATAATAGCTTGGAATCATTACTTATATATAAAAGATGTAGGTATAAAATAATACTGTCTGACTGATTGACTAACCTTTGCAATGGTTGGAGGTTCATTCCGGTAAAAGAACTGATGAACAATTCTTCGTATTGCAGAGAATGTAAATTCATCAATTTTATCTTTGAAACCTCGCTTTGGTCCAGTTTTTTTAGGAGGAGTTGGCGGCGCACCTTTATTTACTTCCTTCAAAACGTTACAAACAGAGCGTGAGGTTATTCCCAATATGTCAGCAACTTTGCTCATACATTCATTTTCTTCCACAACTTCAAAGGCCTCCAATTGCGCAGAAATTTCATTTTTCACGTATTTGTAGGCGTTGCGGATCATTACTTTTTCAGTAACAGTGAAAGCTTTTCGTGGACGTTTTTTTCTTGGGGACAAGAAAACATCCACGTCTTTTTGTGATGTACTTGGCTGAGGATCCATTTTGATGGAAAACCAAAACAAATAGATTCACTCAAAGTTCACAAAAAACTATAAACGTAACAACAAACACAACGTAACAACACTATAACAAAAACCCAACAAAATATCGATTCGCAATGAAATAAGATATTCGTGCAGTCAGACTGGGAGAATGAAGCCGAATGACACGATAAACAAAATGGCGATAGCTGCACGAGCGCGCACGGGTTGCCAATACTGAAAACTATCTAGGCTCTTTTATTATAAGTTTTGTTTTTAATATAAAAACAAAAATATTAACTTTTTATAAAATAGAGCAGCGATTACTAATTAATAAATAATTATTATGAATAATTATGTATTTATTTAAATAAAAATCAATAATTTAGTCTTTAATTGGCACACTGATGGCACACACACTGATTGTTTATCGATTTTTGTGTTCATCACTACACTATTATATGTGGTATCATTATTTCACAAAATGACAGTAGCTAATGTCAAATCTGGAATCGAATTAAAAATCTGACTTTAGTAAAACTAATTGTATGATTTGAAATTTGCACCAAGTGCAACTCCATGTCGTGTCGTCTATCCATTTAAGGTTGCCTGGAAGAGATCGCTTAGATCAAAGTCCTTCCTCCTTCACTCAAAGGGAATCAAGTAACGTTTAACTCTAAGCGTAAATTGATTCCCATATAGAGTAAGTAAAACACTTTTCCTACTCTGGGAATTCCTATCCTGTGTGGATGGGAATTTCCAGAGTAGGAAAAGTGTTTGTCTAGAAAAAAGTGTACAGCTGAGCTTGAAAGCTTTATAGCATAAAAACCTCCATTGAGAATTTCCCCAGCAATTTCTAGGCCACTTGCCGATGTTTTAATGTGCAATATCACAAAGAGAGTGGCAAGGCATGACTCAGAAGGCACCAGTGCCATATCACGACGCGTGAGAACTCTCAGCCTCCGATACAAATATGTCCGGTACTAAGGAATCTCCCATTTCCGGACGTGTGCCGAAATTAGAGCACTGTTAATGAATTTATTGTACTTTTATTAGTCATGCTGTAATGATAGTGCTTGGCTGTCGTTGTGGTTAGGTGGTTTGTAAGCGGTTGAAGGCGATTCGGATTCTTAGGCTTTAATAACAATGTATACCGTATAGTCTTCTTTAATATTGAACTTAATTTTTCTCTGGTTTAACTATTTATGAAAATAACTTTAGAGTTTTAGTTTGATATAATATTTTGCACAATTCTTATAATACGTAGGGCCAAAAATTCGCGGCATATTTTCTTTAACTATTTTCCTTTTTTATTCCTTTTCCTTAATTTATATTTTTAGGGAAAATATGCCGCGAACTTTCGGACCTCCATAGGTATTAACTTTATTTTATCTAGATTACGCGATTTTAATCGGTCCCTTCTTAGATCTTAATACAACTTATGCAACTTCATGTTGCTTAATACGAATATGACCTTTAGACTTAACATAAAATTCTCTATATCCCTATAAATTTTAAGAACATCTCCATTCCAAATGGTCTTATAACTCAGACCTTTATTATGAAACTATGAACACTACGCTGTGCAATGCTAAGACTTGGCCGTAGTAAAGTACTTGTACAATGTTGGCAAACAGCAAAAAACTGCTTGAATACCTTTAAAATCATTAACTAAATGTATTGCCTACGTATGTTAAGACGAGTTTAAAATAGAAAGTAGTCCGTCTAGGTTTATAGACGCATCCCTCCCCACTGGTAATCAGCATCTCGTTTTATCAGCGTTTAGAACATGCAATGTTCCTTATATGACAGTGCAGCAGATGTTTAGAGAATTTTCTTTGGGTATCGATTGAGAATTAAATATATTTTATTTATTGGTATAATAAAGGTTATGAAATTAGTGCATTTTTGTTATGAGCAGCCATCTCGAAAATGAAATGAGTCAACGTGGAAATGCTGTCTTTGGAGAATGTAGCTCTATCTGACGACTGCATTGGCAGATATACAAAGATTGCGATGGCCTCTTTTTTAAATTATTTATTTATTAAAATCTTATTAAAAATAACTGCGCAAGGGCAGACTAGATGTATTTCTCATTTTCTATCAGGCGACCTTAGGGTAATGTAGTGACAAAACACAGGCAGTAGAAAAAAAAATCTGTGAAAACGACTGTCGAAAAGACAAAATTTAGGGATTGACCAAATTACTTTTTAATGGCGCTTTTAATCCTCTATATTTTGGACTTTTCGACGAGCGCAGTCACTGCTAGAATGTCACTTTATCTAGGGTTTCAAGTAAATTAATTACATTTTTAAAAAGATATAGGAATGGCAAAAATTGCAAAAGCAGAAAACATACTGAGTAAATTGTTTGGTTCAATTAATTTTAAATATTACAAATTCTGTAAGAGTTTTGGTGATTATTTCGTTTTATTATTTCTCTTGCAAAAATTTCTGGTTAGGTTGGTGGGAAATCTTACGCTGCTAGCGACCAGTAAGAGTTCCGGTCGTACTACATAATAATTTGAATAAGGATGCGTAAATATGAGCTAAGTTGTTTATCGTTAAGTTAGCTACCTGTGCACGCAATATTTTTATCTATGTAGAAAGATTTGCTTGCAGTGTATCGCAACTAACTTCTTAGAATCTACTGAAGTAGTCACTAAAATTATTTTGAAGCATCATCCATTTGTTTGGTATCAGAATAAGTCTGTATGAAGGGTGGAGATGGCCCATTTGTACCACAGGGCAGCTTCAGTTGATGATGATGCAAAAACTGAAAATTTTGATTTACTTAAATATCAAAATGTTTTTTGTGCTATACAACTGTTTCACCATACTTCCAGAAAATATGCATTTGTAAGATTAAATTGGGGTGAAAAATTGGGATGAATGGGGATCGTTGACAACGTTCAAAAATACTTTTAAAATAATAATTTTAATTTTTTTGTAAAAGATCAAAGTCATTTAATATTCTTTGTTTCACAATTTGCAGAATAAAAAAATACGTAAAACAGAATTTAAATAAACAAAAATGTGCAAATACGTCGTGAATACAGTAAGGTGTTGCGGTAATTAAACTCAATAAATGTTGCTATAGGTCTGCATCATAGGCAGGGGCACATAATCTAAGTCTGTCGTGCATGAAACAAACAACACGAACAACATAAACAATTATTATTCTATCAAGGAGACATTTGAAAATGTACCTGGGCAAGTGACAGTTATGTTTTTAAAGAAACAAATCTTTTAAGATCTGATTCATGATTGACTGCAAGACTATATATATGTTACGGCTAATACCCGAAGTGCGGCTACACCTAGTATTAGCCGGAGCTTAGGGCACTTATTTTACGGACAGGTTAGGTTCGAACGAGATGACGGGAGCTGAAGTGAGCGAGCAAAGCGAGCGAACTCAGCTCCCGTCATCTCGTTCGTGTTAGGTTACTTTAGACCCTGCGGACGGAAATAGGAGCCCCGCGCAGCGGGGCTCCGTCGCGTGGCTACACCTAGTTCTAACCGGCTAAAACTAGGTGTAGCCGCACTAATACTAGGTGTAGCCGCACTTCGGGTATTAGCCGTAACATATATACACTTTGTACAAGTAGAAATAAGTTTTCTTAAGAGATGTATAACTTTTTTTGGTGTACAATAAAGTATATTCTATTAGCCTGCAAATAATCCAAATAATTGTAAGGATTGACTCACTTCACCTAAGTTTTCATCTTGAGTTTTTAATAGAATCCATCAGCGGAAAATGAAAAGAAAGGTGATCAACCGGGATTGATCTAAATTGCATAATATGTAAATTTATATTATGCCTTTTCCTTACATTAGACTACGATTATTGTAAGCCATCACCAATCACCGTTTTGAAATAATTTTCACAACAATATAAAGTCGCAAAGAAAATGCGACCAAAGATTGTCAACTTCTGTAGATAGGCATGCGCCGCACTTCCGACATAGTTTTGAGAGCTGTGTCGCACTTGAGATAATACGACTTAAGTCAATATGGAAATCCATAAACTTATGCCCTTTTGCATCTTAGGTAGTACGAGGTCATATCTTTCTTAAGCGGAACGTATATGACCTTAGCAGACGAAAAGATAATTGCTTGCAATCACTTGTCTCCAATCCCGTCTGGGTTTGATACGTTTGTGTCTTGAGACGAATTAGGTTTTAAGAAGAATTGGTTGTCTTAAGTTTCAGTTTATGTTCTTGATGAACGACTTGATGAGTAAATAAAATTGATAGTTCCGCTACGGTTTGTGATGTATCATACTTTAATGTATCAATCATCGTCTTACTGATTTTTCATTTATTATCTCAGGGGAACTTTTATTTTTATCGTAGCGTGGTCATCTGAAATGCTTCTAATAATGATATTCGGATGAAAAACAGCAGCGTTAAAGACCAGAGGCTTGCTGGCATTAACTTGCTTATCGTTAACGAAATGAGAAATATGTCAGTTAAGATACATCCTACTAAGGACTTCAATAGACATTTTTTGGGAAATTTTACATCGCATATCATACCAGCTTTAAATTCTCAATAAAGCAAATGAAAAGAGTAAGTATTCTTTAATTATGTTAAAGAATAAAAATAAGTAATTTGCTAAACAAGACATAAGATTTTAATTACTACAGGTATGCCAACCCTCCAGCACACATAACCAACCATCCATGAAAGTGCATAATCCTTTATTTTCCTTTGACGTAACACTGTCAAGCTGAACGTTTGCTTAAGGGCTTGCAAAGTACACAGATCATGTTAAACATGGACGTGTTGGTCGTCTTTTGTTTTCTGTTTGCTCCTACTCGGTCACGGCAGACCTGTGGTTTTACGTAGGTCAAGTGCGATTCCAATCTCGATCCTATTTGCTATATATTTTAGTTTATTCGATTATAATGGTTGGGTATTTCAGAGTCGATGAAGTCATGCTCAGCAGCCGATCACTTTGTTTTATTATGTTTTGTTTAACAGTGATTATGGCTACGATGTTGTATGATGAACATCCGTGTTGATTTATGGATCCAGGATTCCGGTTTTTGTTGTAGCTAATTAAGTCGACTTTTTATTAGGAGGATTTTTTGCAAAAGTATGAATTTGAGTGAATAATGGACATACAATGAAATTTTACGCTTACCAAAGATCTAATATGTACAAGTTTTGGAAAAGTGGCAGATATTGACGTTAGCATTGCGAATAATGTACATAAATATTTTTGGTACATCCTTACCTAATATTATCTTCAACTTCCTGTACCACATATTTTGAAAATCGGATCCAACTGTTGTTCCAACTCTGTTCAAGCCAAATGGCGAGCTTTTCACTATCTGTGCGGCATGAACTCAATACCTTTCTTCCAACTTAAGCCGCAACTTAATTTAAAAATCCAGCAGGACACACAAGAACAAAGAAATCGTATCAATTAAACAAATACAGGAAATGAACATTCGCTTACAACGTTAATTATGAAGTAAGTTGGGCGATCAAAAAAAAGATAGTCACGTGCGAAGGAGGTACACATTAACATAGCCTCGTTTTTTCGTCCCAGATTCGTGACACATCGTGTGTGAGCCCTGTGGTAAATAATAAATCTTTCTAATAAATAAAACAAGGGAACGTGAGCGAGATAAAGCGCGCATGCCCGTTCTGTGCGCCCTAAACGCCATTGTGGACGCCGACGGCAGATCGTTAAACGAAGGTGAAAATATTTTGTGCCTTTTTTAGAGATCAACTGGATGTGGTGATGTTTTCATGTTTAACTTGTGGCCGGAGTAATTGCTTGATGTCTTATGCTGTTGCGCAGGTTTTGCTACCTGTTCTTCAAGGGAGCTTAAGGTAAAGCTTTTTTATAATGTGGGGTAGATTGATTGCTCTGTTCTGCCATGTGGAAAACCATGTGTAATCTAACTAGGACTGTGGCAGTTTATGATGTGTTTGGAGTAATTGCTTGATGTATTATATGTTGCGAATGTTTTGCTACCTGTTCTTTGAGCTAGCATTTTTGTAATATGGGGTAGCTTGATCGGTCTGTGCTTCCTTGTGGAAAATCATGATATATCTTTCTTCTTAATTTCTTTTTAAAACCGTTGGTCTTCACAAGGAATTTCTTCCTGTATTGTGGGTGCGTTTACAAACATTTAAGCTTACATACATAAAACACACAGATCCGTAACAACTATCTGTAGGTGTTATTAAAATTGTGAGAGCTGTCTGGTGCTTGGAGTATTTGCTTGAGTTTTGTTGAATGCAGACTTTGCTTCCTATTCTTCAAGGGAGAGCCTTTTTATAATGTTATATAGTTTAGTAGACCTGCGGACTTAGTGTGAGTTTTTACTCACGCTCATTCGCGTTAACGTAAATTTCAATTCGTAATTAAACTGGATAAGCACCATCTGGTGACAGTAAGGAGAAAACTCTTTTTTTATTCACATAAGAGATCATTTAAGTTATCACGAGTGAGTATGTTAAAATTACTCGGAATAAGCACACTGTTCCCCAATGTGGGAAATCTTGTGGAATCTAATTAGAATTTTGACAGTTTAGGCTTGAGTATGTATTGGAGCTATATTGGTTGATGTTGATGTCCCTCGCGTATACATTGTAACTTTTTCTTTGAGACAGAGCTTCGTTTAAATCGGTAGGTATTCCAATAGATGTATGATAGTCGATCCTGTGTACTTTAAGCGGAATACTAAGTTATTTAATGTACTTTTGCTGGTATAAGATATAGCGGAATGCTTTAACTTTGTAGCAGTAAGTGATTTTGCATACCCCGCTGTTGACATTACACCTCTCGTTAAATATACTACATTTTGCTCTCTACTTTTAAAGTCTAGCCTGTAATTTTCTTCTTGCATGTTAGAATCTATGCAACAAAGGCGGATGGAACTTTGAGAGATATTCTTATTGGACTTGGAGACCATAGAAGATTGTTTTCATTATCAGTTTTTTTGTAAAAACTTTGTAAACATAAAAAGAGGTAATAAGTACTTATTACCGGTCTAAAATATTATTTACTAGCTTCTGCCCGTAGTTTCGTCCGCATGAAAAGTACCCTTAGTGTTAATCCAGGTCATAAACTATCTGTGCACAAAATTTCATCCAATTCCGTTGAACCGTTTTTGCGTGATTGAAACACAAACATACAAACTTTTAGTATTATTAGGATTGGATTTCTAATACATTAAGATTGACGATTATCTCTAATGCGACTTGTGTAGTTTTTTTGTATAAAAAACCAAGACTTGTCACCGCTACGGATTACGGAACCCACTCATAATCCCGCCCAATCAAGATTCTTCAAACAATTTTTTACCGAAAAAAAGATTGTGACCCAACTCTGTACACAATGTGGTAGGTCATTCTCAATGAGCTTCGGTTGTTAATGTGTAAATATGTGTTTCAAATTTACACGACCGCGACATCCACGACCATTGTGGTTGGAATGTTACTTCGCGGTCAAATATAGCCGCGTAGAGGCAAACTTTTGATATGACCACCAGTTTAGCTGGAGTCAAATGATACATAAATTAATAAAAAGTGTAGCTTATTGAACTGTTATTAAACGTACGGCTTTTTTTAATTACACCCATATTTGTACTCATTAATGTGCTAATCTATTTAAGGTTTGCAATAGTACCTATGAAACATATTTATGTTCGAGATATTTTACCTAGTATTTTTTTATAATCAGGTACAACTTCCTACTGTATTTACTTTTATCACAATAATAAACGAAATGCTTTCGTATCATCCGACGACTCCAAATCTAACACCCGCGGTTTTTTGACGACTTATAACGTCGTCGTCACAACAGATTAAACAAATATGGCGGGAGCCGTTTGACAGTTCGCTTTGTGATCAGTAGCGGGACGTGTTACACAACACAAACAAACATACACTTTTGATAGAAAAATCAAGGAACTTTGAACTTTATTGCTTCGTGATAGAGTTTAAGAGTGGATGGGTAGGAGTAAAGGGAACCTTGTGCGGTGACTTTTTTATTATTTTTCAGGTCCCATCGTCTTGGTCGTACTAATTTGTCGAGACCAAGTCACCAATGCAAATATGGCGGGTGTTGTGAATACTTTGTGTAAAGATATGAAATTGTTTCCAGTCCCGAGCTCCCGGCTCATGGGAACTTGCGTGATCCGTGTTTGTCACTTAGGAATATTTTAATGAAATATTTGTTTTAGAACTTTTTATGGGATATTATGAGATGTTATTATCGTTGGCGTGGGTGGTATAAAATGACTTCTTGTGTCAAAGCTAATATAAATAATATTTTACTTGCTTGGAATTTCTTGCTTTCAAGCCTATGTGTTATTCTAGTGTATAAGATATTTTACTGCAAAGTTTCCTCAAAATCCTAAAAGCAAAAAAGACAAACAAATCATCCTCACAAACTTTCAAATTTATAATAATAGTAGGATATAGATATAATAGAATGATATCGATTTTTCGCTTCTATTAATTATAAGTTTTCTATGTTACTGAACTTATCATGTAGTTACAGTAGGTACAAACATTTTCGTAATATTCCTTGGCAAACTTCGTATTTCGTCAATCGTCGGATTTCTATCAGTTGGTGCAGACCGGACTCTCTCAATCAACTTGGAAGTATATAGAGTTGTTAATACTCTTTTAACATAATCTAATTTATATTAAAAAATGCGAGGAAAGCTGCTATTTTTACAGCTCCATATATTTCACACGAAAATCAAAACTTAACAACAATATACACGATAAAACTAATAATTGATAGACATGGAAATTAGCATTCGTTTGTACTCGGAAATGCGATGCTTGCCGAGGGATATTACGAAAATAGTTGTACTGTACTTGATTGATTTGAATGTGGTGTCATTAATAATAATTAAGCTTTACTGTGCTTTGTATTATGTGTGTATTTGTGCTTCGTCTGATAGTATATGTGGTAGTGGTAAGGTTCGATAACAAAATAAAAATAAAAAACGTTGAAATAAATGTAATAATAATTTAATTGCACAAACACAGAAGCCATGTTTGTGCCGCAGTTATAAATAGGTACTATTTGAACTATACAAATATGATTAAGTCATAAATACACTGGCTCTGTATTTTTACAATAATATAATTAACAGCTCTATTAAAGCTAGTCATATTTCATTGGATTTCGTAACATATAAATAGTTAACAAAGAGTCAAGTATTACTAAAGGAAAGTACAATTAAATTATTCGTCGCAGCCTCGAAGCTACCAAGTCATAAAAAGTATTAATGATCTATATCATTAAAATATCGACAGCAGCAGAAAAGAAACTGTTCTGATATATCATTTTACACATTCATATTCCGACTCAACAATTTCATTAACAGTCCAAGTGCTGGAATGAAGTCTAATACTAAAATCTAAATTAAATAATACAAATAATAAAGAAATTGAAATAAAGTGGAGTTAAGCGAGAAATAAATTAAGACCTTGACTAGGATAATCGGAAAATTTAGAATGTTAATTAGCAGACAATAAATAATACATTTTAAATTCGTCACTATTTACAAAAAGGAACTAATACGTTCTAGACCAAAATGGCAATGTAATGGCAAAGACAGTTTTTTCTATACATTAATTCGCTATTCAACAGCCAAAGGATGCTAATTATTCTACTAGAAAGAGTTTTTCTTGGGGCTTACTAATACTGAAGAGTACTGTTCGCCTCGTGGTGCGAGCACCAAGATTAAGTAGACAGCCAAAAGTTACGTGGGATGTGCAGTTTCTTTGAGTCGCATCATTGACTCTTAACGACAACCGCTATTTTCAAGCCTTTTTGCTGTAGGCCTCGAACACCTGCTCAAGGTATTCCAAGTAATTGAGGGTGTCCCTGTATAGGGTGACGCCCATGTCGTTCTTCAAATTAGGGACATCAGAATCCAGAACTTTCTCGATCTTCAAGTCACGAATGTTCATGATGTCCTGCAAAGAGAAAAAAGTTTGGGTTAGCGACATATCAGTTTTGTGAGACATATTGAAAATATATTACAGAAATTAGTTTTAGATTCAAATTTGGCTTTGGATACAAAAAAATATGGATACGTTTTATTATGAAAGAAATTTGAATACTTACATTAAAATAACACAGTACAGCTCGCACATCATGCATCGTCTGGTTGATGTTCTTCTTTAGGCTCTCGTCTGATATTAAGTTGGGGTTCAATTCTTCGTTCAAAAACGAGTACAACCCCGCAACTATCATCTTAAGCCCTTTGTACATCCCCGGTAAAATACTGTCGAATGAACTCTGTGAACAAAGAAGATCAAATTTAGTTCTCGAGCTTCAAGATCATCAATTAAATTGTCATATTGTAAGTTTGGATTTTAGCTAAAAATATATCTGGCGAAATATAGTTTCATGTTTCTCAAATCAGCCCTTATGGTTTCAAGTAAATTGTTGCAACCAAAAACTGCAATGGCTTATTGCAGGTTTTAATTAAATTAAGATAAGGACAATCATAATTGCGATAATCATCCTAAATTCGATTACATTTTCGATTGTTAGTATTGCGAAACCATTGTGTTCTCACGTAAGCGATAGCCGGCCGACAACAATGAGTGCCACCGACGATGTCGATTCTTTGAAATCGATTGAAAAACTCATACGGATGCACGTTTTTGGCATCAGCGAATTCACCGCCCTTCGGTGATTGTTTTCGTTTAGGAAACGTCAATCTGGCAACGTCCGTATTATCAAAAATGGAATGGTTTTTGAATATTTCCAAAGATATTAAGATTATAGATTAATTCAAGATAAAGTTAACTATAGGAAATGTATGTAAGATATGCAATTTAAAGCAGTAACAAAATTCGATGCTTACTTCATTCACCAAGTTATCAATATCTGTATCAGACATCTTCTGGTAGAGGATTTTCCCCTTAGGCAGCCATTCCGTAGGAAGATATTCATCTGAAACCCATGATTTCAGAAGTTCGTCGAAACTGTTATAACTATGAAGTTTCAACGCCTGGAACAAATGAGAAGGAATTATTAGTAAAGGTCATTGCAACATATATAGAGAAAACGATGATTTAGATTCGTGGTGTTAAGAGATAAAATAATACATTTTGAAATAGAAAAGACTACGAATAAACTCAAGAACGGGTGTAAACAACACAAGTCATGAAATAATTTCATTAAACTATAGAATGACACGTCTTTTCACGGCTATACAACACAATTAGGATCATCGTGAATCAACGCTTATTGAGAACAGAAGTTGTGTTCTATGAAAGATGGAAATAGATTGAGTTAATACAATAAGTTGATTAACTTCCATGGAAAAGGAAGATTGAGCGGACGATGAGTCCGAGCGGTTTCCTGGATTGATGGTATAAATGTGGTTCAAGTGCGGAGAGCAGTGGCCAGTCGAGTACTGAGTATTGGATAGTTAGGATTAAGAGATTTTTGAGCAGTTTTTCGTGAATTTGTCTAGACTGGGGTAAGTGGCAAATGTTATCTTTAATATTATAACATATCCTAACCATATAATTTCTACTGTGTCTACTTTTGATTGTGTTTGAGAGTCATTAACATTTTGCTTGGTTCTTGATAAAGTGGTCTGATGGATTAAGACATGTAAAGTGTTGTACAATTTCAGAATGATAAAAAGGTAAAATAATGTAACAAGTCCAAGCATCTGAAATCAGTAATACAGATATAGATAAAAAAAACTAAAATATCAACAAAAGAAGTCTCAACACCCACGTTGGTACATGCGTTACCTATTCGCAAAGTGTTCCTAGAAATGACAAACGTTAACTGCCCTCAGAAGAAACAAACCATACGAACATGACCTAAGAAGTATAGAGACTTCTTCTAGTTAATAGATCAAGTAAAATTGGTACCGCACACGCTACTAACTGGCATCTATTTATTTAAAGACTCCATCTTTCAATTAGATAATCACAAATAAAGACTACACGATTCCTATCGATATTATTAGTGAAGATTCGTTGTGATATAATTGACAAATTGCTTTTATGATTCCATTAAGCGAGTCACGAAGCCTAGATTTTAATGCATTGACTGCGATTCAATTTGATATTTAGTGCACATTAATACTTGATACTAACGCGTATGATAATCGATTCAATTGGCAAGCGAAGGTCGTATGTAAGATGAGATCGAAACCAGAGGTTTGCGGCCGCCGCCGACGACATTTCACGTAACAAAACCGTTCCGACATTAAAATTTGACACTATGTCTATAACACACGTGGCGAGTGCGGAATTAACAAAAACTGTTCTTGTATTATTAAACGTAGAGTCCAAATAGCTTTGACAAGCCAAACAATCGGGGCCGGACTGGCAGATGTAACGCGTTGTAGTTAAGTATCCCTTACATAGAAAATATTGTTAGTTGGACAACAATACGACTAATTAAAACTCTGCAAAATCCAACAAAACGCTAAAAATATCGTTGTGCAACTGTTTATCGGTGAGGATCAGAAAACTTTGTCCAAATATTAATTTGCTTCATTGAAATTGAGATACCGCCGATATTAAATTCGCTGATAATAAGCGCAATGAAATGAATTTACGATTATTTCTTTGGACATAAACCGAGCCGCGGTGTATGAATGGAGTCAAAGCGGAGATATTATCTGTTGCCGAAGTGGCAAGTAATTGGCAGGAAAATTAGAGTTTACAGACCTTTAAATTTTTTTTAAATAAAAATTTGGATTGCAAATGTATCGGTGGCGCATGAATGTAGTGCAGATTATTTAACAAAACAAGAAGCGGAGAATGTTTAAGTAATGATATCGTACAGAGATGGAATGTGCTATGTAGTCGCTGGCACACTAAATGCACAGGTGTGCGTCCGGTCCATCGGACCATATCCGAATCATTACCTACTAGTAGTAGAGCTTGCGTCCAAACTGAGGCGTATCTACTTAATAGGCACTATTAAGAACGTTATGTATTCCGATCACTTTAATGTGTTAGTTACGACTGCCGAAGTAGATGATGCAAATTCTGCAATTGCGAAATTACGTGGTAGACTATATCTTCAGCTAGAGACAGTTCAATTATTTTCAGTCAATTTTATTACAATTATTTTATGAATCAAGAGCTTTGAAGAGTTTAAACTAAATTGAATTTATACTTCAAGTTTAGAGCTATATATATCAGTATGCATTATCATTTGTTTTTCCGTAATATGAGGTAGAGTAAAAATAAACATGGAGAAGTTTGACGGATTCAGCACGTTGCAGTTGCCGTGGGTGGGCATTAGCTAAGAAATTCGACGACGTAGCATCCGAATGCCTAGCTCGAAACATCGGAAGCTTATCAAATAAACATGCACCCACACAAGCGTATACATTGATATATTTACGGCACACGTACGCACCCAACGCCGCAGACAGCCTGTCGCCCGTGAGAACAACGCTATCGTACTATGTACGTACATACATATTGTATGTATGTGCTATGTAATTCAATGTTTATATAGCGTCGCTATTGCAAAGATAAGCGAGCAGATGCACACGAGTCGCGAGAGCCGTGCCGTGCCGCCGCAGCCGATCGCAATCGCCGATCGGGTTACATTGCGAATACACCACTCATTTGTTTATCGTAATTACTTTCAAAAGTTTACGAGCACTTTTTTAAGGAAGCGAGTTGAATTCCAGTGTCGAAAATGTGATGCGATAATATGACACCGGTGTAGTCAAAAGCACGAGTGTTATGACACATTCACACGGTGGCCAGTGGCGAGTCACACAGTACCGGTAGAGTTCGTTGAATTTGTTATTGCGTTCTTAGTACAACGCGGCCAGTTATTATTTATACGGAATGGGCTTGACGACAGATGTAGCAGCCTGATTTATTTAGGATATATTGTCTCTCAGACGCAACTTAGACGTTTATCTTGCTTTAATGTGATGACTAATATTAACAAGACGAGATCGAAAATTGCGATAGGGGTAAAGTTTTTGTTGAAAATGGAGCGCAAACAAAGACAAGCTAGACGTCCTTGTCAACTAGCAACAATGGCGGTTCATCGCCACGATTTGCGTGTAAATCGCAATAAATATGATACATTAGTAACGAATGACCGACATTAAGGGGAGAGACAGAAAAAATCGTCGGGCAGGTGTGTCGCGCAATACTAATGCGCAATCAGTATTCGAGGCGTATGCGCACCGTCCTGTACCTCGTTCCGGCTACTGTGAGTCGATAATGTCGTTTTACGAGGAGGCAGCGGACAGGACGTCGCCGTCGTTACGACCGTCGAGCCTATTACAATGCCACCATACCTCATACGCGAACATCACACTCGATAACTGGACACATTCGACATAAACGCTTCCATTGTTCCGCTACCATTGACTGCCCAACTCCCGATAAATCGATTATATTGACAACAATTGCCGAAATGTATACGGGTTCCCTTCGGTTAGGTCGAGCTGCTACCGACTACAGAATGTGCTAGTGAAGAGTCATCCATAAATGATTCGAGGCGCGACTTCGACATCGCATTATTTCTCGTTGATCGGCCCACCTTACTTCCGATTCGGAAATTATTATATTCCTAGGATTGGAATGATAGAGCCGTCATATGAATCGTTGTATTAACATGCTAAACGTTTGTTTCTAATAATTCGTGAATGTTTTATGAATTCTTGAATGTAGGTTGAATTGTCTGCGATTCTTGTGCGACAATATTACTATCTGATAAGCTAACTATGTGTTTTGTCTTTAATATAAACGGGTTTGATGTAAAACTGCAGTACATTTATGAGCAAAAAGTCGAGCTTGCGAGTGAGTAATTTTAGCATACAGAATAGTTGATCGTTGAATGCGATTTGATCAGTTACATATTGTTATTTGATGTGGCGTGTACTGTTTATAAAGCATTTTATCGACAAGGTTGTCGATACCGACATGGCGTCACAGAAATGCAGTGCGAAATTATAATTAAAAGGGAGGAAGCGGTCGGCCGGACGTATAGAGACGCGAAACGGCGCCCGGCCGATGCAATCTCTCTTCCACGCCTGCGCCCGCGCCGTTCCACGGTGAGAAAACCGCGCTAAAAACGTGCACGCCGTGAATCTTTAATGGGTCAAATTTCGCATGAAACTTTTTGGCAAAGGACCTAAAGATATTCGAATTTAAATTTTAGTTTTTTAAAGCTTTTTACGAATAACACGAAGTCAAATAAAACAATAGAATAATAAAATTTCAAATATTTACATTAAATTAGGATCATTGACTTTGCATTAAAACCCAATAAGGTAAACGCAGCTATCAACGACCCATCGAAAATCTGTAGTTATTACCGACCTATAAAAGTAATTTGAAATCTTTACGTTTCCAGAACTATTCTGGCTATAGGTAGGCAAAGTTACACACGCGTTTATTCCTTGAGCATCGTTTACTTTTACGTTAGTGTGAGTAGCTGTGCAAAAAAGAGATAAAATACGTCAGTTACTGCGAGGCAGCGTGGACGCAGGACCTGTCGTACTGTTCCCTTGTTCCTTCAAGTAAGTACGTGACTTTTCTATGTAAGACATTTAAACAAACAAATGACGTCTATACTTTATCTTATATCACTAAATGTATTCATTTAAGTGTCAACTCTTGATTTCTTACGATATTTTATTAATAAAAAGTAATTTGAAACGATAAAACTTTAAATTAAAATGGGACGGTGTTAGCTTCATCAGTTTTAGTTGTGGCAGCTATCAACGACCCATAAATCGGCAATGGCAGCAACGTAACTTTTCGTTATATTTTTCTTTTATGTTATTATATCACACTAACACAAGTATTTTTATGGAATAGTTTAAATCTAAGCTATCAGTCTTTATAAAAATCTATTAACGACTAAACTTTTTTTGTCTAGTTTGTACCTTTTAGCGTTGTCAATTTAACCAAAGTTATGATATTTTTCGAGGATCGATATTGAATAGTTACAGTAATAAATAATTGTTTTTGTGTTTAAAACAGTGTGCATTTTTTCATATTTATTAGTGACATTAATCAATTATAGTCTATTTTATAGTCTAAAGGTCAATTGAATTAAAATAACCATTTTTTTATGAGTCGGTAATACAATTTATGTTTATACTTACATACTTTATTACCGACCCATGAGGGTCGGCAATAGCAACTATAAGAAGCTATTACCGATCGTATATAGATTACTTAGTTTCTCACCTACTTTTATGACATAAAAGGTAGGTATTAATAAATGCTACTTCTTAGCTAAAGCAACATAAAACATACAATTATATTTTTTTCCAGTAGTATGGAGCCACAAAAGCGGCAAATGAAAGCAATCATCCTGGTAGCTTTACTTCCCAACTCTACACATATACTACAGCCGCTTGACGTAGCTGTTTTCAGACCAGTCAAAGGAACATGGAGGACTGTTGTACATGAATTCAGAATTAAAAATAACTATGCCAAGCTTAAACGCACTGATTTTGCTCCGGCCGTAAAAAAATGTTTTGACCAATGCCTTAAGCTTGAAACCATACAGAGCGGATTTCGATGCTATGGATTATATCCATTTGATCCATCTAAAATAAACTACAGTAAACTGTTGCCAAATT
Organism: Orthosia gracilis; assembly: GCA_947562075.1. Taxonomy (NCBI): domain Eukaryota; kingdom Metazoa; phylum Arthropoda; class Insecta; order Lepidoptera; family Noctuidae; genus Orthosia; species Orthosia gracilis. Next base: position 6,910,148 of record OX387270.1, on the reverse strand, counting down.
TAAAACATACTGAAGACATCAATCATATAACCTTATCTGAATATGCAGAAAAATTTAAACATGATTTCGAGGCTAGATTTATCACCTATAACTTTAAAAACTTTCAAAGATTCGGGAGGTCAATGGATGGGAGATCCAACTTATAAAAAGTTATTCGAATATTGGAAGAAAATTACCCCCGAAAACGCCTTAAATATATATAGCCTTTTATTTTGTTTTATTTTATTAAGATTGGTAATCATCATCAACACTAGCTTTATACATTCCATTGCTAGAAAAAGGCCTCCTCTCATACACGATCGGGAATAGCTGCATAAAAATCGTTATTAGCTTCACAGCCGTTTTTATGGGTCGGTAATTGCAACAATTGACTAAGTCACATTGTAAATTATTTTTTACAAGATTATCCTTTATTTAAATGTATTTGATTCAGTAAATACATTTTTTATACATAACACTAGCATGTAAAATGAAACTATTAATCTTTAGAGAAACCAGCATACTAAAAAAATATGATTGACTTTAAAATTGCCTTAGGGGGGTCGTTAATACCTGCGTTTACCTTAACTCAAAAGAGGAAGTACGAAAAATCGGTGCTAACCATTTGCAGGGTTTACGCGCACGTCAACAGAATACTATAGCACCTCTTACAGACTCTCATACATAAATCAATAATATCTGCGTAGATACAAACGCTAAAGGCATGCGTCGACGTTGGGCTTAAGTTTTATTGGTATTGGTCGACCGCAAGCTCCGTCCGTTCATTTAGAGCGACGCGGCGGGCATATAGATGTGGCCGCGAATACTACGCGATCGACTCGTGCAAAATCGATGAATGAAAGCGAAGAAAGGCCTTCGGAGCCAGCACTCGCGCTTTTGTACTCCGTTTTATGCTCCGGAAATTTTCAAGCGCCATTTATTTCGATAATCTACGTTAGATATTGAGTGATAAAACAATTATGTAATATACGACAAAGACAGCCTAATTCTATTTCAAATGTAAAATTCTATTTCAATTGTAGAAATCAGTCTAGAATTGAAATTTATGTAAAATAATTATTGGAAGAATAACATTGGCACACCGAGATTAAAAATCCCACAGACCACTTTAGATAGTTCCACTTCTAACAACTTCAAAAATTTTAAAGACAATGTTACGAAATAAGCTTTTAGAGTAAGAGCAGTATTGTGTACTTACAAATGTATCCTTGTACTTCGCAGTTGATGTGTAAGCGTTTTTTGCTTGCGAGGCAAGTTTCGCCGCGATAGTCTTCGCGTCATCTGAGTAGTTTGGTTTTTGCTGTAAAGAAATTGATTATGTTAGATGATGTCAAATGCTTTAGACAATACGAAAACTTTGAGTAAAACTATTTTTTAAATGAGACTCAATATATCTAATTATAGTTTTATAATCCTGAAAAATTTATTGTTGTTAAATTGTGTATTGGTACTGAAAAGTTATTTTATTTATTACTAGTACTTTTTTCTGTACTATGTTAGCATCTGCGGACAATCATCAATTATGCGGTCACTTAAGTTAACCGCAAAAGTTTTACATGAATACAAAACACTTGCATGTCAATCTAACTTTATGAACATCTAAAGCTGGATTCTTCGGGTTCAGCAAACAATCTGTTTTGACAACAATATCTCATTCTTCCATAAAGATCTTCTTAATGTTACATTCTATACCTAACAACTTAGTCTTCTTTTTTTACTTCTTCAATCATCAAGCATTATACGTCTATCTTTACTATTACATTCTTCTACTTCATCATCTTGCTTAGGTTTACGTTGTCCTTCTTTAACTACATTTTTATAAACAGCTACACATACATATCCATTAGAAACTTTTACTTCGTCATCTTCCTTACTTTACTTTGTTTACTACATGTTTATCAACTGCTACAAATGTGTCTGTTCTTACCTGAGAACCATAATCGCAGGGATTAGCCCACAGTTTGTTCTCCTCATCCGCATCACGCCGTTGTCTTTCCATGCTGGCCCGGCTTCGGTGTGGCGCCGCCGACGACCTCGGTGACAAACCACAGACCAACAGTAGCAGGCACACCGCCGCACAGACGTTGACGTATCCTGTTGAGAAACATGGATTTAGTATTGAGGTCTTGATAAAGAGATTTGGAGGCAATATTGAAAGAATTTTTAATAGGAATTGGATACTGATATGACCTCTAGGTCTAGGTCTAGGATGAGATGGTTTTTGGTGTTGTTATTGAGACCCATTGACGTATTGCAAAGCTTTTAATTTTAGAAAGTGTACTTAATTATATGAATATGTATAGTAATTAAACTATTAAGCGGCGTATCAATAATACCTGCTACTGAAAGAACCACGCAAGTTAGACGGGAACGAGTTTCTTTAAATTGAAAACCTCACAATACATCGCAGTGATTCATATTCATTTCTGAATGAAAGCTCTCGTATTTTTTCAATGCATCTCATTTAATGAAAACGCTCAAGAGCCACTTGTTCCGTATGCGGCACGCGCGATGGTATCGATTATGGTAATCGATGAACATCCGATGAATAAATACATCGCGGCCCAGAGGTGGACAGCCTTTGCTAATTGTCCAGTGAACCTGTGTGAATCACTAATGCGGCTCTATTTAACGGTGGCGCGGTAATCGGACTCACATTCTTCTGATCGGTTACTTCATCGAACTTATCTATCGATTTAATAATATCGTTTACTTTAATCGAATTGTTTTCAGCGACAATTGTATTCTATGGCAATAATAATTACCTACTTTTCTAAGCAGGCGATGTCGCATATATTTACTTAATTGTATATTATGTCACGGGCTGAATGTAAATAAGGGTTATTTTCAATTTTACAGATAAAGAAATATTAATTGAATCTAACAACTGTCACCAGCAGAAGGTGTCCGTCGTTGAGGCAGAACTATTTATTGACTTGACATTCGTTTTACTCGTTAAAATGGAATATTATTATCCACGTTAAAGGAAATAATTTGATGTGTGATTGACATAATTTTTTATTTGAATGTAAAGTACGTGTTTCACCTGTCCATTATACCCAAAAAAATAATAATTTGCAAGTTATTTGAATAATTGGATATTGTTAGGATGTTTTTTTTTTCAAATGGGATGATTTTAATAACGCTCATGTTAGGAGTCATGTCGATATGAATTATTATAAGCTGTGATCGGAAATGTCATTCGAAAGATCGTAGTGGCTGGTACATGGAAGTTTGCACACACCTCGCATGAAGAAATAAGCAATAGTCCGAACCACAATAATGACAATATAAATTAAGTTCAACCCTATTCTGACAGCTGATAGCATTCAATTACGTATACTGATAATAAATATTATTACGTAGTAAAAAACCATTACGATGTCAAATCAACAACAACGCATTCCCCTGACGTTTGACGGAGATAAAACTGCTTATTATAGCAGATAATGAGTTGACTTTGCTCAACAATTAAAATAAATAAAATTAATCAGGTCTCTCATTGTTTATCTGTTAATATAAATCAGGCGGTGATCTTCGACATTGTACTTAATGTCGAGAAATTATGACTTAATTGATATCTTGAGGAAAATGAACGCGAGGAACAGATGCTTTTGCAGTTGCACTAATGATTACCTACATTCGTGATTATTTTTTAATTAAAATCATGTACGGGAGGGATTTCAACATTTAGTAGTATTCGCAACCATCTACAGATTTTTTTATAGGAAGAAGACTCTAATGCATATTTAGTTCTTGGGCATCCTTTATTTGTACCGACAAGGCAGTTAATTATACAAAGCTATGAAAAAATGGCAAAGAGACGGCATCTAAAATAGACCGATAGTAGAAAATCTGTATTGACATTTAATTATTTTTATCAAATCCCTTTGATCAATCTTAGGAGTAAAATCAAAGCAAAACTGGCGATAATTATGTCAGAAGGAATAAATCGACTTAATATCAAAGTTGCAGCGACTCACGCACATAGAATGTTATTTATTTTTTCAGTGTTTTGACTCAAGGTGTGAATCACAAGTGTTATGTCTGGCGGTTAGTGACTAACGTAGGTAAAGATCTCCCTGTTATTTGCAATGGTATTATCATATCTGAACTGCGTGAAGTTCGTTTTTAATGTTCTACTTTGGCAATTTACTTTTTTTGCAATTTGGCAAACGGCCATGATTTAGGCAATATTTTTTGGAAATAGTAAACAAATATTTTTTGTCTTACTCATGATAATTAATGTTCTTTGTGTGTTTGCAATTTTACCTTATCGCTATTGTAAAATTTCATCAAGCGTCCAAAACATAACAAAAGCTCAACTGGACAGTATATCAACATTCTGAACGACAAACCGTCGTCGGACGTTCAAAAGGATTTAAATGTAGATCCATCAATACACTCACACAATTTGCACAAATGTGTGTGCGTGTGATTTTTTCATCATCTCGTTAGCGCTGGCGGTTTCGCTCGAGGCCCGAGGCTCCGCGGACAAATAAAAGAAAATTATAGTTATAGGGCGCTCAGCCGCTTATTATTTAACTAGACCCAGTAAACTGATATCGATTACCCCCTCTCTTTGTAAAAAAGGATAATGTACTATCTCTACATGAAACATAAACGAACAATTTACATAAACAAACCCCACTCATCAAGTATGCAATCCGTATAACTAGCTCTGATTTAGTTGTAGGTTATATTGCCATCTAATTGACACGATAATAATGTTGTACCAATTGGGTTACAAAAGGCGACCGCAAAGGTGGAGTCGGGCAATAACGATCATGTCAAAAGGAAGGTCCGACACACACAACACGCGTTAAACACACGATCATAACATTTTATTAGTGCTCCGGTCAAAAGCAACCGCGAGACCGCCGCCGTCAAAAGTTCATGTACAAAAAAACAACAGGTCAGCTCGTAAAAGCCGTAGAGTCACTGTGAGACAAATATTTTCACTGAGTAACCATGAGATGAAGATAAAAATATAGGCCTAATTAAATATTTGTATCTTGCCAGTAAGAGAAATGAAAGTTTTCTAGTTGACATTACATTTAAAAACAACAATTACAAAAACGATAGGTGCAAAAAAAACGAGAAAATATTTTTTTTTATCAAATGCCAGTAGCCGCCTTGATTTTGACATATCGTACTTTACTGTAATTAAAACAAATGAATGGTTTTTTTTTTCTAAAGGGACGGCAAGTAATTGATATCCTCTTTATATCCCCAACCACCTATACGTGGAGATATTTGAGATGAACAATGAGACTCGATCGAATTCCTTAGCCCATTGAAGAACTGACCGGGCGACCATAAAAACCGTAGATACCTACACGTAGGTAATACACAGGTTATAAGGGGGCATAAAAAAGTAGGGACCGCGTCGGAGGTCGGACCGACTACCCGAGAAACAAAGACTTCGTTTATTTTTTAACAGCTCGCCCGTTCACAAAAGAAGGCTTCGCGGCACGAAAAACGACCCAAACGAGACCATCTTGTTAACCTTTTTAAAAAGAAATCGCGCGCCCGCTAACTAGAATTTCGACTCGAAAACCGAGAAAAGTTCGCCGCGGCGTTCTGCGCACCGGACGTCGCAGGCGCCTGCGCAATCATTATGTAAATTCTGATTATTATTGTTATAAATGCGGTAAAAAAATTGGGATGAGAGTCGCGGGCATCATCTTAGCGGCTCGTTACAAAATGCCCGTCAGTATAATTTGACGGGTTATCTTTTTCGAATATCTGTGTTGTTTACTTGAGAGTGGAGCGCAGCGAGATGGGGTTGCAACGCTACATCATTAACGGGATTACCAATACCCGTCCTCGTGACATTAAATAGAAAAGGCGTCATGTTTTAGCTATAATAGAGGTTTAATTTGAGTCCGTTCATCATTTTGTTAGTAGCCGGCTAACAACCGATGCGCTCGTAAAATTTGACTGCGCATAATAAGGGCGATTATCGCTCAGAGACGCGCGTGGCGGCGCGTATCACAAGATACGCGGTGATACCACTCTTCATTACCTGAAAATCGCTCTAAATGGTAATAGCGTCGCGAAGAAGATCGTTGATCGACCCCGTCCGTTCGAAATTAACGAAACAAGCGCAAATTTTTCTTGAATTAATTTTAATAAGGTAACAACTGACGTTATGCAAAATTTTTAGTAACTGTTTTTTATCGGTCGAACCTAAATGGAATATTTGGTAAGGTATTTACAGCGGTGTAATTTCAGTCCTTATCGGCGAAGCGGTAAGGGCCTGTGTATTTTTTTGTATATATTGTGCTGTAAAAAGAGTTAATTAGGCACGTCTAAGCTAGGATCGACATCTCTCACTAAATGAGTGACAGCTAAACACTGCAATTATGAGGTTCCCGTCTCATTGAAATAACTGTTTATAATTGATGCGGTTGCCTTACTCTGCGTAAATGAACATCGTTTTATGTGAAAATGTTGCTAATGAGAGAGAGGATCGCAGCCCTAATGACGCGGACATAGTTCATGAAATCGAGCTTAGTGCGTGTACTTTGCTTTAATTATTATGACATAGCTTTCTTATGGACGAGCCCTAGGCTACAGCAATATGCGAAACACCTCAATGTTGCATTGTGGTTACGAATTCTACGGCATTGACAGTTACGGATTGCTATATTTGTAAATGAATTTAAAACTTTAGAAATACTACAAAAATACATTGTTATATCTAAAGAATTGATTTCGATATCTCAAAAAATATTTACAAAGTTTTTTAATATGTAATTTAGTCACAATTGCCGGGATAACCCGAGTAAATAATTATGCAGGTCTAATTGACAATATTTTCCGCCATCGTATCAACATTAATAGTTATTTAATCATTCAGATAGTTCTGCGGTTACTGGCAGTAAGACAATTATTCCTTGTTGTATCATTAAAGGATTATTCACCTTAGTTGTTTTTTTTTTAAAGCAGCTAAACATACCCAGATTTTTTTTTAATTCTACTGGCGTTTTTGAAATCTGTGTTCTTTATACAACCTTCTTAGTTGTAGTTTTATTTTATAATTTGTAATCCCTTTTTAAACTTTTTTGGCGCTTAAATATGTTGTTTTAATTGAATGTTGATTCAAATTATTTAAAGTAATTTTTTAACTAAAAACTTTTTGCGAATTATTTTTTTTTCGAGATCATTAGGCAAATTGGAATGATTACATCAGTCTATACGTAAAATTACGATGACAGCATATACAATTAGTGAAGATTCACCTACAGGCAGAATAACGTCACCGTTTAATGCCAGGATCTACTTTTTATTGATATTCTTACTCATTAAAAATAATTTTGATATTCAAAGTCTTAACGATGACGATGTCTCATACATCATAGTGATTAGGTATGTCTTATATTCATATTCGTGATGTAATGTTCAGTTGAATTGGAATCCAACGCGTTTTCTTCTTCAAATCGATTTTCCTCATGGGAGAAGCTGAATCGTGATGCAAATAGGTCAGTTGATGCGGATTGTTGTTAATTCTTAAGATTTTATTTTTAATAAATGTCCAATATCATTTAAATTTTCGGATATTTTAGGAAGCTAAGATTTAAGGAAACCCGATAAATATCATAAAACGATATTTAATTCAAGAAAAAGTTCGAATAAATAAACAACCTTCGTGAAAAACCTTATGCACTCGTGTATAAAAATCTAGTTCCGGACGGATTTACCCACTTCTCGTAAACGGAGCAAGATTTATTAGAAGTCATCAACATCACATAAATAGACGTAGATACTATGTTAAGAACCTTTAATGCTCTGTCAATTAGCTCACTCTTAATGAATACCCTTTGTATTTAATTTGAGTAATAAAGGTTTACACACAAGAACAGCTAATAAGACTTTTTCATGTTGTTATGTGATCGTAATATGCATACAAAAGCAACGAAAGAACACAATACTATCACAAAAAGGGGAACTAAATGTTCTCTACAAGTAATCTAATAGCCATAGGTTTTTTATTGCACGACACTTAAATCATTTCTTGACCCTATATAGAGAGCGACTAAGCGATAGTACTCTACTAATTACGAAATAACCCTCTGCGCGCCGGTTGGACGTAACTGTCCAACTCTTAAAGGATAGAAACATTTATTCAGATATGTCATTCCGGTAACAGTACGTTACTTTAATTACAGTTTAAGCCTATTTAGTTAGCTCTGATCTTCGTGTTTAACATTGTAAAGGGAGACTGAGCCAAGTTTTTGCGCGTAATGAAATTGTAATCTCGATTACCATGGTTGAGCGAGGCAGTAAGTACCGACAACCCGACAATGCGACGAGGATGTGAGAATAGGCGTGCGTTCGTACGGACCGGATACTTAGTTTATAAATAAATAATGCTTACTCTATGGCTAGCTTTTATTATGATAAGGACTATTTATCGTCGCGGGACTCTACCTGTCCTATTGTTATAACGAGCTGTGAGCTTTCATTGTCTTTAAAATTGTACTAGTCAAAGAATTATTAAGCACTGGATCGGAAGTGAAGTGGAAGTAACAAAATGTCATCAGACATTTTGTTACTTCCACTTCACTACTGTAGGATTGAAAGTGCCAGCAGTTTGATTTTGAAAACTTTTCAAAGTTTAATTTATTCATAAAATTTCAAATTTTAGACTTTAATGTGCCGCAGATATTCTATGGTTTTCAGAATTGGCATATTTGATCCTTTTTTGATTTCTCCAAAGACTATTAAATCAAAAAAATTATAACTCTTAACTTCAATTGCAATTATTGCATTTGGCATATAGTTGAACTAATAAAATATCAAGAGTATGAATAGGTTAAAAAATATGCCAAATATTTTTGCATGACATTAATAAAAAAAAAACAAAATGTCATGCAAAAATGAAAATCACTGCAAAAATTATAGTTAGTAAATAAAATAACGCTTACTACTTCTGGCTGCACTGGATCTATAAGGACGACATTTTTCCACAACATCACTATCACAGTCACTATATTGGCTAATTAATCTAGTTCTAGTACATTGTTCACAGCTGGACGGCCTATGCACCAACTCCGGACAGCCGGACGCTGGGCACTCTTCACGCTTGCAAGCACAGCTGGTCACATCCATCTTCAGTCTTACGATTACAGTTCCCGTATTCCCGTACAACGGACACGCAGGTGCACTACACTGATCCATAACAGAAGATCGCAATTGACATCCCCCAAAAAGCTACGATGTCGCACGCGTCGTGTCGTGTGAGAGACTAAATGAATTTGTGTGGACGCGCGTAAGATAAAGGCTAGCGTACACCAGGCCACGTGTTTAAGGCAGTGGGGCACGTAAGGTGGGTTTCTCCGGAGCACGCTGTCGGCCAATGGTGGGCGACCGCAAGGGAGGCGGGTCTCGACCCCACCCAACTTTGCACTACTATTTTATATGCCGAGGGATCCGCTTGTATCGCGTCCCGGTAGATAAGGGTTGACTTTTATTGTATTTTTATTTTATATACCCACTGATGATTCTTTAGTACAGAATCAGTTAAAGAGCTTTTAAAAATAGTTTAGCAGTGAAAAATATAAAGAGATATCGTGAAATTTTCAGATCTATTCCTGAAGGACAAAACGCTGATATAAAATTTATTATTGACGCCGTTTTATTTTGAGATAGTAGAATGTAATTAATAATAAATAATAAAAATATTTACAAATGTATAATAAAAAACATTTAAAAATGTAGATTATAAGAAAACTAATTGAATAAAGGTATAAATATTAAAAAAAATATTCAAATTAATAATTAGCTTCACTCATTATTTATGTTTTTTTTATATGTATGTTTAGCAGAGGCCAATAAATAAAAAGCACTTTCAGATATTGATCAATATTTTCTATTTATGAGTCATCGGAACACTTGTGCAAACCCTAAAAATATCGTAATGGTTTGGGTAAACGCGGTGATTGTTTGAAGCACTTGACGTCATAACCCTGACGCGATCGAATAATCACGAAAGAATACCCGAACACTTAATAAAAATAAACAATAGTAGATAACGCAAAACATGTTGAACTCAAATTCATCACAATACTTGATAACCTAATTATAAAAACATGTTGGTTGATTGATTCTTTTTCACATCCGGATTGATTAATTGATTTTCGATTTTAGAACGAAACATTATTCTTTTTAACTTCAATTGTAAAGAGTTATAAAAATGTTTATATTTTATAAACGTAAAGACCATTAATAAACATTTCTGTTACAATGTATATATTGCTAGATATTATTAATATTTAAAGTCTGATCACTATGATAATTGAAGCACGCCGTATACAACGATTAAACGATAATATAGGATATTAAGATTACGTATTATTATATCATTGGAGTCATTCAACTCGAGATAAACACTGATTTCCTTCCTCTACATTTTTCTCGTTTGTTTATTACATTCTTTAAACCTTTAAATATCTAAGGGTTAATACAATTTTTTTAACGAATCGTTGATCACGATTTTTCCTTCTCCCTTTTAGTTTTTACTGTGTATAAATTTATCATAACCCGTTGCAATAACGTGAAAATTTTCTGGAGTAAATCTTATTACTAAGACGATTAGTAATTTATTTTGGGTCAAGTTTGACTTGGCATCGACGAAACATTTCTCCAGAGTTTTTCATCTTGACTCACGAACAGCACACGCTTCATAGTTAGTCATTGAATTTCAGTTGACTCAGTTAAACGGATATCAAGTAAATATCGATGGGTTTTCAAACTTTTCCTATAAAGGAAAACTCATGGCAAACATAGATACTGTTTTATACAATAAATTACTTACTTGTTATATGCGTCATTGCAATTAATACTGAATAGGTAGTTCATATGTCCAATTCTTTCTACAGCACTGGTTTATAACTTTTTAGTTTCAGAATTCTAGTGTATCATATTTTTCACCCTTTTAAAACCACCTGCGATCAATTTCTTTGTACAACTGACCAAAATTTTTTATGCCCTTCTGTTACTGTGCTTTTTCAACCCATTACCAATTACTCGACTAATTAACTAAATATGCACTTACCAGTATTTAAATTAAACAAAATAATTACATTTACTCGTATTAGGATTTTTTTTTAATAGGGTTAATTTGTGCAGTTTAACGAGTTACGCGCAAAATAATGATTTGTGAATACTTAGTCAAATATTAATTGTTAATAAATTATACCCTACTTTTTGTGCAAGTCCAGTAACTACCTAGTCTTCGTAATGGGTTTTTAAAGTAATCGTAAGCACAAAAGCGTCTTGGAAAGGCTTGTGTAAAATAGGTTGTAAATTAAATTCCATTAGAACGTTCGGTAAAATTCCAAAAAGGAATAATATTCCATGGCCTGGTCTAAAAGGTTATGTGTAACACATAGATCAGCAAGGACATAGGAAATGTACAAGAGACATAGAATCCAAGATGACGCTATGCAATATCTTTCCAATTAAGACTGTAAAACCCCTCTCAATTGACGGCTGACACATGACTCATAACACCGTCCAAATTTCAATAAGGTCCACGTAAAACATGCAATGATCAACGGATCTACTTTTTGGTTACAGGATATGACATGATGAGTTCCGTGTAATGTGAAACACCTGTGCTAAATCAGCGCGGAGTTTCCTGTTGATATCACAGGCTGTTATGTAGGAGCTTGCAATGTATGCTGATAAGAAAGATGGAGTCGTGCTGTCTGGCATGTTCGCTTCTAGTAATTTTTTATCTTCGGATTTCGCGAATTGATGTTGTTAATTTGGAAGTCGATGAGATAATAAATTAGGTACTTGGAGAAAGTCTTTTTCTTCTTTCGAAAACCACGAAGCACGAAGCGCGAAGCGCGTTTCGGTTTGATACGATTTTATAATATCGGTCCGAAAAATTAGATCTGATCGAAATTTTTGTTCTTGCAAAGAAGTTTTCGTGATGCTGTAGGTGCTATCTTTAGCACCGTCCGAATTTTCAGAAACTAGTGGCATAAATCCTTTTACAGAAACTGGTGGGATTTGAAAATAGCAATTTTCGGAAATAATAAAAATCTAAGTCATTTGCGTATGCAGATAAGATGAAACAAAGATAAGGTAAATAAGGATGTTATCTATGTTACAAATGAGATAACATTTTCTGCATAATCCGTAAGACTGTTCTTAGAAAATATCTGTCAATATGCTTATACCGTAATATTTGATTTGAAAATATTCCGGCAAGAGCTCATACCTAAGTAGAATGTACTCGTTATGTTCATAATCAAGTTAAATGATTGAATCATTCACACCTATTAAAGAATAATTTTTGCAATAAACTTGTAGGTAACTATTCTTTTATCCTTTTATGCCATCAAGAAAAATTTTTATATATGTATATTTTATTTACTCTTTTCTCAAACATTTTAATTGAACAGAATTGACAAACATGTAAATTTTCCTTATTTTGTTTAGATCTTTTACAAAATCCTAGTAAAGGAATGCTTATTAAATAGAATATGTATTAGTTATATTCAGCGAAAATATTATGACATGAAATATTTTGTCCACATACGTATGAGGTAAACGAGCCAAATTCTTTTACAATGTTTATTGCGAAGTTCATCATTCTTCGGACCATGCCATATTTTTTGCAAAGCTACGTGATTCGGGACACACCTCATCCCAAGGGAGTATCGTATGTCACTTCATACGTAAGAATGAATTAAACGATATGTTTACAAAATTCTAGTACTTTCAATATTTAGTGCAAAGTTCACTTTTCTTATGACTATGCAACCGCCTTTGCATAGATACTTACGTGATTCGAGACACATCTCATCCCAAGCGAATTTCGTTTGTCACATCATACGTAACAGCATTCGTATGAACTAAACTCGTATGATCGTGCAAGTCATCATCGGGGCGGTAAAGTCTCTGATGCTCTGAGTTATGGTCAAAGCTATTTTAAGATTTGTTACGAGAATAACTCACGATTACGGAAAACTGTACTGCATCACAATTTATTGACGCATTGGTTACCTACGTATTGAAGTAATGAGAATTTAAGCTATCAGTTACGTTTACATATACTGATAAAAAGTTTTTATGCTATCATATGTACATTAGACTTTCGCTCCTGTACATGGGTATCCCCCATTGATCAATAAGGTCTTTAGGTTCTAATGAAAATTTAAGACTGAGAAAGATAGGGGTTTCTTGATTTCTATCCTACGTCATAATTTGGTAAAAAAGCCACAGAAACTTTATAGTGTATATTGAATCACCAAAACTTTACTGAGGAATTTTTTCCTTGTTAAAATTTTTGTTACTTGGGGTAGGCGTAAAAAGTTTTCTTCTTCCATACCGTCCTGTCCTGTCCCCAGTCACGACATCACTGCCTCCCTTTTCTTTCATATCACTCCTCACACAGCCCATCCCTCTTTTTTGTGGCCGCCCCCTCCCTCTCCATCCATCCACATTTATATTCCTAACACTTTTAGTAACATGCGTTTCATCCCTCCTCATCACTTGACCATAACAGGACAAACGGTTTCCTTTCAACTTTTCTGCCACTGACGCCACTTTCAAACTGCTAACTAATATACTCATTTCTCACTTTATTCATTCTCTTCAATCCGCACATCCATCTCCACATTCTCATCTCTGCTACATGCAGTCTCTTTTCATCAGTCTTCTTCACAACCCAATGTTTTGATCCATACATTACGACAGGTCTTATCACGGACTTGTAAATCGTCAGTAAAAAAAACCCGTTTATTAAAAAATTCAAGGGAAAATGTAATCACTTAATGAAACATAATTGCTAGACATTTATTCAATTTGTAGTGCTGTGACATGAACATAAAATAACTTGCAAATCTCTCGCCTGCGTTAGAGATCATTCCTATTCATTTATTTAAACTGCATATCATTATGAGTCACCGAGTTAATATAATAGGCAATTAACAATTAAGGAATAAAACCACACATAAAATCCCATTTTATGAAATAATGTGGAATTCTGACTTCCGAAAATTAAACATATCAAAACATTGACCTACGTCACTTTATTTCGTAAATTCGCAGCTTATTTGCTACGCACGTGTAGCTACGCGTAGTAAACTTACAGTATTTTAGAAAAATATACAAAAGCGCTTATGAATATATTTTTTTCAAAATAATACTAAGTAATAATATTAATAATCGTTAGGCTGCTGGGTCAAGGGCTTGATTCAGAAAGCGGTACTTCTGGACACGGCTCGCTTTCATTCTTCGTTCCTCTCTCTTGAGCTTTGTCCACCGGTAGCTTGAACCCTATTCCTGATAACGGTGGGCCTCTATTTTTATATATTTAATTGTTTTTTTTTTAAAGAAATATTTAAAAATATACAAAAAAAAGAACGATTAAATAAAAGATATAATAAAATGTAACTACCTATTGAGTATTTTTAAAATAATATAATTCAAAACGTCGCCCGGAAACCTTTGGTATGGATTCACAAGCACATGGCTGAACTATAGGCAAAAACTTTAACATAAGCATAATTTATTTAAATATATGCAAGATTCAAATTGAAATCTTTATGTAAAACACAAGAACTACTCTTTCAATTTGTGTCTGCTTCTAAATTTAAAGTTTGCAATTATGCAACCATAAGTCCTTTAATGTTTATTATTTACTAATTTGTTTAAAAAGGTATAAAAAAGCAGCAAGTAGTAAAAAAGTGAAAAAGTATTAATAAAAAGCTTAATAAATGTGTTACAAATGTAATATACTATTAAGTCAATTATATCTATCCACTAAATGAATTGGTGAAGTTGGTAGTATTCTAAAATCGCAATCCTATTTACAATACTATTAATGTGCCAACTGCCTGGTTTATGACTCAATTTGTGCATAGCAAAATGCAAAAAAAAAATAAAGCAGCTTCAAGTGTCGAAGAACAATAGAAATGTGTTTGTAAAGGAGGATTCCTGCTGTGGCAGGATTTCACACAATACTGGCATAAAAGATAACTTTTTTTAAAGGATGCTGTAATTTAATTTGTTGTCATCTAGCATTGAGATTTTAAAGCAGCTGATGAGGATTCTTGGTGGCCATTATTAAGTCTAATTATAACTTTAGAATTGCATAACTTTTTTTTGTTATGCTAAAGACTTACATTTTTAAGTGGGAGATCATAACTTCGACCGATAAAAATAAAACCGAATTTAAATTTAATACAAAATAAACAAGGATAAAATTAGTGAAATAGATATTTTGAAATATAAGTCTGGAAAAATAACTTATAGCAAGGACGACCCGTGAAATTTAAAACGCATTCCATTACGTTCCATAAATAAGAAGTCATAAAATGTCCATTAAAATAATTCGCAAACTGTTTATTGCCTTGTAAAATAGCCGACTTCTATACAAGGACCAAACCTTTGTCCCGTTGCCGATTTGTTTTTGTTTTACCGTTAACGAATCAATAGAGACAATAACTCGTGCAACTTTCACTACGTAATATATGACACAGTAAATTGTATTGTCAACTTAGACCCATTTTAAAGGTGCCATCATAAAGATTTTGTTTTCATCTTAACGGTAGTAGATTTCGGACCGCTCTGTGGAGGTTCTAAAGTGACAAAAACTAGCGTGCGACTGCCTTAAATTTCACAATTGTGACATTGTTTAGCGTGCGCGGCGGCTCTATAAAGACGCGCGCACAATAAGCGCAGTTCGTACGGAACACAATTAAACTTGCTACAGAGGAGAGCCGTGAAATTTTTCGTTTTGTAACGACGTGAATAGACGTATCATGGGATGTTTGTGTTTGATAAATAGCGCGTCAACAATACGCCCCCTTTTCCGGTGCAGACGAAGGAAAAAATGTAACGCATGTTAAGATGTTAAACTTGTTACGACACGCGGCGATAGATGTCATGGTTAAGGTTGAGAGGTGATTTCAAGGCTTTTGAGCACGCCTGAGGTCCTATACGCAATAAATGACGCTTTTGCATCAGATCTCATAGGTTGCAAAAGACAAGCGGAGAAATGATGGTGACTGTAGATGAGTCTTCAAAATTTCCCATTCACAGTTATGAAATTTTGTTTTTGGTAGTAATAAGATGCTTTCACACTATTGCTCGACGTGGTGTAACGTGAGAGGTGTTCCGTGACAATGAACTTGTGAAACAACAGCAACACGGATTAAGGAAACTAATGAAATTGGGACGGATGCCACGATTATGCAAGCCTCATTCACCTTGTGTTACAACTTGCTCACGCGTAGTACGCATGTTATTTGATTATTTATACGGCGATTACTCAAACCGGATTAGTTTGATTATTGTGCTTTGGTTTTTCCTGCTCTTATTTCATTATTTACTTTTTACGCACTAATTTACCGGGAATTGCTAAATACAGTTAAATGCACAGCTTTTTTTTGGACCAATCGGAAGCAATATATCTTTGACCTATTTAAATTTTAAAATAGAAAATTAGAATTGAAACATTTTTAGATTTCATAACTTTCACGGCTAGGCCAACAGGATCTAATTATTTTCATAACATTGTAAAGTCACTAAGTGTACAACAATTTATTAGAAAAAAATAGGCAACTACACAATCAATCGCAATAATTCCGAGGTGAAAATAAATAAATATCGATATGAGGTCGAATAAATGACTCAGCGACCGGAATCCGCATCTCAATGAACTATTATAACATAACCTGTTACTACGCTCGGTGTGTCACGTGCCGACGCGAGCCAATACATTGAGACTATCGACCACCTTCGAACACATTGCGTGAAAGACGCAATTTTTTATTCAAACCTCGAGTACTCGAGTAGCAATGTATATCGAACTGTGCCATGTTAACAACAATTGTCTATATTGACATTATTGCTAATAGTGACGTCAAAATAGAGGCTGGGTATTGCTCAATTTGGAGGTCGTGTCTTTTTAGATGTAAAGCGTTATTAGTCACCTTCTTATGATAATGCAGGATATGGCCCGGTGTTTCCCTGCCTCGCGAATCTTGGGAAACGTCACGGTCGTGGGTATGGAGCAATGAAGTAATTGTTATTACGTTAATTTAATACATGGAACTGTTGAATATACAATCGTCACCACTGACTTTACATACTGGTGTTGATAAATTTTATTACAATGATGAGTGATTATGTACCTTTCTGATTAATAGATCATTAATAATTCATTTTCATCTTCAATTGAATGACTCATTTCATAAACGAAATGTTTAACAAATATTGATAGACTTATGTAATGCCAGGTGCGAAATAAGATAAAAAATTCGACAGTCAACTTTATCTTTACAACATGTTATGAAAATATGAGGCTATTTTGAAACACCTGAGAATTTTTTTTTTTCTAAAGGTTCTTAGTAACGGCTAGGTTAAAAGGTTTGAAAAAAACATTTATATTTATTATTGTTTCATGAACATTATTCTTTAAACTTGATTTTTTCGTATAACAAATAGTTATGCTTTAAAAAAAAATTAGCAACACGATATTTTACGCAACTTTTGGATACTCCTCCAAAACGACTTGGATTTTTAAACATATTTTTACACAGAAAAATTGATGGCTGGAATAAATCATACTGTTTACTGTAAGACAATCGTAGGAGATAGACGTTTCAATTGCGGACTTTTCGAGAAGGTTTTCAAAGAACTTGATTTTATTTAGTACATTATTTTTAAGTTTAGAAAAAAAACTAATCTTTTACTTAATATTACTCAACTAGGAAACCAGATTACTACGCACATTGATAACTACTTACCTACATTAGTCATATCTACCTACTACTTAATTAGTACAATGACCTCTCTGCAAAGATCTGTAATTTAGGCCGCGAATGAATCAAGATCTTGTATGGTGAACCTTCTCAACGTCACGTATTCTTTTGGGTGACCTTGAAGTGCTATTCAACCGATGACACAGAAACCTATGTCGTATAGAAAATGATACAGATATGATGCAAAGTTATACTAACATGATAAAAAAGTGGTTTAATAGCCCTACTGTAAATCATTTTAACAAGACGCGACGCTCGCTGTTCCAATAATGCTTCAGTAGATTTTATTGTAATTCTAAAGGTACACGAAGCATTCATAACAAGAATTCAACATTGCTTTCAAGAGGAAATTTAATTGGCCTGAGCCTCAAGTTTACATTTTTGATTATGTAGCTTTAATTGAAACATGTGTTATTTCAGCACTAATTACGCTCTGCTTTATTAAGCTTTCTTGGGTCTTTGAAATACATTTAAAGAACCGTTTTAAATAGGAACAAAAATGAAAATTCCTGCAAATCTTTCTCAGCAGAAGAAAATATTTTTAAAGAATCCATTAAAGGAGAAATCTCACTTGGGGGTATCCACGTAGGTATGTACGATACAAACATAAGCGTACCGCTATTAAACAAGATATAACAGCATAATTTTGTTTGATTTGACATGCCGAAACAATTTAATCATTATCTCTCTTGGAAAATTAGCTGAAATGCGCGCAGAGGAATTTGGGTTTAAAACGTAGGGGTATAAAGAGTAGATTGAAAGGGGGTCGACAGTGATTATAAGCCTTGTGGGCTAGGGAGAGGAATGGCGGAGGAATTGGCGGTATTCGCCAACGACCGCGGTGGAGCGATGTAGCGAGCCGGTACCGCCGCCGACTGGGTGGGCACGCCGCGGCGGTTGGCCCCTCTCCGCTCTTTTTGCCATCCATTTTCGAATTTTAAATTTCGAACTGTGCGAAAACAATGCCCGTTCGGGACCTTTGTTCCCGAGATGCACGCGATGGACCAGATAAGCGCCATACTACCAACATCACGCCATTTCTTTAACTTTTTAAAACTATCAATAAATATCAATCCTCAACAAGTTTCCTAACTGTATAAGCACAGATGATATAATAATTAAATCCTAATTGGCAAGAAATATAAAGAGAAGGGTGTACAATTAAAACATTACTTTGCCATCGTCAAATTATGTCGTAATTAGCTGTACAATTAAAATCGAAGGTCATTACGGTGGTAAAAACTGGAGTGGGAAGTGATCCTCTTTTTGCCGGTATTATAGATGAGCTACGACACAGAGAGAATGGGGCGTATTCGTATTATTATACCTACTGCTAAAGTGTGTATGTTCAAAACATCGTGGTTGCAGGCATTTATTTAACAAAACGATACTATTTGTAATTTTGCCACCTTATTTGTTCAACTTGAGTTGAGAGGACTAACCTCCAATATTTAATTAAAATTTTGAAGTTCAATGTTCTTCGAACACTTATTTCGCCTGCAAAACTGTAAAACATTAAATTAAAGTAGGATTTGACACGTTCTTAGCTCCAAATTATTTACCTAGATGACGAGGTACCTACCTACATACGGCCACACAAAAAATTTACCTACATGATTGATACAGGAAACTGTTAACAAATGTCGTCTTCATCCACCAAGCGGAAAACATGATGCAAATCACCTAATTTTTAAGCCTAAGCAAACAAACCGAGTTCCGTTTCTAGCCAGTATTCGAGGAAATGTGCACTTAATATTAATATTCATAGCAGTAGAATAGTCAATAAGTATGTACGCAGCTTTATTGACCATTGTTAGACTTAGATTCGGAACATAAATAAATTTGTTTGTTAATAAATTATTTAGTGAGATAATAATAGAGCTACAACGGCTCAATCGTTTTTTATGTTCTTATTTCAACCGTTTGTACATTTGAACTCTTGATTATGTTTAGGATACGAGCTTTTGATAATGATTTATCTAATTTGAAAATGAAATAGTAATATAATTAAATGGTATGGTTTTAATTAAAAGGTTGATGAGGACGTACAATAAGCTCCATACACATTCCAATAGCGTTAACATCTTCGCCAACAAGCTATCGCAATTTCGCGAACAATTGTTACTGATCCACGGTGTCCGCAGATAATATCTATATCTACATTATTATTAATATTATCAGTAATTCATATATTATGATTAATTATACTATTTATTATACTTAATTACTATTTATTTTGTCATTGATTGTGTTAATCTTTAGAGCAACAAAATAGATTTAGTCTTTTTTTAGCCAACCTTTCAGCCTTTTTTTCTGTACTCTATGTCAGCCTCTAAGTATTATGTAATATTATAAAACTTGAAATTGGTAAGTGCTGTGCACACCTTTTAGTGACAAGTTCACTCTAGATTTAAGTTTAATTTGTGATAGTACCCCAAAGAATGTATTTGTTAATTGTGGGATGCGGACTCGGCTAGTATTTTGCTGATAGCCAATGCCTTAATAAACAACACATGAAACTCTCTCTCGTTAGGCTGAATCAAGGGCTTGATTCAGAAAGCGCTACTTCTGTACACGGTTCGTATTGTTAGGAGATTCCTCTCTTGACTGCCAACTGGTTGCTTGGACAATTTTCCCGAATACGGTGAAATATTTAAAAAATGTACTTTAATTACATACTTGAATGAATAATACTAAATTTAATCATGATAAAGTTAAAAAAAAGTCTAGGTCAAAAATATAAAGGCCACCCGTTAAGTGAAATTGGTGATTTTGTACTGTTGGGTCTGAAATTGCATTGGTATGAGCTAGAAAAATATGTATACATTAATTCCTCACTGATGTACCGAGTACAGGTCTCGTTTTTCTTACCCAAAATTTTCCGCACCCTACGCCGTTTTATCCGATACCTATACGTCACGTTTTATTTAATTTGTATGTAGCTTCTGTCACCGTCCTAATCTATGTCGCGGGATGGCGGAGCTGTGTGAAAATACCCATCGGTTGCCGTCGCTTGTCGACATGTGTGGTGTCATTACTGTAACGGTACCGGAACGGGAAAATACCCGGCTGTCCGGCACTGAATTGTGATGTTAATATTAATTAGTACTCAATTAAATGGCTTGGAGAAATTGTGCTGAAGTTTCGAGAAGATTTACCTGCTGGATGCTGTGTTTAAAACATATAAGGTAATGCCAAAATTAATCAATCTGCCTAGCCTCGTCCAAACTATATTTGGGTCGCCGTATTATACACGAAGCGACGGCTTATCTGACCACCACAACCCAGTTACTGGGTAACACGACAATGCCAAATTAAAACATTTAAAAATTAAAATAAAAGAAAATCTAATTTAATGTGATTTTAAATTCCCTCATAAATTTATATACATCGAGTGATTTGATGAACCGTAGAATTTTTGCATAGATTTTTTTTTAAATTTTGGAGGTGCTTGCTTTTGTACTTCCTATTTTTATTGGATAACAACACTAATGTCCTTCTTTAATACTATTTATTAACGCATTAAATTGCCTAAAATTATCAAGTTTATTATTTTTTATGATTGTTTGTTCAGACTAATAAATAAATCGTAATCACAACCTGTTTAAATAACTATAAGTCGCAATCACCTTAGAAGTTATTGATTCTAAAATGTTCCACCCTAAATCTTCTTTACAATGAAAATCTAATCCCCAAATTATAAACTAAAATAATTAAAGCAAGAAAATACCTGAAAATTCTCTATGTAAACTTCTTTTATTCTTCGCTGAAACCATTCGTTCAACATGATGACAACGGAACAATCTCCCCGGCGCACCTAACCAAAGATCCAAAGTCTGTTTCCGATGACAATTTATAACACATGATATTTTACCATGACCTCACATAAATAAATAATTTCTTCAAAAATAGATTCACGAAAAATATTAAAAAATCAAATTCGAAATTTCACATTTACATAAAGTGATGTGAACGCAATTAAAGTCAGCGTGTTATGTCAAATAGATCGGCGAGCATAGACAATCTGGATGGCCGCAAGATGATTAAATTAAGAAAAGTTTTTATTTAGCAAAGAGGTTGCATTCCACGTTCAAACTTTATTTGCGAAGCGTTTAGTTTTTCTGCTAATATTTTTCATTGTTTATGTTTATACCAATTTTATTATGGTTCAAAGGTGTTTGGTAATAACTTTAGCTATTTTTAGATTTAATTAAGCCAAAAAGTATATTCGTCATTCTAAATTCGAAGCGAAAACGATTATTAACGAGTTTTTTGTACACGAATGTGAGCTATACTTACTTTATATAGACAGCCACCAATATGCAAACCCCATATTGGGATATACTTAAATATAAATGAACAAGTTGACTCTTACGAAATTAAGCTTTGAGTTTCCAGACAAAAATAAAAAATATACCGAAAAAACTTCTTACCTTTAGATTACGGCACCTTAGAAGCTGCACCGTCCAACCTGAAATAAGAACAAAAATATTAAGCAAAATACTCATGACTACTAAAGACAGTGCCGCATTTTAAAATCTACAGTCAATTTTATATTTTAAATAATTTTTTGCATCCTCAACTAATGATTAGTCTGCATTTGACGATAATTTAGTATTTAGGACCGATGTTTAGGCCTGGGGGCTGCAAGCAATGGTTTTCGTGACCTAGATCTTTTTGAACATACATCCATTATAATTTGATCTCCGACCAAATTGCCAACGTCATAGGATTTTCGGGATATTAAGCACTAAGTGTGTACGCAATAAGGTTGCATATATTTCGACAACTAAGCACGCTGGGGCTCTTGGCGTATTGGTCAGTAATATCGAAATTACAACCTGTCATATTGCAGACACGATCATGAGGAACAAGAGAAGGTCATAACAAATAATTGTTCCAACGAGCCATGAAAGAAAAAAGTAAAAACAATACAGTTTTTACATAGGTATTAAATTCGCAAAAAATAATATATATCACATTGATTTTAAAACACACGACATAAATGGATACTATAAAGAATCAACTAGTAAAAACATAACAAAAAACTTTAGTAAATTATTATAAATAAATAGATAGGTACCAATTATGTTTTTGTTCATCATTGTCAGAGGTATAAAAGTAGATCCTACAATGAGCTCATAAGATATTCAGTAACTATTGACAAGCCGAGGTTTGTGCATTTTTAAGCTTTATGCTCTAATGCACAGATAAGGATTTTTAACGGATAAATAACTATATTTTTTATCGTTTTACATTTAGTGGAACAAATTGCCACCATCGATACCAGATTTTTATTTTGTTGGGATTTTAGATGATGATGAGCTTTGGGATCAGATGGGCAGTCAGTCCATGTAAAATACAGTAATAATTTAATTATTAAATAATTTCACATTTTTAAATGTTTTTTTTTTATAGAATAATATCGAGAACCGGGTCCAAGCTACCGGTGGTCAGGGCTCATATTTATTTTTATTTCTTATTCACCTGCACCCGTTTAGACTGGAGGCCGACTCCAAGATAGCTCCGAAAAAGCTAGACCAATGATGAAGACGACAGCTAAGCTTGGAAGGTCACATAAAATATATTAGATCTCTCTATAAATTGATTAAAAATAAACGATGGAGACATGAAATTCAACATCTAAAGTTGTATAGAGCACTAGTGGCTTTTTTTGCGTTGTGGCCAATATTTTTAGATCGTCCCGAAGAAGTATGAGCTTACCATACAGAACAAGACAAGTTTAGCCCTTTTTTTTGACTAGGCATGGTACAAGACAATTGTTGAAATATCCCATAGCAAACACGAATACTCTGTCAAGAATGTACACAAGAAGAAGATTGGCATAATACCGACGCAACGGTGGTTCTTACCAGCTTTAGTTCGTACAAAAATTATGAAAATTATCTCCGTTGGCCACCGTTGACCCACTTCACGAGTCAACGATTCTAAACACCAGCAAACCGAAGTGGCGAAGAGGCCCTTACGAATATCATGGTACAGATAATGAACAAATAGAACAACGTTTTCACTTTGATTAATTCGTATGATTATTTGTTTTGCAAATAAATTATAAGTATATCAGTGACCTGTTTTTCACTTTCACGCCAGATGCTGATAGGCAATTTACGTCATTCTCAGTTTTAAATATTGGTGCCAGGCACTGTTGATATGGTACCGAAACAGATAATGTTGTCGTGGTCAAGTTCATTAGTTTTTTCTAGTAGTGAAAAATACTAATAATATAAGGATATTCTAATTTATATATAATTTGAAACTACTAAGCCAGCTTACCAATAATTTGACGCTAAAAAAATTGTTTAGAGATTAAAGAACTGAAAAAGTTGAATTACAGGCAAAAAAAACAAGACGTCGCGGAACGCCTGGCAGATGTGAAGCATAGCACTATCTTGTATAGAAAATGTACATGAAAGGATGGTTTATTAAATTAAAGAAGTATGACAAACATAAAGACAGGAGCTCGTGGCTAAATAATAACAGCCGCACGGATCGAACTTCAAGGTTAAGCAATGCTTGACGAGGTCAGTCCGTGGATGGGAGACCATTTTCAACATACCGAGTTTCCTCCGTGCCTCGGAAAGCACGTTAAGCCGTTGGTCCCGGCTGTCATTTGAAGATCTTTGTCAGTCGTTTGGTAGTCAGAAGCCTGAGATCTGACACCAGTCTTGCCAAGGGGTACCGTGTTACCCAGTTACTGGGTTGTGGAGGTCAGATAGGCAGTCGCTCCATGTAAAACACTGGTACTCAGCTGAATCCGGTAACACTGGAAGCCGACCCCAATATAGTTGGGAAAAGGCTAGGCAGAAGAAGAAATATGACAGACATAATCTAAAATAAAATATTTAGTTTATTTTTTAAGATAAAAATCTTTATTTAAAAAATATTACTTATTTTTTTAATAACAAAAAGTTAAAATTTCGAGTTCGAAGATAGTCGCAGTGTTATACGAGCGCATGGCTAGCGTTGCCACGCCTGATTTATGATCCCGTGGGGACTTGCCAACAGCCGATCTAATCCGCCGCATTAGATGTTTCACATCAAAACATTTTACAAGATAAAATTCATCAAAAAATAGCTAGCTTCCAAGTTCAGTCAAATGAAGCTAGTAAATACATCCCTCAGCAATCATCTGCTGTACGCATAACTTATGTGTCAATGGCTTTGTAATATTATTGTGTCAATTTAGGTATTATTTTTATCTAACCATGTGTACTTGTGCAGTGCACAGTACCGGCAATATAACAGCGAACGCAGTTATCACTTCGTGGTTTGTTGCCCTAGCTCTCGTTGAGGTAGGCACGAAAGAATTAGTAGGAAATTTATTTTCAGTCTCATATCAGTAACAACATTGACAGATTTTTTGGAAATGGAATGTTAAGGTTAACATTCCATTTCCAAAGGTAGGTAATAATTACAATACACATTTTTTACGGTCATGCTTAACGGAAACTAATCCATTCCAGGCATCCTGAAACACGTTTAATTTAAACTCAATGCAAATACAAAACACAGAAACAATCGATCATTACGCATATCATCGTCGACTTCGCTCCGAGCGCGTGATGAACTAGTATGAACCAGGATTTCCGATGACTTAAAACTCTTTAAGCAATCAGAGCAGAGTGTGCTTTATGCGTAAAGCCGTTTTTTTGACTTGTCATTGTTCTTATTCAATTAACGAATTAATCAACAAAAAGTGAGTCCAGTGGCAAGAACCTGCTTACGGATCTTGTCTGGGGAGCCAGTCTGCACGCCCATTTTGCCGTTGTCGCTTCCTATTCCGGCTATTGTTGAGCGTCCTGTCACCTACAGGCATGCGTACGCGCACACATCGGCGCAACGCTAGAAATTAATATAGAAATTGACGCACGCACACGACTCTATCGCACACATGCTTGCGATAGCGTGTGCATGACACCACACGTACATTGAACCGTGTATGTACAGTCCTTACTCACACTGACGCGAATCATCAATGAACTTGACGTATTTCTCAATGAATGAGGACCTTGAGTGCGGTTGTTATCGAGGCGCTAACGTTCGATATCGAGCAATGAACTTCTGAATGAGAATAGCTATTTGATTTGTTAATGGGGGAAAATATTCCGATAATATATTTTTTGCGGCGTGTTTACGGAAGTGTATAAATAAGGCTTTGAATTTTTTAATCATTACAACTAGGACTAGACTAACAAAAAGCTAATTGAGGAACCTAATTTGGAGCTATATCCTTTTAAGATTGTGTTCTATTAATAACAAGGAAAATTAAATAAATATGCTACTTAACTCCATGAGCAAGAACAAAAAGGATATAGTTTAAGAAACTTATGTCAGAGGAATGCCCGCCCATCATATCACAAATATTTGCCGAAAATGTGGCCAGATCAAAATCCTATTGATTCACGAGTTCGGAATCGTTGGTCTGTAAATATGGTATAAATGTAGGTATGCGTGTGAATCATTTTTGCGCAAACAAGAAGTGATATTATTTTATATAGATCACGGCACGAGCCAAACGTTTGTCACCGCGTGAACTTACAAATATAATATTTTCAAATAAACAAGCCGATGAGTGTCTGCTTTCTTCTAACAAACATTGGCACATGTCGATATACTTGACTGTCTAGTTCATCTACTACACAGAGGCATAACCATTTCGTCTATTTCATAAAAGCTCAGATGAATTATAATGTTTTGCTGTTTGTTTTTGATGCCTAAGCTGGATTTTTTTGTAGAATTTCATTATTTTTTACGGAGTTGGCAAACATTATAAAATTCGGTGAGTAAACAAGCAATAAAAACAGTATTTTTCTCGAATTCCAATTCATTCATAACTGCATTCCAAACTCATGATTCCCGGCGCCAATGCCAATCGTTGAAGCCAATTCTTATTTCAAAAAGTATGTCTCTCACTATCTTCTATGAATGTATAATACCGATAGGCGTATCTATGGAATTATACATCACTAAATAAGGCCGTGTACGCAAGAGCATCGGATATGACGTAAATACGTAGCAATGGTTCCGTGAGTCGAATCCGATGGACTTTCGCTGTTTGTACACACATACAGTCATACGGTTAGGTACGTATAATACGCACAGTTATCTAAGTTAACGCCTTATTTAGTAATGTAAACAGAAAAACGTCTGGCACACGGCACTGTTTACTAACACACCTATAGGATTTCTGACGTCACAAGCTGTTTTTGGCTATATTTTAGATTAGCTAGCTCAAAGATAGGAATGAAGTCGCTTGTTTATGTAACCCCTAGCTATCATGTATCATTAAGCGGGCACAAATCTTAAATCCGGGCTGTTACTAAATTAAATCCGGATGGTAAAACCTAATAAATCTAATAAAAGGGCATAAGAATGTTAGTACTTTTAAAACCATATAATCCCTAAGAATATAACGACTGGTCGGTTCAGGAATTACGTTTAAAAGAGGACTTTCCAATGCACTTCTAAGTGCTGGTACAAAAACATCACGCATCGGTTCACCGAAGGTTTGGCCAATGGTGTACTAACCGACAATGCATTTACCACATTTCACCCGTTATGTGTAGGTCCCAGTAATAGTAGGTACTATTACCATCCACATTGAGAAAAATAGGGCAAATCAAGTATGAAATTTTGCTTGACAGAAAAAATAAATGAATGAAGCAATCGAAAACTTATAAAAATTGATTAATCCCTGTTTGTTGTAACAATAAAGTCAAAATGATCAACTCTTCTCTATCAATCTCTTCATATAAGGAATCAAGATACATTATTAAAATATTACAACCATGGCACATCACAGATTTAATCAAGTTGTATGATAAGTTCTAAAATAACTGTTTATTGTTTTTATAACGTTAGTTTTCAATGTAAACACGCGCTTTGTTGTCAGTTGGAGTCGTTCGGTACTTGTTCATTTCGTTCGTTCATGGGCCAGTGAATAGTCAGTGAATCTCCGTACAGTAGCCGTTGGACATTCCTATAGCGCCCTCCCTAAACCAATATAGATAACTTTTATACATAAAAAAATTGCGTAACTTGAAGTATTACTTAGTTTTTGTTTCATCGCAATCGTCACTCCACTCTATCAAAAGTTAGTTGAATTTAAAGTGTTCAAGAAGTAAATTATCACAACACACGCAATACAGATACTCGGACGGTTGAACTTGATATTCGATAGACGGCGTTGTGCATTTGAAGTCATTTTCTGAATGGCGAAGTTAAGATTCTCCGCGAAAGAATGATGACCCTAGAAAATAAATTGGTAGGTAGGGTAGGCAGTAACTTAACGGGAGCGAAGCCGCGGGCACAGCTAGTAAGAGTAACTGAATAAATTTACAATATTCATATTTACAAACAATCAACAAACTTCTTAGATTTTAATAACTATTAGACAACATCATATAACGAAATAAGTTTTATTGTAAATGGAAACATATAAATATTTGATTCTCGTATCGAACAGAACCAAATGAATCAATTTACCGATTCGCAGTAATCAGGTTGCCTTTGATTGCAGAATACAAGTTAGCTTATAAAATTAAGCGTGGACATTATTGAAACAACTTAAATACTTGATAATCTTGACCAATTTCGTTATAACTTCAGTCACAATAAATCATTGGCATACTAACTAAATTTGATTTTAACAAGACAATTTGTTTGTTGCTTAATCAAGATATACGAAATACAAACAAGTTCCTTGATAGCTGCAAACGTTTTTTTGATCAATTTTATCAAGTTTTTTTCTCAGTGCAGATTTCATGTTGCTACCGTGAGCAAAATTCCAGATGGAGAACCCCAGTAACACTAAAAATTGCCCTATTAAGTATGTACTTCTTGAAACTAGCTCCAAGATTTCATTTTATACGTTCAGTGGCTTAGGCCGGTTAATAAACTACAAAACTACTTTATAACCGCTGAAGATAAGACCAATTGCTTCATGACGTGTATGAAATTATATATTTACTATAACTGTTAGCATTATCTCTATTCGTATTTGCTCATCAAAGTTGGTTTTAGATAACATTCTTAAGAAAAACGTAATGCTTGAGGAGATACCATTGTTTTACGCTGAAATGACTGTAAAAGAAATGTTTTACTAATTGAAAAAAAAAACCTTTTTTTAAACAAGCTCTTTAGCTTACCGTGCATTGTCAAAATTTCATCTTAATCGCTTGAAGATAACTCCGATTTAAATTCAGTTAAAAGATTTAACCCTAGCATACTTATATTCATACTAATATTATAAATGTGAATGTTAGTTTATTTGTTACGCTTTCACGCAAAAACTACTGAACCGATCGTCATGAAACTTTGTACATATATTCTTGGAGGTATTAGAAGTAACATAGGATATTATTGACAAAAAAAATGACCATCAGAAAAGTGCCGAGGCAATGAAGCTCGACGAAGTCCTAGAGTATGAATTTAACTGTATTGGATTCCGCAATGAAATTAAAAAGAAAAGAATAACGTAGGAGTAGAAAAAAAATACAAATTCAGCACAAGTATTGTCTACCTATTGAAAATAGGGATCTCAGTCTACTGATGCTGCAAATATATACAGGCCAGGCATACATTTGCCGCACCCTTTTGTTGCAAGATGACCCATTTCTTAAAACAAGTCTACGAGTATAAGAAATTGTTTCTTTTTCTAGAAAACTGGAAAGCTCTATAAGAGAAAATAAAGATACTATATTTCGATGAGACAACGTTAAAAATATCTAAGCAATGTTTGATGACAAACGGTCAAGTGCAATTAGCCCCATACGTCACAAGGGTTTCGCCATAAATAGACAGTGAAACAATAGAAACGTTGTTATTTTTGCCATAAATATTATTGACTTAAACAGGAACAGAGATATTCTAAGAAAATGACGCACGATCACTTGCACTGGTTTATTAATAAAATATCTTGATCACGTATTATTTCTCTAGGGGAAATTATTAACCGGGCGAAAAATATACTGAATGGGCGACTATTATACTAAGTAACTATTTATCCGGTTTGAGTAAAACCTTTTAGGAGATTTTAGTGAGCTGCGGTAATAATATTGTTACATACTTTAATTGTATTTGGGGATCTATTTTTTCTAATTTAGCATATTATTCTTTTGAAAATAGCTGATCAACCATCGAGGCAACATCGCTGTGCAGCGCGGGAGTTCAGGTTCGGGTGTATTCAACGAATTAGTCCACGAGCAAGCGAAGCGAGCTCGGGCGCATAGAGAATCCTGACATGGATAGGTTAGGTTCGAAGGAGATGACGGGCGCTGAAGTGAGCGAACTTAGCTTCCGTCATCTCCTTCATATTAGGTTACTTTAGGACATTTTGTATTTTTTACACTTTTAATTTGAATTTATTTTCGCTCGTTTAAATACCATCCTTTCTCTAGTACGAGTACTTCGCACAAAAAACAGACTTGGAATATTTTTTTAGTTGCAACCGTGTATTTCAAATGTAATTTGTATATGGTCGCATACACTTCCCACCGATTTATCATAAGTTTATAACGTCATGAAATCAGATTTTCCAACGGACGCAAAAATACAAGCAAACAACGGAAATTTTGTATCAAAGTTTATAAAAAAATATCACACATCCGCTAAGGTTAACAATAAAATTTCGTAAACCATGACCAGACATTACTTTGCGAATCGTACCAATAATGACGTCACTTTAGTGCGAACGCTCACGATCTGGGACACATTGAGCTTAAAAACCAATGACGCAAAATATCAGCAAAAACTTTCGTTCACGAAGCAATTCCATTCAGTTCCGTTCCGTGAAAACTATAGCGATATCTATCTGAACTCTGAAATCCCCAGCAAACAATAAAAGGTCAAAAAAATTGATCGAATATTTTGGTAGCACGTCATCAAAATTGGTCCAGATGACGCATTGGTTGGGACTCGAGAGAAACCAACACATGGTGTAACCGTGATAACTTCGTTGAGCTGGCATGTGCCATGGACTTGATTGATTCCAGAATTCCTTGAAAACTAATGTTTCATCTCCTTCTAGAATATAGACCAGACAGAATGCATCTACAAAAATGTTTATCACGAGCTTTTTCCTCCGGGACCCAACCCACAGGCCTACAAACTCAGTGATACTGCAGGTTGATATCAGTGAAAGACATTCAAACAGACCTTATCATTTACTATATATATCATATCATTTACATATATATTATACATATTTACATATATATTAAAGGTACTTTCAGATATTTTATTTTACATACATTTATACTAATATTATAAAGCTGAAGATTTTGTTTGTTTGTTTGAACGCGTTGATCTCAAGAACTACTGGATAGAATTGAAAAAATCATTTTGTGTTGGATAGTCCATTTATCGAGGAAGGCTATAGGCTATATAACATCACGCCACGACGAATAGGAGCGGAGCATAAATGAAAAATGTTGCAAAAACGGGCAAAATTGTTCCTTTTTGAGAGCTTCCGTCGCGTGCGCTGCGTAAGCGGTTAAAGTTACGCAACAATGTAACATGTATGTAGTTTAGGTAGGGTAGATGGGTAGGTAGACAGCCCGTTGACGGGAGCGAAGCCGCGCAGGACAGCTAGTTTATATATAAGTTTAGATAAGCAAGATTTTTTCTGAATAGGCTTGATTAAGGGGCCATCCTCAGTTGACCCACTTTTTGAAGTAGAGATCAAGGTGCCTTACTCTCAAAACCTGAGTAGCTATCTAAATCTCAACGAATAACGAGATCATTCTAGCTAGGGCACCACTGCATTCAATTGAAGTCTACGCAAATTAATCTCGTTAGAGAGCGAGTGTATTGTTTTATCACGGGCGAGGCAGAAATACTGTTGCTGTGGTAATAAAAACTGCATATATAAAAAGTTTAAACATTTTCAGGTTCTTTTTTTTTAATTTTTATTTTTTTATTTTAAATAGGCTCGCGCTTGACCAATCCCTCCCTTAATGGTAAAATATAGAGAATAATAAAATAAGACCTTAGTCTTAGGTGATAATTGTTCCGTTAATACAACAATTAAGATGCAGATACCCCTCAGTAGCTGATTTTAAAATGAGAATCCCGTCTGAACGGCTAGTGGTAAATGAAAAAAAAAAAATGTTACATAAGACCATTTTCATAATAATTTGATCTAAGAAAATTTTAAGTTTTATTCGTATAACATAGTGCTATTAATTTGTAAAGTTATGTCTAACACGGACAAAAACACGACAATTGCGCCAAAACCGCCGGGCGTATTTTAATGAAATTGTCACAATCTCAAAGACAATTCAACTATCTACATATTAATCTTAGCTTTTTAATAAGTCATAGAATAGTCAGGAAAGTACAAAAACTACTGAATTTTGGGTCGCACGAGTGTGTGTTTTGTTCCCTCAAGGTCTTTGGCAACTGTCGCCGTCTTAAGTAGGTAACTACTTCAGAACCACATAAGATCATCAACCACATCATTTGATAATAACATTGTATGAATTAGACAACAACTCATTTCACAAGTTCGCTGGAATTTTTCTGGCTTGTTGCCAATACTACACGCTTGTCTTAAAGAAAGTAGCCCAATGCTGTAATGCACAATAATGTGAACTTAATAGCTTCACAGCTTTGCAGCTTCGCACGTGAGTAAGAATGGTAAGTTTAACTTAGACAGAAATTTATATTCATTATTGAGACAGAACTCTTGAAAATCAGATCTTAGCAAAATAATAATGTATTTACCGATAATCCTCAAATAGTTGAAGTTGTGGGCGGGCCTATTCTAAGCTCAGCAAGGCTACTTATTACTGTTATACTTTCCACGTGAAAAAAACGTGATATAAAAACACACTTTTAGACAGAGTACCTTTCAAATTATTTATTCAACTAGAATAACTCCGTCGTCGTCCATATATTATTTACTCCTACGTCCGATCTAAAACTGTACTTGACATGCGGACATATGCAGAAAAATGTATCATTATATATCGGCGTTTTAAGGCTAGTGGTACAAGAAGACGGAGTATCTAGGAATGCAACACTGTATCTACAACGACGACATATTTATTTAGTTCATATCATCGTAAATGCTTCTCTAATGATATCATTGTTAAGCCAATTAAAACCTGTGCCAATGGAACCGTATTCGGATCAGATCAGATCTGAGTCACGCGTTTCAATGTTATAATTATTTGTTTTTGTATGTTTGTTCGGTGGCGCGGTGAATGTGAAGGTCACTTTCTAATGATTCACCGCATGTTGTGTTATGCGAAATGTTATGAAACGATGTATAGACGCTAGAAAACGCACGCGAAGACCACGTGTGTAATCGCACGCAGATATTTGTAAATCCTTAAGTTTTGGACGATCATCGAACTACTGACACACGCTCGAAAAATGTCACGGGTCTAACTGCCTTATCTACTCGTATTTAGTAAATCTTTTTGAATTAGCTGCGGAAGGAAAACGGTTTTTACCGAACATTGATAAAATCGAGATAGATCCAGCATTTGATCCACATATTGGCGTTGTGTATTTCAGTGCGAAGACTTACGAATAGTCAGAAGATTTAGATGTCGTAACAAAAGACCTCATTATTTTCGTTGCAGATATGAAACGAACAGAAAGGTTTAGTATGGCAGATATCAAAATAGGGAAGATAACTGAAACGAGGAAGGCGATGCATTGTGCTTCACCTATATGCAAGACCCTGAAATTCGATGTAGGCTAAGTGATAAGTCCTGTAACGTAAGTGCAAATTGACACTACGTCAAGGTTAAAAGTACAAACGACGACAAAGAAAAGTGCTTGTATACAATCTATTTCTGAACATAAGTATGGTTTATAGTAACAATTTAAGTGTAATTACACATAACTATTTCCTTGACTATGTCGTTTCACATTTCTATAAACATTCCATAAGGAGTTTTGCGAAGGACATGACATTAATGGGTACCAGGAAAACCCGAAGAAAAAGTACCCGAATTATTAAGGAATGTTGAACTGAACTTTCATATCCGCTCAAAAATTGTTCACACACAACTTGGAAAATTTGTGTACATACGGAGATATATAGGGCTATATATTCCAGTATAAGCAGAGCTCGCATTGTACAGACTTTCTGTAAAGTGAGAGATTTGCATATACTGGGAATGAAAGTCGCATGTATGTGCAAATAATGTTAGTCAAATCTCCTCGGGGTCTAATAAGGCATTATGAGTTGCTCTCAAAATATTATTTTTATGAGTTTTGGAATTCCCTGCTCTGACTAATTTTGGACATTCTTGAACCCTTAGACGGGGCTCATCTGTACTGTCTGCGGTTGAAAGTCTACATTGACGCAGCCTCCGATGAATCAGGGAAGGTGAAATGTCGCCTTTTACTTATTGCATGTTTAACTAATGACACTTGTTAGAAAGCTCTCCGCCTGGGAGTGCTATGAGTGTTCCTGCCTCATTATCTGATGGGCTAAGTGATGTAAGTATTGGAAGGTATCTTTAAGACATAGTCACCCGTGGTTATAAAACATCATAATTAACTTTATTAACATCTTAGATGTTAATAAAGTTGATTATGATAACACTTAAGGAAGTCTCGTGTTGTCACTTTTTAGGTTGGCCTTCATATATAAATATTTTTTGTGTCACGATATGACTTTGATTTTTGAAATTTTTGAAAGAAAACATTGCCACTATGTAGTTGTTTTTTTTTTAATCTTTACAAACACTACTGTACACTACTGAAGCCTTTAGAAAAACGTTGACTTACTGAGCTTCTTTCGCCCCACGTCAGCCCGTGCGGATCCACCTTCTAACACTAATTTGGCTGGAGGTCTTGCATCTTTCATATTTACACAGATTATCTATCACTAATACCACATTTATGTTTATTTTTTTATTACTGCCGAAAGCGTTATTCGAATTTATCGCTATCGCTATGAAGGACAACACATTATTTCTAGTCATGACTGATTTATTCCAATTGTATGGTATATGAATAAAACATAGATATGCAGCTACCCGCATTTCACACTTCAACTTACTGAAATGGTTACAATAATTATTTTGTTTGAAAATACAACATGTATAATATTATTTATTGTTTTTATTTATTTTTATTATTTCATTAATTATTCTCATAACAACAGACATCACAACTAAAACTCGTTTCCTAAAATATTGATCTTACCAACCAGAATTTGATTTTTAATAATTTTATTATTCGATTAAAAGATTGTTCATACTTTCCATAACACAATGAAACAAAAAACATAATTATCAATTGTATTATATTATATTATTATAATACCATAACAACATTATAAAAGAGTTCTATTAAATTTTCCTTATCCATACTAAGGTATTACAATAGCCTACAATTTAGGATATTGTGAATCAGATTTCTCATAACAATTAACATAGGAATTATGTGAGATAATCTGTTTAAAGTGCAACACAAACCCATGACGTATTTGTTCAAAGTTTTCTGAGATAAACAGATCTGGGTACAGAACCTATGCCTTTTGCTTGGTCATTGAGAAGCTGCGGTCGTTTGTGACGTTGTATCTCCGTCATTAAGTTAAGAGTAATTATAATAGGATATAGGTACCCTGTTCCGTGGTTTTAAATATCACGACGAAAATAGGATTTTTCGTACTGGTTTCAGTCACCAGTTCCTGTTAATTGATTTGATCATCATAGTTTTAGCTCTGTCTCAGAGGTGACGAGGACTTTTTGTTTGACGACACAACTTTTAATGGTCATATTTAGGATTTCATCAATATTTTTCAGGTAAGCATGAAACCGGTAAGCTTAGCAGAAAAAAGATAGGAGTGGGTGATTCCGGGTGGAAATGATGATTACGGTCCTCCCTTTGGGTTGAGTGATGACCTGGTCAAGGCATTTTTTTTTTCAATAGGCTCGCGCTTGTCCACTATCTCACCTGATGGTAAGCGATGATGTGGTCGACGGTGAAGCACGCTTGCCTAGAAGTAACCTATTCACTCTTGACTTAAAGACCCCTAGATTGTAGCTATCGGGAAACACAGACTCCGGTAGGGAATTCCACTCCTTAGCTGTACGCATAATGAAAGTGTCCCCAAAACGTTTTGTGCGTAAGTGTGGGAAGTCCGTGTTGTCACTTTTTAGGTTGGCCTTCATATATAAATATTTTTTGTGTCACGATATGACTTTGATTTTTGAAATTTTTGAAAGAAAACATTGCCACATGTTGGTTTTTTTTTTAATCTTTACAAACACTACTGTACACTACTGAAGAAAAACCTTGACTTACTGAGCTATTTATATATCAATGACGCATCGCCGTGCGTCTGGTTGTCCGATGATGGAACGGGCTGGGCGGAATTAAATCATGCAATTCCATCGCACACTCCCCGAAATGTAACCGATAAAAAACCGACAAGCTGGCAACTCGGCGACGATGTTCAAGGCTCTGGAGCTTTGATTTGACCGGTGCTTCATTGCCGATGAGTCTCTTGGCCCACTGTTCGATCGACTCTAGTGCATCAAGCTGGTATTTGGCAGATCCGTCCCAGAGATGAGAACAGTACTTCATGCATGATCGAACTTGCGCTTGATACAAGTTGAGCAGCTGTGCCGGCGTGAAGTACTTTCTCACCTTCGCAAGGATCCCCAACTTTTTGGAAGCCAGCTGAGCCTTTGCCTCAATGTATGGCCAAAAATTGAGAGTCGATGTCAACGTAACACCAAGAAGCTCAAGATTGTCCGTTATTGGCACGGTTACATCACGGAAAGTTGCGGGAATACATTGCATGCGAGACGCATAGGGCCGATTGAGGTAGCGATACTTGGGGGAGGCCTATGTCCAGCAGTGGCCGTCAATCGGCTGAAATGATGATGATGATGATGATGGTGATAATCTTATTAACGTTTTTGTATGAAGTAATGGTGTACATTAAATAATAATGTATACTATTCTATTATTGGAGACATGTAACAGTAACGTATTTGAAAATAATATTTAAGGCATTAAAAAAAGATAAGACCATCATCTTTTTTTTAAATCAATTTATAAAAAATATATCTAATCTATATAAATATTATAAAAAGGTAAAGTCGTAGGGAGTAATCTCTGGATCTACTGAACCGATTTAGATGAAATTTGACATGGAGATCGTTTGTATTCCCTAGGATTTTTTGGGGGTGAAATAAGATTTAAACAAATACCAAATCTTATTTGATGCAAAATGTAAACTTATAATCCAATCGATACCAAATGTACAGTGAAGAAGGACAGTGAAGATAAAATAATTTCAATGAACAAGAAAAATCAACATTTTCCTTTTATTTTATTTACCTATTCTTTATTTATTCAAAATGTATGTACAATAGTGGTAATTGAGTGAACCTAATTCAACTAGACATCCACTATCAGTCAAGTCAACCTTTGACTTAAAATTTATTCCAGGAAATTGTTTTGCCAATGATGACTCCAACTTAAGGAATCACCCCGGTCAAAAAACTGTACCTGTAGCCTAAACGGACTCTCCAATTACTGGATTTTAAACTTTACTAAACCTACTGGCAGAAAAGGGAGTGACTTATTCTATACAAGTTTACGGGTTTTTACTTTGTGACTTCCAAGTAAATAATGCTTCGTAATAGTTACAAATATGTATGTACCTGCGCGTAAATTAGCGAAAATGTAATACTCGTAAACAGGTATGCAACCAAAACTAGGTATTTAGTTTCTACGCTAGCCTTTTGTGAATACAGTTAGACACAAATTACATAAATACTTGTCACCTAGGTGAGTCGTGACTTCATCTCAGGTGATTCGCGAGCTGTTTTCACGTAGGCATTTCCTACCTTAAAATACTAAAATGCTATTTGACTTAGCTTCAAAGGTAATGTTCTGAAATGTTAATCAAACTCAAAATGTATTTACAACGTAACGTAATTGGAATATACACTACTACTAATATTCAATTCAATTCAATTTCATTTATTCAATTAGATTTCATTTATTCAATTCAATTTCATTTATTCCGTAACAAATAACATTGGGTCAGAATTTATTTATTAAAAGTAACTTAGTACAATAAACAAACTAATAATAATTATTGTGTTTGTCAATTAATCACGCCTCCTTGGATTAATTTGTACGTCGTTTTTGAGGCAAATAATCACTTTTTCTTTGTTACTTTTAAATTGTGTGCACTCATTAGTTTTACTATAATATAGGATACTTTTGATTCCGGTGGTACGTTTCCATGGGATAATTATCGAATTTTACGGTCAAATTGCATGAATTCATTCATGATTATTTTCTGCCCCTGAAAAAAAAAATTAAATACTGCTTCCTTTTTATTTCATTGTGACCATCCCACCGCGCTATTCCCAAACCTTAGGAACTCCTGAAAGCCAGAATAAACAGTGGCGACCACTAGAACTCCTCTCTAAAACTTGACCAAGATAGCACACGGACTGCTTCCTTTTCACGGGAACGTTATTAAATTTAATAGTAGGACACAACTTAGCTACTTGCTTAACTTACACATAATTATATTGATAAACTCACGCCTTTTTCAAGTTTTTCCATAAACTTAAACTTTTTCCCAAATATTCATACGTATACATCAGTCACGTCACAGTCTCGTCACCAGTCACCCAAAAGTCACCGTCTCGTCACCAGTCACCCAAAAGTTACCGATTGAACAGCTGTGAATCACTAAGACGCTGCTTGACGTGATTGAAGTTTGTGGCTAGTGTACAAGTACTCTGTTTAGTCTTCCACAAGTACATTTTCCTTACCATGTTGGAGTAGGTTTCCCGTCTAAGAGATGATGAGTACCCGTATTTTTTATGGAGTACCTGCCTGGAATCTGACCTCCAAAACACAACTACTGGGTAACACGATACCCCTTGGTAAGATTGGTGTCTAATTTACTGACTTCTAACTATCTGCAACGATTGTCAAATGACAGTCGGGGCCAACAAGCTTGATGTGATTACTGAGGCACGGAGGAATCTCGTTGTGTTAAGATGGCCACCCATCTACGGACCGACCTCGGCGAACGTTGCTTAACCTTGAAGATCAACCCGTGTGGCGGTTATTATTTAGTTACGAGCTCTTGAGGCTCCTACAAATACTATTCAGCTATATTGTTTGATGTGATTGACGCCGACTTGAGTGAAGTGTGTGTACGTGCCTTAATTCACCGGAAAAAGGATTTAACCTCACTATTATATCAGTTATAAAGCCATTAATCATACTCACCACACTATAACTTGTTATTTAATTAAATAACAGGTTTGTAACGGCTATTGACACATATTACAACATGGCCGTATCATCATTTTAGGTTTTATTTTCCCTCAACAAAGTAATGTTATTTCCTGTTTATTTTTATCTGGTAACTAATTAGTTTCAAACAAATCATGTAGCATTTCGACGTAGTGGACAGAGCGATGCGCTTTAAGAGGAATTTGACTGGAATTTTGGCTAGACGACATAATGGCCGATGGAGTAAAGCATTTACTGAATGGTGAACATATCTGTGCCAAAAAAACCAAGAAGGTCCAAAAACGCGTTGGGTTGAAGATAAATATGGTCAAAATCGTGGCAAACACCTGAATGAGAAACACACAGAACCTGGAATATCGCAGAAGAAAAGGTAGTTCTATACCCACAGTAACACAGCATTATTTATTTGGAAGGCAGAACCTATACGCTGGGTGGCCTGCACATTCGGAACAGGCCCTCAGTATCCAGACACTTGCTTTTCTTAACGACCATTCTCAACCGCACCCTGAAACACTATATTGAATCCAAATTTAAATATCCGAAAACATAATTTATTGCATAATATCGCCAAATATTCTATTTCAGTAGTGCCGTGAAAAAATATCGCGTTACAAACCGGCTTACGATCTCATTCAGACTGAGATGAATGAATGAATGAGTCAGGTAAACTGAGTCAGAGAAAAGGACTTTGGACCCATCACAGTAGGTAGGTTGTAGGTAGTTTTTACCTACTAAAGATTTTAGAGCATTTGTGGATTTCATCTGACCTAAATACGAGTTCAGCCTTGCATTGCATCTAACCTGAATCCGAGTTCCATCCGTATTGAAAATGTTCTAAATAAGGACGCACGGAGTCCACATCAAGTGCGCAACTCTTAATATTTTTATAAATTATCAATAGGTTCGCGTTTAACCCAGATGGTAAGCGATGATGTGGTAACTTAAAGACACAATTATAGTAATTCGACATCAGACCCACATTTCTTGTAAGTTTTTGGATCGGATTCAGTGCACTAACAGTAGGCTTCGTCACCATTAGAGGGATGGTAGTTCATCATGCGGACCCAGTGCAGACTGGTCATTTGTCTTGGAATTTTTTGTTTGATTCCCCACAACGTTTGTTTGAAATAAATTACACAAATTAAAGTGCTTGTCTACGATCCGAACCTCAGGGCCGTAACTGATGACCTTATTTAGAATTTTGAGGCAAACAGTGTGTTTGTAAAACCGTAAAAACAAAAGAAGATCGTAAAGTGCCTATAGACGGTCTATCAATCATTACGCTGACATGTGGTTACTTGGGGTCAGTGTTAGTATGCCAATAAACAAGGAAAATTAAGACAAAAAATAATTGACATTGCAATAGCACGTGGCAAACCTTATCCTTTGTGGCATGCCCTGTTATTAGCGTTTAACAATAAATTAACCAACTTTCCTCACATTGAATGAGTAATTAAAAATTACCGTAAAATTCTTTTAAGGTATGTATACCAAATGTATGTTAGAATTGAAAACTTCCTCATTTATGACGAAGAACTTGCATTATTTCTAAAGTAGGTATCAACATAGTAAATTTATACTAACTAAAGCGCCAGACACATTTTGTAACTTTACATCTACAAATATTCTTAATGAATATTATAAAGAGGTAAAAATGTTTGTTCAAACGTTTGTAAATCAATAATCTCTGGAAGTGCACTCTGCTTACGAAAATTCTCTCTCTAATAGAAAGTTTAATTATCGCCAAGTGCCATAGTCTAATTTTAATCCCTATTAGGGAATACACTATTCGTGTGGGATAGACCACAGCAATTAATCTTCAGAAAAGAGTTGATAAAGAGGCGTAAAAATACCTAATAGATCAATAACCGGCTCAATGATTCTTGGGCCAAGTTTGATTCATCAATCGTTAGTATAACAAATGGTCAAATAATTAACTCTCTAACTCATTTGACCGTTTTTGGGCATCACATTTATGATAAAAATCATTTTACCGAAATTTTAAACCTTTAGTTAGACTGTTTAATACTTTTTTACTTTATTTTTTAATTATATACATTTAATTATATGTCAAAGTCAGTTGTTGAGTTAACTACGCATGCAAAAACTGGGTCTTAATCACAGATATAAATCTAACTAGATGACGCGATTGTATGTACTTCGCGTGCCAAAAAACGGGAGTAAAGTTACGATCAATGATCGTAATCTGAGCTTTTCATTTAGCATTATCGGCACCGGAAATCCACCGAAATCTAGAAAATGCCTTTTTATGCCATATTGAACTGTAAAGAATGTATAGAAAAAGTTGGTCGAAGCATTGGAAATGTTTTCTTTCATTGGTAAGTAAATTGGTAATTTAATACCAATGAAAGAAAACATAAATTGCTTGTGAAAAAGTGGCACGCTTGGTTTTCATACATATGGATCCCTCCATATGTCTTGCCTTATCTAGTTAGATTTATGTATGTGGTCTTAATCATGAATTATTGACGCATGCTTCTGAAAACTTCTTCCATTCATAAATTTCAGTGGCATCCTGTGTAAACTAGTAACTATTTATAGTACGGGAAAACCAATATCACTGTACGATAAGCGAACTCACGCCATGAAGTAGCTTATTGTACTCGTCATGGTTGTTTGAACAATTAAACATTCGTATGATGATATGACGTATGACTAACCAGCTGCCTACTTTAACTGATTTAGTGATTTAACCGGGTTTCCCTGATGAAATCACTGATTACGTGGATTATAGTTTATTTCAGGGCTAACATTTGGTTGGACTTCAGTGTCTTATTGAAGATAGATGAAATAATTTCTGGTGTTACATCTTTTTTCCAATGAACCCTTACACATATATTTAAAGTACCTATTACGTAGACATAATATCAAAAAAACCTACTTCTGGCAAGGGCCTCTCCTAGATTGAAAAAACCTTGATAAAATTTAGAGAAATCAGAGATGTTTTTCACAGTTTGCGACTGAGATGCTTTGAGAGAGAGAGATATTTCTTTATTTTTTTAAAACATTGTATACATACAAGAGTATGCAAGACATCGTTTGAGTCCAATCATGGTTAGCCGTAAGTATCGGCTTTCAAATATTTCCATAACATTAACATTCATTTACGATACTAAAAAAATTCTAGATTAAGCACTTAAAAAGTTTATAATTTAGAAACTTTATAAATTATTCTTATATTATTCTAATGCATTTTTAAGGAAGTAAGTATTTTCATGAAAAACCTTTCACCGATATCACTGATGTTCAAGATAAAGTTAGAAAGGAGATTGTACATTTGTAGTATTAATTCTCTTTTTTTTAATTTAGAATAAGAATCTAAGTTCACAATGATCGATAAATATATTTTGTTGTTAATTGTTCTAGCGTTTGAATAATAT
The DNA here is from genome assembly GCA_947562075.1 of Orthosia gracilis. Taxonomy (NCBI): domain Eukaryota; kingdom Metazoa; phylum Arthropoda; class Insecta; order Lepidoptera; family Noctuidae; genus Orthosia; species Orthosia gracilis. Next base: position 6,867,667 of record OX387270.1, on the reverse strand, counting down.
ATATTTGATGCTATTTATCCTTGCACATTGTGTGTAACCACAGGTCGGTAATAATTAATTCTAATTAAATCAACGTAAGTTAACTTAAAGATAAAGTGCTGTACTGAATGAGTGACATAAGTAAACAACGGATATTGATAACATATTGCATTATGCCATTTAATTAAATGAAATTCCTTAGTTTATATTTCCAGTTGTAAATTGTTATGTAAATCATTTATATTTATTTACAGATTTTTTTTTGTTAGGAACACCAACTATTCGTACTATAAGATATTCGTACTATATCGATGTTGTACATCAATAAAAAAACAATCATCAGGTTGGTCGAAAAACAAAAAATAATAAAAAGGTGTGCGTATTTTAATTTTATTTCGTTGCCTTAAAATTCAAGGAGAATTATATCGAGTTCCTGAACGAATGCAACTATTTTGGAGCCTGTAAATGCACAATAAATATTACGATGATATAGTGAAGTAGTATTTTGATGATACTTTGACCCACTGCCTTAAAAAGCTAGAACCTTGAAGCCAAGTACTAGAAAACGTAAAATGACTAAGAGGAGACTTTTCAGAAGCATCCCATATAAACTTATGAATGAACTTTGAACAGCTATGTATGTCATTAACCACATATAAATACGTCATAGAATTTAATCAATGGAAACCATTGGCCCATTCAGCTGCAGCGAAACATTCCACCGCTTCATAAAAGACGATCAATGAAAGAGGTGCCCATGACTATTAGTCATGAAATGTCATGAATGTTTAAACGTTTTCAATATATTTCCGTTGGTGGAAATATTTGGTTTTGAAAGGTGTTTGGGATTTCCTTAACTTACTCTTTATTATACGGTCATTTTCTGGTCTGGTGACCAAACTTCGTATGGAAAAATACCAAAAAAGGTTATGAAGAGGAACGAAATGTAGTCAAAGTTACTTACATAGGAACCAGTACGAAAAATTAAAACAAATGTATAACAGAATGCTTTCTCGGAGAAGGTAAGAGAGGAAGCCAATTTCAAAGACGGTAAGACGACATTTTTATCTATTTTGATTGACATGAAAGAGAAAACTCAAGACCGTGAGCTACAGGAAAGCCTGGATGAGGTTTTGCTAAAAAGAAATTAATCTGGCGGTTTCAGATAGATATGATTGATATATAACTATTCGTTGCAGAAGGACACCCTCTAAAATTACGTGTTGTTTTTAAACTGAAACTTTAAATTTAATGTGTGAGCACTCTTTATGAAACAAGTAGGATTTCAACAACTAGTTGGTAATATACACTATGATTCTCATCTCACACAGTTATTTTACATGAAAAACCATAGTTAAGATGAAAAAGATGACACACAAGGTGTTCTTCTTTTCCACGCCTCATGGAAATTTAGTTTTCCTGACATTGATATAATATCGATAACAGGAAGTTCCGTTTACCACAATATCCGGTTTATTCACCTATCGATTACTCAAAAATGCACAATTAGGAATATTATATTCGAAGAAGGATGCCATAGATGGAACGGGAACTACTAAGAAGTTTTATAGTAAGTTTAGCGTTTAGTTTCAGTAATGGGAATAGTATTGTAGCAAGGCTTATGAGACAAGCCAGTAAGTACTCTTAATATTTGTTGACTTTTAATTCATTGGCAATCTTTCAGAAGTACTCATGATTATAAACAGCTTTTACCATGGGATCAACTCTGATATATCTACAAAAAAACTGGTGTTCAGTACATTAATATATGTTACTTATGTGTATTCCATACGTCCGCATTGCTCGACCAATTGTAATGAAGACTATTAAGTTACAGTATTCAGTTTACACGGCAACAGTCATGTCCTAGAAACAAAAATTCGAATACATGTGACATCCATCAAACCCGCATTGGGCCCGCGTGGTGGATTACGGCCCATTACCTGTCACAGAGAGGAGGCCTGTGTCCCAGTAGTGGAAACATTAAAAAGGCTGATGATGATGATTCGGTTTTCAATAGTTACCTAAATATTTATTCAGATGATTATTAACTCCGATTTTTGAACTAAACATTTGAAGTTGTGTATTTTTCAAATTCTATTTTACCCTTCACACTTGACAAATTTTGACATCAAGGTATAGTTTGAGACTTACTCAAATCATAAATCGGCCTTCTTTAAAGAAAACTGTAATCAATAATAGTCTTCAGTCGTTTAATTTCTGTAGATTTGTGCATGCCATTTTTTTTTAAAATATGTGGGTCCTATTCTATCGTAACAGGAACCTGTAGTCGAACAGGTATCTGTATAACTGTGGAACCAAAAAATCGAAGACATGTTACATCCACCAATCCACACTGGGCCTGCGTGGTGGATTACGACCCATTCCCTCTCACAGAGAGGCGACCTGTATCCCAGTACTGGGAACATTAAAAGGCTGATGAAAATGATGAAGCCTGTATTTGAAAAAGTTAAAATACATTGTTGTAATACTATATTCCAACAAAATTTAAGTACTTAATCTAATGTTTCTTGTCCTCGCACAACATGCATGACAAACTATTAAGGTGAAAAAGATGACACACTAGGTTTTCTTTCCCATTTGCCTCATGGAATCTTAGATTTTCCTTGCATTGATATAGTACCCGATAGGTAATATAGAGTTCCGTTGACCATAATATCCGGTTTTTTTCATCTATCGATTAGTCAAAACTGGCCCATTAGGAATTTTACACGCAAAGAAGGATTCCATAGGAAGGAGGTATCGGGAAACCCATCGAACGTAGGATTCCGTTTGATTTACTCACGATGCAAATCTTAATGCATATTATATGAACAATAATGGTGCGTGAGTCACGGTCATTAGCCGCGACAGCCTTGATATAAATTTATATTTTTTCTACTATATTTTTCCATCGATCTTATTGACGATTCTCGTGATTTTTTTAAATTCTTTCGTTTCCCATTGCGTTCCCGGATTTTGGTTTCGTAAAATGCGCAGTCATTGTGATTCTTTTAAGTATTTCATATTTGGGAATACCGTCATAGCATTTTCCTAAACACAAAAATTTAATTACCTTTTAACTGAATAATACAGTCATGAAATATTGTATGTTACCTAGTTAGGTATATAATTTCGAGAGCAGATCTTTTGAAAAAACATCGGATATTTTTTTTTCCTCAACGTCTCAAACCTCTTATCATTCTCCATACCAGAAGGTCAAAGGCCTTTTTTATTAAAATTAAGTAGCGCAACATAAAATCGACCGAATTAAATCGATAGGTTTCTGCATAATTCGGTTTTTCCAAGGTGAAATGGTTCTCCCAACTACTTTCTATATTCTTAATATTTCCTGTTACATTACGAATGTAGTAATTATGTCACATAAAAGGAAGGAAAGAAAGGAAATTACAGTTAGGTAGTTATATTTTTATGCGCGATTATCCTTATTTATAACGCTGACAATGACCTCTTTGCTATTTATAACTCATTGATAGATTGAATATTAATAACCGAGTTCATTGAGTGAGATAAAAATAAATGTAATTGATGATACGTTTAAATTGCGTTCAATAACGGCCTTTGAAAGTCACGCTGTATTTAAATAATAAAATTTAAAAAAAAAATGAATGACTGTTATTTTTATGAAAAAATAATCACACAAAATAAACAGTAAAAATTTAATTATTTAGTTCAAAATAAAAAATAAATAACCAAAACGAAAGACAAGTTTTGTTTAAAAAAAAAAATCAATGACCTGAAATCAATTCAAATCTCGAACCCAAACATTCAAGTTTATAAATAAAAATGAAGATTATGTAAGGCGACCGCATAATCGTAGTTTACTGTATAATACCAGCGACCTTGGCGAAGCGTGCGACGTCACACGGCAACACGTCATCCACACACGTTTCGTCGGCGTCATTTTCCGTAGAAAAACGTCACTAGGTACCACTCAAGCGCCGCCAACGGGGTTTTACGGTATTAGCAAGTTCACCATCATATTGATATCAAATCCGTCATGATGGTTACCGAGAAGTTATAGAATCCCATTGACTGGGCCGTTATGGAATCTTTTTTAAATTTTGACTCATCTTGATCTTGATTGTGGTGTTCCCAAATCCTGTACGTTACGATGGAATGAACTTTTTCAACGCGCTCTTTCAGTTTTATGGAAGATTATATTTAAAATAATCATTACGTATGATGGAAAATAGAATGAAGACAAAATTGATTTCACCGAATATTAAGGGTAGATAATTTACAGTCTGTAATAAAATGAAAGAGCGTTGCAAAAAGCTCTGCTTACTTACACTACACTATCGTACATAAATATTATAATTTATTTTCAAATTTTTATTATAATTACTTGACAATACTTGATATCCCATTTAAAAAAAGTCGATTAAAAGTCCGTCTTCATTTTGCGACTTACTAACGACATCTAGTTTCAATTTCATCAAAACTTAAATGCGTAATGGCTAGCGACATCTATTAGTAAGTAGCTTAAATATACCTCGAAGCACAGACAATCGCCACATAAAAGACTTACATAGAATGCCGTAAGGTACACCAGATATTTTTTTTAAAGATTGTTTCAATAATATTTCTTGATGCGTACAGGTGTTCTCCAGGCCATTTAATTTATGTAATCAAAGTTTAAAAAATCTCAATATTATCGCAAAAAAATTACTAGCGACACCTATTGGCGAATAGCAAAACTAAAAGTAGCGAACTTTCGGCACCTCCACTTCCGTTGTTGGTTGCAAAACTTTATTCAGTTTTAGCACTGACCAACAGAGTACACTACTGGCAGTTCTACCCATTTGGTTTTCACTATGTTTTCAATGGGTGTTTTCTGGCTACATTACCTATTTTCAGCCGCAGATAGCCAAGTTTCCTATTTCAAACATCATCATTTATTTAGTTATTGGCCGATAGCTTTCTGCTGAAAATTAGGTACCTAAGTTGTGGAGCGTATTTTTTATTTCATTGTATTTGTAGGCTATGATTTTATTTCAGTCAAGCGATTACCTGTGTATGATAGAGATTAGAGACCTGCCTAGAAGCCATATTTTCAGCCAACCTTGGTAATTTGGGCCAACAAGCTTTTTACTGGCATGTGTTTGGATTTGATCAAAATAATCGTTTCATTGACTGGTGTCAATTAAAGCTTTGTTGTGTTGTGGAAGGCTGTAGATAGAAGCCTAGCATATTTAATTTCGAATTCAACCAAATGGGGACTATTACAATACAATAAAATCGATGATAGTATATAAAGTTACACCGAGGCAACTTTTGGTCCGTGTTCTGTGGTTTGACTCATCTATGACTTATTTAACTAATTTTGATGTCGCTATAATTATAAACATTTTAGTACTCATCCCGTCTCGTTCGTTCTGCACGGCAGCACGTGAACTTATCACGTGCTGCCGTGCACAACGAACCTCAGGGGAGAAGTTTCTGCAGTCTATGTGTTTTTCAGTGATGTGCCCTAACCAAACTAATGGTCTTTCATAAAGAGGTCACGCGATAATGGTGACGACCGCGTTGCTTTTAGAGAGGTAAAAATCCTACACTCTCTGGACTTTCCCAAAAGACCATGCGTTTTTTAAAGGTTCCTCAGTCAGTTTGAAACTCTATAGGGCTTAGCACGCAATTCTGCGAAATATGCAATTGTATGAAGTTACCACACATGTGGTAAAAAAAAAAGTGCGCGGTAAAAATCCGCAACAAATCTATCTTTTGCCACAGAATTCACCTAACCGTGCGGCGCGGTTTAAATTTTCGCGAATATTTTGAGCTCTATAAACAGGTAGAAGGAGGCAAAAACCGTGCGGTATTTTATCCGCAGTGCGTGTTAGTTATGATTCAGAAAGCTGAAAAAAATTCGCGAGAATACAAGCTTCGCGGCGCAGTGCGTGCTAAGCCTAATGCAACACCCACACTTTGTTGTTCATTCGTAGCCTTGAAACTATGTTGAATGGTTGTGAAATAATGAATTACTAACCAAATTGATCTACAAATATGGTTCGACGCCCTGTTGGTAGGCATACGTAGAGTATTTCAATTTTAGGTAGTTAATAGTAATTTATTTTTAGTGTACAAGGAAACCCATAAAAAACTTGGTATAAACGTAGTTAAATTTGTTACTAGGTGTGAATTGATTTCCTTTTAATAATTTTGCAATAATTTAGATATGATATTTATATTATATTTCAAAGTTTAGTTTGCCTATATTGTATAGATGTCAAAAACAGTAATAAGTTTAAATAATAATCCTGTGTTTTTTTCCAAATGTTTTTATTTATTTGTACGAAAACTGAGCCGGAGACAATTACACATGGCTGATATTAACGTAACATTTATTATTATATAACGTTAATGTGCAAAAAAAAAAACATTCAGCACATATTATTAATGTAAACGTGTTCCAAGAATCAATAAAAATAAAAAGTAATGGCGTCATCGCAATTTTTTTACTAAATTTTTTATCATAAACATTTTAATCAGTCATGGCTAGACAAGTTATTAAACTGGTGTTCAAATGGTAAATGAGGTACGTTTTTGAACTTATTATTTACCTACTACATGTTTCTAACAATTAATTATACTATTTATTATACTACTTAGAAACGTTTTTAAGGTAAAAATAAAAAGTTAAAATTATTTTTTATTATTTTTTTATTGATCATTATTTTTTGCCTATATAAATGTTTGGCTGTCCCACTACTACGTAAATCCTCAATTATTTCCATTGATTACAATTGAGTGGTACTTCTTTTTATTTCTTAGGAAGACATCCAGTTCGTCCCCCCATCTTTATCGTGGTCAGCTCAGCAGTGGCACAGAGCGGGCAAGTAATAAGAATGATAAAAAATTTAACAAGATTTTTGTAAGTAGGTACTTGCATTGTAACTAACCTACATGGTGTGGAACTATAGTGTAAGTAAATCATGCTACAACTAAGAGATCGGTGGTGATTTCGTAACAGGCTTGTATTAAATTATAAACTAGATTGCATTATTTGATAAGTAACGTAGTCAACATCATCATAATCAACAGACTTTATACGTTCTCACTACTGGGACACAGGCCTTCTCTCTGTGAGAGGTTATTGGCCATATTCCAACACGTGGACCCAGTGCGGGTTGGTGGATGTCACACGTCTTCGAATTTTTGGTTTTAGGCACAGACATAAATCTAACTAGATGACGCGACTGTATGTACTTCGCGTGCCAAAAAAAGGACTAAAGTTACGACAAATGATCGTAATCTGAGCTTTTCATTTAGCATTATCGGCACCGGTAATCCACTGAAATCTAAAAAAAATGCCTTTTTATACCATATTGAGCTGTAAAGAATGTAAAGAAAAAGTTGGCCGAGGCATTGGTAATGTTTTCTTTCATTGGTAAGTAAATTTGTTTTTACACTGTTTGTGAAAAAGTGGCACGCTTGATTTTCATACAGATGGAGGGACTTGCGTTATCTATTTAAATGGTCCGGTCTCCTCACGATGTTTTCCTTCATGGTTTTGAGAGCAGTGGTGATTTAATAATTTACACAAAATAAAACATCTGTCTGGGTTCGAACTCATGATCTACAACTTGTAAGTCACGGCCGTTACTACTGGGCCACCACTGCTCTCCTAGTGGCGAGGTAGGAGTAAGTAAATACCTAGTATCTATCTATTAAAACTTCAACTGCACATTCGACACTAATAATAAATATCGATTCTGGATGCCAAACTAGGCAGAGTAAAACTGAGTCAATAGGTTAACTTAATAACAATGCTAACAACTGTGTTGGGGTCTCTGACTCTCTGGAAGTCGACCCCGTTTAAGCAGAGTATTAGCAGAGATTTTAAGTGGAGTACTATCACTCTATTGCGAACGCAAACCGGGAGACGCTGCGTTGGAAGGCCTCCCACTAGGTGGACTGGAGACCTGGTTAAGGTTGCGGAAACTCGCTGGATTTGAGACGCACGGGACCGGTCAATATGGCGCCACATGGGGGAGGAGTGGACGTCTTTCGGCCGAAATAATGCACTACCCCTCTGGCTGTACTATCTCTTTCTCCACAATCCAGTTGCAAGGTAACAGGATACCTCTTGGAGAGACTGGTTGTCTGACTTTCGTGTTTCTTACCTCAACAGCGGCTGTCAGAGATATGGGTTTTTTTTATTATAGATTGGCTGGCGCTTGACCTCTATCTCACCTGATGGTAAGCGATAAGATGATGTGGTCGACGGTGTAGCACGCTTGCCTAGAAGGTACCTATTCGCCCTTGATTTATAGACCTCGAGGTTTTAGTTAGCGGGACACAGACTCCCTAATGCGTACAGCTAAGAAATTTCACTTATTAACTGTACGCATAATGAAAGTATTTCCAAAAAGTTTAATCCGCTGGATGTCCACCATGTACCGATGGCGCATTGCCGAATGGCTTGTAGTCCGATGATGACACGGGCTAGGCGGCATTAGATCATGCAATTCTATCGCACACTCCCCGAAATGCACCGATAAAAAACTGACAAGCTGGCAAGTCGGCGACGATAATCAAGACTCTGGAGTTTTAACTCGGCCAGTGCCTCATTGCCGATGAGCCTTGATTTCTGGGTCTTAAAAGGATATTCACACATTCTCGCACCGACCGCCGCAAGTGTTGATACATGCGGTTGCTATATCATTACTTAGCCAAGCCTCAGTCTTTTCACGAGTCTGTTTATCTTTTCCTCTTTTTGAATCGATGGAAAACTCTTTAAACATTTTGGGCCCAGTAGACGACCACGTTAATTGTAGCGATCTGGTCTGGTTAGCTCACTGTCTTTAACTGAGTCACTAGTTGGAATAAAAATGACAACAAAACCATCAATGTTATAAAGTTGGTACCTATTAAAGCCGGTGACCAAACCATCTGGCAAAGCAAGTGAACTCTTAAAACTTAATAATTATCTTTGTTAATATAATTTGTATGCAAACTCGAAGACTCGAACTGTAATAGATTGGAATATGTTCGGTAACTCATTCCACACATTGTGTCTAATTTATGTAGCGTTACTTCAATATTTGAAGTTCGGCATTCAAAAGGCAAGACCTTCAAGTATTCTTCCTATATTTATGTACATGAGTAGGTAGTTATCATTATGCTCTTGTAGGTAATTTTGTCTTCATTTAGTAGTAAATTGGGATGTCTATCATATAAAAATGGAATTATAAATACTAATAAATTTTAAAATAACGCCGAAGATTCTATACGCAGATTCTATCATTTGAAAATAATCATTCTCTTGGTACTATCCCAACGTTTTTATTTAAACCCCCAACGGAAAAAGAGTGTTATTACAAGTTTGATGTGTGCACCCTTGTATGATTTAGCTTTTTTTTTTGTTTGAAAGGTGATTTTATCGAAAGTGTTATTAGCGATGTTTGATGAAAATCGGTTCAGCCGTTCAAAAGTTATGGGCGTTTTACTGTTTAAATCGGGCTGTTTTCGCAACATACGTGTTCAATTTAGAGTGTCAATCGAAGCGTGTCTTCAACTAGATACATATACATATATGCTGATTTAAAAAAATGTCGGGTGTTTTGGTAATATTTAATTTTTACTTGTCTTCTTCCATACTCAACTATTTAGCCGTCATCTAAGTAGCCAATCCGTAACAATATTTGCCTCTTTTTTGAAAATGTGTACCTAATAGGAATTTTCCCAAGTATTATCTAATTAAGGTGTAAAGAAATAGACATGGACAGGTAGTAAAATAATTAAGTAAACTATTTTTTTTAATTATTATTATCAATAGGCTCGCGCTTGACCACTATTTATTTATTTAATAAAATATATTTTTCTCAGCTTTAAATAAAACTTCATTTAAGCCTGGCTTCAGCTAAGTACATAACTGTGATAATTTCAAGATATACCAAAATCAACTTCCTAACTTCAAACGAAAAGGTAATCTCTAGAATTTGTTTAGCATCAAGACAAACAAACTGTTCTGTCTGGCCGTAAGGAAATCAACAGAGATGTTCTTTCATCCATGTGGTTTATACCAAGCTTGTCGGGATATTTTTGAATAGATTAGTGATTCGTTTGATTTACCTCAGGGCCACTGACTCAATTTATATCAGCCTTCAACCCCGCCTACACTCTGTACTAAAAATATTCATACAAGAACTGATTTCAGTATAGAGTACTCTTAAAAATTAAATTTTATCTGATCTTTTCTTAACATTTGCGGTCATTTTCATCAAAGCACAATAAGATAATAAAATAAAGTATTAAAAGAGAAAATAAAGTATTTGTAATTTAAAATAAGTTTTTTTTTCTGTTTTGACCTTTGCAGAAAATAAATGAATTTTGTCTGCAACATATCACTGCAATCCAGGGGATAAAAATTAAAAAAAAGATCCGCCGAAAATACTTCATGATATATTACAATATGCAACGAAGCCAACATCACAGCTATCCAAGTGGCTACTTACTGGTTGGGTAAAATTTCAGACAAATTACTTTTTAGTATATTTTCATAACATTCAGTAAGAAAACTGCTACAAACAGCCACATTAGTTTGTTTATCTTACACGGCAATGAAAAACCATTTATCGCAGAAGACATTACACCATTCGTTACATAAAACTTATTTGAACACTTAATCATTAAAGTAATCGTGAAGATAAAGATAAGAATATTGTAAAGAGGTGTAATTTACAAAGTAACTGTAATATACATGTTTATCTACTACGACTTGGTACAATTAGTCTCACCTATACTGTAATGTATTGTGTAGCAATTGTGCATGTTTTATATTTTACACGGTAACTTAATTATAAAAACGTATTATTGCTACATGATACAAAGAAAAAACCTTTGTTTGATTCTGTCCACGTAGGTACTTCAAATGCGATATATTTAGTGTAGACATTTTCAAAGTTATGGGTATTTTTTTTGATAAATATTATTCGAGGATTTTTTTTTTCATAAGCTATCACAAAAGTATGAATAAAGTCCAGCATGGAGTATATTTCTCACAATTTTTAGTTTTGATCGTGAAGTAGAGAAAATCTTAAAATGTTCGATATTTCGAAAATCATCCAATTTGGACCCCAAGTTATGGGCGGTCGATGGTAGGATGTGCGTTCCGTTCCTTGAATTCTGATATTCTAGAAATTACTCTAAAACATCAGATTTCACCCATATATATGACACTGACGAAACGGAATAGGAGTGATAAAGATGGAATTTGGAGCTGTTAAACATGTTAATTAATTTGTATGTGTTCGACTCAGTTCTCAAACATGATTGTCACGAACTATCATTACTGACAGGACTATTGTTGCCAATGCCAAAAAGCCTGATCTAGCGGTGATAGATCGATGTAGCGCTCCGCACAATCATGTATGTTACCATCTCACATGATGAGAACTTCGTGAAAGCTGAAAAAGAGATACAAATAAAATATGTCGACTTAACAGCACACAAGGTTGTTAACATATGCAATATAGATTTGGCAATGACTGTGCCGATTGTCGTATCGGCCAACAATCGGATGGTTGAAAACCTTGAACATCTATCGAGGCCCTCGTTGCGCTGGTGGATCAAGGGTCTGACTGAAAAGTTAGTACTCCAGAAATTATCTCTTTTAGATTTAGGTTTAAAGATAATTATTTCCCATAAGAACTTATAAAATATAACAGTTCAGTTATAATGAAATAAAGAGTTACTTATTCTAAATAATAATATAATGTTTGCCTCCCGGGCGTTGGCGACGTTAAGGTACATACACGTTTTTTTAGTTTTCTCTTAAATACGTTAATATTATCATACCTCTTTATCTCCTCCGGTAGATCATTGAATAGCTGTGCTCCACTAATACTGTTTTTTTGCCATAATTAGTCCGTGCACTTGCAGTTGCTAGTTGGAATTTGTTTTTATTTCTTGTATTGTATGTTATTGTTCATTTGATTGTTCGGAATTCGTGGTGATTTTTTAATGAAAATGTAGGTATAATATGTGTAAAGTTGTGTGAGATTTAGCAGGGTAGTTGTTTCGTATAATTTTTTTATTGGATAATAGATAGTGGTAGTGAAATAATACTTTAATAATTTTGTTTTGTGTTCTTTGTAGTGGGTTTAGATTAGATTTAGCTGCTGATCCCCACCCTTCGATTAGATATTCGAGGTTCGATTTTACTAGACAATTATATATAATTAGGCGTACATTTTTCGGTACATACATTTGGTAACTTTTCGTAATGCTCCCAATAGTGATATTTACTTTGTTTTGACATGATGGATGTGCATTTTCCAAGTAAGTTTTGACAAACTTCTACCCTCAGTCCGAGATATTTTTTGTGACTAGATCGTTTGATTGTTTCTGGGTTAATCGTTAGAGGTGGGAACTCCGGTAATAGTTTATGTTTCGCGGCGAAAATCATAAGTGATGTTTTTGAGGTAATAAGTTATGTTTTAACCATTCTTTGGGCAGGCCCTTTTGCGCATCGGTTATAACGTTGTCTAGTTTTTTCTATCGCAAACTAAAGTGCGCAAGTTAGATAAAACGCAGATATTATTTGCTATCTTTTTTATCTGCATGCATTTTAAAAGGCCTCCCCGTAGGTGGAATCACGACCTGGCTAAGGTTGCGGGCGTCCGATGGATGCGATACGCACAGGCCCGATCAGTGTGGCGACGCTTGTGGAAGGCCTATGTCCAGCAGTGGACATCTTTGGGCTGAAATGATGATGATTCATTCTGACCACCCGTTCTGCTTGCAATATGCTCAACTCAATGCCACTTAAGTTTGGCAATTTTCTGGGCTATGTCGGTTGTTCTCTTGTGGATAATCTCATTTCTGATTCGATCACGTAAGGCAACTTTGAGTTTATTAAGCCTACTCATGAGCCCCATTGTGCGTGACCACGTCTCTATCCCGTTAGTAATCGCTGGCAACACACACTGGACTCTTCTTGAGACTTGAGTGGTAAGTTGGACGAGAAGATACCGGGCCACTTCCCAAACGCTGTCCAGCACGCCGGATTCGATGGTCGACCTCTTTCTCGATGTTGGACCTACCTAACTGGACCATTTGTCCCAGGTAGATACAATCGTCCAAAACTTCGAGTAGAGTCTCCGACTAAGATAGGAGTGGGTACAAAATGGGTATTCTACATCACCTTGGTTTTGTCCATGTTCATTTTTAGACCCACTCTTTCGGAAGCTCTACTGAGGTCATCGGACATTGTAATGAGGCCCTCCTTAATGTCTATATTAATTCTAAAAATATTGGTGAGGCATCAAGTCTGTAGGCTAACGTTGACCTACGAGTCAATAACTGTAATTTTTCTGCCGTAGTAAAAACCCACAAAATATAATAGTGACCATAAGGTAAAAATCGACTTAATACTAATACGTCAACGATTTCACCGAATCATTTTAGAAGTAGGTGTGAATAAACTGTAAGATCTTCTAGTTGCTAGGCCCTGTATTTGAGAAGTATTATACAAAAATATATACAAAAATAAAAACCAATTTCTATATTAAAAGATGATAAATTTTAAGAGCTAGAGCATCACATGCTCTGACCGACTGAACCGACTTACCACCCTAGCTGTCGAATCATGGAATAACTGTAGGTAGCTAGAAAATCTTTTAGTTGGTATGAGTCCTAAATAATATAACCCTTTTTCTTAAATAAAGTAACAGTAAAGTAAAAGTAAGGTATCCGTAAAGATTTTACTTCGAAAACTTACAACCGTCAATCCCACAAATTTTCAAGAACTTACCTCCAATTCAAAAAATTGCTAAAGAGCGAATCGGAATCGCCCGCCAAGGTTACAAAGGAGGAAATATATTGACCACTTTTCAAATTAAATTTTCCTCTATGAACTGCATTGCAATTTGTGTCAACTCGCTCTCATATAGGTAACATTAATAATAGTCGGTCATGCAGTAAGCAGGACAGGAAGGGTGGTGCATTTCTAGGAAGTTGTTTTAAATGGGCGACAGAAAGGAATTTACGAGAAAATGCCGTGAGTTATTTTGAAAACCATAATTCTTGTTCTTTTCAATGTTTAACCTGCAATAACTGACTGACGACTATCTCACCTGATGGTAAGCAATAATGATTCCACTATTATTTAATTATTTTAAAAAATCCGAAATTATAATTAGCGGAACAATGATAGCGACACGGACAATTTTTTGATGCACTGATATTTTAACATATGAGATCAAAACCTTGTAAGAATTTCCTTATCTCTAACAATAAAACGGCAGTGAGTGACATACCTTTATAATACCGCGGCAAATTAGCGCCAAAAGTCACTTGAGATAATCACTACAGAACAATAAGCTACTCTGTTGAGAGCCAACTCTTCGAATACGTCCTTCTTCACAAGCACCGACTTTTATATTGAACACTAGCATCTGCTTAGGCAGTTCTAAGAATTTTTCCGTTGGCTATTCTGGGAAATCATATCGATGAGTCGATGAGCGATTGTATATCTTCAGTGCGTGTACGCAACGGTAATAGTTGCTTGCAGATCATTTTTTTATTTCTGAAGGCTTGCCCGATACCGCAAAGGCTAGGTCGATACCGATATTGACTAATTTGACTTTGATAAGATTACCTTATATTATTTTAATGGAGTAAGTGATAATGCCAAAAAAATATAGTAATGAGAGCTTGGGTAATTTTAATCAGTTAAATAATTAAAAGATAATGCATTTTCCTTGTGTGTTTAACTGCATGATAGCACTTAGCATTCTGCTTTTTTGCCGGAATAGGGCGAAGCCGGAAAGGTATCATTATAGCTGCTATTACTAAAATTGTAGTTAAATGCCTGCTGATTCTTTTAATTCGTGATTATTGATACAATCCTGTAATTTTATAATGCATATAATAGTCTCGTTGCAGAACAAGAACCATCAGAAAAGAAATTAGCATTTTTCGCCACGCTGTATGCGTTTGCGCATGTTTCCGGCGTGTCTATGATCCCAACCGTCTAAATCAAATCTGCTCCAGGTGCAAAAACAGATCTACGCTTGTAATAAATTATCTTCGTAACTACCAATAAACATTCTCTTCTTGAATTTAAAATTGAAAAACAGAAATAAATGACTGTCGATATCAGCCAGTGCTATTAACAAAACATAAAATCTTCTAGTCTTTATTTTTATGGAATATTTATATCACAGATTAAAAATACGATTAAATACCCAACTATGATTTTACAAGAATAAATCGCAGTATTGTTCCATAGTCCTTTATTACCGACTTCAAAAAAAAGGAGGTAATCAATTCGACACGTATGTATGTAATATTGTTGGAATTGCCCAATATTCACGTAGGTTACTCTAATTGGGCTTCTAAACATGTGTGCAAAATTTTATAAGTTTATGTTTGTATGTATGTCACCAGTACCACGGTGATTTCCACGCATTTGTCCGAAACTACTTATAGGATCGTGACAATTCTTTTATTATTGGATTAGGTATCCCTCAACTTAGGAAATAGTGCGTATTTCATCCAAAGTTCAGCAGTTTTCAAGATATGGAACATACAACCAAACTCCTTAGCGACAAATAGCACGAATTTGGGTACTTATTTTGTCAATCCTTTAGGTACTTTACTATAGAACTTGCTCACTTTTTAGTGATAGTGTAATAACACTATAAAGAGAGAAATAAAAACGTTTTCACAAAAAAAATACGTTCGTTTCGGAAGTCGGTGTCGAAAAACGATAAAAAAGAAGAACCAAAGACACCGGCTTCCGAAACGAAAGTTATTTTGCACTTTTTAGTGTTTTGCTTTTGGAGTCGGTTTTTTTTTTTGTGAAATAGTTTTTATTATTATTAGAATAGGACATAAAAATGATAGTCGTGAGTTGCTACGGTATGTGCTACTGCTGAGCAGGGGTTCGGGGTTCGGTTCTCGGACTGGTCAAGTATTCTTTTCAGTAGCCGCCCAGAGCCTAGATTTGTAACCAGTGGTTATTACATAGGACTAATACATTACTGGCGTAATGTTATAATGACGTTTAATAATAATATTTTTCATCTAACATTTATGAAAATTACTTGTACCGTAACAGAGTCAATATGTGTACTTAGCTATACGCCTATATGTAATATCTTTAAAAAATATATGCAGTGCAATAAAGTTATATAAATAATAAATGTAGGATTATAATAGGTAGCTACACATATTAGAGTCAACTCTGCCTAACTTTTCAGGGAGAATAAGACGATGGGTATATTATTATAATGACGTATGGCCATTCACGCTAACCTATGTTGAGTACTGAATTGGAGTTTGACCTTATCAACGTCGAAGTAATTATAATAAATTACTCACTGACGTAAATATAAATGTATTCTGGTGAAATTGATAACGTAGGGCAATTTAAAAGATAAAAGTTCGCGTGATTTAAAAATTAGTTACCAGCATTTGTTGGCGCCAAATGTTGGTCAAATACGAATTATGGAGTCGTCAATTTTTACACGATTGCCACGGGGCTAAAAGGAGGGTTACGTTTTTACAACGTTTTTCCTAAAATATCCATATATATGTTACGGCTAATACCCGAAGTGCGGCTACACCTAGTATTAGCCGGTTGGACCTTAGGGCACCCCGACACGGACGGTTAGGTGACTTTAGACCCTGCGGACGGAAATAGGAGCCCCGCGCAGCGGGGCTCCGTCGACTATGTTGCGTGGCTACACCTAGTTCTAACCGGCTAAAACTAGGTGTAGCCGCAATTCGGGTGTTAGCCGTAACATATATATTCAGAATAGATATCTATTACTAAATTTTTTTATCCTTTTTATATCTGTTTATTGTGTGTACTTACATTAATTGTTAAATAAAACTTATATCTTGATCATGTTTTAATTTCAGGACATTGCAATATTCGAACACCCGGTGCAAGTGTGGTGCCCCGTGTACAGACTTTGGCTTACTTACTGTAGAGCCCCAACTGTCTATTCACTCGCACCTAGGGTTGCCATTTCGAAAATTTAAAAATCCTGACAAAAAGCCGGTCTTTCAAAAAAAAGTCCAGACATTTTAGTGTCAAAATAAACATCTAAGTTTGAAAACTAAAAAACCGACTACAACAAAATCGTGATCTCAAAACTATGACACAAGAAAATATTCTTAAAGTACAGCCGTGGTCGTACGAAAAACAAAATTTTGCCATCTTAGATGATATACATACATAATTACTCCTACTGGGCCGTACCGTCGGGTACCGTCGAAACGAAAAGAAAAATATGGATAGTGTATTTATATCAACCTAAGTTAATATAAACAAAAGAGAGAATTTGACACTTATTCTTAACCACAGTGAAAGTTTAAGGAAAATGTAACCTTTTTCCTTAAGAGTAGCAACTGTCAAGAGTATTGACATAGTAATGGTGGACCGGCCATACTAATAAAACGAACATACCTTCATAATTTCTTCAACTGACGAAGTGTATCTTTGTTCTGCGAAAGTTGTATCCATCTTACAGTTATTTTGAAGACTATTAAACTTGAACTGACTAAGACTATGTATACTCAGAGCTGGTCAAAATACATGCTTTGTTTTAATTAAAATATAAATTACGAAATTCTATCTTGCATGTAATTAAAATACAAAATATTTGTAAGTCGTGTATTTTAAATATAAAATACAAAATATAGTATTTTAACTATTTATATTTAAACTAAAAATTACAAAATACCGTTGATGTTCAAATGTATTTTGAAGCCATAATTATTTGGAATAAGTACTAACTACAAAAAACTTCAGCTCCAGCAACTCAGTATTTGAAATACCAAATACAAATTATAATTTGAATACAAATTATTAAGAAGTAATTGAATTACAAATACCAAATACGTATTTATATTTCAATTATATGTTTTAATTACAAGTAATTCAAATAATGAGTGTATCTAGAAAACAGTATACTATACTCCATTTGTTTAGGTAGTTAACTAAAGGTAAACAATCTTGATATGTCTTTTTATATAAAATAAATCGTATAAAAGACCAACAAATATTATTTAAATTTAGTTACTTACCTAACATCGGTTTAAGTAAATACCTAATTGTAAACATTTTTAGATTCAATTTTTAGACATTTTTTTAGATAAAAGACATGTTAAGATTGTTTACATTTAGTTAACTACCTAAACAAATGGAGTATAGATAATTATACTCAAGTAAAAATTGGAGTAAATAAAAATGCGGTCACAGGCTCTTGTCCTACACGTTCGCGATCTTGGAGTTCTATTGGATGACAAGTTACACCTGGATGCTCACATAGGTAAAATTGTCAGTAATGCATTCCGTATGTATGGTTTTGTCATGAGATCAGCCAAAGAATTTGTCCGCCCATATACATATTTGTATCTTTACAAGTCGTTAATCAGGTCTCAGTTAGAGTATGCTGTTGCGGTGTGGAGTCCCTTCTACAGTAAATATTCAGACGAAATTGAAAAAGTTCAAAGGAAGTTTTTGAAAGCCATGCAGTACCGCTGTTATCGTACCTACGCATCTTATAGTAATCTTTTGAACAAATACAAGCTACAAAATTTGAAAACCAGACGTATCTTTCTGGAGACGATGTTTCTATTTCACCTCTGCAATAACACATTTGACTGTATTGATATTTTAAGTAGGATTAACTATATAGTACCTAGAAATATCATGAGCCGTGGGGCGCGTGTGCGATCTCTGTTTGCTGTATCATCTAGTCGTGCGAACGCAGGTATGCGGGCACCCTTACGTCGCCTTGCTGATGAGTATAATAAGATCTTCATAGATATCGACATCTTCGCTGTTTCAGCAGGAAAATTTAGACGCCTTGTTTGTGAGAAAGTGAATTCTGTTGATATTAGTGACTCGTAGATTTTCTTATTTCTTTTAACATTTTTTTTCCCTTTGGCTTCCTTTTTTTAATAATATTAACAATAATTGTTTGATAATAATTTAATTTATTTTGCTGACGCTTTGTTTATACAGTTAATTCTGCTGACATGTTAATCCGTATTTTTTTGACTATTTCTTCTGTAATATATTTTTATTTTTCTTTGACATTTTAATGCGTAATAATATTTTTTTATTGACATTTAATCCGTAATATAATATAATATTTGTAATAATTTAACAATTTTATAATTCTGTATTAATATTTCAATTTTATTTTATATAACTTCGCATGTTTTTTATCATGCCAGTTGAGTTTCATTAATTTTATTTATGAAAATTTAGTTTTTAATTGTAAGCGTTGTCGTATTTATTTTGTAAAATGTTTTTATATTATGTGGAAAATGTCGCTGGGTGCACACTTGTTTTTCTTCCTGCTTAAATTTTATGTATTGTTGTAGTGTGTAGTCGTTTATTTTCCCAAATAAATAAATAAATACAGAAGGAAAGCTCATTGCTATTTGCCGAAAGTTAGTTTGTAGGCTCATAAGTCCAGAATAGGTGCAAAGATTTGGGTAGAATTCAACCACAACAACAATCCTAAGATGACGCTCTGACCGATGTTCGCATTGCAAGTGTAATTAAGACCCTCACTAAATTAATTGCGCAATAGTTTGACCCATATAGTCAATAAGATTCAACTCACTCGCAACAACTGTTACAGATAAGGAAGCCAGACACTTCATTTTATGCAACACTTACTTGCATAGGTACAAAACGTGAGAACATAGCGTTGTAGATAAAGAAATAATTTATTCATGTATGTAAATAATCCGTGTGTAATTACCATCAGTAGAACAAACAAAACAAGTTCCTTATCGTAGAAAATCAATCAGTGATGATTCCAATGCAAAAGGTTCACTTTCAAATTAAACGCACAATTATTATTATGTATTTAACTGGCTGATTGAACTAACATAACAGGGCGTAGCGTGTTCCTTCCTTTATGTTTTATTCATACGTCGGATTACGATATCGATTTCAAAACATTTAGTATATAAAGTACAAAATCTTACGTGTGTGGTCTTATGCGGATACTTTCACAAATCCTTATCACTGTTGGGTGACACTGATAAGAATTCCATTCACCGTAGCGGGCTCCAGTTTCACAATATCGAGGTTAAAAATGATCCTCTCACTTCCACGCACTTCACAACACTACAACTGTCAAAGTTGAATATGGAATAAGAAAATGTCAAATTCGAAATTTAGAACACTTCGCGCGGGAGAAGCGGTTTTTCCGAATCGAAATTTCAAAACACGTCGTCCGCGTTTTGTTATCGCAGCTGAACTAACATAGGCGTATTAATTTTACACTCACACGTCCGTAATCATAATGCCCGGCCACAATAGTAGCGAAAAATTGGCGCCAAAACAGGTCTTATTGTCAGCGTCTCTGTTTGTACGTTTGTTTAACAGATTGTTGCGTAATGCAAACGAGAAGCAGTGTGGGCTTTCGCTCCAATACTACCGGCACGCGGCACCTACACTATACTTCATTTATTTTCGTCTGACCGACTAGTCAACCTATAGTGAATAAAACACAGGTTTGAAGCGTTCCGTGGTCGTTAATATACACCGCGTAGCGCGACGTAATGATTTTGATACGCGAACGCGTCTCGACTCTCGCGCTGTTATCAACTGAATACCAATTAATTATTTATAAGACGCTAAAGTTATATAGGTTCATATCAATTTTTTGAATTACGAATCATGAGTCATTTTATTCATATACTATTCGTCTCGTAATTAACAGATCTAGGTTTTCCCGTTCATTTTAGATAAGCATAACTACTGCAAAGAACATTAAATAACTATTTTCTGACATAAATACCTAATCAATTTTGTTACTAACCGACTAATTGACTGACTGACCCTTACGGTGACGTCACACATATTAGTTACTAGCTGTCCCACGCGGCTTCGCCCCCGTCAACTGGCAACCTATCTACCCATTTGCCCTACCTACACTACATATATGATTGTTGCGTAACTTTAACCGCTTACGCAGCGCACGTAACGGAAGCTCTCAAAAAGGAATAATTTTGCCCGTTTTTGCAACATTTTTCATTTATGCTCCGCCCCTATTGGTCGTAGCGTGATGTTATCTAGCCTATAACCTTTCTCGATAAATGGACTATCCAAAACAAAAAGAATTTTTCAATTCCAACCTCTAGTACCTGAGATTATCGCGTTCAAACAAATAAACAAACAAACTCTACAGCTTGATAATATTATATATAAGTATAGACACTTCATAAAAGATAGCTTGATCTCTGTGACATATGTCATACTGACGTGCAAACGTTATTGTTAAGTTATTATTAGCCCGTCAAGCGCTATAGTTACTGTATTGATATTTACAGCTGTCGCAGAGATCAAGCTATCTTTTATGAAGTATAGTGCAAAAATTACAATCTACCTACTAATAAAGTATCAACAAAATTTATAAAATGGTATTACAGTCCAGTTTTTAATTTTTATGAGATATACTGAGCACAAATCTGTAGGTCATATTTAAATTAAGAACGACAGGTTTCGCTAGTTTTTAAATCCATAGTGCATGCTTGCGTGGTAACCAACTATCAAACAAGTTTGGTTGCTCTCATGTATAAATAATCTACTTATTATTTTAATAGCGCTAACTAATTCTAGAAACTTTTATTTTTCTAAAGCATGTAGAACAGCTACTTTAAATATAGACTTACAAACTGTTCTCAGCGAGATGTCGGAACAATCTGAGGTAGGTATCTTAGAAAGCTTTATAACCCAAATACCTAAAAAAAAAATAACACATTCTAACTGAAATCAAAACATGGAAAGTCGGGCTACTAATGTGTATATTACTAGTACGGTGTGACTGTATCAAATTCAGATCTTTACATTTTCCACAACTGACTCGTTTCGCTAAGTTAATATGTAATTTTTAACCCTCGACGGAAAAAGAGGGTGTTATAAGTTTGAAATTGTGTACCTTTGTGTTTGTGTATCTGTCTGTGGCATCATAGCTCCTAAACGGATGTTCAGATGTTGATTTCGTTCTTTTAAAAGGTGACTTTATCGAGAGTGTTCTTAGCTATTTTTGATGAAAATCGGTTCATCCATTCTAAAGTTATGGGTGTTTTGCTATTTGATTCGGGGATTTTTGCAAGATATCGTGTCATAATTACGTATTCAGTAGATTTTTAATCGAAGCATCTAGTAATAGATAAATTATGTAGCATGAAATAAAAATGTGTCGTGGGTTTTTATTTTTTTTTAATATTTCTTGTCATGCGATATTACGAGTATTAAATCTATTAATGTATTCTTAGCCCTGAATTTCAGATACAAGGGACATTTTTTATTGTGAAAAATTTATTTCTATAATTTTGTTTTTGTCTTAAATTAGGTTGGTTATCATAAATAATTATTTTAACTTATATTTATAGTACATTATAAATCAACATGATTATAAGTTCTGCTCTTTCTTATTTTAATGTCTATCTGAGCTGGCACGAAAATATCACATTGGCTAATGTGTGCGTTGAACTCATAGACTATATTTAAAAAATTACATAACGTTTTTGTTTGAAGTTGATTCCAGGGAATGTAAACAATGTCAAGAACGTTCAGTCCAACAAAAGATCAAGGCCAACATTAACACGATTGTAAGTACATGTCAAAATTACGTGTCAAACGTCAATATAGGAACATACTGTGGTAATGAAATATCAGTATAAAACAGCATATATGAATGATTTGTGATTTTGGCTCATAATTATGATTATTAGGGACTAATGCAATCGATAAAACTGGCAAAATTTACATAAATACGCAACGCGACGTTAGTTGATGTAGAAGTGATAAATAAATAGTAACCTACCTATTTTTTCGTTCAACACATAACGTTCGTTCATAACATCACGCAATTATTTCTCGATGGGTTAGACAGAGGTGCTTTATTGGGTTCCGTACCCAAAGAGTAAAAACAGGACCCTATTACTAAAACTCTCACAGGCTGTATCTCATGAACCGTGATAGCTAGAAGGTTGAAATTTTCACATATGATGTATTTCTGTTGCCGCTATAATAACAAATACTAAATCAGAATAAAACAAATGTTTAAGGTTTCCGTACCATTATCGCAAAAACGGCAAAAATATCACGATTTTTGTGGCTCCCATACAAAAAAAAACGTGATATTTTTGCCGTGATATTTCGTGAGCGAGTCCGACGCGCACATGGCCGGTATTTTTTTAACTATCTCTATTTTATATTTCTGTGTTCTATAAATAAGGTTTAATTATTAAAATGCTTCAGTCATTATATTTAAATAAATAGCAAACCCAAATAATTAAGGACTGTGAAGTTGTGAATCATTCCACAATGATCAAGGCACCATGACCTTACAAATCTTAAAATAAAAATATCAATGATATCATTTTTTTTATAACACGAGGCCTATCAAGTATCAAGTCTGGTAGGTCACCACAGAGGTGATAATAAGACAAAGCAGAGGCCTTACAAGGCTGAATGCAAGGTTGTCGCAAATACAATACTTACTAATGTAGTGTAAAAAAAAAAATAGGAAGAATTTACATGTAAGAAATCAAACCGATTTGATTGGCGTTCTCATTTGAATATTGATTGTCATCTGTTCGTTTTCGATATTTAAAACTGGTTGTGTTTAAGACTGGTTTTTTATTTTATTATATGAGGAGGAAATCGTGGTCAAATTAATAAACATACGGGTCGATCTTAAGACAATGACAGTCGCCAACGACCTTGAGGCAAGAAAAATGCACACTCGTTTCACACCTGCGGAACCCAAAATTCAGTAGTTTTTTATACTTTCTTTACTATTATCACACTATCACACAAATATTATAAATGTGAAAGTTTGTGAGGGTGTGTGTCTTTGCTTCACGCTCAAACGGCTGGACGGACCTGGATGAAATTTGGCTCAGATATAGATTATATTCAGGCATAATACATAGGATACTTTTTATCCCGGGAATATGTTCCCTCGGGATTATTTTCGACTTTCACGCGGGCGATGCCGCTGGCAGAAGCTATATATATACTATAGTATAACTATAAAAAAAGCCTTAGATCAAAATGTAGGTAATTAAATCGCCTTTAAGATGGTGACTGTCGTGAATTGCATTAAAATAAGTTTTTGGTGCAATTTTCAAGTTAATACTATGTTATTAGAATAAAACTCAAAATGTTTTTAGATCTAATTATTAAAAAAAAATGGTCTAATGTAACAAACATTTTTTTCCAAAAAATGACGACTAGACATTTAGACGTGATTCTCATTTTAAAATCAGCTACTCAGGGGTACCTGCGCCTTAAAGGTTATGCAGCGCTTGCCGAGAGCGGTTCTTGGATTGACCAGACATCAAGATTCGAAACGCCTCCGTGTCTCGGAAAGCACAAAGCCAATGGTCCAGGCGATCATTTGTACGTATTTGACAGTAGTAAAATCTGATACCAGTCAGATAAACAGTAACTCGACGTATTCAGCTACACCCAGTTGGAATGGAAACCAACCCCAACATACATGACGGGTCAAAGTATAATCTGCCTATTATCATGACAATTTAAGAAGTCCGTTGACGTTTCTCATTTTACATGCCGCGATAACTTTCTGCGTAAGTCAAAAATCAAATTCATAATCCTAATTAATTACTATGTTACCAATACTTACACCATATCAACGAGTATCCGTGGTAAGTATCAAGTTTAATTATTATTAACTATTTTTATAGCTGTCAAATCCGACGTCTTAGATTGAATATTGATCTGTTTGAATTCCATATTTAAAATTGGCTAGTCGGCTTTGAATTCTGGTAGGTGCTTTTTTTACTAACCAGCTTTTTTATTAATACAAAGTTTTATAATCACTTAATCTGCGTTATGTGGTACGGCTTGCATGATGGTAATATTGATTTATCAAGATGAATAAATAAATAATAAGATAAATCTAGATCTATGCTTGTAAATTATTACCTATTGGCAGTGTTATTTATTCGAAATACATATTTATTTTGCACCTACGTTGCATTTAAGTCTTTAACATCAAGATAGTTATTTTATTAGATAGACGTAAGATTATGTATTAATATAAAATATTAGTTGATAACAAGCTACTTTTCCGAATGCACGGTAGAATCAATTTTTATTTTATGATTTGTTACTTTTAATTCTGACGTTCAAAAGTGCCGCTTTTTGGCCCAATTGAATAAATATATTTGACTTTGACTTTGATTAGACTTTGACTTTGACTTTGACCCGTCTCACGTTGTAGGTAGGTATTATCCAAATTACTTAGTACCTACATACAAAAATCACTTAGGAAAAACCACTTTCAGTTTTGCCCGAATTAATTAATTTCTCGTGATATCTTTTCCTGAAATTCTTTTTCCGGGCAGTTACGAACATTTTCAAATCAAAATTTGCCATATCGGTTCAACCGTTCTTAAGTGAAGCACTCACTAACAAACAGCTTTTAATTTTTTCTTCGATTTTTCAATAAAAAAATTAATGTAGGTAATACAAAAGATCCAGTACATTTTTACGGTCCCTCCTTTAACAAGAAAACTGTACCAGTTGTCCTCCGTCTTTTGGGCACAAACCCGTCGCACTATTCCCAAACCACTACAACTCCCGAAAGCCAGAATCAGAAACAGTGGCGACCACTAGAAAAGCGCCGAGACAATGAAGCTCGACGAAGTCCCGAAACCGTCTTGGATCCCTGAACGAAATTAATCAGAAAAAAATAACGGCGGTGTCGGAAAAAAAACAATTTCCACTTCCCTCCATAACAAGCAGGAGACAGAACATGGCCAATAGGCACAAAGGCTCGTTTACAACTGGGATAAGCCCAGGTAAGGGGCCCAGTTGCCTAGCACCACGGGGGCCGAGTCACCCACGTGGGGGCCGAGTCACCCACGTCCGTAGGAGTGTACCCTTTGATTCCCTACACGTGGTCCCCGGGTGGTGCAAATCAGGTGACATCTGGTGGTAGGCTTCGGCCGAAGGCTTGCGACCACCCACCGGGCAAAGACGTATCGCCAAGCGGCCTAGCCGTGTTCCGTTACGATGCTCGGTGTAGCCACTAGAGGAATTGGGTCGAGACAGCCGTTCCACTGCAGGCGGACCAGCCTGACGCGCGCTGTTATGGACGTATCGGGAGACTAGTCGCGGAGGGTAGCGGGATCCGAGGCACGGTGCGCCGCTGGCCGACCGCAGGTAGTTGGGGGCCCAAGTAGTGTGCCAGCCACACACGAAAGGCTGCCCCGCCAACTGTCGAAAAATCCCGGAATGCACCATCGTGCTGGTTGGCGACCAGATGGGGAGGGCCCGATGGACATTCCGGGGGGGCTCGGGCGTCCCCGCAGTCTCCGGACTAGTGCCCCAATGATAGCGTCTTTTTCAGTGCGTGTCTGTAGGTTAGCAGCGTGGAACCACGTCTCACTTCCTTCTCCTTACCTCCATTCACTTAATATATGAGAAGGAAAAAGAAAATTGGTCTCAAACAGCGGCTGCACCCCCTCCCCCACAAAGTGCACCTCACCAACATTCGAGGTCTGCACTCAAATCTCTCTGCAGTCCACTACCACCTGGAGGCTGAGAAACCAGCGCTGTTTTTCCTTACGGAGACGCAGATAGCGAGTCCGTCAGATGTGTCGTACTTATCTTACCCAGGGTTTACCCTGGAGCACAATTTTAAACCACACGCGGGTGTGTGTATGTACGCCCGTGACGACACTTGCTATCGGCGTCTCCGTAACCTTGAGGACCCCAGATTCTCAACGCTGTGGGCTCTAGTGGATACAGGTCTGGATAAAATTATCTACGCCTGTATCTACCGTTCGCATAGCGGAGATCAGGAGACAACCAGGCTCACAGAGTACATCAGTGAAGCTGCTGACGCGGCACAGCAGCGGTACCCTTTCGCCCAATTAGTGTTACTGGGGGACTTTAATGCCCACCACCAGGAGTGGCTCTTCCCATACCAGTGCACTGACCATGCTGGGAGGGAGATGCGAAAGCTTTCGCTAGCGCTCAACCTTACCCAGCTGGTCCAGGGAGCAACGAGGGTACCGGATGTTGACTCGCACACGGCCAATTGCTTGGACCTTCTGCTGACAACAGATCCAGACCGATACTCTGTGTCGATAACTTCACCTTTGGGTAGTTCCGACCACTGTCTGGTGAAGTCTGTGTCCGTCTACTCCCCGCCCGATCCCAGCCCAAGAGGCACCCGGCGGGTTTGGCGGTACAGGTCAGCAGATTGGGATGGCATGCGATCTTTCTTCGCATGCTATCCTTGGCAGCCTACTTGCTTTTCTTCGGCTGATCCTTCATCGTGCGCGGACGCCGTGACGGGTGTGTTGCGTCAGGGAATGAAGTACTACATTCCGTTCTCTGACGTAACAATGTCCAGCGTTGACCGGCCATGGTTTGGCGCCGAATGTCATCGCGCCGACGCCCTTAAACATGAGGCGTACCTGGCATGGGTCGACGCGCGATCGCGCGAAGCGAGTGACGTGGGTCAGAAGAAGAGGGCCTTTAACAGAGCTGCCAAGTCCTGCAAGTTGGTGTTGCGAAGGGCTCGGTTTGACCACATTAGCCGAATAGGGACCAAACTTGCTTCTTACCCAGCAGGTAGTAAAGTGTTTTGGTCCCTGGCTAAGTCAGTCGAATCGAACTTCTGCCGTCCCTCACTACCACCACTGCTGAAACCAGATGGGTCGCTGGCCCACTCCGCTGAGGAGAAGGCAAATTTATTTGCCTCTCTTTTTGCGGAATCTTCGCGTCTAAATTCTGGTGATTCGCGGCCCCCTCCTCCTTTTGTTGGATGCGAGACGAGTATGTCGGACATTCGCATCCACCAAAAGGACGTCCGTAGGGTGCTACGCAACCTCGACGTGAACAAGGCTAGCGGCCCTGACGGAATACCAGCTATAGTTCTTAGAACCTGTGCGCCTGAACTGTCTCCGATCTTGACACGCCTATTCCGCCTTTCATATGAGACTGGAAAAGTGCCGAATGCTTGGAAGCAAGCCAATGTACAGCCCGTGCCCAAGAAGGGCAGTCGAGCTGACCCGGCTAACTACCGACCCATCTCTGTTACGTCCATACTCTGTAAGAGTATGGAGCGTGTACTAAACACTAAGCTCCTGGCATACCTAGAAGCTAACGATATCCTTAGCGACCGCCAGTACGGTTTCCGCCGAAATCGGTCTACTGGGGATCTTCTAGCGTATGCCATTCACATATGGAGTGAGGCCATCGAGAGGCACGGGGAAGCGCTTGCCGTTTCCCTCGACATCTCGAAGGCTTTCGATAGGGTCTGGCACGAAAGCCTTATCGGTAAGCTTCCTTCATTCGGTCTGCCCGGTGGTCTGTGTGATTGGATCGCAGACTTCTTGAGAGATCGGTCCATTCGAGTAGTTATTGATGGCTGCTCGTCGGACCAACTGGATATTAATGCCGGGGTCCCTCAGGGGTCGGTACTCTCAGCAACATTGTTCTTGTTGCACATTAACGATCTGCTTAAACCCGGCACCTTTGGGTATGCAGACGACAGTACTGTTGCTGAGAGATACTTGTCCAACGCACGGGCTACCGGGCCACAGATCCAGTCTCTTCGTGAGGCCATGGTGGAGCGCTTGAATTTGTCCTTGCAGGCAGTCTCCGAATGGGGTGATGCCAATCTGGTCAAGTTTAATGCTACTAAAACCCAGGCGTGTCTTTTTTCCGCTAAAAAGAGCCAATTTCACCCGGCTCCAACTTTTCGTGATGTAACCGTGCCAATAACGGACCATCTTGAGCTTCTTGGCGTTACGTTGACATCGACTCTCAATTTTGGGCCTTACATTGAGGCAAAGGCTCAGCTGGCTTCCAAAAAGTTGGGGATCCTTGCGAAGGTGAGAAAGTACTTCACGCCGGAACAGCTGCTCAACTTGTATCAAGCGCAAGTTCGATCGTGCATGGAGTACTGTTCTCACCTCTGGGACGGTTCTGCCAAATACCAGCTTGATGCACTAGAGTTGATCGAAAAGCGGGCCAAGAGACTTATCGGCAATGAGGCACTGGTCAAATCAAAGCTCCAGAGCCTTGAACATCGTCGCCGAGTTGCCAGCTTGTCGGTTTTTTATCGGTTACATTTCGGGGAGTGTGCGATGGAATTGCATGATTTAATTCCGCCCAGCCCGTTCCATCATCGGACAACCAGACGCACGGCGATGCGTCATCGGTACATGGTGGACATCCCACCCATACGCACAAAACGTTTTGGGGACACTTTTATTATGCGTACAGCTAAGGAGTGGAATTCCCTGCCGGAGTCTGTGTTTCCCGATAGCTACAATCTAGGGGTCTTTAAGTCAAGAGTGAATAGGTTACTTCTAGGCAAGCGTGCTTCACCGTCGACCACATCATCGCTTACCATCAGGTGAGATAGTGGTCAAGCGCGAGCCTATATACAATAAAAAAAAAAAAAAAAAAAACCACGGTTAAAAAATAATTTAAATATTAATGGGTTCTAACATTGTGTGCTGCTTTTATTTGATTCCAATAATAGATATGGCAAAAATGCTTGAACGCATGGTTTGTTCCAGTTTCCAAAAGATCCGTTTTGTAAATAATTCTGGATGCAACCTGTACATTACTCAACATAATATTGCGTGCATTCTGCCAAAGAATACACTCCCATAAGATAATGATAATGTTGTTTTTATCCGTCTGTCACAGAGGTTTACCTCCTTTTTTTCATCCTTTGTGACCCGCTACTGGACAAAGGTCTACTCCACAGCCTTACACTGTTCCCGATGTGATGTATTTCCCGAGCAAGTCATCAGCAACGTTGTATATATACCTTATATAATGAGCTCACTCATCATCATTTTTAAAACATGCCCTTGAACTTTAGTCGTAGTAAGATTCATTCTACGGTTAACGTTCACGGTAACCGCAAAATCGAGGTAATATTCTGTGTCACAATGAAGCAATAAGTTTACATACACAACACAATGAGGTCCTCTTAACTTATCGAGAAACATTCTTGTAGTAATTTGCGTATTTTCCTTGAACTTCGTATTATGAATGTAAAATATAAAACACGTTTTAAAGCAACTTCATTTTTGTTTTTAGAATAGTCGTTTTTAGTAGTAATATTATAGATAACATTCTATTTGTTTCTATTTAATAGTACTCGTAAATTATGTCGCTGGTTTCGAAAATAGCTTGTGCATGTTGTTGTTGTGTTATACTTGATATGGTCGGTGACATAGCGTCAGACCCAGGTGAATATATCGGAACAAATTCGGCACTTCCCTACAGGACTGGTCCACACTTGCTCTAAATCGTAAAGATGGAAGAAGAAAGGGATGCTTTTGCGGCGCAGTAGGATAATTACGGCTAAAAATAAATACATATATTGATTATATTTTTCAACAGTCTTATAGAATGAACCTCATACGCAACTTGCATCAATTGATTGATGGATTGAAGAGAACTGTCAAGATTTGTGCCAACCTGATTTATCTTTATTGTGATAAAACAGTACTAGACCGAGATAAGAAAGAACGTCCAAAGTGTTTAGATACCGACCTATACTCACTGCATTTACCTAGATAAGAAAAATTA
Organism: Orthosia gracilis; assembly: GCA_947562075.1. Lineage (NCBI taxonomy): Eukaryota > Metazoa > Arthropoda > Insecta > Lepidoptera > Noctuidae > Orthosia > Orthosia gracilis. Next base: position 6,837,072 of record OX387270.1, on the reverse strand, counting down.
TAAGATATTAAAGATACAATTTCTTTTTTTTTTCCAATACATAGCAATTACAACAGACCTCAATTATATCATTAAAATTTACATAGTATATAATACTTAATTAACAATAACTACCTATATATACACTTAAATAAAGATAAAATACGACGAACACGTATAAAAGGGCAGGCGTCAAAAAATTCGTCCACATCGCTGTCAACGTGAAAAGTGCCCAGAACGCTGGCAGCATTGCCACGTTGGATGGCTGATTCTGATTCTCTGGCCAAGGAAAAGCCCAGCCCTCTGGTCACGTGAAGAGTCGACTAACCGCTTGCTTACATCTCGAAATACTCGAAGAGCACTCGGACCCCATGGACCTAATGTTTCAACCCCAAACGGCTCAAATATATAACTTCCGATAAGGTTGTTGTATTTGCGCCGTTTGAGGTTTTCTGCACTAGCAGCAGCTGCCCCAGCACAGCCCGCCGTGCTAAGAAGATGGGATGGCGCAAGGGTGTCGACACATGTTGCATCCCACACCAAAGGCCTACCCACCTTCCATGGCATTATGGTCATCCCGTCTGGTCTCTTCCCATCGTCGCGCACCAAGCCATTGGGTTCTAAAACAGCTGGCACACCGGCGGTGACAAGAGCTCGACGTATGATGTCATTAATGCTGGCGTGCCGTGCTAACCGACCAGCGCTCCTACTGCAGGATAGGCCATGGTGTCCGAGGCGGTCGACTGCTTCACCACATTGACAACGATGTGGAGCTCCGCTGGGAGCACCCAAACGCAGACATGTAGCGATCCGGAAAGTGTTGTCACTCAACATAGTTCCTATGTTGGGTGACGGTATTGCCTGTAGCCAGAGGCCTGACTCCCATTCTCCCACAGCCAGCAGGCGGGCACGCTCAGCAGTATTGGTGGACGTATCTATAAGTTTATTCCGTACCAACCTGCAGAGCGGCTCATCCCACTGTCTCTGGGAAAACGGGGTCTTGGGCAACGCTGTATTCGGGCAAGCCACTTTCCAGGCATTCACTGCATCGGTCGAGTACGGCACTTCACAGTTAACCAGTGATGGCAACAGGATTTTTCTGGTTAACTTTTCAGTGCTGTGGACCGAAGACAGGAACGCCGGTAGGCTTAAACTAGAAATTTTGCGGATATTAAAGATATTAAAGTGAATTACATAAAGAAATATTCGACGCGTAAGTGATGCGATTTTCTGTTGAAAATACACATCCAGTACACAGATGCGATCAAGTTCGTTCCTTAGGTCATACATGAATATTCTTTTTAACACGCTTTTATTAGCTTAACTTAAATTAAGAATAGAAAAAAGGAATTTTATTTAAAAAAAGCGTGGGGTGCTTGATGTCAATTGTTATAATATTTTATTGACAGATATTGGTAAAAATAGAGTCATTTAGAAAATATATTAAAAAGCACCCTACGCTTTTTTATAAAAAAATTTTTTTTTGTTAATCAATCCTATTCTTAATTTAAATTTATTGAAAATTATTTTCAACTTTTTAGGTTGGTTTTCTATTAAAACGTGTTTTTATAACTATTTTTACACCACTATCACATCTGATGGTAAGCGATGATGTGGTCGACGGTGAAGCACGCTAGCCTAAAAGTAACCTATTTACACTTGACTTAAAAACTCCTAGATTGTAGCTATCGGGGAACACAGACTCCGGTAGCGAATTCCATCCTTAGTTGTACGCACATTGAAAGTATTCCTAAAACCATGTACCGATGGCGCATCTACATAAGCTTAGAATTAAGATTATTGTTTGATGCAGTTGCAATGCGGTAAAAGTACGAAAATCTGCAGAAATACAGCAATATGCTGCATCTGCATATCCTAATTATACATCAGCCTATAGCATTCCCACTACTGGGACACAGCCACACAGCCCTCCCATCTGCGAGAGGGAGCGGGCCGTAGTAACCCACCCCGCACCTTTCTAGAAAACTAACACACTTCCTATACTTTTTACCGATTTCAAAAAAAGGAGGTTATCAATTCTATACCTTGTATGTAATATACATTACCCAATATTCACATAATGTTACTCTGTTTGCCAAATTTCATACGTGTATGTATTTATGTTTGTCCACGCATTTATCCGAAAATATTTATCGGATCGTGTTAATTATTTTTCTATTGGATTAATTATCTCTCAACATGGGGAATAGTGCAAATTTAATCAAACTGGGTTCAGAAGTTTTCAAGTTATGGAACTTACAACCGAATTCCTTAGCTACAAACAGCATGTATGTGTAAATTGAGTTATTACGGGTATTTGAACAGACAAGAGTTGCCAAAAACACCGACTTCCGAAACGAAAGTTATTCTGCACTTTTTAGTGTTTTGCTTCTGAAGTCGGTTTATTTTTTTGTGAAAAGTTTTTATAACTATTTCACTACATATTTACCCTGTCATTATATTACCCACCCATAAAACGGCCACACACGCGAATTGACCCTAGGTCATGTAATGAGGCTACCGCATATAGATTAGGTTAGATTCTAATCGTTTCACGAACGACCTTCACCGCCTTGCCACCAAACGGTCAAGTGCGAACAGGGACTAGTGACGTCATCAGAAGTATAAACAGGTGAAGTCACGCGATGTGAGGCAGAATTGGGTGTTTCCGCTGTCTGTCATTCCGTACCTACCCTTGTTATTAAGGCACTGGTCATCTTCAGTCCTTTGGCCCATTCATACACAGATAGATGAACAAACTTGGTCGACTTATGCATAAAATTGTGAGAACCAAAGAAAGAAAGAAGCATGCTGGGTTCTAATATGAGACTTTTTTTATGTTAGCACATACTGTCCCACTGCTGGGTAAAGGCTTCTCCTAAATAATAAAGGGCCTTCTAAAAAAAGTTGGTCCAACAAACCAATTCTAGTAATAATTTATTGAACCAATTTGAAACCGAATTATTATTTTCATAGTTCCAGATTTAAATTTTTCAGCGACTTGACAATTTGCCAAGAACTTTTCTTTGAACTTAAAAGTGGTAGCCACTCAATTGAGTCGGGAGTGTATTCTATTTAAAACTTGATGATGATTAATATTTGCAGTCTGTGCCCGGTAAAACTACAATATTTTACGTACCGCTATTTGTGACCAGTTAAACTATTTGACAACTTAAAAAAAAAAAATCTAGACTTATATTTTTTACAGTTTTTTTTTAAGATATAGAATTGGGACTATTTAATTTGCTAGCTGTGTAACAGTGAAAGTAGAAAATCATCCCACAGGAATGTATTAACGGGATAAAACCGTGTCTTAAGGCGATATACACGCCCCAATGTAAACGCAGTACTGGCCGTGCGCCCGCTCGATGCCAAAATATAAATATTGAACCTTCTTTTGAACAGTTTTGTTTGCAAAATAATATTTGATTTACACATACTATGTCAGTTATGAAGAAATTCCAGCCATCAATTTTTCTGTGTAAAAATATTTTTAAACATCCAAGTCGCTTTGGAGGAGTATCCAAAAGTTGCTAAAAATATCGTGATATTAATTATTTTTTTAAAGGAAAACTATTTGTTATACGAAAAAACCATGTTTGAAAAATAATGTACATGAAACAAGAATAAATATTTACTTTTTTCAAACCTTTTAACCTAGCGGTTACTAAGGAGTATGCCTTAGAATGTTACCATTTTACGGCACCAAAGCGCATGTAGGCCCTTAATCAACGCCTAACCGTTTTCAAAGTTTTATCCATTTTTAATAAGTTAAATTACTTCAAATATTAATGTAAAATGTCAAGAGCTATCGAAATGTCACGTAATCAATCCCTTAGGTACACTTTGGCATTTCGGTCTTCACTTTCACTAACAGAATTACACTAGAGCCTCAGATCCCTTTAGCCGTTAAGACGAGATTAATTAACATTGGGTTTGAGTTAGTTAATATCATTACTCATACAGACTTTTACATTTAGCCAGATTTATTAAATGGTCTATTAATTTTGTAAAATATTTACAACGATCGTGTTCTACGAGTATAAGTGAGCCTACGATTTTATTAATAGAACTTCGATCGTATTATTAATACACTTTTTGGCGAAGGTGCGAGGAAGTCTTTCGTGTGTGGGCGACGTATTAAACAACCGAGTTTGATATATTAATTCAACGTAATCCTCCCAACCCAATTTCAGTCATAGTCTCCATATAGTATGCAGTTAAATTATAGTGCACATGTAAGTGCACCAAAACTGGTGCAATCTAAAGAAAAAAAAAAGAAAGAAAAACATTTATTTGCGCCAGGCACGACGCTTACCATAAAAAAAAAACAATAGAAAAACTTAAATACAAATACAGAGTATGCATGCTGTTTTGACCAGCACAAAATGGTCATCGCTCAGCATAATTCTGGAACTCATGTGCGAGACAGAGCCACAGCGCTGGTATTCAGCGATAGCCGGTGTCAACTGGGTGAGGCCAAACCAATGAAACCCTAAGGGCAAGTGACGGAGCAAACATGTTCTTATTATAAATAAAATAATTAAATAAAAGAATAAAAACCAATACGAAACACAAGATCCAAAAAAAAATCGATATAGTTCAATCTCATTGTTCGATTGGATAGTAATCCAATGCGACTGCGGGGGATTAGGTGTACAACTTTACGCGATTTTGAGACCAGAGGATGTTATGCCATCAGCTTCTAAACTGGGCTGCTGCTGATGAAAATCCTAATCAAATAACACTTGCTCGACCTGGGAATCAAATCCCGGACCACACCAAGCTCTGGCTCTTGCCAATACAAACCTTATATGAATCACACACCAATACAGATTATTTTTCTACTATGCTAGCCTATATACCCGTACATTATATTCAATATTGCTGTTTCATTGTTATTGAAGTTAAATAGACAAGCCAGTGCAGCCCATTATGTTGGTGGTGAAAAGATGTAATCTCAGAAGGTAGTATCGATATCATTTTTTTTTTATTTGTTTTAGGCTCGCGCTTGACCACTATCCCACCTGATGGTAAGCGATGATGAGGTCGACGGTGAAGCACGCTTGCCTAGAAGTAACCTATTCACTCTTGACTTAAAGATCCCTAGATTGTAGCTATCGGAAAACAGACTCCGGCAGGGAATTCCACTCCTTAGCTGTACGCATAGTAAAAGTATTCTCAAAACGTTTAGTGCGTATGGGTGGGAAGTCCACCATGTACCGATGGCGTATCGCCGTACGTCTGATAGTCCGATGATGAAACGGGCTGGGTGGAATTAGATCATGCAATTCCTTCGCCCACTCCCATATCATTTATTCAAAAAGCTATGTAATTTTTTTAATAAAAAATAAGCCAGTGCAAAATTACCTTCTAAAGACTCATAATCCGACTTGAAGGTCATACGAAACATAGTAACTTCTAGCCATAAATCACATTTTTATAATTTTCTACAATTCCTTATAAAAAACTCGCCATCACCATGTACGGTCTTCCACCGATTAAAAGAACTAAAACTATTTTCACACTAGAACCGCCTTAGCAAAAACAAGAAACGACAGCGCAAACACCTCACATACTCAGATTACATGCGTTGGATACTATTAAATGTAATTAAGACCGGTAGTAAAAACAATTGTAGATTCACATTAGTAATTAATACTCATTAGCTTCGATTCGTGGAATTATTGATCTGTACTTTCAATGTGGTAAACACGTAAACAACTCACAAATATAGACGGTTTCTTATTTTGAATGAAAGCAATTACCGCATTCAATTATCATTATTTTTTTAACCGAAATACTCTCACGATAGAACTGTTATCACCTTAACTTACAGACGTCTAAAAATGTTATATTTGAATGTCTGCATCCTCTAAACTACAACCAAACAGAAGATCTTTTGCACATAAAGACGTGAAATTAGGACATTAATATCTAAAATAGGTAAGTATTTGTAATACCTATATACTAAATTCAAATTCAAAAACTTTATTTCGAGCGAAACTCATATAAGGTTAATAAAAATGTGACTTAAAAACTAGTTTTAGAAAACAACACGATATGGTGACGCATGTAACTGACAGCAGTGAACTATATACGGACAGTCCACTCTGTCAGCAATCATTTTCAGAACCCTGTTAGGGCTGTCCATAACTCGGGCTATAACTCGGCCATTGATTGCGCGCTTGCGCATTATCGCGTGAAAACAATCCACACGCGCCGCCGCAAATATCCCTGACGCACTGCAACGCCAAGGTAACCCCATTAGTTTTCTGAACGCGTTATTATATTGGACCCGAAGGGCCCCATACGACGCCCGCGAATACTTCTCCCACAGGCTGCAAGTGTAGAAGGTGGTACAGAATGCATTAAAAAGCGTCACCTTTACTTCTGCAGTACAACGTGCAAACCTGCGAGCTATCATATTCGCACGCACGGAAAGAGCCCTCCGTTCCCTTTCAAAGTCAGCATTGTCCTTGAGGTCAGAGGTGACCAAGTGACTTAGGTACTTAAAACACACCCTACGTACTCCACAATCCACTTATATTCATACACTCACCAAAAAGAAACTTAAACTAAATACATAAAATAAAAACCTTTATTTCTATTTATCTACTTCTTCTTCTTCTTCTTCCTGCCCTTCTCCCATGTTACTTGGGGTCGGCGCAACACGTTTTCTTCTTCCATACCGTCCTGTCCCCCGTCACGCTATCACTGACTCCCTTTTCTTTCATATCACTCCTCACACAGTCCATCCATCTTTTCTTTGGCCGTCCCCTCCCTTTCCATACATTATTACAATTTAATTAAGTTTTATCTCTGTGTAACCATGTAAAAATATTTGCCTTACCTACTTGGGAAGAGACTGGACCCCATAGCACAGGGAATCCTAGTGTGGGATCCAGGGAATTTGTCAATAACTAGCACTTAAGGGTTTCTATGTAATGTATTATTGTTTTAATATTGCACCATTAACGGATTAAAGAATTTTATTTTTTATTTACTACATATTATCAAACGAAGTCCCCCGCCGCGTCTGTCTGTCTGTTAACCATAAACTCAAAAGCTGCTGAACGGATTTGGACAGAGTGATTCATAAGGAAGGTTCAGGTGTATAATTTCTTAAGTTTTTGTGTTAATTGGTTGAAATATAACGATGATTTGTTGTAAATGTCGGCAAAAGTTTAGCCAGCTTTCACCGAAAATGCTGCTCTTTGAGATATAAAAAAACAAACAATGTATGACGGGATATTTCTCATTTATAGGTCTACAGAAAAGCCCATAATGGCATATTAAGAATAGTTTACTTTCCCAATTCTAATTTTTTTTTAAATGGTCACGTACAATGCGGTTATTGGCAAAATATTTAGATGAATATAGTTTAATCCTTATCAACTTAAATACGTTATGTACCGTAAGCACTTCATGCACTATTTGATAATCCTTTACATCATATAATTTAAATGATTATCTTAGGAGTTATCACGCAAATAAATTCAAGCGCGGTCTCACACCGATGATGCGACCCTACGACAGAAAAACCATGTAGGCATAAAAATGCTCTACTAACCGTGCGAAGCCGGGGCGGGTCGGTAATAAAAAATAATTTTAACTTATATTCCTTAGTAGACAGCCTGTCTCCAATAAATTTAAAAAGGCAAAATTTATTCAATAAAGAAAGCAAAATAAGAGTCAATTGAATAAAACAACATTTTAATACTTGTATCGATCGTAATTAAAGTAACAATAGAAATGATTAACAGCAACTGCAGTAAAAAAACGGGTTCATAGTAAGTTAACGATGATAGTAAGGTAGTGGTTTCTTGGAAACAGGCCTCACTTTCAATAGTTGGCGTCGACATGTCTGAGGAACTTCGTAACAATGGCATAGTACGCTGTAATTATAGTGAAAGTCGATATTTTTTGAACTGTTCGGTTAATAGGTCGTTTAGAAATAATGAAGGAAGTTTGTTTTGTGACTCAGCTAAAATTCGAGTGATTGGGTTTCTTGACTTATATAAGAATTTTAAACCCTTAGAGGTTTAAAATTCTTGCAAAATTCTTTTTTGTATGATGCTATTTCATTGGAAGAAGACTAATAATGCGGATATGGCAGTCTAACTTATCATCATCATTATCATTTCAGCCGAAAGACGTCCACTGCTGGACATATGCCTCTCCCAAGCGTCGCCAAACTGTTCAGTCCTGTGCGTTTCGCATCTACCGGACGCCCGCAACCTTGACCAGGTCGTCGCTCTACCTAGACAGAATACATACATATTCATGTAGACATGTATTAACCGTAATATTTCCTAAAATTAATTATATAAAATCATAAATTATACTCACATTCTTACCTCCGTACCTAGGAATGTACGAGAAGCCGTTGGTCCTGGCTGACTTTTATACGTCTTTGACAGTCGTTAAGGATTGTCAGATGAATCTGATACTTACCAGTCTTCAGAGGGATATCTTATTACCCAGTCAATGGGTTGTAGAGGTCGGATAGGCAGTCACACAACGTAAAAAAAAAACTGAACTGCAAAGATGCCATGACTGCACTGCCAGTTTTCTTCTTGTTTACATCTTTGCAGTCGGGTTTTTTGATTAAATTAAGTTTTTTTTATTTACAACATTTTAGTTATATTTTTTTTCGAATGACTTTTAAACATATGAGTGGTGTAATTTTTTGTAATCACCTCTAAATACCTTGCATTTTAATACCCCACTCGATGGGATTCGAAGACAAAAAAATTGCAGTGCCCACAATATGCCGCCCAAAATGCGAATTTGGGTGGCAAGACCTATCTAACGAGGTCTTACTTATAAAAATCCTACCCGGGTTTTGGAAGATATGAGGTAATAAAGAATATTACATACATACAAACACACATACAAGATACGCGCGAAAAGCATAACACTTTCCTTGCAGCCGGTTAAATGCTGGTACCCAGTTGCATCCAGTTAGAGTGCACCAAATTCAGTTTTATATTCTTCAGAACCAATAAAAAAGCTAATACTACTTTTCATTGTAAAAAATAATAAGACTAGTGGGTAGCGAGGTGAACGTACAAAAATCGCTACACGTGGTCGTTGAAGTTATAACTATACATTCTTAAAATACGCAACTATCCGCATCCGACAGACACATTTAGCACAAAGATAAATAACACAAGTAATGTGAACCCACATTCATTATCTTTTAATAGCACTATGAAAAAATCTAGATTTTAAATCTTAATTTAATCATCTTCAGTCTAGCTTTTCTTGGCCAATTGCCAGGATTAGATTTTTTTTAAACACTTATGTTCCAGTATACGTGTTTGTAACCACACTTGAGAACTACTATCTTCTTCATTATCATTATAGCCATCCTTTTTTCATTCATTGCTCGTTTCTTTCTTTTGTGCTTCTTGGTTAATGATTATCTAAATGATTTTTAGTCTGCAAATACTTCTTCTATCCTCTCTCGGTAGTTATTCCTGGGGCTAGGAATTAACTACAATTACCTAAGCAACCAGCGTATTTTTGACACTGCTTAATGGCTACATTGTAAAACGTGCCAAATTGTTACTGAATTGGACTCATTGCTGGCCTAACTTTCAATTATTTCAGTTAGCAGCAACGGGCCAGCACGAAGTATCAAATTATGCCGACTATGCTTTAATGATTGTTCAAGATTTCGGCCATGTCATAGTTAAGTGGAGTGATTTCATTGAGTACCTAATGATCCTTTTTATTGCCTCGAGCACTGACGGAGTTTCTATTTTTATTAATTGTGACGTTCAATTAAATTAGTGTTTGTTTTGTTGTGGCAAGTCACGTCTAGTTTTTTGCTGCTGCGTTTATCGTGTCACGAACTATAAAAATGTGTGAAGTTACTTTATTGGGTTGATATTCACCCATAGTAGGTATTTCACAATTGCATTATTTCTTAATAGAATGCTATTTCTTTAACGTCCTTATGATAAGTTTCTTTGTATCTCCTGGACTTTTTTTTTTCTTTTATTGTACATACTTATGATCAATAATTCTGCCTCTATATCTAAAAATTCTTCATAAGTAATTAGATTGTTACTCTGTCGTGTTAATCTAGGAATTAACGCATTGCTACAATCATTACGTACCTACGTTTCATTGAAAATTAAGTGTTGAAAGCAAAATACATAGACACAGTAAAACATTTTGTTTGAAAACCACCGTCTTCGCACATTGTAAAGCAATTCCCAATTCATAATTAACAAACTCAGAAAATAAAAACCTATAATAAAATTACCAGCCGACATTCCTAACTCTGCGTGACCCCACCCAATTACGAGTATCTCAAATAAGAACGCACAGTAATTTACAAAATGACATTCCGACCGATACGTGTCATTTGTGGACAGAATTACCGAGCAATTTGCCGCAGGCTAAGATGGAGACTAGTTTATGAGGACTAATGAGGAGAGGAAGCCTTTTCAGCTTAAGGCTACTGTCTCTTGAGCGTGAGATGAAGTTTTTGAGGATATTTTTGATACAGTTATTGAACAGTTCTGCAGAAGTGGCACCAGGCATCTTATTTATTTCAACCTCATGTACAATGGTGATATATTGAGCGACGAAATTCTCTACCTACCTTTATAATCTGCCTACCCTTGATTCTTGCTCGGTGCCACTTCTACTCATGCTTGGAGTAACACCAAATACCTTTAAGAAAGATATTATGTTTACAACAACTGCAGGCACCTCTAGTTAAAAGAAGTTTAGGAGACATTCCTATTGTCATTGCAATAGTATTCAGAGTTTTAAAATATTCAGGAAGATACGCCGCTGACCAGCAAGTTAATGATTTCTATTCTAAATGATCTACAGTATTCAAGTTCATTATTTATATGTTTCCGGTCATCTCGTTATTGGCACTTATTTCAGTAACCTAAGATAAACTCTAACCAGCTATTCACCTGTTATATTTATGCAACAGATCACAGTTCAAAAGATTTACAAAGTTACTAGTCACGCAGATTACCTTGTATAGAGTTCATTTCTCACGACCAATCGTTATTTATGTTAGTTTTTAATCTTCTATAATATGCCGTGTCATCATAATTTATAAGTGATTCATATCCTGGTATTCAGAACTAATGCCAAGAGTCCGATTTACAAACTACGATTCAGGTCAGGTGCCAATTTCAAATATAATAAACCTTTCATATGTCATGTGCTCTTGCTCTCTTCTATAAATTCGCTTGACTTTTATACAAATAAAATAAATTGAAAGGGTGAGAGAGATATAATATAAATTATTTATTTTCAGAGACGTTATTGTTGGCGTTAGCAAACTGAAGATCAGTTTGCCAACCAACCAACCCACTGGTCGGCTAGGTCTTTGATAGACTAATGAACGTAAGAGCAAACACACTGTTCTAAGGTCAGAATCGTGTGACGTCCCCAGGAAGAAGGACTCACAGGTTGGATGCGGAATGACAAAAATCGGATATTATGGAGGAACTTGGCAAATGCCTATAATTAAAAACTCAGGTAATTTGTCAGTCAGACGTCATTACAATAATTTACCCAGTTTCACAGAGAAAACCACACTACCCGACTAGTATGTATAACCCAAATACATAACCATTTCACCACCACGACAGTTATACATAACAGAGGTATAATTTAGCAAGCGGTCTTTTTGCTCAAAGGGGTAATTTTGCATGTCATTATGTACAGCATACGTCGCTTGCGCATTGGTCGGCGTTGGGGGGCGGCGCGCGCGCAACTATGGCGGCGAAGGTAATTGAGTCTTTGATGTGGGATATTTATTTAAATTGCTGGTATTTGGTGGCACTTTGATGGTAAATGGTGAGGTTGTAGTATTGTAAGTATAGTGCAAGAAAAACTGTGGTTATGGTGACATAGACAGGTATTTATTTCTTGCTCGCTATGTGTGCTTGTGAAAAGAAGAAATAGATATATCTAGGTGAGTAGGTACGTACCTACTATATCTACCCATCTGAAAATATTCAGTAAATGACTAGGTACCTACATGCTACAGTATTGGATAGGACACTGATTGTCTTTCTATCGTCGATGTGGTCGATAAGGCGACACTTAGGAGAGGCCTATACCCAGCAGAGGACGTGTTTCGGCCAAAATGGTGATGATGAAGTTCAAAGGCGGTTATAATTTTACTGAGTTTTCTACGAGTCTAGCAAACAGAACAGAAAGTCCCGCTAAAAGAAAATGGAAAGATAATTCGTAACACACATCAGTGTATTTCGAATTTTCTCTCTTAACTTGTGGATACCCTCTAGTTTCCTTCAACCACCAACCATTAAGAAGATCTAAAACAGTCCATTTATTTACAATCGCCGGCTGTCGTTATATTTTCAGCGCCATCTAGTAGGGAGTAGAAACAGCTGCCTTCTCCACAAGTTCACACTCAACAAGATATCCTAACTGATACCATGATGCAGTTAAAGCTATGCAATAATAAATAAAATCACTAGAACAGTAAACATCGTTTCGATGATATACAAGCCGCCTAACTTGTTTTTAAAAGACTAGAATACAATAGTGTTATACCCCAGAACTTTATTGGTTTTACTAGTTGCCGCTAGATGGCGATTAATGTAAGAACAATCAAATAAATGGTTGAGTTATTACTAGATGGCGCTTATTTAAATTAACATATTCACAGATTATTTATCTGATAGATGGCGCTTATTTAAATTAAACTATGTATTTTCCTTTGCTACCATTATTAAATTTTGTCTAATGTTTTGTCATTATAATTTTGCAAATATAGCTATAGAAACTACGAACACTATCCATTAACACAACTATTTACAGATTATCTATCTGATATAACACAAAAAACAAAAATAGGAAATTGGGTAAGCGATGAACTTCCTAACCAATACGGTGTTCCACAGGGCAGTATCCTCGGCCCAAAATTATTCTTAGTTTACATAAACGATTTATGTGATATCAGTTTAGAAAACGGGAAAGTTATCACGTTTGCCGATGATACAGCCTTGATATTTCATGCTAACACTTGGGATGAGGTTAGACAATATGCTCAACAAGGATTTGATAACGTCTATAAATGGCTGCATTACAACTTGCTAACTCTAAATGTGGATAAAGCGAAATTCATGATTTACTCACTTAGACCGCAAGATCAACCTGATTTCGACTTAAAAGCTCACTCTTGTGATAATATCAATCAGTGTTCTTGTCCTGGCTTGGTTAAAACTAGTTCTATTAAATATATTGGTATAATTATAGATTCACTCAGCTTCCAACAACATATAGAATCCCTTGTTAAACGAATACGCAAATTAAATTATATATTTAAACACCTACGACATATTTCCAATTCATCAGTTCTTAAGAAAGTTTACTTCGCATTATGTCAATCACTTATTTCTTATTGTATTACCACATGGGGCGGTTCCTCTAAATCATACATGATCAACCTAGAAAGTAACCCAAAGAGCGGTATTAAAAGTAAGTTGCTTTTTCCCAGTCCTGTACCCAACTGCTGAACTTTATCAACACTGCCAAGTACTTATAGTACGGCAATTATTCATTATCATGACGTTATTTAAAAAAAACACGCTGAACTACCCCTAGATCCCGATCTACTAACATAAAACAGAAGATCAATCAATAATTGTTCAATCATCCGTTACAACACAAGTTTCTCTCACTGATACTGATACTTTTCTGTACAACTCTATTAATAACAAACTATCTATTTAAACGCACACAAAAGAGGTTTGTAAAAGGAAATTAAGGAATTGGCTGGTAAACCTTGACTACATTTCCACAGAAAATATATTAAAACCAATCTCATAAACTCATAACACACAGACACTCTTACACTCACATATTTACACCCTCACATTACACTTAGACAATCATTTAAGCCCATTTCCTTCTCATTTCTCCAATGTCATTTTTGTTTAACTCATTTTTACTACTTATTGTTTGTACCTATATACTTTTCAGTGAATAAGATACTTCTTTTGCATATTTTTTCTGAATTTTATATTTCATTTCTCTTTGATTTTAACTCTCTTTAAATTTAATTTTCATTGAATTTTAATTTAATTTAATTGTATTCTTCTTTAAACTTAAGGTTCGATTTTGTAAAGAGTATACCTACTACATACGTACTTTAATGGTTAATTATTCTTTTATGCAAAATGGCTGATCTGTAACACAGGGCCTTACCTATCTCAGATACCCTTCTCCATAAGATAAAGAAATACATAGATACAGAGATAAAAAAATAAAGAATAATCTTCATTTTCTTTTTTTTTTTTATGTAAATAGTTTTTGTGAACTGAACTTATACTGTCGAAAAATATTCATGATTTGTATCAACAATGCAGCAGACCACATGGAGAACACTCAGAACACTGAAGTAATGACTGATGTGGAAGTCACAAAATCATTATCGATGTCATGAAATCTGAAAATAAGGAAAAATAAGACTTAATAACTTCACTCCAACTGAGATGTCCTGAGGCGATCTAGTTTTTCTCATATTCCCAAGAACACACGAACACTTGATAACAAGGACGACTCTAGTATTCCCACAAGACACACAAGTATTGTATTGAAAGACAAAACAATGAAACTTTCCTCCCAGCGGTGATTTTCGCGGCGAAATTGATTATTTCTTATTTCCACTCCTTAATTCAAGTTTTTCTAGATTTCAATCATAGAAAGATAAAGTGGAGTTCAAGGTTCGGGGGAATTGAAATGCTTGTTTCGAGTTTAACAGGCAATTTATTGATTTTTCTTACATTTTATTATTCATAAACTGAAACCAATTTGACAAAATTTTCGAAAGAAAATTGTTAAGTAATCTTTAAAACCGCCTCAAGGTTCAAGTTTTTAAGAAACAAGAAAGAAAGACACGGATTTTATTAGATATTTTAGCCATTTTTTAGTGCCCTTTACAAAAACATTGAAATTTTAATCTGTCCTCCAATAAGTTTTAATCGCAACGTTTAAACATTCATGGATAATGGTCGGAAACGCTGACTCAGCGGTTGAATAAAATTTGCACACGATCGTTCCATACAAAGTTCGAACTTCATTAAGTAATGGATTGGGTGGAAACTGGGTTACCTATCTACCTACCTACTAGTTATAAGAAAAACTGAAGATTGTAGATGTATTATACAAAAATTGTAGATGTATTCATCATCATCAGCCTTTTCAATGTTCCCACTGCTGGGCACAGGCCTTCTCTCTGTGAGAGGGAGAATGGGCCGTAATCCACCACGAGGGCCAGTGCGTGCGAGTTGGTGGATGTCACATGTTTCTTCACGATGTTTTCCTACACCGTTTCGGAGCAGTGGTGATGGTGACGAAATAATTTACATAAAGTTAAGCGCCAGCCTGGGTTCGAACCCACGACCTCCGATACCTAAGTCGGGGTCGTTACCACTGGGCCACCACTGATCATGCTGGGCCACCACTACTCGTACTGGGCCACCACTGCTCGTACTGGGCCACCACTGCTCATGTAGATGTATTATTTTACAATATTTGAATATCTTTTTGAAATGAAAATTGTTACTAACATCAAGTCTATTCCTGAAAGTTACTCGTAGAGCTAAAGTGTTAGTCAGGAGTTTAGATACATGTCATATTTTTTTTTTTATTATTTAATAAGTCCAAATAAAACAAAAAATCTTCAACCAAAAACAGAAATTGCGCTACTACAAACACTAACAGTTTGAAAACCAAACACAGTTAACCGCGATAAACCAAGTCCTTTGTAATAAGAGCTCACCAAAGGTGGTTATCCAGCCTTTGAATGCATAAGTACGGCGCAATGACCAACTGACACGGCCCACAGTTTTGTCAGTAATCCCTCTGGGCCACTCTTAAATCCTTTTGTGGTTCTATCTGCGAAGCTGAATTGCATTCGGTGATAAGGATTAGCATAGAAATGTTTGTAGGGATTAGCTTTTCATATTGTTATTATTGTTTTATCTACTGGGGCCATTCTAGGCCTCGGTTAGTGAAAATACGTATTAAATTTTAAATAAGCAGCTATACACCTACTTATGAACTTGAACGTTTCTTTTGCTGATCTCCTGAGTCTGACATGATAGATACTTAATAACGAAAGACTTCAACTGCTAGGCATGGACTCCCCCAAGCGTCGACCAGTCGATGTGCCGACGCTTGTGATTTTTGCTTCTCGCATACAGCGGATTCCCGCGGCTCCCACTGGGTCATGAGTCCACCTTGTCTACTTTCTGGTAAGCGTGAGCCAATCTTTTATAGATACCCATAAATCGAAACCATTTGTTTTAAACAGACAATACACCCCTTCATGACAGTCAGCTTAGCTTTTAATCTCACTGACTTGTCCAACTTTCCACTTTCGTGCTAACACGAAAATATGTAAACCGAAAAAACGTTTTTTAGGAATGAGACAAAATTCTTCGAATACCAAAAAAACAAGTGAGCTCTTGTTAATTACAAAGCTAAATGATATTGAAAAGTACAATAGCAGCAAAAAGTTTCTTCAAAAAACGTAGCTCCTATAAATACTGAAATAAGGCTGTATTTATGTTATAGGCGCTTTTAATTAACTAACTTTAATTAATCTCTTCTCGGAACTCCAAAATTTCAAACTACAGGGAAAGGGAGTCAGTATTTACTTAATTTTCAGTTACCTGCCGGACTAGAATTAAGAGCATTGTTGGCAATGGAATATCATTACAGGGTGAGGATAATAGAAAATTTGAATTTAAAACAGCTTATCACTATAAAACAAAGTCCCCCGCCGCGTTTGTATGCAATCAATTCAAAAACTACGTAACGGATTTTTCTGCAGTTTTCACCAATAGAAAGAGTGAGAAACGAGGAAGGTTTTTGTACATAATATGTCACGGGCGAAGCCAGGGCAGCTCGCTAGTAAAGTAAAAATGCTACAAAAGGTTTTACCGGGCTGATATAAATGGAAACGCCGGGTCGGGATACCCTAGAAGCAAAGAAGCACATACACAGACCTTATTGCTGATGTTTTTCAGAAAGGTCCGGTTCGTAGTAGTCACAACTGGCGTGCCAAAATTTTGTTTCTAAGTAAAATAAATAAATTATGACCGGAATTTAATAAACGTAAAAGAAGTAAAAATACTATATAGACACCGTAGCTGATGGCATTCTGTAGTTATACCAGCGCCATTATGTCTCGTATATACTAGAATATTATAAAGTCAGAAGATATTTCACGCATGGTAACTTTCCTATCATTAAACGGCTCAACTGCCCTATCATTCCAATGTACAATGTATAATACCTTTCCTTTACTCCAGAATCGTTTACAAAAGTTAATAATAAAATTAATTTTACAAAGTTCTGACCTATACTTACCCTTACTGAAAGTTACAGTATAGTTCATAATACCCGGGTACCTTTCTAATAAAACTTGTTAATCAATTTCACAAAATTGTTCCATTATTCTATGAAAAGCGATAATGTAATGAATGAATGCGGTTCCAAAATTACATCCTGTTACAAATTAAATTCACTGAAATATTTAGAAATTGGTAGGAATATTACTGGATAAAGCTTAGTTATTCTGATATGAAACAATGCGTATTATAAGGCTGTATATTGTTAGAGTAATGAAAAAATATAAATGCTTTTAATTAGATACATTATAAACATTATTCTGGTATTGAAATTCCTGTTTAAAATCGATAGATTTATCCATTTTTCTTACCTTAAGGTTGGTGAAGAAACACCACCAGAGATGTGCGAGGTAGCTAGTCTATAAGAGAATGTATAATTGCTTCCACCAAAGCTACTCACACAGTTGCTTTCGCGGTATGTAGCTAGCTGAGTGGTACGAGGATGCGTGGTAGACTCTTTTCAGCTTTGCGTGCACATTCCTTTCTAATTTAAAGGATTGACCCAAATGCAAGCCGCCTTGACGAGGACCTCTGGTATATCTTAAAACTATAGTCTTAAAACATAAATATCATGATTTTGAATCAGTTATGCTATTTCAATTAAAGAAATAAACCTAGATGACATTGTCACTGGCTACATTAATGACATAGCTGTACAACTGAAATTTGATTCAAACACTCAAAGCATTGTGCTCCGCCAACATTGTAAAACAATATTTGCATTCAATTTAATCATCTCTATTCCAAGAATTCACTACATTTTATTGCCAACGTATTTTCATTCACGAAAATTCTCGGTTCGTTTATGTCATATTAGATTTGTGCTACGCAAAGACTTATGAATTATTCATAAGTTACATTCAACCTTTTCTTTGTCAAGAAATATAATAAAATAGTGGTCTCAAAGTCACAGGTGAATGCATATTTTTATGTGAAGATATCACGTGAACGAAATTTTCTAATCTTCGCACGTAACTCTTTGCGAAGGTACCAAGAGTTATATTTTTTATTTGAAAAGTTAATGGTTGGCTGCCTTTTGCAGATGAAACTTGAATGTGTTTAATGAACTCAGATTTATTATTATTTCATACGCACTATGCGTATGAAATAATATGGGAATTTTATTATCTACCAAGGAAAAAAATAATCTTAGAGATAGAAACGTAATGTTTTCTCAATTTTTTATGGTATGGATTTATAGAGAAAGAGACCTGAGAAAATATGCATGGGTTGTGAGGAATGATGACTGAAAAGGGGATCAGTATTAGCATGACGGTGCACAGAATAGAAAGCAAGAAGAAAACGTGTTCCGCCGTACATCATTTCCTTCAACATATTTTTTTCTACATAATCAGCCATTCCCTTGTATTACTTTACCATACTTCTATTCTACAAGACCTACAATGTTTACAAAGAGCTCTCCAAATAACTGAGTCTTTGAACGCCAAAGATCATGTTACACAAATTCCTGAACTCCTCACGAACTAGCCGATTTATCTTTAGAGCCAACTTTTAGCATCACAAAAGGTATTCGTCGACAGAACCAGTGTGCTAATATACTGAGTGAATAGTATGAAAGATAAATAAAAGACAGATGAAATCTTGAATTTATTGGTACTGTGGTAATTGGCCTTTACTTAGATTAATAGGGAATTTAAGCGGTTTCTTATAATATATATATATATACAGGTAAATGACCATTTACCTATTTAATTTCATATTTTTAACCAACTTCAAAAAAGAAGAGGTTCTCTTTTTTATATGTTTGTTACTTCAAAACACAGATGAAGAACTTCGGAGATATACAACATAACTCTTAAATAAACAACGGCAAATCCCTCTGGATTGCTGTAATCGCATGTCTGTTTATTGTTTGCGTCATTTCATAAGATATTTATTATTTATTTATTATATGCTTTATTGTACACCTTAAAATACAATTATAAAAAGAAACTTAAAATTAATACAAATACAATAGGAATCACGCTCTAAAGGGGTACGCACATGTGTACAGTTCACCCTGGTACACTCTAATTTTAGGTTATGTTCAAGTTTAATTTTATTCGGGTAATCTATTCTGGTTTGGTTTTATGTCTACCAATTTTTGAAAAGTAAAAAAGATTAACTTTAATATCTCTAAAAAATTAGCGATTTTTGCGGACCGCTATATTTTGGGACATCTACCCCATATAGAGAATAATCTGCTGCCTAATCTATGTATATTACGTTTAGGATAGACACGAGAAACAGGACATCTGTCCCGCAAAAACTTTGATCGTATATTGCCTTCTCATGCAGTCGCACAGAGACAAGAGACACGGTCAACTTAGTGATAGTTGAAAAATCTTTCGATAAATTACTAAAATAGCATGCGATTCATCCGCGAAACTAGAGTAATTAAAATCGGAGCACCTATCCTGGTTTTACCCTGTCCCAGTCGAACTTTTTTTTGTCTCTTATATAAAGTGCATCGTCTTGTCGTTATACCGAAAGGATCACTGAGCCCGTAGTATAAGGCTTACTATTCGATACATCAAGCCAAAGTGACTGACATTATCTTTAAAGCTTCGAATTTCTTTGCACACAAATGTGACATCCAATTTAATATTTATTGTTGGTACGAAAAATTCAATGTTTTATTTTTCACTAATTCACTAGACACCAATTGAATATTTGCAGATGGTTCGAAAAACTTCTCTTTTTTCATTACTTTTAGGGCCGATTTCACGAATGAAACTAATCGCGATTAGTTCAACTAAACTCAGTTTATCCAAATAAAACATTCTGATTGTTTTATACCGCTAAGAAACTGCCAATCAGAACGCTGTATTTGTTTAATTGAACTAATCTCGTTTTATTTTCTTTGGTGAAATCGGCCCTTAGTCAGCATAAATAATTGAACAGAAAATACTCGTAGGTATTACCAGCTGTTTCTTTTCTTTTTTTTATTTCTATATATTTCGCCTAGAATCTACATTCTGATCGAATATTTATGGATAATTTTAAAGTTATGAGGCTATTTTTCATATGGAACATATTTAATAACACAATAAATATAAAATACTAGTAAGACATTTTCTCCTTGACGGATAAGATATACAAGTGACAAGGCAACAAGTTCTAAACTTAAACTCTCATGTAGCAATGTGGGTATACAACCTCCATCACGCACCCTTAATATATAGCATGATGCATGCGCAAGAAATGTAGCGTGATTGCTACAAGACGCTTTGCTTTAGTCTCTTTTAAATTTGTCAAAGCAGGCCGGTTACAAATATTAAAATTTTCATATTTCTTTTGTCAAGAAAATAGAAGACAACTTTCTGGTACTGACAGATAGAATTTTATAGAAAAAAAAAGGTTTTAAATCTCTTCCACATCTTTTAGTCTACTTACATTTTATAACACTATACAAACCACACCTTCATATCTTTTGAAATTGTATCAACTCATGTTACTCACTTTTAAGTATTCTGTGATACTGTTAGCATCTGAAAAGCATACTTTTAGTTATCTCTGATTGTTTTAATATCTACAGCTTAATTTATATTGCTAATTTGTAAAATCTTGGAATATTTTATACTCTAACATTTTCATCTGACCTGTCTGTCTAATTTATTTTCTTAAGCCATAGCCAAGGAAATGTTATCACGTCATTTTAACCCGCACCTTCATGAATGTGGTTTATGATTCAGTGCTTTAGGCCGTGCCTACATGAGAGGTTTTCACCGAGGCCATCTTTTGGTGATATTATTATTGATTTATTTAAATTGTTAATCACCAAAGAGATTGTTATGTTATAATGATCCACTAAATTTGCGAGTACTTATATCATCAAATTGTTATTCACGAGCCGTACCGACTGCTCGTCAGAATGGCCGTGTGGGAGATGTAACTAATTCCTATTTTTATAATATTTGAGTATCTTTTGAGTTACTTCCTGTTTAATAAGTTTGTGTATTAACAGACAGACTGACAGACAAAAATTAAAAAAAAATGTTATTTTGGTGTATGTACCGTATATATATTCATATACATGTAGTAAAAAACAGTTATTTCAATATTACAAACAGACACTCCAATTTTATTTATATGTATAGATGTGATAAATGTGATTATGTTGTGTACTCATGATTTTCATTATTAATGTGCGTGTAGTTTTTACGCAATAATATTGTGGCAAGTATTTTACTGAAATAATTATGCTGCTTTGATTAAAATATGGTCTAATTTAAGCATTGGTTTTATTCCATTAGGTTTCACCCTCAAATTTGCTTTTAATCTCACAATTTGTTGTTTACACTTTCACATACATGTTAACAAATTCATAGAAAGGGGAGAAAAAAAGAAAAGGGTTGAATAATTATGAAATAAATTAGATCGAAATAGAAAATACTTAAAATAAATTTAGGTAAGGAGGATGAGAAATAAGATAATTGAAAATTCCGGTACCATAAACCAAAAATGTTATAACAGATTCAATCGAAAGCTATGGAAACACATAAATAAATCTAACCGGACAAACAAAACCATAAAATTGAAACGATTTCAAACTAAAAACTATATCACAGGTATTCTTTGTGAAGAACTTACCAACTCGACAATTGCAGCCGTTTCTTGCTTGCTTTCAAATATTTCATATTATATCTTTCAACTTTTTTGTTTTTTTACTTTATTTATTAGAAATCCTTACATCCTTCATCGAAAAGAGATCCTGGTAAAACCTAGAAATATTTTTATATTTTTTTCATTGATTCCGCAGTCAAAATGTATGTGCAGTTTTGCGGCAGTGTGTGTAGCTTATAAGTCAACTCTGTATTTTTAATAATAAAATAAATAAATTACAATAAATAATATTTCTAAGACAATGTAATACGTCTCCATTATATACGCAAGGGAAAATAGGTTACAGTTCATTTTTGGAGCAATTTTATTTTCAAATAACTCAGTAAGAATTAATTTATTAAACGTACTTATACGTACTTCAAAATTGAAAGATTACCGTTATGTAAATCACTGGCTTTATCCCGTGGCTTAGCTCTCAGGAACTGTACATTTCCGTACGGTGTACGTTTCCGTTTTTTTTTTACGGTTCGGTTATGCGTAATGGCCCGCTTGCGCCACCCCTAGGTTATCTTACTAACTCTGAATTAGACCCAGATTTATAATCCGTTGTTAATACAACCAATGATTAAATAAGCTGACCAATGGTTTTAAATTTCGCTAAAATGCGTCTTTTCATCAATTGTAAACATCACAAATGGTCAAATAAGGTGAGGTGTTAATTATTTGACCATTTGTTAGACTAACAATTAATGAGTAAATGCGTTTTAACGAAATTGGTAACCAATGGTTAACATATTTAACCATTGGTTGAGTTAACTACGGATGAAAAAACTGGCTAACCCGGACTCATTATGCTAGTTTAACCTCGTATTAACAACTAAACTGAGTTGAGTTTTTGTCGCAACTGAACCTTAAAAGGTGACATTGTTTGGGGTATGTTATCTGTAAAATAAAAAAACAATATCGCTGAGTGTTTAAACAAACAAGCAATTTCAACTCTGCATAACAATATCTACACTGGCCTTCAAAAACTTAGTACCACACTTTTGAAATTACGATTTCTCCAAAACTATAGAAGTCAGAGTTTTAAAATAAGAAACGTTTTATAGAAAATTTTATCAACTTCCTTTGAAATAATAGTTTATTATACAGTAGTAACATTTTCAAATTAAAAAAAAAAAACATATAAAAAAGATATATCTCACCAAACCGGCTCGAAGCTGTAATCAGGGCCTTAGGAGACAATATCAAGTTATTAAAATGTAATGGCGTTAAACATACGTATAAATGTTGTTTGAGATTTTGCCATTTAAAAAAAACATTTTTGTATCTATCTTTTTTTAAAGTTAAAAACGTTACTACTAAATATTTATTAAACAAAAACTTAAAAATTGTTCAAAGTAGTTGATGACATTTTCCATAAAACATTTTTCATTTCAAAACTCTGAGTTCTATATTTAAGGAGAAATAGCAACTTTAAAAGTGTGGTATTAAGTTTTGAACGCCAGTGTAGATAGTATTCGAGGATAAATTTGAAAGAGGGTTACCGCGGTCCTGGCACAAGCAACTGAAGGAACACGGGTGGGTTCTAGTCAGTAAAACTCTGACGCGCCTTCCCACTTCTCCCAGAGTGAGAGAAGTCATTGGATGATTTACCACACAAAAAAAAAGGTTTTGTCAGTATACGTACTCGTATATTTATGTATATGTATCACCAGTCACTTACTTCAATTTAAAACATACTCAAGCTTGTGTAAAACATTTCTAGTTCTACCAGCGTTCCCCAAACCTAACATATTACTACGGCAATTTAAGTCCATTCAACTTTCCACAAGTAACATCAACTGCCCAAAAACCTCATATATCTTGCACCAGTGTTGTGATACCGTATATCACTGGGCAACTGTTTGTGAAGCTAACTCGCTTACTAAGTGCATTGCAGATGTTACCCCAAGTCTAAACGTTGTTCAGTTTGGTAACTACAGGTCTCTGTTTTGCTCCTCTCGTGTTGGCATTTATGAGAATGCATTACGACGTATATTTTACCCTGTTATTTTACGCTGTTCCCCGCGGGTTCGCTTCCATCAACTGGCCATCTACCTATCTATCTACCCTATTTACCTACCTTACCGACGTTACCTACCTTACCTACTTTGACAACCTTATCTACCTTACCTACCTTACCTACTTTACCTACCTTACATACCTTATCTACCTTACCTACCTTATCTACCTTACCTACTTCTACCTTACTTACCTTACCAACCTACTCACCTGCCCTACCGATCAACCTACCTACCTTACCCTATTCTACCCACCTACCCTAACTACCCACCGACCCACCTACCCTACCTTTTCTTCCTTCCCTAACCTACTTACCTACCTACCAATTTGTTAAATTATTTATTTGTATAAGAATTAATACTGCAATACGATTGTAACCAACTTTTGTTTTACCGGCGATCTAATTAAATTTTAGAACATATTATCTGATATTGTGACTTAACTATGATATTATGATATATTCTCTTCCAGACCTTTTTGGTCGATAATAATGAGTACTTTAATCATGAAATACATAGTTTTGATGTATCATCAATAGTTTTCTCAGCGCACGACAAATAATGAATTTTATAGGCAAAATGCTGCAATTTTCATAAGGATCTCTAATTTCTTGAAAATATTTATGTCTCTCCAGTTGTGTCAAATACTTTTAATGAACAAGCTTTTTATGTCTGCTTCGCTCCTATGTCCTATTCCATATGTTACTTGCGTTCGGTGCAAAACGTATTCTTCTTCCATACCGTCCTTACCCCTGTCACGCTATCACTGACTCCATTTTCTTTCATATCACTCGTCATGCAGTCCATCCATCTTTTCTTTGGCTTTCGTCTCCCATTCCATCCATCCACATTTACGAGTATATTCATAACTCTTTTAGTAACATCACTTACAACTATTATTACAGTTAGAAACCCAATGCAACAGTGAAGCCTACTATTAACAACTTAAATTCTAAAACTAATTTTATGTAATGTTATCCTTGTGAATTCACTCAGTGTACAAGTAAAAATGTCTATTTCCTCTGCTACAAGGCGTAATATGCGTTTATTTCTCCTTATCACATGGTCATGTCAATCATTCAACTTTTCTGTCACCGGCGCCACTTTCAAACTGCTGAAATATACTCTTTTCTCACTTTATCCGTTCTCGTCACTTCGCTTATCCCCCTCTACATTTTCATCTCTGCTACATGCAATCTCTTTTAATCCATCTTTTTCTTTTTGTTTTAAACAGAAACTTAAAAGAATAAAAATTCGCAGTCTGATACAGGAAAGTAAATACACATAACTATCTACAACCCTGTATTTCTAGTCATCAATAAAATAGTGAAATAGCGGTTGGTTTCCGAAGGACCATAAATAAATGCAACTATATGGAAGACTGAATATTATTACTTTAACTAACACGACACGATAAAATTAATAACATATTTCAACCCTTAAATCATCGAGTCTAAAATAACACAACATAATTCATAATTGCACTAAACTAAGACTTGTCAGTTCCAGCCAACAGAGCCCGGGGGATGCTTGGCAGAATTATTTGTGCCAAGACTCCTGTACTAGCTTGGCGGATGACGTTTTATGCAATTAGCGCTACGGGATTTGGATTAATTGGATAAGTTGTGAGTTAATCTTTAGAGGAAATCATTAAGGATTTCAAAGGATTTTAGTGTTTTTTAAATGTAGTTTTTTATAAGTTGCTTTAAGGTGCCGTTAGGGTTGATGAAAATATTAATTATTAACTTTAAATAAAAATGCCTTAAAATAAGAATTTCAAATAGTCACTTCAATAGGAATTTCGATGTTAAATTTGATAAAGGATTCCTGCAACAAAAGACGATTGCTATATTGTCATTAGTTCATGAGTAAATATAGACAGAATTAAACGTACTACCACGTTAACAGACCACGCTCGCGTATATACTAATTCGGCTGTCATTCGTATTTTTTTGATAGTCTTTACCAGGAGCCCAAAAGACTGGCAACTATTCTTTTCAAGTTACTGTTTTGTGTTTGTGGAGGTCAGATAAGCAATTGCACCATATAAAATACTGCAATTTAGTTGCATCCAGTTTAACTGGAAGCTGACCCAGCCAACTCACATTACCTCACACTAGTATCTTTGTACTTCACACGCTAGGAATCTGCGTTCGTCTCACAATCTTCTCTTGCTTTGTCTTTTTCATATTTCTTCACTGGAATGCGTTTCCTCTCGATATCAGGACGGCCACCAGCCAATATGCATTTAAGCGGTAATTGCGGAATTATTTTGTACACCAATAGCAGAGTCGTCTCAATAAACGTCCTTTCTATTACTTAATACATATATTTATAGGTATTTGTGCATTCATTATGGTTAATATATATGTATGTCTATTTTATTTATTTATAAATATTTGTGTATACATTTTACATTAGTAATTATTTCTTTTTTTAATGCACCTGCTATGTTACCTGTATACCAACTTTAGTTATCTGGTAGAGAATGCCTCATGCAGAAAGTCCGCCTATGTACCTATATGTTGCATGAAGAATAAATAAATAAACCCAGTCAAAGACAACTCCAAAATTAAAACATCTCAAAACAAGACCTTTTTTTCAGAAAACGTGAATCATTCCTATCTTCACCAAAACACAACACACAAGAACCTCCAAACTGAATATAACAAAAACACAAATGTTCAGCGGAACAAAAATATCGTATTTTCCTACGGAGAGAAATAAATGTAGGTATATAAAAGATTTTGAGGATCATTGTAACTGTTGTCGCGTCATATGGCAGGCGGCAGCGGCTCGGAAATATATGTAGCTTACAGATTCTAAATTCTAAGCTTATCGGTACTACAGTTTTGGCTGTTGGACTTTTTTTCTTATTGGTTGTAGGTTGTGTGATGTTCTACGATTTTTCTTTTCACTACATTTTTTTTTCTTTTAAAGTTGCTGAGCTTTGGAACGAAATAAATAGCGTAGATACGCAATTAAAAAATGTTTGGGTGTTTTAAAATATTCCTTGTTGTCGTTAACGACATTTTTATTTCTGCAACAATACTTAATACTTCTATACTTAATAATATTATAAATGTGAATGTAAGTTTGTTTGTTACGCTTTCACACAAAAACTATTGAACTGATTGTCATGAAACTTTGTACATATATTCTTGGAGGTACCAATTAGAAGTAACATAGGAAACATTTTATTAAAAAAAAAAAAAAAATTAATTGCTTCACTGCGAGCGAAGCCGCGGCTAAAAGCTAGTAAAATATAAAAACATCTTAATTGACTTGATGTAATCATTTTATACGATTTTTCTACACTCTTCTGATCTAATATTGAAAGTTTATGTTACTGATGTTCCACATCTTGTTTAGCTAACTCTCATCATCTTCCTGCCCTGGTCGGCGCAACACGTTTTCTTCTTCCATACCGTCCTGTC
The DNA here is from genome assembly GCA_947562075.1 of Orthosia gracilis. Lineage (NCBI taxonomy): Eukaryota > Metazoa > Arthropoda > Insecta > Lepidoptera > Noctuidae > Orthosia > Orthosia gracilis. The sequence continues at coordinate 6,809,592 of OX387270.1, read as the reverse complement.
CTCCGCCACGCTATCACTGACTCTCTTTTCTTTCATATCACTCCTCACACAGTCCATCCATCTTTATTATATATCCTCACATTTATATTAACTCTTTTAGTAACATGCGTTTCATCCCTCCTCATCAGATGACCATACCAGGACAAACGGTTTCCTTTCATCTTTTCTGTCACTGGCTCGCATCCATATCAACATTCTCATCTCTACTACATGCAATCTCTTTTCATCCATCTTTTTCAAAAGCCCAACATTCTGATTTATACAGTACGACAGGTCTAATCACGGACTTGTAAATTTTACCCTTTAATTTGAGGGGCATCCCTGGGTCGCAAGTTGTTGTTATCTTGTTTACCTAAATAAATTCATTTTATTAGTTTTTTTTATTTTTAATCCAAAAACTGTTTTCCCACTTTCAATCATTGAAATGAAATTATCGTCTCTGAAACCACTATGACTATATGCATAGCTAACCATTTAGATATTATTATATCCATCCAAATATAATTCTCTCACAAGGTTACTGAACAGTGAATACAATCAACGATAGTACTACACATACCAGTTTGATAACCGGCTAGAACCAGTTCCAAGCGGATCGATTAAGCTCGATCCGGTAATAGATAAGTTCAGTTAGTTGTGTATTGTTCTACAACTTTGTCTGTGGTACCTTCTGATACGCCTTGAAACTATTCACGGCATTCTGACTTGTAACAATGCTTGATAAACATCCGACTATAATACTGGGTTTGGTCCTAATAGTACTCGTAGTAGTTCTAGTTTGGTCTTAGTCCGAACTATGTAGTTTGATGGAAACAATGATAATTAATTTAATTAGGGTTGTTAGACTACAGATACCTACGTAACCGGAGATAGTCAGTTAAGGTTTCCCTAGTCGACGCCGACGGCACGAACTATTTTGTGCGCGATTTGTGCGCTATGATAAGCATAATGCTATGAGATAAGCATAATGCTAATAAGATAGATGCTGTGTTAAGCAGTAAAAAGCTAGATCGTGTACAAATTAGCACTTTTGCAAACTTGTATCGAAATGGATGATGATTTAGGACGAAAACGAACGCACGAAATTTTATAAACAGTCCTTTGGGAGTCTAGATATCATGAAACAACGACTAAATGTATGTTTTCAAAATAAAATTATTTGCATTGTTGAATTACTAATCTATCCCTGTATGGAGGCCGTTTTGCAATTTTCCTTCTTCTTATGGTATTTATTTCCGCCCAAAGATGCGTTAAAATTAGTTTTGAAATGTGGAACTTTCGAAACTCATAACTTTCAAATATATTATATTTGTACTTTTTTTCCATACAGGGCTCGATAATGATGAGACAAATTGATATAATTTTTTATTTTGAACGATCTAATGAAATGAATGATCGACTAGTGTAACCTTAACGCAATTTACCGAACCATAAATTCTAATATCAATGTGTATTTTTTCATCAATTTATTTAAAATCGTAAACTTTTCCCGTTCTATGTGTTTTACTTTGTTTTCAGCCTGAATTGTTCCACTACTGGGAAAAGGACTCCTTTCTTCTTTTCGTTTCTCCTGGTTAATTGCAAGTGTATCAAGACCAGTTATTTATTTTAGTATCGAAATTATTATTTTATGCCCTTATAGCAAAATTTTTATCATGGCCTTATTCTGGCTCCTTCCAAAAACTAAATCAAAGCCAGAAACAAAATATTTTTAGTAAAACGTTATGGCAAAGTACCTTAAACATTTTTAAGAACCACGTTAACTTCTTACGACGACCATACAATACAGCCTCAAGTCATTGACTTCTTCACCATTTCATAGTAACGAGTCTACCAAATAAATAAGCCTCTTCATGCGATCGCCTCGTGCACTTGTTCTCGCCATAAGTTGAGAGAATCGAGGGGAAATGGACCACGTAGGCTATACGTTAGCAGGCTGACGCTAATAATATCTTCAATAGTTCTATTGGATATAATCTTAGGCTACTTTATCGTTTACGTGACTTCCTTAGACCTCATTTTGGTTTTATAAACCTTCTCAGCATTGAATTGTCGTGTTTTATAGACCTAATATTCAACGTGTATGTGAGTTTATATGTTTGTAAACGCACCCATGATACAGGAAGAAATTCTTAGTGTGGGGCAACGTTTTTTTAAAAAACCAAACCAAAAAATTATATGTTTTTTTTTGTAAATAGGTATGAAGTTGGTTTTCCTAGCAACAATAAATAACTGATACAATAATACACATCACATCATCAGCCTATTAATGTTCCCACTACTGGGACACAGGCCTCCTCTCTGTGAGAGGGAATGGGCCGTAATCCACCACGCGGGCCCAGTGCGGATTGGTGGATGTCACATGTCTTCGTCACACAAATGTCTTTTTATGTTCAGTTATTTTTATGTTCAGTTTATGTACAATAAATAACTGAACTAAATTTATAGGCTTTAAACAGTGTCATTCAATCAGCGATGACGATGGTCGAAATGGGAAAATATGTGTATAAGAGCATTTCGGGAGCGAATTTCACTTTGACTCGCATCATTAAAGTACCTTACCATGCGATTGCTAATAAAACCTAAATTATACGGAACTTAACAAAACTATCGAACCTTTAACACAATACATAAAAAGTCTTAACAGAATGAATCGACCGATTTCTTCTCTATAAGGCTGCCGTTAGAAAACAATTAATTTTGAAACAGGTCCATAAAGTGAACTCAACTCTCGATTGCTAACACAAATAGGTATTATTGGCCTTTCACGGAGGGTGGCAAGGACAAATGTTTATTCATTGGAAAGTTGGAGACGTCCTAAGTTAAATGGGTAACTTGTACAATTTTATCGGTACGGGTACTTTTCTCGTTAGCACTTCGGGCGAGTTACAGTTAGAAATTTGAAATTACGATCTGATTGTACTAATTCTGTGATGTAATCTAGAATGTATTGTATGTAAGTGGAAAATATAATAATACGTTATTAAACAAATTATGGTATAGAATTTCTTACAAGTTATATTTGCATCATAGAATTGAAAAAAAACTCTGTGGATTTTCCTCGATTTTAGGGCAGCACTTGACGTCTATATTTCAATACTCGCTGCTCAAGAGAAAACTGCGCCGCGACGCTCCGAGGCCGATCACCGAGCATTGAAATATATACCTTATTTCGATTGGATAACTATTAAATTCAACTGGAAAATTTAAAAGCTTCTGCCATCCCATCCAGGCTAATAATATTCAATGACATCCTCAAATTGATACAATAGTTATATGGCTGAGACATAGTTTGTAACGAATGCACCTATTTCCGTACACAATTTGAAATTGTAATATATATTTTTGTTTCAAATTCAGTAAGATTTTATTTCAATGGGAGTTCACAAAACTACAGAGAACATAATATCATCCTCAACCAGAGTCATAATTTCTCCTCACAACTTCTATCCTGTATCGTACAACCGCTATACTTAATAGCATTTGATCTCACAATCACACTATATCACATCACATTTATATCTCACTAATATAATAAATGAGTAAGTTTGGATTTATGTGTGGATACATGTTTGTTACTCAATCACGCCAGAACGGCTGAACGGATCTGGTTGAAATTTGGCACAGAGATAGATTATAGTCTGGAATAGCACATAGGACTTACTTTTTATCCCGGGAAAATGTTCCCTCGGGATAATTTTCGACATTCACGCGGACTAAGACGCAGCACAAACAGAAGCTAGTAGAATAATAATTATGTAATCTTTAAGAGATCCAAGAAGGTTTTTGATCAACCATATCCAAGTCAAAATAACTAGTGGTCAAGCGCGAGCCTTTAACAAATTAAAAAAATAAATTAAAAAAAACTGAGCAGTAAGTTATTTGTAGGCTTGCTGACAGAACACTGACAATCTTACTTCTTACTAATATTATTATAAATGTGAAAGTTTGGATGGACGTGTATGTGAGATATGTAATGTTCATTGGGATGATGAAACACTTTTTTTTATAATCTATAGGCTCGAGTTTGACCGCTATCTCGCTTGATGTTAAGCGATGATGTGGTGAAGCACACTTGCCTAGAAGAAACCTATTCACTCTTAACGTAAAGACCCCAAGGTTGTAGCTATCAGGGAACAAAGACTCCGGAAGGGAGTTCCACTCCTAAGCTGTGCACACAATGAAAGTATTAGCAAAACCCTTTGTGCGTATGGGAGGGATGTCCGCCATGTACCGATGGCGCATGGCCGTACGTCTTGTAGTCCGATGATCGATTGGGCTAGGCGGAATCAAATTGTGTGGTTCCATCGTACTCTCACCGAGATGTAACCGATAAAAAACCTACAGGCTGGCTACTCGGCGTCGATATTTGAGGCTCTGGAGCTTTGACGTGGCCAGTGTATCGTTGCCAATAAGCTTTTTGGCCCATCTGTCAATCGACTCAAGTGCATCAAGCTGATATTTGGCAGATCCATCCCAGAGGTGAAAGCTCCATGCATGACCGAACTTGCGCTTTATACAAGTTGAGCAGCTGTTCAGGCGTGAAGTACCGTCTCACCTTTGCAAGAATCTTCAACTTTTTTGCAGCTAACTGAGCTTTCGCCTCAATTAATGGACCAAAGTTGAGGGTCAATGTCAACGTATCACCAAGAAGTTCCAGATGGTCCGTTAACTGTACAGTTACACCACGGAAAGATGGACCCGGATGGAACTGGCTCTTTTTAGTGGAAAAAAGATATAATTAGCACCATCCGGGGTCCACGTGTAGGGTAAAAACAATAGGGGTAACTCTCCTACGGACGCGGGTGACTCAGCCCCCAAAACGCGGGCGAAGCCGCTGGAAGCAGCTATTAATATTTATTTAAATGGAAATATAACTGCCTCTCAGTGGTCGCAAGCGCTACTGCTGAGCATGAGGTCTTGGGTTCGATTCCCGGTTCAGGTAGCGTTATTTTGCCTTCTAATTATTAGCCCGGAGTTTGGACTTGTGCCCTAGACTAGGCTCACTTATTGCCATAAACCAGGCTGTACTATACTGTAATATGTTGTACGGTATAGTACAGCCCGATACTATAGTTTCAAAGAAGATCTTGCTATCTATCAATGACCAAGTTCCTGATTTTTAGTAAGGACCTAAAATGGCACAATAAGTTCACATTCAAGATATTCAATGAGCAATCATGAGTATTGCTCATACATTTTTTTAGGACTACCCTCTACTCAACAACAGAAATAAAACGAATTCGATATAGAATGTTGTATCTGTTGTATACCGATTTAACTGATTTAGTACAGATGAAAGATTTTCAAGTCCGTGATTAGACATGTCGTACTGTACTGTAATGATTAGAATGTTGAGGCTGTGAATAAGATGGATGAAAAGAGATTGCATGTAGCAGAGATGAAAATGTTGAGATGGACGTGCGGAGTGACGAGAATGGATAAAGTGAGAAATGACTACATTAGAGGAAGTCTGAAAGTGGCGCCAGTGACAGAAAAGTTTAAAGGAAACCGTTTGTTCTGGTATGGTCATGTGATGAGAAGGGATGAAATGCATGTTACTCAAAGAGTTATGAATAATATAAATGTGATGAATGGATGGAGAGGGAGGGGACGGCCAAAGAAAATATGGATAGACTGTGTAAGGAGTGACATGAAAGAAAAGTCAGTAATGGTTTGACGAGGGACAGTAACATGAGACAAGGGCAGAATGATGATGAGTACAGATGAAAGACAGTTTGAGAACATAAAATATTCACCCCTACTGTATGCATGTCTTATTTTCTTTCATTCATTGTCACTTATTTTTTATAATCAAATTTAAAGCTTGATCATGAATAAATCCGTGGAAGTTTCGAGGTCTTCGTAAATCATATTAAAAAGTTTTAGGGCTATTTGGGCAATTCTGAAATATTATATTCCTAAATGTACGGAATTGTACTGTTTTGATTTGTGTCCGAAGATGTTTCGGATATCCGGGCATTTCATTATTTTATCTTTCATATGCCAAGGTGATTTTATATTTTTGGATAAAGTGAATGATCAGTGGAACCTGAGTTTCATATTTTACATATAGTTTTTTATCCTGTTTAATTTTTTTTATTTATTTATTTATTCGTTTAACAAACTTACAAATACATTATAAGTCCAGGTCTCCTCACGATGTTTTCCTTCACCGTTGTCAGCGATGTCCAAGAGAAATTTAAAAAGTACATATGATTTGAAAAGGTCACATTGGTACTTGCCCGGATTTGAACCTACGACCTCAAGCACGAGAGGCGAGGTATTAGCTACCGGGCCACCGTGACATATCCGTTATACTATAGTTTATTCAACCTTTCCTTCCTACCCTTGTTCAATGTTACCTGGGTTCGGTGCAACACGTTTTCTCCTCTTCTGTCAACCGTCATGCTATCATTCAATCCTTTTTCTTTTTTATCTTTCCTCTCCTTCTCCATCCATCCACATTTACATTCGTCACTCTTTAATTCACTTACCATAGAACAATAAGTTCCCGAAATTACCCATAATAATATTATAAATTTGTTTAACTCTGTCTGTCTGTTACCTTTCACGCTTAATCCGCTGAACTGATTTAGATGAATTTTGTATGGAGATAGTTTGCAGGACATAGGATAGTTTTTATCATGGAAATCATACGTTGAGGGGGAGGAAAGGGGATCGAACTTTGTATGATGAACTAATAATTATTCAATTTTGGCGGCCCACACACCTACAATATTATTGCGCGGTATAAACAAATAGGCTATTCGAAGTACTAATGTTACGCAGAAAGTCACGGGCAACAGCTAGTAATATCATATTTTTATCAAAATAAATCACGTTCTTCTTCGAACATAGAACCTCCTCCTTTTTGGGAAATCGGTTAAAAATGGATTACGTTCTCAAAAAACGTAACGATATTACATTTTATGTTCACCGATATCACCGCCAATTGTGGACCGATTTTGAAACTTCTTCTTTTTTGTTTGAAAGAATATGTTTCGAAATTGGTACCATTTTAATTTGGTGAAGATCTCATGAAGAACTTCGAAGATATACAACAGAACTCTTCAATAAATAACGGCAAATCTCTCGGGGTTGCTGCAATCACTTGTCTGTTTAATGTTTATACCATTTCTTAACATAACATCACGTCAGTACGCTCTTAAGGGGTACGCTGATCTCTCATTTCACCGATTATGTTCGAGTTTCATGATATTCGGGTTATCTTTTCTGGCTTTATAGGTACCTTACCAAACAACTTGCCTATTAGGTAGTTACAACTAAAAAGTGAAAAATAAAAATCTTTTTATAAAAAAATACTACCGACTTCCAAATAAAAAACTACAAAATGAAAAATAACTTCTTTATTTTTGGTAGTCGGTGTCCATAACGCAATAAATTGGTACCTACGAAAGACACCGACTTCCGAAAATAAAGTTATTTTTTATTTAGTAGTTTTTTATTTGGCCTGTAAGCATATCACATATCTTTTACTTAACCCTATGCACCGATCACCAACCTAATAACACACAACATTTCCACATTTTTTATGCCAACATAATAATAATATACGCCTGAACAAATGCTCAACGTTGAGGAGCCTTGTCCTATGACAAAGAGCCGAGATAAGAACGGAAGGGGGGGCACGACGTATACAAATGCACGTAGTTAGAGCAACGTCTGGATGCCTTAGGCAGGCCCCTACTACGTGGAGGTATTTGCATAAGCTGGGAGAGTTTGGAAGTGAAATAGGTAACTTAGATTTTAGTGTATACCCAAAGTGTGGAAAGATCTAGTGTTGACATATTGTTAAGTATTATTAAATACTGTTACTGTACTTTTACCCAGTCAGCAAGGCGGCGCGGGCAGACGGTCGTGAGTGACCTTAGAGTAGGAGGGGTTAGTTTAGTTATTTGACCCCAAGACGGGCCCTTGGTCATGACTTTGAGGTTTGGGTTTACCATCGTGGTGAAAGGATTAGTAGTCAGCTAGACTCTGCTTAAAGAGTGCTAGCAGTCTAGGCCAGGCGTTTGAATACGCAGTACGATATTTTAACGCCGCTCGAGAAGTCTCCTTTATGCACCCCAAGCAAGTGAGGTGGTAAGTCAAAGTCAAATCATTTATTCCAATTAAGCAATAAAGCAGCACTTTTGAATGTCAAAAAAAGAAAAAAAACGGGCTCACTATGTGCCAAGGGCGTGCTGGATAGTAGGTATACTCAGACGGCCATATTATTGTGATAAGAGATGGTACAGGTAGTTACTGCATATTTGCATAGGTACATGTAAATGTCTTAGTATCTATACCTATCTACTGTTATGAATCTTTTGTTATGAATGTGTTTCTTACCTACGCTTTTGAAAGTGCACTTACTTTATCTTTTGGACTGATCGGGTGCTTGATTGAATAAATGTTTGGAATTTGAATCCATATTTCAAACTTATAATAACCCCCTACGTATCTACAACAACCTACTTACTATACAACCCCTTTTTATTCACATCACATACATTCTCATTTTATTTTCTTCATTGGCCTGAGCTTGACCACTATGTCACCTAATGGTAAGCGATAATGGTCGACGGTGCAGCACGCTTGCAAAAAAACCCAAAATATAAAAACCTTAAACTTAACTTTAAACTTCTGTTATTATCAATATCTAATCTAATGTAATCTTTATCTCACCTAAATAAATGTCCTCTATATTTTCAATTAAGAAAACAATAGTAGGGTTTTTTGTTTGCATAACAATCGCTGGTGTCAAACAAACGACGATCTGAAATAAGGATCTCTCCAATTTTCAATTACAATTGAAACTTTCAATTAGCTTGCTTCAATGGTCAACTAATGAAAATTGTTTAATTAACTTATTGGACTTATGTTCAGCAGTGGACGTCTTTCGGCTGAAATGATCTTATTGATTTTCTTACAATTAACGCCTATTTATTGAATTTCAGTGAAAAAGTTGTAGAAATCGGTAAAATATAAAAAGGAATTGGTAATTTGCGAAGTATAAAAAATTAAGAAATTCGGTATAACATTGGAAACGGTATGATTAATATCAAATATTAATATCGGACCACCAATTTCCGCAGAACGCTTGGTTTAAATATAACGACCCAATTTTATATCATTTCAGTGAATTAATGAAAAACTGGGAGAAGGTATGCTGTTGATTATCGTTTATTGGAAGTGAAATATGAATGGAAAAGCTACATGTTATTTATATAAACCTTTTACGCTTTACAAACAATTCAGTTTTACGCTTTAAACCTGTTGAAAATTAAACATAACCATGGTCAGATATGGAGAGGGCTGTGGTACCTATTGATAAGGTTTTCATATTATGTTACCAGATTTCATTCATACTCCAACTCTAATCTCGTTAGACCATAAGTGGGTTTGAACACCTTAGCGATTTTACACCTAGTTGACCAAATTATGCATTATCTAGCATTCATTAAAACTGAATTGTAACATTATTTGTAACAAAGTCACATCATCTTCTGAGGATTTTTCACAATAAGTAAAAATCCCTTTTTTTTAAATTATGTGTAGGTAGGATTTTAATTTAGGAATTTAAAAACTTTAGACAAAATGAATTTGTTAGAGTAATTACTCTAATAAATTAATTTTGTCTAAAGTTTTAGTTCCCAGAGAAGCACACCTAACTCACATGCATAACAAAGTTAACATTGTCAAGTCAATGTCGATTATATCATTATTTAATTAATTACAAACAAAGCAGATAACGAAGGTCTGGTACACATAAATAGCGTGAAGCTTTCATTACCATCGTTACGGGGGATTAATTGAATATAAATTGACGTAAGCATGTTTGATCATCTGCTGGGACGTGGGACGTTGTTCTACTTTGCGCTCGAAGAGAGACCCGAAATGTATGTAAGTTTTATAAGTGGTTCTTATGAGACTTACTTTGACTTAATGTCCTATAACCCCTAGATGGGGCAGAGCGCGTCCACAGATGTCCTCAATCGCAATCGGTCTTGAGCTTCACGCTTCACCTCGATCCATGTCACTCCGATGCTCGTCGGTTCTGCCAACACGGTGCGATGCCAGGTTTGACGGGGACGGCCACGCTTTCTTTTCCCTTGGGGATTCCAGTCCAAAGCTTGCTTGGGTATGTGATCGGGACCCCTTCGGAGCGTGTGGCCAATCCATCTCCACTTGCGATGCTTGATCTGGCAGTCGATCGGGTTCTCGTGGCATTTCTCCAACAGTTCTACGTTCGAGATGGTCTCGGGCCAGTAAATTCCGAGAATACGACGGAGACAGCGGTTGACGAAGACTTGTATTTGGCGTGAGATGTCCTTTGTGACCTTCCACGTTTCGCACCCGTAGAGCTGCACGGATTTGACATTGGACCAGAAGATTTTGAGTTTAATCCTTCGGGTCAGTTTCCGCGATTGCCAAACAGGTTTGAGCTGCGCGAAAGTAGCTCGGGCTTTGGCGATCCGTGAAGCGATGTCCTCTTCACTACCCCCAGTCTCTGACACAACACTCCCGAGGTTTTCTATGAGCGTGGCAAGGAGAAAGCAGTGGACACAAAGTAACCTATTGGAAAATAAAAGTTGTGCTACTCTGCTTTTAGAAACATTTTATGTTGGGCAATTACTGATGCACAAAAATGTTTTTAAAACAGTATTGTACAATCTTTGCTTGTCATACGATGTCAAAAGAAGCACACATATAAAGCCTAGTTCTTCGACCTAGCTAGAGAGTTGTCAATGAAATTAGAAGAAGGTAAAAATATTTTAATGACGTCGACATCGCATGTTGTACATCCATCTGACCCCTGTAAAGACAACGTTTGATATATTTTATTTTTATAGCAATAAGTTAGAAACCTAAAAACAACAAGAGCTTTAAGTCAATACCTTAAAACTTATTTAACATCGCTTGAAAAAGGAAATGTAACAAGTGTTTATATAATTTGATTATCCTAAAATATTCCAGCTCTAGAAACAATTTTCCTGGAATAGGTAATAGTAGGTAATCTTAGGGAAGTTATTGAGAAAACCCCTAAGTAATTGCCCAGAAATTGTGAAAAAAGTCTTTATAACAGTAATTTTTGTAAAGGACAATTCTAAAGACCCACAGGGTGGCCCTGGTGAAGTCTGCGGGAAACCGCTGGATGCAAGGTGCACAAACCACTGGATGCGAGGTGCACAAACCAGCCGTGCCACCGTTTTCTAGCACAACACTAAAATGACGTAGAGAAACTGTTGCCTTTGGATGGTAGACGTGACAAAAGTTGTGCGCGCTCTTGCTGCGTCCCAAATTTTCTTAGTATTGGCGTCTCTAGACACTGCAAGCGCAGAAAATCCATGCTCTGAGTAGCATCCGTAATATTGAATTTCTCAAAAAAAAAAAAACACATGGTAAATAAATCCCTCCTCTCTTTTTTCAGTACCAAGCGAAGCGCACCTTTTACCTGAATCGCTTAATTAATATTAACTCTGATGTCACAGTGCACCTTAATGACGTTTTTAAGCCTTTTGTAAACTCCGCGATTTAAATACAAACGAGTCTGAACAGGCTGTTAAGTAAGTAATAAGGTGTGCGTGTGCTGTGGCTTGGGTTGTTGCATTATAGATGATGCAAGTCGACGTGAAGGAATGGCGTTTATAAGGTGCACGCTCATTGGCTGGTAACATATAATAGTCATGCAATAGTCTTCTGGCGTAGAATTCTTTATTTCGACATTCTTTTTCATTTGAATAATAGTTTTCGTGTAAGATAAATAGCCTGTGCCTAGTAGTGCCTTATCAACACTGACATAAGACAAGACACAATACATCACACAACACAATTAAAACGGTGGACAAGACAACACAAATAAGAAAAGACAAGATGTTTTTCTTAGATTTTTGCTAGAAAACATTAGCGACTTTTTTTTAACAGTTTTGAAAAATAAGACATCATCATCTTCATTTTAGCCGAAAGACGTCCACTGCTGGACATAGGTCTCCCTCAAGCGTTACCACATTGATCGGTCTCGTGCGTCTCGCATCCAGCGGACTCTCACCACCCTCACCCAGTAGCTTCCAGTTCGCAGTCACCACGGTGAAAAATGACGAAGTCGACGACTCGTTATTTGGGGTCATTATCATAATTATAATCTGCCTATAGCAGTCCACTACTGGACATAGGCCTCTCCAATTACACGCCATTTGCTTAGATCTACTGCAATTTTCATCCAGCTGCAACTAGCCAACCTGCGAAGATCGTCGCTCCACCTAACCTGAGAGCGTTTATCTTACTTTTGCCAGTTCGTGGTCTCCACTCAAGATCACATCTACCCCAACGGTCATCGGTTCGGCTAATGTGGCCGACCCATTGCCACTTCAGCTTGCTTACTCTCTGAGCTTTGCCGACAACTATTATTTGGGGTCAGTAATCCCCAAATAATTAATTAAAGCTAGACAAAAAAAGACTTTCAGAACAATACAAAATTTGTTTGAATCCAAAATAAAATGAAACTGTAAATACCCTTTTGTAAACAAACAAAACAATCAAACCTAAATCACAGTAATAAAAATCTCATCCCCCGAAAAATCACTAACCCTAAAAATGAAAAGTGAGTTTCTTACCGTTACGGTTAACTCAAGTCCTTAATTTGATATTGAATATTTAACGCTTCGGCGCAAGGTCTTGCTTACATCTCACTTAAGGGGTCGTTAAGTGTTTTCGAAAGTCGCCATTAGAGTGAAATATGTATTAATGGCGGTGGAGCGACGCTGCGGCGTCATCGGTATCGGCGTCAAGAGGTGTCTGACAAATAGAGAGTGGGGTGGAGTATGCTTCAAAAGATTTTAAGCACAAAAAATTAGAAGCCCATCTTATAATTTTTTGCTTGACGTATGCCATATATCTTTTAAGGAATTCAACTATCAGCTATTGGTGAAAAATGAAAGCTTATCATGAATCCACATAACTTTTTGTGTTGTTTCGTGAAGCATATTTATTTATTTTATTTATTCATTTCCACATACAATAATTTTTACAGGTAGAACCCAAGGTAACAAAAGTAGTCATACAATGCGACACTCAGAAACGCCACGTAAAAACTGATCACACACCTACTCGCGTCCATGATATGTCATATGTCATCACATCGTCGTTTCATGATTCTGTAACACTGGAAATCAAAATAGTCTAACAAAATAGGTAGAAAAATACTGGCACGGAAAAAACACAAGACCACTCCACCCCACTTTATTGACAAACGGGCATAACCAAGTAAGCTGAGACGGGTGGGTTTATGATTGATTATTACCTATTCTGTAGCCAGAGCTTTCACAACGCTCATTCTGCGTGGTCGACGCAAGGGCTACCCGTTTCTATATTTGGGAACAAAAGCGTCACTATGAACAAAGAAGAGCATGGGTTTCGGATCTACAATCCCAATTCGGTTAACAACAATGAGGCCCGTAAGAGGGAAATGTTCCAGAGGATTGATGATAAAGATGGTATTAAAGGTGAGAGTTTATCTAAATAAAATTACTCAAATTTATCTTGAGAAACACACGAACCTACAAATTGGGACTTGCTTTGTTTGTTCTACTCCCTTCCTCCTGATTATACACTCATAAAACTCTCTTGTGTTTTGCGATCCTGGTCATTGTAATCTGGGTCAACTTCTGAAACCTGTATGCTTGAAATCTAGTTTGTTTCTAGTTCCTATCTTATGTATTGTATCTTTCTTCTAATAATACTCTTTTTATGAAAACTTTTTGCTTTAAGAAATATTTTGTAGCTTACAAAAATGCATCTAAAGAACTTTACTGTCGATTACCCCGCTTAAAAACATCTCCCAATTTAAACTCAAACCATAAAAAATAATTGCTATACAAAACCCTATCTTTAAAAAGAAAACTCTTTCCTCATAATTTTTCACCACAAAGGTAAATGATGGCCCGCATCTTAATCATCGTAATGAATCTTTTATTTTTTTTAATTTCTTTCTTTCAGAGTACGACGCTAAAGATCTTTATGGTCCGAAGATAACTGATAAGGATGGGGCTCTTCTTGATGCCCACGACAGTTTCTATATCACGACCAAGAGCTTGCTTGTGCTGTTCCAGATTATGGGAGTCATGCCTATCATGAGAGTGCCCAAAAGTAAAAATATACTTCTGTGAAAATTTATTCCTTTGAGAATATTCTAAATTTTCTTTTAATGGACATTGTGAATTTAAGTGCGATCATACAGCAGTCTATTAATTTTCATTTGCGTGCGATCTGAAGTTTTCTTTATACTTTCACTCGTAGTTAAGTGCATCCATTAGTCAATTATTATAATAACGCCTAACTAGTTGTTCAAGATAGAAACACTTTTTTTAAATGTCTGTTTTAAAAAGTTTGCATTAACTACCACAATAAATAAGACGTTCTGCAATTTTAGATAAGTATCAAAGTATGATTTTATTTATTTATCTGAAGAACAATAACTGTCAGTATGAGTTACAGCAACAACAAGATGGGGGCTGAATACAAAACAAAAGAATTGAAAAACTTTAAAAGTATTCTTAGTTTAAAATTTTAAAATGTTGGCATTCATCTTCATCAGACTGAATGCGGTCGTAAAACTTTGTTTTTAACTTTAACACATATAAAGTTTTGAAACTTTTCAAAAGAAAATGTGTTGAAATTTTTCAAAATCCAATAGCTTTGAAACAATGTTGGGATCGTTAAAGTGCACACTTGTATTCGCTGAACCATAAAGCCTTCAAATATAATAAACTTTATTCAATGAATCTGTCGAACCGGGCTTGTGTATTTATTTTGTTGTCAGTTGTTATGCAACGTTGTATGTTTTTGGTAGAACTCCGAGTTTGAACAATGAGTGTTTCAGAGTACTGGCCAAATAGTTTCAGCCGATTTTTTTTGTTTAAATATCAATAGAAATCTGATTTAAAGGTTTTTAGAAGCGTTGACTAGCTGAAAGCATTCGACACTATTTTCAAAATGTGGTCATAGGAGTCTTATCTCCGTTTGTTTGTCACAGATGCACAGACAACTAAGCGAACCACTTTCAATTGGATATCAAAGGCAACGCTGTGGGCATATCTTGTATGGAGCTTGGAATGCATCATTGTAGTAAAAGGTTAGTAAACTGCAAACCGTGAAAACAAGAATAGATTTTTCTATGAAAGTTAGTAGCTCTTCCAAAAAGTAAATAGCCATTAATATATTCGTTTAATACTGGTTGTTTTCTATTACTTTACCAAAGAGGTCGAAAAGTCTACGAATCATTAAGTATATATAGGTCCCCGAGGCTTAAATGTAGCAATCACTTTTAATTGCTCCTAATTTCGACTGGAACTTTGCAAAGCTATTGAAAAGTCAGGAAACAATTTTCTATAACTGAACTCTCTTTTCAGTTGGCAGAGAACGCTTAGCGAATTTTCAAAGCAGTGCTAATAAGCGATTTGATGAAGTCATCTACAATATTATATTTCTGAGCATCTTGATTCCGCATTTTCTTTTGCCGATCGCGTCGTGGAGGCATGGGCAGCAAGTGGCTATATTCAAGAATATGTGGACGCATTATCAGGTATGTATTTAAGTAAGTACTTGTCTTTATTCCCTGACAGCTACAACCTTGGAGTCTTTACGTCAAGAGTGAATAGGTTTCTTCTAGGCAAGTGTGCTTCATCGTAGACCACTTCATCGCTTAACATCAGTCGAGATAGTGGTCAAACCCGGGCCTACAGATAAAAAAAATTGGAAAGAACGGTATCTTTCCGATTGTGAGCTCGGACTTAAATACCCCGAAGCAAAATTTACTATTGAAAGAAAAGAAAGAAAGAAAAATGAGTTTATTGGCATTACAAAACAAAAACACCTTAAAATTAAACAAAATATTTTTTAACTATTAATGCCAAAAGGGCCTCAGCTCAGCATAATGCCAAATGGAAATACAGGGTATTCCACTTGACGCTGGTTTTCAGCTGCAGCCCACGAGTGCCATACGCTCGAAAACAAAAACAAACATTTATAATATACATTTTTTTGTAAAAAAAAAAACACCTATGATAAAATTTTTGCGTATTATTGCGTATTTGGTGCTTCGAATGTTCTGTACAAAGATAAAAATATTGGCAATGTAGGTTGTAATGGGTAAAAGCCGAATAGTTGCTACACTTTTTGTTATCTCTCTATATCTCTTAGTACAAAAAGCGTAAAATACATTATCTTTAATATTTCCAGAGTATTAACGTTTTTTTGCGGACCTCTATATTTTGAGACATCTATCTCACATAGAGATAGCTGCCTAATCCATTTAAATTACGATTATGATAAATATCTCAGATATAGCGGATATATAGTTAAGCCGGATAGATATAATAGATTTATCCCGTACAAACTTTGATCGCATTTTGGCATCCCATGCAGTGGCACAGATACATGAGACACGGTCAACTTAGTGATAGTTGGAGAATCTTTCGATAGATTAATAAAATAGCATCCGATTCATTCGCAAAACTAGAGTCATTACAATCGGGACAGCTATACCCCAGGGGCAACTATCCAGGTTTTACCCTAAAAGGCAACCCCATCCCTTGTATAAGAAATACAAACATTAAAATACATTATAGTTTCTTTATGATGTGTAACCATATCCCTATGTGCACAACTCTTTCAAGCAAGACCAAGTTGCTACTACAATTCCAGCAACTAAATCTATAGATTAGTGAGCTTATTGTTCAAGTTAGATTGGTCAGCCATTTTGTATCGCCATCCATCTTGTAAATAAAGGATTCTCTCGTATTGAGAGCTGGACTAATATTATACAGGTATTAGGTTACTACATTTCTTTCACAATATATCCATTAGTAGTACTTAGGGATATATCTTTAGAAGTCTGTAATTCTTAGAAGAAATATGAGTAAATAGAGGTAACCTTAGAAGTTTCCTGATTTGATTACTGGGAAGTAACTGCCAGGAGTCGTTAGTTGAATTCGGTTGTTGGTACCTAATACTGTTAGATACTTTATTTCATGGAAAAACCTAATACCGTCTTTGGTGAAGTATTGATCTATTTACGTCAGTTTCCTGACTGAATGATACCTAATATGTAACTCTATGCACCTCTGAAAGAATAAGCTTATTAAGAAGGAATTTTTCAAAATTCCATTGATGGTTTCAAGCTATGTTTGGACCTTTTTTCAATCATAGAGATGATGAGCAACGTTGCGGTCTGTTCTTCGACAAGGCCTGAAAAAAAAAAAAAATTCGGTTTTGCTTGTAATACTTTGATATTTGCTCTTAAAAAGATGAAAAGGAAAACATCGTGAGGAAACCTGCATATACTAGAACTAAAAATTCGTAAAGATGTGACTTCTACCAACCCGTACCGGGCCCATGTGGTTGATTAAGGCCCATACCCGCTCACAGAGAGGAGGCCAGTGTCTCAGCAGTGGGAACATCATATACTGATCATGCTTATAATTATTGTATTAGAGTGAAGTCAGAAAGGGATTTTAGGGTACTTATTTTACTAACAAAGTCACGGGCAACGTCTAACATAATTTTTACCTACCCATGAAAAACAAGTACTTAAATATTACGTCCTTCAATAAATTCCAGTTCGCTTTAACAATAACGACTATATTATTGGAAATTGAAGTATTAAATATTTGAAAAGCTCGCGTGTGCCTAACCAAATCATTAAAATCGACCTAGAACCTAACTAGCGCGGAAACAAATGAATAATGGAACCTAAACGATGAATGTGAGGTCGGATGGCAGTAAATATTTTTTTATGTAATAAACTACGTATTGCATGTTATGGTGCATTATATTTGTCGTTTGTAAGAACTGTTAAAATATTTGAAGTTGTGACTATGTCACTAAAGGGCGAATTTCTGAATTGAGTATTTGGAGTTAATAACTTGCCAAATACTATTTGAATGCTAGGTACTCAGGCTAAAGATGAATTTGACAAATATTGAATTTCGAAATCTTATTTTAGAAATCGGTAGTATCTATTCATGTATCATGTGGGTAATATTATGCCATTTTATGGATAGATAATAAATTCTTCGTTGCACTGAAATTTCATCATCAGCATCTTAATGTTCCCACTTCTGGGACACAGGCCTCCCTGTGTGAGAGACAATGGGCCGTAATCCACCACGCGGGCTCAGTGCTGATGTCACATGTCTTCGAATTTTTGGTTTTAGGACATGCTGGCTTCCTCACGCCGTTTTCCTTCACCGTTTTGAGAGCAGTGGTGATGAAATAATTGCAAAAAAAAAGCAGGCGCTTTACTTTGTATAAATTATGTCTTGGTTCGAACTCACGACCTACAACTAAGTCGCGTCCGCTGCCACTGGGTCACCACAGCTCTCACTGAAATGTATTATGTTATAATAAAATTGATTGGCACAAATTGTTAAGTGACAGTCCTATGTTTTAATTAAAATGACACAATAACTGTTTCAGTATGTTAATCTGGCAAGGAAATTTTTCTATTGTTTGCATTCAACGATCATACGTTAATATTTCTGTGTTTTCAGCACTTACCTCGTATTCGTCAATAAAATTTTGCTAGAAATCATCTCACACTATCTTATTTTTTTTCAACCTTCAGCTCAAATACCTTAAGATCACCGGCACACCGATAGTATTCCCGAACCTGTACTATCTCACCTGGGGTCTGTGCGTCTTCTCCTGGGGTCTCAGTTTTGCCGTGATACTGTCTCAGCATTATCTGCAGGATGACTTCGAACTGTGGCATTCGTTTGCTTATTACCACATTATTGCCATGTTGGATGGGTTTTGTTCGTTGTGGTACGTATTTAAATAATGTTAAAGTTCACGACAGCATAAAATCGGTAAGGACCTACGTGTGTGCCCACATGTTTTTACAAGATTTTTTGCCACTAATTAAAGGAATAAATCACACTATATCACACTGATATTATAAAGGCTAAAGTTTGTGAGTTTGTGTGTGTGTTAGTATGTTTGTTACTTGACGGATCTGGATGAAATTTAGCACAGAGATAGATTATAGTCAGGAATAGCACATTAGCACTACTTTTTATCCCGGGAATATAATATATATATCTAATAATATCTTTTTTAACCAAAAACATACAGAGTTTCAAATTCAGTTTGATATTTGGTATAAAACATAAGCTTATAGTCTTAGAATAATTTTATAGTTTCAATTGCAAATTCTGTTCAAGAATAATAAACCTCTTAAACTAGGATATGCCTGTATTTTAAGAGGTAGTTTAGTTTACGGCCAAGGTTTACAATGATCAACAAAAATGTATCTCAAGTGGACTGTGTCATCCAGCGAATATGTTCCCTCGGGATAAATTTCGAATTAAACGCGAGCGAAACTGCCGGCAGAAGCTAGTATGTAAAATTTTATAGTTCTAGAACGGTATTTACACATTTATTTCAAGACAATTTCAGATTTCATAAAATCTATTGTAAAACATCTAAAAGTTTATTAATTTATTAACATATATACAATTGAATATTCTAAAATAAAAACAAACCTATATACAAATACAAAAGGGAGACGGAAAAGAGCTCAATGCGCATCAAAAATTCAATGCGCGTCAATGGGAAAAGTGCCCAGAACGCTGGCAGCATTGCCACGTTAGATGGTAATGCTGATTCTCTGGCCGAAGAAAAGGCCAGCCCTCTGGTCACGTGAAGAGTCGACACAAATAAAAACAAACAAAAAAAAAATATATATATAATATTATAATTTATTTTATACTAGCTTCTGCCAGCGGCTTCGCCCGCGTTAATGTCGAAAATTATCCCAAGAGAACTTATTCCCGGGATAAAACAGGATAAAACTATCCTATGTGCTATTCCAGACTATAATCTATCTCTGTGCCAATTTTCATCTAGATCCAATTTATTTTTTATAATTTTATAAAACATCTTGAGTATCATTTTATAAAACGGTCATAAGAGAATGAAGTCATACCGGCTTCCTTCTACTGATCACTTCAATACAAAGAGTTTGTACAGCGATCAATGTGCGTCTGATATTGCCTCTTCTCCTTGTCATATAAGTCAGACAAGAGATAAGGCTTACTCAGTATGATAGACTGACAATACTTTTCAACCGCCATTTCATTAAAACGGATGCCTTTTTTTAGAGTTCCGTAGTAAACAACGAACCCTTATGGTTTCGTCATGTCCGTCCGTCAGCAGCTTACTCATCAGACTCTTAGTACAAGAAAGCTATAATTTGGCATGGATTTACATATTAATCACGCCGACAAAGTGGTCAAATACAAACAGGAAAAAAAAAAATTTTGTGTACTTACTGTAAGGATGTTATTCTTCTCGTCTATCGTTTTGTTGGATAGCCGGTTCAAAAATATTACGGGTCGAAGAAAACCATTTTTCGATTAAATTTTTGTTAGAGTCAAGTACCAGCTAAATGGTTGCTTTTGTATATGTGAAGAAATTCACGGCATATACATATGTAACGAAATTAAAAGGAAAACTAGCTAAGTAGGCTTTACAAGTTTACGAGTAATAGTCGACCAACTTATAAAATGTACGTGGAAAATCAAAAATTTTGTATATGATGTATGGTGACAAAAATTTTCGAATCGCAAAATTAATTTTGTCCCTTCGTTGGAGCAATGTTCGGTGCTTTCATTGTTTGTGAAAGTTAGTAATGTTATCTATTTATTATGGTGAACGTAGCTGTTTATACGGAACTCTATAATATAACGTCACGAGTCAGACTCGCAGTTGGTCGGTTTTTTTTCTTTAAGGAACTTTTCTTTCCAACCAGGTACATAAACTGCAACGCGTTCGGCACCGCATCCCGAGGTCTTGCGATGAATCTGCACAAGGCGTTGGAAGCTGATGATCCAGCGCTCAAAGTGGCTCAGTACCGTCATCTGTGGGTCGATCTCTCCCATATGATGCAACAGTTGGGTACGTGGTTTTGTAGGTTTTGTAGTAAGCTGGGGTAAGCTTGAAAGATGTGAAGATGTGGGTTCATTGAAGCTTATTTTAAAACGCATGAAGATCCACTTGTGTAATATATATATGATGATTAAAGGTATTACGGTAAGCTTGCTAGTAAGGAGTCTCGGGATTTTAACATTTTATTTTTCCATTTTGGAACGAGCTACGCAATATAGATTGTTTTATGGTGAAAAGATAAGCCAGTATCCAACCGATAAATAATACAGAGACATCTAAAATCATAATAATATTGAAACCGGTGACTCAAATTTAATACCTGCATGTAGTAGCTACTAAGGATGGTTTAGACTGCAGCATATGCATTTGCTTTGTTTGGTCTCCTTTGTGTTTCTTATTGAGTAATTACAGGCAATCGCCAACCTGCCACGAGCATTGATCGCAACCATTGAGCAATGGTGGCGATAAATGCTCGCGCCTTCTCTGTATGAGAAGAGGTCTTTGTCCTGCAGTGGGACAGTTGGTGTTGTATAATAAAATTATCATTATATTATATTTATGTTTCAAATAATCGACACAGAACACAAAAACATCAAATTTCTGCATGTGATACTCGCATCAGTAGCTCCAAATAAAAGTGCCCGCTATCTGTACACAAGTTTAGCAAATTGCCCAGTGCTTATTGTTTCATGCCTGTTGGCGCGAATTGCTCTTTTGTTCCAACGACCGTGCTAACAGTGTAGTTTGTCCTGGCGGCAGAATTCATACATTTTGTACAGTGACGGCCATTTTATTCAATGTACTGTTCATGCTACGATAGAATTGTTTTATTTCTCTAATAGATTATTGCTTTTGTTGTGACAGTGTTCAAAAACGTTTCGTATTTATTTTGAGACTAGCTTTAGCCAGTGGTTTCTCTCATGTGAAAGTCAGAAATTTGTTAAAACTTTCAAAAATGGTTCTCTGTTTATAATAATATTTGTTTTACCTATCTGTAATTATTTAGGCAGAGCAAGTTTTCAAAGTGATGGGAACTGTCGATAATTTCGTAATTAATGGTTAAGGCGGCGTTGTTGCGGGGATTAAATAAGACTTGAGACTTGAAGGAGACTTTGTCCTTTCACGCCAAAACAATTAAGTGAAAGAAACTCGAAGGACCTACTTAATAACGTAAACATTTTAAGGCTTAGAAATTGATGGGCCATAAATAATTGCTTAGCAAGTGAAAATTCCATTTTAAACTCCTTTTATTATTAACTATACCTATTATAGATGTCTGGGTTCTAGATTGGATGTGAAATTTTTACAGCGAAATCTATTGTCAAAAGTTCGAAGTATATGAAGTGACATTTTAGTAGTGCATGTATTGACATGCACTACTAAAATGTCACTCCATACCTTACAATTGAAAAATTATTTTCAATTAACAAAATGTATTATTTTTTTAACAAGATTTTTAGCTTATTCGTGCATTGTCATCCAAACTAAACGTGTATGCAAAATTTCACCTTAACCGATTGAGGATAACTGCTTTGAAATTTAGTTAAGATAAGACCCGAACATCATAATAAGTATGATGGGTCTAAAAATAATCCCTACATACATAGCAAGTTAATAAAAAACTTGTAGTAAATCATTTGTTTTTGACTTGTTTAAACTCTAAGACAAATCAATTATTTCAATTTGTTTTTCCATTAAACGGTTATAATATAATGACAATGGAAGTTTAAAACTACAAGTTTTTTTTTCTATTCACAGGACGCGCCTACTCCAACATGTATGGCATATACTGCATGGTGATCTTCTTCACAACTACCATATCCCTGTACGGTGCACTGTCAGAGATCTTGGAGCATGGTCTGAGTTATAAGGAGATGGGTCTGTTCGTTATCGTGGGTTATTGCATGACTTTGCTGTTCATCATCTGTAATGAGGCTTATCATGCTTCTAGGAAGGCTAGTATTTGTTCAGATTATTTGGAGCTTTGTATGAGTTTTGGAAAATGTTTCTAATTGAGAAATATTTTAATTTGTTACTTATACAATAGACAATTTGAATGATTTTCAAAAAAAAAACTCAATCAAAATTGAACATCAAACAAGATGCTTGAAGTTGTGGAGCTAAGCGCTAAATGTGTATTGGGTTTCAATGTAAACTTAGCCCTTCCGCACACGGATCGTTAGCATAGTCGTCTCGTAAGCGTATCGTCATGACGCTATGAGTAAGAGACCAGCAGAGTTCTACAAACTAATCATCGCGTAGGCGTATCGTTTTGTAAGCGAAATCTCATTAGTTTAAAATCATGGCATCACTGGAACCAAATGTTTTTGATGGATTTATTGATGATTTTACTTTTTCTAAAGACGAAGAAGTAAAAATTAAATTTATTTATTTACTTATTTATTTATTTATTTCCAAAATGCTTAATATATATAATAACAGTTGATTTTTACACACAACGCAAACCTCTCAGGGTTTATCTGTGTGTGCGAGCCGTTCATTGATTATAAAATAAATCACAATATTTGATAGGAATTAATTCAGGATACAATACTATTTTTAAGTTACGATAAGATGGCAACCCCCCAAATGTCATTTTAGTCTACAAAGCTATATATTTTTCATATAAAGTATTTTTAGGTCAGCATGCTACGACTATCGTAATGACAGTAAAAATCTCACACAATTCGCTGCAGCACCGCTTTGTGTGCAGCCTTGTTTGAACATGTACGTGCTCGTATTGCTCTCGTCCTACGCGCGTATTACGTTTCGCTTACGAAACGACGCCGTGTGCAGAGGGGCTTACTTTATTATCCCTTCATCTGTTGTAATTAGGATACAATAAACCGGCGTCAAAATCTGATACCGCCACAGATGAGCGCGTCACATACCCATGCACGAAAAAAATATCACAAAGCAAAAAATCTTTCATATTATTTTGCAAAGATTTTTTGTGTAGTCTAGAGAATAAGCTCGTTTAAATCCAAAGACTTGATGATGATCTTATTTTACCAGGTTGGTCTTGAGTTCCAAGTTCGTCTCCTCAACATAAACCTGGGAGCGGTAGATAGAAGTACGCAGCGTGAGGTGGAGATGTTCCTCGTGGCTATCTCCAAGAACCCGCCCATAATGAACCTGGACGGCTTCACCAATATCAACCGGGAACTCTTCACAGCTGTAAGTAGAACAAAATGATAGGAACCTCGTGAAAGATAAGCAAATCAAGTATCTTGACTTGGCTCGGGAGTTTGTTGACATGTAGGATGTAAACTTTGTGTTCATTGTACCGGGAGTCGTGTCGTCCAATGGCTTAATAGCTACGAATCTAGACCAACACCTTAGGAGACTTGCCTTACAGCCCTGACCACCAGTAGCTTTTACCTTGTTCCCGATATCAGTGGATAAGATAAGATAAGATATATTTATTTGCCCAAACATTTGTCAAACACAAATCATTACACTTGAATGCAGGAGACAAAAAACAACAGTAAAGTTCAGCCATATTTGCCATACTATGGCGTGCAAATATAATGAAAAAAGAAATGATTAAAATTAATTACTCTAATGAATTTAAAAATAACATAATTCGAAATGTCAACAGTAAAAAAAACAAGAAATGATATAGCCTATATCAATACCATACTTTTTTAAATATATAATAATACAGACGGGGCACTGCTATCGGGAATGGGACTTGGACTACTGATGGTTAGGGCTACAGATTTAGGAACCTTCTCACAATCGACTATAAGAATATGCCAAAGGCATTAAGTCCGCCTTTGAACGTTGGCGTGAATGAAGTATTAAATAAATAAATGCGTGCGGTATCCTAGAGATCTACCTGTGTTAGATTTGACGCGGCTCTTAAACTATTGGCATTTACAGCGTCCGCTTTGTCATGGGCATCATCATAAGGCATTCTATTTTTATTTAACTCTTGCTTATTTATCTCGTTGGTCTGAATCTAAAACTAAACAGTTAATCACTTTATTTACCTGGGCTCAAGTGTAATTAACAATGGATCGAGTGAAGATGAGATTCGCAAGCGTATCAGAATGGCCAAGAGTGCCATGTCGCAGCTCGAGAGAGTATGGAGGGACCGCAACATTTCGATCAAGACAAAACTGTCAGTTGTCGGCTCCTGTGGACTCTAAAAGCCGCGGATCAGAGGCGCAAAGGGGCTTTCGAAATGTGGTGCTATAGAAAGATGCTGCGTATCTCGTAAACGGCACACCGGACCAACGTTTCGATATTACAGGAGCTCAAAATATAAAAAAGGTCAAGATTGTCGACTGTGTGACTCCACAAGATATTTGAATTTATGACCATATTGCCCGCAAACCTGGTGACAACTTACTGAAGGTAATTGTCACTGGCAAAGTCGAGGGTAAACGGCCTAGAGGCAGAAGTCCTATACGCTGGTCAGACCAAATCCAAAACTCGTTAAACATCAAAGCCTCAGATGCCATGCATGTTGCTGAGAATAGGAGCAGATGGAGAAATGTCATCAAAGAGAAAGTTTTCAAAACCATGATGTGGTCACGAACTCCAGCATTGGGGAATCGACGCAAGAAGGAGGAGGCTTACTTGGCTCTTCGTCCAGGGATCGGTAGCACTACGGCTGAGCTTGAGGTTCTGGCTTCAATTCCCAGATCCGGCAAAGTGTTATTGGGGTTTTCCATCTGTAATTTCTCAGTAGCAGCCCGAAGTCTTACCCCAACTACATGTGACTTAATCATAACTTGTGTAATGTGGGTGTGCTATAGGTGCACTTTTGTCTAAGAGCCAGTCCACACGGCGCGTTACGTTCCGTTAGCTTATCGTAAAGCAAATATTTTGACGCATTGCCGCCACACAGGCGCTGTGTCACCGTAGCGTTGCTGCAACGCTGTCGATAAGTTTTGTCGACGCAGCGGTGACGCATAGTTGTGGCGAACAGCTTGTAAAAAAAATATACATAAAAACTTTTTTTTAAACAAGCATTTTTCGTATTTACTCATTAAATCCTTTCATTTGAAACCCATAACGTGGCAGTGCACAAAAACTAACTAATCAGCCATCTTGAGTCATCCGCCATATTGGATTTAGAATGACGTTACTTAACTAACCATGCATTGTCATCCAAACTAAACGTGTATGCAAAAACTCATCTTAATTGGTGGAGGATACCTGTTTTAAAATTCAGTTTCAAGATGTGACCCTGACACACTTACATACATAAATACATTGTAAGTTAAATAAAAGCTTGTAACATCGAACATCGCAGTCTAGTAGGAAGCAACGCACAAATATCTGAGCGCTGCCGCTTCGGCGCCGCAATGAGTATACCCCTTTCGCTTCGCCTCGGGGGCTGCAGTCAGTCATGTGTGCGTTGCGTCGGCGCAGCACACCGTGTGTACACTATGGTTATTAGTAAATAAAACGGCGCAGCGACAGCACTATGTCGTCGACAAAACGCTGATGCAACGCGCCGTGTGGGCGCCTCTAACTCTCCGGAAAATACAGACGTAATATTATGTTTGTATGTACTAACTTCTTCCAATCCTATCCGAGTCAGAGCTCTTCAGTTCTAACCTCATATCCATTGCACATCCTATTATAAGTTAACGACGAATCCCATAACAAGCCCCTTTATGCATATAATAAACTAATTCATATGTATCATTCCATCAAGGCAATTTGTTCAGCTTTTAATACAAATTGCAATCAATTTAAATGGAAATTGCGCTGCAACTCAAACATCGGTTTTGGGCTAAAACAACAGGTAGCTTCAAACTTTCCTCGTGTAAACATTTATTTGAGGAAGACCACAATGCTGGCTACTTTGGGGTCTACTGTTTTATTTGTGTGTTTCAGTGTCAACAAGTTGCATTTGATTGTTGTTTAAAAATAATAAAATGTGTATTTTTCTTTAACACTTAATTACTCGCGTGGAGTCAGTTCAACCCCAGCATACAATCAATAAACAATAAAAACAATCAAATAAACACATCTGGCGCAAATAAACAAATTTTCTTTTTTCTTTCAATCCATCATATGTCATGTGTTTTATGCGCCTTGGTTTTAAGACCTTCTATTCCTATTCCAATTTGGGGTCAAAATAACCTCTCGAGAGCAGTCACGTAAATTTTATTTATTGGCTAACTAGACTAGTCGTACTAAACCTAATTAGCCAAAAAGAATAGTATTGTAAATAATCATTCAACAATTTAAAATCTTGGGTACCATATTTGCTGCCACGTCTTCAATAGCCATTGATTTTCTGTGCTGACCATCGTATTCATATGTCATCTGTGTAATGATGTACATTCGCATTCCTTGATCCCATGACCCCGTTCAATCTATACTTCCATGAGGATCTTTGATAACGCGTGGAACCTCCAGATGTTTTTAGTTATCTAAAAGAAGCAAAATGCAGAAATGAAGCAAAATGGAAGCATTTACTACAGAATATGATATGAGCATTATTATATTTCTTATTATACCACAAAATATGGCATAACATATAAATAAAACCTTCACAATCAATGACCCGATCAAGCTTCTTAAAAGCAGTCGATAAAACAAGATAGCTCCATTTATAGAACCGTTAAAGTTTATTGGCGATAGTACAAATAAAAACAAGATATTCTCGATAAAGTCGCCGACCCGGAACAAATGCTCCATCCATTTAATATGAGGGTCATTCATTATATTCCAGTTAGTCAGCGCTAAGTTTCCTTACGAGTTAGTTCCTTGTTTGTGGAAATGGACAAACTAAAGTGCACATTGTCCGCAGTTCTGGCTAACTAATATTTATTTATTTAGACTTCATGCACAAAGGTATGGTGGTGGACTTAATGCCTTAAGCATTCTCTACCAGTCAACCGAGGGTGGTGAAGATATAACATGACAGGTGCATTATTTAAACTGTGATAAGCAAAACACTAAAACACAATATACTAATATATATATATATATGACGGAGGATGGTCCTCCGCAGTGTTTTTAAAAAGTGTGACGTCAGCATTGCTGACGTCACCAATGTTATCTTCATGATGGTCACTCATTTTGGATCTTCGAAAGAAAACTTCACAACTTGTTCCAAAACTTCGTATATTCAATGAACAGCGTAACTACGTCACAGAGAGGTCCGTACTGTCCGATGGCTCGAGCGAGACTGCTCTAGCACCGTTTTTTTTATTATGTGGCGTCTCACAGTTCGGTCAAAGTGACCGGATACTGCTTAACCGGACTACCCTGTGGAGACTAAGCTATATTATAGCCTCCAGCCAGGCTTGCAAAATTTCTAAAACTAAGCGACTGCGCTGAGGGCTACCCCAGTTGGGGTCGGACCTCGGCTCAGGGCGTCGCTGGGGGGACAACACAACTAAGGCTGGATCTTAATAAAGTGATTCTACCATCCGTTCGGAAAAAGCCTACGTGGAGAAGAACGGACAAGAAACTCCGATATTTTCTATCGTTAATCTAACTATTTATTGCACAGCGCGCGGGCTGGCTTGTAGATCTTGACGGGGATTTCGCGACGGGCCTCGGCGGCGAGGACGGAACGAGATCGGTCTGTGTCTTCGAATTGTTCTGGTCTCTTTGTTGCTCTCTTGGAGCAGGGTAGTGGCGTCATCGGGGATGGAGAGTACGAGCCTTGGACGGCGAATTTTGGAGATTCGAGATGGTTCGTAGCGGGAGGCCGCTCGAATTAAGGGGTTGGGGTGATTGACAGCAGAGTCGAAAAAGCGCGTGGAATTGCGTTTCAAAAACTGCTGAATTGTGGGGATTTTTAGATCGACATGGAGGTCCTGAGTACGTACGTACCAGGGGGCTCCCGTGATCATACGGAGGAATCGGTTTTGAACAACCTGAAGCTTATGGATGTGATGGGGCTTTGCGTGTGCGAAGACAGCGCATGCATAGGTCATGATGGGACGGATGACCATGGTGAAGGTGCGCAGTTTGCACCTAAGTGACAGTTTACTGCGTGCGTTCACCATCCCATGGAGTCTGCCTACAGCGAAAGCGGCCCGCGAGCGCGCCGCTTTAATGTGCTTGGCGAAAGTGAGGTGATTATCTAGGGTGACACCTAGGTACTTGGCTTGCTCCTCCCAGGGGATCGGCTTGCCGTACATGGTGATGGGTTTTGGGGGGCGGGGGCTTTTATATCTGTTATTATATTTTCGGTCAGGCCTTGAGAAGAGGACAGCCTGGCTTTTGTCGGGATTGACTTCTATTCTCCAGAGGCGGAACCACTTGGCCGAGGAGTTGGCGGCTCTCTGGAGTTTTAGGGCTATGTTCGTGGGGCTTCGGCCCGAGTAGTAGAGGGCTGTATCGTCGGCGAAGAGTGCCAACTGGCTCTCCTTACTCTTTGGGATATCGCTGGTGTACAGCGTGAAAGCTAACGGGGATAATACGCAGCCTTGAGGGACTCCGGCTCGTATGGGGTGAGGGGAGGAGAGTTCTCCCTCGACACGATAGCGGAAAGTTCGGTCCGACAACCAGTCTCGTAAGATGAGCACGAGACGATCTGGCACGCCAAGTTTGTATAGCTTATAAACTAAGCCATTGTGCCAGACTTTGTCGAACGCTTTCGCTATGTCGAAGAACAGAGCACCCGTCAAATTACCACGCTGGAACCCAGCACTGGTGTGTTCGACGATTCGGTGAACCTGTTGGACGCAGGAATGTTTGGCCCGAAAGCCGAATTGCTCGTCAGGAATTAGGCTTTTTCGCTCGACAAAGTCCTTGAGCCGCTTATAAATAAGCCGCTCATAGACTTTTCCGAGCGAATTCACTAAGCTGATGGGCCGATAACTGGTTGGCTCCGATTTGGGTTTACCCGGTTTAGGGATGCCTAACACAGTGGCTTGTTTCCAAGCTTGAGGGAAGATATTTTTGCTTAATGCAGCGTTGAAGATGGCCGTCATTAGCAACAAAATGTGTTGGGGGAGGAGTTTTAACACCTTATTGGTGATCCCATCTAAGCCTGGGGCTTTTCTAGGGTGGAGCCTTTTGATGACCTCCTCTACTTCGTCTGGGGTGACGGGAGGTAGCGGGTCATCAGGGTCTTCGACGGGGGGGAGGGAGGTCCTACGTGCGACTTCAGCGTCCACCATGTCTAGGTGAGCTTGGTCCACTGGTTGAGAGCTGGGTGTGCATTGACTCTCGAGGCTGTCAGCCAGACATTCGGCTTTTTCAGTGTTGTCGAATGCGACACTCTTATCGGGGCGAATGAGCGGGGGTAAGGCTGACTCTTCAGTGGAGCGTAATTTCCTCTGAAGGTGCCAGAAGGCGTGGTGGGTGGGCTCGAGTTCGCTCAGCATCTTATTCCATGCCGCAGAACGATGCTCAGCAGTGCGCTCCTTTACAGCACGCTGTAAGTTGCGCATGTGAGCCTTGTTTGCGGCACAGGGGAAGTTGCTGTAGGCACGGATAGCTGCGTTCTTCTCGGTTATCAACCTCCGTACAGCGTCCGGGAGTTTCCCTTGCTGGACGTCCAGCACTGGAACCTCCCTTGAACATTCGTTCAGGACGGTCTGTACGTGTGTTGTAAGCGAATCGATCGCCGCTGTCGTGTCAGCGACCGAGTGAAAGTGCTCGGGGATCGGGGGTGACTCGGTGGATTTCAGTTTATCACTTACTTTCCTCCAGTCGGTGACCAGTCTAGTGGGAAGAGGTTGTCCTGAATCTGGTAGGCCTGACCTACTATCTAGGAGCATAACCACAGGGTGGTGGTCGGAGTCAAGTTCGTCTAGCGCTTCTATGGAGCGTAACCGAAGGTTAACGTTCTTAAGCAACGCTACATCGAGAATGTCTGGGTTATGCGCAAGATTATTCGGGAAGTGAGTGAAGCTCATCGGGGCGAGTACATCGTAATTGAGTACTGAGCCAAGGTTCAGCACCAACTTTCCCCTAGGGTTAGTAACGGTGCTGTTCCAGGCTGGATGTTTTGCATTGAGATCACCTGCTAGGATAACAGAGTCACTCATATTGAAGAGGGCGGTAAGATCTTTTTGAAGATCGTCTGGGTTCATAACCGATGACGGGGGGCAATAGGCGGAGATGATGGTGATCGATTGATGACCAGTCATTCCTAGCCGACAGGCTGAATATTCAAGGAGCGAAACGGGGTTGGGAGGGGTGATTTCGCTACAGTGGAGCTCATTTTTGAAGTAAATGAGGGTGCCTCCACCGTGGGATCGAGTCCTATCGTTGCGAACTAACCTGTAGTTGGCAATTTTGGGGGAGCGATGGTGTGGTTTTAGTAGAGTTTCCTGCACAAGGAAGATGTCCAGCTGGTGATCGCGAAGAAACGTTGCAATCTCACCACGCTGGGTATTAATGCTATTAGCATTAAAGAAGCCTAACCTAAGGGATCTGGGTTTGAGGCAATTACTTCTCACTTGTGAACCCATTGTCCGTCTATGAAGAGGTACTTATCGAGTACCTGGGTGATGGTGGGGTATTTGGTGAAAACTTGAAGGCTCGATAAGCCTCCAAGGGGATTAGCTGGGTCTGACAAATCAGCGCGAAGGGCATTGGCCTCTGGAGTCATCCAGATCGCGTATGCATTGAAGATGACTTCAAAATTGCAGCGATAGGAGCTCTGGGCGGGTTGGGCTACAGGGGGCACACGTGCACCGACGACGGTGGTGGAAGCCACCTTGTTGGTTTGCGCTGGGGCCGATGTGGCCGAGATTTGGCTGGGCACTGGGATCCTAAGATCCATCAGCGCCGGAATGGGCTGGGTCGACTGTGGTGCCACACTTGTGTGGTTCAGTTTGCCCCAGGGAGAAGTCCTCTGAGGGGCTAGTCGAGTGGGGGCTTGTGTGGGAGGGGCGGTTTGCGAAGTGGGAGCTTCGCGAGATTGGCGATCGTCGTGACGTTTGGCCATTTTAGGCGCAAGTTTGGGCGCTTTCGGGCAACCCCGGTAATTGGCAGGGTGCCCTACTTGGCCGCAGAGTACGCAGCTGGGAGGCTCCGTACACTCTGAGCGATCCTTGGGACGGGGGCAGTCTTTAGTGCCGTGATCCCCTAGGCACTTTACGCACCTGGGGGTGGCGAAGCAATTGGCCTGGGAGTGGCCGTAAAGTTGGCAGTTGTGACACTGACCAACGACGTGGGGGCGATAGGGCTTTTCGATCGATATGCCCGACAGGGAGCACACCGTCTTTACGCCGAAGATGGGGTTGTGGGTTTCGGTGCGGCTGCAGACGACCAGCACCATGTCGTATTTTTGACCTCCTCTCGCTTTATGTAAGCGGTGGACTTCTATTACGGGGACGTTTTGTGAGAGGAGATCCTTACGGATATCCTCCGTCGGGATTTCCTTGGGGATGCGGCGGATCACCACTCGGGTGGGCCGGTCCTCCGGGAGGGTATAGGTATGGAACGGTATGTTCCTATCCTTGAGGAGACGGGTTAGATCCCGGAAGTCACGTGAGGTGTCAACAAGGATTTTAATGCCTTGTTGGCAAGCTACAGCCTTGCTGTATCTTATCTTGCGCTCCGTACAGGCGCTGGAAACGACATTCCATTTCCCCTTGTCTTGGAGGTAAATGGGTGGCGGGGGAGGGGTCTTCCTATTGGAAGTTTGAGTAGCGGGGCTAGCAGGCCGACTTGTCTGCTGGGGGGCGGCCGTGGGGGCGGGTTGAGAGGTAGTCGGCTCGGGGGTGGGGCTGGGGGAGGCGACTGGAGACGCAAACGGGGTTGCGACAAATGTCTTTTTGGCCTTGGAGGCCTTGGCCGAAGCTTTTTTAAGCTTCCGCTTTCCTCCAACGACTTGGAACTCTTCCTCCTCCGAGGAGGTGGAGGGAGTGGCAGTGTCTTGGGGGTCATCGTCATCACTATGATGACTGTCGGAGAAGGGGGTCTGCTCCATAGGGGAGTCGGGGCGGGAGTGAGGCTCAGTTGCCTGGGAACGGGAAGGCGAGCTGGGCACTACATTGATTTGAGGTAGCGGGGACGGCGACAAAGGAGAGTCCTCATCGGGGAAGGGTTTGTATGCCTTTTTAGGGACAGTGATCGTCTCAAAGTTGGTGTGGGTCGGGACTTGGACCGAGGCTAGAGCCTCTTTTACGGCTTGGCCGTATTTTTTCTTAAGGTTTTCCTTCAGGAGAATCTCCTGAAGGAGTTCGACTAATGCCGCGAGCGACATTGTCGAGAGAAGAGGTAAACTTAATGGGGCCGGTGAGGCCGGCAGGGGTATCTTCCCCGGGTGGATGGGCCCGGGGATGTGTGCAATCCTACCCTCCCAGTCGGGTGAGACTGGGAGGTGTGTCCCTGGTGAGCCCTAAGCTTGTTAACCTGCCACCAATCTTATTGGGTGACAGGGCCCTACTGTACCGGTAGACCCACCGAAGGTGGGCCACCCACCTCTGTGTACAACAAGTCTGGCACGTCGGGGTAGACCACCCGACCGTGCCAGGTGTAGGCTGTGGAACAGAGACAGGAGTTGACTAGGCTATCTACCAAGGCCAACTATCCTGCTCCCGACTCCAACTGACTGCCGTGCCCTGAAGGGGCTTGGCGGGTGTGTGGGGCAACACCCCAGCTGGCTTCGTTAACACCGTTAGGTTTCCGCCAGGGACCACGAAGTCGTGGATTTTACCCAGAAGGGGCCTATCGCGAATCTGTTGTAGAAATAGGTGTCGTTTCCTACCCTGAAAAGGGCCGGAGCGGACGATCACCGAAGCGAACTCTTGCGGGCGGTGTGCGGCGTGCAGGGGCGCGACGACCGCAGTGACGTCACGCAGAGGCGCGACGAGACAGGAGAGTGGGGGTGCTGAGCGCGCGGTGGGGCGGCGAGCAGCGGTCCGGCAGCGAGACGTCCGCACGATGGGCGATGGGCGATGGGCGATGGCTGGCGAAGAGTGCTCTAGCACCGACAGTGCGGACGTATTTATAATGTTCGCCCCTCTTATGAGCACGTGTTCAAGTTTTAGGTTAGGTATTGAAAATTACAATAACAAAAAATGGTAATTTACTGTCCAACGTTAATTTTACATCGTAATAAACTCAAAGTGATCATTCTACTAATTTTTAGAGCAGTTTGATTAGAAATCTTAATTATTTTAATCACAAACTATTGTAATTGCGCCGATACGGCCATTCTGACAGGCGGTGCGCGCTCTGCACCAGCCTCGTTGATTCTCGTCGCGACATCTGTAAGAATAGAAAGAACTTTTTCTGAGTTTGGTATCTGTGGGCAACTTTCGTTGCTTTATATTTAGTTGTTATGCAAAAACAGACAATTGTTTTGTCAATCTGGGATTATCAGGGCTAATAAGGTTTATAGGTTGTTAGAGGTTCTCGAAGAGTTCTCGAAGGTTCTCGTAGTATCTCGTAGTTTCTCGAAGATTCTCGTAGTGTCTCGGAGGTTCTCGAGGATTCTGGTAGTATCTTGGTGGTTCTCGTAGGTTTTCGTAGGTTGTTAAAGTTAGCTCAGATTATTTGAAATTAATAAAATGAGTTACTTACCATTTATTCTGATGGGTCATCGTTTGGTTATATTTGTTTTCTCGTGAGGTCGATGGTATAGGCTCGTTTTGTTCTGTTGCAGGATCTAGGTGGGTAGGTGATTCGTTTTCCGCCGATACGGTCAACTGATCCCCCGGTTGAGGGGCACGGCGTAGCTGGTCATGGGCAACCTTGCGGGGTCGTCCTCTGCCGACCACTTTCTTGACCAAATATCGGTCGTTTTCTAGTATTCTACAGATTTCATATGGCTCGCTGTACTTAAGGTCTGGCGATGTTTGGTTGCGAGGATTATTCTTAATTAGCACGTACTCTCCCCTTTGGAAATGATGGATCTTGGCCTTATGTAGGTTGAAGCGTTGTCTGTCCTGTTCACTGGAACGAATCATTTTTTTGTTGTACCTGTTGAGTAAGTGCTTCAATATTAACGGTTTCGTTGTCAATATCCACAAGGTTGAGAAGCTCAGGAGGTACACAGTATTTCCGCCGTGTAATAAGTGTCAGTGGAGCAACACCAGTGACTCTGTGTGTTGTACAGTTCATTGCCAGTTGAAGTTCTTCAAGCACAGTGTGCCACTGCTCAGTTTCGTAATTTTTGATCATAACCAGTGCGTTCTTTAGAGTTGCAACGACCCTTTCCACTTGGCCATTTGCTCGGCTAACTCCTGGAGCAATAGCGTGGATATTTATTCCAATTTGGTCACAGTACTCTTTGAATTCCCCAAGAAACTCTCTTCCTCCATCGACTATAATTTGAACCGGTGCGGCAAATAGATGCACCGTACGTTTTAAAGCAGCTAATGTGCTATGTGGGTTCTTGTTGGTGCTGAAATACAGTAAAATGTATTTTGAGAAAGCGTCGATGGTAACTATCACGTACTGCTGATCATCTGGAGTTCCCAGCTTCCCCGTTATGTCCATATGGATGACTTGGAAGGCAGCCGTTGGTTTTTGTATCGGGTGTAGTTGGGCTTGAATTGCCCCGGATCTGCCTTTGGATGTTCGGCATATGATGCAGTTATCAACAAATCTTCGGACAGTAGAACTCATTTTGTTGAACCAGTAACTTTCTCTTATCTTCTGTAGAGTCTTTTCCCAACCGGTGTGTTTTAGAGCTGTGTGAAAAGAGTTTATGATGCTCCATTGAAAGGACTTGGGAACAACTGTACTAAGTTGTTGACCGAAGACAGGATCATTTACGTTCTTCTTCAAGACGTCGTCCTCCAAGACATAGTCTTGCACCGGATTATTGTCTCTCAGGCTGTCCATTATCGGTCGCAGCTCATCGTCCCGTCGTTGTTCAATTTTGAGCCAGTTCAGGTCTCTTGTCATAACATTAACTGATAGCTCAGTTGGGTTTCTACTGAAAAAGTCAGCATGTTGAAGACGTTCACCTTTGCGATACTCAACTTCGAAGTTATAATTTTGCAAGAATGCCCACCAGCGATGAATCCTTGGCAGGAGATCCTTTTTATGTTTGGATGCCTTCAATGCATTGCAATCCGTTATCACGGTGAATTTTCGCCCATAAAGATACTGGCGAAAGTGCTTTATAGCCCGGACCACTGCCAGTGTCTCCAACTCGTAGGAGTGGTAGCGACTTTCTGCCTCCGTGGTTCTCATGCTCATAAAAGCAACTGCATGTTGGCGTCCATCGATCACCTGCACCAGTACTGCACCAAATCCTAGGCTTCTTGCATCCGTGTATAGTAATATAGGGTGCTTCTTCTTGGAATAATGTAAGCACTGGAGTGGACGTTAGGCATTCGATGATTGTGTTACGTGCTTTCTCGTGCTTATCTGTCCATGTCCAAGTTGCTCCTTGTTTCGTCAATTCGTACAAAGGCACCATCACGCGAGAAAAGTCAGAAATATATTTCCTGAAGTAACCTGCCAAGCCGTTGAACTGCCTAACTTGCTTGACAGTTTTGGGTATTGGAGCTTTGACGAGGGCCTCAACTTTTCTTGGACTTGGTCGTACTTGTCCATCAGAAATGACGTTTCCGAGATATTCAATGGATCGTTTAAAGAAACTGCACTTGTCTGCATTGATGGAAAATCCAGAGTTTTGAAGTGCAATGAGGATCCGTTCCAGGTGTGAGATTCCCTCTGAAAAATCTGAACATTTGCTTAACACATCATCTACGTATACTTGTGCAGCTGTTCCCAACAATGATATCAGGGCTCTGTTGATACAACGCTGGTAAACTGAACAAGCATTGCTCAAACCAAACGGCATGGTGAGATATTCGTACAGTCCATCAGGTGTGACGAAAGCAGTCTTCTCTATTGAGGTCTCGCTAATAGGAATCTGGTGGAAACCAGCTGCCATGTCAAGGCTGGTGTAGAAACGTCCATTTGCCAACTGATCAATCTGATCAGAAATCAAAGGGAGTGGATAGTGGTCACGCAGAGTATTCGAGTTAAGTTCTCGAAAGTCCACGCAAAGCCGGTCGTCACCATTCTTCTTCTTCACTAGTATGATGGGGCTTGAGTAGGGAGATTTGCTCTCACGAATGATGTCATGTTCTAATAGTTCTTTGATTATGTTGCGAACCTTCTCTCGTTCCACTGGGCTGAGGCGATATGGTCTTCTTTCCACGAATTTATCTGGGTTCTTCAATCTGATTTCAAGTGCGCCAGTATTGACACGAGTCTTCGGATATCCGCGGATGAATAGGTGTTCATATTTATTCAGAAGATGGCGTAGTTGTTTGATTTCATCTTCATTGATTAGATCGCAGTCCAGGTTGTTGAACAGAGGAGAATTTGTACTCACATGATTGACGAGTGTTCTGTGGATTAGTTCGGTCCCTTTGGCCGTGATAATCACACTTAGATTAGTGTCATGAATTAGGTTCATGCCCACCAAAATGTCTGTTGCCATTTCATAGTCTGGCAAGACGAAAAATTCCAGCTCAACGCTGATGACGTCTATAACACAAACAGTTATAAGTTTGGTTTATGACAAAGCGGGGAATTGACCAACCCCCTTCAAATAATTTACCATTTGACCTGGTAAAGCCGCGGCAACGGATTCTTTTATAATCGAGCACTCCGCCCCACTGTCAAAGACGGCTTGCAAAATCCTTTCCCCTATTTTGATGGTGATAGGAGCCAACTTGCTGCTTGCTACGCAGTTCACGTTTGAAGTTAACAAACGCTCACGTTTGAAGCATGTTTCGTAGGTGTGGCCCGGTTTTTTGCAATAGGTACAAGTAGGTGTAGTTTTTGAATCCTTGTCGCCAGTTACAGCTTTAGACTCAGAAGATTTGAATCTGCAATTATCAGTAGTGTGGTTTGTCTTCTTACATATACGGCAGCTTGATGTAGATGGTGCATTGTCCGCAAAACGTGGACGTTTATTTTGTGTTGTGGAACTGGAGCTTGGATGAGTACGCTTCTTCCGTATGGATGTTGCGACCGAGATCAGCTCAGGAACAGTGGTTGCCCTGGCGTTCAAAAGTTCGATACGCAAGCGCTCATCGTTAATGCATCCAATCACTGCCTCCACAGCATGTTCATCTTCCAGTTTATCCTTAGTGACTCTTTTCCATAGAATCCAAGCTCGCGACAAGAACTCTGCAATGTCTTTTGTTGAGTCGTAAACATGGTCTCTGAACATAATGATGTCCCGAGAGTATCTATTTTCAGGTTCAAACGTGGTAATAAGTTTCTTCCTCAACTCTTCCCACGTGGTAGTATTCACCATCCAATCATCGATCCACATTTTTGCACGCCCCTTCAGCAGGCTGCAGACTTTCATGCGGACATCGAAATCATCCAGTTTGTATGCTTCGATCGCTTGATCGATATGCTGGCACCATTCTCGTACACCGACGTGGGTGTCTGGATCAAATGATGGTAAATAGACATCCTTGATCTTTATTTTTGCTTCGGTAGGTGGAGCACATAAGCGCTCCGACATCTTCTGCATCATCTCCATCATTTGCATCAGAAATTGCGGTGGTATCCCGCCCATCTGTAGTCCATGGTGAGGATACGCTTGTGGTCTTGATTGCGGTGCCATTTCAAATGGTGTACTGGTAACCAACCCAGGTTCCCGTTGCTGGGTGATGGTTGGTTCCGGTCGTTCAGGTGGCGGACGAGCTGATGAGGAAGTGGTTTGCGTAGGAGCTTCTTGCGATCCCACTTCTGATGATGGAGGATGGTCCTCCGCAGTGTTTTTAAAAAGTGTGACGTCAGCATTGCTGACGTCACCAATGTTATCTTCATGATGGTCACTCATTTTGGATCTTCGAAAGAAAACTTCACAACTTGTTCCAAAACTTCGTATATTCAATGAACAGCGTAACTACGTCACAGAGAGGTCCGTACTGTCCGATGGCTCGAGCGAGACTGCTCTAGCACCGACAGTGCGGACGTATTTATAATGTTCGCCCCTCTTATGAGCACGTGTTCAAGTTTTAGGTTAGGTATTGAAAATTACAATAACAAAAAATGGTAATTTACTGTCCAACGTTAATTTTACATCGTAATAAACTCAAAGTGATCATTCTACTAATTTTTAGAGCAGTTTGATTAGAAATTTTAATTATTTTAATCACAAACTATTGTAATTGCGCCGATATATATATATGTATATAATTATATGTATTAATAAAGTAACGTAAAGAAGTTATCGAGATGACCCTTGTCCCCGTTGAAAATAAAACCGCAATTTCCTCTTGAAAGCATACCGACTGGTGGTGATTTCGACAGGTAGCGCGTTCTAGAGAAGAACAGACTAAATATTAAAGGAAGAGTGAACAAAATCAGTAGTATGAAAAGGACAAAGTAGGAGAAGATTATTGGAGGAACGCAGATTCTTGATTTACTATGGCCTGGATCGTTGGTGTAGTGGAGGCCAGTATTACTGCAGAGCATGAGGTCCTGCGGTCGGTTCCCGGGTCGGGCAAAGTGTTATTGGGTTTTCCATCGGAATCTTTTTACCCGACTGTCGAGGGAGGGTAATGTGTTTATCAGTCTATGTATGTATGTTTGTGCCTATGTGGCGTTCTAGAGACCAAACGCTTCGGCCGATTTTGATGATTCTTACGTCAATCGATTCGTTTTAACCTTGGAAGTGTCACTAGCTACATTAAAATTGGAAAATAGAAAAAATGCGGATTTTGGGCGCCATATTGCGGGCGCCCAATTTTTTTGTTTCGATACCCATCTTATGGGGTATCAATTTTTTTTTAAATCACCTCTTAAAGGGTTGTAAGCGGTGATTTAAAAAATATATAACACTTATATGTTTGAATGTACCCAAGTCAAAAAAAAATATAAGGAATAATTAAAAAAATCTAAAAGCCCGACTGCTAAAGAAGCGAACTAAAAAGACGTAAACAAGAAGAAAATCATGCTGTGCAGTCGGAGGCTACATATTCACGAGCTGGCCGAGCAAAGCCAGATGTATCCATAGCATGATACTCTTCTTGTTTACGTCTTTTTAGTTCGCGTCTTTAGTATTCAGGTTTTTTAGTAGAATAGACTTGTATCCGGCTGGTGGCAAAAGGTTTGACTCCTATCATATGCGACTTAAACATAACTAGCGAAATGAGGGTGTTTTACAGGTGAACCTCTGCTCAGCCCTTTTGGGTATAAAGGCGTGGTGTTAATCTTTGTGAATTTGTGCAAAAATAAATGTAGACACAGTAAGGAATTTTTTATAACCATAAATTAATCTTGAATGTGTTATAATTCTTTTCGTGTTTTTAGACTAACACTCGCCTTGGTCGGATAGCGATATTACAGAAAAAATAAAACCAAAATAAACAAATGAGTTATTCATTTGTTTGTTTTTCGAATAGGAATAAATAATCTTAAATATAAAGTTTATATGAATTTAGAATTCCAAGTCAAACCACAGTTCAAAGTTGCCAGTGTTATACAACGTCTGTTTTTACGTTCGTATTCTTCGAAAGGCATCATAGCAGTTTCATTAATAAAGACCTTATGATCGATTTATTTTTCAGAATGTCTCCTTCATGTCGACCTACTTGATAGTGCTGATGCAGTTCAAGTTGACCCTCCTCCGACAGAGTGCCAGGAAGACTCTCAGATCAGTGATCAAGTCTGTGTTCAACACCACTACAACAGTGTTGGATGATGATTTTACTGAAGACGATGAAGAAGTGTGAAAGATTTTTATTTACTTAGATTAGTAGAAGCAGTTGTATTATATATACTAATATGGTATTGTAAATTTATGGCAATGATGTTTAGATCGTCCAGAGTTTTATTTTTGCTTGTGTGGTATGGTATTGTTCATTTGTGGCAATGATGTTTAGATTGTCAGTTCTCTTATTGTTGCTTGTACATGTGAGCTTAAACTAGAGCTTAGTGTTACAATAAAGTGGTGGAACACTATTAGAGACGATTTAGTCTTTACAAGCGGACTTTGTGAATTATTGTAGACTAAAGATAAGCTATTTTGATTAAAGCTATGAGTTAGAGCGTATTTCATAATAAAATAACATTTTTGTTTACGTCTTATTTCCTTAGGTTCATTGGTTGCGCCGGTTAAGACGCAACGCAGATACGCGAATTGCTGGTTTCGAGACATAGGAAGATGATAAGCGATTTTGGATCAAGTGAAGGTGACTCGCTTAGAATAGGGTTTGGTAAAGCACAAATACCTGGGTTTCGGACGTCCGAGAGTAGCTCGGCTGCTGCTGTCGATGAGTGATGTGAAGTAAAAGAGATGTTCTGGGTGAATTCACCGGCTTCGCGAATTGCACGAACTCATTCGACTTGAGTTCGGCCCACGTGCTATGCTTTCGACTGGCCGACTACGATTTGACCTAGCACCAGCATGGAAGCAAGAGCTCTTGACGACGAAACGAATTGAAGAAGAAGGCGCAGAATTCACAGGCCGATTTATAGGTAGTCGTTGGTCAGACGTCTATCAGGCTGTCATTACGTCTATCAATGTTTAATACGTAGGTGGGGGTGTGGCAGTCTCGCTCACACCCGATACCAAGCCATTGTGCCGGAAAGGATAATGAGGGTAGGACACGATTGCAGCCAAACATCTCGCGTTTCTCTCCCTACCCGCAAGCACGTCACAAACACCATCGACGTTAGGCGCAGACATACATCATAATAACCTATGTATCCATTTATTTACACGAAGACGAAGACCTTCGGTTTCCCCAAAGAGTTCAACGAAACGCAGACAGGCTACGGACGCTGATTGGTCAACATCGGACCCATGTAGGGCCCGGAGAAGTGTCCGTGAAGCTCCTCACTCTGCCATACCTCCCTGCGGTCGTTAGTATCAAGCACTACAAGCTTGCGCCAGTTCTCATTCGCCAAGGAGAGCAGGGCGAGTCCCTTGTCCACTGCTACTACATCTCGATGCATTCCAACGTCGGCGTATAGAAAATATTCTCTGAGATTGTTTATCTCGCGGTTTTGGAGGTTTTTGGCATTCAAAAAGCCTCAACCTCTACACTTCCGCGGGATATACAATCGGAATAAATTTTGGAAGTCGGTTTGATTTTATGTTAAAAAGTTTTTTATTTTTCCCCTTTTAGTTTTGGTAGGTACCTCCAATTCACATGAAAATTATTTATAGCCAAAGCACATCTCATGACGATTCCAATAAGCTAAATACGACTAGGTTATATTGTTTTATTTCGGAGTTCCAGTGGCCATTGTTCTTCATAAGTTCCACTTCACCAAATGATACTTTCTGAGTGCAAATGATTGCATTATTGATGAAAATACCAAAATCGCTATATGTATGCCTATAATATTTGAGGAGTTGCCTCGATTTCTCTAGGATCCCATCATCAGATCCTGATTTTCTTATCCTTATTCCCTTGGGATATCTCCTTACCAACAAAAAAAGAATCATCAAAATCAGGAAAGTTATCCGCTAACACACATAAAAATATATTTACGGTCGAATTGAAAAACCTCCTCCTTTATGGGCAGTTGGTTAAAAAACAAGAATAACTGAAGAATAACATCAACATTTTATCACATTGTTTGAAATCAAAACATCCATGAAAAATCTTAAAGTTTGGAAAAGCTAATAAATAAAACATTAAAAAAAAATTTCGCCGAGTTAAAGGTAGCTCCTAAAACAACATTGTGGGCAGAAAAGCAACCAAAGTGTGTGAGAATAATTAAAACAAAACACTGTCACAGAATAAATATACAAACAGTATGGAAACTACCTATAAGCGCTCGAAACGGCACACTCACACAAAAATACGCACCGATGAGACCACTCGGGCACTTCTGCAGTGCTGTCAGTAGTGAGAGCCGCTTAGGGGTCTCATCGATGCGCATGTTTGTGTGAGTGTGCCGTTTCGAGCGTTTGTAGGTAATTTCCATACTGTTTGTATATTTTTACTGTGACACTGTACTGTTGTTTTATACTAAGTGGGACTAATCAGAGTACTTCGTGTGCACTGATTTAAGCATTTCAGAGAGGTATACATGAGAGAAGGTGGACTAGTTATGAGTGTCTGTTAGTGCAGTGTAATTGTTTGGTAAAATTAGCCCTGTTTTGTATGACATTTAAGGTTTTTAAGATTGTCAGCAACATAAGGGGCAATATTCATATTTTAAAACTTCATTCGCATTATAATCTTAGTTTCAATCTGTCAACAAAAAATTAATTGTTATTCACCTACATTTTTGTCATTTTTTTATCATTTAGAGTTACGGCAATCACTTAATATATCATTTAGAGTTACGGCAATCACTTAATATTTATATATAATAAATCTGTAGAATAGTTGTTTTTGTACATCGAAAATATTTCCTAAAAAAATAGCCAGGGTGTTAAAGGATAACTAACAGAACCCATTTCCAGCATTTTTGGAATATTTGTCGGTTTAGTTGTGCACGCATCACGTAAAATGAAAGAAAGCAATGTAGA
Source organism: Orthosia gracilis (assembly GCA_947562075.1). Classification (NCBI taxonomy): domain Eukaryota; kingdom Metazoa; phylum Arthropoda; class Insecta; order Lepidoptera; family Noctuidae; genus Orthosia; species Orthosia gracilis. The sequence goes on along the minus strand of OX387270.1, from coordinate 6,766,271 downwards.
TAACTTTTATACATAAAAAATGTACGCAACTTGAAGTATTACTAAGTTTTTGTTTCATTGTAATCGACTCATATTTTTAAAATTTAAATGTATTTAACGTGATTAAGAAGTAAAATATCACAACACACGCAATAAAATTCAGATACTCGGACAGTTGAACACCATATTCGATAGATGGCATTTTTTATTTGACGTCATTTTCTGAATGGCGTTGTGCCTGTAGTACAACGCTGTGCTATATATAACACATGAACATAGTGTTTTTTTTAAATTATATCAGACACTAAGGAAGTGCTACGGACTTGTGTAAAAGTGCAAATGGACACTATTCTTAGTTTTAGTATAATCTATCACGTAACATGTTAAGTTAGAGTTAAATTGGCTATTAGCCTTTTAGGCTAGATCGTAATTAATTATTAAGAATTTTGTTCTTACTATTAAAGTATAAAAAAAAACTTGTTGCCGGAAATAGATACGAATCTAAGGTAATATAAAACTTGTAAATAAAAATTTAATTATTATGATCTCTATCACTCAAAGGTTTGCTGGAAGAAAACTCCATTTTGGAGTTAAGCTCGCCTTTGTACATGAATATTGATATCACTTTTTGTAAAATATTGTTTTGATGTACAATAAAGAATTAAGAATTATATTAATAAAGATTGAAACTTCGATTTAAATGTTTAAAGCTTACGGGGATATTGGCTCTTGTTTATAACAATAGTGTCTTTTTCGAACTTCCTTGATACAAACTCAGTGATTATGATCAATATTTTAGTCTAAACTTTCAAGGTACACAAGAAAGTATCTGTAACTTATTTGATAGAGTTCAAGCATAAAACAGTAGTAAGCTAGTTAGCATTCTAGCTGCTGTACTTTATATCCTACACAAAGTAAACAACTTGGGTAGCACTTAAACAAATAGCTGTGTCCGTCAAAACATATGAAGTATCCATCTTTATTTTATTTACCCAAATTGATTTCCGAGAAACAAGTTTATAATTCAGGTTAGGCTTCATACAGATATGGCGTTAATCCACATGGACAGTCAGGAGCGGCGCGTACACGGTGCGTAATCGTGTTGCGTCATGCGTTTTACAGTTGGGCGTGACACATATCTGAACTGCATTTGAAACAACAACAAAACGTGATGACTGAGGGAGTAAGAAAAAACACGACAGGAATATCATATTTTGTTTTCCCTGTGGTCTTGACAGTTTACTGAGTGTTCAGATTCAAGTTCAGAATTGTCTCATTTTAGTTCGCCCCAAAATTGATACATGTCTTAAAAAACTTTTCAAAGGATCATCAATGGCGGTGTTACAACAAAAATAAATATTTTGTCGTTCAGAGTTCGATGGTTTCTTTGGCGTAAATCATAAATACTCATACCTTGAAGGCTCCTCAGATCTTTTTGGGAATTTTTCCACTGAGCAATGCATTCTCTAAAATAATTACCCTGTCGTTTTACATTATCACAACTTAGGTTAATTTTTTTGCAGAAGATATTTTTATGACATCCCACAGAATTATGTGTGACTCTAGTGAAATAAACTCTCCTAGTCAATCTATGCATAGGGACCACCCGTATAATCCGACCGTGCCCTAAGGCTGTTTCTCACAAACAATGTAATTTGAAACTACGAATCTTTTTTCTCAGTTAAAGTGAAGGCGGCCATTTGTATTAAGCTTCGGCAAAATAAATGGTTTTAACTTTCACTTCTCCTTTGAGTACTAAGGAGAACTTTATTTTACGTATTTTGGGTTTCATTTAAACTTGAGAGCTGCTTCAGGAGTGTACTTAGGAATCATTTAACGTATTTATTTATTTTACTAGTTATACGATCTCGTTATCTTTAGTAAGTTTATGTTTATTATATAATAATGGAGATGGTTTTAGAAAAGAGTATTTTAACAGGTTTTTTTAATATTTTTTCGGGTTCCCTTTTCAATCATCCCTGTTCATAGTAATTATGATGATTATGATTATAGTATTTTCTGGTTTGGGTAAATACATTATCTTACTTTGAGATATATACAGTTTTGTCATATGAAATCAAAGCGAAAACAAATATATTATGATACTCGTACAGCCCAAGAAAAAAGATGATATTGCATTTAAAGCAATAGATATAAAATGTGCTACGAGCTACGAATGCTTACGACGTAGTAGTTTCTGACGTCACAGCTACGCCAGCTTAGTTCATTGAACTAAGAAACCAAACATAAAGTTGAACATAGAACCTCCTCTATTTAGGGAAGTCGGTTAAAAACTGACAAGGCCGTACATTTGACATTGAAAATAATTATTAATGAAACTATGTATCATTTTGATACTCTCAGAGCATCCATTATTCATAATTGAAAGTTTGCTGTACTGCTGTGTTTTTTTTTGTGACCTGATTACTATAACTGTAAATAAAATATAGTGACTATGTTTGTTTTAGATTTTGATTTATAAATAAGTATTTGCATTAAGTTCATAAAACTTGGGTAATGGGTCCGAAATGGACCATAAATTGACATCTATAAAGAAATTTCAGAATACTTTCTATGAAACTACTCGTATTTACAAGTGCAGTCAACGGTTAAACATATACATTACAACATTACATAACATTAAAATGATTAAAAACCAGATCCTAATTTTTAAAGTGCCCGACCGCTGAATACTTCATTTAGTAGGTAATTATTTTTCAACTTCGCCAAAACACGATTGTGTCATCACAAAAATATCTTAACAAAGGTAATTTGTTCAGGTTTCAGCTGAAAGGCGCGAAACACGCAGAGTTTGACGATTAATCAAACGTCCCGTTTCATCAACGTTACAAACGAGGGTAGGTAAAATTTTGTTTTCTCCGTTATTGAATCATGCTGAACATTGACGAATACTTTTAGTTGTTATTATTTAGTTCATCACCATCATCATCATCATTTCAGCCGAAAGACGTCCACGGCTGGACATAGGCCTCCTCCAGGCGTCGCCACATTGACCGATCCCGTGAATCCGCATCCAGCGCCTTCCCGCAACCTTAACCAGGTCATCGGTCCACCTAGTGGGAGGCCTTCCAATGTGTCGTCTTCCGGTTCGCGGACGCTATTCCAGAACTTTTCGCCCCATCGGCCATCCGTTCTGCGAGCTTTGCCCACTGCCACTTAAGTTTGGCAATTCTTCGGGCTATGTCGGTAACTTTGGTTCTCCTGCGGATATCAACATTTCTGACGTGATCACGCAAGGAAATTTCGAGCATAGCCCTCTCCATTGCCCTTTGGGCAACTTTAAGCTTTCTGATAAGGCCCATTGTGAGCGACCACTTCTTGGTCCCACAGGTGATCACTGGCAACACACACTGGTCATAGACTTTTATCTTGAGACACTGCGGTAAATTGGTATTTAGTTCGTTTACTTTAAAATTATGTGTTATTCCCGATCACATTTTAATTGACTGTAAGCAAAATAAAAAGGTATGGTAGCCAGATATTGTTAAAGGCACATATGACATTCCAGCTCTATTTTTAGGTTGGCCCGGGTGATATTATTTAATTTGTTTTGAGAAAGATCCTAAATTACTACATTTTTGTTAGCTATTTTATCTAATTACAGTCAAAGTCAAAATCGATTATTTCAATTAGGCCATTAAGGGTGCCCTAGTCGGTGGCACGAACTATTTTGTGGGCGGGATGAAACTGCATGCTATCTCATCTGACAACACGTGCGAAAGGGATAGACGCTGTGATGAGCAGTAAGAAACTTTTGTAAATTTGCGAAATACATGATGATTTAAAACGAAAACGAGCACGCGAAATTTTATAAACAGACCTTTGGGAATATGAATATCTTGTAAAAACTACATAATAAAAAATTAAAATATGTTTGAAATTTTGAACTATCTCTGTATTGTGACTTTTATAATTTTCCTTCTTGTTATGGTATTTATTTCAGCCCAAAACTGCGTTAAAATTAGTGTTGAAATATGGAACTTTCAACACTCATAACTTTCAAATATATGTTTTTTTACTTGTTTGTTTTCATACAGGGCTAGACAATGATGAAACAAATTGATATCATTTTTATTTTGAACGTACACCGTAAAACAGTGGAGTAATTGCCATACTACATTTGTAAGAATAACCGCCTAGGGCTCCCTTAAGCCACAGTATAAGTATGGAAGAAAAGTACGGAAACCAACTACAAACGCTCGAAACGGCACACTCACATAAACAAGCGCATCGACGAGACCAATAATCGGCACGCACTACTGACAGCATCGCGACAACCGCTTTACTTAGAACGCACAAGAAACTTCACAATAATAATATTATTAATTAAGGACGTCATTTATGACAAAATGCCCGGGTCCATATGGTACCAATACCGACCCAGTGGACCTTCGTGTGGTTTGCCCCATTTGGTACCCATACCCAAGTATACATTTAAATAGAACTCAATCTAATAAATTAGTTCGAGCAATGACCTAGATAAGGCAGATCAAAGTACTATCTTACTACAAAGGAACTCATATTAGTACCTTAGTCCAGTAAAGTAGCAATATTGCTAGTCTCAAGAGTTGACTACTTATCTACTTTGAAGAATCTTGTTCAGAGCACGATGCTTTTCTTTGTGAGATCTAAAGAATGGATACTGTGATTTTTATTCTGTCTGTAGAATGCAGAATTTTCCTGCATAGTTCAGCTTTTAATTTAGGTACACAAACAATAAATTTAGCATAACAAAGGGTTAACAGTTTAATAATATTCAAAGCTAATTGAAAAGTTACATTAACGAATTAAAATAAAAGCATAAAACACTCCTGCGTCAATTCATTAACCAAAATTAGATTTGTGACTCAATATTTCAAACTTTCATTCGATGGGTATTTCAAATGTCGGTTGAATTCAGTAAAATGTTCGGCTAAAACCAAATTAATTGACTTTCATTAAAAAAACGGGAACTTTTGAATGACGGTGCCATTTGGCTGCTATACTTATTCCGATTATTTTTTTTCCACTTAGAGTTTTGTTTGATATTGTAATAAATTAGTTTGTTGTTTTTCCTGATTTTAGTAGATCTGTAAATTACTATTTAATTGTGTTTACATAATTATAAATTAAGCTGTATCACAATGGGAACTAAGGAATAAATCATGCACCATTTTGAATAAACGAAAAAGATTTCTTGATTTGAATTGGTCTCACCAATCGGCCTACTGTAGTAGTCTGGCTGTAGCTGAATACGTTATAGTATTTTGTATGAAACGGCTAACTATCTGACCTACACAAGCCAATAACTGGGCAACATGATTCGATACCTCTTGGCAAGACACTGGCTTCTCGATATGTAAAGTGAATGGTTTCTCATTCTCGGACCGATCCTGGCAAGTCTTTCTCAACCTCGACGATTAACGTGCGGCTGTTATTATTTGCCATAAGCTCCTTTACAATATTTTAGACAATTCCGAGTTTCATCATATCAGCTGAAAGACGTTCACTGCTGGATATAGGCCTCCCCCAAGCGTCGCCACATTGTCCAGTCTTGTGCGTCCCGCATCCAGCGGATCCCTGCAACCTTCACCAGGTCATCAGTCCACCTGGTGGGGGGGCTTTCCAACGCAACGTCTTCCGCTTCCTGGTCACCACTCCAAAACTTATCGGCCCCATCCGTTCTGCAAGCAATGTGTCCTGCCCACTGCCACTTAAGCTTAGCAATTTTTCGGGCTATGTCGTTAACCCTGTTTTTTTTGCGGATCACTACATTTCTAATTCGATCGCGCAAGGAAACTCCGAGCATAGCCCTCTCCATTGCCCTTCCATGTTGCAATTCCGTGTTTTACCCATCTCTATTCAAACTCAAACACGGGTATCAATTAAATTCCCTACCGATACCTTCCTTACAGCTTTGCACCGAAAACTTCGTTCTATATTCAGACTATCTTATAGTTTGTGAAGGGGTGTGCCCACTTACCTTACTATATCCGCACTGCGGTCTATCCGCATCGCTCAAGTCCCTCGGATTTAGTGAATGCTATTCAATATTCCGCTGACGAACTGCCCACTTAGTTTGCTGCAGTTTATTTTTATTTCTGGCAAGGTTTGTGTACAGGGAATATTAAAACTAACTGGGGCTTCGATTGATGGCTTTATGTTAATTATTTTTGGTATAAACCGGATTAAATAGTCGACAAGCTTTGTCTGGGAATTATGAAGGTTTCATAAAATTTCGTTTTATCCCAATCTTTCCAAAACCAAATTATCAAGTTTCTTAAGCTAAAATTTTTGTAGGCAAGATACCAAATTAGCTGGGATATTTACTATATACTTATGTGATAGGAATTAATAAGTGAGATACGGTTTTTAAGATCAGAAATATAGATCAGAAGTATAGAGTCTTACTAAACTTAGTTTGATCGTTGTATAAATTTTTTAATTAAGATATCTGCCATAAAAATATACTATTAAGTCTTTATCGATGCCCTTTTCTATGACTTTTTAACGATATTGTAAATGAATATGGCGCTGTAAAAACATAAATATACATCAAGAAATCTCTCGTGTAAAACGATCTAGACAATAACTCAGGCTTAGCTTGGCTTGAGAATATAGGGAAGAAGGGTAGTCAACAGTGAGGGAACCACTTGTTGCTATGGTTACGGCAGTAACAATTACCAAAAAACTTATTTCAAACCTTAAGTGGTTCCAAAAAAGTTCAGATTACCTTATCAAAATAAAAACGCGACTGTGTTTACCCAACTCGTATGATCTGAAATTATGTTGAATATTGTCATGCGTGCACAGCTGGGTAATTCTATGAATTATATTTTTCTTAAATATTTTCTTTTGAAATTTGTTTTGATAGGCGCCGCGTGTGACACCAATTTGCCTCGATATTCGTATGTAAATTAATCTTAGACCATTTTTGGTGCAGGTTCTTATTTCCTTCTTCGACAAAAATGTCCCGATGTTTGCCGATTATTTAGAGTTAAGTATTTCCAGGCAGCTATGTTCGCATGTACAATACTACAATATCAACACGTTGATATTTATAATGTGTTCTATTTCTTTTACTTCTATAGAACATCCTAGAAATAATATTAGAAAATGTGTTTCTAGTAACCAAAAAAAAATAAAAAAAAATCTTAAGATAAAGATCCTTAAACCACGGGACATCGCTGGCTATTACGTTATCCGACAATGTTTTATAGTACGACGGACTCAATTCATAGTTATTTTAAAGAAGCTTTTAAAATACTGAGCTTTCCAACCATAAATAATATAGCCATGAAACAGTGTAAACTTTCTACCATAGTCTAGAGATTCGCTAAGCGTGAGATGAGCGCATAACTTTTAACAACCCTATAATAATTGGATCCAAAATATATATATAATACCCTATACAATATACTAGTTCGTTCCGGAACAAAGAAGTAATAAAGTTTATGCGCGTGTGAACTGAGATAAGACAACAAGTTTACTTAAACGTGACACTGGCGTGTACACTAGGAGGGTTGCAGACGACCGAATTTTTGCCTTCACTCATCATACGGGACAGCTGTCAAAGTCTCAACCCAGTTTGCAGCCGAAGGTGGCAACATTGCTTCGACCGAGCCAAATTTAAACTCAGAATTAGAATGCAGAGGAGAGCAGAGCTGTAAATGAGCTATGTCTGGCAGCTATTGTGAAATGAGCTATGAAAGTCTTAAGTCTTGGTACACATTTGGTAGATATAACCGGATAAGTCTTATCCGGTCATATCTACCAAATGTGTCAAAAGTTTCTTCCACCACCATTTGCCCAAAAACAAAAACAGTTGGATGCATCCCAACAGTCTCCAGATAAATGTTTGCAATGAAGTACTTAAATGTTCCTAAGCTTTTTTACTGAGAGTTCTTGTGTACTGTGATTGTTACAACGTAGGCCCACATTGTGCTTGGACGTAGGTTCAAATCATCATACCATCATATCATACTCATATTACAAAGGCAAAAGTTTGTGAGTGTGTGTGTGTTTGTATGTTTGTTACTTCATCAAGCTCAAACGGCTACACGGATTTGAATGAAATTTGGCAAAGAGATAGATTATAGTCAGGAATAGCACATAGGGAACTTTTTATCTCGGGAATAGTTTCTCTTGGGATAATTTTTGACTTTCACGCGAGCGAAGCCGCTGATAGAAGCTGGAAGTTATATAAGTACTACGAAGTAAGGTCACTTTGTGCTATGTCTGCAACGACAAATGCACACTCATAGACTCAGAGCTACGAGTGCTTCGACATACTTATGTGCAGTGGGTGCACACTGTGCCACACGTACTTTGTCGTAGGCTTATACAGTGCTGCGAGTGCTACGATGTAACTACTGATAATTCGGCTTTACAGTGTGTGGTTTAATTTAGTACCAGGTAAGTAGATACTCAGTGCAGTGCTCTTGGTCACCACCAAACACCATCTACTGCAAGAAATAAAGAAAAATAAACAGAGCCAGACGACACCGGCTATCGCTAAATACAAAGCTATAGCTGGTGTCGTCTGGGTGACTCCGAACCAATGAAACCTAAGGGGCAAGCGACGGAGCGAACAGTTTTATTTATAAATAAACAAATGAGTTTTTAAAAGTTAACACGAGAAAAGAAAAGTTAACCTTGGACTGATTGTCAAATATCGAGTAAACAAGCTACATTAAGGCTGCGTTCTCCTACTCTTTCTCGGTCCGAGTAAAAAGTCGTCCGTCTGTCCACCCAGTATAGGTTCAAAGTTTAACCAGAGCACGCTTAATTACGGTATCAGCCCTAGGGGTGACGGGTGGGATTAAAGTCGCGGAGTCTTTGCTTATGTCTTTATTGTTGATGCAGAGTGCTTCTTATTAGAGGTTAATAGGCTTTTTAAGTTTGCATATGTCTTTTGATGAAGTTTTCAGACAGTATGAACAAACGTGACTTTCAAGGATTGGTAAAATCTGGCGATCGACGATCTATTGTGAAAAAAGGGACATGAGCCCCTTCTTTGTTTTGACCATTGAAAATAAGTGTCGCGATAATTATGATAGGAGCTTTTTATGTATTTATTTATTTTTATGATGCCATGTTTGGATTTTTTTATTTTTTTGAGACAAATTATTTAGATTAATTTAATGGACTTTATTAAGCCAATTTTTATTTTATTTCTTTATGAATAATTTTTATTTTTAATTTTGGTATAGGTAAATGAATGTAGTATATAGTCTTTTTGTTGTCGTCAGGCTGCGGGCGTCCGGTGGATGCGAAAGCTTGGGGAAGGCCTATGTCCAGCAGTGGACATCTTTCGGCTGAAATGATGATGATGATGAATATAATAATTTCACCTATTGCAAGAGTGCTCTTGTGGTTGTTGACAGGTTCCTATCATAGCCTTGTTTCAATGTTACGGTGCGGTACCGCTTGGTAACAGAGGCGACATCGCAACTGAGGCAGGCCGTGATGTCTTATGGGGCTTCCCATTGGATATCGCGGCTGAGGGTTGGAGGCCGCGGCAGGAGATCAGTATTGCGGTGCGCCGCTCTCCCTACCTGCCACGGCCTGGGCAGAATCACCACCGTCTGATGGTGGATGCGGTATAACCACAGGGCAGATCCCTATGCCCTGCGGCTGAAAAGTGGTAGGGTGCCATACACGGGGTCGTCTGGCGGTCATGTGCTGGTTTGGTCTCTGGGGAGGTCACGGCGTATCGGTGGTGAGGGATACTCCCCAGAAGAGGGTTAGCCGCGGTGAGTTCACGGACGAGTGCTAATCGTGCCTGTGTTCCCGCCATAAGTGTGACATAGGGGCACACCATGGAGTTTTAGGTTGGAGTCCCACAAAACTGCGCTATCTCTCCGTGCTAGCGCAGTTATGTAGTCTACCTTGTAGGTTAATTGCTTGCTGAAAGCAACCTTTACATTAACTAACGAGTTTAAAGCCAGCATATAATAAAATACTTCCTCTTCCTTGCGTCGATTCCCCAATGCTGTAGGTCGTGACCACATCATGGTTTCAAAACTTTTTCTTTGATGAATATGATCTGATAAAATACTTAGGAACTTTCTAAATTATACTTCTGGCCTGATTTACACTTACCTATTACATCTTCACGTAAAACTTCCTTCCCTTACTAAACAACTTAGTAGCATGGCCGTCACCTGTTACGCTGTATCAAGATTGGAAAACTTTCAGAAACACTTGTATTGTGTTTGAGAAATATCACTTTTTCCCCTTACTTATATCTACTTACTTTTCATGTAAGAAGACAGTTTGTTTCTGTTGGAGACAGGCGATAGCTTTGGTTTTTATAATCATTTGTCTTTTTTATTTGCTTGTGGATATTTATTTCTATTGAAAATTGTTGTGATACACAAAAAATAATGATTAATTATCTCTAGAAAAAATTAAATATTATTTATTCTGCCAGAAAACTTGTTGTATTTTAAGTATGATAAGTTTTTGATAAATTCATTCCAAGACAAATTCGTGCAAAATTTTCAAGTCTGATCTGAAGTACAATACCTATATAATGTAAAAGTAATTGATATTTTTTTCTAGACTAAGGTCAGTCACCGTAACAAAAAGTTAACCCAAACAATATCAAACGACCCTTTAACATTGGAAAATTAAGATCACACATAATTATTTTTCAACTACAAACTCCGATGTCATTTTACAAATTATTTTCAAAGCATTTTCTTATTTATGTTAAGTACATAGACACTAGCTTCTGCCTGAGGCTTCTCCGGCGTGATAAGTGTTTTATTATCCCAAAGGAACCATGCTAAAAGTTCCGTAAAAATACAGTATCCTAATCCAGATTCTGTTCTATCCATATGCCAAGTTTCATCCAAATCAAAACAATCAAACTCCCATTCGCATTAAGAATATTATAGTTGGTAGGTAGTGGTTGATAGTATGTAATTACTATCAACCACATCGATATATAACTATCAATAAACTATCTATTAAGAGCACGTAACAAGTACTGAGTGTGGGCCATTAAGTCGGTAATGGATTGCGAGTATAATTACGCGGTGTGTCTCTAATTAGAGATATTAGACGTACGCTCTTGGGTGGTGAAATAAGGAACAGCAGTTATATTGCTTAAGGAAATTATGGGTTAATGGTTTTAAAACATAGTCTTTATTTATTTATTCAAACGTTAGCGTTTATTACACGTAACGTAACGTAAATACGCCACGCCACGCCGCGCCACATTGGCCACGTAATGTTTTTCCAACATTTAGTCTTTAATGAATAGTCATTTGACAATTTAAATTAAGCATCGAAAATTTGATCTGTGATCGCAATTTTGATTGAAAAACTTTAAAAAAAACTGAGATAATAGTTTTATGGGTCCATTAAAAGTCTTTCAAAATAAAACATTCTTCTTGATAGAATTAATTCTTCGAAAGTGACGACCCTTGGCATCCCAAAGCTTCTGCTAGCGGCTTCTGCATGATAGTCGGAGATTTATCCAAGTGAATGACTGAACTTACTACTTACTACTCGTATGTAGGGTGACGAGTGTGTATTGCCAGTGATTACATACGGGACAGAAACGTGGCCGCTCACAATGGAAGGCTTAAAGTCGCCCAAAGGGCTATAGAGAGGGCTATGCTTGGAGTTTCCTTGCGTGATCGACTCAGAAATGAAGACATCCGCAAGAGAACTAAGGTTACCGAGATAGCCCGAAGAATTGCCAAAGTGGCAGTGCTCTGTCCGGGCACATTACTCGCAGTATGGATGGCCGATGGAGCTGAAAAGTTCTGGAGTGGTGACCGCAAACCGGAAGACGTTATGTTGGAAAACCACCCACTAGGTGGACTGATGACCTGGTGAAAGTTGTGGCGCATCCGCTGGATGCGAGACGCACGGGACCTGTCAATGTGGTGCCATTGGGGGAGGCCTATGTTCCGCCGTGGACGTCTTTCGGCTGAATTGATGATGATGATGATGAATACTGGGATAAAAGTTTTAGTTTCCTTATTCTGAAGGAACTGGGCAAAGTCGCAATTCTTTCAATACTGAATTGACATGTTATTCAAAATGTTACCATGCCCCAACTTTGTTGCGCATTTCAAATCTGTATTTTTAATCATTCATTATCGGTGATAGAATGTCACTTTATTTAGGACTCTTGGTCATGATCTACCCGTGTGCCAAGTTTCATCCAAATCTGTATAGCATAACATTATCAATATTTAATGCAACCACTGCTGGAACAAAGGCTTCTAGCCACAATCTACCACGCAAGCTCAGTGCGTGTTGGTCCTCCAAATCTGTATGATTAGTAGAATTTGTAAGTTTTGACCAGAGGATCAAAGAAGTTCGACAGAGAGCTCAATTCTTATTTATCATTTTCGAAGCCACTACTGTCATAGCACGCACTCGGCCAGGGATGTCGGTAATCTGTTAACCTCACGTCACTGGCAGGGCCCCAACAGTTCGCGTAATCTGCATTGTAATAATCCTGGTAGCCCAAGTGGGCTGGTAGCCCAATTGATAAGGGTTATTATACTACCTTATACTATCTTATTTTCCCTGCAGAAAGAATTGTTTGAAAGTCATGGTAGTGATTCTACGAAAAAACTAACAGTGCATAATGTACTAATATATGAACCTGTCCAGTAAAACAGACCAGAATATGTTATATCTTTAAATAAGTAAGTTATGACAAGTACACACTCACATACTTTAAACAGTTACACTGTTCACAAACCCGAATCTATGGTTACCTATCATTTTTGAACCCGCTGTCCTCAAAGCCACACACAAGGCCAGGGTTGTCAGTAATCTGTTAAACTCACGTCGCTGGCAGGGCCCCAACAGTTCGCCTAATCTGCATTGTAATTATCCCGGTAACTGGTAGCACGCCGTGCAATTTGTCCAGTGAACGGACTTAGCTTAATAAGTGAACTGTGCCAGTTCTATTAATTTTAATGCTTGTCCAGATTACCATGTGAGGCCAAATGGTTAGTTATTCTGATAAATATTCTCAAATCGGAATATTTTAGTAACCGACTTCGCAGAAAAGAGGAGTTAATCAATTCGACTGTATTTTTTTTTATGTTTGTTACCTCAGAACTTTTTATTTGAACGCTGGTGCTTGTCGTGTGGTCCCATTTAATTTTCATCAAGATCTGATGAAGAACTTCGGAGATATACATCAGAACTCTTCAATAAATAAATGACGGCAAATCACTCGGGACACACTGGTACGCTCAAATGGGTTACGCAGGTGTGAACAGTTCACCCTGGTATACTCTCATTCCACAGTTTTGTTTAAGTTTCATGTTATTGTGTTAATCTATTCTGGCTTCACTTTGGGCATTATAGGCTAGCCTATAGAACTGGCCCGTTATGTACCACAACTAAAAAGTGAAAAATAAAAAAATAAATTACAAAATTTACAACCGACTTCCAAACAAAGTGAAAAGTACACTACAAAGTGAAAAATAACTTCAATTTCGGAAGTCGGTGTTCCTGTTTTCGTTTCTTCGTTTTAATTTGGAAGTCAGTTATAATTTTTGTAAAAAAGTTTTTTTAGATTTGTAACAAGATTTTGGTGATGATGTTTTATTTAAAAACACTCGCCTGTCTTCTTCGAACTTTTAAACAGAGGTGACCTATTTTACAACCATATTTTTCTGTTCCACGTCATGCAGATGTGCACCCCAAATCCCAATGGAAATATACAATCACACTAATATTATAAATGCGACAGTCTGTGAATGTGTGTTTGTATGTTTGTTACTTCTTCACGCTTAAATGGCTGGATGGATCTGGATAAAATTTGGCACAGTGATAAATTTTTGTCCGATACCTTTTATTCCGGGATATTGTTTGACAATATGTTCCCTTGGGCTAATATTTGTCATTCACGCGGGCGATGCCGCTGGCAGAAACTAGTTTACTAAATAAATGTTTCTAGTAAATTAAAAAATATCTTCATTTTGTTTGCAAACATAAATATATTTTATTTGTCTTTCAAACTTAGTGAAAGTCTGAAGACGAAAATGATTGATTTCCCAAAGGCTGAGTTTTTTGTTTTCACAGCAGCCGTTCGGTTGAAAAAACTGGCATGACTTTGATACAGAAGTTTCGCAATGAATTCACATTTGCGGAGTACTTTCCAGATAAAGAATTAATATGTTTTGTTTAGATATAGCGCACACATTCGATCACTGGGACTAAAAGGGCCTATCTAACGTTCGAAGTTCAACGCACTTTTTTCCTAAACCGAATTCCAAATTTCTGAGTGAATTCTCCTTTATCCTACAGATCACACTTGCAAATGTTTCGTTTAAGTTCGCAGTTTCACTAAGCTATGTTAAAGTTGACCTTTGTTTCACAGTCGTGATACCGGTGTAGCTATGGCTCAATGTTTTACAAGGCAAAGAAATGGAAATCTAGGTTTTTGTATGCATTTTATATTGGTTATATCTTGGTCTTCGTACACTCTTACCGAGTGACTGATACGAAAGACGAGAGCGAAAATAGGCCTACTTACAAAATTTTGAATAATCATTTCAATGCCTACTTCAATAATAATCATGAAGTGAATAGTGATATTTGAAAATATATATTAGTATGAAACAGAAAGATCAATTAAACCGAACACACTTACATTCGTACATTTTAAGTTGTAACGTTACGTTTAGCTCCGAAGAGCGAAACGTAAGTCTCGTTAATAAAATAAGATAAAATAAGGGCCGGCTTCAAACGACGTGCCGCCCGCGCAAAACGACTGACTGAGGGATCAGCTACGGCCGTTGCCGCTAGCCTCTTCTAAGTTGGCGAAGGGGGAACCGCAGACCAGGGCAGCGTGATACGGTGCAGTGGGACGGCTGGTGGAGCACTACCGCGAGATGTAGATTGACGTGAACGCAGTGCGCAACCTGCGTGTACTGCTGGCGGGCGCGCTGTGGCTGCGCGCATCACTGTAGACTTTGCTGCTGCAGCTCATGCACCACGTCCGGTAGGTTGGCAGGAAGGCAGGCTGCAAGGAGTGTCAAGGAACCGGGCTGTGGCGTTACACGCCGTAGATACGCAGGTTTACGGTCGGCAGGAATGCAGGCAGCAAGGCGTGTCGAGGCATCAGACTGTGGCGTTACACGCTGTAGATACGTTCGTATCTCCTACAGAGGTAGGCCAGGCATCGAACAAATGATACTTACACAAGCTGGAAATTCACAGTTTTGAGAGTTTTCAGAATAGATATAGTACTAAGTAATCAACCGACTTTCGGCGTTCCCTGCCCCAATCTAACCCAAAAAGCTGACGCCCGATTTTTCCTCGCTATCACATATCTTCTAAATTTCAAATTCAAATCTCAATTAAGAAATCAAGACCAGAAAAAAAAAATGTTTACAAGGGGGGGGGGGGGGGGCAGTCTGCCGCTGCCATTATTATAATGTACAACTAGCTTAAGGAAGGTCTAGTCCATAGTATTTTATGTCTATGGCTTAAGAAAATAAAATAGATAGACAGACGTCAGATCAGATGAAAACGTCAGAGTATAAAATATTCCATGATTTTACAAATTAGCAATATAAATTAAGTTGAAGATATTAAATCAATCAGAGATGACTAAAATATGCTTCCCAGGTGTTAACAGTATCAAAAAATACTTAAAAATGAGTCACATGAGTTGATACAATATAAAAAGATATGAAGGTGTGGTTTGTGTAGTCTTATAAAACTTAAGTAAACTAAAAGATGTGGAATGAATACAACAACGAAAATAAAAAAACTTGTAAAAACATTTCAAATGATCCAGTTTCGCTGGTTCTAGTTTGCATTTTCCTACTAAATTTAATATAATACAATATGGTTAATTTGTTTGTCTAATAAATAGATTGGTAGCGATATTGAAATAGAAACATGCCTTTGATCATAAAACCTTACACATGAAAAACGTAAGCCATCTAAGTTCACCCATTCGTATCACACGATCTAAAAGTAAAATATAGGTGCCTTACCTACCTGAGTTCACAGACATCCTATAAAGGACGGCGGAGACGTAAACAAATAAATCCCGAAATGTTCAGAACAAACAATTACCTTCTCAACTTAATGGCGGTCGTTATTTCAGACCTTTTCGATTTGCGGAATGATTTTTATGAGTTTTCACGTGCAATTCCTTCCCCATACTTACTAATATGATACATGCGAAAAAGTATTTTACGCCTAAACAACATAACGGATTTTGTTTAACCTTGGCACACAGATTGATTATGATCTACATTGCTTTTCTGGAAACATCTCAGCGTGAAAGTTTATGCGACTCCTCGCACCATCAATCGATAGCTGGAGAGACAGTTCACTTCACACTCACTTAACCTAAGTTTTCACGGTGACATTTTAACGGAAGGGTAGGTAGGGTAGGTAGGGTAGGTAAGGTAGGTAGGGTAGGTAGGGTAGGTAGGGTGGCTGGGTAGGTAGGGTAGGTAGAGCAGGTTGGGAAGGTAGGGTAGGTAGGGTAGGTAGGGTAGGTAGGGTAGGTAGGGTAGTCAACACATTTCACGCAGACGTAGCCGCGACCAGAAGCTAGTTGGCCCATATTTGGGCGTAACTTGTTTGTCTCATTATCCGTGTGTCGTAAAATATCAACTGTGTGATATAAAACGTAAAGGTCGACGTGTATTTACGATCGATTATAATTTAATGACCTTTTTATTGCTATGAGGCACTTTTCGATATGAGTACTGTTGCACGTTTTCTTTATGTTATAGCAATAATATTAAGGTAAGCAGTAATAAAAACATAATTATGAGAAATATATTTCTAGACGAAATAGGGTAAGTACTGGAGATAGAACTTGTCGTTTCGGAGGCGGAGAGACTATTCCCCGGTTTCTGGCAACACATTATTGACGCGTCACAAGTAAGACGCAAGTGAAATGATACGATTAGACGAGAGACGTGTGTCCTTCCCTTTTTGTGATAGTTGCTGTTGTGTTGTATCTGTGTCGAATAACGTTTTTCGTAGCTACTGAAAATTTATTCAACTAATCACAGCTGCAATTTTTCACAGTAATTTTACCATTATTTTGATCCCAAACCTTAAACCCCTTATTATAAACTCGGATTTTACAACTAGTATTATCTAAGGATTAACCATAAATTTGTCGATGTTTAAGTTAGGCGTAACTTTACATCCCGTTTCTTAATAAGCGGGAATACGTTTAACTATCTATAACATAATTTCACAGACGTAACGCAAATCTTGATAAATCTACAATCTTTCACTCAAGAAAATTCCTGAAAAGTAAATTTAAGACTAACATTTCATAATAGCAGAACTCGTGTTACAAGCTTCTCAACCCAATCTAAGACACCGCAATATTTTTCTAACACCATCTCTCTCCAGGTAGACAAGGCCAGACATGTCTCCGAGAAGGCTTAATTAGATCGACGGAGGCCTCCAATTTGTCCTCCAAAGTAAACACTCGGTGGCCAGGCTCATCCTCTCGCCAAGAAATTCAATTAAACCTGGTAACTCTGTTGCATGTCCTTGCTTCGTTGCCTATAGATACGTAGGAGGAGTATATTATATGTGACATAGATTGTTCTGAGAGTACGATCAAACTGCGGAGAAGACATATATTATATAACTGAGTTGTTCTCGCCTAATTGTAAGTGGAGAACATTGATTAATTATAGAATAATATTTATAAATGTTTCGTATTTGGCTATTCTTGAGGTCGCCGGCAAAGAATAAGCCATTACCATTCCTTTTAACAATTTCGGGATTCTTTGGTCCCGTTGCTTTAAAAGGCGTGCCAGGGGCCGAAACCAACTCGCAGAGGCCTTGTTAGACATGTATTATATGTGACACCAACCTACGATTATCCCTGTATGCACTACGTAAGTGCACCCAAGGACAATGTCCGGTTGGTGCAGGACTATTGTTAAATATGGAGAAAATATATTGGGCTTTGGGTTTGGGAAGTTTAGTGGATGGATTGCCTAAAACTATAGAATGATTATTGGCCCCTGCCTGACCACTGATGAACTACTCAACTATAAAATGGCAGGGGGTGACTTTCACACTCAATTAATGGGCCCCCATAAACGGTCGCTAGCACATGAGTGACGTAGCGCCAAGGGGGCAAAATATACAGAGTTGTTTGAGGAGTAGAGAGGTATACCACGGCTATCAGGACAATCCCGGAAGTACGGTCAAGCTCCCTACCAGCATCTTACCGGGTTAAATTCCTTCCTTCGAGCACGTTTTACGTTTATTTATTTATTTATTAAGAATTAAATGTAAATGACCATAATTTTTTCGTTTTTATATTGACATAAAACTGACCACTTACCATTTTGTTATCGCATGCCACTCCTATACATTTTGAACGCAGATAGAATATTAGTTTTTTCAGGCCCTCTGTTCCTTTTTAATCACATGTAGATAATAATTATTATGGTATCGTCACTACGTTTAGATGAGTATTTATTTGTATCAATTTCATCACATTTTTGTCTCGTGAGCATAATTAATTGCTGGTCTGCATTATTCTAAATGAAATTGCCATAGTGTCGTATGAGACTAAAAATAAATCTTATTCACTAAATATAAAACCATGCTCTATAACTCCAATATTCCTAGTTCTTGAACATATGAATAAGTACAACATTTTTTTTGTTTTCGGGGGGAAAAACTTCAAAAGACGCCTGGACTTTTGGGGGAAAAGGCCAGGGAGTGTGGGATTTTTACCTGACTAAAACCACCCCGGTGATCACCATCAGCACATGGAAGGGGCCCCCTCTTAAAAGACCACCCCGGAACCCCCACTGTGCAACGCCTGTTAGGGAAGTACCTACCTAAGTAACATAGTATATGCTAATTGAATGCCTTGCACGGTAGGAGCCATGAGCTTGAGCAGACGTGCGGTCAAGCGAAGCTTAATTCTAAACTCGTGTCATTAAAGGAGTACTCTTAGTAATTCTGTTTCACGTTTATAATCGTATAGTAAGATGATACTTTTCATAAATCTAACATTTTTGTAAAAAAAAAGATAATCTAGTAGGTTTTTAATTTTTATGATAATTGTATCTTCTTGTAAAAATCTAACTATTATTATCTAATGTTAGATATGTACTTTTTTTGTATCTATATAAAAATAAATAAAGTCTACTTTTATTAGCAATGTGAATATATGTTTGAATGTTTTTAAACAATCACGACTGAACGGATCTGGATAAAACTTTGCGTACCTGGATAATTTTTATCCAGGTGGAATCATTTTCACGTAAGTAATGCCAGTAGATATGAGCCAGTAATAACATAAATGAAACGAAATGAATTAGCCTTTAATATTGCTCCTTAATTAAGAATGTAATCGGCCTGTCACTTTTTGTTAGCGTAGCAAGAGATTTGCTACGCCGTAGTACTGCGTAGCAAGCTCAAAGTCAAGATGCGTAGCAGCCTACGCCTCTCTTCTAATAAATGTCATAATCGTGATCATTAATTTGCTTAGCCGAGCTGACATTGCCCTCTTCAATTTAGAAGTACCTATAAGATAGATGTTTATGAACCAAATTCAAAGGCAAGTCATTCAAAGTATAGGTTTTAATAGCCAGCAAATACGTTACGTATAATTGCATTATTATCTACAATCTTGAATTTTTAAATTTTCTTGGAAACAGAACAAGATAAAAGCCCTGTTTCCTGTAGCCAATTATTTGAGGGCAGCATACTTTGATTCTTTTTTTCCTTTAATCAGCCTCTTTGTGGCTACATTATCTTGAAATAAATCAAAGCCTAGGTTTTCCTATTCTTCTAACAACATCATATTTTTCAAAATGATAAATTAAACTGAGTGCTGAAATCAAAATGTTACCCGTACGTAAATGTCGCTCGGTTGCTTCGTTTTTTTATCGCTGTCGAAAATAAAGGAATATCTATCGGTATTGGCAGACTAAAGTAACAATGGAGCACATCTGTCGCAGAACTGACATCCATTGGATCGGACAGCGTTGAGAATAAAAAGTTAGTACCAAAACCGTTTCATTCTATTGTTACAATCGAAATTGAAGTTTTACAACGCGTATTACTATTGCTGGACTTTCCAGTTTTATTTTTTGTTTTGTATTTTTATTTTTGTAACTGCAATTAAAAGTTATTAGCTTGTTACGAGAATTTAAATTATTATTGGAAAGGCTCTAAATATGCTCTATGATTTGAATACACTTAAACAGATTTTAAACCAAGCAGTTTTACGTAATTTGGAATTAATAATATAGCCGGTGGAACTATTGCACAGATGACATGTTGTTTATACTATTAATAATGTAAATAGGTGTATTTTTACTGTTGATTTCGACAATTCTTTTACAACAACGCTAGGAAGCCTTTTAATAGATGTGGAACGGACGTAGACGTAGTAGCTTAACTAACGGCGAGTATAATTGTTTAATTTTTGTCCCGAAAAAAATGCACGGTTCCTGTGATTTAGCCATGGGAGCGGAACCGCGGGCAAAAGCTAGTTGACTGATAAGACAGTCGACATCTTCTTTAAAAAATCTTGTTAATTCCTATGTATGACCAACATCATACAAATAATTTATTTTATTCCACAAGTGGGTATTACATCTTGTGTTTGAAGAGCCCTTTTTAACCGACTTTCCTAAAAGGAGGAGATTCTATGTTCGACTTTATGTTTGTTTTTTTTTTTTTGGGTATTTTCACCGATATCTCCGTCAATTTTAGACAGATTTTGAAAATTATTTTTTGTTTAAAAATATGTTCCGAAATTGGTCCCATTTTAATTTGGTGAAGATCCGATGAAGAACTTCGAAGATATACAACATAACTCTTCAATAAATGACCGCGAATCTCTCGGGATTGCTGCAATCGCATGTCTGTTTATTGTTAATAACGTTTCATAACATAACATCACGCCAGTACGCTCTTAAGGGTCGCAGATCTCTCATTTCACCAGTTATGTTCAAGTGTCATGATATTCGGGTAATTTATTCTGGCGTTATAGGTACCTTACTAAATAACTTGCCTATTAGATAGGTACAACAGTGAAAAATAAAAATAAACGTTTTTACAAAAAAATGCTACCGATTTCCAAATAAAAAAACTACAAAGTGAAAAATTACTCTATTTTTGGAAGTCGGTGTCCATAACGCAAAAAAATTGAAAAAGACACTGACTTCCAAAAATAAAGTTATGTTTCTTTTGTAGTTTTTGATTTGAAAGTCGGTAGTATTTTTTTGTAGAAGGGGTTTTTAATTGTTATTACTTTAAAGTGCTTAGTGAAACAAAAAGGGCTCTACAGTTTTGAGAACAACATACATCTATGGCCAACATGCTTCATGAAAAAATAAATGCCATAAAACCACGAAATTTTCAACTAACAACATACACACAATATCTAGGCCAAACGGTACATATTTTTGCATGGCCAAACACGGAGAGTTCACCTAAAAGGGAGGCCAATCGATGGGTGATCAATCAAAATCTCATTTAAACACGTCACTTTGGCGGGGCCTTCTATCCATCTTGCGTAATTTCGGCTTACACTGTGTCGGTACTGTTTGACAAGATGCTAAGGATGTCGGCTGATTTTTGTAATTAAATTCTCTTTTGAACTTAACTACTTTGTATTTTTTTAGGTTTTATAAAACTGAACGAGTAGAAAACTGAGTTGTGTGGAATATGGAAACGAAAGCTTTTGCTCTGCAATGCAGTGTACCTACCAAGGCTTGGAAACTGGAATGGATGGAATGATGGAATGGATGGATGGAATGGATGGATTAAACGGTTTTAGGCAACAAAAGTTCGTAAATGGGTTTTGTGGAATTAACCAGTTATTAACGGTTTTTGTCGCCTACCTTCAATGGGCAACCGTACTGAAGTACAAAAAGAACGATTCTGTTTTAGGCGCGCGCTTCTCCTAAACCAGTTAATTAGAGTTTTCAATAACGTTTAGGCTCCGACCAAAATAAACGATAAAACCGATTATAACATTTAATAACCGGTTACTTTTAAACCAGATCCAAGCCTCGTACCTATTGCACTGATAAAAATAATTGGATCTTGTGATGTTTTTCCTACTAGCAACAAAACATGTTTTACATTATTTTATTAAAGTTTATTTTCTAATAAATAAAAAGAAAAAGAAGAAATTAAAATATTTATTGTGTCCCGCACAGGAGACACGAGAAATAAACATAAAATTAAACAATAGTAAAAATAAAGAACCCCGTGCGAAACCAAAAAGACTCCTGTCTCAGCATGTGCAGCGATATCCAAAAAGGAAATAACGCTGAGCTGATATTCTGATAAGGCACACTGTTGTTGTCAAGTTTGCTTCAATTTTACAAAATTGTAAAATATTTAATTATTTTAACACAGTGTGTCCATTAGGCAAGTCAGATTATGTCTGATAAAAGCAGAATTCATATTATACTACCTCTATGACTCCTACTTTTAAATTTAAAATAAAAGTAAATCGATCAGCTGCTTGTCATGAACTTAAATTATTTAAACTTATATTATATTATTTTATATTATTCCATATTGTACATATAGGTGATAATTATAAATAAAAGAAACAATTAAGGGCCCTGTTGGACACAACACAATTACATTATTTTACAGTTTATCTTCAATTATCTATTAATATACAACAATTTTTTTTTGCTTTCGTTATGGAGTGGAATTCCCTGCCGGGGTCTGTGTTTGCCGATAACTACATTCTAGGCATCTTTAAGTCAAGAGTGAATGGTTTTTTTCTAGGCAAGCGTGCTTCACCGTCGACCACATCATCGCTTACCATCAGGTGATATAATGGTCAAGCATGAGCTTAGAGACTATCAATAAATCTAAAAACTGGATAAGATATCTCTACATAAGATGTAAGTAATTACTCAAAATTGTAGGTAAGTTAGGTGGACAATTTAACTCCTAGATAATTTGGCAACGTTCCGTGATCTTGCAAAGTGATAGTAGAGCAGTTTTTTATAGAATTTTAATTTGCCGTACTTATACCAAATGTTTTGGCAGAAACTGTTAATTTCCTGCTTGCTCAGATATGTTTAAAAGTTTCATGTCAGCTTTTATTTCAATACTATGTATATGTATACTTTTCTAAAACCATCTCATTTCTGCAATGCACTCGGCAAATAATAATTACTGCTTAATTTTTGGACTCTAACAATGTGTAATTCTAGTAGATTATATTAAGTTCATAATGTTTGAATTGACTTCAAGACAATTCTGTAGTGCATAACAATTTCTTACAAATGTTGATCGTATCGGCAATCCTTATTGTTGATACAATGCCACTTTCATCTAGATCCTCTCCCTCCACTCACACCACTCCAGTCTCATCCAACTCCTTCTCATCATTTAATAGGGACGATAATTTCCATTTTCTTCAATTCCTTTCGCTTCTCTGGTCCCTTTCCCCGTCAGTCAACATATTATTCAGCAGCAAACTTTGCCAATAGTACTTTAAAACTTTAAACTTCGAAGACCGAGTATGATGTAAATGAAAGGAAGTTCACCTGAAATGACAGGCACGGTATATTATATACATATATTAAAAAGGGATTGGTAAACTATTCTGTAGAATTCTTATTTGGTTCTACTTCTATAATCAATTGATTCGATACTTTTGTATAGTGGAGGAACGATGTTGGCTTGGGTTGGCCGATAGTGTTAAAAATGTCGAATCATTTAGTTCAATTAGATTTATTAACCGACGTCGCAAAAATTGAGGAGATTATCAATTCAACTGTATTTTTTTTAGTGTATTTGTTACACACTTTTTATTGTGTGAACCGATTTTGATGATTCTTTTTTTATTTGAACCCTGGTGCTTGTGCGCTGTCATGTGGTCCCATTTAATTTTCATCAAGATCTGATGAAGAACTTCAAAGATATACATCAGAACTCTTCAATGAATGATGGCAAATCACTCGGGATAGCTGCAATCGCACGTCTGTTTATTGTTTATACCATTTCATAACATTACATCACACTGGTATGCTCTAAAGGGGTACGTAGGTGTGAACAGTTCATCCTGGTATACTCTTCTTCCACAGGTTTGTTTAAGTTTCATGTTATTGGGTTAATCTATTCTGGCTTCACTTTGGGCATTATAGATAGGCCTATAGAACGTACCACAACTAAAAAGTGAAAAATTAAAACTTTTTTACAAAAAATACAACCGACTTCCGAACAAAAACCAAACCAAAGTGAAAAATAACTTCAATTTCGGCAGTCAGTGTCAAAAAACGAAGAAACGAAAACAGGAACATCCCACAAATTTTTGTTAAAAAAATTTTAAGGCCATCTTTTTGTAGTTTTAAAAGTTCGGTATTCAAAATTTTAAATCTTTAAGGGCCAGGACAAAATTATATTCTATCACCGATAAAAAATTATCCCAAACATTTGAATATTTGATAATTCATTATCACTCGTGGAATGTCGCTCTGGGCTGAGATCCATTTTGAGTATTTGTAATTAAGAACATAAACATGCTAAAGTTTGATATTTTAAGGCTAGAATTTAACAAATAATTAACTTTAAATGTTTAGTTCTGGAATCGGTCGATTTTTTAGCGCCTTCTGAACTTCTTGAGTGCAGCAATCATTACAAATCTATACACACATTAATTAATCCTGTAATCAAATTCGGGACTAATTGCTTTACATAACGTAACCAAATTAGATATCTGCATATACCTTAATGATGAAGACAAACAGTGATTAACCATTAACGTTATCTCACTACGGAACTGACCAACATAAGTCAGGTTGACATTTTGTGACGGAGATTTGAAAGATTAACCACACGGGACTTAAAAAGAAAACTATAAAAATTTTGGTGTCGGTAAACTATAATTACCTACACCTCTGCTTACCCTTAAGGGGACATAGGCTTAGTGTTTTATTACAAATAAATTCGTGTCTTTTCTGATGGGAATGGACAAAAACGTACACGATTTTTAGAATCATCCTGCATCAATGTGACCTAAGGTATATTCAAACATTTCTTCTTCTTCTTCTTCTTTTAGTGTGAGGATGTGGTCACCTCTGGTGTCAGAGTTAATTAAGCTGCCTCTGGTAACCTCACAGGCCTCTGACTTGGCTATTTCAGACTTAAATTAACCATATAAGTCCAGCTTTCCTAACCATGTTTTCTTTCAACGTTGCCTATGATGTCCAAACTAACCTTAGAAAGATCAGTCCGCTGTTACGCTTAATACACATCTGAGTTTTTTTTCTGAAATCAGCCCCAATTAAACATATTATATGACCTCAGTATTAATTAAAATAACTCAGGTCCCTCGCATACATCCCCAAGAAATACCAAACCAAAATCACAAGAAATAGCTATTCCGATAGCGTTCGGTAAGCAGATTAGTATTTCAATTACGTACAAGTTGGCAGGCTGCCATTTCACACAAGTGAAGTCATAAGAGCCGGATGAGAAACGCTGCTATTATGGCACTTGTGGACTATACGTTACAATAGTTCGGTAACTTGTCTCGGGCTATTTATTGTTTTGAGATCTTAAGTGGTGTGTGTATATTTCTATATTGCCTTTAGTAGGTATCTTCTTTTGCTAGCCATATGGAATGAACGTCGCAGGTAAGTTGTCGCTAAAACAGGTAAGGTTGAATAAGATTATAACGTAAGTCATTCACACTGCGGTCGACTGTTCTACCTGAACAGATTTGCCTGCATAAATGGTCTACGTTTAGTTCATATTTATGATTGGTAATAGTAGCCTAATGGTAGGATCAGCACAGCTGTTCCATACTTTTCTCGAAGACATTTTCAGGACATTTTAAACCCACCTGTAACTTCGTCGTAGATAAAGTTAGAAGCCTAAATTTTCAGTGACTCATATTTCCAAGAAACCAATAACAAAAGCTATTGCCAAAAATTGGACCTCCCTAAAATTCACAGAAAAGGTTTCTGTTAGTTGATATCACAACTCAAAAAGATTGATATCAATGTGTTTATAGTCTGTTCTTCCCGTTAGGTTCTATAAACCTAACGAGATACTTGGGAGTGATATTGTTGAAAGAGGCGAAAATATTTAATATTAATTTCGGAAAATTCTAGAGAAAGATTATATCCAATCCATTGAATTCTTTTTCATAACCATTTCCTTCTCTATGAGTGTCTTCAATAGCTACGTAGCCGTTTGTACAGAATATCCTACTAAGTTACTAGTCTTGAAAAACTAAGAAGGAGCGGCCGGCACCTCTCGAGTCAGTATCGACGAAGATGGATGGAATGTCTTGTCTCTTCGATCTCCTGGTCGGCACCTGTAAGATAAAAGAAAACGACGAAGATGAATTCGATAAAATAATACAGATCGGCGAAGGTTTCAATATGGTAATTAGGTTTTGCTGTTAGAGTAATTCGGGTTATTTAAAGACACTAGCTATTTTTCAAATCTTCCAACTCAGCCCCGCAGTCCACTGTTGGACATATGCTTCTCCCAAGCTGCGGCACATAACTCATCATCATTTGAAAAACTTATGTTCCTTGATAGTATGTTGCGTAACATGATTGTGTGACTTTGTATTATTCTTTATTCAAAAAAATTTCATAAATTTATTTTTAGCTCAATTCGAAATTCGATTTGACACTAATGTGTCACTTTGATTTTTAATTTGATATTGAGAAAATGCTATCTAGAGGGTGGACTTACCAAACAACATTAACTTTTAATCAAACTAATCGTATATTTTGCTAATGCTGTTAAAACGATTTTACTTCCAAACTTCTTAATAAGTACTGTCGATCCTTAAAGTCAAGTACCTCCTCCTGTTTTACCACAGCACTAGATTTTCTAGGTTAATACCGAATGAATGTGGCTTTATCCGGATATTTTAGTTCAGAGTTTTAACCACCAGTGATTCTAGATCGTCTCTCTTAATTACAAGTGTTCATTATCTCTATACGAAACCGAATTAGTTCTTACTACATAGATATTATATAAGTTGATGTTACATGCTGACTCAATTGAGATGAACTGATAAATCCTTGTTAAATACACACACAATGTATAATATTATGTAGAAATGTTCAATATAGTACATAAAGTTCCCGTCGAGAGAAGCTTTAAAATTTAGTATTAAAGAATTCTAATAAGTTACGCTTCCAGTACCACAAAACATTAGACGACAGCGCTATAGATCGCTAAAATATAACCCAACCAAGTGAAATTGCTCGATATTTTCGTATTACACGTATGTTAATTTTAGTTGATTGAATTTGGTATTATTTGTTGTTGATTGAATTGTCGCTACGTAACTTAATATAATTCTTTATTTACAAAATTTAAAGGTTCTCGTTATGGGGACTTTAGATATTATACGTTCCTATTTATAGGTGGGCAAACTAAAATGAAGGCTGAGTAAACTTATCTAAGGTCTATTATATTTTCTTGAAGTAAACGCAAATATTAGGGATACTAACGGAAGTCGGCAATTGTCGGCAATATAACACCTATATTTCTAACAAAATTAAAAAAAAAAACATTTTTTTTCTTTAGGGGTGAAAACATAACAGACAATCAGTGTTAAAGGTTCTCGTTATGGGGACTTTAGATATTATACGTTCCTATTTATAGGTGGGCAAACTAAAATGAAGGCTGAGTAAACTTATCTAAGGTCTATTGTCTCTTATATTTTCTTGAAGTAAATGCAAATATTAGGGATACTAACGGAAGTCGGCAATTGTCGGCAATATAACACCTATATTTCTAACAAAATTTAAAAAAATTTGGATTTTTTCTTTAGGGGTGAAAACATAACAGACAATCAGTGTTACATTCGTTTTTTCAAATAATAGTATTGATTTTGTAAATCTAAGAGTTACAATTTGAAATATTTAGGATCCTTACTTTTATTTAGAGTTTACAGGGCAGTATAAAAAATGAAAAATTCAAGGAAAATGCGTTGAAGACAACACAAAAAATACAAATGAAAATCCCTCTTCAATCTATCCCTTTTCTTATCAGGGACAGCGGTATAATTCTGCTACATATCTTGCAATATCTATGTAATATTGAAGGTACGTCTTTTTTCTCTATTTTTTTACCTCCAAGCACTATCCGATTTGCCTGGCACAATCTCAGAGGCAAATTGTTACCCATCGCATCGCAGTCGCGATGAACGATGCTCACTTGTTTGCTATTGATATCATGAGTCAACTGAATTTTCTTTTTATCAATTATGTTCACGCACTAGGGTGTAGGCAATATGTTTTTTACAAAAAATATGGGCTCTGGGCGTATGTTTTCATATGGAAGTATGTAATAACAAACGTGGATATATTAAAATACTGGAACATACATTTTGGAACTTATTATCATAAATAGAACGCGAACTGAATCAATTCACGTCCACATTACCAAACTGGTTGACTCCCTTGCCTCCCCATTATCATTTTCAATCATTCTCCACACGTTACGTCTCCGTGATATTCATCCAAACGGCCATTTTTATCGATTCCAATAACATTTCAATCACACACAAATAGCATATCAAAAGCATTTTATCAGGAAATTGCTGAAGAGCTATTACGCAGACAGTAGCAGTTATACGTAAAACTAGGTTGCGGGCCACTCATAGGGCGGCGGCCGTGGGGGGTAGCGATGGGTGTCGTATCGTAGCAACGGCAGCATCCCTCTCAGTGCGCTCCCGACGATCGTACCGAACGCCCGCGCGCCCCTGTTTCACACACCACTCCGGTCAACTTGAACGAACCTTTCACGAACGTTTCATTCAAATTTAGTGCAGTGACTACCAAAATGTTCATGCTATTCATACTACTGACTGTGTACCTAATAACTCTATGCCACAGTTAATGTGTTAATTGCAATGGATTTGAGATTATCGGCGTGAGATAAGCCTGCCACGGAGTTGACGGACCGTTATAGGTCTTTTCAACTGCTTCGACAGTTGGTGAGTTTTGTGATTGGATTTTTATCTCTTGCATCATTTTTGCTCCTTGGTTATCGGACTCTTTTGGCCCATAGTTCATCCGTACGTTGCATTGTCTACCTACAAAGTAAGGCACCGCATAATTTGTTATCGTCCGCAATTACCTAAGTACGCGTGTTTTATGTCGTCATTTGTTACGCCCAGCTGAATTAAAATTAATTACTTAATGTAATATACTTTGCCTCCAATATATCCGTTTCAATTAAAATTTTCTTATACGTAGCTTATTATAATTCTATTTTATTTAAGGTTTTCATTTTATAATTGGTTTCGGGAGTTGAATTTCGATATCTTTCGGCTTGATGATTTAATTATACCTTTTTCTGAAATTTTGTCGGCGAAAATTGTGTAACATTTCCCTGTTCTCAACCTAAAGATAAATATACCTTCGCTCTACGTATTTTTATATATGTATATGCTTTTTGCCATAGTGCGGACACAATTGAGATGAACTATGATGTATTAGGCGGATTAGTCATATTGTTTCGTACTTCACAAGCTGTTTACAGTATTAACCGAATAATATTCTACCAAGGTGTGTTGTTAAAGGTATGACATTATGTATGCCAGTAATATTTTTCTAGGCATTGTATCCAGAGCCCCAAGATACAGACATACACCCTTATTTATTAAAAAAAAACTCTGAACTGTTTAGCAAGGATTGCAGAGGTCGCACCAAAATTTTAAGTCTTAAAACGAATGAGTTTCAGTGATCGCATTCTTGTAAATTACCACAAAGGTTTTTTTATGAATTATTGTGCCATAGTATAAACAATAACATAGATGAAAATATTTGAAGTAGACGATAGACCTACAAGGACATTTTGTTGAGTCATTTGTATTCCGAACTGTTTACTTTAACAACAATCATTGAAATTATAACATTTCCATTGTCAACCAATGTAAACAAAACACTTTCTCTGTTAATGGTGGTAGCACAGCCGTAAACCATAATTATCTACTTACAATAGGTAGGTAAATACATATTCTGATCAATGTAACGAATGAAAAAATACTTAGTTATGGATTGATTATACACAACTTATTACAAACCTTTACATACGTAAAGATTTGTTCACTCTTAAGAGGAAATGCGGTCGCAGACATCCGACTAAATATCCTAAATAAAAAGTCATAATTCGAGGTTTGGCTCTCGCTCTATTTCCTCCTTCAATATTGCACCAATATAAAATATATTCCATAAACTGAAAAAATATATGTACTGTGTGATGTGTTTTTCTTTTGATGATACATTATCTTTAAAGCACTAGACTCCTCAAAAATGCTCAAAATTGCGCTGTCAACGGAGGCCTATTGCAACTATAAACGAACAAAGGAAGAACAAATTTGACAACTATAAATGAAAGAATAAAAATGTGAAGCACAACAAATATCTTTATTATTCAATTTATTATATCTTTTAAATTTGTCCAATACTGGAGAGGAAATAGGCGAGAGCCAAACCTCGAATTATGAATTTTCGCTAAGGAAATTCAGTCGGAGCTCTCTGCCCACCTTTCCCTGTAATCTTGTACTCCCAATGTCATAGACAGAGTTTTGCTGAATATGTGACAAAGTTGAGATTTCATAACTCTTCTGTCTCCCTTCGTTTTGTCGATTACAAACCTATCAATCCAGAGTTGTAATTCCCGTATTTTCAAGAAACATTCTCTTTCTAATCTCAATCACCACCTGCCAAATTAAAATAATAACATCAAGTTTTTTGACATTAATTATTGCTGAGATGAGATTGCAACTTGAACTTGAAACGTTTTAAGTAAGTAAGACAATTTTATTGTTAGTACACTCACATCTTTAAAGTGAATCATGTTAAAGATTTGCCTGGAAAATAGGTCCCACATAATAAGTTTGAGTTCTGAATAAGTTTGAGTCCTGTGTTAAGCGTACCAAAGTACCATAAGCAAAATATGACCTTTTAATTCTATCTAGCATTCGAGTCCAATCCTGATTTATACTGAATATTAATGCACCTTTTGAACCGCCATCACAACCTACTGATAATGGTATAGTTAATGATCCACCTTCATAGTTTAGACAGAGGGCTGTGCCAGTGGTCACTAACCCTTGGCAAGGGTGGCAAAGGTTAATATTTCAGCAGTGGTTAGACGTGAGCTAAAAACAGTATTTTAAAGTAAAAACAGAGTATAACAAATCACCTTGCTAAATCTAGAATTCGACGTAATATTATGTATATCTAATTTTGGAATTGTGAATTTGTGAAATTAATATTTTGTAAAAAAAATGATACTTTTTACGAATAGAGAATCCGCAATTCTCTAAAATAATTTAAGTATGGTACCCCCTTTCCTAGAACCTTTGCGTTTAGATGCATCTGAAAAACGTGACAATCTAAGAAGTCCGATGACGTTACTAATTTTACATGCCGCGATAACTTTGTTAACTGAAAAATTAAATTACAATCCTAATTAATTACTATGTTACCCATATAACAACGAGTATCATTCGTAACCATCGAGTTTAATTACTATAAAGTATTTTTTATAGCTGTCAAATCCGACTTCTTAGATTTGTTTTTTCTTTAAGTTTTTTTAAAAAACGTTGCCCCACACTAGGAATTTCTTCCTGTATCGTGGGTGCATTTAGAAACATATAAACTCACATACACAAACACCAGAGCCGGAACAACTATCTGTAGGTCATACAAATATTTGTTCCGTGCGGGAATCAAACCCGCGACACACAGTGCAGCTGTCAATCGCTCAACCACTGCGCCAATCGTGCACCCTATCATGTTATATATGCGACCCAGATTATCATGTTATAGGATCTTACAAGGCGCAAACTCACTTTGTGACCTACACAACTCAGATACCAATTGCGTAATTCCAAAAACATTGGTAATACTAGTTGTCTTTGTTTTGGGCTACCGTGAGCACATCAAAAATTTGTTCATAAGGAAATGGCCGAGTTTGTATGGACTTAAAACTTGCTACCTACCGCCTACCAATCGATTACGTATAAAGCACTTAACTTAAACAAAAGGGCAGAGGCCAAATCCATAGGAAATCAATCGCAAAATTAAAAAAAACGATCAATCCATAACGTGCAAAAAGAAAAGAGAAACTAAATGAAAAAGATTTCCTTTCTTTTCATTGATACTTATGAACTTTTTGTCCGTGATCTAAATGGAAATGTTTCGACAACTTCTCATTGTAATTTGAATACCGAGGATGGTTATTGTGATAATAATGTGATATCGAGAATTGTTGAGACGATTTCAATAAAGTTTTCCCCGTCTTTTCGAATTCAAAGTGTTTAAGTAATTTAATAGTCAAGCTTCGTATTCCTTCATATTAATATCGATATTATTTTATTAAAAAAAAAAAAAATATACCTTTTATGTTAAATGCCACGAGTAAATTTTCATTTGCATCATTCATTGGTCCATCAGTGAAATAATTTACATTCATTACATTTACAATCGAGTAAGTACTGCCTAAGTTTACCCTATACGAAAACAAACATACATTGTTAGAACAAAAAAAAACAATATTCCCAGCATTATCGTTACTGAAAAATATTCATCCTGAAGACGCCAAACTGATTACTTCCATCCACAAGGGAAATAAGCATAATGATTATATCAAAATGGACGAGAATGCCAGTGCCACCCGTGATGCATTCACACTCGATAAAATATTTAATCTCAACCCTCAAGAGAACATGGAGGCGAAAAAGCTTATTATCATGATATTAACTAGCTTTTCCCACGGCTCTGCTCGCCTGGCGCTTCCTACTTTCCGGGATAAAAAGTAGCTTTCCGCCTCTTCTGTATGAGAAGAGATTTATTCCTGCAGCAGAATAGTAACAGGATGGTATTATTTATTTATAAAGTAGACTATGGCTGTATGGGAAAAGTTTTTCTATCAACGACAGAATTTTTCCAACAGAAAAACAGAAACCTCATACAATCAGTAAAAAGTAATCTGGAAGTACCTACTGATCAACAATCAAACAATTTTACTTCTTTGCAATACCTATTAGTATAGTGGAACGGGTCCTTTGTAGCACTAATAACTTTGTTTATCCCGACTGGCTTGTAAAAAGCACCATCTGAATGAGTGTAGGTGTTGCAATAAATGTCTTTGTCAACAAACAGTTGGACAAAGGTCACTTTCGTTGCCTTCCTACGCATTTTTGATGGAACGGATGGACGTGGAAATAACATCTAATGTAGACGATTTTCAAATCAAAAACAAATAAAAAATCCAGTCAAATAATTTTCTTTTTGCAAACATGGGTATAGACATCATCATCATCAACATTTTTAATGTTCCCACTGCTGGGACACAAGCCTCCTCTCTGTGAGAGGGACGTAGTACATAGATGTTTTTATAATTCGTACTTTTTAGATCGACTTTCTGTTAATCTGCTACTGCGTTCGTTTATCAACTTTAGACACATCTATTAAAAGCATTCGAATATCATATCATTACGTTAATTTAATTAGCATAAGTAGTACCTGTATATTTGGGTGTCTCGTGTATGTGAGTTTAAATGTTTATAAACGCACTCACGATACAAGAAGAAATTCCTAGTGTGGGGCAAAGTTTTAATGTATATATATATATGCCTGTCAACGCACCTCACCTCACTTTAAGTGATAAATTAGTTTACTCACCTCGAATGTCAAAACATAGGTTATTTACCTGAACATTTCGGTATACTTTTATCTAAGTGTATTAAAAACTTTTGTTTATAACCACAAAAGTTTTAATATTCTATTTGGACGCTTTTGAGAGCAGATTTGCATAGTTTGACTTGAGTTTATTGTATTAAAACTTTTGAGTTAAAAGGGTTCAAGGCTCTACAGGTCAAACTGACCATTAATTAGTAAAGCCCTGTAAAGATGCTTGGTGTTACATTTCTATTTTGACCTTTCATAAAATAAAATGTATTAACAAAGCTGATTAACTGTGCACGTTATTCAACAGATGTTCAATTTCAAAAAGTAGTACCATACTTTTCGCCTGCCTTTAGCTGAGGAATTGTTTCAGGTTCTATTATTCTGCTACCAATATAAAAATATTATAGCGTATTAGTAAATTATAGCGTTTCCTGACTAGGCCAAAGAGATTAAAAAATCTCTCTATTGTAATTTACCGGGCTATGAGCTGCTGTCACAAAACCTGTGCCAACTCAAGAAAAGAATAATCTTTAATGGTTTTTGTAGGTACTTAATTCAATTATCAATTATTTTGAAACTCAAACTCAAAATTGAAACTCAAAATTGTATAAATGGCAGATTTCATCAAATATTAATAGTATTCATTGCGTATCTCAATTGTATCGTAATACAGGCTGTGCTTAGACTCACAAACGGAATATTAATGATCTTAGTCATTCTGCGCAGCTTACAGACTATAATAGATCAGTCAGCCAGTTTCATTAATTATTTAGATCAATACAGTTTCAATTTACGTCGTAGTAATGAAATAGTGGAGGATTGACGGGAGTTATCTTTTGACCTTGAAGACGAAGTATCGTATAAGTTTTGAACTATATACTGTTGAGTGAATGAAGTAAACACTAATAAGCAATTACCTTTGATGGACAGACAGACGGACACGTGAGTGATAGCCATAGTGCTCCGTTTGGACCCTTCGGGTACGGAACCCTAAAAAGTATACTAGATAGCCAATTTAATAGATACCTTTTCGATATTAATAAAGCTAAAAAGCTACTGAAAAATCTATCGAAAATCCCAGACAAATATTAAGAGTAAAGGGCTGTTTAAATACAAACTCAAAGTATAAAATAAATAAGGAAAATATCTAAATCCCACCCCTAGCCAAATTACAAACGTTTCGTATCGAAACTCTTTCTACAATCGTTAACGCCTTATTTGTTTGGTATGACCACGTGACTTAACGTTCAAATGTGTCATTCCCACACATTGATTCGTTTTCTACTAGCGGTATCGATAGTAGATTGCCAATTCGGCTACAGGTGCAGTAGTCCCGTATCTCACTATTATCATTCTGTATCAAAGTATACAAAAATAGTATCTATCTTCAGTCCACGTGTGACCAAATTTTGTAAAGGTCACAGATATTAGGTAAGGTTGCAGGCAAGATATTTCTAAGATTAATTATAAGAATCATTACTCTCTTTTGTTCACTACTTAACTAACTTTACCAAAAGGAGATTTTTTTTTGTTGTACCTTTTTGATTTTTTTTTTATTTTGAAAAACTTTTTTTTTTATTTGTCATTTCGACTGTCGCCATCGCTGACATCGAATGACACTTGTCACGAGCTAGACTGCAAACCTTTTTGAAGGAATCCTTCTTCCTTTCTACTAGACTGTATTATTATGTAGTATTAGTATGTAGTGTAGTATTTACTGTATTATTGCCATGACAGCGAAAAAGGCTTCCAAATTGAGGCCGCATATGTCTATAAATAACAAGTTATAACAGTATCAATTTGATTGCGGGAATCTAGGTCGACTGGAGTAAATAACTTAGAATATGGATGAAAATTCCCTATCACAGAGAGGAGGCCTGTGTCCAAGCAGTGGAAATATTAAAAAGGCTGATGATAGGGATTGCAATCTCGCGAGATTGGGGCTCAGCCTAGTTTATTATTTTCTCGTAGACCTCGCCCATTTTTCGGCCGAGATCTCGCGAGATAGAGATTGCATTCCCTAGCTGATGATGATGGGTGCAAAAACAAAAATAGTACCGCCAAGGACTCTTCAGTTTCAGTCTACGTGAATTCAGATTTCGTGAAGGTCGCAAACATTTACTACGTATTATTCAATGATTGATCACGATTTGACCAGAAGATATAAGTTGTCACAAAACTTCTTTTTTGTTGCTCTTGGATTGAGAAGCATTTAGAAGCATTAGCCTTTTAATAAAAGCTCATTATTTGTTGTGAGATCAGTTAAAACGATTTATAACACAAATTTATAGGAATATGTGGTGAATAAGAAAATGTTGTGAGAGGATAAGGCAAATGTGGAATACATCGTAAAAGGTTATGTACTAAAAACACTACATAGCGAAAAATAACTTTTTTTCCGAAATCGGTGTCT
This sequence comes from Orthosia gracilis, assembly GCA_947562075.1. Taxonomy (NCBI): domain Eukaryota; kingdom Metazoa; phylum Arthropoda; class Insecta; order Lepidoptera; family Noctuidae; genus Orthosia; species Orthosia gracilis. The sequence continues at coordinate 6,730,205 of OX387270.1, read as the reverse complement.
TTCGTACCCATTGTTTTCCGTTATTCGACACCGGCTCACGTAAAAGAAAGTTATTTTTTTGTAGTGTTTTGTTTTGGAAGTTGGTTATATTTTTTGTTACTTTTTTTATTAATTGCCCTTTTTTAGTTTTGGTAGGTACTTCCAAATAACGTTAAAATCATTTATAGCCAAATAAGCCCAAACACGACTAGGATACATTGTTTTATTTCGGCGATCCAGTGGCCATTGTAGTCTTCTTCATCAATTCCACTTCACCAAATGATACTTTCTGATTGCAATTGATTTCATTATTGATTAAAATACCAAAATCGCTATATGTATGCCTATAATATTTGAGGAGTTCCCTCGATTTCTGTAGGATTTCATAATCAGATCCTGGTTTTCTTAACATGGTACCACCCTTGAGATATATTCTTGCCAACAAAAAAAAGAATCATCAAAATCGGTTCATAAACGACGAAGTTATCCGGGAACAAACATAAAAAAAAATATATATATACGGAAACCTCCTCCTTTTTGAAGTCAGTTAAAAAAGAAATTAGAGCAAATACATGAAACATTGTTATGTAAATTATGTATAAGAGGCTGTCAAAAAGTTCATTATGTTCTTGTATCGTTGAAAGAATGTCACATGGCCTTTAAAATACAAGTGACATTTAGGTAATGAATTATTATATGTGACTTTTCTGATAGAGTGCTTCAACATGAAACAATTTAAAAAGTTTTCAGCATCAAATTGTAGGCTTGCTGAGCCACATTTCAACTTTTTAATACAAGGTTTCACCAATATCTCTGGCCTTCAAAAAGTTTCACCACACGTGGATCAAAGAGTCCTTATTGATACAATTTTATATCACCGATACGGGTCATGTTTAATGAGGACATGAAAAGGGTCACAGGAGGGAGTATTGAGTAAAAATCTCTCCTTTATTCGATTTCTTCTTGTTGGTTAAAGATCGGTTTTAGCGATAAGGATGCTTATTATAGAACCCAATCTTCTTTGTAATTTCAGTTTTGTATTTTGAACTGTGCGTCCTTTCCGCTTGCTTTAACATACAAAATATGTTTTGGCACTCTGCAATAGCGAGAATAATGTAACTTTCTGTGCATGAATAGTAGTTTATGCAACGATCATATAATAGGGGTTATTAAAACATGAGCGTGGATTTATCACATGAGGCGAAGTCGAATATGATAATGATATCACGCGAGTGTTTTAATACCTAATTATATGCCGTTGCATACACTACTTTATCTTCACTCATACAGTTGAAATAAAACAAAAGTGGAAACGGAAAAAATATGTGGTATGGCAAGCAATTTAGATTCTCATTGGGTATGACAGCGCAGCGCGCGCATCCATAGACACTACTACATGACACTACTTTTCTACATTAAGTCAATGAGCCCATACGCGCCAGTATATTAAAAAGTAAAAGTGTGCTATAATTTTTTTTTTTTTTTTTTTTATGTTGCAGTTGTTTGAAAATAGAAGGAAAATGTTACCTATCCACGAATATAAAGTACGTGTTTATACATGATTTTTTGAATTAATATTTGGAACATTGGCAGCGTTTTACTGCCAGAGATTACTTTACTCTACAAACTATAATATACCGACCTATAACTTTAATAAAGTAGCTCAGTCCTCAGCTCTTTTACAAGACCTAAGCAGTTTCCGTCAAGCCTTGTGAATTGCTTTGTTTGCGAATGTCTCCGTTCTTTGTAGCTACAAGTCTTGTTTTGTCTTTTAGCATTCCGATTGTCTAGAGGAAATTGGAAAATGCTTTGCCAGCCCTCTTGCTTTTGTTTGGACTGTTTAAAGATTCATTGGCTATTTTTAGTAGTTCATTCTTTCTTTATTTACAAGGTTCATTAGGATTGTTTAAAGAACTCAGGTCAAGCATTGTTTGAGCTTAGTTTTATGATGATGATTAAAAAAAAATCTTTGTATCTTTTATAATCTTAAGTAGCTTGATAGATACTATCTGCCTTTGCCAGGAAGTACTTGGTTACTTTTATAATTTAACTTTTATAGTATATATACATTTTATTTGGTTTTGAGTATGAATTGGTTGGTTAGAAGACTACTCAGAAGTGTGGAAGAAAGACACACATGTTGCGCAGAATATGAATGAATTGGCATAGAAGGCTGAAAATAATTAATTAAACTTATTTCATTAATGAATTCCATACTTTTAACCGTCTAATTAAAGATAATTTATGTGTATGTTTATGTGGAACCCTTTGATTTTGAGTCGAAACCATTTGTTCTATTAGCAAATCTTCCTCTTAGCAGAACGTCCTACTATCGGGATCCCTTCTTTTCGCATAATGTTCTTTGTCCTAATATACTTCGGCATAACGATATTGGCACAATTTGTTTTGACATAATAATACTTCGGCATAATTTTTTTAGGCATACATTTTATGTTGGCATAATCATCTTAAAGACTAATTTGTTTTGGCATAAATTTGATTCGCATAACGTTAGTAGGCCTAATGACTATTAGCATAACGTTAGTAGGCCTAATGACTATTAGCATAATAATATTTAGGCATACAATTAATATAAATAACAAATACAATTTTCATGCAAATGATTTATTGTACATAACATTATGTAACTTAAACGATTTTTATTTAAGTTACATAATGTAATGATATTTATAACTTTTATCTGAAGAATATATTAAATGTTTTGACAGTTTTTGTATAAAAAAAATATGTCAATCAGTTAACTTCTATTATGCGAAATAAATATGGCGGTTATTCCTCAGATAGAAGTTAACTGATTGAAACAGTGGTCCTTAATTATGTATAATTATTTATTTTAGGTGTATATTTTTAGCAATTGCTTGTAAATATGCTAGTTTAGAAGTATACTCATCTTTTTTACTAATAATTTTTACAATTCTTTTGGTTTTGCCCGTGTATTTTTTCTTTTTTTTTGGTATAAGTGATGTTCCGACATCCAGTTTATCTATTTAAATGGTTTGATGTTTTATTTCTTGAACGACCTTTTTTGCCAAAAAATAAAATCCAGGATGGTGTTTTCCCACAAAATGTGCAAATCTATTGTGCCATGCCTCTGCATGATTTTGTGTCCAAGGTCTATTTTCCTTTTCTAGTAGATACGTACTCCAGACTTTGGGTGGAAATGGTGGTGGTGAACTTGTAGCGCCCCATACTTAATTCTGATCAAACCAATTTGCTATAGTTTCTGTAACAATTAAATAATATTGTTGGGTAAAAATTTAATATGATGTGCAACAAAAGTTAGTGACAGAACCGAATTGCTGCAAAACCAACTCTACGTAGTCTTGTTTGTCCTACCCCTAGAGTGTAATTTAAAATCGCGTAGGCGCGTGGGGCCGCCGGAGGCCCGCAGCGCCGGAGCCGAGACAGAAACCCTGCCTGCTGCATGTTGCCTGCCCGCTTGAATGCTGCATGCTGCATGCTTGCTTGCATGCTGCATGCTTGATTGCATGCTGCATGCTTACTTGCATGCTGTATGCTTGCTTGCATGCTATATGTGTAAGTAAATTTATGCTTTAGGATATTATGCTTAAAAAAGTTATGCTTTAGAACTTTATGCTTAATAAATTTATGCTTTAGAATATTATGCTTAATCATTATTATGGTTAGAGAAATTATGCCTAAAAAAATTATGCGTAAGCTGTTATGCGTAATTATATTATGCGAAAATGTAATTATGCCAAACAAAATTATGCTAAGATATATTAGGTCTTAAAATTTTATGCAAATGGATAGGGAACCCCTACTATCAAAGTACAGATATACAGAAGAATTACTTTCGATTTTTCGTCATGGCTATTTTATATAATTTATTTTAAAAGTAAAACTGAAATAAAAAGAAGTATCAAAGCATTATTTCATTATAGCGAGTCAACCGTTTGATGATGGTATTAAAAATAGTTCAGGTCTTATGAAGCCTTCGATGGAATTGAAAACTGGCTCATACTCGAGGTACTCGACTCGGCGACCCCTGCAGAAATGCCCAGTCTAGGTTGTGCCCTCTTCTGTGCGGAAGTGATGGTCGCAAAGGAGGAGGCAGAAAGGGAGCGAGAGGATATAATATTCCTCCTTATTTGTAGCGGACGCAGCGGGCATCGAAAATCGCGACATGATGGCCGGCTGCCACAAGGTGTGATGTCACCCGCGGGTTACAAACTTTGGTTGGTGAAGGTTAAGCGCCACAACTGACCGCGCCGTGTTCCACGCTTACCGCCCAGGAGAAGCTTCGATCGTTTACGGCTACAGAGGGTGATGAGGGCTGCATCAGATCATGCGGGCCAGATATTGACCTGGTCGCGGAAGAGTGATGAATTGCGCAAGCACACCAAAGCCAAAGGTCTGACAGACCCCTCCGCCCGCTCCAAGGCGGAGAACATCCATAAGAATTTCTACATTTGGACCGATTTATAACTTAAACTGAAAATTATCAGTTTCAAACTGAACGAAAAAACAACACATTATATAATTTGGTTTTTATTTTTATTTTATTTTTAAATTAACAGTCTCAAGAAAATCTTGAATAATATTATTCCTCTGAAAATCTCATATTTACATATGTGGCTGTACTATTTCCATTATTTTGTTTTTAAGAATTTTTGCTACTAGGTTAGATAGGCCCAGATGGAATAAAAAGCGGACTGTATTTCTAGGTTTTAATATTAGGTATTTTACAGGTCAAAATTTAATTATTAAAATCGACGCGATCGTGGTCGCGGTGTTCAATGGAGTGGCCTGTCGAGGGCGCGCGAGCCGTCGTCGAGCCGCTGCTGCTACCACGCCGCCCGCTCCTCTCTGCTTGATGACGCATGTGTGTCTTGGAGGTGTTAACGTGTGCGTTAACATATTCCCGGGCCACCTTGGAAAGGCCAGCCCAGCTGATGATGATGTATAAAGTATGCTTCGTGATCAGTCCGCTTTTTATTCCATCTGGGCCTATCTATGGTCAGAACAGGACGATCTGCTCATTTGTCGTTTTGCGAATAGGACATTTTGATTCGGAGTCCCTATGCATATATACTCGTAGTTTGTTGTTTCATTCGGCAATTATCTTGAATTCTAAATTCAAATACAGTAAGTTAATTTATTGTCCCTCTTGTATTAACAAAACTGACACACATCAAAATCTTTTTCCACACTACAATTCGAAAACACCCGAACTGAAAAACAACATTTAATTGGTCAAACTTACACCCATTTAATTCTTAGCCAATATCCGTTCATGAACGTTTTAGTTACAAAAATCACCAACAGGTTGGCTGGGATCGAACCGACAACGAATCCAGTTAGCGACCGCCCACCGAATGAAATTACCCGCTGTATTACAAACTAGAGTTCAGAAGAGAATGGATGGCGCAATAGTGATGTGTATTTTTGATGTGGTATCTGAGATTATGAATTTATAAATATTATTAAATAAATTCGCCGTCTCTCTTGGTTTGTTTCAGCGCTATCTTCTTCTGAACCTAAAACCTCTATGTAATTATGTTTGTCCGCATTTACAATGTAACCTAACCACCAAGTTGTACCAAGTTACCAGATATCATTGTAATACGTACACTAAAATTGTCAAATTGTCTAAGCTAAAATTGCGAAAGCTTTAAAAAAAATGACCTTCAAAAGTAGCCACCATTTCACTTTTCAGCCAACATTACCATGATCATGACATCAGATTTAATTTATTCTTGATACTCGATACTCATAAAAAAGTATCGTTGTAACACTATTCGCCCAACACTAGGCACCTAAAGGTTACGTTGACATTTTATACTTCTGCCGTATTTGCAATGTCAGCCCACGCGGTATTGTATTTCGTTACCCAAAAAACTCTGAAAACCTGACCGAACATTTTTTCTAATAGTACTGAAATAGATAAATTACGTAACTTGTTGATCAATGTTAGTTTTTTTCGATAGTTCTTGCTCTTCGATAAACTCTGGTCCTTCGTTCGAATAACAATTAATCCTTGTAAAGTCCGATTTTTCAATCGTCAAATAACTTTTATCTGAGGAATCAATGTGAAAATTGGATATATTCTTGGTAGAAAATATGTAAAACCAACAATATTTGTTCATCAGATAAAAGTTAACTGACTGTTAAAAAAATTCAGACCTTAGTAAAGTTTTGTAAAGGGTCATGGGGACAGCTTAGTAGTGATTGTAAGAACAACTACCGACCATAAGATTACAAACCCAAATGACTAGACTACGCCTTATAGTTATGTTTAGAAAATTAATTGTTTATCCCCTTAAGGTTAAATGTCAGTACGTGGCACGTCACGTAACGAAAGAGTCTATAATGTGCAACCTCAATGATATTTTATTTTACTGAGAAGTGTTGGCAAAAGTGATTAACTCTTAATATCCCTGACCTTTCTTCAGCTTTCTTATGCTTAAGCCTAACGTGTCTGTCTATAGAAATATTTCTTATAGATACGTCATAACACAAGGGGTACATGTACCTATCGGTGCGGACATAATTCAAGATCACTGGAAAGGCGACGACTGGAGAAGTTCTCTATTGTACTGAAAACCCTTTCAGGTGTAGCCCCTCGCAAAGCTAGGACTAAGGTTAATAATATTTGAAGTATGCCCTATGTGTGAATCTAGGTATGCTCACTTTCTAAGATTGTTTATGAATACTACGTGAAGTAGTCCTAGGTATACAAAAATTATAAATGTTAACTAACCTGAAACACTTTTATTTGGCATTCTGAATCCATCAATGCCATATTTTAATGAAAAGGATATTAATTTTATACGTTCACTAATGTACTATGCCTTTCTATTTCTAATTCATTAATAATATTATTCTTGTATTATTATTATTTACTAACATATGTTTTTTTTTTAATATCCAAATAAGTTTAATAGGTATCTACGCTAAAAGCATTTTTGGTAAGACCCAGTGCAATTTGCTCTCGTGTAATAACAGAGTATAACATTTCTTCATTTGCATAAGCAGAACCTTTGGATCTTTTGTCGACATACATTTAATGTCAGCACATCAGGAAATCTAGGTTTGCTCACAAAATGTTACTTTGCTGCATATCTAAAGTTCTAAACTAATATTATGAAATGGTATTTTTTTTTTATTCAGGCAGTATTAAATCAATAAAAAAAAATCTTGCATTCATGTTAAGCTTAGTTATTCTCGAGTACCTTAGTATTTAACTATTGTGTTATATTACACGCGGACAAAGTCTCAAGCTGAAAAAGTCTTAGGTAAACAAGAAGGCGATTGGTTGAAGTTCACCATACAAAACTGCAATTATAAAGTTAGATTGGGTTCTACCAACAATAAGCAACCTTATCGCTAAAACCGATTTTCTATCTACAAAAAGAACTCGAAAAAAGGAGTGATTTTTACCCAATACTTCCCTTCTGTGACCTTCATCATGTCCTCATTAAACAGGACCGTATCGGAGATATCTGGGGGCACGGCAGCGGCCCCAACAAGTCGAGTAAACAAACGCACAGCCGTACCATTCTTTTCTCGAAACCATTCAGGAGTTTATCGATCCCCTGTAACTTCGTTGTGGATAAAGCTAAAAGCCTTTTTTGATTAATTTGCTTACAAAGAAACAAATTAACCGACTTGGTTTTACATTAGAAGAACACAATAATGTCGTACCCTTATGTGAAAGTAAAACCAAGTCGGTTAATTTGTTTGTTCGTTACCGGACTAATAAGGTAACAAACGAATAAATTATTCGACTTGGTTTTAACTGAACTGCGCCGTGAGACTTGTGTTTTTTACATGTTATGTTTTTGATGGGATAAAATTGTCGTTTGACTCTTTGGACCACGTGTGTCGAAAATCTATTGAGACCACATATATTGATGAAACCTTGTTTTAAAAAGTTGAAATGTGGTTCTGCAAGCCAATAATTTGGTGCTGAAAACTTTTTGAATTGTTTCATGTATAGCTTGGTACTTACATAGATCATTTAAAAATAATTAAATTTCATGAGTTTATTAAAGTGTTCATGTGTTGTACTTCTCACTATATCAAATTGTGTTTTGTTTTATTGTATATATGCTCGCGCGTGACAACTATCTCACCTGATGGTTGGCAGTGAGTTGGTCGACAGCACATTTCAAAATAGTTATCCCCAACCGATGGAGCTGTTTTCCACAACCATATGTTTGGTTTGGATGACAATGCATAGTTAGCTAAAAACTAGTTTTTAAAATCTCTTATTAAATTAATATTTATTATTATTTCTCCCATATTCGCCCGCAATGTTTTGCCCCATAGAAAAATTCCTTGTTTGCCTCTCAATTTATTTCTGTGAATGAACTGTACTCATGGGTGTAATTGATCTCCCAACAAAATAATGATCATTGTGCTCAGACACAAACAGACGAACAAACCAAGTTTTGCGGTTACTTATATCTTCTGGTCAACTCGTATCCATCCATATCCATCATAGAATAGTACTCAGTAAATGTCTGCGACCTTCACAGTCTGGATACACGTGGACTGAAAAGACTGAGTCCATGTAGTTGTCAACCCGATTTTAAAACAGTTTTGTGAAAAGATTATCCCACGTTGCAAAGACGAGACCATACGGCTTGCACTGTCAAAAATTTATCAGATCTCATGTAGAGCCAAGCTTCCAACTCAACACGCCCTAACTCTACAAGCCTTCACAAACTCTACATCTTAGTCAAAATATGTGGTTTGGCCGTTTCACTACCATCACATGCCTCGTCACTAGAAATCGCCACTTATAGGTTTCACGTATTTCGTATGCACAACTCCTCGTCACCATATTTCGTTACTACAAGAACCATTGTATTACAGAAAAGTAATAAACAGTGAATTATATTTTCACCATAAGCCCATGTGACGGTAAGCAGATATGTTCCTGTTTTAAATAAAAAGTTTGATCACTCTTCGATTTTCAAACTTCTAAGTCCTTGAGAGTTTGTAACTCTCCACAGCCAAGTTGGTGTCAATAAATTCGTTAGCCAGTGTGTTCAGTTAAAATAATTATGTCTGTTAAAGAAGAAACACTGTTCTCTCTCCAACTTATTTACTTAGGAAGAAGTGTTTGTTGTGTTGCTAAACTCAACAAAAACAAGATATAGTTGCGGGTGTTCGCTTCTGATTATTTTCATATGTAGAGCAACTGTCTGCTTTACTAAAGTCTTGACTTAGATCTGTGCGTGAAATTCTTATATTTTCTTATAATGAATTGCATTACCATTTGTAACCTAAAAGGCTTTATTATTGTCAACTTCTTACGACTAGCTGCACCGGTTCATGAACGTACTGCCGGGATAAAAAGACCAGTATTGGAATCCTTTAGTTTTAATCCTGGTCATCTTCTACGCATCTGCCAAGTTTTATGTGAATCCGTCTCATTGAAGAAGCTTGATGGTTTAACAAACATCTAAACATCCAAATAAACAGACTCACACTCAAAATTTGACAAGGCGTTTTTTTTAATCAATACGATTTTTATAATATTTTCACGTACTTTAGAAAGATAATTAACGTTGTTAATTTTCGTCATACTAATTTGCTGTCATACCCAATAACAACAAGTAACCCCATAAAACCAAGAAAATTATTGCACATTACCGCAGTAAATACCGGACCTCGATACCGGACAGATGGCGACCAGAATACCGGACACGTGACGGTAGAGCGAGTCGTAAACTGTGATAGCGAAAGTTGCGACGTTCATTAAACTTGGGTTATTGATACTAAGTAACGTTCCATGGGGATCAACTTTGGAAGGCTTTTTGGACGTATGGCTTTTGAAAAAGGAACAAACAGATTCTGTTTAAGCGTACACCATCGGAATTATGGAATACTCACCATTTTAGTGTAGGTTCTTTAAAAAACATACCAAATTATTCATCCATCTCTTTTCTAAAGCCAGCAAATTAATTACTTTTCAACCTTTTTTGGTATTTAAAAACCCATTCATCATCATCATTATCATTTCAGCCAAAGGACGTCCACTGCTGGACATAGACTTCCCCCAAGTGTCGTCACCTCGATCGGTCCTATGAGTCTCGCATCCTGCAGCCCTGACAAGGTCATCGCATCTCCTAGAGGGAAATCTTTCAACGCTGCGTCTTCTGGTACGCGGTAGCCACTCCAGAACTTTTCTGCCCATCGATGACCCGTTCTGCAAGCAATGTGCTCTGCCCACTTCCACTTAGGTTAGGCAATCCCTCCGGTATATCAGTCACCCTGGTTCTCTTGCGGATGTCTTCATTTCTGATTCGATCACGCAAAGTATCTCTGATATGGCCCTCTCCATTGCCCTTTGAGTGACTTCAAACCTTCTGATTAGGCCCATTGTGAATAGCCACGTCTCAGTGCCATATGCAGCTACTAATACTACTGTTAAGGGTTTTGCATAAGCATATATTTATATTGACGTTTTATTTATCGTTTTATGACAATTAAACACTTTTTCTTTCTTTCTTTATATGTCATCACTGGCAACACACACTGGTCATAGACCTTCGTCTTGAGACACTGTATTAATGATGTATCTTTTATACAATATTGGTACTTAAAATTACTAATGGGACGAATAACGATCAAAAAGACTTTTAGAAAGATCAAAGAAGTACGTTTAAATGTCCTAAATCGGAAGTTCCAGCACCACATTTTGTGTCGTAAAAGTGCCAGTCTATTGTTATGTGTATCTGGCTTTTATCCACATACAAATATACACAACTCTTGTTACTGGTCCACAACAGAAAATGAAGTACCTGTTACGAGCTTCACGCACCTCTTCACTGAACGTGACAATGATATTTTTCAATTTCAAGCAATGTTTGAAATTTCTGTGTCGGTGAATTTCATTGTTATCAGAGGTTCAGTTATATTTTCTTTCTGCCAATCTATTATATCATAATAACTAGGCGCATCAACCATAAGTTCTGGAAGTTGGCATTCGCGAACTTTCTTCCTTTTGCTCTCTGTAAAGCCTGTTCCAGAAAGCCATTTTCTGCAGCATTTTTTAAAATTGTTTTTAAGGCAATGCTTTTCAGGTCTTCTCCCAAATACAAAGGCCGTTTAAGCATGTTAAATAAACGTATCGCACCATATTTATAAGACCATTTTGCCTTTATATTAAATCAGGTTTGAGCGTAGACTTTCATGATGAAAGTGGCTAGTTCCTTCTATTTTTTTGTCCGTTTTACAGATCTAATATATAAATGAATTGTCCTGTTTGTAAAAATCAACCATCGAGAATGTGACTGTTTTTCTGGCTCTTTGTTGGTTAAGTTTGATGAGACCGTACCAGGAGAAATTGCATCGCCTAATATGCAATTATATTTGTGAAACCAATTTATGATATTTTTGTACAAAGTTATACGTTAATACGAAAAATAAGGCGCGTAGAATAAAGTAAAAATAGTATTTTATGACAAAAAGTTACGAAATTACTTCAATTTTGCGGTTAAGATTTAAAACTGAAAATTGAAGTTTTTTGTAAAATACACTCACGGTGCGCCACCTCACAATCAAGTTGTAAATTTTAAGTCTTTCATACGAATCAATTATCGATAAATCGTTAATTTTGAGGTGGCGCGCAAAAAAATGTAATTTTTTCTTGTTTCCCTCCACCCTAGTCTCCCTGTCTCACACTTTGCTACAGAAGGATAGGTTCGGAGAACCGATCCTGAAGTCTGACTAAAATGGTGGCGTTTTTGTACAAACATTTCAACACCGGTAGCCGATATGGCACCACTGGAGAGACTGCAGTACAGCCCAAGTCTCGAATCGAAGGCTTTCTCGTAGTCCACAGACGCTAAGCAGAGGGGCAGTTCTTCAGTCAAGCTCTTCGGTCTTTTGTATAACCTGCCGCATAGTCTATGGTGCTAAAGTCTTTTCGGAATCCAGCTTGTTCAGGAGCTGCTGTGCTAAAGTCTTTTCAGAATCCTGCTGCTTCAGGAGGCAGGAAATCGTCAAACCTGCGCGCGAGACGATTCGTGATGACTCTTGAAAACAACTTGTAGACATGACTAATAACTGAGATGGGGCTAAAGTACTTCAGTCGGGCATTGTCGCCCTTCTTGAAGAAGAGTACTACCACACCCCTGCACCATGCCTGTGTCGTTTTGCCCTGGAGTATGTCGGAATCAAACAGCTTCTGAAGGGCCTTAAGGACCGCTATCCCACCCGCTTTCAGGAGTTCGGCCGTGATTCTGTCAGCACCCGGCGCCTTGTTGTTTTTAAGCTGTTTCAGAGCCATCCTAATCTCGTTCAGGCTGCCGTCCGGGATGTATTCGGTATAGCGTCAGGTCAATCTAGCTCTTGGGTCATTCGCTAGATTAGCAACGGGTTTATTGGTTGACGTGTACAACTGCCCATAGAACCTCTCGATCTCCCTAAGAAACTCCGGATTAGCGGATACGATTCTGCCATAATCGGTCTTCAGTTTCGTGAACTGGCTCTGCCCAATAGTTAGATCTCTAGCAAAGATCTTGGAGCCCTTATTTCGCTCAATAGAATTGCGACGCTCGGTAATAAAGCCGCGAAGATCGCTTTTTACGGATCAGTCTATTGAGCTGTATTTGCACGCATCCTCTGAAGACTGCAGAATAATTTGACACCTCTCCTTCATGAGCTTGAGAGTAGCATCGGAGAGTTTTTTGTTCCTATTTGGATGACGGTTCTTGAAGATCTTAGACCTGACCGTATGGATAGTTTCCATGAATCCATCGTTGTAATCGTCCACGGAGGTCCCTAGGCATGCATAGATGTTTGCAATTCAGGGATGATTCTAAGAGGTTTGGTAGTGGGTTCAATTCAGCATTATAAATATGAACTCTTTGCTATCATTGATTTATTTAAGTGCTGTAAAGGCTACAACTGAAATTATTTTCATGTCCAAAACAAAAATAAACAATACAAAAAATATTATAACGAAACATTTACTCACACATAAACTTGTTGAAAATCCAAATACAGCAATTGCCCATTCCCGGTACGACACTAATAAAGAATTATGCGCTTTAAATCATAATAAAAAATATTTTCGCAATAACGTTCGAATAACACCTTTTTGCGCTTAGGCTGAAACCACAAAGCTAGATTTTACGTTTTGTGCTGCTTTTGGTGATTAGCGTAGGTCGAATTTATGCTCGGGGTAAACATGACTGGTTTTTCAAGCTAGGGTAGCAGACAAGTAATATCCTGTTTGTGCCAAAGAATATTGTGATTTTAAAATTCGTTGACTAAAGTTACATCTGCCAATGGCCTTATTTTTGGGATTTCGTACCCGAAGGGTCCACAGGAGGCCTATTACTGTCACTCACGTGTCTGTCTGTCTGTCCATCCGTCTGTCGGTCTGTCTCTCGACTGTCACACGGGTTTTACAGTCTTCAAATTTTCACAGTATAAGCATCTTACTGGCCCATTGCCATACAAATAATAAAAAAATATTTCTAAAATATTTTAAGGAGTCCCATACAGAAAAAGGGGGGCGCCAAAAAAAATAGACCTACACCTACATCTACATCCTACATCGAGTGGGGTATTATTGTTTAGAGTTCGTTGAATAGGTAAATACTTAATTTATTTAAAATTCTAAAATGAAAGGAATGAGAAGCCACCAAAGCCAAATAAAATCATCTGCAGTATATTTTAACTTCCCATTGAACATCTAATTTGGTGATAATATTTATTATTACGTATATTTTACTAACAAATACCAATACATTGATAAATCAGATTTTTATTTAAAATTTCCATTTTTTCTTCTATTATAACCAATTTGGTTTTTGTGGTTTGGAACGGAACCCTAAATGTGCGAAGTCTGACACGCACTTGGCCGGTATTTTTTAATGTTGCAAGCGCAAAACATAGTGTTTTAGGTAATCATAGTGTATTAGTGCTCAATCATAAGAGATTCATCGATGAGACATGACTCCTCAATTTAATATACTAATTGGTGTATTTTTTTTTATTAATTTAAACGTAATATATTTAAATTTAACAGCATTAATACACGTACTACATACATACATAAATTCACGCCTTTTTCCCATGAGGGTAGGCAGAACCTACAGAACGCCATCTGCTGCGATCCATACACATACTACATAAACTTTTAAAGTAATAAATAAAAAATCAACAATAAAATAAATCCGATTGATAGAATAAAGTCTAACATAAATAAGATGATGATGATGTCTGATGTAAGTTAAATAAGTGCCGCTAGTTTCTTAACAAATGTAATTCGATGGTCGATTAACTTTCGATCACTCAGGATACGACACTGTTTTTTTTGTAACGATAAAGTGGCAACCACCCAAATGTCAGTTTAATCTACGAAATAAAAAAATAAAAACATACATGAAATCGAACATAGAACCTCCTCCTTCTTGGGTAGTCGGTTAAAAATGAGAGTAACATTGACATATGCCTTAAAGTAAAAGCCCGACATACGAGGCTACCGACAAAAATAACTAATAAATACGTTCAAAAATAGGACCCATGCTATGAAACTATCAGCACTAGTTTTACATTATTCTAACTAGCTACTATCCTGCTCCCAAAAACTAAAACTAGCACGCAACTTGATGTAAAAACTGGCAGAGGCTCTTCGAAATCGTACATTTTATTTAATACTAGCACTTCACCCGCGACTTTGTACGCGTGGTCCGTATTTTATCCTACAGATGACTTTTTAGTTTCACCCCCTTAAAAGATAAATTTCGAAAAATCCTTTTTTGGTGTTCCGCTACATCATCAAAAGAAGCCCTAGCTGTACAGTAAAATTCTTCAATTATCTTTAACGCCCCCTAAACCGTCTTTAAGGAGTAATTTTGAAAAATAAACAATGAAAACCTTATTAACCCTACTATTTACTTAGGTTAGTATTTATGCCAAGTTTCAAATATATAAGCCCAAAAAATTTCCACCTTTTCACTTCCTTAGGGATAGAATTTCCAAAAACCAATAAAAAGGTACATGAATTCTTTTTATCAACCAAGAGTATAAATCTAAAAGTTCAGGTATCCAACTTAAAAAATGTAGAAATTTTATACAAACTTTCAACATCCTTTTTACTCCCCGAAATTAATAAAAAAACTCATTGTTTTTTTATTCACCAAGGGCGTAAACCAACAATTTCAGATGTTTTACCTTCCAAACAGAAGAAATTTCACATAATGTTTGAATCGCTATTTTACTCCCTTAGGGGAAGAATTTCCTTAAACCAATAAATATGTGAATTCTTTGTATCAACTTAGAGCGTAAATCTAAAATTTCATGAGTCCAATTAACAAACTGTAAAAATTTCATACAAACTTTCAACCCTTACTTTAATCCTTTAGGGGTGGAATTGCCGAAATCCAAAAAATACATAAATTCTTTATGTATTTTAACCTTTTTTTATTTTTTTACCTACAGCGTAAATCTAAAATTTCACGTGTCCAATTTACAAACTGTAGAAATTTCACACAAACACCAAGCCCCTTTTTAGGGGTGGAATTTCCAAAAAACAATAAATACTAACTTTTTTTTTATCAAATAAGAGCGTAAATCTAAAATTTCACGTGTCCAACTTGCAAACTGTAGAAATTTCAAACAACCTTTCAACCCCCTTTTTACCCCCTTGCAGGTGGAATTTCCAAAAACCAATAAATAAATCAATTATTTTTGTCAATCGAGAGCGTAAATGTAAAATTACACGTGGCATATTAACAAACAGTAGTGACTTCATACAAACTTTCAACCACCATTTTACCCCCTTAGGGGTGGAATTTCCAAAAATCCTTTCTTAGTGCGCATTTACGTCACTTGAGGATACTCCCTGCCAAATTTCATCTTTATACGTCAAGCGGTTTTCGATTATTCGTGATAGGTGAATGAGTGACTTTTCGCTAGATAGATTTACAGCACGCCTTAACTGTTCCACAGCTGGCCAAATAACTGTCACCATTCCTTATTATTTATAAAAGGCGTATTTATTAACAAAACTTTGATTTTAACATGAATATTCTGCCTGTCAGCCAACAGACTTGAATTTCTAATCTTGTCTTCTTCTATGAATTTCACAAATGGCGTCCGGTTGACCAGATCTACAGTACCTAAATGTATGGGCTTCGACCTTAAATGCACAGGGACTCGATTTAAACCACTCCACACCTCAAATATGTACGTGTAAACTGCTTCAATGCAGTTCCCACGTACTTTCTCGGATATTAAATACCTCATATTGGCACGAAATAGTGTAGAGCGTGCAAGAACGATATGTGTTTAACATTGCATTTTGGGTTTTATTACTAAGGTAATTGCGACTGTATGTATGAGAGAGGTGTAATGGTACTTTTATACTTTGTTGTTGAAAACAAGTTTCGGGTTTAGTCTTTAGAGGTATTTATTGCACAAAGGGATTAGTTTGACCAGTGACTTTAGTTTCATGTGCTCAATAGGTATAATACACTGTAGGTACAGTGTCTAGACAGCAGACTGCATAAAAAGGTCTCGATTCAGATTTAATTCATCAGTGAATAGTCAAGCTTGCTTCACCGTCGACTAAATCAAATTGCGGTCAAAAGCGAAGTCTATCAACAATAAAAAACACAGGTCGTAATTTTTTATTGTAAAATGCATTATTTAACAAAACACATGTTAGATTCGACATATTATTTTCAAGAAACATCCACACCGATCGTGAGAGCACCCCTTTCCTTTCGATGTCAGCATCCGTTAGGAGGGTGTTTGACAAATGACAGAAATTGGTATCGGAAATTTCAACAATAGCTTCCTCATGCAGTTCGTTTATTCTACAGCTTGTTGCTACAAGATAACAGTGTTGTAAAAGGCTTTATGGCAAATAAGCGCCTGGTTGATTTTTACAAGAGAGATAGAATAGAATTTATTGTGTAGCAAAATGGGTATACACTCAACACAATATTGCTTTTGCTAACAGACAATCTTTGGATGGACTGTACGAAGTTAAGTAGGACAGAAAACACAGACAAACTACTGATGGGAGTAATGAGTGATACAGATAACCTATAATAATTATGCTGTTCAAAACTACTTCCAACTCAACAGTTATTTGCAAATAATTTAGGAGATAGTTGTCAAACGCGAGGGAATAGATAAAAATAAAAAAATTCGCTTCGAGAAAATACATACCTGACATAGCCAAATCAACCGTACGCAAAATACGCGCTTGGTCGTGGAGTTGCGGATATCAGCCCGTTTTCGCCTAACGTAACCTAGACAAAAACAATAGATAAAAAACGAGTAAGTGCGAATCGAACGCGCGCACGAAGGGTTCCGTACCATTATCGCAAAAACGGCAAAAATATCACGTTTGTTATATTTGTTGTTATAGCGTCAGAAATAAATACATCATCTGTGTCAATTTCAACTGTCTAGCTATCACGGTTCATGAAATTTAGCCTGGTGAAAGACAGTCAGACAGACAGTGGAGTCTTAGTAATAGGGTCCCATTTTTACCCTTTGGGTACAGAACCCTAAAAAAGTAGAAACTAAGATAATCTCACTTTGAAAAGTATCAGTTTGGTAAGTGAACAAAACTCTTCTCCTTATCTGAATATTAATTAATGATAGCAATATTATATTTCTACTTCAACTTTTTACTATTTTGCTTCATACAAAGTTTGTTTAGCGTTTCACGGTTCAAGAAAGAGTTTCAAAGCTTGAGGCTTTCTTTACTTTTTATGTGTTAGTACCGCATATTTTTCTTTCAAATTCATACTTTGTTAAAGTTTATTGTTTTTGTTAGTTCTATAAAATATCTATGTAGTTTTCTTGTTTTCTTTATAACCAGCCAAAGAGAGAAATAAAATTATAAGTGAATTTTGTTGTAAAAGAACTGACTTTTAAGCCGACAACATAAGAAATCATAAAATAACCGACCAAGTGTGAGTCGGACTCGCGCACGAAGGGTTCCGTACCATTATCGCAAAAAAACGGGAAAAAAATCACGTTTGTTGTACGGGAGCCCCATTTAAGTATTTATTTTATTATGTGTTTAAGCAAGAGAAATACATTATCTGTGAAAATTTCAACTGTCTAGCTATCACGGTTCATGAGATACAGCCTGGTGACAGACAGACAGTCAGAAAGTCGGAGCGCGGAGTCTTAGTAATAGGGTCCCGTTTTTACCTTTTGGGTACGGAACCCTAAAAAAGAGGCCATGTCAATAATAATTAAATCAAACATCGCAAATAAAATTGAAGAATATTTTATTCAACATCGTTTGATAGAATTTGCATGTTCATGTTTTTACTTGATTGTGGGAGGGTAGTTTTTCGAACGTATGTATGGCATGTATATCCATTTTTATATCACGCTCCATAGCCCGAAAGGTTTGACGGATTATGAGATATGCGATGTCGTTGGATTCGTCTCAATTGTGGCAGTGACATAGGCTATATAATTTTAAACATCACGCCAAAAAAGGGGGTCTTTTTTATTCGTTATCATAACTAATGAAAGCTACTATCATTCCAAATATATATATATATCGTCACACTTTTATGTTGCTATTTTGGCACAAATTCAAGATAAACGTAACTTTGATAGCAAAATTAATAATCTTTTACCACATAACTTATTTGGAGAACTCGTTCATTAAAAACAAAAAACTCGTCTGCAAAAAGAAAAATAAGGCGAGCCAAACAAAAATTATAGAATAACCTACAAAACCTTCTTTTTCACCGTTGGCAGCACCTTATAATATTTAATGTATAAATTATTCCTAAAAAGTACTTATTTTTCTCTTTTCAGTTAAATATTTTTCTGCAGTCCGTCCGGTTTCTTGTTTTTATATTTTTCTTTTATTTTATTTATTACTAGTTGACGCCTCGCGGTTTTACCAACGTAGTTCCCGTTCCAGTAAACAAAAAGGTGGCCTATGTCACCCGGGGATAGTGTAGCTTCCCAACGGTGAATTTTTTTTTTAAATCATTCGAGCCGTTTCAGCTTCTATAAGAAACATACATACAAACATGCTTTCTCGTTTATATAGATAGATAGAAGACATATAAATAGATTGGTGTGCTGTTTGCTAGACATAATATCACGACTGTATTGAGTTGCTCCTGTAGTACATATTTTTTTAGAATTTTAAGTCCTAAGTGATACAGCCTTATTGCTATCAACCATTGGAAATTCAGACTCACTCACTCGACAAATCAGTCCTTTTTCCGTGCCGGAAAGCGAACCCAGGACCTCTTGCTCAGCAGTAGCGCTTGCGTCAGTAGATCAGATTTTCCATTCCATTTTTTTTTTGTTCAGCTAACATCAAAGGTTTGTTAAAATAGTACTGAAAAGTAACTAGGCATATAAAACGAAACACACATTCGGTTCAGCTCCGTATATCGTAAAATCCTTTCGAGATTTACATTTATTTATACTGTGGTTGTTACTTTACATCTAATATTAACGTTTATACCTACAAAATCTGTGAGTGATTTCAGACAAAACTATTCGAATTTATTCACGAAACTCTATTTCGAAGTTGTTCGTTTGACAGAATATTTTTTACATTCAATTTTAAATTATTTGAAGTCCTAAACAAACAGTTTCGTCAAAAGTTTTCGTAATTTTAGTAAAAAAAAATCTTAGAAATAATTTTTCTTCGCGGAACGTCATTTAATTAATAACAAAGACTTCTATAATGCTTTAATTATTCTGGTTAGATTGAATATAAATAATTGGCAATGAATAGATTGCCTCAGGTCTTGGGTTCGACTCACAAAACTATCACGGTGTCACCGTGGCATCGTCATCATTATCATTATTTCAGCCGAAAGACGTCCACTAATGGACATGGGCGTCGATCAAGTATTGCCACATAAATTGGTCCTGTGCCTCTCACATCCAGCGGATTCCTGTAGCATCGGCATCGGCACAACCTAGAGAGAGATCTTCCAACGCTGCGTCTTTCAGTACGCAGTCGCCACTCTAGAACTTTTCGGCCTCATCGACAATCCGTTCTGCGAGCAATGCCCACTGCCACTTAAGTTTGTTTTTTTTTGGACTAATCAAAGCTTAAAGATAAACGAAAATAATAAATTGAACTGCCTCACCTTTTTTCATAGAAATTCACAGCATAATTCTGACTACGGTTTTAACAGCCGAAACTTGTGCTCAAAGCACATTGCGTGGCCTTCAAATATTTTTAACAATGATAACACGGCGCTAGCGGTGTTTCTGTGCTCTGTATCTTTTATTGAGAAATATGGGGGTAGGCAGAAACCGCAGAACGCGACCTGCTTCGATCCTCCTTCTCGACGGCCGCGAAACCTGAATCAGAACGCCATTGTTTTTTTTTATTTGTATTGTTGATAGGCTTGCGCTTGACCACTGTCTTACCCGATGGTAACCGATGATGTGGTCGACGATGAAGCACGCTTGCCTAGAAGAAACTTATTGACTCTTGACTTAAAGACTCCCAGGTTGTAGCTATCAGAAAATACAGACTCCGGCAGGGGATTCCACTCCTTTGCTGTTCGCATAATAAAAGTATTCCCAAAACGTTTGGTGCGTATGGGTGGGATGTCTACTATGTACGAATGACGCATCGCCGTGCTTTCGTTCTATTGTGTCTACTAATTATGGCCGCTGAAGGTGTATACTATTTTTCATTGTTTAAGTTCGGGCAAAACGTGAGTAATTATAAGCATGTATAAATAAAATGGCAATTTGTGAAGGAAACAAGCCTTCATATTAAAATTTATATATATAAACACATCAACACGGTCTAGGGATATTTCATACTCAATTAAATAACTCGAAAATTACTGGCCGCATTGGAATCTTCTAAACACCGATTTGTTTGTAATTTATCTCAGACTAATTCCAAATTCAAATTTTTGAAAATTCTTTTGTTTCGGTGGCATAAAAACGTCTTAATGTGTAGGAGAGGGAATTTTCATTTGTGCGAAATTTAGAAAACAATACGAATTACGTTTAGTGACAGTTTTTTTTTTCATTTTTAAACGAAAGATAAAGTTAAAATTGAGGTATTGTAGCCATGCAACGCCAACATTTGACGAGGGCGGAGATGTTACGAGCTGTGGGAATGCTGGAAGCTGGGTCTGTTCAGCGTAATGTTGCTGAGGCCATAGGGACCCACCAAAATTTAATTTCAAGATTGTGGACACGCTATCGTGCCACAGGTGAAGTAGCGGAGAGGCACCGGGGGCCAATTCGCATCACTACCCCCAGACAAGACCGATTTTTGCAAATTACTGCGCGAGCTCAACCAAATGCAACGGCGACTCAATTGGTCCAAAGGCTGCGAGTGGAACACCAAGTGCTTGTGAGTGACCAAACTGTAAGAAGGCGACTGCATAAAAGCAATCTACGCTCTCGTAGACCACTCCGGGTCCCACCTTTACGGAGAGGCAATCGTGGACGACGATTAGAATGGGTTCGGAACCACGTGGACTGGGGCCGTGAGCAATGGTCCAACGTGCTGTTCACGGATGAATCCAGGTTCGGCTTCCATCCAGATTCACGAAGGACGTGTGTTTGGCGAGTTCCTGGACGATGGAGCCGTCTTCAGAACCCTCAGGAAGTTCACCCATACCAAGGAGGAACAATTATGGTTTGGGCAGGAATTCGTCTTGGAGGACGGACGGATCTCGTTTGGGTGCGGGGCAATATGACGGCAGAACGATACGTCCAACAGGTGCTGGGGCCCGTAATATTGCCCCACAGAACACAAATGGGGCAAGATTTCCTGCTCATGCACGACAATGCCAGGGCACACACGGCGAGAACGGTAGCAGCTTGGTTACATACACACAATGTTAGGGCCTTAGACTGGCCTGCTCAATCGCCAGATCTAAATCCCATTGAGCATGCTTGGGATATGCTGCAAAGAAGAGCTCTGAAGGAAGTTCCTGAAAATCTGGCTACAGAAGATCAACTTTTTGCGCACCTCAGAAGGACATGGGACAATATTCCGCAGCAAGACATTGACAACCTTGTTCTGAGCATGCCGAATCGTTGCCGATGTGTTATGAACATCATGGGCGCTTTCTCAGACTACTAACTTCAAGTTTATAAACACAAATTAAATGATTTTTTTCAGTTTTTACTCATAAATTAAAAGTTAATTCATATACGGTTTCCGTCTATGCTTCATTTTTTTCCATAAAATCCTGAAATTTTAATCGAAGTACCTTAACCATTATTAAAAAATGGTAGAATATTAAATAACGTATCTTTTAAATATAAATGATAAATGATAAATGATAAATGATAAATGATTTTATTTCTGTAAGTAGGTTTGTACAAACACTTTTACATGTCGATCATATTTTTTTAAACTAGATGAAGTCGGCGTTTCCTATCTGACTACTCTGAGAAGAAAGGCCGAAACAAACTCAGAGGTCACAGTCTCTTTTAAAGTCCAGACAAAATCTTGGTTAGATCATGTGAAGACCATGTAGACTGAAGTCTGAAATGGTCTTTTGAGGAAAGAACCAGCCAGATTGAGTGGACCTGTCCAGTCAGTGCACGCATTTGTCAATAACCGTGCAGCTCAACTCAGAAATTAAGGAGCTCAACGATTCGACGAACAATACTAAAGAAAGGACATTCGGGTAGGCCGCACAAACTACTCAAACTGCCAGACCATGATTAAAACTAACTTAGATAAAAATTAAAAACAAACAAAAAGTATGATCCACATAGTCTTCACATTCACAGCAATTAGAAAAGAAATTAAAATAAAATAATATAATACTTTAAAAAGTAAATATTCTTGTCATTACAAGAAAACAAAAAAAAACAAAATTCACGGTAAAAAATATATAAAAAAAAAAACAAAATTTACTGGAGCAGCTCAATCCCAAGCCTGTTTGTCCTCAACGTAATCTTTAATTGTATAAAACGCTTTCTGGCACAACTTACGTTTAATGAATGTTTTGAATTTATTAAGACTTAGATCTTGTACGTGGCTTGGAAGCTTATTATAAAAGCGTACACATTCACATCTAAACGAGCCACCTATTTTCGTGAGCCTTGTTGCAGGTACTACAAATTTGTGTTTGTTCCTAGTGTTTATGTTATGGATATCACTGTATTTTTTAAACAATTTTATATTTTTATGGGCATATAAAAGATTTTCATAAATATACTGAGAAGGCACAGTCATTACATTAATCTCCTTAAATTTCTCTCTGAGAGAGTGTCTCGGGCTTAATTTATAAATTGATCGGACAGCTCTTTTCTGCAAAACAAAGATAGTCTGGATGTCGGCGGCATTTCCCCACAACAGAATACCGTACGACATTACACTATGAAAATAGCTAAAATATACTAAACGGGCTGTCTCTATGTCAGTTAAATTACGAATTTTCCTAACAGCATATGCTGCTGAGCTTAGCTTTTTTGACAATTTATCTATATGTGGGCCCCACTGAAGCTTAGCATCCAAAGTTAAGCCTAAGAATACTGTGCTATTTTCAGGATTCAATTCTTCGCCTTTTACCAACACATCAGTTTTCACCTGCCTAACGTGAGGTAGGGTAAACTTAATGCATTTGGTTTTTTTTCCATTAAGTAGTAAATTATTAACATTGAACCAGTGAACTACTTTTGAGATCGCGCTATTTACATCGTCAGTAACCAGCTGCTGACGTTTAAGTTTAAACAAAAGTGAAGTATCATCCGCAAACAATACTATATCATGGTTATCCTTTATGAGGTATGGCAAGTCATTAATATAAATAAGAAACAAGAAAGGACCAAGAATCGAGCCCTGCGGGACGCCCATCGTTACTATAGATCCAGGAGATCTTTTTCCATTAACGTCAACGCTCTGAATCCTATTACTTAAGTATGAAGTAAGAAGATCCAGAGCGCTGTTCCGGATTCCGTAGTGGCGGAGTTTCCTGATTAGCGTTTCATGAATAACACAATCAAATGCCTTGGACAAATCACAAAAGATTCCCAAGGCATCGCACTTATCTTCCCATGCATTAT
Organism: Orthosia gracilis; assembly: GCA_947562075.1. Taxonomy (NCBI): domain Eukaryota; kingdom Metazoa; phylum Arthropoda; class Insecta; order Lepidoptera; family Noctuidae; genus Orthosia; species Orthosia gracilis. The sequence goes on along the minus strand of OX387270.1, from coordinate 6,706,199 downwards.
AAATATGTCCTAAAAGCTCAACACCAGCATCAGTAGTTGAACGACCCCTTGTAAAACCGAACGTTTTTTGTTTTTTTTTTTAACAATTTTTCATTTTTTTAAATTGCATTGTAACGAGAAACAAACGTGTGTACAAAAATTCAGCTCAATCGGACACTAGGAAGTGTGTTAAAGACTTGCAAGATTTGATTGCAGACCCCGGCACAGGTGAAATTAAATAAAAGCCTGTTAAAAATTTAAACTATGTATACTTAAAATATCTTTTACACAGAGAGAAAGCCCCACATACTCCTCACATGATCCAACATACAAATAAACAGAGTTCTCTCATTAATATGATAATGAGAGCTCCGCCATTGCCTGCGTTCCTAGATCCGTGCGCGCATTTTAATTAAATTCCTCATAAAAAAAACTGGCCAAGTACGAGTTAAACTGGCGTGCTTGGATTCTGCACTACCGAAACCACTATAGTTTTTTAAGTTTTATTTAACAAACATTAAGAAAACTATTCTTAGTGTGGAACCACACAATTTCACCTCCTTTAATACCTCGAATAACAATTCATTAAAAATACCCATATCATTGGAAACTAAGCGGTGTAAAGTTCAAGTTCTGACCACAAGCTATCAACCATCACAACATAACACGTAAGTTGTGACAATGACTCGTATCGTATTAAATTCCTGTGACTGGATTGGCTACGAATTTCACCCTTTTGGTACGGAACCCTAAAAACTACTGGAAGAGCGTGTGTCGTGCCAATTCAATTCCAGACGAAATTTCGTTTGTTTCCTCTTTCGGGAATGTTAGAATTAAGCTTAAATGTAATTTCAATTGCATGGTTAATTTTAGTCGTGCGTTCCAAGATATAGTCTTCCACGTAAGTTTCTAATAAAGTTTTCCGACAGCTATTACATAAGATTTTATCTAGCTGGAAACATTTTTAAAATATTTTATGAAACTTGATTGAAACTACTGCAAGTAACTTCGAAAATGCATCATATAAGGAAACATTTACTCGTTTTTGCATGTGTGTTTTGGATGCGGTTCTCACCGCCACGTAAAGTATTTTTTTTAATTCTCAAAATCGTTGTAGATAAAATATAGCAAAGAAATCTCGATGTATTTACATACGGTGCCGCGGTGTGCGAAGCAATAGTGAGTCACTAGTATTTCTATACTATAACTAGCTGTACCTACCCTAGCTACCCTACCTACTCTACCTACCCTACCCTACCTACCTACCCTCACTACATACCTACCCTGCCTACATCCCTACATTATCTACAAACCTACCCTACCTACATACCTACCCTACCTATAAACCTACCCTACCTACCTACCATTTTTTTTTTCTATTTATGAAACTTCTCCTAACAATAACAAACACAACAAAACAAGTCGGTTAAAAAGAATTAGTGAAATCGGTAAAGCTGTTTTCAACTTATAGCGTGACCAGGAGAAATAGGGGCTCATTTTTATTTTAAATAGATGTAAGTTCTACGCGCTACAGTCATCTGACCCGTAGCACGTAGTCGCTCGTAGCACGAGTGGCCCTATCAGTCATCCGTAGCGTAGCAATTTCGTAGCACTGGAGATAGAAGCTACATTTGAAATCATTTACTTCATTTTTTTACTTCCCAGTTGTTTTAGGGCTGACTGAATGGTTATATAACTTTTATTTGAAGAATGAAGATGGCAGTTTGACATAATTATTTTCTATACAAAAGCTGTCAAGCTATTGAAAATTCAGCCCATAAACGAATTATTTACTAATTTTTTAACTACTTGACACAGATCTCTTTAAAAAAAACTTATAGTATGATTCCTTCTGTCACACAAAAATTCGGAACAAAATCACTTACTTATTAATTTGTTACTGTAAATATGCCATCACTGTTATAAGAATGCCTGCTTCGCCAATTATTGCAACATACCTATATTTTTATACACATACCTATAGAAAATTATTATTTGTACGGAAATAATTCGACTGTTGCCCTAATACGCGCGGCTGGATGGTACATTTCCACAATTTGCATATCATACTCATTTTATAAGTCATTTGAATAATTGTTTAATGCCTGCCCGTTGTGGGGATGCATTCATTCGGTCTCTATTCTGATTTATTAGTCACAAAACGCTGAATGGAATTTTTAAGCCTATTTTATATCGTTTAATCGCGCTGAAACAGCAATGCTTGAAATGTGCCGGACGCTTTTGTAACGACATGGTTTAAAAATAAAATAGTCACAGTCCATGACAATAGCGACGATTTTGTTTACGGGCATTTTCTATTTACTATTGGGAAAATATTTCGTCCAAAGTTTTAAGAACTTGCATACTAACTGACACCGGTGAAGTTTGAATTCGAAAGGTACACTTGCGCACAGGAAATACTTTTTTCTTATTTTATCAAAAAATTACATGACCTGTCATCATGTCTTTACGGCGGGTAAGACGGGTAAGACATATAACTAATTAGATACTTCAAGACACCTATGCTGTCCCGCTGTTGGGCATTGGGCAACTGTATCCTCCATAGCCTTTGAATTACAATAAGTGTTTTATCTTCTCGAGCCAATATCACAAACGCCTCTAAGTCATAACGTCAGCGTTTCCTATGCCTGCCTCTGCGCCGACAACTGTCTTCTGGCTCCCACTGCAGGATGACTCTGGCCCATTAGTCTGTCCTGTATCAACAAAATTGAAAGTCACCGAATGTCCTCGTCAAACCAAATTACTTATAACAAGTAATATAATACCTCCATGTGTTGTACATTTTATAAAAACGTATGTATTTTTAATTAAAATCTCCATGCGAGGGCAAAATTATTCCAATCCCAAACTAATGTATATTTAGATGTATTATGCGATCTTTTAAATGGAAGCACGTTCGCTATTTAGCATTTAAAACAACGTAATGCTCAAAGTAATGAGACAGCAGAAACAACAACATGTATATTTAATAGGCTACTCTAAATGTACATACGATCCTAGCATATCTCATAGGCCACAGGCCTTTTGGATTCAACACCTAAGCCTTGGACGTTACACTAAGCCGGTACGGGAAGCGAAACTTTGTAATTTGATATTTATGTGTTTATATTTAGATGTATGTTTGGTTAAATCAATTTTCTTTTTTTTATTAGTAAGAAACATAAAAATAATGTCATATCGTTAATGTCTTTTAATTCACTATTAATAGCCCTTTTTCCGGGCCCTATAAATATTTCAGGGGAGGTGTTACAAGTAAATCTGGGGGATTTGATATACTGTGGTATTGAATTATCGATACATCCACCATCCAGGAGCATACAAACTTCCAAATCCAATTTGATTTATTTCCTACTCCTACGTTTTTTGCGGGATCCAAGACAGTTAAATCCATTCGTCGAGACTTCGTCGAGCTTCATTGCCTCGGCGCTTTTCTGATGGTCACCACTATTGATTCTGGTTTTCGGGAGTTGCAGTGATTTAGGTACAGTGTGGTGGATTTGTACAAAAAAACAACATTGCTACTTCCCAGGGGCGGAGGAATATCCATGGCTGATTATCCCATGAAAGAAAAATAAAGCAATAGTATTACGTAAAGTTTTTAATAATACAGACCCTTATTCGAGGGTAGCCTAAGTGTACATATATAATGTAGCTATGTATAAAAAAGACATATAAACAAATAAGACAGAACCTTACTCGGCGCTGCAGGGAATCTTAGTTCTAACATGAGTTCGAATATACATATGTCACGAAATCGATCTGTTTACTAGAACCTGCTCATGCGTCATCTACGCGTCTCGAGTTTCACTTTTACTCGATATACATACGTAACCGATTCAATTAGCTTGGAAAACGTGTCCACAGCCTAGCATAATAGTGTGTCAATTTATAGCCCGATAGCGTGTCTTAATATAGGCCAATATCTATGTCATCTTGTCGCAATAACACGGTGCTGCTCGATGCTCGATCGAAGCTCGAAGCGACGTTGATTAATTTTGTTATTGCTCCGAGATTTAGTGCTCTTATTTCGAGTTTTACGCCATGTTTAATCTTAATATTTGTATATAAGTGTAATCATGGGAAGAAGCACTAAGGCTTTAGATTAAGTTAGTGTCATTATATAGTTAATAGTTAGCTTGTTTATGTATTATCAGTGATGCTGATGGTTGGAATGCCAAAATGTAAAGGATTTTCATACGTTTTTGACTTTTTCCTATAGCTATGGTTACGTTTTTGTTTAGTGTCTATGGCCACGCCCTTAAGTTTTGATTTTTCAAAAGCCTTTACTGTTAACTTGCGACCCGCCCCGGCTTCACCCAGGACAAATTATACACAAAAACATGCCTCGTTTCTCACTCTTTCTATTGGTGGAAGCGGTATGAAAATCGGTTCAGTAATTTTTGAGTATATCGCTTACAAACGCGGCGGGGGACTTTATTTTATAATAAGTACTGATTTATAAAAAAAAAAAAACATTAGAGGCTTCGAATTGATTGACGCTTGTCTAGACAAGCTTTGATCTTCCCATACATTTTTGACATTATTCCAATCGCTATCGCCACGCTTTCGATGACGGAATGTCTCTTGTCTATGGCCTCTTCACTAGAGCCTAAGCTAGAGAAATGAGCTATCGACCAAACGATTAATAAAGAAGGTGAAGCGTGATTAATTTTCGTGTTCAATAAAATAGGAATGAGGTTATTATATGTTTGACTTACAACAATAAATGGATATGAACCAGACGGCCAATATTTGGTGTCAATATTTGTAATGAACTGTACCTATTCTTTTGCTTGCCAGACAAATTAGTTTTCGAAGAATATTAAACGTAGTTGAAATTTCACCGACTGTAGTGCTGACAATTAGAGTTCTATTCCAAGTCATGTTCTCCTACTTGATTTCACCCCGAATCATTAAATTTACAGTAACAGCTTTTTATTTCGTGACTAGCGACCCACCCCGGCTTCACACGGGTGTAATTTAGTAAAAAGAGGTGAAAAATGTGAAGTTACTGTCTTTGAGTATAGAATTGCCGTGCAAAGCCGAAACCGAAATTTAACGTGCAAAAGATTCTAACTGATGGTGAGAAACGCATGATAATCCGTTACGCGGTTTAGGAGGAGTTAGCAGACAGACGCGGCAAGCGACTTTGTTTTATATTAACACTACCAACACTTACTACTTTTTAGTGACATTTTTCGTTATCATGACGACTGAGTTGAGTGGAAGTCCTTCAAACTGAATTGGAATATGTGCCATAATGTTTCATTTATGACAACCTTCCAGGCTCACGTCTATAAATAGAACTGTGCTGAACGTAGAGTTCTATTTATAACCGAGCGCATCCAGCAATCTATTTAGAATATGACTAACGAATGTTACTTGACTGGGTTTCTAGGTCAGTCAATATCCTAGTTCAACAACCTATCGCAACTCTGGTGCTATTGCGATCTACAAACTGATCACAGGATATAATCTTGTTGTAGCAGTTTGAATGGCTTCTGAAATAAGGTTTGTCTTCAATAGTTTCGTATAGTTTCTTGCTGAAACATAATATACATTCCCATGCTAATTTCTGCTACGCTGACTGGTTATTTCTGTTTATATACGACTGTAGGTATGCCCTTTATGTAGCTAATGTATAATAAGGTAGACACTTAGAAAATTTACTTATGGGTTTGATTGACAGTCGATTGAAATTGGTGAAAATATGCTGTGTCGTTTCTGTTTATAGAAGACTTCTCCTACACTTTTGTAAGTATGCTGTTAAAGAGTTTGGTGGATCCAGCAAGAGTCAACGTGAATCGTCTGTTAGTTAACCCTCTTTTGTAAGTCTTTGGATCAAGGCATACTGACGCAGATTCGAATAAAAAATCGATGTATATTTTAAGGTTTTACTTTCGACTATACCTTGACCCTTTACTTATCATAGATATATAAAAATCTCATATCTTAGCCTTAGAGCAAAACTTAGCCCAAGTTCTAAATACGCATAATAATTCAAAGTCAAAGAAACATGCGTAGGTTATTTAAGTTATTCAGCTTCTTTTTTTACCTCACATCTGTTTGTCTTAAATCTACATGATTTTACTTTGCCGTTGTCTTGAATTGTCCCTCGGGGTATAATCTAAACAAAGCAGTCTGACCTTTTGATATGTAACATTACGATATAGATTCTAGGGTTCTTTGTAATTCAATATTTTATCTGGATCTAGCTCCTGGCCACAGATTCAACTGCGTAAATAAAGCTTTATTATCCCAAGGAAATATACCGGTATAAAAAGCAACCTAATCCAGGTCATAGTGTACCTGTATGTCAAGTTTCTTCCAAATCTGTTCCATTGAGTTTGCCTCTTAAGCAGTCGTGTTTTTTTATTTTTTTGAATTAAGTTTATTATTTATAACTTTTTAGTTTACCCTTATTTTCGAATTAGGTAGATACATTTAAACATATGAGTATTATATATTTTTGAAATCACCTCTTAAAATGCTTTTTTCTGATACCCCACAATTTGGGTTTGGGAAAAAATATTGGGCCACCACAATATAGCACCCAAAAGCCAGCATTTTATATTTTCCAATTTTTATGTAACCAATGACACTCGCAAGGTTAATACGAATCGGTTGACGTAAGACACATCAAAATCGGCCAACGCATTTAGTCTCTAGAACGCCATATACATACACACATACGTACAAATAAACATAGACTTATAAAAACATTACCCTCCTTACCTACAGAAGTCGGGTAAAAATTCAAAAGAGACGCTGTAAAATGTTGCAAGTTTCCCATGTAAGAAGAGAGTAAAATAAAACTATTTTCTTATCTTCTATTCTGATTATGACTTTGGATGCCTTTGTACCAGCAAGTTTTGAAGATTTTCCCTCTGAGATGAGCTTGTTCTAGCAGCCTTTGCATCGTCTTTTATTTGTCTTAGTAAATACACCTTCGAGAAAATTACCAAATAACCAAACCAAGTCGGGTTCTTAAGCAATTTTCTCGAAGGTGTATTTATTTACAAGTAATGGCTGTGTAAGTGTGATGTGTGGCTGTGTTAGGTTAGGAAGTCACACAATTTTTAGTTCGTAGATAAATAATAGTTTTTCAACTGGTATTAGCATAATTGTAAACCCTTTTATAATTATTGTCAAGTTAACGAAATTTTATATAGAAGTACAAAAAAAATGTTTTTTTTTTAGGGACAGGGAACGTGTTAATTTTGGTATTAGTGTTAATATTTATTGATTGTTAATATAAAGTGTTAAATCGGTATCTTATCTCCTCTTCTGTTCTCCATTTTCATAAATCTCATAACCACCGAGCTTCAGTGTGCGTATCATCTCTACGCTGACGATTTACAGCTCTACTGTTAGGCGAGTGTGGAAAGCTTATCTATCGGATGCGATCGAGGGGCTAAACCGGGATTTAATTATGATTAAAGGCTGGTCAGACCGATTCGGTGTGGTGGTTAACCCTGTAAAGAGTCAGGCTATCATACATAAAAAATGTTATTGAGAAACCGAATCCAACAAATCAATTCTGTGATGATTCTGCAAACTTGTTGTGAATTTTTTCATGTGCCTTAAATTTGAAAGAGAATCGACTGGTACTTTCCAAGTTTATCTTGGACATTGCTGACAACGGTGAAGGAAAACATCGTGAGAAAACCTAGATTTATAGTGAGTTTATAAGATTGTCCATTGGTGTAATTGCTGCAAGGCGTTCCAGTGCGAGGATAAACAAATAAATAAATCCTTTCATTTAGTTGCACCTTGTTGTTGTTTTATCATTGCACCTCCCTCAGGTCAACTGGTAGAAAATGCCTAAGGAATTAAGTCCGCCTTTGCACTTGTGCATAAAGTTTTAATAAATAAAAATCCAATCATGTAGTTTTAATTTTTATCAAAACCGGTCCCAAGACTCTTTTGTGTGTTTTTCGATACTCATCATAGTTTCAGATGTGGCTATCTACGACCCTTTGAAAAAATCACCATATATAGTAAAGGTTTCTGTGTTTAGCATTAGCCTTGTTACGCGAATATTTGGAGAACAGTCTAAATGTCAAGAACTCAAGACCGTCTGGTGGATTGTAAAAGGCAGTACGGGTTTAGATCTTACAAACTGTAACTACAAAGGCGTTTGAGAAGGCTTTACGTACTAAATTGGTCTTTATTGTACAGGAAAGGTCTGACATTTTGGAGGGACTTACCTCTTACGATTCAGTTAGTTCGATACGCACTTTCCTATATCAAAAATACCTTTAGTATTGTCAAAAAAGGCTGCTCGAATAGGTAAGGTTAATCAAATCTAAAACGAAAAAATACCATCTTTAAGGCAAAAGACTGAAAAAAACCTGAAGAAAAGCTATTTTTTGTACGAAAAAATGTTTAAGGAAAATTGCACCTTAATCATAGCATTAATGGATTCTGTCTTATTTGACGTTTTTCTCAATCATATCACGATAAACGTTGACAAAAAATAAGAGAATCTGATTATAATGATCGAAATTTTCTTTGTTCATCATAGATAAGGATGAAGGAAGAAAGACTTAGGGATATATTAGTCAAATAGAGTTAATCAATGTAACTTATTTTCTTGTATTTAGTTATAGTTATAACTAGCTGTCCCACGCAGTTTCGCTCCCGTCAACTGACTACGTACCTACCTATCTACCCTACATACCATACCCTACCTACACTACGCAGCGCACGCAACGGAAGCTCTCAAAAAGGAATATTTTTTCCCGTTTTTGCAACATTTATGCTCCGCTCCTATTAGTCGTAGCGTGATGTCTTCCTAGATGAATGGACAATCCAACACAAAAATATTTTTTCAATTCCAACCAGTAGTTACTGAGATTAGCGCGTTCAAACAAACAAACAAACTCTTCAGCTTTATAATATTAGTATAGATAGTATAGATTACGGAATTTTACGTATATTTAAAAAACAAAGCCATCTAAATTAGACATATTTTATTTAATAATCAAATCGTTGTATTCAATTTTTCTCAATCTTTATCGGATGGACTTGTAGTCTTGTAAGCTGTTTTCAGTCTAACTATATCTGTGATTTATCTCCTGAGAATAATAGTTAGATGTTGTTTATCTATGAGATATTAGCTTTATCCGCGACTTCATTCTCGTGGCCTATGCCACAGAAACAGAGCATTTCTCAAAACTAAAGTAGGCTATGGCACTCAACGATATTATACCTTTCTGATATGAACTTACGCAATGGTGCTTTGACCTTTCAAAGCGCAAAAATACGGGTTACCTTGTTATTGGCACAATGCACAATAACATGTTTTTCTGTTTTTCTCAGTAGCTTATATGATATCGCTATTTTAGGTGCTAGCATATCGTTCATATCGCTCATAAAATATATCCCTTGCTTGTCATCTAACTGCCTGCTACTGGGATAAATGTGCAAACCGCTATTTTTTTTTATATATTTTTACAAGCTTTAATTTAATTTGCAATGTAAGTATGTAAGTGTGTTCGGGTAAAATCTTACAACTGAATTTTAAAGCAGTTATACTCCACCGATTAAGATGAAATTTTGCATACACGTTTAGTTTGGATGACAATACATGGTTAGCTAAGTGACGACATTCTAAATCCAATATGGCGGACAGCTCAAGATGGCGCACTAGATAGTTTATGGGCACTGCCGTGATATAGGTATCAAATAAAAGGGTTTGCTGGGAAAAATACGAAAAAAGCTTGATTTAAAAAATATTTTGTAATGAATATTTTTTTTAATCAATCACTCCTCAACCACAAAGTTCGTAAGCGCGGCGCGCCCGGTAATACGGATTTAAAATTTGGAACATTAAACCGTGGCCTGGATTATATGTATGTTGCTTTTTAACCTGGGAACCTTCTCCATCTATTTTATAAAGCTACCTTTTACCTTGAAAATTTATGTGATCGAGCTTGAAGCGAATTGTCATTGCAAAATGATTGAATGGATTGACAGCTCACTTCATGTTCATTTCGCCTACATTTTTACGTTGAAATTTTTACAGAATAGTCATCATCATCATATCACCCGAAAGCCGGCCTCCCCCAAGCGTCGCCACATTGACCAGAAACAGAAAAAAGACCGATCGAGACTCATTGTACAGAATAGTACTACTATACAGGTTATTTGGCATAATTCTCAACTACCTAATTTTACCTAATTTTTATCCATGGTGCTAGGCAACTAGGTTTATCCCAATTGTAAACGACCCTTTGTGCCTATTGGCCTTGTTTGTTCTATCTCCTGCTTGATACGGAGGGAAGTGGAAATTTATATTTTCCCTACTCCTGCGTTATTTTTTTCTGATTAATTTCGTTGCGGAATCCAAGACAGTTAAATTCATGCCTCGGCGCTTTTCTGGTGGTCGCCACAGTTGATTCTAGCTTTCAGGAGTTGCAGTGGTTTGGGAATAGTGCAGAAGGATTGTTCTTTCACATAGGCGAAGCCACTGGCAGAATCGACCATACTTTAACATAAACTAAGAAACCCCTTCAAATATTACTAAAACATACAATTTACATACTCACCTACCAAGTTTAGTATTAATATACGATAGTGGTGGCGTAATTGAAATGCTAAGTAATAGCAATCTAATTACAGTTGTATTACCTTCGCATGGAGTTGAGAGTTTAATTAAACCAGAGCTTACGGCGAGTCTGCAGGCACATGTTACAAAGTTGAAGTGGAAGAGCTGAGCGAGTGTGTGTAAGAAGATTATGTTTTTGATAATTATAAATGGTTTTGTTTTGGAAACATTTATTACTTAGTTCAGGATGAAATACGAAGCTATTATTAACTAGTTATATCGTGGTTATACCTGAAATCACTTAAAAAAATTAAGGATTTCGGAAATTATGTTGTTAAGTTTATAACTTAACAGGTTAAGTTTATAACTTATTTCAGGATCATATACAAGGCTCTTGTTAGTTAGATATCTCTTGGTTTTCCATTACTTCAAATAAAATTAAGATGGGGGATGGGTAAGTCGGAAATTAACGAGCATTTACGTAGTCAAAAGGATATTTTTGTTTCACAGTCTTGTTTCGAATTCGTTTTCTCTTCTTTTAATAAATTCTCGTACATGCAATATTCCGGTTGGTTAGAGAAAATGTATTAAAGTTTTCGTCTAGAGTAGCATCGTATTTAAAATATGATGAATTTAATCAACCAGGCGAGTCGCTTGCGGCGACTCTGCTGGCACATGTTACAGAGTTGCAGTCGAAGAGTACAGTGAGGAGGAGTGTCTTGAGAACGAAGTCATCAGTAAAGGAGATTATATTATTACAAGCTTCTGCCAGCGGCTTCGCCCGAAAAGTGTTATTTTATCTCAAGAGAACACGATACCGGGATGAAAAGTAGCTTGCTATTCCAGACTATAATATATATCTGGGCCAAATTTGATCCAGATCCGTTCGGTCGTTCTGGCGTGATTTAGTAGCAAACATACATCCATCCATCCAAACTTTTGCATTTATAATATTGGTAAGATGTCTTAGGTGAAGATAATAATGATTGTTCGACGTTATTTTCAAACGTCAAACAATTCAGGAATAAATACGAAGCAGATTTTAGCGATATCTCATGTGTTTCAGAACTCTAACATAAAACAAAATTGGTATCATAATCGCGTGGGCAGTTTCATGAACGTCTAGTCAAAGTGCCATTCGAAGTCAGAACCAGGTAGTCGAAATGCCTATATTTAAGGGATTGATCACGTGACATTTCAATAGCGCTTGGCAATAAAAAAATAAATAATTGCTACCGCGAAGCTTTCTTTAATAGGTAGTCACTATACTCCATATGAGATAACATAAGTCATTAAAATAATCCCATTTTACAGTCCGTTCAACCGATTTTGAATTATATTGCATTGGTGATATGACAAAATGGCAGCTGTATTGAACAATTAGTTTTGGTAACAGGTTTATGCTTTTTATACCATCCTTATATTTATGGGATAGAACTCAAAATTGCTAATATTATTTCAAATGGAGGTCCAATATTCAGGTTGCAAAAAAAAACTAAATGTGTTGAAGTTTATTAATAGACTGATAGTATTCAAGATAAAGATCAAACTAACCTTTCAAGTAAGTCGTCTATAACTGGCACAAAAACGGAATCAGATGAATGCCTGAACCTTATAATCGTATCAGCAATGTCGCCCGCACAAAGAAACTCTCTACATTAGCTCTATCTACATCATAGTACATGGTGGACATCCCAAGCATACGCACAAAGCGTTTTAGGAATACTTTTTTTGTGCGGAAAGCTGTTAAGGATTGGAATTCCCTGCCGGAGTCTGTATTTCTTGATAGCTACAACCTGAGAGTCTTTAAGTCAAGAGTGAACAGGTTACGTCTAGGCAAGCGTGTTCTACCGTCGACCACATCATCGCTTACCATCAGGTGATATAGTGGTCAAACGCGAGCCTATTATTATAAAAAAGTGAACTACAGTCCAAGCTCTTACCAGAATCCTTGAAGTTTCATAACAAAGTTTTCACGTACCTGTTCAAAGCCAGGTGAATAGACATTTAGTTTGAATCGTTATTAAGTACTCAATCACTTAAACTAACTTATTAACTTGACTGAAAATTCAATAGGTATTTCGTTTGGGTGGTGTTAATGAGTCTCAATTCTGGCCAGACAAGATTAAATTTGGTTTTGAAATTTTTAATTTTACTAGTATATATTGTCTGGGCACTACCTTCAACGCAGGCTTTACTCACAGCCACTGGAAATACTTTCATTATGCGTACAGCTAAAGAGTGAAAAGCCCTGCTGGAGTCTGTGTTGCCCGATAGGTACAACCTAGGGGTATTAAGTCAAGAGTGAATAGGTTACTTCTAGGCAAGCGTGCTTCACCGTCGAGAGCATCATTGCTTACCATCAGGGGAGGTAGTGATCAAGCGCGAGCATATCTATAATAACAAAAAAAAAAACGACAACTAACGGTCAGACTTAGTTCACATAAAAAACACATCTCTCTAACCTCTAGCTCTTCTGACAGCCAAGTTTAGTTCTAGAATTTCGCCGGTTCCATGTTTGTAAAGTTGTCCCGCGGCTACGACGTTGTTGCCAACGCGTAATGCACGCTTAATCTAAAGCCACATGTTTTAGCTTACCCGCTGAAGGTAGACTACTTACACTGGCTATAAGCCAAGAAGGATTTTAAATAGGAAGATCAGAAAGTATCAAATTCATGTCGCCTGTTGCTAACATGGATCCAAAATCTTTTTTAAACCCCGACGGAAAAATAGGGTTGTTATAAGTTTGACGAGTGTACCTACGTGTTTGTGTATTTGTGTATCTGTATGTGGCATCATAACTTTTAAACTGCTGAACTGATCTAGATTTTGTTTGAATGGTGAGTTTATCGAGAGTGTTCAATGTAATGTAACTATGTATGATGAAAATCGGTTCAGCCGTTCAAAAGTAATGGGGGTTTTACTGTTTGTATCAGGCGGTTTTCGCAAGATATTGTATCATAATTACGTGTTCAATAGATTGTCGATCGAAGCGTGTCTACTACTAGATAAATTATGTAAAATGAAATAAAAATGTGTCGGAGGTTTTCTGAATTTTTATTATTTTCTTGTAAATAAATAAGTTTCTATCGTAGTACAGCTGGGAAAAGTTCTACCAATGCTCTAGTATTTATTGAAAGCAACGTTAGGCTCCAGACAAACCCCTGATTTCTGAATTAAGTATTTGAAGCTAAGTAGTTGTCAAACTGTAGTTAAGCTTGTAAACATTTGGAAATTTGGCATTAAATTAGAGTTTGACACGTTCATAACTACAAATACTCAAACCATAAACCCATCATTTAAATTTAAGGGTTAATCCATTTTGACATTTTGTAGCGCATCCCACACATTTTGGCCTGTTTGTCAATCTTTATGGCATTAATTGTCTAGACCCTTTAATCTTCATAACAACGTGATCTGTCGATTTGATCTTTACCCAAACAAAATATTCGGGTAGGACTGTCATACAATATTTACACGCAGTTAAATGAAATCATTTATTTGGTTTGTTTATTGTTTTCTTTTGACTGAAGTAAAAAGAGGGGAAGGCAATACATTTCTTTACCTCTGCAAGTAAAAAACAAACCCGACCAGTCAATTATGAGACAAAATGTTGAAAGTGATGGCTAAAATACCTGGTGTTCAAGCCAGTAAAAAGGTTGCTAACGTATTTTCTTGCCGCTTGTGGCAGCACTGTTCTTGCCTTGGCATCCACGTTTTTTCTAAACCGTTTGATAACTATATATCGCTTCGCATAAATCTTAATTAATAAGTTTCATTTCTACACAAAACCGTCGTATTAGCTTGTTATAAACCAACAAGCGAACACAATTTGTTTCCCAACTGCAATGTATCAAATAAACAATTTGAAGCACTAACGGGAATGGAACCCTGCCAACATATTAATGAACCGTTTAATGTAGCTCATTGATCACCAAACTTATTATTATTGAATTGCGGCTATGTTGGCTTGTGCTGCAATTTGGGATCAATTAGATTAGGTTTATGTTAACAAAGGGTGTATTAGGGGTTGAAAAGTGTTGAATTTTAGATCTGAGTCTTTGGGCAAGTGACATTATATCCAGGAAAGTCGCAACAGCGATTGATAAAATGTCTAAAAATGTCTAGTATTACAAAGTACTATCGAAAAGTAGAGCAGTGGTGGCCCAGTGGTAACGGCCCGACTTACGTGTCGTCAGTCGTGGGTTCGAACCCTCGCAGACACTTTACTTTGTCTAAATTGTTTCATCACCACAGCTCTAAAAACAGTGAAGGAAAACATCGTGAGGAAACTGGCCTGTCATAGAACCAAATATTCGAAGACATTTGACATCCACCAACCCGCACTAGGCCTGCGTGGTAGATTAAGATCCAATCCCTCTCTCAAAGGTAGGAGGCCTGTGTCCCAGCAGTGGGCACATTAAAAGGTTGATGATGATCGAAAAATCACGTGATCATAGATAGCTCTTAAATTTTGGCGTTTCGAAAATCGCTTTCACTGATAAAATTACAATTTAGCTAGGCTATATACTTGTTAAGAGCCAAACTACACTTTAATTAAGTTGTTCAAAATTAAAATCAAATAGCTTATTTCAAATAAATCTTAGAGGTACTTTTGAATTTCCAAACAAAAAAAAAACAAAGATGACTCTAGTTGCAAATTCGCAAGCGACAGTAGGTCAAAAGCTGTTTCAGATAATACCTGCTTTACTAAATTAAAGTCAGATAGAACCATATCAAAACCGCATAAACATATAAGAGGTGTGAGTTACAAAGAGGGTAGCCATTTTGAATTCTCTTTTCTTTACACGTGTCGTAACAGACTAGTCAACAATAGCTCATGTTCTGAAAACAAGCTTGGTTAGTCAGCAATCAGTGAAGAGGTGCTGACTTTTTACCCGACTGCCGAGGGAGGGTAATGTGTTTATCAGTCTATATATGTATGTATGTTTGTTCCTATGTGGCGTTCTAGAGACCAAACTTGATGGCCGGTTTTGACGATTCATACGTTAATCGATTCGTCATAAACCTGCAAGTGTCATTGACTGCATTAAAATTGGAAAATAGAACAATAGCGGCTTTTGGGCGCCATATTGTGAGAGCCCAATTTTTTTTTCTTCCTAATCCATCGTGTGGGGTATCAAAATAAAGGGTTTTAAGGGTTGATTACAAAAATATATAACACGTATGTTTTAATGTACCTAATTCTAAAAAAAAATAACTAAAAAGTAGTAAATAAAAAAAGTATTTAAAATTAGTAAAAAACCCGACTGCTTAAAAGCTAACTAAAAACGTAAACAAGATGAAAATCATGCAGTGCAGTCGGAGGATACATATGCACGAGCTGGCTGACCAAAACCAGATGTATCCTAGTTTAATCCTAGTTGAAGCTCTAGGGATCTGACAAAAGGTGCTCAGTTTGACTTGAAATAATTTATTCCTATTTTCGCTTCACCATGTAGAGACCATTAACGTTCCAAAATTGAATGCCTTTGTTAAATCTCGAGTATTATTTTGGTATACCCTTGACCTTATCATTTCTGTTAATCCAAACAGTAATTCAATTAACCAACATACCGTTTAGACTTGCGTTATTCTGGGCTGCGGGATATAAATCAAGACCCCTAAGCACTGATGCTAAACTTGAGTTTATACAGCAGTGATATATTGCTATTTGCTTTCAGTAGGTTTGGTATACTTAATTTGTGCGAAGACGCCTTTAAGATCATATTTTGAATACTAAATCTAAAGTAAAGAACAAGAATAATAACAAAAGCATCAGTAAATCCTAGCAAATTGGAATGGTTTCATAATTTTGTAGCGTAAGTGTTCCGAGACAACCTACTTTCCACAATGAATTACGGTAGGTTAAGTGGTAAAGGACCCTCAGACCTTTTTCTAATGTCAAAGTAATGTACGAAATAAACCCTCTTTTATTTCCAACCCGAAACTCATCCTACCGTTTAAGCACAAATCAAATTTCGAATCAGGTTAATCAAAAGATAAATAATTTATAAGGCTGACAACAGATGTATTAGGAAACCTAGTCTAGGGATTTTGCAGACACGTACGCTAACTTTGGTTCGTAAACGACCCAAAAAGGACGTGACGGAAAACGACAATTCAGCGGTCCCAACCCGAGGGGGTGACAATTCAAAAATGCTTCCTCCTTCTTTTATTCAAGAAGGTTTTACTTTATGAAAAGAAATAATCTTGCTATCGGTGGCGCTAAGAGTGGCTGGAAAACTTTTAGGATGCCAGAAAAAAAGTTTTGTTATTTTTACAGCCTTTCTAATGGCGGTATTCTATTTTTTTTACTTGTTGTCCTCGCATTGTTAATGGCCAGAATATTTCCAGCTCAGAATTTATTTATTGCCCTTATTTTTTTTTATATATTATATCGAATAGAGAATTTACTGTGTATTATGGTAGAACATTGTTAATTTAAATGTCTTTTTTAATTCTTTCCTTATTAGAATTGGGATTAGGAAAAATACTAATTAAATACTGTTCCAAACAGTAGTTTTTTTTTCTAAGCCTGCGGGTTAGACATGTCGAAATAATAATCCTGACAGGTATTTTGTTATTATTTTTACTAAAACTAGGTTTTCAAAACAAAGCAACTTCCAGGTTCAAAAACAAAGAAAAATGCCAGAACTAATTACTGTCTAGACGTAACTAATTGCTACCTATAAAACAAAGGAGCTTAATAAACTTCAGCCTTACCCTTTCAATATTCTCGGAGAAAATACTCCTGAAAGTACTAAAAGTATTAACATAAAACCAATGAACGTTGCTTTTATACTCTAAGACTAATAAACGTTTATGTAACTAGGTACCGACGACTTGGCTTACATATTGTTAGGATTATAACAAAGGCATGTTGTTGTAAGTTAGTGAATCTATTAAGTAGCCACGGACTGGGGATAAGAGGTTGCTTATTTTGCTAAAGGAGTAGCGTATTGGAAGATAGTAGTTCAATATTACTTTCAAATTAAATGTAGAAATTAAAATACTTACATATTTTATTTTGATAAGGCAAGTGGGCCTTATCAAAATAAAATATGTAAGTATTTACTCGCACGAAAAACTTAACTCAGAATTAGTTGCTGACACGAGATTAAATTGACAGTTTGGCATACAATATTGTCAGTTTAATCTCGTGTTAGCAACTAACTCTGCGTTGGGCTTTAGATAGACGGATTGCATTTCTACTGCACTACGACTGAAAATTTTCAGTTTGAATGCAGTCAGTACGACTGCAATAAAACTGCAAAACAACCGTTCATCCCGATTGCAGTTGGTGTGCAGTTCCAACGACTGCACGCTGACTGCAAGCCAGCTGCACGGTCGACGTGCAGCCCGTAGAATTGCATCACTACGCAGACCGCGTGCAAGGATGTGCCTAGCCCGCCTGCTCTTGCTTCGTCAAATCTTTTCATTCTATCGAATTTCTTCGAATACTGGAAGTTCAAATGAAGTTCTATAGTAGTCCTAATGCAGTTGGACCAACTGCATTAGGACTACAAATCGACCGTGCTGCCAGCTTGCAGTAAGCGTGCAGTCGTTGGAACTGCACGCCAACTGCACACCGACTACAATCGGGCAGCATGGTTGGTTTGCAGTTTTATTGCAGTCGTACTAACTGCATTCAAACTGCAAATTTGCAGTCGCAGTGCAGTTGAAATGCAGTCCATCTATATAGAGCCTTAAGGTTTTTGCGAAATTGGGCCTTAGTATCTATGCCTATAACTTAGCAAAATATATTGAAATTCATAATAAAAGATTTATTTATCATCATGTTTCAGCCTTTGTCACATCTTAATTAGGGTTGACTAACATATATTTGTCCCCTTTCTACCCTGTCAAACGTCACGCTATCATTCACTCACCTTTCTTTCATAGTCGACCAACATCAGGTGAGATAGTGGTCAAGCGCGCTGCGCGGGCCTATAGCGTATAAAAAAAATACTTCGTATTCGAATTTGCATCTAACAAAAACTTGCATCCAAACTAAAATAAAAATTATATTAACTAGGTATATGTATTATGCTTTCTAATAGACGCTTGTTAAGCTAGTTCCAGCTTAATACAAAAGCCTATTTAAATAAATTCATTAAGTAGCCCGGGACTTTATTTCCCAGGGGTCGATGCTCTATTGCACACTTGTACAGACACGAGCATCAATATCTATACACTTGGCAAAATTCTTGACCAACTTTCTTGTTAAATAACGATTTAAAAAATGATTTAAGACTTATTTTATATAAGTATGGGTTGAGTGCAAAAATCTTGTATTGATCTGTTTCCCGAGCGAAACAAGATTGGGGTAGAAAACAAATGATTCACTAAACCTGGACCGAAAAAGTTGGCAGTAAACGGAAGCGGCCTTTGCCTAGTCTTGGGATAATCTAGGCTGATGCTTATCACTAGTAAGGACTGGCGTTTAAAGAATTATGGGCTACCTAAAAGTGTAACCTTGGCGTCTTAAGTGAAGAGTGAATATGTTTCTTTGATGCAAGCGTGCTCCATCGTCGAACATATCATTGCTTAGCATCAAAATATATCGGTTTATTTATTAAGGCGCTGACTAACGCCAACGACCTTGAGGGAACAAAACGCGCACTCGTTTCACACCCGCGCGACCCAAAATTTTGTAGTTTATTGTACTTTTCTTATTATTCTATGAGTTTAAAAAAAAAGCTTCAGATCAAAATGTAGATAATTAAATTGTCTATGAGATGGTGTCAATTTGATTAAAATACGCCCAGCGGTTTAGGCGCGATTGTCGTGTTTGTGTCCGTTTTAGACATAACTTTACAAATTAATTACAACATGTTATAAGAATAAAACTCAAAATTTTCTTAAATCAAATTATTAAGAAAATGGTCTTATGTAACATATATATATTTTTTTTAATTTCAACTAGCCGTTTTGACGTGATTCTCATTTTAAAATCAGCTACTCATGGGTATCTGCGCCTTGAACACTTTATGCAACACAAAAGTTACGAAGTCGGATATAATGCGGATATGCTTTACTTTTTTTAAACAAAAAAAAAACATGTACACCGAACAGACCATCATTTCAATAAATACCTAAAAATAGTTATTATATATTTCTAACTGTAGTGTAATGTAGATATTTATGCTCGTGATTGTACTGCAACTAGATTTCACCACTCTGTTAATTAATATCGGAGTCTGCGGTCGGAAATTTCATAATTATTAATATTTTCATACCGTTTGTTAATTTGTTAACATGTAACTTTTGTGGCCATGTTGTTTGAAACGTTACATTCGGCTGTTAAGTATTTGTTAATTGAAACAATGGAGTGGTCATTAAAAGTGTATGTGTTATGATTAGGACATATTTGCGATAAATTTCGTTGGAGTCAATAGTAATAATTAGTTTTAGACTTCACGAATGTTGAAAATTACCTATCTTAACAACTTTCCTGTCCAATGCATTTAAGAGTCACGTAATTGTTTAACTATTGTGTCTGGGTCCGATTTCACCAATGAAACTAATCACGATTAATTCAGCTAAACTCAGTTTATGCTAATGCAGCGTTCTGACTGGTAGTATCATAGCGGTCTCAACCAACCAGAACGCTGTATTTGTATGAACTGAGTTTAGTAGAACTAATCGCCATTAGCAAACATTGGTGAAATCGGCCCTTAGTGGACAGTGAACCTATTAATGTAGCAATAAATTATTAATTTATTGGGCTCAAAAAATTATGTAAGTATATTAAATATACTCGATACTTAAGTATTGAATGGCACTTATTCGATACAAATTATAATGCACAAGCAACATGGAGGACGAGGCGATGATTTAAAAAAATGCTTTTTGTCATCTTCGTTCTATAAAGAACCGTTACATGAAATTTTATATTTCTAGACCCATTATTAGGCTGTGCGTTATCTATCAGTAAATTATTACTATATAAAAGTTATCAACTTAACACAAAACAATTTGCGTTAATATTTACACGGTAAATAGGCTTATCGAGTGCTTGCAAGCACTATTAAGGCTCTAAAAAACTAATGTCATAAAAATAGTATCGTTCCTTTAACGAAATCGCCCTCTTTATCTAGATAGTTCCATAAAAAGGGGACAGAAGACTCTTAGTATTTCATTACACAGGCGATAAAGACGATCCAAACTTTACCCTGAATATCATCAATGTTTTAGGTTTTTTAGATACGAAATAGGTCCCGAGATAAAGCGCTTTTCGCGCGTATACTGGACGGAAGGCGCCCCGGGTATCTGAACTACGGACGATTGTTTTAGGTTGTTACCAAACCAAAGGTTGATTGTCAATCAATGGTAAAATGTATCAGTCAAAGTCGATCGGCAGATACTACTTCACCCAAAACATTATTCAGAACACATGATTTAATATTTTTTTCCCATATTAATAAATGCATATTATATTGTGAAATCAAAATAGTGAAAGCATAGTGAAATACTTTTAAGCAGCAAATGGTACCTTTAAAACAATTTATGATCTTGTAGCTCTGGCAAAAGTGTGCACCATAAAAAGTGTGTATTGTAATTTATTTACTGCATTTAGTAAAACCATCACCAAAAATGAGCAAATTCTACAGTACAAATTATGTAGTAACCTAAAGGATTGACAAAATACCCATAATAAATCAAGTTCGGCTGTATGCTCCATATCTTGAAAACTGCTGGACCGATTTTGATGAAACTTGCACTATTATTATTCCCTAAGTTGAGAGATACTCAATCCATCACAAAAAAAAACATAACGATCCGATAAGTAATTTCGGAAAAATGCGTGGACAAACATACATACATACAAACAAATACAAATACACAGTTATGAAATTTGGCACACGTGTTTAGAAAAGCCCACATAGAATAACATATGTGAATATTGTGCAGTTCCAACAATATTGCATACATACGTGTCGAATTGATTACCTCCTTCTTTTTTTTGAAGTCGGTAAAAATATTTTTCTTTAAAATTATTGTCAAGCGCCATGGCGTCGCTTTTCTTGATAGAATGTCACTAGTCTTGGCGATAGCGATTGGATAAATGCCACAAATGTTTAGGAATGTAAAACACTATCTAAATGTCACGTAATCAGTCACATACGTTTTGGCATTTCGACCATAATAGATATTAAAACAGGTACCAGTAGGGACTAAAACTCTAATATTCAAGAACGAATTCTCTAGTTAATATTTAGAACAAAACTATGAATTCCACACTATCGTTTTAAAATGCACTTTTAAAGTGGTCGTACCGCATTATGGTCACTTTTAAACTGTTACGACCATAACAAGATACTGCCACTTAAACTTTTGTATGTTTTGCAAGGAAAAATTGTATGGCTTCTCTTTATCGTATGCGATGAAAATAAACCTATATGACGTTCCTTATACAGGATTATTATTAAAACACTAAGAACCTTGCAGGGCTGTATTGCTAATATTATAAATAACTTTAGTTCTATGACTTTTGAAAATTCGACAAAAATATACAGCTGATCCATACATTCCGAAAAGTTCTGGAGTGGCGACCAGGAACCAGAAGACGTTGGGTTGGAAGGCCTTCCACTAGGTGGAGCGACGACATGGTCAATGCTGCGGGAGTCCAGTTGATGCGAGATGCACAGGACCGATCAGTGTGGCGACGCTTGGGAGAGGCCTATGTACAGCAGATTAGAGTAGAATAGAATAGAATATACTTTATTGTACACCAAAAAATGAAGTTAAACATCTCTTTTACAATAATACTTATTTCTACGGGTACAAAAGCGTCCTTATCGCTGACAGCGATATCTATCATACAACCTTTGGATTGACCTTATGAACTTAGAATTAAATATAGTATGTGGTGGGTAGTCTGTGGTGTAATGCTATATTAAAAAAATAATACATAAATAAAAAATATATATTACTATATTAAATACTATACAAACAAACATATTATATCATATTACGTGTTACACATATTCATAGATGGAAAATGAAAAAGGGTTGAATAATGATGAAATAAATTAGACCGAAATATAAAAAGGTTAGAGAGAAAGGAAATGGTTTCTAACCAGTTTCTTAAAAGCAGCCAGCGACTGGGCTTGTCTTACTGACAAAAGCAACTCATTCCACAATCGCACAGCCTGGACCGCAAACGATTTGTCGTAAAAGTGTCGTCGTTAGTGGAATGAGCAGGCATCGAAAATCTCAAATTTTCCGATGATCTCAAGTTTTTTGAATGTGTGTCATGAAGGAGTTTAAAGCGTTCTTTGTTGGTATTTTACCAATAACCCAGTATATGGCATTCAAATAACTACCACCTTTTGTCAAAGACCGTCTACCATGAGCTCTAAACCAAGTGGTACAGTAGCAATAAAATATTCGAAAAATTTTAAATTTTGGGTTTGACGACGAGACAGTGCCGAACCTTTTACTCTTAACCCTGAACGCAAAACGGACCCATATTAATATTGATTAAATCATCAAGAATCGCCTTTTGTTCCATCGCAGCGGTGATGGGGATTATGAGTCCGGCATCGCATACAGCATACCACAGCATTATGCGTTCCGATCAAGAAAAAAAGTTTGAAGCGCATGGCAACCCTGACTTTTTGACAACCGCTATTGATAATAAAATTGCTTTTGTTAATAGTGTGGTAGATTAGTCTAGGCCCTCTCATCGTGATTTTGAAAATTAATTGCCGGATGTCGATTATTAGGACAGGACATTATACAATTATTTTGTTACATATTAACAATGTCAAACCATTTAACATAAAATACTGCACTTATCCATATTAGGTACAATATTTTACTGTGATCCACGAGTTTTAAAAAATAAATGTTTTAAGATGCCAACTTATATTGTTAGGTAAAACAGCTGTTATTAATATACAAATATTGCAGTATCTAATTCCAAGTAAAACTAATAAATTAAAATACCTATTAAAGTAAACTATAAATCATAGTATAATATCTAAATGCACGTCGCGGTTTAACTAGATATCGATAAAATCAGGTTGCAAGAATTCTCCGGGGTCAGATGGAAATTGTAAGCGTATGATCATATCAGATAAGTCTTCCCATTTCATATGCTGGTTTATTGGATTACAGAAAAGAAGGGTATATTCGCATTGCGATATTAAGTACCTAATCAAACCTTATCTATGATACGTAGAGAAGTTCCTTCTTTGTATCTTTACACAATGTGTCTATGAGTCTTTGGTCAACTGGACCCACTCAAAATGGACCCGCGGGATCATACTTTCCAATCACATTTTGAATAGGTCGACTGGACCCACTGCCTAATTTCATTATTAGTACAGTCACGGAGGAAAGCCTAATGTTTTAGTTTTGTCCTACTCTTCTGTCAAAGGTCTGCAGAAAAAAATTGTATTAAAATAAGCAGTAACTTTGTCCTTTTCTAAAATTATGGGCAGGTGTACATAATGTTCTATTTCGAGTATTTTGTGTGTGCTTAATTAAACAAGAAAAAAAAAAAAGTCCGTCCCAACCACTTTAAAAAAGGCGGAAGACCGGGTGTTGAGACACAGCTTGGGAGTGGACCATGTCCAGCAGTGGACTGCGATAGGTTGAATTGATAAGCTAAAATACCATTTACACTACGTAAACTTACAATGCTATAAAAATATAAAGTAGGTACTTTTCATGGTAAATGGTGGATATATTTAACAACGCCATTAGGTATTACATATATAATATTCTCTTTACCTAATCTGATTATCTAAAGCGAGTTTGCTAAAATTACTTTACCGAACAAACCCGGTTGTTAGATTCATTTAGTGCCAAAAATATTGGAAACGAAATTCCGACAAAGAATTTAAAACAAGCAAGTGCTTGTTATTCAAGTTCCGCAGTTTGTTTTCTTTTTGTAATTACGTTCTGTGTTGGTTCTACCGAAATTGTAAAAGGTAAAAATAATGGGTTGTTTTCAGCCAGTAATAATAAAGTATCATATTACAGTTGTGCTTACAAAATTATGGATGATTTAAAGATGCTGCAGATAAGTGCGACGTGACAAAGTGATAACGTTGTTCTGTCGAAATTGCTATACTTACGTTGAACAATTTCTATGCAAAAGCGTTGTTCTTTTGTAAACACAGTTTTACGTTAAAATATAAAATACAAAAAGAAGTAAGTAGTAATTTTATTAAACTACTAGCTTTTGCCAGCGGCTTCGTCCGCGTTAATGTCGAAAATTATCCCGAGGGAACATATTCCTGGGATAAAAAGTATCCTATGTGCTATTCCTGATTTTAATCTATCTCTGTGCAAAATTTCATCCAGATCCGTCCAGCCGTTTGAGCATGAAGAAGTAACAAACATACAAACACACAAACTTTCGCTTTTATAATATTAATGTGATGTGACATCAAACCATTTGGACCACAATAATATCAACACAATATTTTCAACTGAAAATCGAATCTTAACCCATCTCAAGGTACCTTGTCCCCGACATTTCTCCCTAACTACAAGCCTACATAATTCGTAGTGTCGGCATTCGAGGCACGTGCCTGCCAGCCTACGCTTCACTTCACTAGTTCGGCATTTGTCGGTGCGAGCCTCCACTAACCGACTACCGATTGTTCGTACTTGTGGTGTCCGTTGAAGTCCATTAAGGTTGTAGTGACATGCTTGCCAGGTTAGACGAGGACGTCAAATGTTTTTGAGGTATTATTATTTATATATATAATTAAGATACGATGGAAAGAAATCCAGTGCTGGACATAAGATCGATTTCCAAATTGGGTACTTGGAATTAAGAACGTATCAAACCCTACTCCAATGTCAAAGTTTGGCAGGTTTTAAGACAAACAGAGTTCGACAAATCTTCAACCTTTTATTCCGAAATCTCGGGTTTGGCCGCTCAAGTGTTACCAGATCGACTGATCCTGCGTATCTTGTATGCAAAGGATTCCCACGACCTTCACCAGGTCCTCAGTTTGTCTTGTGGGAAATAAGAAATATTTAAGTACAAAATTAAGTTTCAATTAAAAAACTTCTAAGAAACTGTAATTGAATTTTTCTTCGTTTCCAAGATGCCTTTCACGAGAAATTTAATTGTTTTGTGCGGAAAATTATGTAAACATTTCAGACACAGAGAAATGTTACACGTGTCCTGAGTTTGAAATCTTTGAAATTGATCCGTGCTTGAAAATTCGATCATATTTAATTTCAAAATAAGTCTAAACTTATCCACGAAATTCTCAGAAGATATATCAAAATTCATTTTAGTACGCGTTCACAAAATATTCATGTCCCCCCAGTGAAAGTTAACTAACACGTGTAAACTTTAAGAAAAAGTAGGTCAACATTTTGTTTCACATCCTTACATGTTTCATATGCGAGTGTGTCCATGTGTGTACAACAGGGCGTTGGGTGTATTTCTGTGTGTTCATCAGGGATGTGGGTGTTTGCAACAAAAACAACATGATATTCTACTTCGCTGTACGAGCTGTTCACAGGAAAAACAATTACTATGATTTGCGCGCCACGTGAGAAGGAAATGAGATGAAATGTAGGTGGCTGTGTGCTATTCGAATATTGATGAAGAGAGAAAAATCTTTGGTGAAAAGACTCTTGAAAGTACCAACTTGTTGACTGTAGGTCAGAAAAACTTATTTTCAAGCAGTTACATTACAGCTTAACTTAAATTCATTAATTGCACCGTTTATATCAAAAGTATAGCAATTTATTTCCAGTTGCCACCACATCAAAAAATCCCAGCAATAATAAAGTTGCCCTATATAAAACCTACGACCACAAAACTCAATTATAATAATGAAACAAAAATACTTATATGAAAATAGCCAACCTCATTTCAGGCGTAATATCTATTACACAAATGGCCAGCACCGTGGACGAACCACTAACTATATGGAGAATTAGCGCCGAGCGTATCGCCCGCGGGGAATACACTACGGTTACATTGCAGCTTTAATTACCATCTCACTGGTATAACATGAACATATTATAGGAGCTCGTTGCTAAATAATAACAGCTGCACGGGTTAAGCAACGTTTGCCGAGGTTAGTCCATGGATGGATAACCGAGTCTCCTCTGGGCCTCGCAAATCACGTTAAGCCGTTGAATGCCGACTGACATTCCTTTGAAAGATGTTACTGAGGACAGAAGCTAGAAAAATATGAAACCAGTGTTGCCAACAGGTATCGTGTTATCCAATTAATGGGTTGTGGAGTTCAAATAGGCAGTTTTATATAAGTATGAACTTGTTGCACACACACATTTTGTCACTATAAAACTGCTTTAAGTCCGTCACGTCAGTCGTCCAGTTTAAAACCAGCGTCGAGCATTAGTTGGCCGACATTTTGCTGAACTGGTCCTTTTTTATTTATTAATAGCTTCTACCCGCGGCTTCGCTCAGCCATTAATTTTTTATTTTATTTAATAAAACGTTTCCTATGTTACTTCTAATACCTCCAAGAATATATGTACAAAGTTTCATAATGATCGGTTCAGTAGTTTTTGCGTGAAAGCGTAACAAACAAACATACATTCACTTACACATTCTAATATTAGTAAGGATTAATACATTTATTCATTTTATTTACATATTTTTACATTTTCAAATATTATTCTTTAAAAGAAACATTTAAAAATTCAAAAAATATTAGCCCACCGGTATTGGGAACAGGATCCAAGCTACCGGTGGTCAGTTCTCTTATTATTATTATTTGGCGCAGCCGTGGGACACACAATGTTATATTTATATTGTTTTCTTTCTTTTTTATTGTTGTTTAGTTTTAAGTTGTCTTTTTTATGTGTCTAGTGGCTTGTGACAAATAAATGTGATTTCTTTCTTTCTTTCTTTCGTCCCATGTTAAAAACTGGGTTACTGGCAGCCGACCCCAACATAGTTGGAAAAAGCATAGAAAGATTGTTTTATTTTTTTAAATTAAAACTTCGCGCTTAACGTGTTGAGAGATTTTTGTTAGGGGCAAAACTTATAAGTTCACATAATCGACATGCTAATGTAACGTTGGCGCTGGACGTCCCGTTTATTATTAGCGGCCAGCTATTTCCAAATTTAAGTTTTCATTTCAGTCGGCAGTTCCCATGACTGTCTTTTTTGTGTTCCTTTAACATCCAGCATTGTATACGATCCTAATATAAAGTGTCGCAATTTGACCGTCATTTATTCCAGGGATAGCTAAATAAAGATTGTTTGTTCCGATAATGTGCCGTCCGCTTATGTTCGGTTATTGACGTGTGGGTAAATAATCCTTAGGTGAGTAGGTGTCTGAAATAGAAGGGTGAAGGTTGTTTATTTATCTAAAAATAATACGGTAATCGAAGCCAACGTAATAAGTAGGTATATGGATTTGATCTTCTTGGTAATTGACTGAGTGTTGGTAATCTTTGCCATTGTTTGTCTGATTGTGTATACGTATGTACATTCACTGAATTTTACCATAGTATTTTTGGCCAGAATAAAATGGAAGAAGAAAACGTGTTGCGCCAACCGCAAGTAACATGCGACAAGGGTAGGCAGATGAGTGTTACTGGCTTGTATACTTTGTATTGATAACCCATACTAATAATATTATAAGTGTGAAAGTAACTCTGTCTGTCTATTAACTTATCACGCTCAAACCACTGAACCGATTTAGATGAAATTTTTCATGGAGATAGTATGATACAATTCATTTATATTTTTTTTTGGTTTTGATATCATCCAATGACTTCTCCTGCTCTGGATGAAGTGGGAGGGCGTGTCAGACTTATACTGACTAAAACCCACCCGTGTTCCTTCAGTTGCTTGTGCCAGGCTGACATCTCTTTGAGGCGCGATAAATAAATATATAATTAAATATATAATAATAATACATACATAAAAAAAAACTTCGTTCATAAGTACAAATACCTATACATATATATACGTATATATCTACTAATATTATTTATTGCGTTGAAAGAAAATGTTCCTTAATTTTCCTCTTAAAGACATCGAGAGAAGGGCTATCGCGTAGGGAGTGTGGTAGAGAGTTCCAGAGATGCACTGCAGTAACAGAGAAGGAGCCATCATAGCGGCTGGAAGTGTGACGCGGAGTTCGAAGAAGAAGCGAAGTGGCTGTGCGACAAGGTTTACCCCTCGGGACGAGGTACTCAAACCGTTCGCGAAGACATTGAGGCGAAGTAGGATTATGCAGGATAGTATAGAGAAGGGATAGGATGTGGGTATCTCGTCGACGCCGTATTGGCAGCCACTTCAATCTGGTCCGAAATTCCGACACATGGTCGTACTTGCGGATGCCAAAAATAAAGCGGATGCACAAGTTCTGCAGTCGCTCGAGTTTGTTTAGGAGTACCTCCGTTGCATCTAGAAAACAGACATCCGCATAGTCTATTAGCGGCAGAAGAAGAGATTGCGCAAGAGGTACCTTAGTGTGAAACGGTAAGAATTTTTGAAGACGTTTAAGGGACTGAAACGAGTAGAAGACTTTCTTCCTCACATCAGCAATATGAACTTCCCAGGAGAGGTTAGTGTCAATATGGACGCCCAAGTTTTTCGCGCTTTTGGAGTAATATATGGGCACAGAATTATACATTACTGGCGGGAGGGACTGGGGATCTAATAAATTGAGCATGTATCTGCCACCAATAACGAGCGCTTGCGATTTAGTTGGGTTCAGGAGAAGTCCAAAGGACTTAGCACAACATAACTGCTTCGCTGAAGGAGATGAAGATAGTATGATAGGTTGGTGAATAGGTTACTTCTAGGCAAGCGTGCTTCACCGTCGACCACATCATCGCTTACCATCAGGTGAGATAGTGGTCAAGCGCGAGCCTATTTACAAAAAAAAAAAAAAAAAAAAAGTACCTACTTCATGTTTGTGAATGATTCGCAATGAAAATGATAATCTAAATGTGACAATGATGTTATTTATACATTCAAAGTGATAACTTTCACTTCGCTGAAACGCTGGGAATGCAATAAGCATAAGCGGTCAACCAACCCTAAGATTGCATGCACAAAACACGAAACCACAATCCTGAAAATATTCAACAACAAATTGAAGGAAATATCCAATCTAGGTAGCTTATATAGATTGGATATTACTTGATATGGAAGAGTGCGTAGATAACAAAGTTACCTTAGATTCGCTCGAAAAATCTCCTTTAAAAAGATAACCTACTTCATGACACTTTTAAAACTTACGGTTACAACATTATTCAGAACATGTTATTCCCAAGTCCAATCTAAAAGAAAAAAATATATTGAATATTATTGCTGTGTAGCAACACTAATTCAAAATAAAATACCCAGACAGCAAACACCTAATTCAAAATAAAATGCCCATCCAGCAAATTCGCAACATTTCCACGTAGAAAGGTACAAGTCAGGCAAAATAATTGGGCACACTTCTGAGACTGCCGACCTCTTAATGAGTCGGTGGTAGCGTTAGTTAACTCGCTCATTATTGCCGAGAGCCGTACGGTCAGCATCGGAATTAAATTGCCAGCGACTTCGTGGAACATACCTTGGAGACTAGGTTTGTTGTAATTGACTGTGTTATAGTTATAATTTTGTTTAAGGCTGGGGTTGGAAGATAACATTGTTATTTATTTAGACTTTGGTTATTATGCGAATGGTGAAATGTTTTAAAAATGGGTGCGACTATCTAGGAGTGCCCTACATTTCATAGATTTGGTTGAATCACAAAGAGATGACGTATGAGAGGACAGACAAAACTATATATACCTTCTAGAAATAGGGACCATTTCCCGGTTGGTGCAGTGCATGTGCGATTGACTGCTGCGTTGCGTATGTTTTTGCTACACCACGAAGTTATTCTGTTTCGCAGATGCATTTGCCTACACGCAACGCAGCACTCATCCGCACAGCCACTGCATCAACCGACAAATGGTCCAATTCCTTGAGAAAATACAGTTTGCAAATAAAATTTAAACAAAAACAGGCAAGAACCCTCTGCAAATCATAATTAATTCCCACTAGAATAAAATGCTGCAATTGAAGCGTTTCAAACTCCAAATTGCTGTCTTTTCAGTCTGCAAAATATCTGACTCTGTCTGACATCTGTACTTATGTTATTTCAACATTATTATTATCTGAGGTTATATTTTACTCTTTCCCAATTTATTTATTTATCGTTTATTCTCGCGCTGGAAAACCTTGGAGCAATAACACTTTGGAGCACAACCTTATAATGAACTTATTATATGACTCCAGGTTTTTGTCATGATGTTTTCCTTCGCCGTTGTCAGCGATGTCCAAAATAAACTTAGATAGTACATATGTATTGAAAAAGCCACATTGGTACTTGCCCGGATTTGAAACCATGACCTCAAGCACGAGTGGCGAGGTCTTAGCCACTAGGCCTCCACGACACACAATTAGTCAAACAACGCCTATCTGATAATAATTTTGGAGTCTTTATTTCACAAATAAAGACTCCGCACGCGACACTCTCGCTCGCGCATTCATTGGTTTCGCACGCATAAGCTCATTAGTCCGGTGATCTGAGATCTGCAACCTTTTATCAAATTTCCCCCAGTATTACCCAATCTCTGTCTCATAATGAAGTGTGCGGCTTGCAATATCGAATTTAATGATGGTGTACAATGTGGCGTCTGCAAGAAGCACTACGACTTTGGTTGTGTGAGTATGACCGAATCAGGATGGAGAAAATTAGGCACGGAAAGACGCGCTCTGTGGAAGTGTATGACCTGCCGCACGACATCTCCGTCTCCCACTGTACAATCATCAGATCCGGTTTCTAACGAAACAATCCTTGCCGAGATTCGGGAATTGAAGACGCAATTGGCTGGATTGACCACGCTTCAAGAAGATGTTCGGAGCATGAGGGAAGAACTTGGAGAACTTGAGAGAGGCGTTGCATTTGATAGCAATAGGGTGGAGGAGTTTGCGGTGAAACTTGATAACTTCGAGTCCAGAATAATCTGCCTTGAAGCACTACAGAGTAAAGTTGACGCAATGCAAACTGGAGTTGATGGTGTCAAGGCGGAATTGTTGATTAATGATCAAAGGTCTAAAATCTATGGTATTTCTTGCTTCCATAGCATAAATCTTCTTTTCCCGTTCTTCTCGATAACAGATCAACGCTTCGGAATAGACAACTAGCTTCATATTTGTGACTTGGTAGTTCTAAATTGCCTGTAAGTCCTTTGAGTTTGAATAAAAATTAACCTTCTAGGCTTGCTGCGTGCCTTATCATCTTTCGTCAACTACATTTTCTATATTGAACAGACTAGATCTACAGACTGTGTCCTTCGAGACAATATTTTCTTGCCCCTCGCGAAAAAAAAGTAGAATTTCATCAAATTATGCAATAGGTAATAATCCCTCCCTTACCCCTCTAATTACTCGGAATAATACCAATAACTACTACACAACCTTCAAGGAAAGAAAAAATAAATAAAGATTTCACAATTTCACGTAGCTAAGTATTCTTTCTACACGTGGAACTTTTAAAACAGCCGGCTCCTGTTAATTGAACTGTAGAATACCCAGCACATTCTAAAACCCCAAGAGTAGTAACACAAGAATACGTATATCGCTAGAACTTCCACGGTTAAGAACGTTGTGTATGTGGATATAAAAATGTCTTGCTGTAAACGAACTTGGCTGTTACAATTTAAATGTAACAAGTTTCCTGAAAGTTTTCTTGAATTTGTTGGTCTTATGACATTGTTCGCATATATAATAATCCTTATATGTAACAACTTTGTATTGATTTATTGATGGGAACTTAGTTTTACCTAGTTGTAGCGTGTGACGCGCACGCGGTACTCGTAAACATCGTAGTTTATCCTCCTGTCCGTAGATGTCGCTTTTTATACATTTCAAGAGGGGAAAGTTTCTCTGGTGCGCTATGTAAAGACAAAGTCTCGATCGCATCGAAGGCTTTCTCGTAGTCGACAAACGCTAAGCGTCAGAGATCGCTTTTCAATGATTTTGAGCTTCGTCTATTTAGCTTTCGATATTTCAACGCATCGTCTGAAGACAGCAGGATAAACTCACGCCTCTTCTTCATGAGCTTGAGAGTAGAATCAGAGAGCTTTTTGTTTCTAACTGCAGAGCGGGTCTTGAAAAACTTAGACACGACCGTGGACCCATCGCTGTATTCGTCTACGGAACTCCCTAGACACTCGAAACGATTCTGGAGTTCGAGCTGAAAGCTCTCGGGGTTTTGAATTCGGATCTGTGCTGGATGGAGCGTAGTAAACTTCATCATTCTTGTTTTTACGTTCTTAGTTATTTTTTTTTTCTATCTAACCCTTTCTGAGACAGCTTTTTCTACCTAGCTTGATGATCATTGGTTCTTTTCCTACTCGTATATTCTCTTTGTAGTAGCGTATCGAGCAATTTTTGCTAAACCATTGTACTTGATGTCGAAATTACTTCAGACATTTTTATTATTTTGTAAAATAAGTTTACAAGAAATCGACACATTTATAACATTTTTTTTCCTCTTAAAATCCATACGTGCGTGTATAAAAACGTCTTAAAAAATAAATTCAGCTATCACGCTAAGAGCAATCTGTGAAGCTATTTAAGTTGGTACGTTCTAACACTTGGTTTTCAGCAGACGGCGCGACGCGCCTCCCTGCGCAATGTATTTCACGGCCAATTACTTGCAAGGTTTCTTTGTTTCCTCACGTGAAGGAAGAAAAGAATAAGTATTGAACAACGCACGTTGTAAGAAAACCTTTTAGAATAATCTTGAATGAATTTTTTCCTTAGTTTCTTAGAATAATACCTACTTTGAGATTTTTCTGTGAGAGCACATCTGATTTTGTGTCTAAGAAAATTTTACTGCGTCGATTCCTATTTTAGGAACTCTGGATGGTTGAGCAAATGTAATTTCACGAACTTGTGCAATGAATAATGGTTAGTGATGTACTTAAATTTGTCAGTCGGACGAGAAGAGTAACATTTAAAAAAACAGGCTCCGTGGTCGCTCACAATGGGCCTCATCAGAAAGCGCACATCACCCAAAGGGGAGAGGGCCATGCTCGGAGTTTCCTGGTGTGATCGAATCAGAAATGTAGAGATCTACAAGAGAACAAGGGTTACCGTCATAGCCCGAAGAATTGCCCAACTCATCAGTGGCAGTGGACATGGCACATCGGTCGCAGAACGGATGGCCGATGGGACAGAAAAGTTCTGGAGTGGCGACTGCGAACCGGAAGACGTTGCGTTGGGGGGTCTCCCACCTGGTGGACCGACGGCCTGGTGAAGGTTGCGGGAATCCGCTCGATGCGGGACGCACGGGACCGGTAAATGTGGCGTCGTTATGGGAGGCTTATGTCCAGCCGTGGACGTATTTTGGCTGATATGATGAGGCTCCGTAAAAGACAAAGTAACGTTAACGTACGGTTGACTTCCCAACTAAAAGTTAATTACAAACCCATAATTTTATTTCAGGACACCGAACACACATTTTACAAATTCTCCTTTCACTAAAAATGTTAAACTGTTTACCGTAATTTACTATCTAAAAACAACTCTGTGAGCTTAATAAAAATTCTTTGAAAGTCGCAAGATCGGTATTTTTTATCCGCCCGCCTGCTAGCCAAGTGGGCGAATTTTAAAAATGTATGTTACATCACGTAGCCTGAGTTTTGGAGCCTAATTAGCCCAGTTTAAAGCATATAGATAAGGGAAGTTGTGTTTTTGTCGTTGCAAACTGACATCATGCAGAAATGAATAAAGTATTGAAAAAAGCTTTTTATACAGTGGAAGGCTGTGTGTGTTTTTCTCTTGTGTTCTATTTGATAAGTTTTGAGGAATTCTCTCATCTCTGAGGATCGTGACTCGTGTAACTGGATTACTATTCGGATTTTATAATCACCTGTTATCACATAATTAATTCGCTGTTCTCATTACTTTTTGTACCTCTTATTAAAACGTTGGGTGTTCTTAGAAAGAGTTCAATAAGATTACAATAATAATGGTTTCTAGATCTACGAACATGAAGCATTACCTTACCTGAAAGTCAGAGCTTACTATATCACTAAAACGATCGTTAAGTAAATTTAAATGTGTCAAATAATTCTAGTCTGCAGTCATTTAAAATGTTTTCAACTTTTCGCCTTCCGACCAAGTAAACCTCTTAAAGATTTTCACAACCTAATACACACTAAAACGCATCTTATTACCTCCATATCTGTCGCTGGTAAGCGCGGTATATTGGCCGAAGTATTCCCGCATCCTTGCGGGTAACCAGACTTAAATCGGATATTAGACCGGAGTCGCGGTTAGCCGACAAGCAAGCCCGACATGATCCTTTGGCACCGGGCCAAGAGGAACTAGATTTGATTTTCACACATTTGCTGTTTGTTAGGTACATTTCTGATACTATTTCTTGTTCGATATTGTGGGAATGGAAGGGTAGTATAAATTATGGAGTTGGTAGATCATACATTTATCTATGAGCGGTCTTTCAGAAATTCGATGTATGCTTCATTGCAGCAATGTGTAAAATAAAAATAAATATTTATTTAACGGTTCTTTTACAATATTAATCAGTGGCTGAAACTACCCAGGAAGCATGTAGTAATGCTTGTGTTGGGTGGTTCCGAAACATTGAGGTCGTAAATGAAAATATATTTCTGTAATTTTGAAAAAAATACAGAAATATATTTAAAATTTGTCTGAAATTCAGGTCGGCAATTATCTTGGACAAATTCAATAATATTAGCTCCTTAACTTTAAACAATAGACCAACACAGTTACGTGATCTGGATTACTTACCAACATATAAACTATGTTAATATGTTGGCAAGTGTATGGCACGAGAACGTGAGAATATATATTACCTGATATTCTAAATAAAATTACTAAAACTGTGCAGTCAAATATTGTCACTGGCACATATAAAAATTGAAAATTTACCTTAAAAAATATTATATTACTGGTGACATCACATCTTAAGTTTTAAGCGGGTATAAAAGTATATGTTTACCTATTTTAATAATATGCGGTGCGAGTTTGCTTCCTCCACTTTGTCACATAAACTTTTTAAGGTTTTAGACAAATGTTATGCTGTACAATAAATGTAATTTAATGTATTGCAAAATAAAGGAGAAAAAAAAATGTAGGCTTTACACGTATAAATTGATCAAGCAACCGCAAAAATAGTAAGTAAGTAGGTGGATAGGTGTATTTCCACTAGATGTCTAATATGGTATTTTGATTTTCTCTCAATGGGATAAAATAGCGTGGTAAATTAAGCTAGAAAGTAGGTATTCTCAAAACGGGGTGAAGGAAGAAAATGTCTCTATAAATGCGTACAAGCATTAAATTAATCAACTAAAAGTAAAAAATAACTCACATTTAGTTTTAGTAATCTACTTCAACACAGTTAACTAATGTTGCTAATTTCATGTTTACAGGTAATTACAAACCGCAAGGGATGCTACGTCATGTAGACTCAATTATGGTGAGTGGCTTTTTAAAGAACGTTTGTTAATTGTAGAAAAATATTTTAAAATAGATACAGGCAAAATTCTAGTCTCATCTGAAAAAACTGTTTCTGTATATTTAAGTATCAAGTCAAGAAATTCGCGTATATTCCATGAGTTCTTATTTACATGGATATTGCTTTTTGTTTCAAAATTACTTTAAATATTTAAGAGAAAAACTAAACAAAACCAACATAAGGTGCTTTTATTCGCAGAAATATGAATGCTCATGCTAAACCTGCTAAACCAAGCAAAATGTTTACTAAAAACTGTAACCCTACTACGGGTTTTTTTTAGCCTATATTACTCCGGTTATAATAACGAATCGATTGACACCTAATTCATCAAAATCGGATGAATAGTTAAGGCGCTACGGAGGAACGTACGTAAATACAAACATACATAGACTGCTAAAATCATAACCCCTCCTTTTAGCTTCGCCATAGTCAGGTAATAAACAAAATATATGCCACATACTCATTCGCAGCTCTAATTCTTTACTTAGTACTAAATTTGCATTAATGCGGCTGTACATTCTAACTATTAACGTGTATTTAAAGATTATCGACTTACCGAGAAAACGTTAGTTAACATTACGTGGCTTTCAAGACAATCTATTTTCAACAATTACAAAGTATATTTTGTTTAAATTTGTGATATTATTTTACATACATAACCACCCACACCCACAAAACACTTCGTTTATTTACTTCCAACAGGCTTACAAAGTTAATATGTAGAGTATTTTTTCCATATTTTGCAACGTCACCGTGTTTTATGAACATATCGACCAAGTGTAAAACTCGATAAAAGAATGTCTAGCCATCCGGCTTAAGTTATTAGAATAGTTTCAGAAGTTAAATAAAATGGGGAAAATACGCTTATTGCTTTTCGTTATCAAATTTTATCAGACAATATTGATATATTTTTTTTCATGATGGAAAGTCACAATTAACTGCGGCACAGTTTTTAACTTAGCAGCCATTTCCGTACACAAAATTTGTAAATTGTGTTTTTGTTCCAAAATAAAGATATTATATTAAACTAACTACCAATTTAGATGATTATTTTTCTAAGATCTGCAATAAGTTTTTTTTTATTTTTATTTTCAGTTAACTCAGTCCGTCCCTTCGTTATCAATTGCTAGGCACAAAATAAACAAAACAGTCTAAAATAAAAATAAAAAGTTAAAATAATTTACAAAACTCGAAGACAGATTTCTTTAAAGATAACGTAGTCTCGTTTTAGTATACTCTCAAAGTAGATTCGCCAATAGATAAGTAAGAAATGAAGAGTGCGAAAATATTCATGGCCACCACCCGGCCGATAACATCAACTTTGTGCCCCACAATACTAAGGAACTACGGTCAAATAGA
The DNA here is from genome assembly GCA_947562075.1 of Orthosia gracilis. Classification (NCBI taxonomy): domain Eukaryota; kingdom Metazoa; phylum Arthropoda; class Insecta; order Lepidoptera; family Noctuidae; genus Orthosia; species Orthosia gracilis. Next base: position 6,668,762 of record OX387270.1, on the reverse strand, counting down.
TACGGAGCGAAGTTTATCGGGGGCATTCGTCCAAAGAGTGAATTGCTGACCGCTTTGGACTACGTCTCCGTCGTCTGCGTAGAATTCGCTAATGTAATTTATTAGGGTACCAATAAAACCGTCGCTATCACAATTTATAACCATTGTCTGTAACCCGAAGTTCGTTTACTTAGTTCCATAGCTTTTGTAAGCCCGTGAAAACATTTATTAAGTGCTAAGATTATGTTGGCAATTGAATTAGTTGTAACAAAATATGAGGTAGAAGTTTTTAATAATGGAAAGAGTGGTAAGTTTGGTACTTGTTTTCTAAGTAAAAATCATCAGTCGGTAAACTACAACTTTGAAACTTCATGGTAATGGACTCTTTCCGAGTTTTAATATACAAAAAACTTTTCTACAAAAATTACAACCGACTTCCAAACAAACACTACAAAGTAAAAAATAACTTCAATTTCGGAAGTCGGTGTTTCTGTTTTCGTTTTTCGTTTTTTGACACCGACTTCCGAAATTGAAGTTATTTTTTACTTTGTAGTGTTTGTTTGGAAGTCGGTTGTAATTTTTGTAGAAAAGTTTTTTATTTTCCACTTTTTAGTTGTGGTACATAATAGACCAGTTCTATAGGCTAGGTACCTACGCGTATAGTGCCCAAAGTGAAGCAAGAATAGATTAACCCAAGACATGAAACTTATACAAAACCGGTGCAATGAGAGTATACCAGGGTGAACCAGTGTGATGTTATGTTATGAAATGGTGTAAACAATAAACAGACATGCGATTAGATCTATCCCGAGTGATTTGCCGTCATTTATTGAAGAGTTCTGATGTAATTCTCCGAAGTTCTTCATCAGATCTTGATGAAAATTAAATGGGACCACACGACAAGCACCAGCTTTCAAATAAAAAAAGAATCATCAAAATCGGTTCACCCAATGAAAAGTTCTGAGGTAACAAACATAAAAAAAAAAAAAAAACAGTCGAATTGAGAACCTCCTCCTTTTTGCGAAGTCGGTTAAAAAGAGCATTGATCATACCCGTAGTGAAAACCAACTTTATTTAGTGCGTGTTTTTCAATACAGATCCTTTATCTAAGTTTCCAAACTGTTTCCTTGCAAATTTTGTACCGAAAGTGTTGTGTTGTATAAGCTAATACACTCTTTAACAATAAATGAGTACCTACAGAAGTCACCGAGGTGAAGTGAGTAAGTCAATGGACGCAGTTAATACAAAATATTAATCAAATTTTGAGTGCGAAATCTTTTACACCAAAATCAGCTTTAAAATAAACCTCTGGGACCACATTGAAAATATTAATATAATTGATAAAGAGCCGACAAACATCAACTTCAGTCAATTTAACGCAACTTTTCCTCAAGAAACTTTCGCTTGATATTTTAAGCTTCACTGCCCAGCCTAACTGCCTCAGTAACAAGAAATTTTATATCCCATTTATACTGAACATTGACGATATAAAATAAATATTTTGGAAGAATATTTTTGCAAAAAGGCTAAATACTCGGATAGAATCTGAGGGAAGTTGATAAAATAAGAAGATGGCGCTAATTCCAGTCGACGTCGGAATAGCTCTTAATAAGCTTATCTGCGTTTGCAGCGAAGCGTTTCGACACCTCGAATAAGTGGATTTTTGGGACCTTCTCTTGCTAAGTAGCGGCCTTATTACTGAAACAAAAAAAAGCTATGTAATTTAGTTACCTATTAAATTACACTTGTTTAAAAAGCTGGCTTGAAATAAATACATACATAAATAAGCTTATGCCTTTTTCCTTTGTACAGAATACAGAAACTACTAAACTACACCGGGTAAGATACTTACATAGTTCCTTTGCTTCACGCACACCGGGTATGTTGTAAATACTCCATTGAAATTGCCTACATAGGCCAGACAGAAGTCAATACAATTCCATCAATGATATTATTAAGTTCCACGTTAAAAGTTCGCCTTTTAACGTGGATGCCATACATTAAACACACATACATTTTGCATCTTGCTTGGACTTTTCCCACGGCTTCGCACGCTTGAAAAATAGCCTATGGCGCTCAGACATAGTGTAGCTTGCTCAATGAAATAATTTTGCGTAACCGGATCAGTTGAGTATAGTAAAATATACTCTATACTATATATATATATATACATACAATTTTAACTCTTCATACAATATTTATTCAAAATTTCTTTCAAAGTTTTCCACCACTCATATTAAAGTCAGTTTTTTTTCCAGTTTCCTAGTTTTCCACCAACACGTTTAACTCTTCATAAAATTTATTCAAAATTACTCTCTAAGTTTTCCACCAGCTATTTTCTCACAAAAGTCCATTCACTTCATCAAAAGGTACAAGTTCATCCGTCTTCTAAACCACGCCCCAACAGTTACGGAGTAATAGAAACACAATACAGACCCGACGAAGTTTAATATCATTTAATTTAGCGATCCTCATTTTGTTTTTCCAAGAATACACATATTTCATTTAAATATCAGACTCCGTTTTAGCAGTGAGCAGTACAAATACGGTTTGTAAAAAACGTAAATTGATAAAAGAACCTTGAATTCATACGTAAGCCTCCTAAGACCTAAAACGATTTGTCTTATCGGAAATTTATTGGCAAAAAGGCGTAACAAGGGATGCGTGGATCCGGCAATGGTTAGGGAACGGATTAAACAACTCATTTTGATGCCAGAAATATAATGTTGGATAAATATGTATTTGGGGAAAGTATTCAAAGGGAAAATTTTCTGTAACATAAGACCTAGGCCTTCTCTGATGTTGCGAATTCTATGGGAAGCAGCGGAATAAAGCCCTGTGCTCTTTTAGAAGACGTGTTCTATGCCTGTTACGAGGGATCAAATGTCGGCAAGACAAACAACCAGTTGCACTGACGATTGTGCAAAGACAGACAATTCCACGCGTTACTCAAACACATCTATTGCAAGGAGAGATTTCTGTAATTTTCATACATTTTTATTTAAAAAAAAAACAATCCAAGAAAACCTAACAAAGGTATTGAGGAAAAAATAAAATTCATCACAACACAATACTGAAGGACAAAATTGAGACCAGGGTACACTCAATAACCACAATAGAAAACGAAATATCAGCATTGAAAGTAAAGGAAAATTCCTTTTGAAAGGACAATACGCTATGGGTGAAAGTGAAATACGAAACGCCATAGATATCGGTCTTAGGTTAGGCATCGACATAGAGGAATGGACGAAGCACCCGGCTGTGAAGTGAATACGGACAGAAAAATGTGAGAGACAAATCGATCGTGCGGCTAGTAGTAATTGATATTTTATAGAATTCTGATTGATATGTGTCACAGGCTTGCAGTGGCACTTTCGTTATTAGAACCTACAAAAAAAAACAGGTATTGTTTGCAGTCTCCCTTGTCTTTTTCTAACAGAATGTTCAATTTTTTGACGTTATTACTCAATCCATTCCTCTGTCTTTGGTTATCAAACGTCCTTCATACGGAGACGTGGGTCTCTGATAAGAGTCAACTCTAGATTCCAACTTTAATATAAATCTTGTTTGGTGCCTTGGAATCGAGTGTCATCGGACGCGTGGCTGATATTAAATTATTCCCTACAAAATCAATTTTAAAGGGCAGTGCTAAAAATATCCCGAATATATTATACAGAGTGAAATAAATAGAAAAAAATATTTAACTTGATTTAGATTTGTTTTTAATAGTATCTTCGGGGTTTGTTTCACCTCCATTTTTGCAGCTAAAAATACAATTTATGTGTCGTCGAACAGATTTATTTTTACAAAAGAGACCTTTTGAAATGAAATAAACAAAACTGCGGTAGGTATAGTATATCAGTGTACCTGTTCATCTATTATATCAAGAAAGGGGTTACATAGTGGCTGGACGGTTTCAGTTATGAGGAAATAGAAACCCTAATTGGAAGCGTAACTTGAATTGCCAATCACTAATATTATACGCTACACATTATACACCCACTCAACCCCCACACCCCTCATATAAACCAGGGGTGAGTGGCACACTCTACCCTTTTAATTTAAATGCAATGTTTAATTCTAATTTCTATCATGTTCCTTTTGCATAATATTTTTGGCGCACGGTTGAGCGATCGACTGTTACGCTGCGTGTCGCGCGTTCGATTCCCGCACGGAATAAATATTTGTATGACTTACAGGTAGTTGTTCCGGCTCTGGGTGTTGTTTATGTGAGTTTATATGTTTGTAAACGCACCCACGACATAGGAATAAATTCCTAGTGTGGGGCAATTTTTAAAAAAAGAGAAAGAGAAAATTCCCTGTTTTTGAGAGCTCTTGTGATACAGGACTTCCTAGTACAAGAGCCAGGGCTGCACTGATATTTGTACATAAAGCTTGTTAGTAAATAAATAAATCTTTTATACTTCTAGATGGTACTTCGAATTCTATTTGATATACGCTCTACCCTTTACTGCTGTAGGTAATGTTATATGAACTGTGCCTTTACAAAGTTTGAAATTGCGTTACCTAGTATATTATCAAATTGAGGACTCACTTTCTGTACAGAAACGTTATTAATTTTGAAGAGCGACCTTGTAGCGAATATAATACAATGTCTATGAGCTTAATATGTTTAGCTGTGTACGCAGTCATGTGTAGCAGACAGTATTAAAATTAATATAATAACTAGAGTAACATGTTAATATATGCCTGCTGTTACTATCGCATATTTGCCTATGAAAACTACATGGGTAGGTACTGGTTATTTTATTATACGAGTGTGTACTCTTGAAATTGTTGTTTTAAAATCCAAGGCACAACGAATTAATTATAATTGGATCATTCAATTTCTTTGTAGAAACATACTTAACAAGATCATGATAAAATTATCAGAAATTATTGTAAATATCATGTGCTACTATTTATATTGCGATTAGCAGACTTATCTCTATCGTAGTAAAGTTCATAATAGTGTGACACTTGGCTTCTGATACCGGTTTTGAACAAACGCTGATATAATTATCTCAGAGTCAATAAACTGGATTACTTTCCCGTCTAAGAACGGCGAGTGAGCGTGTTTTTTGGCATCTACTTTCAAGTTTCCGTGGTGTAGCGGTTATCACATCTGCCTAACACGCAGAAGGCCCCCGGTTCGATCCCGGGCGGAAACATAGTTTTTGCCATTCTTGTTTTTCTTATTTTCAAACATTTTTTTTTTGAATTTCGTCAGTGAAGTCTCTGTTACCATCTATGCTTTTTTACTCTGGTGCTTTCATACCTACTATTTGTTGCTTGTTCTTAACAAGAAACAAATGGCAGCCCACTCACTTTTGTAAAAAACAAAAACCAATTTTTCCAAACTAATATTCGCTTAATAGAGTGCTTCACAATGCTAAGGATAGGCACAGTTGGCGAAACATCGTCAAGATAATGATTCCACGTCAGAGGAATTACGGCCTTCAGTTATGAAGAATACGACGCGAAGAAAAAGCGATATTATAAATAGGCAAAATTGTTTGTTTGCTCGTAGGACGTTTAGGCTGTGAGACCAAAGCCGAAATGCTAATAATTAGTACAAAATATTGTGATGGACGCTTTATTCATTACTGACTTTATTCACACATCAATCTCCAACAACCAATATCCCACAAAAAACCTTATATTGTATCAACCACAAAACAAAAAACTATCACGAAAGCCAGCAACAAAATCAGAACAATCCCTATAAAATGGGTAATTAAAGTCATAAGGTCCTTTCATTACAACTGACCCGAAAGTGATATAAAAGTCTTATGTTATTGTATGAGCTACACAATGGGACTGGGAATTAACTCGTACATTCATACTGCCACGGTGGCGACCTCGATAACATGGATGACGCATTATGACATGAGCTAGATGGGAAAATAAAGTCTGATGTGGTTAGAATATTGTTCAATGATATATTAAAATATTGTGAATTGAAGTTCGTGGCCATGTACGAGATGCTGCGAATGTTAAAAATGTAATAATGGATGTCACTAAAGGTGGATGAACTGGCAATAGGTCACTGGAATTACCTGTAACCCACGGATGCCTCAAGTCAAAGGGCAAAATCTACAAGTCCGATGTCCGGTGTCTGGGCTGTAAAAATATGAGTGAAAAGAGATTGCATGTAGCCGAGATAAGAATGTTGAGATGGATGTGCGGAATGACGAGAATGGATAAAGTGAGAAATAAATATATTAGAGGAAGTTTGAAAGTGCCGCCAGTGACAGAGAACTTGAAAGGAAACTGTTTGTCCTGGTATGGTCATGTGATGAGGACGGATGGAACGCATGTTACTAAAAGAGCAATTAATATAAATGTGGATGGATGGAGAGGGAGGCAAAGGTCAAGGAAAAGATGGATGGAATATGTAAGGAGTAACATGAAAAAAAGGGAGTCAGTGATAGCGTGACGGGGGACAGGACGGTATGGAAGAAGAAAACATCTTACGCTGATCCCAAGTATTATAGGACAAGGGGCAGGAAGAAGATTGAATGGATGACATTAAATATCCTAATATTTTTGATTGGTTTTAATACATCGAGATTTTGATGCCTTAGATTTCTCCAAATAGGACGCTTTGGACCTCATGGTAAAAATGAAAGCAACCTGTAGATAGCACTTGACTTGCTTATAAGATTATAACAGGAAAAATCAGATATCTTCTAAAGTATTTAGCTGCTGGACTAACCTCTACTTCAGTTACTAATGGGCACATAGCGTTGCCTGTTGTTACTCAATATAAAGCAATAAAATTATACAGCATATACCTTAATACGACGAAAGAATAAAATATATATATTTATGAATAAATCTCAGACGATCGTAACTTACCAGAATCATTATGCTTAAGATCTATAAGCCACGTGAAGTTAATTCAATCCGAAAAACCAATATACAGCAATCGTACGGTACCTTTGGGTATGCTGACGACAGCACTGTTGCTGAGAGATACTTGTCCAACGCTCGTGCTACCGGGCCTCAGATTCAGTCTCTCCGGGAGGCCATGGTGGAGCGCTTGAACCTGTCCTTGCAGGCAGTCTCCGAATGGGGCGATGCCAATCTGGTCAGGTTTAATGCTGCTAAAACCCAGGAGTGTCTTTTTTCCGCTAAAAAGAGCCAATTTCACCCGGCTCCAACTTTCCGAGATGTGACCGTGCCAATAACTGACCATCTTGAGCTTCTTGGCGTTACGTTGACATCGACTCTCAATTTTGGCCCATACATTGAGGCAAAGGCTCAGCTGGCTGCCAAAAAGCTGGGAATCCTTGCAAAGGTGAGAAGGTACTTCACGCCAGAACAGCTGCTCAGCTTGTATCAAGCGCAAGTTCGATCATGCATGGAGTACTGTTCTCATCTCTGGGACGGATCTGCCAAATACCAGCTTGATGCACTAGAGTCGATCGAAAAGCGGGCCAAGAGTCTCATCGGCGATGAGGCACTGGTTAAGTCAAAGCTCCAGAGCCTTGAACACCGTCGCCGAGTTGCCAGCTTGTCGGTTTTTTATCGGTTACATTTTGGGGAGTGTGCGATGGAATTGCATGATCTAATTCCGCCCAGCCCGTTTCATCATCGAACTACCAGACGTACGGCGATGCGCCATCGATACATGGTGGACATCCCACCCATACGCACTAAACGTTTTGAGAATACTTTTATTATACGTACAGCTAAGGAGTGGAATTCCCTGCCAGCGTCTGCGTTTCCCGATAGCTACAATCTAGGGGTCTTTAAGTCAAGAGTGAATAGGTTACTTCTAGGCAAGCGTGCTCCACCATCGACCACATCATCGCTTACCATCAGGTGAGATAGTGGTCAAGCGCGAGCCTATAACAAATAAAAAAAAAAAAAAAAAAATCGTAACTGTCATTTTCATTAAAACCTCACGCCTTTTGCTTATTGGCAATCGAGAATTTCACAAAGTAAACCTTTTGTATTTCTTTTCTATCTCATTATGATGAATGCTTGTATCTTCTTTGTGTGTAATAACATCGTGTAGGGCATTGTCTTTCTCTAAGAGTGGCAGTATTATGGTATTAATAAATCTAGTGACAGTAGGTATTTTTGTATTTTTCTTCATCCGGCTAAGGTTTGGGTTTGCTTTGTTCCTAAAGACTATTCATGCTTCCATAGTTAATTAATGTATCTCGTAGCTAAACATGCTACTGATATGATACTGTATTGAATCTAACAGAATGCTTTTAGCAGACGTTATTAGGTGATGGTTTTTTATCATGATTTTAATCAATCCTCTCAAATTTGCTTCACAAGACATTGCCACTAAAATCGGAAATCTTTTCCGGTTTCTCCAATAACAATCAATTTCGATTCAATATCCAATTACAAATGATTTTAATCTCCCAATCAATTGAACTAAGCGTACCATAACATCTGTTCCGAACATACCTTTAAACCAATAAACTTGCTAAGGCTTGTCCTATTCCCAGTAACCGGAAAAACACTCCATTAACAATGAATGCTTTTAGCAGACGTTATTAGATGATGGTTTTTTATTATCATTTTAATCAATCGGAGTTCAGACCTCTCAAATTTGCTTCACAAGACATTGCCACCAAAATCGGATATCTTTTCCGGTTTCTCCAATAACAACCAATTTCAATTCAATATTCAATTACAAATGATTTTAATCCCCTAATCAATTGAACTAAGCGTACCATAACATCTGTTCTGAACATACCTTTAAACCAATTAACTTGCTAAGGGTTGCCCTTTTATAATTAACCGGAAAACACTCCATTAACTTTCCCAATAACAGGGGAAGGACTCAAATGAACAAAAACACTTCAAAAGCAGCCGGGTGTTAATTTAAAGATGCCAATTTGGGAAGTGGAAGAAGCAGACGAAGAAATTAGTTTCAATCGTAAGGAAGGAATGTTATTGCTTGGATGGGAAAAGACTGAGGGTTGAATATGTTTCTCACATTGTTGCGTTGATTTTTCTATCCGTCTTGCTTATGTTGAAGTTTAGGTATATCCTAGATAAAGAAAAATGAGTATGTCTATTTGTATCTATCAAAAAGTTTAAATGACTGCCATCCGTTCTGTTAGGAGCTATGATGCCACAGACAGATACACAACGACACGAATACACGCATACAGAGGTACACACGTCGAACTTATAATACCAAAATATCATAGATAAATGTGTTAAAATTCTTAAGATTAATAATATCATAATCATTCGTCCTCAAATTATGACCATTCTTAATCTCAGTTTGAAAAATACACATGGCGGCTAATTACCCTATATTTAATGCACTTTTCTATTAAATTCGAAACACAATTAAAAAGTTTAAACATGCGCCTTTTATGCAGAAACTGAGAACAACGCTAGAGTGCTCGTCATAGAAAGTTACATAGAAGGGATGGGATGAAAATGTTCGATAATTTTATGAGCAACTTTGATTGCATGGATATCATACATATTCATGCATGTAAATGCACGACCACAGCTGTTTGTTTTGATGGGTGAATATTTTAAGGGATGTGAGGATCTTGAAACAACTAAAGTACCAAAATACGAAAATCACAGCTCGTGGCTTTCTGTTGACAATATTGTATTAACAATATAATGTTTTGATACTATGTCGATGTAGGCAATGGCCAATTGATGTGAAGGTATCAATATTTACTTGACAGCTATTGATACAAATAAAGTAATATTAAGGAGATACTTTCAGTATCCACTATCATTTATGTAAATTTCCATGCCGCAGTTTTCCGTCGCAATTCAAACAAATTTTCAATTTAGATGATATTTTACGAATTCAAACTAAACAAAAAAATCGAGCAAGTGCGTGTCAGACTTCGCACATGTAGGGTTCCATACCAAACCGCACAGCATGTAAGAATGAGGAAATTTCAAAGAAAAACCGCATTTATCAATTATTACGTATATTTGTTAGTTAAATATATGTAATAACTAGCTTTTACCCGCCGCTTCGCTCGCAATGAAGCCATATTTTATTTTTTAATAAAGTGTATCCTTTGTTACTTCTAATACCTCCAAGAATATATGTACAAAGTTTCATGATGATCGGTTCAGTAGTTTTTGCGTGAAAGCGTAACAAACCAACTTACATTCACATCTATACATATAAATAAAATTGGAGTGTCTGTTTGTAATAACCGTTTTTTACTAAATGTATATGAATATTCGGGTCAGATACTGGATGCTTATACTGTGAAAATTTGTAGACTGTCAAACCAAACGTTTGGCTGTAAAACCTGGGTGATGGACGACGGACAGACAGACAGACAGGTGAGTGACAGCATTAAGGCTTCGTTTGGAACATAAAAAATTGAAGTTACAAAAACCGTATACAAGCGAGCAAACTTTGATTAAGTTTCAACATTTTTCTGGAAATTAAAACATGACACTAAAAATACAGCTTCGCGAATTTGTGGCCTAAATTATTTTTACGATCTACAAAACTATATTTTAAAAAATATTGTTTGAAAAAAAGAACAAAAAAGTCTGTATTTTTTTTAAAGAATAATTTTATTTAACCTTTTAGATAAGCTAGCGAATGATGATCCAGCTTAGCGTGACAAACGAATATTTTCGAAGGGTCCGACATACGGAGGGTTTTCTTCAGATGTTTAATAATGTAAACAAAGGAACTTCCTCCTTTCTTAGGCTGGCCAAGCCGAGGTTACTGAGCATTTTTAACCGACTTCAAAAAAAGGAGGAGATTCTCAATTAGTTGGAATCCTTTTTATTATGTATGTTACCCGATTACTCAAAGAAGCCTGAACCGATTTCGAAAATTCTTCTTTTGTTTGAAAGGGTCATCCTAGTTGGTCCCTTGGTCATCAGGTCAGGATCTGATGATAGGATCCTGGAGAAATCGAGGGAACTCCTCAAATATTATTGGCATGCTTATAGCGATTTTGGTATTTGCATCAACAATGCAAGCATTTGCACTCAGAAAGTATCATTTGGTGACGTGGAATTGATGAAGAAGACCACAGAGGGTCAATAGAATTCCACAGCGATAAGTATGTCACGGGTATAAGATATATCAAATAGTTAACCGACTATGATGAAGCCGGAATGTAGGCACTTGAACTCCGAAATGAAACACGTCCTAGTCGTGTTTGGGCTTATTGGAATCGTCGTAAGATGTACTTTGTTAATAAATGATTTACATAGTAATGTGAGGTACCTACCAAAACTAAAAAGAGAAAAATAAAAACCATTTAACAAAAAAATTAAACCGACCTCCAAAGAAAAACAATACAAAGTGAAAAATAACTTTCTTTTCCGAAGTCGGTTTTCAAAAAAAGATAAACAGTAGGTAAAAAAGACACCAACTTCGAAAAATAAGTTTATTTTTCACTCTGTAGTGTTTTGCTTTGGAAGTATTTTTAATTTTTTGTTAAAAAGTTTTTAGGAAAGAGGTTCTAAAGTCAGCAAAAAGTCTGTATTATTTCTAAGAATAGTTTATAAAAAGTGCTTCAAGTTTTAAGCATACTTATTATGTAGAGTTACTAACCTTTTCATAATTGCAGCTTCGACCAAATATAGTAAGTAAAATATTATCTTGAAGAACTTTTGCGTCAGACAGGTATAAGTATACCTATTAAATTATTTTTTGTTAAAGGTATACATTAAAAAACCCCTGGACTTTTGGGGAAAAGACCAAGGAGTGTAGGATTTAGCCTCATTAAAACCACTTCGGTGGTCACAATCGGTGTGTAGAAGAAGCGCCGTGACATCTTAGAAGACTACCCCGGGACCCCCTCTGTGCAGTGCCTGTTAGGGCACATACCTGGAGAGACTGAAAAAGCGTCACCCTTGAGCCTTGTTGTGCACGGCAGCCGTGATCACTGTATCCACCTGGTTACGATACAGATGGAGGTTTAAGTATACCTGGAAGTGCAAAATGAAAGCTCAAAAAGAACTTTTTAACAAAAAAATTAAACCAATTTAAAAAAAAACACTTGGAAGTCGGTTTAAATAATTGGTACCTCTTATTACCATGAATATATTACCAAACAAAAAAAAATGGGACCAGCTTTCAAAATAAAAGCTCCTTGGTACCGTATGCCTCTTGGCAAAGGCCTCCTCTAGCTGTTTCGATTGCATTCTATCTCGAGCCACTCTCCTCCAGTTAGGGCCTACGTAAGTTTTATCTCGTCCTCCCATCTCCTTACTGGTTTTCCCTGCTCCGTTTACTATTTCTGGAATAGCGATCCGGATTGTAAAGTTACACATCTTAAAACATTTCCTGCAGCTCCTGTCACCTTCATCAAAAGAAGTTTAGTTCCACACTTTCTCTTACAGTTACGATACATTAACTAAAATGTCTCATAAAGTCTCAACAACCAAAAACATGAAATTAAATCACCTTCTCCACTAACAGGCCAGAGATACCAGTCATTAAAAGTTACCATACATCAAGACGAAGTTTACCTCAAACTTTACCTCGAACTTAACCTATGCAATTCACTCCACTAGTTATAAAATTAAGTTTTTTCTACTTGCTACTTGTCCTGGAGCTGGGAAAGTTCTAGAATTAGTTTCTGAACGGTTAGTTGAGTTAGACTGTGTTCTTAATAGAGCTGTAATGGGGATGAGCTGGATCTTAGGTATTATAGTGGTTTTTTAAATGTTATTATGGGAAGTGCAGTTAGGTTAAGTTTAGCTATCGTAGGTTAGATGGCAAGAAAAGCTGCAATTATGAAATGTGTGATATTAAAACAGTTTGAATGCTTAATGATACAACTTTAAATGATTTTTCAGCTGAAAGATATCCACTGCGGCACATAGACCTCCTCCAACTGGTGCCATATCGCGGCGAATTTTCACTGCTTTAACAAGCTCATCGGTCTACTTAGACATAGTAAATAAAAATAAAAAAAATCCTTTTTATTTCCTTAATAACATTCAATTTACAAAGATATTTACTGCGAATTGCTTGGACCTTCTGCTGACAACAGATCCAGACAGATACTCCGTGTCGATAGCTTCACCTTTGGGTAGTTCCGATCACTGTCTGGTGAAGTCTGTATCCGTCTATTCCCCGCCCGATCCCAGCCCAAGAGGCACCCGGCGGGTTTGGCGGTACAAGTCAGCAGATTGGGATGGTATGCGATCTTTCTTCGCATGCTATCCTTGGCAGCCTACTTGCTTTTCTTCGACTGATCCATCGTCGTGCGCGGATGCCGTGACGGATGTGTTGCGTCGGGGAATGGAGTACTACATTCCGTTCTCTGACGTATCAATGTCTAGCGAAGACCGGCCATGGTTTGGCGCCGAATGTAAGCGCGCCGACGCTATTAAACATGGGGCGTACCTGGCTTGGGTCGACGCTCGATCGCGCAAGGCAAGTGACGTGGGTCAGAAGAAGAAGGCCTTCAACAGGGCTGCCAAGTCCTGCAAGATGGTGTTGCGAAGAGCTCGGTTCGACCATATCAGCCGAATAGGGACCAAACTTGCCTCTTACCCAGCAGGTAGTAAAGCGTTTTGGTCCCTGGCTAAGTCGGTCGAGTCGAACTTCTGCCGCCCCTCACTACCACCACTGCTGAAACCCGACGGGTCGCTGGCTCACTCCGCTGAGGAGAAGGAAAATTTATTTGCCTCTCTTTTTGCGGAATCTTCACGTCTGAATCATGGTGACGCGCGGCCCCTTCCTTCTCCTGATGGATGCGAGACGAGTATGTCGGACATTCGCATCCATCAAAAGGACGTCCGTAGGGTGCCGCACAACCTCGACGTGAACAAGGCTAGCGGCCCTGACGGAATACCAGCTATAGTTCTTAGAACCTGTGCGCCTGAACTGTCTCCGATCTTGACACGCCTATTCCGCCTTTCGTATGAGGCTGGAAAAGTGCCGAATGCTTGGAAGCAAGCTAATGTACAGCCCGTGCCCAAGAAGGGCAGTCGAGCTGACCCGGCCAACTACAGACCCATATCTGTAACCTCCATACTCTGTAAGAGTATGGAACGTGTACTCAATATTAAGCTCCTGGCATACCTAGAAGCAAACGATATCCTTAGTGACCGCCAGTATGGCTTCCGCCGAAATCGGTCTACTGGGGATCTTCTAGCGTATGCCATTCACATCTGGAGTGAGGCCATCGAGAGGCACGGGGAGACGCTTGCCGTCTCCCTCGACATCTCGAAGGCTTTTGATAGGGTCTGGCATGAAAGCCTTATTGGTAAGCTTCCTTCATTCGGTTTGCCCGGTGGTCTGTGTGATTGGATTGCAGACTTCCTGAGAGATCGGTCCATTCGAGTGGTTATCGATGGCTGCTCGTCGGACCAATTGGATATCAATGCCGGGGTCCCTCAGGGGTCGGTTCTCTCAGCAACTTTATTCTTGCTGCACATTAACGATCTGCTAAAACCCGGTACCTTTGGGTATGCTGACGACAGCACTGTTGCTGAGAGATACTTGTCCAACGCTCGTGCTACCGGGCCTCAGATTCAGTCTCTCCGGGAGGCCATGGTGGAGCGCTTGAACCTGTCCTTGCAGGCAGTCTCCGAATGGGGCGATGCCAATCTGGTCAGGTTTAATGCTGCTAAAACCCAGGCGTGTCTTTTTTCCGCTAAAAAGAGCCAATTTCACCCGGCTCCAACTTTCCGAGATGTGACCGTGCCAATAACTGACCATCTTGAGCTTCTTGGCGTTACGTTGACATCGACTCTCAATTTTGGCCCATACATTGAGGCAAAGGCTCAGCTGGCTGCCAAAAAGCTGAAAGAATCCTTGCAAAGGTGAGAAGGTACTTCACGCCAGAACAGCTGCTCAGCTTGTATCAAGCGCAAGTTCGATCATGCATGGAGTACTGTTCTCATCTCTGGGACGGATCTGCCCAATACCAGCTTGATGCACTAGAGTCGATCGAAAAGCGGGCCAAGAGGCTCATCGGCGATGAGGCACTGGTTAAGTCAAAGCTCCAGAGCCTTGAACACCGTCGCCGAGTTGCCAGCTTGTCGGTTTTTTATCGGTTACATTTTGGGGAGTGTGCGATGGAATTGCATGATCTAATTCCGCCCAGCCCGTTTCATCATCGAACTACCAGACGTACGGCGATGCGCCATCGATACATGGTGGACATCCCACCCATACGCACTAAACGTTTTGAGAATACTTTTATTATACGTACAGCTAAGGAGTGGAATTCCCTGCCAGCGTCTGTGTTTCCCGATAGCTACAATCTAGGGGTCTTTAAGTCAAGAGTGAATAGGTTACTTCTAGGCAAGCGTGCTCCACCGTCGACCACATCATCGCTTACCATCAGGTGAGATAGTGGTCAAGTGCGAGCCTATAACAAATAAAAAAAAAATATATATATATTATGATTAAAGAGCATGCAATTTATGTATTAGTAAAATGCAATAAATTATTTCTTTAAAAAATTATACAATTGTTCAATTTAACCGCTACTATTATATAAATTTTCAATTTAAATTAAATAAAAAATTTAAATAAATTTCGGAATTAAATTTATATATTATTGTTATATTACTACTACTTAGACATACACATATTTAATTTTACAACTGAATTATTTTTTACTTAAAAGTTACTTATCATTCAAATTCAGGCTTTCAGAATGGGCAATAATGTTTATCGGAGTTCGGTAACTTAGTGTGAATACCTAAATTATATTTCACATAAAAACTAAAACATAATTTAAGAAAAACGTTAGACTTGTTTCCAATTTGAAGCAAACAAGCGAAAAAACAGTAATAATTCAAGGAGCTACGAGACGTCTACGAAACTAATTATTCGTAGCTGCTACAACGACTTCCGTAGACAGTCCCAATAAGACAATACAATAAGCCACAACGCGTTTTCTATTTAATCTGCTATTTTAGAATCCAATGGCCTCTCTTCTCTTTTTATTAATTGTCTACTTTTCTAAAGGTCGTGCCCGTCATAAATACATCAAAAGTGTCTAGGATCAAGTACATTTTTATCAATAAAAAAATATCCAATTCATATTTACCAAATCTAGTCTTCCAGACTGGCTTCTTACTTTAATTCCTATGCTAAAGTTAACCACTTATCCTTATATTTTGTAAATTTAAGAAAAATGCATTTTTTTTTTCAAATTTTGGGCAATTAACCAAAGTTTATGTCGTCTAAATTTATTATAAAGATAAAAAAAAAACTGTGTTTCTACCATTGACACGAATCTCGCAACCATAGCGATTTGGCATGCTAAAAATCAGTTCATCAAAATCATCCCAACAACAATCCTCTCCGCATAAATCTGAGCATAGAGGTTGCACCTGGGGGGTGTCCATAAGCTCTTTGAGTAAGGTTATTTTGAGATCGCGTAAGTGACAGATGTATACAAGTCATATACATCTGTCACTTACACACACTCAAAATAACCTTACTCTAAGAGCGTATGGTCACCCCCCTGATCTAAATGAGATCGGTTCTTCCATCGGTCCAAATACCAGCCCAATCCATTATTGTTCCCCCTCGAAATGAATAAACATCCTGACAAAATTTCAAACGTTCTTGACGTCCAGAGGTCCTCCAAACTCGAATACATCTTGTATTCGGCCTCATACCGAAACGAGATTCATCGGAAACCCAAACACAACGCCAGTCTTCTTCCTCCCAATTTCTGTGTTCACGAGCCCATTGTAAACAGGCCGTACGATTGCGGGGTGATATAGGTGAAACTCTCAGCGGCCTTCATGGACCGCAGACACACTTCACGTAATGGATTTCGGATGGTTTGGTCGCTTATCAGCAAGCCTGAAGAGCTGTAGAGCCTTGTAGCCAACATCGTGGTGGTCATGGTACGATTCCGTCGAGCAGTACTTTGGAGTGGTGATACGAGATCGTCCTCCATGTCGCTCGGCCACGCTGCCTGTGTTACGATAGCGTGTCCAGAGGTGGCTTATGCGCTATGTGTAGTGCCAAGTGCGACAACCACAGTACGTTGCCTGGAACACCTCTCATCCTCTCTTCTCGTGTCAAACGATGTCGTCGCTCCATATCGATGCATTTTTGTCACTTCCGATGCAGAATGCACCTTCATAGGAAACCAGATTTACAGTTGATTTTCTATTATTAATCAAAATCTAAAGAAAATTATTTATTCAAATATTGAAATCCACAAAAAATAAGTATTAACGATCCAAATACTTGATCCCTAAACACTTTTGATCTGTGTAGCTTTGACGGAGTCGACGACGAGCTACAACTACTCCAAGCCATCCTGTCTTCGGATCTTCTCAGGGCAGTGGACCAGCGAGTAGGTGAACGACCGCGTGGTCTTTGCCCATCCACCTTTCCCACTAAAACTTGGTTTTGCCAGGTTGCCTGGCAGTCTCTGGACGAAGTAACCATATAACTTAGGACTCGTTGGTAACAGATCATGACAAGTCTGGTTTTGATGTTCAACTGGTCGAGAATGGACTTGTTCGTATGCTTGGCTGTCCTTGGTATGCGCAACATTCTTCTCCAGCACCATATTTCAAAATTCTCTATGCTACCTCTAGACCCACCCACTACTCCACACTCTAGACCCACCACTAGCTTCTATAGGTAGTTACGATTACGAGGTTGGAGTAGAATAGAGTTCGCAAGCGCTAATGCTGGACATTAGTTCGTGAGTTCAATTCCCGAGACAGGCAAAGTGTTATTGGGTTTTTCCATCTGGGATTTCCGTTGATGGCAATAGGCTCGCCCTATATTACATAGGAGCAGTGATTGGAAGGCCTCCTACTGGAAGGTCTGTGTCCCAGCAGTGGGACTATATAGAGGCTGCTGATGACGGTGATGATGATATTACATAACTGATGAAATGTATGTTTTACTGTAGGTCCACCTCAACCTAACTCTTAGAGAAATTCTGGCGTGATTATATGTATAACACATACAAGAAAACAGTTTCTACAAAAAAACGCGTTGTCGCATTGTCGCGACGCACCTGTCTGTGGGAACCTACAGGCTACGATCTTCGAGCTACGGTGTTGACTTTTAATAACGTTCCCCATCGTGACCTATCGCAAAGGTCAGTAGCGGACAAATTCAAATTCCTTTTATAATCACTTCAAAACTTTATTCAAGCGTTCAGCTTATTTAAGCTATTTTTGAATAATTTCGTTTTAATTAAAGATGGAGGTACTATGAAATTAAATAACCTTAATGATCGACTGATCTGATGGTGTGTAAATAGGTCAAAGTAAAACCAATTAACTTTATATAATTAACCATTACTATAGGTACCTTTCTTTTATGAGAAGATACTTTTGCCCATCAGATGGAAAATGTATTTAACTGTAAAAATCTTCAAACCAAATAAAACAACACAAAACGGGCTGGTATTTATTATGAAGGTTTAAGAAAATTGTTTATCTTCACATTATTATTTATTTATTTATTTAATCAGTAGTAGTAACACATACATTTTATATATTTAAGTTGATGCCATCATAAACTCATTAGAGTTACATACCCCCGATTTAAGAATTAATCATTTGAAGTTGGGTATTTGTCAAACCCTGCTTTAGCCCGAAAACCTGCCAAACTTGGTATGACACGTTCTTAACTCCAAATACTCAATTCAGAGTCTCGCCCTAAATCTACTAAATACTGGAGCTATAAACAGTTGTAGTCGTTGAAAATTCTAGAATGAAATCTGAACCCGGCGACAGCACAGTGTACGATTGTATCATCGAGTTCACGGTGGGGTCGGGATGACCCACTGTTTAAAAACTAAAGTGATTATTAACAACATTCTGCTATAATTAGAATAATGTATTATTAAATCAAGATTTTTGTATGAGGTAGGTACTTAAACTATCACAAAATATCCTTTATTGAAAATCAACTAAAAAGGTTCACAAAGTTGTACAATATTTACCTTCTGTTTTATGGCAAAAATATTAAATAAAATATAAAACTATATAAAAAAAAAACGAACACACAGAAGGACATGTGAGTAACAGCAATAAGGCTCTGTATGGACCCTTCGGGTACGGAACCCTAAAAACACCTTCAAGCCGTGCATTTTTATAAGTAAATATTTTCTTTGGCCTGGTCTATTCACCGTTGCAGATGCAATACGTAATAGTATTGTTAGCTCCAGCTACTGAGAAGTACAGAAACGTCACATAATATTTATAGAAAACGCAAGTGTTTCAAAATCTCGCTGGTCACACAGACCCACCTGTGTGCTCGCCGTGTTAAAACGAAACTCCACACCTCTTCAATCAAAATACCCATACAGCCTTGAGACAAACTAAATCACCTCCCTCTCCATTCCACATTTAAAATCTCGGCACACTACCCTTCATAAGAGCAAAACAGCCACAACAATACATTCGATTCATACTCGTAATTACAGAATCATTTACTCGTACCTCGCACAGCTCCTTCTTAAGGTGGGAGTTTACACCGCGACGGCGACCGCAGATAGAGACGGGAGACCGAGACAGGAGTAATGATGTTACACTTGACATAAGGCTTTAATGGGCACCAGATCACGAGCGAAACTGAGACAAGGGACAAAGATGTAAGACAGAAAACCGAGAGACGGTCTCGCTCCCTCATAAGTAGTGTCGCGCGTCTGGCTCGAACAACCTGAGTAAAAAAACATATTATTGTTTGACACACATATTGATAACGATCGTTTTTAACCGACTTTCCAAAAAGGAAGTCCTTAATTTGGATATTCATATATATATATATATATATTTATTCATGTTTGTTTCGTCCCATTTAAATTTGGTATAAATCAAATGATGCTAAATCTCTCGGAATTGCTGCAACCGCTTGTCCGTTTAATGTTTACACCACTTCATAATGTACCACCACGCTAGTACGCTCTTAATGGTTACTCAGATGTGTACAGTTCACCGTGGTACACTCTCATTCCGCCTGTTATGTTCAAGTTACATGTTATTCGCATAATCTATTCTGGCATCACTTTAAGCATTATATGTACCTTACTAACTTGTTCATTATGTACCACTTAAAAGTGAAAAATAAAAAATCTTTTTAAGGAGTATATTATTTATAAGATTTATAAACAACTGGAGGATAACTAGGTTGTTTATAGATCGTTGATAGGCAATCTTTGTTTCGTTTAATAATAATACTATACTCCCAAATCGTCATATATATCGTAGCGTATAATCTTCTTTCTTCAATAGTAAGCTTAATAACTTGGCTTTCCATTAAACTGTAGATTAATCATTTTCAAGAATATCACTAACTTTAACGACTAAATTGACAAGAGTTTTTGGTCTCGGTGTTGCCCCACCGTACATCAGAGGACACCGTCACATGGGTAGCGGTCTCCTGTCTCAGAGTCGAATCGCGCCACGCGTCGCGGTGCGAACCTTAAACTGGTACACGGTTACAAATCTAACTCTATTAACAGACGCTACCAAAAACTGAAAGGCTTGCGAATGAACGAATGCATGAAAAAACTGACTTCTTAATAACTTAGCAGTTACGTAAATGGCTCATAAAGGATCGTTCCTTTTTATTCGCTTAGCTGAAAACTTGCTTTTATGTGGCGTTGAATGAAAAAGACGGTGTCAGATGGAAGGTATTATGTGTGACTTTCAAAGACTTTGGATGGGTTGTTTTTACGCTTAAGGTGTTAGACGTCTTATTTTAATACTTAATTCTCACTTTGTGGCTGTAAAGAAAGTAAGTTTTCAGCTTTGAGGATTTCTTTCAAGGGATTTAAATAAAATGTTTGCTGTGCTGTGTATAGTTACAATATGTAAAAGAGTTACCAGAGCTTGTAGATTTTTAATTGTATACATGAGTTACTTAATTCTTTTGCTGTGTGTACTTCTTTTCGGGACACTAGTTTCAATGCCAGATAAATGTGTGGGACACATGGAACGGAAGGCCATATGGCTATTCCATTAAGTTTTGGTCATCAGAGTCTCATCAGTCAGCTGTTCAAGGCTGATGGATGGTTTCTTTGCCCTCTTGCAATGTAAAGGGATTTTAACGAAAATTGTGGAGTAGGCCCTACTGACAAATATGCTGTACATCAGTGACGTACCGTCATTATTATTCTTTATATTTCAAACTGGGTGTATCCAAAATTGAGTTCGAATTACAAAACATCGTAACTAAAACCAGCGAACCTAACGTTCATTTGAAAACCGTTTGTCATAGAGGACTATAGGAAAACAAAGCACAGAACACATGACACGGCAAAAGTATGGAAATGGGTGACACGCTTAGTACTATTGTATGTTATACTATGCGACACTACTGTTGTATACTTTCCCTAATCGTGGATCTATAGAAAAGATTTGAATATTTGAAACACTCGTAATTTCACACGAAATGCTGTAGTTTATCCAAGGTGCCTCGCAAATCTGTATATTCTATGAGGTAATGTAAATGTATTTTTCTAGTGTATCAATAAAATACGTTGCACCGTGACTAAAGTTTGATTTGTGATGCAAATAGAAAATACAGTGGCAGAAGAATACCCTTGACTGCCTTCTTAAAGGAAAAAGTACGTATTAAAGTTGTTTCCAATGAACTCGCATGTTTAAAAATCTTCTCCAGAAGCAATTTTAGTTCCATATTTTCTTCTCACTCAGAAACAGGTATTTCTTTACATGCCGTATCTGTCGCCCATTTTTCGTCAGCACCCAGACAAAGCCTTCAAGAAAAAAATAGATCCAAACGTCAAAACTGTCACCCACCACACTGACATCAGCCTGGCAGTTATTCCTCCTTTGTTACAGCCGCACCTCTAATGCAAAGGCGTGTCGTTATTTAATACAGGCTTAAAAGGAAGGTCCATCACTAGCCTGTCACCTATTGAATTTCGAAGGGACATAAAAGGTGAATTAGTGTGACCACTGGCAGTAGTTGAGGAGCGGTTAACTAGGTAACGCCTTGATTTAGCTGTCGTTTGTGGCACAACATTTTTTTTTATGATGTAGGATTTTGTTACAGATAAAAAAGTTTGCCCACATATTACGTGTACCTGTAACTGTACGTGACCTTTAATAAAGAAATGTGATGGTATTTTTTGAACTTTTAACCTTACATTATTTTCCTGAAAGGCTTGACTGGTAAGATAGACAGATAGATCAAGAAACTGACTCCTTAAAACTAGAACGGGACATGCAGGGAACATTTTAGGATGTGTTGAGTGATTATGTGTGATGTGATAAGTATTTTTCATTCAAATTTATAACACTTTCATATCAAGCAGTTTAAGAACAGAAAGGAATATTCAACCGTTTTATTCTACAGTCTAACATCAATCAGATTGAACTGAACATTGAACAGATTCTAAAAGCATTCGCAAATTGAAAGTTACGAGACAACTTGTGAAACCAAGTTTACATATTAATCGGAGCAGAGCGGTCGAGCAATGAAATCTTTGTACAGACTTTTATGAAGATGAAATTACAATAAGATTATTTCTAACTCTTGGTCCTTGCTTCATGCCTGTGACTTATTCTACAGGAATCGTTCATTTTTATAGGGAAAGTAAAGTAAAGTAGAATAACTTTGGCGTCCACCTTTACAGCAGTGACAAAATAAATCGGCCAAGTGCGAGTCAGACTCGCGCATGAAGGGTTCCTTAACATTATGACAAAAAAATCACGTTTTTTGTATAGGAGCCCCACTTAAATAGCGGCAACAGAAATATATCATCTGTGAAAATTTCAACTGTCTGGCTGTCACGGTTCATGAGATACAGCCTGGCGACAGACAGACTGACAGTGGAGTCTTATTAACAGGGTCACGTTTTTACCCTTTGGGTACGGAACCCTAAAAAATATGGACCCCATTATTTCTAGAAATTACTTTTAACGAACAAACGATTTTACCTTTTTACACCAGGTTTTTTAAAATATATCCCTAGGCAACAGACAACAAGAAGAAGAGAGGGACGCTTATAAAGATAAAAATCGTAATATATAAAATACAAAAATGGTTTCTACGTATGTCCGTTATAGACTTTGAAATCATCCAACTGATGTGCCCCAAACCGGTTTCATAAGAAAGTAAATAATGCGAAGATGGTTTTAGAAACACAATACAAACAAAACGTAAAACAAAATTTCCTTTTTTTTTTCAACAAGTAAGCAAAATGTGTTTCTTTTTATTATAGTGGTAGCGTTCTTTATTAGCGTACAATATAGAACAATTTATACAGCTCATTACATTCTTAAACTGAAGTATCTTTTCATATCTATTTGAATCATTTGTGAGTGGCCGCATCATTAACTGACTTCCAATATTATCGGTTTTGCATAACGGGGCCTATTTGGCATTTCTGCCTACTCGTATTATGGCATTGCTAGTGATGCATATTTGCTTTTTTTCTGTTTTGGTCTACGGTAAAAGTATATTGTTCGTGGGTTTTGTTAGCGATAGACAATGTAGGTATATAGATAAAACATTTATTGTAATTTATTTTGATCTTAATCAGCATCTTAACAATATTCTTCTTCTCACCATAAGTAGAATATGATTGGCTCATGATGACCAACAGCTGACTACAAGTGACACGATTGCATTATTTTTGCTAACGACTTCTTAGTTCTTTACCTATAAAACTAACATTCCTACATGCCTATACTAACAATGTAAATGATTTGCCTATTTTTAACACTTACCGATAATTATGTCTTGTACTGTAAGCACTCTGCTTACAGTTTTAAAACAAAATAATTTCACGGTAACTATTTTTGTAAATTATGCATGCCGCCGCCTATAAATACCACGTGGTGACATTATTATTAATTACTATGGTAATTTTCACAACCATCCAGTGTAATATATTTCCTCAGTTATTTAAGCGGATTACCTGCGTTTCTTTTATTAGCACTAACATATTTTTACGCAACTTTGCTCGAGTGGCCAATTCCACAGGAACCGTACATTTTCACCGCAAAACATAAGCGACAGCTTACAATCACTGGGGGGTGACCATAAGCTCTTAGAGTAAGGTTATTTTGAGATCGCGTAAGTGACAGATGTATACAAGTCATATACATCTGTCCCTTACACACACTTATGCTTATGTAGGTAGATTTTTTTTAATCCGATGACAGTGAATAATTGGTCGCTAACAGTGTGTCACACCAATTAAATGCCGAAATTACGGTAAAAATTTTAAAACCATTATGTCTCGCGTAGATCCACGTTTCTGGCACTCAAGGGGTTAATCTAGAGCGTCAGTACTTCTAGAAATAAGAAAACTGTGTACCTAATTTCCGGAAAAACTTAAGTTACTTCTAGGCAAGCATGCTTCACCATCGACTACATCATTACTTACCATCAAGTGACATAACCACCAAGTCGCCTGATGTTAAGACTATAATCAACAAAGGCGAGACTACCCTATTCTACTGCCTACTAATCTTACTAATATTATAAATGCTTAAGTTTGGATGGATGTATGTTTGTTGCTCAATCACGCCAGAACGGCAGAACGGATCTAGATGAAACACAGATCAGATCAGATGATGCACAGAGATAAATTATATTCTGGAATAGCACATAAACTACTTTTTGTCCCGGAAAAATGTACGGTTCCTGTGACACAACTTAAAGGCGAAAGTTTGTGTGTGTGTGTGTTTGCATGTTTGTTGCTTCTTCACGCTCAAACGGCTGGACGGATCTGGATGAAATTTGGCACAGAGATAGATTATAGTCTGGAATAGCACGTAGAATACCTACTTATTCCGGGAAAAGGTTCACATGGGATAATTTTCGACATTCGCGCGGGCGAAGCCGCTGGCAGAAACTAGTCATAAATAAGAAAAAAACCTTCTACAAACAAGCAATTGTACCTTGTTATAATGCGTTTTGTTAATTACAGAGGATTTATAGTTTAGAAGTTAATATTACTTCAGATTAACCTTGTGCTAAAGATTTCACGTGCAGCATGCAAAACTGAAGCCTTAGTAGTGTGAACCTATTATGCTAAGTCGAGGACACGACTTAAATAGAAATAGAGAACAAGAAATTATACGTTTTTTTATGTACATAATAACAACCAGGCATGCAATCTCATCTTTCTTCTCTTCTTCGTCGTTGTCTCACTGTTGAGAATCGCGACCACATGCGACGCGTCTCCAAGTTATGCAGTCTTCAGCAGTATAGATTGATTGATCCATTCTTCCTACAAAAGTCGACTGTATCGCGTTCTGTCGCCCTTTTGAGCCAGTCAAATTATTTTAGTGAACCCAGTTTTGATCAAATTAGCTACGAAATATCACTAGACTAATATCACTAGACATATCAGAAGACATGCTGCGGTCGAAATAAAAAAAATTGTGTAAGAGCAGGAGGAAGATGACGACTTACATTTTCTGTTCAATTAAATTATAACTTATTTAAATTAAATTAAAAGTGACATAATTTTCGTAAGGTAAGTAAAGAAGGTAAAATTACGAAAAACCAACAATCACTTGACCTACAAACAGAAGAAGATTTTTTTTATTATTTATTTTCACAATTACTGTCTGCACTTACAGTGCTACCCAAAACGTACAGAGAGTCAATAATTACATTACTTAGACATCACAGATACAAATAAAAAAATAAAAACAACCAATTCACTAAGTAAGACATTAAAATGCATAAATAATTAAAATAAATTCAATTTCAAAATAGCTATTCAATAATCAAATTTCAAGTTCATTCATTTAACAATAATCATTTCAATAATATAATCGATCAATTCTTTATATATAGTATTCTTTTTCTTTATCAATTCTCTTCCGACGATGGGAAGAGACCAGACGGGATGACCATAATGCCATGGAAGGTGGGTAGGCCTTTGGTGTGGGATGCAACATGTGTCGACACCCTTGCGCCATCCCATCTTCTTAGCACGGCGGGCTGTGCTGGTGCAGCTGCTGCTAGTGCAGAAAACCTCAAACGGCGCAAATACAACAACCTTATTGGAAGTTATATATTTGAGCCGTTTGGGGTTGAAACATTAGGTCCATGGGGTCCGAGTGCTCTTCGAGTATTTCGAGATGTAAGCAAGCGGTTAGTCGACTCTTCACGTGACCAGAGGGCTGGGCTTTTCCTTGGCCAGAGAATCAGCATTGCCATCCAACGTGGCGATGCTGCCACCGTTCTGGGCACTTTTCACGTTGACAGCAATGTGGACGAATTTTTTGACGCCCTATGACCCCTGCCCTTTTATACGTGTTCGTCGTATTTTATTTTTATTTAAGTGTATACATAGGTAGTTATTGTTAATTAAGTATTATATACTATGTAAATTTTAATTGATTCTTATTTATGTTCTAAAACAATCTTTGCACGGAATATGTCCACATCCGCATGCTGAGCAGTCAGTGTATCGAGCAATGATACCGCCTGCTTAGGAGCGGCATATTGAGCAGTACGAGTCCGGACTCTGGGAGCCGCGAGTAGAGGGCGCGAGCGCAGTCGCGTGTACTGATCCGGCTCTGACAGTCCAAAGCGCGACAAAGTCGCAGGGTTGTCAAGTTTGCTGTTAAGCAGCAAGAAATAA
Source organism: Orthosia gracilis (assembly GCA_947562075.1). Taxonomy (NCBI): domain Eukaryota; kingdom Metazoa; phylum Arthropoda; class Insecta; order Lepidoptera; family Noctuidae; genus Orthosia; species Orthosia gracilis. The sequence goes on along the minus strand of OX387270.1, from coordinate 6,642,255 downwards.
TGCAAAAGGAGCACACATTTACGTCTTAGCTCGAAGGTATCAATACCCACCATTCCTGAGACGAACAGAGATGGATACAAGTATGGGTAATACCCATACATTTTCTTGTAAAGGTACCGGCAGAACTTACGCTGTACGCGCTCCAATAGGAGATTGTACTTTGTCTCGTGTGGATCCCATACAATCGAATTGAACTCAAGCCTACTGCGAACAAATGCGAAGTACAAGGCAACAGTTGCATGTTTGCTGGTAAACCGAGCCGACTGCCTCATGACGAACCCGAGTAAATATTCGTGACTTAGTTAGAATGGAAGAGAAATTTAGTAATAAAATCCAGTAACAGATTGCTTGGCTAATTCTGGAACACGTATGTTACGACGACATAATTTCAGCCGGCGAGATTCCAGAGTAACAAATAAATTAAAACTTGTGCCTTAAAGCAGGCTCGTTTGAAAATCGACTGAGATAGACCCTTCAACTCAATCCTTTTAATAGGACTAAAACGCCTTATTTGGGACCTTAATGTCCCAATTGCCTTCGTATAACCCTTAATTCTTTACGACTGCGTTTCTTTATGAAAATTAATGTTTTAACCTTGTATACTAAGTTAATTACCCTAAGCAAGGGTAAAATGATAAATGTTGCGCTTTAGAAAACACGTCGTGCGAAAGGAATTAAAGGCCTTTGGTGGCAGCTGTAAAGAAAAAATGTCGTCTCTGACGCATAGAGCGAGGAGACTCGTAGAATGAACGGGATTAATGGCATTTGCAACGTTAGAACAGTCAACAGTAATTTACTTTATTGTTTTAATAATTATTTTTAACAATCAGATTTTATGCATTTTTTTTTCTGTTATAGTTGATATGTTGACTGCAGTTTTTTTACTGTGTTGCACGCAAATGCATGCTATTAAGATATTTCAATATTACAAAGTACCTATGCAATAGTTATAATCACATTTACGCGGCTTCCTCCAAGATATTTCTTGTTTCTCATTCAATAATGTGGATATTATGTTAATGGATTTTGATTTTCATCCCGCATTTTACTGAAAACGATAAATTTTTAGAGTAACATAAAATTTTATTGTAATAACGGAACATAAACTTTGTAGATCGTAATAGGTAGGTTATCTGAGTTGGTACGAGTATTATAAACTAAGATATAAATTTAGGTACTAGTATTTTTATGTATTCCAGAAGGGTACAGTCCAGTCGAACAGAGTGAGTGATAGTATCGCCAAATCTAGTGTGCAGTACATATAATATCGATGGCTCACGGTATGAAAAGTATCCTATGTTATTCTCCAAGGTCCAATACAGCTTTATACTAAAACTACCCTTTTTCCCGCTTAACCCCCGTGATCCACCCCACAGGAACCGTTATTTTTTTCGGGATGTTAATCTTACTAATATTTGTGAATATGTATGGATGTTTATTACCCTGTCCCGCAAAAACTACTGAACGAGTTTTGGTCAAACTTTACAGAAACGTATAAACATTTTATAAAGCATTTTAACGCGCACAAAATAGTTCGTGCCGTCGACTAGGGGAACCTTAAGGGTAATTTTTCCTCATGAGATTCTCCTCTCAACAGCAAATCTGTCTGCATTAGCTTGAGCTTGTATTTTTTCGTAGCATAATATTAAGTGTATTTTCTACTGACATCTGTGATGTTAGTCATCATAAACGAAGTTGACAGGCAAGAACAGGTCTTTCAACTTTACTTATTTATTATTTAATAATTATGTCCGTACCAAAAAGAAGCCTCGTCCAGTATAAAAAGAAAAATAAACAAAGGAAAGTGACGTACCGATTTGCTTTAAGAATTGTAGTCGATGAAGTCTACAATTTCCTAACTCTGCATTTTCTCGCCACGGAATGAAATATTGACGCGGCGCGGTGTCGTCGAATATTTCATTAACGCTCGTTACATCTCCCCCTGTATATAAATACACATAGATTATATACGTCCCGCTATCTCCAGCTTTTGACGGAATTATAACGTCTTTCCGTTTTGACGTAATTTCTGTTATAACGCTTCGTTAATATAATTGACACGATGATTAAGCCTTGGATTTCCAAAATAATTTAACTGGCGGTACTATTTTAGATGAGCTTTGATTCGTTAATGAAATAATTACTACAAAGGTGACGAAGACTGACGGCATATAAATTAAAGATGTGAGAATAAGGATCAACTTTGTTGGAATAATTATCTTTTTTCTAGCAAATAAAGAAATCATTCATTCATAGTAAACAATTTAAGAGAAAAGTATGTTCTTATAAGACTATTATCTTATTAAAAATAACAATAAACTAAAACGAGGATATAAAAACAATTTTATGATTTCAGCAAAACTGTAAATGTTTTATCATCAACATCGACCCAAAATCTGAAAGTATACCAAGTGTACCTATCCGTAGTTCATAAATCTGAAGAAAGAAAACAATAATTTATAGAGGAAATAAAATAAACACAACAGCATAAACATTACCAGAGCTGTCCAACACAGAACCTCACTTCTCATTATCCGACCACAAAGACACCCATAAAATTTAAGACAGCCATAAAAAGCGACTTTATAACTACTTATTCACCCCACTACACTTCTATAAAAACAAATTTGGGATGAAAGTAATAAAAACAGATAAAAGGGTACTAATGAATATATTGAAAAAGTTAGTTGGTGGGATCTCGATAGGGTCCTATCGAGATTCTCGGCACGTGCGCCTACAGGATTCAGTTAGATGGCAAATGAAGGCTCGATGTAATCTCCAATCGATGGTGTGAAATTACTGGTTAAGGTGTCGATTGAAAAAGTAATCACGGCAGCTGCAACAAATTTGGTTTTTCTTTGGAACCTCCAAGGCTTTGATTTTGAGATAAGGAAGACACGTACCTTTGATTAGATGACATAGTTTATCCGAGGGAAGTTGCTCATGGGTTTTTGAGAAAGGGGACAAGCTACGTGGGAATAAATGCCTTTTGTAAGCAGCAGCGGGCATTTACATGAATTGATCAAGGTTTACTTGTCTTTTTATATCCTCAATCTTTGTTCGTAGGTATTGATTATAATAATATAATCATAATCAAGAGAGTATGTTTGTTATTCGTTTCTTTATTCAAAAAATACAGGATTATTTTTGCTTAGTTGTGGGAAATAACAGCAGGTTATAATATTAATATATTATTAAACTGTTCATCACGATACCTATTCTATCATTTAAAGCCAACCAACACAAAATGATCCCACTAAAACTAAAATTACTGCTACGCCAATTTGCATTGTAAATACATTACTCGACAGCCTAATTTGCTATTTAAAACAGCTGTTATTTTTACGCATAATATAAAAATATTAAAATTCCCTGCAAAATATTCTTATTTAAAAGGCCTCCATAACAAAAGGCTGTTAAATCCGCATGGCTCGTGTTTTTAAAAGCGACCCTGATGTAAATTGTACTTAATTAAGTAGAGACATGGCTCCGTATGTAAACAGAAGACATTAAAATACTGGACGAAATAAAGAGTGATGGCTGTAGCTAGGGGTGGCATGCAAAATGGGTGACTTAATAAGGGAAGAGACAAATAAAAACGGCACTGGTGTTTTTAGTAGATTATAACGTTGTCGCCATTTTTATGCGGTTTCTGTAGCAAAATACATTCACACAAACACAAAGGTAGCGTGAATGTTACAAAACACATCATTTTTAGGGTTCCGTATCCAAAGGGTAAAAACGGGACCCTATTACTAAGACTGCACTGTCTGTCTGTCTGTCACCAAGCTGTATCTCATGAACCGTGATAGCCAGACAGTTGAAATTTTCACAGATGATGTATTTCTGTTTTACACAGATTGTTTCACAGATGATGTTCTAAAAACAGAATAAAATAAATATTTAAGTACCATACAACAAACGTGATTTTTTTGCCGTTTTTTGCTATAGGTAATGGTACGGAAACCTTCATGCGCACTTGGCTGTTTTTTTTTTCAAATTAATTTAAGACAAAATAAATTTGAAAAATTGTGTTTTCATCATCATCAACATTTCAGCCGAAAGACGTCCGTCAGCGGATCCGCCACCACCATCCACCTAGTGGGACGCCTTCGACCGCAACGTCTACTGGTTCGCGATCGCCACTCCAGAACTTTTCGGCCCCATCGGCTATCCGTTCTGCAAGCAATGTGCCCTGCCCACTGCTACTTAAGTTTGACAATTCTTCGGTCAGTATGTCAGTAACCTTGGTTCTCTTGCGGATGTCTTCATTTTTGAATCAATTACGCGAGGAAACTCCGAGCATAGCCCTCTCTATTGCCCTCTGGGTGAAGCCTTCTGATGGGGCACAGTGTGAGCGACCACGTTTCGGTCCCGTATGTAATCACGCACTTGGTCGTAGACTTGGCGCAACATATTTCTTCAATCCTTCTCTATTAGTTGTCATCTCAGTAACTGTAGAACTCCTCCTCCTCCTTTACCCATATCATCTTTCACGTAGTTGTCACAATTCATACATCGTTAGTTTGATCTTCCTCTGCTCTTATAACCCTCGATGTTCATACTCAAAACTGTCCGCACGACATTTTCCTTATTCCTCCGCATTACGTGCCCATACCACGACAACATTACAGTCACTGGTCCCACTTTGCTACAGTTTGATGTTATATACTATATATTATGAACATACGCTCCTTGATGTACAAGCTTAACATTTCAATATTATGAAGATAATTCAAATAAAAAATTAGAATAATTACCATATCATTTCAGCCTAGTGTCGCCACATCGACCACTCCTTTGCGTCAAAAGGTAGAATGGTGACGAAGATATCCATATTTTGCCTTGAGGCATGTAATCCGTACTCAAAAGAGCTTCATAAAATATTACAGAACCTTTAAACCAAGCTAAGATTCACTTAGCCTACCAAAACAAATCGGCAAATTAATTTAAATACTGTTAGTATAAATTAACTTTAGGAAGCGCGCTAATTGGTCTCTGGAAATGAAAGTATTCAAGAGTCTTCAACTTTAATGTTCGTTTTTATTCAACAAGTTATCTTCTTTAATTTGGATGAGTTTTTGATGACAGTTACGCTATTTGGTCTAAGTAGGTCAGTTTTTATAAGACTAATTCATTGAAATTAGTGTGAAAAAAGATTCATGATTGTAATGTTCCAGTTTTATTCCAAGATTCTTATTCATTAGAACGTTTACTTAAATAAATTCAATATAATGAATTATACTTCAAGCGTTAAAGAAAGCCTACGTATGAAACAAAAAAATAAATAAAACGAACTTAAAATACAACCCTTGCCTTAAAGTTACATACTTAATTGGGTTAAAAATATTTCAATAATTTAGCGAAAAATAAACTTTACAGCCTCAGTAATTGAATCCAACCAGATAATCCGCAGAAAGAAAATTTTAACACTGGCTTTGAGAAAGTTTAATCTGCAAAAGCTGTTTGGTCAAAGGGTGTCAATGTAACTAACCTTGTGAAAAGCCGATGGTTTCGCAGATTCGCCATTCACTGCCTCTCACAATCAGGCTCTAATTAACTTTGTACTAATTTGAAGAAATGTTTTTCTTTGAGTACCTTTTAAAACAGGGGCTTCCGTGTTTTTTGATAGTTCGCGCTTTATGAGGTTTTGAAAGATAAAGAGGTATAACATGATTATTACAATTTAATGTACATATCTGATATTTAGGAAAAGCATATCGACCTTATTACTTTAAGATCTTCCCATTCATTACCATTTCATCTTACCATTTTTCAAAAATAGACGAGAACTACTTTCATCGTTCAGAATAATAACACAGAATAAAACTACTAAGATAAAATAGAAAAAACTATGAAGAATAAGTGATAAAACTACTGTCTCATTTTATTATCCTTAGTCAAACAGATAGGAATCAGTTATAAAGTAAGCATACCGGAACAATTCACTGCATAGAAACCTCATAAATAAATTCATAGGTACGTTGCATTGCACATAATCTCGACATATTATCTTAACTAGTTTTAGAGTCAACCGGGTCACTAAATCGTAAGCTATTCACGCGAGCCGCAAGACCGAAACCAGTGTTAAACAACCCCGATAACATACCTACACGAAAGGAACTTAGCTGCTCGCAAAACAATCACTAATCCACGTCTCAAATAATATAATACTTGCAAACAGATGCCTCTTCCCATACAAGGAAAATGTACCGACGTAACTAGTGATTTTCGTCTGACAAAATATTATTATATAGTCATAGTCGTTCCACGGTGTTAGATGGTGCTAGCGGCTACTTGCAAGTAGTGTCCGACCGAAACTGGTTTTCACGACTGAAACCGAAACCGAATTTCGGCAACAGTCTCAGTTTCGGCCGAAACCGAAACTTCCTTACAAGGATCATGTTTTGAGGGAAAATAAAGAAAACGTTATAATAATCAGTCAGTCTTTATTTTTTATCTTTAAATCACATAGCTATGCAAGTCCTCGACATTTCCACTTATTGGTATGATAATCAACAACCAAAAAAATATTTAAATAGGTTAAACTTGATTCTACTATATTCTATGTTTTAGTTTGTTATAATGAATTAATTTTTGATGCTTACTACCTACTCTTGGGCGCACGGTTGGTGCAGTGGTTGAGCGATTGACTGCTGCGCTGCGTGTCGCGGGTTCGATTCCCGCACGGAACAAATATTTGTATGACCTACAGATAGTTTTTCCGGCTCTGGGTGTTGTTTATGTGAGTTTATATGTTTGTAAACGCACCCACGATACAGAAAGAAATTCCTAGTGTGGGACGTTTTTTTTTTTTTTAAATAAAAACAAAAACTTTTATGTTACATTACGTAACAAAACTCACCAAATTCAAAATAAATCACACGAAAACTCACAACAAACAAAACGAACTGCAAACACAAGCCAGTCACGACATGATTAGCACAGGGACGCGGCAAAATGTCTTCGTCGCATACTCGCTTGGATGGAATTTAACGCACCGAACATGACCGATCACAGCGCGAGAGCTCCTGAATGCAGTTTCATTTTCGATCGTAGTTTCGGCATGTTTGCCGCCGAAACCGAAACTGTACCGAAACTCGTTTTTTTGCTGAAACTCGACCGAAACCGAACTTTCGGTCGGACACCACTTGTAAGTAAAACAAAAGGCTTTGCTCGGTCCGTGAATTTTTTTCTTTAAACACTTTCACGATTTGTTTTATAATATTTTTTGCACGATTTTAATGGTTCATTGTACCAAAATGTATAACAATACAAATTTTAAAAATCCTGTGAAATGCCTCAGAAATTTAAACCCGCGCCATCTATTGGAATCAATTTTAAATGATCCGTTCAAATAATCTTTGAAAAGTGAATTAAGAACCCAATATTCCACAATTTTGTGTTAGGGTAGTTGATTAAAAAAGGGTTTTTTTTTATGATGGGTTTTATTTTAGAAAATATTAATTTTACACATAATTCATTATCAGATTGATACATATCGCGCCATCTAGTGATATTTATTTGAACCAAATTTTCTTTCTTAGCGTCGGGACCCCGTGTCCACGTCAAGAAAAATAGACTTTCGAGAACAGTCAACAAATTGTAACCTATTCATATCCTGCTAGAGCTTACACCCATATTGTAAGACTCTTTCGCCATTATTAAGGTAAAACCCACAAGTCAAGGACGTCAAATGTCAATAAATAACAAGCCATAGCTGATAATTTCGTTCAGGGAGGCAGTGTCGAGGTTGAGTCAAGTGAACAAACTGACTTATGTGCCATATGTCTTAATTTTTATGAATATTTTAGTTTTTGACAACCCTAGAGAAGAAACGACTTCACATAAGTAGATATACTTAAGCCAAGATATAAAAACTAGCAAAACTGACCAACAATGTAATTTCCAATCTACCAAGCAATTTATAATCTTGTAGAAAGAATGAAACATGCCCCGGTTAAAAGCAGATCCGAAGCTTAGACAATAGGTATGTGTACATTAATCTTCGGGACTGGGCAAATCCTTTAAGACTTCCGATCGGCTCGATTCGCGGCCGACCGCTGCGTCGATAAATCCAGATTAGAATTCTTTGTCCCTTCCCACAAAGTTTCTGCTATTAATTTATTAGTTTCTCACTCTTCTTAGACGTAATTTTTGCGGTGTTGCTTTTACCTGTGGCTTTGATCGTGTTTGTAAACATTTTGAAATTTTTACTGATTAAAAATACCTTTTTAAATTTTCCGAAACAAATTTTACTAGACAATACAGAATCAAAGTGTCTCAATTTATTGATTATCGTAATAATGTTCTTTCGAAAATTGAATAAAATATGCAGAATATGTAGTAGATTGAACAGATCCTCTTAAAATAGCCCTACTATACACAATGTCAGACCACAGACAAACATTCCATCATAATGAAACTCTACCCAAGACACATTTATAGAACAGCCATAACAACTGTCAAAGCACACAAAGAAGACAGCACACAAACACAAACACACATACACATTTTAACAACTATCCACAGTTCCAAATGCAATAAACAAACGGAAACGATACATCTCGATTTTTATACCGATTTCTTCGGTCGAGACTACAGTTCTCATTGCATCGATCTTAGAATCGGTTCAGTTATATCACTCGGGATATTTTAGCTTAGTTATCGATTTGTGGTGGTGGTATATCGATCCGGTATGTATTTTGTTTTGTTTCTATAAATAATTTTCGTTGTGGTAAAATTAGTTTGCCTTGATGTTTGGGATAACAAAATCTTGATTATTATCTACTGTTATACAATGGATTTTGCAAAGTAAAAGCTTTTTGATAAGTTTAGTGCGTATGGGTGGACATCCCACCCTTACGCACTAAACGTTTTGAGAATACTTTTATTATGCGTACAGCTAAGGAGTGCAATTCTCTGCCGGAGTCTGTGTTTCCCGGTTGCTACAATCTAGGGGTCTTTAAGTCAAAAGTGAATAGGTTACTTCTAGGCAAGCGTACTCCACCGTCGACCACATCATCGCTTACTATCAGGTGAGATAGTGCTCAAGCGCGAGCCTACAACAAATAAAAAAAAAGTTGTTAGGTTTTATATTTATGATTGATTTCAGTACTATATACATACAAATAATAAAAATGAATTGCCGAACTTATGTAAGCGAATCACTTCAAAACGAGTGCACGTATTAGTCTTATGAGGGTTCCATACCCGAAGGGTCCAAACAGAATCCTATTGCAATCACTCACGTATCCGTCTGTCTGTCCGACTTGAAATTTGGTGATAATGTTTATGATTACGTATATTTTACTAAGAAATACCAATATATTATACATTTGGTACGGAAATCAAAATGTGCGAAGTCCGATACGTAATTGGCCGAGATTTTCGTTTGTTTGTAATTAAATGAGAAAAAAAACGATTTAAAAATAAGTCGGGTTTTTTATTATTTTTAAATATCGTTTTTATTTACAATTTTTAGTATTTTTTTTAAATTAGATGCTTTTAAACATTTAAGTGTTATATATTTTTGTAATCATCTCTTAAAACCCTTTATTTTGATACCCCAAACGATGGGTTTGGAATAAAAACAAAATTTGGGCCCCCACAATATGGCGCCCAAAATTCGCCATTTTTCTATTTTCCAATTTGAATGTAGCCAGTGACACTCGCAGGGTTATGACGAATCGATTGACGTAAGAGTCATCAAAATCGGCCAACGCGTTTGGTCTCAAGAACGCCACATAGGAACATATATACATAGACTGATAAACACATTACCCTCCTTCGGCAGTCGGGTAAAAAAAAAACTTTCTTTTATAAACAGCTTCTATAAAGTTGAGTGAGACGTTCCAACATCATCTTCCCGTCCTTGTCCCATGTTACGTCGACGCAATACGTTTTCTTCCTCCATTCTCCCTTGTTTCCCGTCGCGCTATTATCTATGAGTGAAATGTTACAGAAGAACTCTGATTAGAAAAGTCGTTACATGTTCTTTATTTCATTCAGCGAAAACACGAATATTATTGTTGATAGAGGTCGTCTCATCACAATCGAATATTATAGTCTTTAACAAAATCATTTGGATCAGTCAATTCAGGAAGAGCCCTTCAATAAACAGTTGTAGTTATTTATTTTTGAACAAAAGCTTTGCTTGCTTTCTACAGCTCTCGTTTTATTCAGAATAGTTTGTGTGTCCATTGGTAAGTTCAGAGAGATTGGAGCACCAAACTCGTAAAATATGGAATATCTTCGGAATATTTCAGTTTTATAGACTTTGAAATGACGCTTCCAGTTGTAATGTTGAAGAATCTATGAATTTCTTATAGTGAGACTGGAATCTTCATATCGATCCATTTATGTGATGGTCCGAAGATAATGGGTTCGATTTGAATTTCAGGTGGTATATTGGGAGTTGGAACTTTAGGAGAATGGAAGTTTGGTTGTTGCAGTGGCTAGTCCTTTCCAGTCCAAATTGTGTACCTTATTCTGCAACATTGTAATAACTTGTAAACGATATTTTTCAAACCACGGCACAAGTAACAGGTGTGTTTTTAACAGAAACCGAATGGTTTCCATAACAATGTTTCAAATTGTTCCTTTTTGGTTTGATTTGTACTTTGATGACCTAGTCGAAACTCGAAAGGATTTATTTACATAGGTACAAATATAAACAGTGTATAAAATACTTAATTAACTATTAAATACAAACATATACACTTAAACCAAAAAATACTCACTAACCAAACCTCAAAAAATATACTTAACTAAAATATGGCGTCGAAAAACTCCTCCGTATCGTTGTCCACTGGTAATGTACCCAAAAGACTGGCAGCATTGCCACGTTGTATGGCAATGCTTATTCTCTGACCAAGGTAAAAGCCAGTTCCTTATTTGCATATAGCTCAGAATTATTTATTCAAACATCTCTTGTCAAGTGTGTCTTAGTAATCCTTTTGCTTTCAGTACTTGCGTCGATCTAATAATATTCAGTTTCATTACGATGTAGATTCCAGTCCAGTCGTAAAGGAACTTCTCAGAAATAAACGAGTTCCATTTCACTTTGACGAGCAAAATGTTTTTTGAAGGATTTGAATTAAAGTTTTTCCTATCTTTGATTGTATGCAGTTTTTTATTGATGAAAGATGTATGTGTGTGTATGAAATTCAAAATTTCAAAAAATTGTATATAACACTATAAATATTTTGTATTTGTATGGCATTCTATAAATACAAATTATTTATAGAATTCCATACAAATACAAATTATTTATAGTGTTATATACAATTTCGTTGAATTTAATATCTAAATAGTTTTCTGTTAAACTTTAGGTAAACAAAAGCGTTTCAAAACTGCATCGCGTAAAACTTCCGTTCAACCAAGCATTTTTCCTAAATATTTTAATACAAATTCAACATCAATCTAACCCTGTCACAGCGGCGGTTTAAAATGGACCCCGTGTTTTATGTGTAAAATTTTGTCATACAAGTTTTCGTTTTGAAAGCGTTTCATATTTTGTCTGACAAGTGACAGTTAATTTGAGCCCAAGGCCTTGCAGTAACATCAATCACACGGGCCGTACGATGCGGTCCAGATTACACTTTACAACTTTACTCGAATTACATCGCAAAGTATATAATTTTTACGTATTCATTTCATTCAGAGAAAACACGAATATTAGAGGTAAGTAGTCTTTAATAAAATCATTTTGTTCATTCAATGTTGGAGTAGTCTTTTTTTGTAGTGTTTTTTTGGAAGTCGGTATTTTTTTATTCAGAATAGTTATTTTGCCCGGCGTATTTTTTTGGCTATATGGTATGGAGTGGTCAGATTCATGTAAACCAATCTAAAAATCTACTAACTGTACCCTGCATATACATTTACGAAGTAGCAAAATTTGTTAAATACCATAGTTATCTTTTCACCTTCAACGACAATACATTTAAGCGTAAAACAAACCACCTTCCTCTAAAAATGCCTGAAAAAAAACTGTGCATATATGGCATCTCTCATATATAATTCTCTGCCCAAAGGAATGACTGACCTGCCGTATGAAAAGTTCTGTGGTGCCTTGCGAAAATGGTTAATTGAAGAGAGCTTCTATAGTCTCAAAGATTTTCTAAATAAAAGCAAATGCCGATTTAGTGCCCACTAAGCTCCACTCATCCCTATGTTTGTGACTTGGTTTTTCATTCACTAATAAAAGTAGTAAGTAATTAAGTAAGTAATTCAAGATTTACCTAGATCTAATACTCGTCTCTGTACTCGTGTATATTAAGTATTATTTTGCATGCCCAAATTAGGGTGAAATATGTTATGTGCTACACCTACAAAACTGTAACATTTTTTGTACCACCATATTTCTAGCAAATAAATGATTTATTATTATTATTAACAAAACAATTCAGTTTATACAAGATTATGATCATAGAAGTGCTCCTTTACAAGTCGCTTGAAAAACCGGCAGTGATTGTGCGCGCTTTATAGTCACAGGTAATGCATTCCACATACGAGTGGCCTGGACAGTAAAAGATTCGTCTATGAAGGTAGTGGAGGTGTCCTGTCTGTTTATCAAAAAATTATTTACAAATTTTAACTTGAAACGCACCGATTGACAAAATCACCATCTGTCATTTCATCATCATACAACAAGTTTTCCAAATAAAACACGTATCTGATAAACTTTTTTTTTAATTTTTTAATTCGTATTATTTGACAAACAAAACTTTTTTTTTCATTTTATCTTATTCGTTTGGAATAAAATATTTTACATATTGACTTATTATTTGTACGATCATGCAACGGAACGTTTTCAGTCTTTTTGTGTATCGGTGACCTGATAATAATATGACGTGTAATTTATTCGGTTCCTCTTGTAGTTCATGACATTTCATGGTTAAAATAGGTCGAATCTGTTCCAAAACCGAATCGGAGCACCCCTAGAGTGTATATAACAACTGTAGAGGCGAAGGGATAGCAATCCGCACCCGCTATAACAAAGCATAAGCACCCCTGCGAGCCGTAGCTGCCGAAGGCTAGTTGCCAGTCCGAGACCAGCCGGAGGCTGAGAAAGAGGCTCGCCAGAGGCGATCAGCTAGCCGAAGCTGCGCATGAGAACATGGGTGCCTACCCTTTTTTATGTAAGGGTGAAGGGGTTGCACTACCCGCAGTGCCGGAGACTATACAGAAGCAACTTTAAAGTTCAATGAAATTATGCAAAACAATACCATTATGATCACTTTGTGTCTGGATTAGATAATATATTATAAAATGATATTTAGTAATTTTTTTTAGTGTAAACGAGTTTTTCCCAAATAATCAAAATATTAAATGAAAAATGTGTAAATGATTAAATATCATCCGAAACATTTGTAAAGAGAAGCATTTACCAAATAAATGTTTGTAAAGCGAGTGTTTATATAATAAAACATTTGAAATAAATAGTATACGAAACATTTGTGTTTTGGTGAAACATCGTGAACCGCATCTCGAACAAAAAATTACGCTTAGTTAACTCGCAATAATCCATAATTATAATTAATAGTAGGCACTTATTAATTATATCCATACACCTAAAAACACTTGACCGCAAACCACTCAACATTATTATGCGATCGATATCGCACGGCTGTTGTATCGTCAATGGCTAGCGGTCACATCTTCGGGTGACATTCCGGTCCATTGTGCCACCCCATATCAGCTGAAGATAATTTACCCCTAATAATCATGGGGTAATCAGGTACCCCGATCAGATTTCATATATCCTGTATTACGGTTAGGTTGCGGTAGGGGTAAATTGAAATTGCTTTGTTTTGCTATTTTGATCATAGATCTCTACGGTTACTGTAATGGTAATTTATAAGCCGAACTATACGAATGTAGAAATGGAATGGAAAAGAGGAAATGGTTTTGTAGAGCGTTCTATAGCATAATCAGTAGGTAGGTACTTTAAAAATAATCACCTACTTAACTATACGTCTTGACATTTAATTGTCTAATTGAAATAAATAATTTGAGGTTGACTTCAATATTACGTACCACCGTGGCAGCGTCAAGTGAAAAATTTGGACACAAATTTTATTATTTTTATTTTCAAATCTCTTTCAACCTTCTACAAATTTTCCACCATAATTCAAACAACGTAGACTTTAGTGATGTAAGCTTTTAATCTATTTCTTATAGAATATCCAAGTTCTAACAAAGATTAAGCTTGAGGTGTTACATAGTCTGTTCTGACAGTGAATTAATGGTCTACTTGGACATTCAAGGGTCCATACAAGCGATAAGTAATTACGGTCAGGTTATCATTAGGCTTTGCAATAAATTGCTGGAAGAGATTTGACCTCCATAAAGAAGGTTGGGTGGGGTCTCAAAAATATTACTGGAATCTTTTACTGTCAAGTTTTGGACACGTTTGGGCTAGACAGTTCGTTCTCTTGATAAATGAATGCTTAGTTTGGTTTAATTAGTTAAGTGACATCTACCTCGGTGCGGTTTTGTGGAACTGTTTGCCATTTTGGTTTGTTGTTTTAATAATTCATTATGTTGATTGAAAAGAGTTTCGCTGAAAAACAAAGGTTTTTAGTAAAGTAAGCAGCGCAGCCATTACAATCAAATTGCTTTACACTGCTTTCATTAGACCCCCAGGATCTCTCATTATTGGCATCCTAAGTTTCCTTACCAGATTTTTTATTAAAACCGGCTAGGTAAAAATATTTTAAAAGAGTAACCGTGGGATTTCTTTCCGTTTCTTCTAGAAATAACCAATTCTAGGTCAACTAAATATCTTGAATTTAAATTCACCGTCTGTGACAAGATCATTGGATAACATAAAGCTTAGAATGCCAATGCATTCCACTACCTTCCTAGACAAATCTTTTACTGTCCGGGCCGCTTGTCTATGGAATGCATTGCCTGTGACAATAAAATGCGCTTAATCACTACCGATCTTTAAAAGACTGGTAAAGGAACACTACCTCTCATTCTGATCTTATTCTTGTTGGAGCTGTGTTTCTTGCTATATATTTAAATGTATGTATGCATTTATGTATCTATTTTAGTATTTTATATTTAGTGCTATGTTTGTAACTGATAATTTGATTAAAAATTCAACCCCATGTCGTGTCCAGGCTATCTCTCTCCATTCTTGCCTGGATGAGATCGCAGAACGCGATGAGGCCGTCTGTTAAGTTTTTTTTTTTTTTCTTGGTATACAATAAAGTATATATAACTAAATAAATAAGAATAACTATAAATATTTCCTTACAAAATTGAAATAACAATTATGTTAAGATCCCTGTGTAAATAAATTGGTTATTTTTGTAACATTTTAAAATGAAGCTAGTAAATCACATGTGTTTCAATGTGGTGAGCGCTGGCCACTCGATAAATCCCCGTCGTTTGTGCTACACGTTTAACTAGAGACATGGCTTTCACACCTTCAGTGTTTATACGAAAAATTGAAAAGTTAAAATCAATACTTCCTGGAACTGAAAGAAACCAGGAGCTTTTTTTAACCCCCGAATGAAAAAGAGTTTGACATCTGTACTTGTGTGTGTTGTGTATCTGTCTGTGGCATCATAGCTCTTAGACGGATAAACCGATTTTAATTTAGTTTTTTTGTATGAAAGGTGACTTTATCGAGAGTATTTTCAGCTAAGTTGAGAACACTCTCGATAAAGATGTAGAATGTCACGAACATGTAGAATGTCATTGTATTAGCAATTCTATATTGAAACCCTTATTTACTTACGGTCTTGGTCGTGATGTGGGTTTATTATTATTACCCAACCGAACCGAGGATCGAAATTCAACAAACACAAGAGTAGTACGCATATACCTAAAATCTTAAAGTATGCATTAATAAGTAATCAAAGACTTACAAAGTCCTTTTGATGGAAGCTTCCTACACTCCACTCGAAGTCGCCGTGAGAAAGAAAGAAAGAAAAAAGTCTAAAGTCAAGTCGAGAATGTTTATGTCAATAAATAATGGTTATAACTGCCCATTGGATTGAGGGAGGCTGAGTCGAGCAGAGGCACGACGTAAGATTAAAAAAAGATCAAACATAAAGTCGAACATAGAACCTCCTCCTTCTTGGTACGTCGGTTAGAAATACGACTGTTGTGAAAGTAACAAGTATACTTTAAGAAATGAAATGCCCTTATATGTGGTGTTTATTTGAGAAATTCGATGAGATGCGAAGTATACGATACGTATTGCGAAGTTAGCATCTAATTTTTTCAAAATGCTGATATGCAAAAATTGTATAGTAAAATCGACGGAACTATTGATAAAACGCATCAAGGGCTGTAAAACTATGCGAAATGCCCTCATATGTGGTGTTTATTTGAGAAATTCGATGAGATGCCATAGCATCTCATCGAATATGTATTGCGAAGTTAGCATCTCATTTTTACAAAATGCGATTTTGATAGTAAAATCGACGGAACTATTGTTAAAACTTATCAAGAACTGTAGAACTATGTGGGATGCCATCATATGTGTTGTTAATTTGTGAGATGCTAACATTTGAGATGCTAACTTCACACATATAAATTTAAGTAACCCCGACACTTTTTAACAATTTATCTAGTAGTACACGCTTCAATCGACAATTTATTGAACACGTAATTATGACACGATATCTTGCGAAAACACCCCGATTCACATAGTAAATTGTCCATAACTTTTGAACATCTGGGCCGATTTTCATCAAACATAATAATAATTTATTCATTTGAAGCCATATACACAATGAGATAATTGACAAGAAGAAATACAATGATAAGACTACATTAGAACATGCAATAAAAACAGAAAACAATCTAATTGAGAACCTCATTCTTTTCGGGAAGTCGGTTAAAAACCTAGAATATTATGACACCCAAACTAGGACATGCCCTGTATCTCAGGGAGGTGACCATAAGCTCTTAGAGTAAGGTTATTTTGAGTGTGCGTAAGGGACAGATGTATACAAGGCATATACATCTGTCCCTTATACACACTCAAAGTAACCTTACTCTGAGAGCTTATGGTCACCCCCCTGGTGTTAAAGTACTATTATAAACGTGAATGTTTGTGAGGATAGATGGATGCTTTTTACTCTTTCACGCAAAAACTACTGAACGGATTTTGATGAAAATTTACAGAAACATAGCTACATACTCAGAATAACACAAATAAAGATACTAGCTTCTGCCAGCGTGAAAAGTGTTTTTTTATCCCTAGGGAACATTATGCCAGGATGAAAAGTAGCTTATGTGCTGTTCCAGACTATAATCTATCTTCGTGCCAAATTTCATCCAGATTTGTCCACACATTCTGGCGTGATTGAGTAACAGACATATATCCATCCAAACTTTCACATTTATATTATTAGTAAGATTGGGAGAAGTACTTATACCACGCGGACGGAACCACGGGCGGCAGCTAGTACATTATAATTTCTATAACGTAGCTCACTGACACTTTTCATCTTGATTAAGATAGGGGGGCGCTCAAGAGTCACCTTTCACGAGCCTTTGTGCGGTCGTCCGGCGGTTAGACGCAAGCAAAATATATTAACAAGCAAAGCTTTACGTAATAAGAACACACTTTCATATTACATAACAGGATCTTTGAAAGTTAATATAGGAAGTTAGAAGCGTGAAAACTAGTCTTACATAGCTACATACAAGTACAACTGTTTTCTATATCCCTCGGCAATCATCGCATTTCTGAATACAAACGAATGCTAATTTCCATATCCATATATTATTAGATTTATTGTGAATCAAACTAAATCAGAACTAAGTACTTTATTTTTGTTTTGTTTTGATTTCCTTGTGAACTATATTGAGCTATAAAACTTTTTACGCTTGCGACTTTAGCAGCTTTCCGCTTATTTTTTAAATAAATTAAGATAAGTTAAAATAGTATTAACAACTCTATATACTTCTAAGTTGATTGAGAGCGTCCGGGAAATTAATAAACAGTAATAATAAAATAAAATTTATAAAATGTATACTCGTAGTTTCATAAAAAATAGTTACAATGTTAAAATGTGATACTGGATCCTGCACTGGATTCAGTCTCTCTCGACAAATATGGTTGATTGTTAAATTTTGACATCAAATGCAACGTTAAAATAAAGTGTGAACTTGTATAATTCAGCAAATAACTAAGCAATGACTATACCGACAGGTTTAAAAACTAGCATTAGCCTGAGACTCCTGAATATGAAAGAGAGCAACCACATTTAGGTCAAAAATCGAGTTGTTTTTTCGACCTTTCAAGGCAACCCCAGAAGTCATAGATTCACTTGTTTCAATCATTGAAAACAAAATTAAAGCTTACACAAGGCTAAAACATCATCTACTCCACCAACTTAATATATTTCTCCGTACCTTCCTTGACAGACCTTCTTCCGTGATTCATACAACAAATCACGGGCGAAGATTTCGTTAGTAAATAACTCCTTTCACCTATAACCCTACCTTATGTTCTAGTTATTTAAGCTCGTCCACCACGATACTGCATTGTGTCGTTATCTGTCCCGGGTGATAACTGCGTCCATTGTGTGGGGTCACAAATCGCCATTGTTAACCAGCGCAGCCCACTGCAGGCTGGTAAATGTCCACACCTGTAGGGTAGATAAAAGGTAAATTAACATAGTATATGGGTCACTTGAATTGGGTGGTGGAGGTAGTGGGGAAGGTTAATATGTGCACATATTTCTAAGGATGGCTTATTTCAAACAAGTTTCAACAACCCACAACCTCTTCAAAGTTAGAGTGAACAGCACCTGTAACCAATTTGACAATCTACAATCGATAACGTTAAGTCACGTGGTCAGACCATACAAATAAAGGCGTTACCGATTTAGGAAGAGATTCGATACGAAACGGTTGTAACTTGGCTAGGGGGGCATGCTCCCTCTGGGTAAGCTCACTCCATCGTCAACTTTGTCTCTGTCACTTGACCTAGACTAGAGTCAAGAGCAAACACACCAAAAAAAAACAAGTTTTGGTCCGAAAACTCAGATCAGTGACTCCCTAGACTCTAAGCGCTAAGCAAGCGCCTTAGTACGTTTTCCGCGTTAGAATGAGGCCACGACTGCAATTTTGTGAGTTGTGAGTAGCGTAATTTACATTTTACTGAAACATTTTACTCATTTCGGATCGCTATGTGGCTCATACAGTGTTTTTGTCAAAAACGAAATGCAGGCGACTCAAAAAACACAGTCTTGTACTTCATGCGATGTCGGATTACTTCTACAATACAAGTGTGCTTTCATTGCCCTTTTCCTAAAAACAAATTACTAATCCTGTTATGTTTAGAACTGTTCCAAAGCTCCTTGGTGAACACATCAAAATCGCCGACCGATTAGTTTTTACGACGCAAAAAACAGTTTGAAACTTATAAATTTTTCAGGCTACAGCGATAACAAAAAAAATATACAATGTTCAAACAACCATAACATTGTAATTTAGGTACTTAGAACAACTTTAAATATGCGCAAACAATACTCGAACAACGTGCCAAAACAAGTAGAATTACGATTAAAAACAAGTTTGGAAAGATAATAAAAAATATTTTTCTTTTTTACTGGCAGAATTTTTTATATCGGCAACACCTGACTTTCTTTTTTTATTGTTCAGAAATCATGATCGTAACCTAAATTCAGTTTATACAAAGTTTTTTGTACCTTATTTTAGTAGCATTATTTATGGTTTTACTTTAATTATTTTTACATAATTTATTCTAGCAACTTGATTTTTGTTTTAAGCTCTCGACTCAACGTTATGCTTAGTTCAAACTTCTCAGTTAATTAGTTTAGTAAATTGACATAATAATAATGAACCCGTTTGCATCAAGCTTTAAAGTAATACAGAGAAGTAATAAAGTAGAAAAATTGTTTCCCTTCTCTGTTTCTTTGTTTGGATTAACAGAACCTTGGACACAATTACGAACGTCACACTGTTGGACCTTACATCGTGTTTTTCTATCAAATTTACTAAAATGATAATAATTATTTTCATTAAACCATCAGCGCCTTTTTTTATAGGACTCGTGACGACAATCGATTTTTATATATTACATAATATTACTTTTCCAAAATTTATCAAACGCTTCTTCTTTCGTATCCCGACCTCGTCACTCCGACCCTCAATATGCGACCTCCCCGTCTGGCGTTAAGCGCTGAGTGACCGTAAACCCTCCCACAGGTCCTCTGAGTGTGAAACGGTGAATATTTTATTCATGAACACCTGAAATTCTTCAAACAAACACTGAAGGCTTAGCAGATCCCCGTTTGAGGTTTGGCTGATAAAGAACTTTATTGAGAATTGGGAAGAGGTCAAGTCCTTGCAAGTGTAAGAAGAAAATCATAATTTCGTCGAATTAATTTATCTGCTCATTGTTACATCCGGCTCCATTAATTTAGATGATATTTTTATCAAAGGGGAACATTGTACCGGGATGAAAAAAAAGCCAATATGTTATTCCAGAGTATAAGCTATCTCTGTGCCAAATTTCATCCAGATCCGTTCGGCCGTTTCGAAGTCATTGAGTAACAAACATATTTACATCCACCCAAACTTCCACATTTATAACAATAAAGTAAGATAGGTACTCGTTCTCATTTCTCTCATTTGATTAAAATAACTATGGGTAAATAGAGTTCCATTTTCAATGGCATGCTACAAAAACCGAATCAAAGTTCTCGAAATATTGGCTGCATGCATTCTCTGAATTCAATGCGTTCAACATTCACTGAATTTAACGCGTTCTATTATGGAAAAAAACCATTACCTACAAAGGAATGCACGTTTCGAATAAACCGACGCCATGACAAAAAAAAAAAAAAAAAACAAATTCGGTTAGAAAAAATCGTTAAAAACCACTTACGCTCCGGTTAACAATTAACTATTCGTTACCAAATCTCGCACTGAAACTCGACCCATTTATTTATGAACCCTAAAAACCTTTTAATCTTTAATTTTATTTCAGTTCCATTGAAAAAATGTTTTCGATTTCTGCCAACGTGTAATTAAAACTCTCTGTTTGTTTTAGTCCGTTTTCATTGCTTGTAGCTAAAAACTGTTGGTGACGTGCGTTGGGAACAAAAACGAATGCTGTTGACTCGAATGACATGCGGTTTAGTGTGTGTGGAACGATGTAACTGTTTCCAATTATTTTGTGTAAAGTAAATGTTGTAGGTCACCGTGACAATGTACCTACTTGTAACTACTACTTTCAGTATAAACTAACCGCAACAGAAAACTTCCGAGGAATTGATGATCAGTCTCCAACCGAAAAGAACTCTAGCTTGCAATATAAAAATTATTAAAATGACATTAGAAGTTTTGTCTCAATGTAGTCAAACGACAACAGACTTATCAACCAAAAATAGAGCCGGGAAAAGGAATGTAACTTTATAGGCCCTTGAGTTCCAAAAGTCTGAAATGTTCGGCGTTGACATGCGCTGTCGATATCTCACATTAAAAAGCCCAAACATTCTGGTATTTTGACAAACTTTATTAGAATGTCACTTTATCTAGAGTATTGTGAGGGTACTGAAGTTACAGGGGACTGACTGAATCATTTTGATTCACTGATTCATCAAAAAGTCTGACGATCGACTTCATAAGTAACTGATTTATCTGCCAAAGAGTATCAATATGTTACAGCAAATTGTCGGTCTCATGTCTCCTTCCATTAGTCAGCTCTCAGGTCCCATTATTCCTAACATTCAATTAATAAACGATTATTGATTGATGTATCTCTTTCCTGGCTGAACGGTCCATTTATCATAAATAAAAGAGCATCATTTATCAAGGTTCTATCGCAAATTACGCCCAAAATTGGACTAGCTTGCTCTTCATTTATAAATTCGTCTGTATTGTAAAGAGAGGCGTCTATTTAATAAGTGGTTTCATTTATAATTTTAATGGAGTCTAGCTTTTAAGGTTCATGTTTTGGTCTGAATCAAATTTTAATTCGGTTTTCATAATTTGGTGGTATCATTGTCTGTACATGACCCGACCCTATTTGAGCAGCCTTCAATATTGGTTATTATGCCATTGTTGTTATCGTATACAATGTGATCAATATTGTTAATTTTCACGTTCAAAACTCGCATAATACTAAATAATTTCGTCGTTATTTAATATCACAACAAGTTCGCTAACATTGTCAGATTTATAAATATCTTGACTATTATGCGGCTGTACAGCTCCTACTGTAGAACAGTGATTTCCATAAATATAAAATGAAAATGAGAATTTCTAACACGATGGGACAAGCTTTCTTCATCGATTTTTTCTTGGTGTTATATTTTATTTAGGCACTATAGGTAACCTTTGTATATTTGGGGAATACAAACATGATTAGGTGCACATATACAGGTTACATATTTATGTATGTAATGTTTTGAGCATATTTTTCTTGAGTCAATAGTGTCAAACAATATACCATAAAAGAAACATAAAGAGAAAACAAACAAACATCAAGCGCGAGTCTATCAATAATAAAAAATGAATTGAAATTGTCCAAAACATGTTTACCACTTGCTCCCCTTAGCTTAACTAGCTCCAACAGAATGTAAACAACATTGGAATGTTAAACGTTTCAAGCCAGTCATAATGATAAATGTGCCCAATTTGTACCCGCGCGTGAAAGCTTAGCCATAAGTGGCTTTAAACACGAGGTATTGGCCGTAAATGGCTTAAACACGAGGCAGATATAATTGTCATTATACAACCTGGCATAATCATTAGCTGTTTGACGGGTGAGAGGTTTCACTTGAATGGAGATTTCGATTATAGGAACGATTATTAATTCTCTCAGTAACCTTAAGTGATATTGGCGAAAAATTCCCGAGGCTTTTCTCTACCTTGTGATTTTTGAATAGGTAGAGCGTAATATTTTTCCTATATTGATGGCCTTCCCTTAAACTGCAATGAAACTTGAAGAACATCAGATTTCGCCAATATGCACAAAGTCAGCCGGTAGATACTGTAAAAATATCACCGTGAAAACTTAAGTGAAGTGAATTGTCATTCCGATTGATGTCAAAGGTTGACAGGACACTTCATCTAAAATTTAGATTAGACACTGTAATAATTTAGATTATAAATGATTACGGGCGGTTTTTGACAGAGTAGTAGTGCAAGATGTTTGTGTCCATGAGTCTGGCGCTTACGCTTTATTCTGACAATAGTGACAACAACATTTCAAATAAAATATTTGGTCTAGTTAACCACAAGGCTCAAATCTCTATATATAAAAGAGAAAGAATGTATGTATGTTCCTTATAGACTCCTAAACGGCTGGACCGATTTCAAAAATTCTTTCACCGTTGGGAAGCTACGCTATCTCCGGGTGACATAGGCTTCTTTTTATCCCTGTATGGAATACGGGAAAGGGAACTACGCTGGTGAAACCGCGAGGCGTGCGCTAGTAATAACATTAACCCACAAAAGCGACATGACTATTACACGTCACCACTTCATAAATAATAAATCTAAAGCAAACAAAAGATTAAACAAATGATAAAACAAAACAACTCGATAATGTGTACCGATAATTTGCTCGTATTCGTAAAATCGAATGACTGTGAATCGATATGTAATTACGAACACACGCGAGGAGAGACGGCACTCGTTATTCTTGTTCGTAGACGTGGAAATTTATACGATAATGACGCAGTTGCTGTAAATTTTTATTCAAATGGACTTGTAAAGATTTTCTTCTTTGTTTTATGATTGTATAAAGCTGGCTGAAAAGACTATATTGCTTATCTTTGCATGTTTTGTTTAGGTATCCGAATTTTCATTATATTGCTTGGACTTTTTTGGGGTATTTCATGGTTTGTTTACTATTGCTTGGTGTTGTATGATTTTGTGTTCGTACACCCGTGTCGTACGTTAATATTTATGTCTGTTAGAAATATGTATCTCTCAACTATAAAGTGAAGCAGGTAAATTTCAGCAGTCACTGGCAGTATACATATTTTGATAATATGCAAATATTTTTCTGAAGTTTTTCATAATATTCATAGGAGTATTTAATTTCGAAAAATGAGAATGGCTTTTGCTATAAAAGGATAATGTTTTTTTTTGTTATAGGCTCGCGTTTGACCACTATCTCGCCTGATGTTAAGTGATGATGTGGTCGAAGGTGAAGCACGCTTGCCTAGAAGTAACTTATTCACTCTTGACTTGAATGAAATGTGAATGTGGACTTATATAGATGTGGAAACATAATAGGCGATAATGATGGCGTTGCTGTAAATTTTTATTCAATTGGAGTTGTAAAGTGTTTCTTCTTTGTTTTATGGGTGTATAAAGCTGTCTAACCAGAGAGACCATAATCTTCTTCTTTAGAAGCTTGAATTTTTATTGTGCTTGTTTTTGGTGTAGGTTGTTTCTTGATTTGATTGGGTGTTGCAGGATTTACTATTAGAACGTTAATATGTCTGCTAGGAATAGGTTATTGCCTCAGAACGAAACACATTTTAGCAATCGATAGTAATATATTTTCATCTCCCAGTCTAAGTAATTGCGGTTTTAGGACAAGAGCACACCAAATATTTTTAAATAGTGAAACCTAGAAATAGATACAGAAGCTTGTACCTACAAACTATAAAATTATACAAAATATTATTATTTAGAGTAGGTATGTAGTACCGAAAATTGTGTTCAACTATTGCCATAAAATGGTTTTCCTAAAACGCAGCAGCAATGTTGGCCTTTCCATAAATGTAACATATTTTTTGTGATTTTAATCTTGAACTACTCAAATAATAATACCCATTTTAGCTCCTAACATATAGAGATTAATTTCACCAAACTATTACTTACGTCTCTCATCAGTAAACAAGATAATAATTATTCACAAAGCAATAAGGTTACCGGCGCGATCATAGAGCGAGCTCATGAATTTTCATCTCGCACTAATCTGTATGCATCTTCGCTATTAGCTATTTACAATATAAGCTTCAGTTCTTGGTAATTAACGTTTAAGACAAATGATCACGACGTTATTATAAGCCTTTCTAGGGAATGCTTACTTGTTACTTAGCAACTTGTAGGATGGGGTGTTAGCAATTTGTGTTCTTTAGTACTTAATTGAATGCATCATTATTTTTAGGGTTCCGCAATATTTAATATTATAAAGGCGAAATTTTGTGAGTGTGTGTGTGTGTGTGAGTGTGTATGTGTGTGAGTGTGTATGTGTGTGAGTGTGTGTGTGTGTATGTGTGTGTGCGTGTGTGTGTGTGTGTGAGTGTGTATGTGTGTGAGTGTGTGTGTGTGTATGTGTATGTGTGTGTGCGTGTGTGTGTGTGTGTGTTTGTGTGTGTTTGTTACTTCTTCACGCTCAAACGACTGGACGGGTCAGGATGAAATTTGGCACAGAGATAGGTTATAAATTTTTCCCGGGAATATGTGCCCTCGGGATAATTTTCGACTTTCAAGCAGGCGAAGCCGCTGGCAGAAGAAAAAGAAGCTAGTTATAAATAAATATAAGCTTCAGTTCTCGGTAATTAACGTTTGTGACAAAATAAATTAAAACGATGTTACTCGAGGCTTTTCTGGGGAATATTGCCTGTTTTACTTAGTAACTTGTTGGATGGGGTGACATCAATTTGTGTTCTTTAGTACTTATTGAATGCTACATTAAATTTTAGAGTAGAAACGTAAGGTTTAACAGTTTATACTTTATTGAAGTTTTAGTTGAACAGCTAAAATGAAAGAAAAGGAAATGGATGAACAAAACGTGTACAGTTGTTTTATCTCACAACGGCGGGTTGTTCTAAGTATTATGAGATAAGGCAGAAAGATGATGAGATGATCAGTTTGATAATTGAACTTGATTGTCATTTTTATAGGCAAATTCAAAGAACATGAAAACAAGTTTATTAACTATACGAAACAATTTCCATATTCAAACATCCCAAAAAAGATGCAGGGTAGTTTAACTCAATATGAAACCACAGTAACGCCAAAATTTGCGCGAATAAAATATAGATAATAAATATCGCATGATTATATACATCGTGTAAAGCAGTGTTCACACCAGATTTGTCAATCAGTGGAGCGGAACAGCCCAATGAGTCCTTTGTGTCGTACATATTCTTTCCATGTACGCAGGACTGTATCAGGCTAACAGTTTCCAGTTCACGCTGACACTTTATTTTGCAAAAAACTTATACAACACGAGATCAGGTTATACTGGATATGTGGCTTGATATATCGTAGTGTGTACATGAAAACACTTTTTGGCAAATTGACACTAGCGAGAATAAAATGGAATCTTTCATTTGTACTCGTATCGTCAGCGATTCGAACGATGTGCGGTATTGGACGCAATTAGAGGCATATGGTTTTGATCCTGGTTTTGTTCGTGATATTTTGCGGTTTTTTATTTAGAACGCGAATTTTGAGGATGATTGACAGGCTGCAAATTAGAGTCTTCGCCTATATTCAGTCATTTTCTCCACTCGATTCAATCACAGTTACAAAAGGAACCCTCAAAAGGACTTATGATATAGGCGTCAGACTATAATTAAATCATAAAATGGTTCAGTTGATTAACGAGCATATTGTTCTGAGATAAAGATATCCAACTCCTTGTTAAATACCATCAAAAACAATCCTTTCAAAAGTCTCAAACAATTAAGTTTTTCATAAACAACAAATTACTGTTTGTGACTTGAAGAGGTAGACAGAGTAGCGCGTTCTGTCCACCCCACAAAGGAGACTGCCTCAAGAAAGAATTCTCCTTTTATAATTTGTTCTCTTCATAAAATATCGTACAAGTTTCCTCGTTTTTCTATTTATTATCTAAAGGCTCATTCTTTATATAGCAGTAGACGTGTGTTCCCAGACAGTTAGTTAGGGGTCTCCACATCCATTCTAGTTTCACAAAAATACCAACACCTGAGACACAAGAATATCGCTATTTTTCCAAAACAAAATTGTCCGTTTTCATTCAGTTTCTTCGGTGAAACAATGACGGATGGCACAAAGGAAAGTTTTTTAAGGCAGTTATCTTTTAAAGCTCGTCAAATACTCTTAAAATATATCTATTGTAACAGGTTGCTATCAAAACATATTTTCAAAAGTGAACGTTACTGTCTTAGCTCTAAGCTGTAATATAGACTGCGGCGGTGCTTGTTACAGTTGCATTCATTTGACGGAGACAGCGAAGCATTTGCTGGAAGCATAATGTTATTACATCTAGTAAATATAACTTGGCTTTGTGTCTACAATGGTAACAATTCGTTTTAACACGACAAACAGTATAGATTGCTTCTGTAATCTTGGTACGTATTAATCATAAATACTGACGTCTCGTTTGTTTAAGTTTTTACAAGCGTATATGTCCTTGCATTCGTTTGTGTGTCCGGCAACTAGTAAACGATTTTTCAAGCAATTTCTGGCATCCGGTTAAGGTGAAACTTTGCGCTAGCGACCCGCCCGGCTTCACCCGTGACAAATTATACACAGAAACCTCCCTCGTTTCTCACTCTTTCTATTGGTGAAAACCGCATGAAAATCTGTTCAGTAGTTTTAGAGTTTATCGCGTACAAACACGGCGGCGGACTGTTTTTTTTTAATTGATTAGAAACATTTCAATAATTTAGTATTATGGAGCTCCATCCAGGAGTCTCCATCATGAGACCAGCTAGGAAAGAAGGAAGGTGGCCATAGCAACTTCTGAACCAAGACAGCACCACCGTGTTTAGGCTCATTGTATTGACAACAAGCGATATTAAATTCAGTTCAAAAATCTTAAACATGGGCGACCGAGCTTTGCTCGGATGAAAATAAAAAACGACGTTTTCTAATAATTAAATCTAGCTACATCGATTTATCGCCCCCGAAACACCCTGCATTACATTTCATGAAAATCGTTGGAGCCGTTTCCGAGATTCAGATTATATATATAGATACACATATACAAGAATTGCTCGTTTAAAGGTATTAGATAGATAGATTTTATCACCATCGTCCACCATCATAACTATACTGATAACTTTTTCAGACATTATTTCTATTCGGGCTTGCCACAAATAAGGCTCAAGACAAGTGTCAGTCTATGAGTGAAAACATTTGTCAGAAAATCCAAAAAAAATACGTGGTCAATCCCTTACATTTTGACCATTCTACAATCATTATCGCTTGTACAATTTCTCTTTGACTAGAGTCTCTGGACATGGCAGGCCACAGATTAAGCTGGTAAATTAGCAATTGCTTCATTGACATAGCCTAGCTCTGACGTAGTCTAATTAGAACTGTGGACTTAGATATTGGGTCAATTGTGGTACAATACCTGCTAATGTCTCGACATAATATAGGAATATGGAATACTTATTACGAAGAATATTGTAACATTTATTCAATAAAAATTGATATTTACACGGCTTGCATAAATCAAATTTTGCTTGATAAACTACAGTTTTTTTCACACGTTGCAAAAATATGAATAATCACCTTGATACTGACAATTTATGAGAAAAGTGTGGAGCATAAAACATTACAAAATTTTGCATAATTTCAAACATGATTTTTTTGGAACTATGTAATTGACAAAATTACAGACGGACTGTTATTGATTTGATAAAGTAATATCTATTATACTAATATTGTAAAAGCTAAATCTCTGCCTGCCTGTCTGTTTGTTACCATTTCTCTTCCATACCATTTTTTACGCTGGCGAAACCGCTGACTGAGCAAGTTTCATAATATAATCTGGTTACTCCATACCGTGAGTAAAATAAACATTCAAATACAAATGACCAACATTATCTTAATAGGGCAATGCACTCAGCAAGGAAAATAAGCAGCAGTTTATAAACCAACGTTCTGTGAAGACGTGCATGATATCCTGCGCACAAAATGACGTCACATTTTTTATTTTATTAAAATGCTAAAAGTATCATAAGGAACTCCAGTTTAATTCACCATGCGTGACTAAATAACTCTGTTATCATAAATATGAAAATGGTTTTTGCGGGAGTATATTATTTGATCTGAAATCTTGTTTACTTTTAGTCAAATGTGTACCTAATGCTTACGGGTATGCTAATATGATACTTTTTTTTTGTTGTCGGGGAGAAACCTTCAAAAAGCGCCTGGACTTTTGGGGGAAAAGTCCAAGGAGTGTGAGATTTTTACCTCACTAAAACCACCCCGGTAATCCTAATCACAATCAGCACATGGAAAGGTGCCCCAATACCTCTTAAAAGACCACCCCGGAACCCCCTCTGTGCAACGCCTGTTAGGGCACATCCCTGGGGAGACTGCAAGGCGTCTCCCCTGAGCCTCGCTGTGCACGGCAGCACGTGACCACTGTGCCGCCGCCTTAACTGGAGTCACATGCCGGGCGAACAGAGTCCCCAATCTGGCCACCCGTGACCCCGGAGTCCCGCCTGCCTTTGATAAAGACGGGGTTTCGGCGTCGAGGTGGTTGCCTCCACGACGCCTTTTGCTCCGAGCGGGATCAGCCTTCTCACGATCCCGCTCGGCTGCCTCCTTCTGGACCATCACGGTCTCACAAAAGAAGGCCATTTCCCTCCAGTTTTCTATCTCTAACTACTGCTGACAGAGACAGTCTTGTCCGATCCTGGCGACCAACCAGGACCTGTCACTCAGAGGCCTACGCAGTGCACTCACTCCTCGAGCGTTTGCTGTGCAGAATCCAGGTCACCTCTGCAATGGTGGCAATTTGCCTTGGCCTCTCGCCCAATCCTATTCAGGTACTCACCGAAGCAGCCGGGTGAGCCTGTAGGAGATGCACTCCCCTCTTTTCAGCATGCTAATATGATACCTAAGGTACTTACAAACATTTAAACTTCTATATACTAATATCACCTGCTACGATCACAAATTGGTTTTCATCGATTATGCCAAACGTTGCCCAATACAGAGTAACAGGAGCTTTTCACTATCAGACATTGCAACTTTCTTGACACTGGCACTGCTGAAAATTCAATCAGCAATTCAGCGAGTAAAACATAGTTGTGTTACGTCTACATTAGAAAATGTCCTGGAATGAGTATGAAATTCCTAGGTCCAGTTTTTTAACTCAACTAATGGTTAAATATGCCAATCAATGGTTTCAAATTTCGGCCAAATGCGTTTATTCATCAATTTTTAGTTAGTCTTACAAGTAGTCAAATAATTAACTCTCCAACTTATTTGAACCTTTTTTAGGCTGAAAATTGATGGAAAAATGCATTTTAGCGAAATTATAACCATTGGTTAGCGTATTTAGCCATTGATTGAGTTGACTACGGATCAAAATACTGGGCCTTAGTTGGCTCGCACTTGGCTGTTAAAAACCGGCCCAGTGTGAGTCGGACTCGCGCACAAAGGGTTCCGTACCATTATCGCAAAAAAACGGCAAAAATCACGTTGTGTATGCAAAATATTTATTATGTACTGTTTTTAGTATTTGTTGATTGTGAATACTGAGATGACGACAAATAAAGAAGTATGGAGAAAGACATATTACTTCGAACAAAAATAAATTAACATGAGTTTTGGTTTAACTTGTCATTAAATTTGTGACAGTGAACATGAAAACGAACCGACAACCACGTATCAAACAAAACTCACTTATAAAATTTCACTTCCATATCATCTAAAAATCAAAAGTCTACCCCCACTGCGATCCCGAACTTCTACATTAGTTCAAATGTCAACAAAATCGCACTATTCCAACACGTAGATAATATTGAATCTTCCTCGCAGCGCTCGGCGCAAACTCCAAGTGAATTTGTGAAGTTAAATTGAAAGTGAGCGTTCGGGCCGGACGATTGATGGCTGGGCCATTCGAGTTTGCACTTAACTTTCACGTCTACACGTGCTTTCTGGGTTTAGTGTTATTGAGATTATTATTCTTGTTTGTGGATTTTCTCAAACCCATGGGTGTTTTGTAAGAACTAAAAAAATGTTGACTTGTTAAAATACTGCTAAGTAAAGAGAGAATTTGAGCCAGACGATTGATGGCTGGGTCATTGGAGTTTGCATTTCAATGTTCACGTCTACACATTCGTCCTTCCTTAAGTAAAGTTTTAGCTTATTTTTGTGGGTATTTATTGACTATTTAACCTCGTTTGATTAAGGAAAAGTAGAAACATGTTGAAGTTGTAAGACCAAGGAGTCAAATTGAGAGGGAGCTGTTACGGGGCAGGTTCAAAGTCTCTTTTTAAAAAAAACTATTTTGACCCCTTAAAAGATTTAATGGAATTAGTAACAGATTTTACACAGCAATCTGATTATAATATGTCCGCCACGAAGTTCAACGTATGACTGACTTAAAAACAACAAAAAGTGGGAAATGTTACATGACGCCTATGAGGCGTCAGCGTTTATAGTTTATATGGTTAGGGCTGTCTTACAGTTTATAACAACCCCCCCGATAAGATTGATCATTACGGTTAAGAGTGATGAGAAATCTTAGGTGAAAACATTGAACTTCGTTTTGGTTACCAGATAGGTTTTAAGTAAACATTAGAACATTAGACACAGTTTACTAATAGTTTTAATTACTATAATTATAACTATTAGTAAACTTAGAAACTAATTTATAATTAGACATAGGAAATAGTATTATTATAATTAAAGTCATTTCCAGAGACGAGCCATTAATCGTTTTTAAGAATAAGTATTACAATTGATAAGGTCATTATAAAACTAAGTCATAACATTACGTCTTAGTGGAGTAGGCAAGGATTTGCATGAACCTTGGACATCTTCATCAGAGGACTCTGGAAATTGTTTATTTACGGACTGAACTGTTTGTTTCTTTTTAGTGTAACATTGGTTGAACACTTGGATACAATATCGAGGTTTTTTATTTGAACAAAATAACTTCCTAGATCTATACAAGAGATAAACAAGGACAATGGTTGAGATAACAAACGTTAACGAGAGATAGTGAGTGCTATATTTATGTAAGTGGGATGGTTGTTCAATTTTATCTAATTCTTTTTCAAATTCATTTAAATGTACGCTTGCCTGTAACAGAGAGTTGAAATCGTTGACATTAGACAACTTTACAAAGGGGAGATGTCGCACTGTTTTATTTATTCTCTGATTGTCGCAGCAATCATCTTTTATAATATTAAAATTAGATATATGATTGGTAAAATTAGAAATAACATTGTCGCTAGGCGTAAACTTTAATGTTTTAAAGAAAGTTACACAATATTTTGGCAAGGCCAACATGCCGGTGCCGAAAAAGATCTCATCATAATTGTTAGGATCGTTTTCACATGTAATATGAGCCTTTCCTGGCTCTGACTGTACGAACAACCATTTATTATTATTTAACTTGAAAAATACATCGATTGAACCATGTAACAGCTTAGTATTACAAGAATCTGGCAACGAACTTATGGCTTCGGTTAAGATTATTGTTTCACACGTTGGATTCGCAATTGTAGAGTACACATTTCCTAAAGAACACACATAACACTCATTATGAATCACTTTGCACTTATCCACTGACTCTAAAAGTGAATAGAACATACGATCTATTGTTACAGCCACATAAGGTTTACTAGGAGCAATAAGTACATAAGTGTCAGGTTTGGTAATGTCGTACGGAGCTGGAAGAGGAACACTGTGATAGAGGTTGTATGTCTGTGGAAGGACAAGCGGTATTTTAGTAATAATAACAATCTTGGTAAGATGATAATAACATTTTAAATCAGATATGTCTATAATAACGTGTATATTTTCTAAAGATAAACTTGTAGGAAGTTCGCAGTTTTTAGGAAGCTTATCTTTATGTAGGTCCAGTTCTTGGAATAATTGATAGGGACTGAGTACAGTTGGATGAAGAATGTTGAGTTTGCTAAATAAGATAGCGTTGTTGACGTCGTCAATGTCAAAGGACAAGGCTATAGTAATGCTTTCTAAGGAGTTCAACAACTTTATTAAATGGTTTTTTATTTCTAACTTATCACTTGAATTTGATAATTGTTCAAATGCTATTCTAATTGTATCTAAATTTTGATTTAATTGGTTTTGGTTATTGTTTACCTTCGAAATTGTATTATTAAAGTTTGAAATGGTAGATTGGATAACATGAATATTATCTTTCATTAAGTGAGCTAGCTGTTTTTCGTCTGACTGTACTTTAGTGATAGCGTCTGAGAATTTTAAGGCGTCTTCAGAGTCTAAAGTTCCGAAGATTGATTTCAAAACTGAACCGCCGGCATCAATGAGGCCTCGTTTAAAACGGTTTGGTTTTTGATCTTGCACAAGGTAGGAAATCGACAAGAACTTGCGAACATTGTTAAGATGTTGATTTTGTAAAGGCGATAATAGGTTAGTACATTCTATTTGAATTTTACTAGAAGAGCTAGTAACACAGAAATTGGAAACTTCCTTGATTAGAGTTTCAACTTTATTTAAATGCGGTTTTATATGGCCAATGTCTAAATACGTTACAACATTCCAGTGGTCGTTTGTGAACTTAACGTTCAGTAGTTGATCGAAGTATAGGCCTGGACTACCTAAGATCGGAGTAACGAACTTGTGGCTTGACGACGGCTGAAGTAATAACCTGAAATAGGAAAGATTGGTAGTCATCTGTTGCAATCTTTATTTCGTCGTAGTGATGACGAACGTATTTTCTGTTAATGAAAGGGTGACCGTATGGTTACCATTGATTTTGACAATTTTGAAGGGCCCTTTCCATATAGGCGACATCGCTTTGTTTTGTTTATGATGACACCGTAAATATACCATGTCACCTATTTTATACGTCATGGGTTTGGCGTGAACATCGAAACGTTGCTTAGACTTTTCTTTGGACGATTGTATATTTTGCAAGGCCCTTTGTCTGCTATAATATAACCTATGATTGAGGGCACGAATATAGTCTGTATAGGTATTTAATTCCAAGTTGTCGGCACTTTGGGGCATGTAAGGTTTAAATCCGAACAATAATTCCATCGGTTGGAAGCCGGTAGTAGAGTGTACATTAGTATTATATGCTATCATGGCAGTTTGTAAATATAGACTCCAAGTATGTTGATTATCTTCAATATATGATCGTAAGTACTCTTTTAAAGTCGCATCGCTTCTTTCGAGAGCACCACATGTTTGTGGGTGATAAGGAGAGGCGAAGATATGTTTAATGCTGAATAGTTTTTCTAACTGTTTTAAAATATCGGATGTAAAGTTGGTTCCCTGATCGGTTACGATCATTCTGGGGATACCTACATGAGAAATGAAAAGTACGAATTTTTGGACCGTTTCTTCAGCGGAACACGTTACCATTGCATATGCTTGTGAATATTTTGTTAAATCGTCTTGCAACGTATAACCATAATCGTGAGTTTCGCGTAATGGTCCTACGACGTCTAGGAATACCTTCTCCATAGGTTTCGTAGCTGTGGATGTGATTATCATAGGAGCACGGTTCGTTTGACGTAGTGGTTTGTTTATTTGGCAAGACTTACAGCTCTTGACATAGTTTTCTATGTCTTGACGCATATTTTTCCACCAATAAAGAGTTTTTAACCTATCGTACATCCGAGAAATACCCGGGTGACCTGCAGAAAGTGAGTCGTGATTATCTTTTAATATACGAGGCACTTCTGCGGGAGTAGGGAATAGGATATTATTATGATAGATATGAACCTTGACACCCGAGTTATGAAATAGAAATCCTATAATATTGTATATTTTTGTAAACGATGATTTCGTGAATGGATCTTGGAAATCGGAAATAGCAAACTCTTTTTCTTCTGAATACTACGCGGTAATCATTTCTCGATAATCTCTTAACATATTAAAAATGTCTTTATAAGTCATTTCGTCATACATAATGATGGACACGTAAGAATAAATGTGTGAAAACGTGTTTTTCATTGGAAGTACTTTGAAATGTATAAAGTTCTCTTTCTAAATTAAGTATGTCAGGTAAGTCTTCATCGAATTTAGACATTTGTAGAATTTCGGAGCAATATGGAATCGAGTCGTCTAAGTCGATAGCAGAAGGGTAAGCAATCATTTTACATTTTGTTTTAAGTAACGAATCGTTATGTTCTTCTATAACAGTGTCGTAGGCGTTATTGTGTTGTTGACTAACTTGTAAATATTTTTCATAAGTTTCAGAAGTAGGAGGGACGCTAGGGTCTATGGTAAGTATTGGGTTTCGAGACAAGGAATCGGCATTACAATTTATCTTACCCTTTTTATGAACTATTTCATAATCAAATTCTTCTAGCTTTAAGCGCCAGCGAACTAACTTAGAACTAGGGTCTTTGCAATTGAACAACCACTGAAGTGGTTTGTGGTCAGTGACTACGATGAACTTATTACCGTATAAATAAGGTCTGAAGACTTTTGTGCCGAAGATGATAGCTAAGCATTCTTTTCCGGTAGTGGAATAATTTCCTTCCGCTTTGTTAAGAGTTCTAGACGCGTATGCAACTGGTAGATCTTGACCAATTTTTCCTTGAGATAGAATTGCGGAAACAGCGAAATTTGAAGCGTCGGTAGTTAGTACGAAAGGTTTGGAGAAATCGGGATACTGAAGAATAGGAGCTGTAGTTATTTTATGTTTTAGCCTATCGAAGGAATGTTGTTGTTCAGGAGACCAAACGAAATTAGTATTTTTCTTTAGAAGGCTTGTGAGGGGTTTTGTGATATGGGAGAAGTTTTCTATGAATCGGCGATAGTACCCCACTAACCCGAGGAAGGATTTAATATCACGAGGCGATTTAGGAATTGGGAAATTTTGAACACAAGCAACTTTTTTTGGGTCAGGCTTCACGCCTCGGTCTGATATTATATGTCCTAGGTATTGTACTTCTTTTCGTAAAAACTCACATTTAGCAGGTTGTATTTTTAGTCTATGTTCACGTAACTTTTGGAAAACAGATTCCAAATTTCGACAATGCGATTCGAGGTCGTGCCCGAATAATACAATATCATCCATATACGTAAAACAGTGGGTCCCTTGAAGGCCACTTAGGACAATATTCATAAGCCTTTGGAACGTAGATGGTGCATTACGGAGTCCGAAGGGCATTCTTGTAAATTCATAATGACCGGATGGGACACTAAACGCAGTTTTTTCTGTGTCTCTGACCTTAACTTGATGGAATGAAGATACAAGGTCAAGTGTAGTGAAATACGTGCTGTGGCCAAGCTGATCTAGGATATCAGGGATATTTGGCATTGGATATGCATCGCCGATTGTGACTTCATTAAGTTTGCGATAATCGATAACGATCCGCCATTTTGGTTTACCGGATGCGTCTTGTTTTTTTGGGACAACCCAAATTGGAGCTGACCACGGAGATATGGAAGGTCGAATTATGTTTTGATCTAGCATATCTTTAATTTGTTTATTAACCTCTTCTTTGTGACATTCAGGGAACCTATAACTTTTGACGGCAATAGGAGTTTCAGAACTAACACGGATTTCATGTTGTAGAGTGTCAATATGTGTAAGTTTGTCTCCCTCTAAATAGAATACATCTTGAAGTTTAGAACATATGTTACGCAAGCGATCTTCCTCTTCAGGGTTAAGGTGGTCGCTTTTAATCAAGTTTTGAACCTTGGAATCCCGGTCAAATGTGTACGGGTATGTTGAGTTAGAATAGGACGAAGTTGCATCGATTGTATTGAGGGGAATAGTGTTTTCCTTAACCTCCATTATCTGCGAGACAGGTTCCAGTGTTACTTCAACGTTTTTTAAGAATATTTCTTGTTCTGATGTGTTAAGCACTGAAATAGTAGTCTGGTTGTTAGAGTCAACACGGACTGAACATCTGGAAATTTATATAAGCAAGGGTATTCCTGTAATTTGACAACTAGCAGAAGTCCTTCTTGAATGTCGGGGTTTGTGACATTGAAACGAATAAACATTTCGCTTCTAGGAGGCACAACCTTTACTATAGGATTTGTTTTTAAATTGAAATAGAATAAGGGGTTTCCTTGAATAATTAATTTAGAGTCACCGTAACTAATGAGGGTTTTATACCACTCTAGAAAGTTTGAACCTAGGATGCCATCATATTCTAGATTAATTTTGTCTACGATATGAAAATAGTACGGAACCTTAATTTCGTTTACTAATCCCAAAGATAATATAAACTTGCCTTTAGTTTCAGAGAACGAGTCGATATCGATAATGCCTTTGAATTTTAAAATATCTTCCTCAACTATAGGTAATTCGGGCAGACATTGTTTTTTAATGATACATATGGAACTGCCAGAATCGACTAAAAGGCGAATAGGTTCTTTCGTATGTGAGGTTTTTACTACGATATACGGTAAGGAAGAACTTGAATTAGGGAATACGTCATAAATATTAGAATAGCCACCTGAATTTTGGATAAAACTATCTAGTATCCTTTCAGACGTAGTGTTATTATTTTTTACGGAATTAGTACTCGACTTAGTAGAGTTAGTAGGGATGGAGTCATTATTTATTTTAGAATTAGTATTTGATTTAGTAGAACTAGTAAGGAAAGAGTCATTATTTATCATAGAATTAGTAATTGATTTAGTAGAACTGGTAAGGATAGAGTCATTATTCATTTTAGAATTAGTACATTTGGATTTAGAATTTGAATTAGTAATTGGGGAATTGGAATTATTAGCGACTTCTGAATAAGTGGTACGTTTGTACTTAGAGATAGAATTGAATTTAGAAGTAGAAGCCTCTAAGAAAACTTTCCCATGGTTAGTGCCTGTGGTAACAGAATTACGTCGGCACCAGCTCGTAATCTGACCATTTAGTTTAAATCATCGTCATCGTCGGTAGGTGTTGAAACCTGATTACATTCGACGTTCTTTATTCGTTCGTTTGTCATGTTCCCAGGATCTCCGCGATCGAAGCGGGAATTGTTGAATTGTCTTTTGCGACATTGCGAAATGTCATGCCCGACATTTTTGCAATAGCGGCATATTACCGGTTGGGAACTATAAGTTGGTTTTTCCGCGTTGTTTGGCTGCTTTGATTTTGATGGAAATTGAGTTTTGTTTTGATTGTTTTTAAATCTACATTCGAACTCAGAGTGGCCTACTTTATGACAAACTTTGCACGATGACCTAATTGAGAAGTTATAGATTTTTTCTTCCTCTGTGGCGACACTTATAGCAGCATTAAGATTTCGAGGGTCTCGACAACGAACGATGGTACTTAGTCTGGGGTGAAGTCCCAGACAAAATGTGTATAGAGCTAGATCTTCTGCCCGACTGATAGCAATACGACCCGGAAGTTCCTTTTTTAAGGAATCTGAATTGTGAATTTCGGACTGCAGATCTGTCAGGCAGGTCTCAATCCTGAGGGCATATTGTGCGACGGTTTCGTTTGGCATCTGTTTACAAGACTGCAACTCTAATAAAAGATGGTTATAATGTTTACGTTCTCCAAAATTTTGCCTTAAGAATGTTCGTAACTCGTCAAAGCTGTCGAATATTTTATTTGAACACGCTACTTGTGCTTTTCCTTGTAATTTCGATATGATGTATTTAAGTAACATGAACTTTTGACCCTCAGATGCTAGGTCGAGAGCGTTTTGGCAATTTGTTAAAAACGCTGATAAAGTTTCACGTTCCCCTTGGTATGGGTTTATAAAATTACATAAGACCTGAATAGAGTGTGGCTCCGAAATAGTGGGAGTTAGTTGTTTTTTCTCACTTGGATTAGCCATTATTACGATTGTTTTGTAGTATTCAAAGGTCAAGGACTGAGAGGGTTTGGGAGACCAAGGAGACTTATGGGCAACAATGAAAATAGTATGTTCTACTCACAACAACGTGGTGACCTGGTAAATGGGAAGCATCACGCAGACCTTGGCGGGTAGCGCGCTCGGCAACAGCGCAGATGTGCAGCAGCAACAGTTAGCGGCAGTAGCTGGACGATCCGCTGACGGCGTGGCTAACGGGTCGACGGATTAGCTTACACCTTAGCTCACCCAGGTACAGCAGATTCGTTGGCTTCCTTAGCCAGCTCGATGGAGTTCGGCGTAATCGCATTCGGGTGCCGCGGTAAAACGTCGTACTGATGTTGTTATGACACACACGTACTGGATAGAGTCAAATTGGATAGATACCGGATAGAGTCACACTGTATTTATTGGTTTACACCGGATAGAGACAAGATAGAGTCAGATAGAGTCGGAACGGGTAGAGTCACACTTGATACGATTTTGCGATTGATGTTGAAACGAACAGGCGGCGAACACGAAACGCGACGAACTTGGTTTTATGTAGTTTTATAGATAGCCAGTAACGACTTATACTGACTATCCCACTTCTGACACCACTGTTACGGGGCACGTTCAAAGTCTCTTTTAAAAAAAATCTGTTTTGGCCCCTTAAAAGATTTAATGGAATTAGTAACAGATTTTACACAACAATCTGATTATAATGTGTCCGCCACGAAGTTCAACGTATGACTGACTCAAAAACAACAAAAAGTGGGAAACGTTACATGACGCCTATGAGGCGTCAGCGTTTATAGTTTATATGGTTAGGGCTGTCTTACAGTTTATAATCGTCATGCCCGAATGGCCGGTCGATTGATGGCTGGGCCATTAGAGGTTGCACTATAGTCCATGTTCACACGTTCATGCCTTCTTGAATAATATTATTGGAGTGTTTCATCTCATTCATTTATTTAAAACTGACTTTTTCCGTAAGATTTAAGAAAGGTTGATGCGTTGAAAGTCTTATGTAAAAAAAAAAGTGTAGTTTATAAAATGTAAATAAGTGCAAAGCAGGTATTTGATTGAGTATGCACTTCACTATTTACTTCCTCGCAACGCCAGTCGATGCCGTCTTGGATAAGTCTATTTGTTACATATAGTAAAAATTTCTCTCGTCAGATAAATTAATAGTAAATAAATATCGATTGTATGTTGAAAATGATTAAATGCAGAAAATCAGTAAAAGTGAGTGCATTTGGGTCGGACGCTAGATGACTGGGCCATTCGGATTTCCACTTCACAATTTACTTCCTCACGTCGATGCCTTCTTGTGTTAATGTTACTGGAGCCTGTTTATTGATTGTATGTTATACATTGACCTTTTACGAGTATTTGAGAAAGCTAAACCAACAAGTGTTGATTTGTTAAAATTCTGCAAGTTAACTGCTAAGTAAAGTGAGCGTTCGGACCGAACGATTGATAGATAGGCCATTCGAGTTTGCACTTCAATGCTCACGTCTACACCTTCATGCCTTCTTGTTTTATTTATATTGAGATTATTAGTCTTGTTTGTGGGTTTTCTTGCCTATATGATTGTTTTTTGTGATCATTATCATCATCATCATAAGCCTTTTAATGTTCCCACTGCTGGTACACAGGTCTCCTCTCTGTGAGAGAGGGATATGGGCTTTAATCCAACACACGGGTTCTGTGTGAATTGGTGGATATCACATATCTTCGACTTTTTGGTTCTTCTTCTAGATGTTCTTCTTCACGATGGTTTCCTTCAGCGTTTCAAGAGTTTTGTGATGTTAAAGTTTAATGTTAAGTTTTGTTAAAATTATTGCAAAATGTAAAAAAATTTACGTGATCTTTCCAGTCAGTCGATAGATGTGGGATTTAAGTTCCTAAACATATCAAAAAGTTTTCTCAATTTTGATGTCATTGCGAGACAATGTAATAAAATATTATTTATTCTAATTATATTTATCCAGCATCTCAGGTGTCAAAATTGTAAGATTACAAAATTATCGCACTGCTAGAATTCTTTTAGCAGGCAATAATTCATATTAACTGCTAACAAAACTTAAGATTCCACTCACACCAAGCCAAAACTAAATGGTACATATTCATCTACAATTTAAATATTAATGAAAATATATTCGCAAGAAAGCTTCATTTTGCATATAAATTACGGTTGCTGAATATAAAATGCTTTGCAACTAAAACTCGAGAAATAGCAGCCAGTTCAACAAGGCTTTTACTGCATTATTATTAGTTTTTACTCTACACCCTAAATTCCCCTGTTTTTCAAGAAGGAAGTGCTACAAGTTTTTTAAATCTATTTAGAGTTTACAGTCTTATTTAGCTTCCAGCTGCCGTGAATTTAGTCTTCAGGAAAAATGTTCAGTAGCTATTTCTGATGTGACGGGTTAAAACTTGTTTCTGACGTATTTAGTTTGATTTGATGAATTAATAAAAAATTGTTTATGCATCAAGTTAAACTCGAAATAGTTTTTTTTTTGCACATGACATTGTTGGATAAATTATTATAATGACAATACATGGATGGATCGTCGTTATCATCGTGGGGGTCCAACTTATATTTTATGGGCCTACTTACTGTATTTCAATGAGTATACTTATTTTTATTACACTATGTTAGGTTTCTAGCAAAGACATAATAATAAATTTTACTACCGTCTTCGTAGTAGTAAAATTCTTGTGAGAATGTTTTCCGAGGTGTTATTATCATATTCACCATATTTTTATTTGTCATATTTTACCTCGGCTTCGTCATGTACCAACCTGATATTGATTGAAACATATATTTTCTGAAATGTTCTGTGGAAATTCTTCGCCCTATTTATGTTATTAAGTAAGTAATATAGGTATGTCATGTTTAACGCATTTAAGC
This sequence comes from Orthosia gracilis, assembly GCA_947562075.1. Classification (NCBI taxonomy): domain Eukaryota; kingdom Metazoa; phylum Arthropoda; class Insecta; order Lepidoptera; family Noctuidae; genus Orthosia; species Orthosia gracilis. Next base: position 6,600,660 of record OX387270.1, on the reverse strand, counting down.
AAAGCCCCATATCTCCAAAGTTATAAAAATAGGGCACTTGTCCCACCACTGGCGACGAAGCCATTAGCTATAGACTATTTTCTCGCTGAAGAAACGAAGAAATTATACAGATCCCGTGTCAATAGAAGAGACATTATATATTAATAGTTGATCGCTGGCTGCTCACATTGCCGTCGAATACTCTCTCGACACAAGTTCAATCCCTCCGCACTATTCCCAAATCACTGCAACTCCTAAAAGCCAGAATCAACAGTGGCGACCACCAGAAAAGCGCCGAGGCTGAATTTAACTGTCTTGGATCCCGCAACGAAATTTATCAGAAAAGAGTAAAGGAGGAGAAGGAAAAATTAAAATTTCCACTTCCGTCCATATCAAGCAGGAAACAGAACAAACAAGACCAATAGGCACAAAGGGTCGTTTACAACTGGGATAAGCACAGTTGCCTAGCACCACGGATAAAAATTAGCAATAATATTAATGGGTCCTAACATTGTGAGCTGTTATATTTGATTCAAATAATACGCTTGAACGCACGGAAATTTGTTCTAGTTTCCAGAAGGTCCGTATAGTAAACAGCTGCTGATACAGCTTGTGTCGACACAAGTTTGTCACAGCGACAAAAACTCTCTTGGCGATGCTCGCTTGGCGGTCAGAACTCACGCCGAGATACCAACCGCGTGCATGACTGACCGCCCGAGCGAGAGGTGCGATTAATCGCCTGTCGCACAAAAACACTCACCCACAACAGCCGAGCAGTAAAACTACTACACACTCGCTTCTCGCTGCTCGCCAACTCGTATGTAGCAGCGAGTAGAGCTAGTGCTCGACTCGCTGCTCGCTGATCGTTAGCGGTGTGACAAGTGCCTAGAACTGACTGAATGACAAAACAGGTCTAATTTCAATCCATGTTACTAATTAGCCTCTAATAATGGACTTGAGAATATGGTTGCGTGACCACAAATTAAGCACTGAGATCCTTCCGTACATCGAAAAGTCGTTACAAGTAAGTGGACGGTGAAAAAATCTGACAATCATAATTGTGTTAATCAGGTTTGTGAAGGTTAGACAAGCAGTCTTTTCATGTAAATTAATTAGTCATATGTTGCAGCTGACCACAGGACCGATCAGTGTGACGACGCTTGGAGGAGTCCTATGGCCAGCTGTGGACGTATTTCGGCTGAAATTATGATGATGATAGTGGGGATGTTGCAACTGCAGCCGGTTACACTGAAAACCTACCCAAAAATAGTTGGCAAAAATCTAGAAAGATTGAATACGTAATTTAGGTATTCCAATAAAAAAAAACATTACTCCGTTTTATCTCTAAAAATGCAATCTTAGTTAAACACACAACAAAAAGCAAATATAAACTCGACCAACCAAACAATGTCGTTACAAATCATCATCTCTAGTTACTCTAGTCATAAATATAGATGCCATCCGACTGAATAGCAAAGCAACTGTAATTTCAGTCCATGGCACCAATTAGCCCCTAATAAACGGGTTTGGGAGCATGGATCGGGGATCCCGGAACATCTATTATATACCGAGATCCTTCCGTACCTTGAAAAAACGTTACGGGTAGTCAGAATCCCGAAATACTGACCACCAGTAGTACCAAGAGATTTCGTGTTACCCAGGGTTGTGTTTAGTCTTACCAAGGGGTCTTACGAGTTGCAGAATTTTAAAGGTCAGACAGGTATTGGCTTCATATAAAATTCTGATATTTAGCTGCATCCAAATAGAATAAGTGATCCCAATTAAAAAAAAATCTTTCTTTTTTCTTTTTCTTCAATAATAGCAGATTGAATTAGTAATTTAGGGAAGACATGCAAAACGCAAAACCAAAAAAAAAATTATAAATCGTCATCATACAATGCCCCAAATACACTCTAGTTATAAACATAGCTGCTATCCGACTGAATAGCAGAGCAACTTTAATTTCAGTCCGTGGTACTAATTAGTCCCTAATAAATGGGCTTCGGAGTCAAGAGACCATACATTAAAAAATGTGATCCTATCGTGCCTCGGCAAGTTATTACCGTTCAGTCTTACCAAGGGGTCTTACCAGTTGCAGGATTGTAGAGGTCAAACAGGCGTTCACTCCATGTAAAATTCTGATTTTCAGCAGCATTGGTTAGACTGTTAAGTGACCCCAATAATAGCAGATTGAATAAGTAATTTAGGGAAGACATGCAAAACACAAAACCAAAACACAAACTTAACCAACCGTCGACTTGATTACAAATTATACACAGCCCCATACACACTCTACTCATAAACATAGCTGCCATCCGACTGAATAGCAAAGCAGCTCTAATTTCAGTCCGTGGTACCAATTAGTACCTAATAAATGGGCTCGGGAGTATGGAGCTCGAATTAGATGCCGCCATTGGCTATCCTAATTGTAATGCATGGGTAGACAAGACCTGGTTTCGTGGAACTAGTACCGAGTGAAGTGAGAGGGTAATTGAGATCGTTGTGTGAACTGAACAGGTATGTATGGTAAAGGAGTTAATCATTGTTGTAGTTTTAAACAATGGAACCGATGGATTTTCAGGATTGATTATAACTTTATTTAACTTGCCTTTTACTTATATTTCTAAATCTTGCAACTTATTTTATAATAGTTATGCCCAGCCGTTAGAATCTAACACTTTGTCCAGCATGTTTTACAGGGTACAGTCAATCGCATGTCAGTGTTAACAATTTTACAGCATCAGATAGCACCTTTATTTCGTACCAAGGGCGATTTTGGTGGTGATGGTGATGCAAGCTGTTAATCTTTTATTGATTCATTAAAAACTGGCCAAGTGCAAGTTGGACTCGCGCATTGAGGGTTCCGTACATACAGCTGCATTCACCAAAATAATTTAATAACATTACTGAAGTTCATAAACTGAAGGATTTTCTTTTTATATACATACTCTTTTGCAAAAAAACGGGCACCTAAGGAAATTTATAGTCTAAGGTCGATTTGAGTTAATTAAATAAAATTTAATTGTTGGACGTAGTCTGTATACTTATAATCGTGTAAATTATTCTATGTTCAGATATAAACATACAATTTTTTTATACAAATGAATATTCTATAAAAAAAATAAAAAAACCCATATTTATAAAAACAAAGGGGAGAGGGAAAGGGGTCATTGTGCATCAGAAAATTCGTCTACATCGATGTCAATGGGAAACATGCATAGAACGCTGTCAGTATTGCCACGTTGGAAGGCAACGCTGATTCTCTGCCCGAAAAAAAGGCAAGCCCTCTGGTCACGTGAAGAGTCGACGAGCTTTGTGCTAATTTCTCGAAATACTCGATGCGCACCCGGACCCCATGGACCTAATGTTTCTACCCCAAACGGCTCAAACATACAACTTCTAATGAGGTTCTTATATTTGTGCTGTTTGAGGTTTTCTGCACCGGCAGCAGCCGCCCCAGCACAGCCCGCCGTGCTAAGAAGATGGGATGGCGCAAGGGTTTCGACACATGTTGCATCCCACACCAAAGGCCTACCCACCTTCCAAGGCATCATGGTTATCCCGTCTGGTCTTCCCATCGTCGTATGCCAAGGCATTGGGTTCAAAAACAGCTGGCACCCCGGCGGTGACAAGAGCCCGACGTATGATGTCATTAAATCTGGCGTGCAGTGCTATCCGGCCAGCGCTCTTAATGCAGGATAGGTCATAGTGACCGAGGCGGTCGACTGCTTCGCCACATTTACGACGATGTGGAGCTCCGCTAGGAGCACCCAAAGGCAGTCATGTAGCGATCCGGAAGGTGTTCTCACTCAACATAGTACCTATATTGGGTGAGGGTAGTGTCTTGCCAAAATCACAGCTTGAATCCTTCTGGGCATGCGTTTGAGGAATACGTTCCCACTGTTCTGCATTGACTCTTTTTAGCTCTCTGATGTTTTGTGGAGCAGGTTGCACTGATCTTACCTTTCACTTTAGAGCATCCCAGACATGCTCAATTGGATTGAGGTCAGGACTTCGAGCTGGCCAACCTAAACGACGGATCCCAACTTCTTGCATGTACGCTTCCACGTCGCCAGAACGGTGCGGCCGAGCATTGTCGTCCATAAAAATGGAATCTTCCACAAATGCAGTCAATGCGGGATGTGTATATGGTTTTAGGACTTCCATTATGTACCGGTGTGCATTTAAATTTCCATTTTCTATGGAAACTAACTCCGTAGGCTCCTTCAAATTAATTGTTGCCCAAAACAAGCCTCCGCCATAAGGAGTGATTTCTTCGAACACACACTTCCGCATAGCGTTCCCGTGGTCTTCGCAGCACTTCCCGGCGTTGGTCCTCTCGATACAAAGAGATTCTAGCTTCATCAGAAAAAAATACTTTATTCCAGTCCAAAAGAGTCCATGAAGCACAGTTTCGAGCAAACTGAAGTCGAACAACACGATGCTCATGGAGTAGTTTTGGGCCCCAAGCCGGGCAGTAACTCCTGATATTGGCAACCAAAAGCCTCCTGACTGTCCACAAGCTAAATTCTACTTCTTTTACTTCTTCAGGTCCACACTTGACGCCTTACGATTCCGCAACGCCTGACTCATCAAAAAGCGATCATCTCTTGGTTCTGTGCAACGTTTTCTTCCCGAACCGGGTCTTCTTTTGACCGAAGCGGTCTCTTGATACCGTTGCCAAGTCGTCTGGGCAGTTTGACGACTCACATTTCGCCGCTGAGATACGTCAGTTTGCGAACATCTTCTTTAAGTAGGGCTATAATTTTACCGGCCCTTATCACTTTATCACTCATATTAAAAAGTGTTAATTAATGTAAAAAGAAAGATTAAATTGTTTCATTTGCAGAAAAAATCCAAAAAGTTTTAAAATTTTAGTAATCAGTAAAAAAAACCGTTTCAGCAAATCGCGCCATTAAAATTGGCAAAAAATAGAAGGCCCGTTTTGACAACTATAAAAATACTTAATAATAATGAAACTCGATGCTTGCTAATGATACTCGTTGTTATAGTGTATGGGTAACATAGTAATTAATTAGGATTATGATTTTGATTTTTCAATTTCTTACGTAGAAAGTTATCGCGGATATAATGAGAAACGTCAACGGACTTCTTAGATTGTGACGACTTTAGTAAAGCAATTTAACAATATTCCACAGTGATCAATATTTTTCTTTTGTCAATTTCAAAATTTAAATTTGGAACGAAAAAGATCATGCCAGGATGGTTCAATAACATGCCAATACATCGTCAAATTATTAAAACCTCTTTCTTGTTCTCCTTCATTGAAGTAGAGAAAAATCTAAAGAGCCCGTTTTTTTTGCAAAAGAGTTTAAATAGGTACAAATTTACAGTTTTCGGATTTATTCCTTTACTTGTGCTAACAGAAATTGCTTTTTGCCAAATTCTAGGTGAAATGGAAGTACCCCGTAGATTTTGATTTCCTTGCGATTGTAAAATATGCGTCATTAACAGCTGTGTCTCTTGATTGCGTTGATCGAGGGGGTTGCAAACTTGAGTATTCGATTTAAATTTCAACTCAATACCTCTAGACGTTGCCAAGATAAAGGGTCTTGTCAGACAGACGGGCGGACAGGATTACAAAGTGATCCTATAAGGGCTCCATTTTTTTGATGTACAGCATCCTAAAAATGTAGTTTTTATAAACTTTAGGTAATATTCAGACAAAGAAACCAAAATGTGCAGCCTAGATACGTATGCTTAACAAAATGAATAAATTCAAATGATAAAATCAGATAAAAAGCTCATTTCAAAATCCTGCAAGAAATTTTAAAGTAATGCTATAACGGGATAAGATGACGAAACAAAAGATTGTCGTCTCTCATTGTCTTTAAGTTTGGCATACTTTGTACTTCTATTGTTAAAAGATAATATAAGTTGTCTTGTTGCATCGTGATCATCAAGATTATAGCAGACTAGCGGTGTCCGCGACTTTGCCCACGTGGAAGTTGGAAAACTAAATGAAGGCTTAAGTCAGACTTATGTACCTACAAATCATACGTATAGTTATTAGAACTGGTCCTTTTGGGTGTTTTACCCATTGACAACTTTGTGGACCAATTTTTATAACCAATAAGGCCTCGCAATTGTGTACAAGGAGAAAAAAAAAGGAGGGACCTTTTATACCTCCTTGTACATAATTGTTATTCTTAGTAGATCCCATTTTTTTTCTTTCTTAATGTCTAAATCATTTTTCTGTCATAACAACACTGTGGCTCATCACCGTACCCCATCACTTAACAATTAATTATACACCACACTCATTTTGACTCACAATATTTTATTAGCTCCTATTTAACTACTTAGTTTGAATGTTTCGCTCTGGTTGTTTAAAACCGTATCGGCAAAGAAAAAAACAAATCTTCCAACAAACTATAAAACGGGCTTAAGAGGAAATGCGGTCGCAGACATCCGACTGAATTTCAGAAGAAAAAGTCATAATTCGAGGTTTGGCTTTCGCCTATTTCCTTCTCCAATATTGTACCAATTTAAAAGATATTCAATAAACTGAAAAAGAAAGATATATATTGTGTCCCTATTTTTTTCCATTTTGATGATACATTATCTTTAGAATCACTAGAATCCTCAAAATATGCTCAAGATTGCGCTGTCAACAGATGCCTAGTGTACAAATTTGACAACTATAAATGAAAAAATATATTTAAAAATAAAAAAAATCCGACTGCTTAAAAAGGGAACTAAAAAAACGTAAATAAGAAGAAATTCATTCTCTTTTTAAGCAGTCGGGTTTTTTGTTATTTTTAAATATTTTTTTATTTACAACTTTTAGTATTTTTTTTAGAATGAGGTATATTCAAACACATATTTTTGTAATCACCCCCTAAAACCCTTTATTTTGATACCCCACACGAAGGGATAGGAAGAAAAAAAAAATTTGGGCCCCCACAATATGGCGCCCAAAATCCGCCATTTTTATATTTTCCAATTTTAATGTCAGTGTATATTATTATTGTGTATTTATTATATATTATGTGCCAGTGACACTCGCACTCGCAGGGTTAAAAAGAATCGATTGACATAAGAATCATCAAAATCGACCAACTTGTTTGGTCTCTAGAACGCCACATAGGAACAAAAAAAACATACATACATAGACTGATAAACACATTAACCTCCTTCAGCAGTCGGGTAAAAAGAAAAACATAGACGCACAACATATATCTTTTTTATTCAATTTATGAAATATCTTTTAAATTTGTTTAATACTGGAGGAAGAAATAGGCGAGAGCCAAACCTCGAATTATTACTTTTTACTAAGCAAATTCAGAGTTCTCTGCCCGTATGTCCTCTTTAGACATCGATATATAAAAGATATCCCGGCCCAAGATAACGTGATTCCATACTTAATTCTAGAAGAGATAAATTTATGCTGCAAAAACATACTGCATTTGTTAGTTCTCAAGTTGCCCGAGAAACTGAGTAGATCCGACTTGCCGAAGCACTTCGATGCAAGCTGGATGGATTTTTTACTCTGAAATAGAATATAATTATTAATAATTCTTTACTTACGCTAAATCTTTAGTAGAAAAGACGTAAACTGCTTTTAGAACAGTGTAGAGAGAAGAAATATTTGATTTAGTACCTAATCATTTTTGGAACAAGCCCTCTAAAGTACTTAGGTAACTCAGTTAAAGCTAAAACAAATGGTTACGTATTTAGGTGATAGTACCATCCTGTAATTATCCCACTACAGGGCAAACGCCTCTTCTCACACGGAGAAGGTAGGTACAAGTATTAATCACTACGCTTGGTCAATGAGGGTTGGTGATTTCAAATTGCCTGGATTTGAACCTAAGAAACTCAAGGCAAGCACGAGAAGCGAGGTCACCACGACATTCATCATCATCATCATCATTTCAGCCAAAAGATGTCCACTGCTGGACATAGGTCTCCCCCAAGTGTCGGCACACCGATCGGTCCTGTGTGTTTCGCATCCACCGGACTCCCGCAGCCTTGACCAGGTTATCGTTCCACCTAAGGGAGGCCTTCCATCTTCTTCGTCTTCAACCACGACATTATGTACCTAAAATGTATTAAATTAAATATGACTAATGCTGAAAACTCCTAGCGTAAATAAGTAGGTACATTATAATAATATCTTTCTTGAAACCGCAAATTTTGTAACTCGCTCATATTTTGACAACAACAACAAGTGAGAATAGAGAAAACTTGCACATATATTGAAATAACTTTATATTGTCGTCGAAAACTGCTCGTAAAGCGAAATACTTCTATATGGTCTTAAAACTGGTCTTAAGTTTCTTGTATGAAGTAAACAGTTTAAGTTTTTAAAAGGTGGCCCATTTATAATTAAAACCAGTACCATAAATAACATACGAGTAATTCTGCTGACCTGGAATTTTTTGCAGGAAATTTCTTATTTTTCTGAGCTAAAACCACCAGGAGTTCCAGTACAAACAAAACTACAGAAAAAAATGTCAGTCACACTAAAAATATTCCCAACGCCACGCAATCTCCTGCTCTAAATATACCAGCATACATACATACATATACCAGATTACCGTATACCAAGATCCTAATTTTAAAGTCCAATTACTTCCCTACGACGACAGGCTGAGAACCATAGAGCAAAGAGCGCCACAACGGCATCGAATATAGGCGCTATAACTCTGTCTGTCTGTTTGATATATTTCTATGCCTCAACGGCTAATCGGATTAGAGTGGCATATTTTTGTATCTTGGTATTTTGTAACAATGGGATAATAAAACATTTCTCATGCGGACGAAGCCGTGGGCAAGGGCTAATGAGGGCTATCGCGTTTGAATTTGCCACTAGGGGCGCTGGTGTAGAGTGAGGTCTTAAAAATGTCAAATTTCATAGTTTTTGGCCTTTAGCGCGAGTTAATTTACTTCTTTTTATTGTTTGGAATATTTTCCAAATATGGCAGATTAAGATAGGTACTGGTTTTACCAACCACTGCTTTAATAGAGTTTTAAATCTCGGCAAATATATCGTCTTTTTTTCGAAAATAAGGGGCTGTGCAAAACTGCGGCAAACTCGATTTAAAATTTAATCGCACTTCTACGACATTAGTAATGAATTTAATTTAAACTTTGCATCCGTGCGCGTAATAATAACGTATAACAGCTATATTAAAAGACCTTTCTCGCCAGTGGCGCCAACTGGTGACCTCAAAAACGGAAGCCGTCATTAGTTAATATTCGTGACACAAGTTTTGGTTGTTATAGACATAGTCAGAATAGTCATTGACCGTCGATTTCTATGAATCAATAGTGGCACTCAATGACACATTAAGGAGCTCGTGTCTAAGTAATAATATCTGCACGGGTTGATCTTAAAGATTTAGCAACGCTTCCTAAAGTCAGTTCGAGGCTCGTCCATGCGTCGTAAAGCATATTGAGCCATTGGTCCCCGCTGTCATTTTGTAGGTCTCTGACCGTCCGGGTCCGTCGCCGCGTCATAACGGCTAGTCAGAAACCTAAAAATCTAACACTGGTTTGCCCAAGGGTATAGTGTTGGCTAGTTATTGACTTGTGGAGATCAGAGAGCATTAAAGGCTGATGATGAAGCTGCATCCGGTTACACAAGAAACTGACTCTAACATAGTTGGGAGAAAAGCTGGGCAGATAGCAGATTGATGAGCCGGAGCTAGAAATGCCACACGCTAAGTTTGTATGGAAAGTTTTGACAATGCCATCTCTAGCAATGGCCAGTGAGTCAACTCTTTGCTCTGTACTGCGTATAAAGTTTAGAACATAACCGATTCGGGAACACTTCTTGCGAGCGTTGCACATGACACTTAATTTGTTTATCGCCTTAAGCGGCACAGCCTCAAATATAATAAAAGGATTTACGGTTCTGCATGTCTACATTCAGCTACGTAACGGTTTGTGTAATGATTGTAGTATTGGGTCTAAGAGGTACTTTGCTTATCCAGTCAGCGTTATCCAGTATGTAACAAGTAGAAAGTCCATTCGACCTAAGGATTATTGCAGCTTAGAAAACTATCTGAAAGAAAACCTACATTTATAGCCGAGTTTTATACCGATCTTTCGAGTATAAATAAACTCAATAGATCGATATAAAAATAGTCACAAGTAGAAAACTTCAAAAGAGATTTACCTTATATTAAAACTTCACCCTCTTTTATTAACCAAGAAGCTTTCTTACTTAATATTTTCAAACTACATAAAGCAGTTATGTGAGCGACGATTTTCAAGAAGCAGTTTTTTCATTGATCTTATTATCGCCAAGTCCCACAGTCAACCCCAGGACTTTCTCACCTCTGATTACAAGCGCTGTCGATTAAGACTTTGTACCTTTAAAATAGAATCTTTTGAGAGTAAATAACTTACATTTTGTATGCATATCGTCCGGAGACGAGGATCCAGTTTAAAAGCGTTTGATCGAGTTCCCCCCTCTCTAGCCATTTTGTAGTGTGTCAACGACTAAAATCACTTCGGCACTTTAAATTGTAAAAGCTTTACTTCCAAGAGATTGTCGGTGAATTGCCGTTTTCTTTTAGCAACATGAAATATAGAATAGGGACGCTATTCCAGATATTTCAGACGATGATCGTTGAGTAAAACTGAATTTATGTGCTTATATTATCCCTTGTAGTCGTGAAAATCGAAGAGAATATTTTACAAGGAGTATTGGGTTGATGTTACGAAAAGATGCGGTTTATTCGTAAAGCTAAGCAGAAAATGGCGGTCTGTCTCAACGGCCAGCAAACTATCACTAGTTTGCTGATTCGGCATCGGTGGCAAAGGCTGTGCTGTGACCAGCACAGCCTTTGCCACCGATGCTGATATTACCTTTGACTGGTCAGGGTATTAAAGTTGGCAAGTTGGAAAGAGATTTTCATTGTCCGTCGCAATAAAGTGAATTTGTTAGTAGTTGATAGCTAAATTGCTTCATCGAAAATGGTATTTATTTATTAAAACTTCATGCAGCATAAAGGTCAAGCCAGTCCAGGTGTCCAACCAAGGGTGGAGGAGAGATAACTTGGCATCTTAGTAAGCTAATGATTCAAATGTATTTCTTTTATGATTGACATGCATCGTTTGGTGATATAGTTAGATAAATGCACATGTCGTCACCATACATCCCTTGCGTAGGTACCAGGCGTCCAGAATCAAGGGAGAGCCACTAAGTGCATTGAAACTATGAATAATACATAGGCGCTGAGAGATTGCAAGCCAATCGCTCGCTTGCATTGCTATAGTTACTACCTACAGTCAGTTGACCCTTATCACGTGTAGGTGTGAAGTCAGCAGATTTAATAATAGGTTTTCCTTTGGTAAGGCGGTTTAATTTATTTTCCAAAAGAAAGTTCTGGTGCTGATAATAGATTTATACCACACAGTTATGACGTCATTGATATCGATAAAGACGTAATGAGTTTGACGTTAATGTCAAAATCTATTGTCCGATTAATTTTAGAAAAATAATAAAAAGTGACTATAAACATCCTTCCTTCACGCTGTCATTAAAAATAATACGACCACCAGGTGACTGCTTGTAAAGCTAGGTATATACTGGACAAAACATATTTGATTTAGAGAGAATAAGAGACAACCAGCCCATAGGACCACTACCAAAGGGTAAACCACCAACCCTTTTGCCAGTTAAGGTAATTTTATAGTCCTGTTCCACTACTTGGAAAATTACCGAATATCTGGATCCAACCATTATTTTACTGGACGATAAATAATGATAACTCATTTACTCTTTTCCACCCCACTGTGTATTAATCTCGTCCTGTCTACACGTTCCGGTTCCTTGATTTGGCCGATTATTCAGTGGATGCTTTCAGTTTGGCTTTAAAAATAAATCCACGTCGATACTCCAGTACTACTAGAGTTTTCAGAAAGCATTTGGACTTAGAACAATGTTTAGAGTCTGACCACGCGGATGTCCACTACGCGGGTTCTAATCGTGTTGGTGGATGTCACATGTCTTCGAATTTTTGGTTCTAAGACATACCGGTTTCCTCACAATGTTTTCCTTCACCGTTTTGAGAGTAGTGGTGAGGAAATAATGTACACAAAGTAAACGCCTGCCTAGGTTCGAACCCGTTACCTTCAACTTGTAAGTCGCAGCTGTTACCACTGGCCCACCACCGGTCTCTGTAAGGCCTGTCTCAGAGTTACCCGATGACCTGATAAAGGTTGCTGGAATTCACTGGATACGAGAAGCACATAACCGGTCGATGTGGCGACATGACGTGATACCGTCGCGGCTTTCGTTTCCTCTGCAGTTAATCGAACGCTACGCTAACGCGGCGCAGGCGTCACACAATTTCGATGTCGTTTCGGTATTATTTTAACGCAGCGTACTCTTGTGCCCCAGCAGAGACACCCTGGACATACGCTAGTGTGATGGGGCTCTTACGGTAAAATAAAAAGATATATAAGATTTAGGTATCTTCCATTAATCAAACTCCGTTGACAACACCAACCAGTGAGTCCACGGTTCAACCCAATGATTAAAACAACCGACTTCCTCTATACATGAACACATAGATGCAAAGTTTACGAGTACCTAGATGTATCCTCATTTGTTATAGTGTTGCGTCATCCTTTGTTGTCACGGCTTATAGTGGAGCTGTTATTACCGAGCACAATTGTGCTCTTTGAACGCAAAATGCCACTTGAGCTGCGGAAGGTACGCAGCGCAGTGTTGATATCGTGCGGAGAAGAGCTTATTTTAAAATGGCTGTGATTTCTTTTTATAATATATGTTGTTACTGTAATATTTTATTTTTATTCTTGTTGCAAAAGGAAAGTGTTGTAAAAGGTGAAGCTTTTTCTCGTCTGTGTCATCGTAAAAGGAAGGATCGATTTCAGTACGATATTTATATTGGTACTGTCAGTACGTTAAGCCTTTGGTTTTACGCTTGAGCTCTCTGTGGTTTGTCGACCCAGCAGACTGTGAATATGAAGGAAGAGAGAGTACACCTATGTTTACGCACACGCTTCTTGGACTATACGAGTATTTTCAGCATCGAGGGCTAGTGTCCGTTCTTCTCCACGTAGGTATTTTCCAAACGGATGGTAGAATCACTTAATCAGGATCCAGCCTTTGTTGTCCCCAGTGACGCCCTGAGCCGTTAGCCGTTCTTTGACAGTCGTTACAGGTAGTCAGAAGCTTGAAATCTGACACCAGTCTTGCCAAAAAGGGTACCGTGTTACCAAGTTATTACTGGGTTGTGGAGGTCAGATAGGCAGTCGCTCCACGTAAAACACTAGTGCTCAGCTGAATCCGGTAAGACTGGAAGCCGACCCCAATATAGTTGGGAAAAGGCTAGGCAAGAGAGAGAGAGAGTGACGCCCTGAGCCGAGGTTCGACCCCATAGGGCAGGGATGGCGAACCGTTATTAGAAATTGTGTCATTTAAATTATAATACCTGGGCGACCGAGCGTTGCTCGGGTGAAAACGACGTTCTTTTTTAAAATGAAACCTAGCTAGATCGATTTATCGCCCCCAAAACCCCCTGCATACTAAATTTCATGAAAATTGTTGGAGGCGTTTCCGAGATTCAGATTAAATATATATAGATATATACAAGAATTGCTCGTTTTAAGATATTAGATATTTTTTTATGTGACAATGAAGTGCCACCAAAGAATTTTGACTTTGTCTTAATTTGCAAAAATAATAATCTAAATGCTATGAATTAACCAATTCTTTATTTGCACCCAGAAATTCTTACAGCAATCCTTATATTTATTTACAGTTTTATTTTTATATTCAAGTAGGAGTTGATGTCATTTCTGCTATTGCAAATTACCTAGATGCTAAATAGCCTCATTTTAGCGTGCTCAAAATATTTTGTCTTGTGCCACCACACCACGCGTGCCATATTCAAATTCAAAATTCAAAATGTTTATTTGCAAGAAAATACATAGTTTTCAAGGGAAGATCTTACAGCCTTAAAGTCATTGTATTCTGCCTGCAAACAAGCGTGCAAATTATTTATGTTCAAATGTCACCATTATACAGAAATATTATTAGTACGTTATTATTACAATATTATTTTATTATTATCACATTATTATAACATACAAATGTTATCAATTTATTTACAATACATTAATTAATACTCTGTACAAAAATTTTTGTGTTCCATAAAGTCCTTAATGCTATAGAAACACTTTTTAACCGACTTCGCAAAAAGGAGGAGGTTCTCAATTCGACTGTATTTTTTTTTTTTTTTATGTTTGTTACCTCAGAACTTTTCATTGGGTGAACCGATTTTGATGATTCTTTTTTTATTTGAAAGCTGGTGCTTGTCGTGTGGTCCCATTTAATTTTCATCAAGATCTGATGAAGAACTTCGGAGAATTACATCAGAACTCTTCAATAAATGACGGCAAATCACTCGGGATAGATCTAATCGCATGTCTGTTTATTGTTTACACCATTTCATAACATAACATCACACTGGTACGCTCTAAAGGGGTACGCAGGTGTGAACAGTTCACCCTGGTATACTCTCATTGCACCGGTTTTGTATAAGTTTCATGTCTTGGGTTAATCTATTCTTGCTTCACTTTGGGCACTATACGCGTAGGTACCTAGCCTATAGAACTGGTCTATTATGTACCACAACTAAAAAGTGGAAAATAAAAAACTTTTCTACAAAAATTACAACCGACTTCCAAACAAACACTACAAAGTAAAAAATAACTTCAATTTCGGAAGTCGGTGTCAAAAAACGAAGAAACGAAAACAGAAACACCGACTTACGAAATTGAAGTTATTTTTTACTTTGTAGTGTTTGTTTGGAAGTCGGTTGTAATTTTTGTAGAAAAGTTTTTTATTTTGTAACCACTCTGACAATTTTGTTTTAAAAACTTTACCTTGCAACTATTTAAATTCGTTTAGTATCGTATGATTAATTAATATATATTATTATTGAACACATTTTTCATATAAATATCTTTATGTCCAGCTGGCTGATATAATAGGTTGCGAAACTTAGCCCTTTTCTGTCGCCATAGGTTCGCCATCCCGTGGTCGCTTAGATTTAAGCTTTTTGTCCCTGGCTGGAAGCTCTAGTTTATTCTCCACAGGCAAGCCCGGCAAAGCAGTAGGTAAATCTCTTGATTTAACTTTGAGACGCCACATGTTAAAAAAGTCGAGAGCTAGTCTCCATCACAGCGGATGGCCGCCAGACCGCAATACGATCAGAGCGCCTAGACAAAGTGATATTCTATGAACGATAAACATCGTTGAAACATCTAAAATGTATGAGAATGACATACGCTACTGAAAGGTCCCATGGTCCTAAATAAATTGGCATTTCGAAGATCGCTATGTCCTATGTGACTTTGTCATAAATCACTATGTACACACATAATAAATAGACATGAAGAAGGAACAGAAAATAGGTATAAAGGTATGCTTATTTCTAACGAAATCTCTTTCAGCATACCTGCGAGAGGAGAGTTGCAAAAAAAGTATATTCCAGTAGTAATTCAACTCACACTGATTGTTGTTCTTTGTTCTGAAACGGTATTACATGAAACCCTTGTAACCTGACCTTTAGCCGTAGCCGTAGCCTTTGCCTTGTTGCAATACCTCGGGGGCTAATTGGCGCTATCTAAACTTGAGCTGAGAACTACACAGCTGAATATAAATGTGTATGCAACTGCAACGTGTTATTTTAAGTTAACAAGATGAGATGAATGAATAAGATGAAATATGTAAATAAAGAAACGATGGATGGACTGTGTGAAAGATAATATTATGTCTAGCAAATGAGAATTGTAAACGACTAACATGCAAGAAGAAGACACGGTAAGACGACCTTAAATAAATTTGGAGGGCCAGAAAATGGTGCCTATTTATTATTTTATTAAACACTAGCAGCCCGTCCCGGCTTCGCACGGGGTAGACAATTATTTATTTTTGGAAATTTGGATATAAAACACTTTTTTTCACAAATATTTTTATTTATTAAAAAAATATTATTTATTAATTATATATTAAAAAAAATCCCACAGTTATATTTGTATGTAAGTCTATTTATGTTCAATTTCTTTGATGGTTTAAGTGGCGGGCACTTCAGACTGCATCGCAAACAACGGCCACGGCGCTATGGCGGTTTTGTTTACTGTTTGAATTTTTTAATTCGTAATAACTTTTGAATGGAAAGTCCAATTTAAATAATTTAAAAACTATTTTATAGGTAGTTAAATGGTCTTGCTTGACCATAAAATAATTTATTTGGATAAGGATTAATATAAACACATAAATAGCATGGTTTGAATTTGGTTAGCATTTTCATTAATGTTTAAAATGAAAAAAGTTGTTGTAGTGACATAACTACAATAGTTGGACATATGCTACCGCGGAGTTTTTTGTAGACATTATGATGTTCTTCAATATTGTTGTACATTATTTTGTTCTATCGCTAATAGTTTCGGCAGCGCATTCGACGAAAGACAATTTAAGACTCATTTTTCTACACCTTCGGTTACATTGTTCAAATTTTACCAAGGATCCCTATTTTTTTTCAAAATGAAATGTAGTCTATGTCAAATTGGAAGAATGTAGCATTCTATTGGTGAAAGAATTTTTTAAATCGGCCCAGTACTTTTTGAGCCTATTCATTACAAACATACAAAAATAGGTACAAATCTTTCCTCTTTATAATATTAGTGTAGATACAACAACAAACAAGAACCCTAAAGAATTATCTTTTTTTATGTAATCTATAGGCCCGCGTTTGACCACTATCTCGCCTGATGGTTAGCGATGATGTGGTCTGATGTGAAGCACGCTTGCCTGGAACTAACCTATTCACTCTTGACTTAATAACCCCAAGGTTGTAGCTACCAATGAACAAAAACTCCGGCAGGGATTTCACTCCTTAGTTGTGCGCACATTGAAAGTATTAGCAAAACGCTTTGTGCGTATGGGTGCCGATAGCGCATGGCTGTACTTCTTGTAGTCCGATGACGGAAAACTGTAAATTGTGCAGTTCCGTCGCATACTCCCCAAAATACTAATAATATTATCGTCTACTAATGTTCCTTTTTTTTGTGGGGAATCCTCATGGATACCATTCGCCTAACGAACGGAGGACGTTTTTAATTTATAATAGATAGGCTGGCGCTTGACCACTAATCTCACCTGATGTTAAGCGATATAACAAACCGAAATGCAGCAATGATCAGTTGCTGAAACACAACAATTTCTTTGATGATAAAGCACTGAGAATTCGTGATAAGGTTTGTTTTTATTGAACAAAGAATTTTCTCGAGAAGCTAACAAAAACCTAGTAAATAGTACCCAATTAAATCTAATAGTAGTTCTAATTTACGTACAACTGTAATAATATCAGAACTTCTTATTAATACATAACGACACAATACCGATTACACAGACGGTCCAACATATAAAATATAATGCGGACACAATAGATTCGCAGTAAATCGGATATAAGTCGGATAACATCCAGATGGACTCACGTTTTGCGTATTCAGCCATTTTGTATTGTCGATGATTGTACCTTTGGTCCCAAGAAGATTATGTCCATCGTTTTGTGTGAATAATAAGCTGAAAGGGTTATTCGATTATTTTTATGGGCGAATACATTATATAAAACTTAATTGGTCGAATAATTTAACTACAATATCCTAGTTTTCACTCTTCACTAGATATTTTTCGTACACCGCAGAGAATCTTGAAATTATTTAAGCCGTAGCTCGAAGGTCAAATCTATAGACATATTTACCGTTTCTCTAAGAATCTAGTACCTTACAAGAAGCAGGTAGGGTCAAAGAAATTAACTGTCTATCAACTAAGTTTAAATGTCACTTGCACGTCACAAAACGACACAAAATTTCCATGAAATGGGTAATGTTTTCAAAAGTTGTCAAACAATTAATTTCCCTGACTGTACATTCTCTTCATAATTCAATAGAAGGCAATCTCTTAAAAACAAACAATCTTTCACTTCTTATTTGTTCCTCAATCTCTTTCAGCGCAACTTTACTCCCGAACCATACTTTTCCGTTCTTAAAACTCGCGAATAACAAGGAGGCTCTCAAACCGAAACACTCTAATCATGTTATTTAAACTTCGGTCTTCTTAGCCTTGCTTAAGGCGATATATACGCCCCAATGTAAACGCAGAACCGGCCGTGCGACCGCTCGATGCCAAAATATCTATTTTGAACCTCCTTTTGAACAGTTTTGTTTGCAAAATATTATTTGATTTACATATGCTATGTCAGTTATGAAGAAATTCCAGTCATCAATTTTTCTGTGTAAAAATATTTTTAAACATCCAAGTCGTTTTGGAGGAGTACCCAAAAGTTGCGAAAAATATCGTGCTGTAATTATTTTTTCAAAGCAAAACTATTTGTTATACGGAAAAACCATGTTTAAAAAATAATGTACATGAAACAATGATAAATATATATTTGTTTCATACCTTTTAACCTAGCCGTTACTAAGGAGTATGCTTTAGATAGTTAACGTTTTACCGCACTAAATCGCATGTAGGCCCTTAACAAAAAGTCGAGGGGTCGGACTCGCGCGTCTATTCGATAAGCTGTATTCTTGTCTGTAATTGGCTCACTGGAGAACCGAGAGAAGTTCTAGTAGAGCTCGACACAGAGATGCTCTTATTAATGATAGTGTTAGAGGTTAGGACCAGAAAATCAGATACATTTTAGAACTTTTCACTAATTGGTCGCCAGCACGGAGAGATAGTAAAGTATCGGATTTTGATGCATTTTATGGTATATATTTATAGTATTTTTAAGTTGTTTATATGAATATAGTATTGCATATGTTGATATGGGCCTTGATGCCTGAAATAAATGGATAAATAAATAAAATTTTAATTTAGAAGTAAATTTTCGGTTTACAATTGTTTATGATAAATTAAACAAAGAATTTTGTAGAAATAAATAGGTTTACTAAGGACCTTACAATCTTTTTTTTATAATTTTTAAATGAGCAACGTACAGAGTTGTATGAATGATTTTGAACGAATGTTGGTAAGAATGAAGTACATTGAAGAATGAAAGTTTTTGAATGAACAGCGAATGTGTCGTAGACATCCTCGGGGGCCTTGAAAGTTATAGATGAAGCTTTCAAGATCCTTTATCCGTGTAGTTATCTGGAGAAGGCAGTAGACACAATCTGTTGATGGCTCTCCGTATGGTGCCTTGCAAGGTAGACACATCAGCGACTCGTGGCACTCCATCAGTACCGGGGAATAGCTTCGAGACTCTTCCAAGGCGCCAGCATAGTGGAGGAGTCCTATCATCTTTAATTAGGACTAGGTCGTCTATTTTCAATTCTCGGCACCGCACCTTCCACTTCGTGCGCTGCTGGAGCTCCGTGACGTACTCTGTCGACCACCGCTTCCAAAAGTGCTGACGAGCTTGCTCTAATCGCTGAAAACGGTCAAGACGGTTTGTGCTATAGTCCAGCAGGTACGGCGATGGTAAAGACGTCAACGGCCTACCAATTATAAAGTGGCCCGGGGTGAGTGGAGATAGGTCTTGTGGTGAAGGACTTAACGGACATAAAGGTCGGCTATTAAGGATCGCCTCGATCTGAGCAAACAGCGAAGTCAGCTCCTCGAATGTCAAGTGAATATTTTTTAGTACTCTGTATAGGTGGAACTTTGCGGACTTGACCCCGGCCTCCCATAGACCACCAAAGTGAGGAGCGTATGCTGGTGAGAAGCGGAATTCAATGCCTTCGCGAGATGCAGAGTCAATAATAGAGTCAGTATACGACCTTAGAAACGAATTTACTTCTTTTGCTGCCGCAACAAAATTTCTACCATTGTCGCAGTAGATGACCCTTGGTTTACCCCTGCGGGCTATAAATCTTTTTAGTGTCAGCACAAATGCCTCCATTGTCAAGTCGCTGACTAATTCTAAATGAACGCATTTGTACCGAAAGCAAACAAAAATACACAGATAACTTTTAGTTATTTTACAGCCTCGTCCCTTGCGGTCCTTAATTAGAAATGGACCGGCAAAGTCGGTACCTATCGTAGAGAAAGGATAGTCAGCTTCAACGCGATCTGCAGGTAAGTTTCCCATAATGTTATCCATAGTACGAGCATTGAAACGACGACAGGTAACGCATTCGCGCGCTGCACGTCTAGCTAGAGCTCTGCCTCCTACAGGCCAATAGCGTTCCCTTATAGATGCCAGGAGATGCTGAGGACCGGCGTGCAACAAGCGTAGATGCTCCTGTTTGAATATTAGCCTTGTTAAATAATTACTGGAATGCAACAAAATAGGATGACGTTTGTCATACAGGTAAGTAGATGAATCGATGCGCCCTCCGACTCTTAGAATTCCATTTTCATCAAAAAATGGGTTAAGAGACGCGAGCGCCGCTTTGGAATTTAAAGATTTACCCTTTTGTAGTAGTCCTAATTCTATAGGAAAGGAATCTTTCTGGGCTAACTTTATAGCAACATTGTGAGCGTTTTCTAACTCGGAAACTTGAAGAGGTCCTTGTAATCTGTCCGATTTTTTGTATGTCCTACAATTGTTCGCGAACCTTAAAACTCTAGCTAGAACCCGAATAAGAGTAGTTAAATTGGAATATTTTGCTAAATCTACAGACAAATCTAGCATGGAAGACGCCTCCTCTCCCTTTAAAGTATGGTGGGTCTTAAGTTCTGGCAATTCTATAGAGTCCGCAGTGTAGGCGGGCCAGGAATCCTCGGATTTTAAAAGGAACGATGGTCCGTTCCACCATATGGAAAGATCTACCTGGTCTGGATCGACGCCACGAGAGACTAGATCAGCCGGGATGATAGAAGTAGGAACATAACGCCAGTCTGTGGGGTTTGTTAACTCATTTATAGCAGCTACTCTGTGGGCAACAAAAGGTTTGGTTTTACTAGAGTTGAGCCAACCTAACACAACCTTAGAGTCTGTCCAATACACCTGACGTTCAATAGAGCAACGTAATGCGGCTAAAACTTTAGCAGTTAGTTGAGCTCCTAACAGGGCAGCGCAGAGTTCGAGCCGTGGTATTGTCGTGAGTTTAATAGGTGCAACCCGTGATTTTGCACATACCAGACTGACTTGCATAGCACCGCTAGTAGAAATAGACCTCAAATATATACAGCTGCCGTAGGCACGCTGTGAAGCATCACAAAAACAATGTATTTGTACAGAAGAGTTACTGTCAATTAAAATGTATCTAGGAATCCTTAAAGAAGACAAACATGAAGATTTAGTAGAAAACTGTAACCAGGAAGACCTTATTTCTGGAGGAACAGGCTCATCCCAATCAACTTTGTGACTCCATAGTTCTTGTAACATAATTTTAGGTTTAATTGTGAAAATAGACAGAAGACCAAGAGGATCGAATATTTTAAATGTTGAGGAAAGTATAGTTCTCTTTGTGACATTTTCAGAAGTCGACATATTATGCTGAAAGTGAAATTCATCCGAAGATGGCGTCCAACCTACACCTAGCGTACTAGTTGCATTACTTATCATGAGATTACTACCTTCCAGGTTAACGGAGTCTGCGAATAACTCAGGTAAGTTTGAACGGTATTTACGCATATGAAAACTTCCCTTTGCTAACTCAGCAGACACTGAAAGACGGATATGACGTAACTCCTCATCACTGCTAGCACCAGTAAGTAGATCATCACAATATAGATCATTTTGTATTATAGTTTTGATTTTCTGATCTGAACACTCTTCACCTATCTGCCAAAGAGAACGAGTAGTGAGAAAAGAGGCACTAGCGAACCCATAAGTGACCGTATTTAAACGAAGTGTCCTTAAAGGCTTATTCTCACTGTCTCGCCATAGTATCAGTTGAAGATTACGATCAGATTCTCTGAGGAGCACGCAGCGAAACATTTTCTCTATGTCACCTGTTAAAACATACTTATGTTGTCTAAAACGAACTAATATATTAAACAATGGTTCTTGCACTACTGGTCCCACCATTTGTAAGTCGTTAACAGAAACACCAGACGAAGTACGAGCCGAGGCGTCAAAAACAACGCGTAACTTAGTCGACTCGCTTTGTTCCCGTATCACTGGGTGGTGGGGCAAGAAATAGGCATTTAACGGTCTAGGCTCCGGAGATTCAGATAGGTGACCTTATGCTTCGTATTCGTTTATGAATTGACAGTATTGTTGTTTTAATTCTGGTTGTTTTCGGAAACGAGCCTCTAAATTAAAAAACCTCTTTTTGGCTAGATTATAGGAATTGCCTAAACAATCTATGCTATCACGAAGTGGCAACCCTACGCAAAATTGACCATCACTAGAGCGAGTCGTGTTGGCGAGATAATGTTGTTCACACAACAGTTCTTCACGACTCGGGGGTCTTTTTTGAGGAACATTCTCAAGTTCCCAGAATCTGGACAATTCATCATGTATGTTACTAGAAGTGTCATCATTTGAGACAAAATTGCACACGACTGAATTAGTTTTATTTTCATTGAAACAAGGCAATGATCCCGTAACGAGCCATCCTAATTTTGACGCCTGAAGCTTAGGATAACCATGTCCTAACGAATGCTGCTGGGCACTAATGATATCCCAGAACAAGTCAGCACCGATCAAAATATTGATTGGGGATGGTTCATTTAAAGTGGGATCCGCTAACTGAAAGCCATGAATATATAATTGTTTTAAATCAAAATATGATTTAGGTAAGTTGCCGGTAATTTGCGGCAAAACTAAACATGAAACCGTCACATTAAAGAAACTCGTTTCAGAATGAATACGTAGAATACAGCGTTCTGTGTCAATATTTAACTTGGTGTTACCAATGCCTACTATGGTAGTATCTGATGGCTGAGGAACCAGGTTTAGGTGGCGCTTTACGGCCTGTGTAATAATTGTCGACTGACTCCCGCTGTCGAGCAAAGCTCGCACTATCATAGTTTTGTTGGTGGCTGGATTGGTAACCTTTACTCGAGCAGTACACAAAAGTACTTCAGAAGAGCATGTTGAAGACATAGTGATGGAATTTATCGAATCGGAGTTTTCAGTTTCCTCTGATTTGTGAAGAAGAGAATTGTGTCGTGACTTGCAATGACGACATGTAGCTGAAAGACGACATCGTTTAGCGACGTGACCAGATCTCAAACAGTTCTCACATAATTTCTTAGAAGAAACAAAGGCTAACCTATCCTCTAGTGAGCTCAACTTAAAAGACGGGCACTCATACATGCGATGATAATTCTTACAGAACAAACATTCTGGTGTTTTAGGAGTAGAAGCGTTGCCTTCGTTTGGTATAGCCACTAAAGACTTGGAAATATTATGTTTGTTTTGATTACTTGAGAATTGTTTTGGTTTATTGTTTTGATTATCCTGTTTATGGCGGTAAACGGTCTCCAATACATCAGCGCGACATTTAAGGAAACTGAAGAAATCATTAAGCGAAAGAATGTCACTTAAACTATTTCTATGTTCTTCCCACTTGAAATAAGTACTACTATTTAATTTACCTGCAATAATATATATAACTAAAACATCCCATTTGTCAGTAGGCAGTCCGAGCGAATGGAGTGCGCGTAAGTTTTTAGTGACGTGGTCAATAACATATCTTAAAGACTTGTCATTTTCTTGAACGGAATTAATGTTGAACAAAGACTTAAGATGGTTATTTATCAATTGACGCTTATTGTCGTAACGTTCGCATAAAAGTTTCCATGCTTCGGAATAATTACTATGAGAAACTTCCAAATTGGCGATCACCCGAGCGGCTTCTCCATCGAGATATGATTGTAAATAGTGATATTTATGAATACTTTCGATCTTATCATTGTTGTGAACTAGCGAAACAAATGTTTCCTTTAAATTCCAACCACTTAAAATACGTACCGTCAAAGTTTGGAATTTTAATCACTGGCAACTTAAAGCCTAACGCGTTACAACTGTGATCGTTATGATGACACGTAGCCATAGAAGATTTAATTTGAGAATTATTCTCATCTGTTTGAATTATTGAATTTTGCTTAAGCAAATTTTGAGCTAACGCAATACAATGGTAGAGATCATTTTCTATTAAATCTCTAGTAACTAACTCGCTACTTTGAATATCTGTGTTATTAATTTCTATTAGATTCTGCACCTCATCAAATTCAATGAACAATGCCTCAATTTTTGATAGCTTCAATGCGAGTTTACTTATTTCTAGTTCTGAAATGGATTCTAATGAAACTAAACTATCGAGACTTATCTTAAATTTCGTTACGCGTCCTCTAATAGAACCGCGTTTGCTTATTAGTTCCTTTAACTTTAATGGTTCAGACATTGTAATAAACTCGTAATGAGCTAACACAAACAGATGTTAATAGATATTGAAATAGGTATATAGCATACGATACGCTCCTCGCTTTGTTGATCAGCTGATGCCCGCGGCCCACGTAGACTGCATACAACGGTGAGCTATGCAGGGGAGTGTGAGTCGCGCCGGCAGTCAGGAAACAGCGATGCGCAAACGATGCCGTGTCTCAAGTCACAACGCACGATCCCTGGAATAGATCAATTCCGTGTGCCTTAGTAAACTGATAACAATAACTAATTACTCGTATGACGAAACGACGACGGTTTGTAATTTTATAGTTAAACTCGGGAGATATATACTATGTAAGTGACATGAACGTTGAATGGTGTGTTATAAGAATAAATAATCAATAAAAGTAGAATAGTTTTATAAAATTGAGTAACAATATGAGAGTTATTAAGTTTTGCTGTAGTTAAATGTGCATTAATAATTTAAGATGGCGGTAGGTCGAAAAGTGAAATTAAATAGGCTAATTTGTGCTTTGCCTATCCTATTTAGGCCTCTTTCGAAAGTAATTATGGTTAGGCACAATAGACACAAATAGAAATTAGGAACTTCACTTGACTTCGAGAAACTTAATCCGCTAAATGCACAGATTGAAGGATAATACATTTGGTAGGTATGTTAGTAAGATGGAACGGGCTCACTTTAAATAGGCAGACAGCTAATCCCAGCAGTCCCTTTGTAGGCAGGAGCACGTAGATAGGTGGATAGTGATTCCTCTGATTCGTTCTAAGGACGGACTTGGCTTGATCGGAGTGCCGTAGTCCCAGCAGAGTTCCCAGAATGGCTTCTTGAAGGTAAGGATGCTTGACCCGGGTAGAAGTAGGATGCCAGTCCACAGGCACGGCGAATTTGGATTCTCAACACGGCCTTTCGTTGGTACTGGTAGATTTCGTCCGGTGTCGACGATGTCCTTCGAGTACCCATGACACGGGAACAATCTGGCTATTTAGTTTCGATCCGACGATTGTAGGTCCTGTCACGGTCGCCAATTTTGTTTATGATAAATTAAACAAAGAATTTTGTAGAAATAAATAGGTTTACTAAGGACCTTACAATCTTTTTTTTATAATTTTTAAATGAGCAACGTACAGAGTTGTATGAATGATTTTGAACGAATGTTGGTAAGAATGAAGTACATTGAAGAATGAAAGTTTTTGAATGAACAGCGAATGTGTCGTAGACAACAATTTATCGAGAGTTAATTAACTCTCAAGATAGTTTATAGTCCTATGGTGTTTGCAATAATCTGGTGACATAATATAAACACTAGGAACTGTATTGTCTGTTATCATGCATTAACTTAATAGCTTTTTTTTATTGATGATAGGCTTGCGCTTGACCCTTGACCCACTTGCCGGTAAGCGATGATGTGGTCGACGATGAAGCACGCTTGCCTAGAAGAAACCTTTTAAAGTTTTTTTTTTTTGTGGGCTTTTATTTTGTGCAGCGAGTATTGGTTCCTGCCGTAACTTTCAGTAGTGTTGACTATTTGAGAGTTTGATTATTTGAAAACTGTCCTAGATTAAATAGTCAATTAGGAGTACATTAAAATCTTCGCATTGAGACATGCATATTACCAGATTTCGGACATCGATCAAGGTGCTAAAAAAAGCGGCTCGTCAGACTTTTAATTACCAGATAACCATCTCGTAACAGATGTTCCTTCTCGAAAAATGCACGCAGCGTCAACCAACACCTGTCATAATTCTAACGCTCCTGTTAACAAAACTAGTCAGTTTGGCGTCGATCCCTCTCTGCGTAATTGGGCGCCGAGTCGAGAGCGTCGCTTGACACACATCCACGATACTACTACGACTATATACCTGAACGGTATGAGATAATGGTTCTACAGGCTTCGGGTGCAACTTTTAGCCTGTTACCTAACTAGTGGGGTTATTTTTAGGCGTTTTCAAAAATGCTATTTTTGTAACTTCACTATTATCCTTAACTACTTGTATATGCATAATTATAATTATGTATTTTTACTTGGAATTCAGCCGAGAAGGTTATGGGTGTTTCAGCTTTGTTTATTCATATACGTTATTTCCGGTTTCCGTGAAAAAAGGCTGGGCCAATTCTACAAGATGACGTAGTGAAAAAACCGGCCAAGCGCGAGTCGGAGTCTCGCGCGAAGGGTTCCGTACCATTATCGCAAAAAACGGCAAAAAAACACGTTTGTTATATGGGGGCCCCACTTAAAAATTTATTTTATTCTGTTTTTAGTATTTGTTGTTATAATGGCAACAGAAATACATCAACTGTGAAAAGTTTCAACTGTCTAGCTATCACGGTTCATAAGACACAGCTTGGTGACAGACAGACAGATAGACGGACATTGGAGTCTTAGTAATAGGGTCCCATTTTTACGTACGAAACCCTAAAAAAATCGATTTAAAAGTCTAACGTGAAAAACTGCGTGCCGCCAATAAAAATAATAATATAACCGTTATTATTCTTACTATAATCATTTTCCAAATAATCCATATAGTACGTACATTCATGTCCTCCCATCGTTGTTCCACTGCAACGAGACTATATCCCAATTAGTGTGGCCACCTAATAATAGATGTTGGTCAACTTCTCGATTCACAAATTGAGCTAACAACATCTTTAGTATGCCAAACAACATGTTAACAAAAAGTAGCCGGTTCCGACTGCCAGTCGATTCTCTGCAACTTCTTCTTGTAATTGGACGAGTGTGGCTCTCGAGACTTCCAAAGTTGCTTGACACAGATCCCGAGGTACCGGATACATACTAATGTACATACTTGAGCAAATATGTGAGGGAGGCAGTAAGATAGTAAGTGTTGTAATTTATTCGTGTAACGAATAAATTCACGGGATTTCCTCACAAGGTACAAAAAGCAAAATTAAGACAAAAGTTTCATTATTCATTCCTAATAAAGTTTTGTTGTAAGACTTTTCATTCATTGTCAATGTTTTTAGGGTGTAAAAGTAGGTTCCCATGCATATAAAAAAATATACATATGAGACAAAAACTGAAAAATTTTAAAATCGATAGTATCGATTTTAAAATAAAAGTTTCCCTGTACTGTGGTACGCATATGTTGTGTTTTTTTAACTTAATTGCTTTGGATTACCTGTTTTGAAGATTTTGTTTCCTTGGAGTAGGTATTCAATTATTTTAGAATAGAATAGAATACTCTTTATTATGTACACCATATAAGTTACAGAAAATACAGAAGAAGAAACATTATTTTAACGTATTTCCCAACTTAAAGTACAAATATTTTCGGTGGTAAATGTTAATGTTAATATTAAATTTCATATAAATATTTTACCATTGAAGCTCACAGACCGCGCGAAATGTTGTAATATCAGCAATGTATGAGATAATGGCACTTGCGTTTTGACGAAAAACTTATGACGTAGGTTGTGTTAAACTGTCTAAATTTAAGTCTTACGCACAATTCAAATAAAAATTTATAAGAAGCGTGATCAACAGGTACCAAAATTATCTTTCATTGACTCTCTTCATTCATCATAAGCTGACTTTTAATTGTTCAACATTGATACTTCGAACGTCACCTAATTCTCGCTTAACTTGGCATGTAGGTGAGCTTTGCAGTCCCTGAGTCAATAACAGGTGTCTCTTAATTAGGAATACCTAGAATGCCAGCCTACATTCTGGAATGCAGTCCGGGACAGTTCGTTATGTCAATCAGTGAGAGGAAGCTGGTATTTCGGATATGTCTTCAGAGCGATGTGTTGTGAAATATACAGACATATGTTAGTCGTCGGTTTTAATATACATCCAAGTGAACGATAAACAGAATGTCTGTCAAGGCAGAGTTTATAAACTGTAGGGATTGTTGGTTAAATGATATTCCTAAGATAAATGTTAATGTGGCATTAGCGTACTCAGCTTACAATGTGCTTTCTGCTGGGACACAGGTTTTTTTCCCAGGAGGAATTGGTGCGTAATCTACCACGCGAACCTATTCACCGTATTCTGCCACAACTCTTCGAAAAGTTTCGGTTTTAAGACGTATCGTCAATATGTTTTCCTTCGACATTTTGAGAGCCTTGGTGATGAAAGCGGAGTGGTTACGGCCGCGACTTAGGAATTGTAGATCGTGGGTTCGAACCCAGGCTGGTATACTACTTTATGAATTTTTATTTGTCCGGGGTTCTAAAGGTCCTGTGATCCACAAGGCAACATCCGTTTTATATATTAATAAAACTAAAACACTAATAAAATTCTGATAGTAAACTCGATAAAATAACAATGAACAAAAAGCTTAATCAACCAAAAGCCGATTTATCATCGATACCAATTTCAGATTTTCAAACAAAAAAAAGCCACTATAGCAACTTTTTCTGTAAATATAAAAAAAAAACTTGTGCACATGCAATACCAGCATTAGTTTTTACCATATTTCCCAGAATAAACTAATAGTAAGTCCTTCTAGTTTTATTTTAAGTTTTTAATACTGTTACTTTGTTATAATTTGCTGTACATGCTCGTGGAAAGGTTATTACTTTATTAGTTCTAAAGAAGTGTTTAACGCACGGGCTACCGGGCCACAGATCCAGTCTCTTCGTGAAGCCATGGTGGAGCGCTTGAACTTGTCCTTGCAGGCAGTCTCCGAATGGGGTGATGCCAATCTGGTCAAGTTTAATGCTACTAAAACCCAGGCGTGTCTTTTTTCCGCTAAAAAGAGCCAATTTCACCCGGCTCCAACTTTTCGTGATGTAACCGTGCCAATAACGGACCATCTTGAGCTTCTTGGCGTTACGTTGACATCGACTCTCAATTTTGGGCCTTACATTGAGGCTAAGGCTCAGCTGGCTTCCAAAAAGTTGGGGATCCTTGCGAAGGTGAGAAAGTACTTCACGCCGGAACAACTGCTCAACTTGTATCAAGCGCAAGTTCGATCATGCATGGAGTACTGTTCTCACCTCTGGGACGGTTCTGCCAAATACCAGCTTGATGCACTAGAGTTGATCGAAAAGCGGGCCAAGAGACTTATCGGCAAGGAGGCACTGGTCAAATCAAAGCTCCAGAGCCTTGAACATCGTCGCCGAGTTGCCAGCTTGTCGGTTTTTTATCGGTTACATTTCGGGGAGTGTGCGATGGAATTGCATGATTTAATTCCGCCCAGCCCGTTCCATCATCGGACAACCAGACGCACGGCGATGCGTCATCGGTACATGGTGGACATCCCACCCATACGCACAAAACGTTTTGGGGACACTTTTATTATGCGTACAGCTAAGGAGTGGAATTCCCTGCCGGAGTCTGTGTTTCCCGATAGCTACAATCTAGGGGTCTTTAAGTCAAGAGTGAATAGGTTACTTCTAGGCAAGCGTGCTTCACCGTCGACCACATCATCGCTTACCATCAGGAGAGATAGTGGTCAAGCGCGAGCCTATTTACAATAAAAAAAAAAAAAAGGTTTGATTAACATAAGTTCCAACATTGTTTTTTTACCACAGTCAGTAAAAAATGTAATCATTAAAATCTGAAAATAAAAATGTTTTGAACTTATTATGTAGGTACGTTGATTGTACATAATAACTCCAAAACATTTTAATTTAATAAATTAAAAAAAGATTCGCTCGAAAAATTAGCGGCAAAAATAAATAAAGATTTTTTTTACATAAATTCCGAACCATTGAAGCCTGTCTTTAGTCGAGACCATATCAAAAGATTCACTGATCCCGAAATAGCTCAGCATAAGTTCCACGTC
The DNA here is from genome assembly GCA_947562075.1 of Orthosia gracilis. NCBI lineage: Eukaryota > Metazoa > Arthropoda > Insecta > Lepidoptera > Noctuidae > Orthosia > Orthosia gracilis. The sequence goes on along the minus strand of OX387270.1, from coordinate 6,570,607 downwards.
GTTGGATCAGAGCTGAACAGAGCAATAAGGCAATAACCGCAAAGGTTATATGCAATAACGAGCGTCGGATCGACCGCCGAGAGTTGCCGAAGTGGCCCGAACGTGATTGACACCGATACCGGCTTCATCTGGTTTGAACTGCTTCCGAAGTAAAAATGTTTGTATTGATGAATAACCGTTCGGTGAGGTTTATTTATTGGGATTAATCGGGCGTGAGATTTTTGCTCAATTCTTCTGAAATGCAGAAATATGTTTTGCTATATTTCAGCATACTTCCGACAGAACATTTTTCTTTTATTTAATAGAGATAAATTCTTACAACCGTCATGCTAATTAGAACAAATAACAAAATCGTGGCACAAAATTAATTATTTTTCTTTTGTTTCAGGTTTCATAAAGTCTACAAATGAGCTCCTGTTACCTTGAGTGTAAGTACTAAAGCCTTTTTTATTAAGTTTGAAGTACTGAAAATAAAATTTATTTTCAACGCGTAAAAATCTAATTTGCTTTAAATTAAAGAAGTTGTCATAAGTCTGAGAAGTTGTGACAAGTTTGTCATTTCTCTTTATAGAACTGCATGTTTTTGAAATTGGTTTCTCGAATGGATGAAAATGAAAATAATGGAATTTTGCTAGTCGTTTGAATCGCATATTTGTGGCTGACAGTTTCGATTGTCATGTACGTTAACGGCATATTGACATGTTATCGTTTTTATTTTGTTTAAAACAAATGATTGTTCTTTCAAATTTTTTAATAAAATGGAATTCTAGCATTTTGATAATATTATAAAAGTAATAGTTTCATTTTCCAAATGGTTTTCTGATTCAAATTTCATACATGCGTTCATTTAAATAACTTTAAATGCAAGTTCACTATGTAAATCTAGAATAATTTCTCTGCTGCAGCAGAATAAAAAATATGCAAAATTAAAACTTTATTTTAATCGTCAAACAAAGGAGAGGAGACGTGAATGTCATGCTATCTCATACATAATGTATGGAGAATATTTTAATAGTTTAGTCGTACTGCACCGTAAGTTTAATTATGGACAAAAGAAAATACAATTTTAAGGTCGACTGCATTTTCTTTTATTTACTTTTTAATGGTGTTTTTAAACGAAACGTTAATGGTTTTCGGAATCGGAAAGGCATTAAGGCTCGGATTTCTTTTGCTGTAATGTGAGCAAATGCTTTTCTAATATACAAAAGGCATTCGCCTTTTACTGGTAAGGTTATACTAGTCGATCATTCTTCCATACAAATATAGTCTGGCGATTACTCCACTGTTTGACTAAGTACGTTCAAAATAAACAATGATGTCAATTTGTCTCATCATTATCTAGCCCTGTATGGAAACAAAAAAGAGCGTCGATAGTTCCATATTTCAACACTAATTCTATCGCATCTTTGGGCGGAAATAAATACCATAAGAAAAAGGAAAATTGCAAAACGGCCTCCATACAGGGATAGATTAATAATTCAACAATGCAAATAATTTTATTTTGAAAATATACATTTAGTCGTTTTTTTCATAATTTCTAGACTCCCAAAGGTATGTGTATAAAATTTAGCGCGCTCGTTTTCGACCTAAATCATTATCCATTTCGATAAACATTTGCAAAAGTGCTAATTCGTATGCGAACTAGCTTCTTTCTGCTCATCACAGCATCTATCTCTTTCAAACGTGTTGTCGGATGAAATAAGATGCATTTTAACCTCGCGCACAAAATAGTTCGTGCCGTCGACTAGGAGTACCTTAAGCTATCATTATCTATATTACTTTTCGAAAATGGTATTCTCAGATCCAGGATCACAGATTGCGAATTTCCTTATCAAAGGACAACGTTACTGCCTGACCTAGGAACCAGAAACCAATCAATAATATTAACGTTATAGAAAAGTACCTCTATGAACGCAATTTCAATAAAACCTTTCAATAAACCCTACGTATCCATTACAAAATAAACCCTACATTTTATATATACGTTATTAAAATCGCTCCGCATACTAATATCACTCTCAAATCCACCATCATGAACTTAATCGTTCCATACTTTTTAATCTCCACTTTTATAAGGGTAAGCCATAAATTGGAGGGTAACAAGGGTTTACTCTGTGTACCCTGATTACCCTGTGCACGGAATCCATTGTGTAGCAGGTCGTAATTAAGCCAGTAACATTTGGTGCTCGTTCCTTATATTAATTTTAATTAAAACACCTAAAACGTTATGTCTTCGAGTAAAGAATGGAATTGGGACGTAACAAGGGTAACTCGAGAACTAGGCTGGTTTTTTTTGTCAAAAGCAATTAGAATGCGCATTTAGTGACTTTTTACGAAAGAATCATGAGGAAAAGGACCGTCATTAATTTTGGGGAACTTGTGTTATGAAACTTTGTTAAAAATTATGAGGCTGTGCACACTGCCTAAAACTGGTTATTTTTAAGGTCAAGATTGTCTTCATAAAAGTAAGTTGGTACTAAGTAACTAAATATGAAATATTAGATCCAAAACTTACATATATTATCAAAATTCCATACCGTTTTAAAACACGACCTTTACAATTTACAGCACCAATCCTCAGAACATTAACTAAAGTCGAGCATTGTCCATTCCAACTAATATACGAGCAATGTATTCTCTATCTACAATGTTACACTCCGAGTGTTATAATAGCCCAGATTTAAACCGCAGTCCACAATTCCAACGTAGTGAAAATCACCTCTAATACCTCAGTAATTGAATCAAAATTCTCGTTCCACCAGAAGGTCGGTAGATAGGTAATGAAATCAAATAACTTTAGTTGGATCCTCGTCCCAAGGGAAACCTTTATCTCTACATAGAGGACTGCTTTCCATAATTTTCTACAATTCACTATCTTTTGCGAAGATTTATGACCTTCCATTTTTTTCTACCTTATCTTTTATGGAGAATAAAGATGGTTCCTTGCGTCTGTAAATATAATAATAAAGAGTATATCTTGCATTATGCAGACAGGAGTTTATTTAGGACACGTAGAAGTGGGAATACAAGTAAAACGAGAATGACAGTTTTATTTCATACGTGAGTTATGCTTTGAGAAAAACGTTTTCTTGAGAAAAGCTATCTTCTCAGTGACAGTTAAGGATGCATATAAATTAATATGAATAATTCGTTTGCTTTTGTTTTGTATAAAAATCAAATCAAGTTTACATACAACACAGCACGTAATTGCCATACCAGCAGCGTCTAGAGACAACATTTCTAATGGTATAAAACGAAGTCGCTTTCTGCCTTTTTTCTCCGCTTACTTGTTTTTAAACCACGTAACGGATTTTGTCAGAGCGAATTATTAGTTGCAAATTTTTCGTGCCTGCGTAAATTTACGCTAAGCAAAGTTTAGGCTTTCAAAGCTATAATCAGAAATTACGACCTGTAGGTACTGACACGATTGGTTCTTATGAATAGTTTTAATAATGTTGTCTCTGGCAGTAGCCACCTAGGTGTCTCAGTGTTATATGATACACACTTACAATATGCGCATTATACAATGCTATTTAGCAATATGGCTAATCTATCAATTAACCTTTTAGTCATGTGCAGGCTAGGGTCGTTATGACGCCGGTGGAATTTTGTGGAGAATTTCCGACGTTTGGCTCCCAGACTATAGCGGGCCGAGGGTGCCCAAGCGGTTCCTGCCCAATCTAGGATGTCCAAACACCTCCTGCCGGATGCTCTACGCGGGGGTCTTGCAGTCCATGGGCCACATGACCGTCCCAAAGGGCCATCCGGCTGGTCCGGGGATACCGTACGGTCTCCGGTGAGGCGGCTAGCTTCCTTGCTGGATTGCCGACATGGGATCTGGTGGCAAAAGTCCTAGCGCATATATGGGAGTGGCGCCAGGAGGTATTATGCCTTAAAAAATTTTCGTCTCCAAATTATGCCAAAACAAATTAGACCAAATGACAGTTATGGTAATTTATGTATGAAGTCAAAGTATTATTATGCCACAGTATTATGATGCTAATAAAAGTAATGCGAAAATGATATGCCAAACAATATTATGCCTTAAAATGTTATGCCAAAAGAGGCCGGATTCCCGGGCCAGTCCATTCGGTAGGAGACGGACGAGATCGTCAAACCATCATCACCTTCGTTTACTGCGATGTCACCTAGCTATTAACTGATATATTCTGGAAAAACATCAGTCTGTCATGTAAAAGTTTTACCTATGTGTAATTTACTTAATAAACCTCATTTATCATTTGTAGTAGCACAGTTTTACTATCACTCAACAAAGCAATGAAATAATAGGATATAAATAAAATATACACCAAAAATACAACAGTCTCCGTTTCACAGAAAACTTTTGATATCTTTTAGCAATGGAGACCGCAACCACATGGCTTATGAACAAACATAAACTTTAAATCCTGTATTTTGCTGCTTTTTGTTCTACCGTTCAGTTGCATTCAAAACAATGTTTTAGTTTTTTCTAGTAAATCATAAACAGATATACGCTACAGTATTTGTCACTTAAATTATTTATATTTTATTCTCTCGTACCAATATCAACCATCCAGCTTACATTTGTGACGTCGTGTTTAAAAAGTTTAACCAGGGTGCTTCTCGTCCAGAGATGTGCGAGGCAGAAAAACAAAAAAAAAAGCCACAAATGGGATACCTTCATTTTTCTAGCCTGTCTTAGAGCAGTACTAGTGGAAAAAGGGCTAGCTTAGCTATTTGTACATACACACATAATGTGAGAAATTTGTGCGAGGCATGTGAGCGAGGAACGAGTGTGCGGAGCGCGTGTGACGCCCGCGTACAGCTGAAAGAATCTACCATGCATCCTCGCTCATCTCCGTTACACGCCGTTTCATCGCTTCGCTACGCATCCTCGCATCGCGCAAGCTTCTTGTTGCTCACAAGCTTCTCGTTGCGCGCAAGCTTCTCGCCCAGCTTTACTTGCAACAATCACACATTTTCACAACACCGCTACACATTCTCGCACCGCCTAGCTGCATCGCACATGTTGGAAAAGCAACCTAAGGTGACTGCTCATGGGATGATTGTATCATACGTAGTACTACATAACTACCACATTTATGACTCCTTCGACCCTCACCCAAAATTAAATTCTTTCATTATATACAATGAGGTGATAAATGCAAGTTGCATTTATCACCTCATTTTACTTTAGCAGTATGAAATGAGATTGAAACTCGTTAAAAATTCATTTTCAATTTGGATAGTTTAAAACGAATACGAGTACGTAAAACTGAAGCAATTTGAACGCTTCCCATTTTAAAGAATTAACTTTCGTCATCACAAAGTAAATTCAATTTGTGCTCGGTATTTAAATTGTTCTGATTCCTTTTAAAATTTATTTTCGTTTGTATCGGATTTCACCGGCGATAAAGTGCTTGGAGAAATGAATCAGTCATAAATGTTGCACAATTTATTGATGAATTTGCCATTCGGAGAGTAATGAATTTCGTCTTGGCTTTAATTCTGATGAAATTATTTTAATTTTAGTTATACAGTTAAAATTTAATGCATAAACACTGGCATCTGATTTGACTTATTTAAACTAACATCATGACTTACTTGACTTAATGTCCTATATCCCCTGGATGGGGCAGCAGGGTGTCCACAGTAGACCTCCATTGCGATCGGTCTTGAGCTTCACGCTTCACCTCGCATCACGTCAGTGTCAATCAAGTATTCCAATGCTCGTCGCTTCTGCCGACACAGTGCGACGCCAGGTTTGACGGGGATGGCCTCGCTTTCTTTTGCCTTGAGGATTCCAAGCCAACGCCTTTTTGGGTATATAATCAAAATGCGAAACTAACATCATAAAGAGGTAAATATGTTTCTTTATTGGTTAATCTCTGGAATAACTGATCCGATTCCAGAAATACTGCCATCTGCGACTTTTTAATTTTTATGCTGGAAAAACGCATGGTTTTTATAGAATAGGCCACGAAAAGGAAGCAGCAGGAAAAATACTAAGCAATATCTTGCAATCATTAGAAAAGCTTTTTGATTAGAACATTAAAATATATATATATAAACTTCAGATTCGACAAATTAAATTGAAATAACAGTTACATTGCTTACCTCCCCAAAACTTCTCTGCAACTGTAGCGACCACCAAATATTCGAACCACAATCACAAATACACACAATATATACTGTATATACACACAATACATACTTTATATACTGTATACACTAGTGTATGCTCACAGTTTATGTTGGTCGTAACTCTCAGGCGCCGTCAATTGTTTCGCCGCGTCGAATTGTGAATATTAACATAGAAAGCAGGAATGTTTGTACAACGTTGCGAATGGTACATAGTTCTTATGAGAATTGTTCAGACAAGGTAAGATGTTATCATATAAAAGTAGGAGGTTCTGTGAAGTTTAAATTATGCTCGTCTCGAAAAAAATTACGACGCCGTCTTAATTAGTTGTATTAGTAAAGTATGATTAATGGCCAATTAAAACTTACTGACTTTTTATCGTATTGTATAATTAAATACGCAATTTGTTTGTGATCATGCACACAAAAATAGATCTCATTGCTGACTGCTGACAGAAAAAAGTGTTTTACTTGGTTAACAGATTCTTATTGGAGCATAAACTCAAGGTTACACAGGGTTGTTTGCAAAACACTAATGCTTAGTTAAATAAACTTCCCGATGGTGAAAATACTCCCGATTAAAATGTGAGCACTTAATTTCATTATCTGAAAGATTATTAATGTTTTATATATAGTGTATTAATAGTCCTGTATAACAAACGACATTCAAAATATGATGGCAGAAAGTGGAAGAATAAAATCAATAATATGTATAATAAATCTGCAGAAAAGTCGTTAATGTACTTCGAAAATATTTCCTATATTCATCATCATCATCAGTATTTTAATGTTCCCTCTGCTGGGACACAACCCTCCTCTCTGTGAGAAGGAATAGGCCTTAATCCACCACGCGGGCCCAGTGCGGGTTGGTGGATGTCACATGTCTTCGAATTTTTGGTTCTAGGTCATTCCGGTTTTCTCACGATGTTTTATTTCACCGTTTCCGACACACTAAGATTAGTAACAAATTTAATAACAACTGACAACTTAGTGAGTCATGTACTTACGAGGCATTTCATAGGGACAATGATTCCGCATGAGATGCCTAAGCACAGGAGCTCTCGGGTCCTCAGCCACGACTTTTAGGATGCTATTGTCACTCCCCCGAATCCTCCCCACAAGCATTAATCAGAACACAGAATTTTAGAGACGATATGTTAAAAGTGACATCACTGTTCTATTAACTCAAGACCAATTTGAGAATTCAACTCAATTAAAACATGCTTCAATCAGAAGAACAGTTATCTTGACACACAGTTACGATGTAGGAGTTAAATTTAATTTCATTGAAGATCAAAGTTGTCCGAAGTTAAGTTAAAGCGCTGTTTGTTCATGGACAGGAGTTTCAAGTTTATTGTTGTTTCGATAATAATGTTATACAGGGATTTATGTATGAAGAGTTGTTAATAAGGAAGCCGACATCGGTGTTCGTTGAACATAAATCAAGCGTTTTCTTTCGACAATTCATAGAGAAGTACAGAAGAATAAGTTATGATGCACCAATCCCAAATTAATTGGGATAAATCCAAGAGAATGTTGACTAAGCCTTGGTTTCGTCTTCGTAGTGCAGTGCATTAGTACACTGAAGTTGGTAAATGAATTAAATAACTAACAATTTAAATCCTTATGGCACTGAACTAATTTTTTGGTTTTATTGGCGTTGAAGGTGTTCATTACAGTACAAATTTACAATCTTCCTAGAATTTCTTAAACACCAATAAAGCACTAAACCTATAATGTGATTTTTAATTTCGTAGACTAAACTGATATTTGGGGGATTGTCACTTTATCGTTACATTTTTTTTTCTTTTTTATTGATTATAGGCTTGCGCTTGACCACTATCTCACCTGATGGTAAGCGATGATGTGGTCGACGATGAAGCACGCTTGCCTAGAAGAAACCTATTCACTCTTGACTTGAAGACTCCCAGGTTGTAGCTATCAGGAAATACAGACTCCGGCAGGGAATTCCACTCCTTTGCTGTACGCAAAAAAATAGTGTCGTATCCTGACTATCTAGAGTGATCGAAAGTTGATTGAAAATCGAAGAAGATCGAAAATGGAACTATTTCACGGCAAAAGAATTACATTTGTTAAGAAAACACCGGCCCTACAAATTTATGCCAGACTTCATTTTATCGATCGCATTTATTTTATTGTTGATTTCATATTTAACACAATAAAAGTGTATGTACCATGTGTATGAATACTGTTATATTTAAATATATTACGATTATTATACATAAAACATATTCAGTTACATCAATTAGTAAAATTAAATTGAAGGAATCATGTCTCATCGATTTGATGAATCACTTATAATTGAGCCTTACCTACAACACCGTTCCGCGCTAGCAACATTTAAAAAAAATAAGTTCATTAGCAGCTGTCAGTTTAGGCTACGAAATTAAAAATCACAGTATAGAACATTTTGATTAATCAACAAATGAAACTCACAGCTCAAACCTCTCAAACGCAAACCAAACATATCTGTTTCATATTTCTTCACCATTCACAATTAACCCTTTGCCATCAATCAAGCAAGTTTAATTGCCAGTGATTTGCCGAAGCACGCCATTATACCAGCGCCTAGAACTTCTCCGCTCTATGGTCTGGCCCGAAGTGGTCATCAAACGTTCATTTCACAGGTTATTACGAACCATCCTTTCGTTTGCGCGACAGTGACGCATGGTCTAATTTATATACTCACAACATTATCTTTGCGAACCAAAACATTCTTAACCCGACTGAACAGAGCTCAATTTCATCTGTTTTCGTGCGGGTTGGAGTTGGTATGCCGCTCTCAGCGAGCCCATTGTCCCCGCAGATATAAAACTGCGACAGGCTAGTCGAGTGAGTTCTTCACGCCGTGATTTATATTAAGCCGCACACATGTGGATAATTTCATTTTTTTCGGATAAAGGGCTCATAAAATGCACTGCGTTTATTAATTTTCACAAATTTTTGATGAACAACAAAACATTTTTGCTAAGTTATAAAGGTCTACGGCGTAGCAAGTCAACTTCAAACGTCTCCGCCGTAGCCATGTAGCTACGAGCGTAGCACCGCGTAGAGCGTCGAGTCTCGAATTAGTTTAACTATCGAGTTTTGATTCATTTGTTGCTACATAATAGAATTAGGTATTATCAATATATTAACACCATACCAGGCCCCTCAGAAAGTATTGCGAAAAAAAGTTTTTATATATGGGAGACTGGCCAGTTATAATGTTTTTCGAAAATATGATTATTTATAAGTAAAAATAAGTAAGTTCCAATTTCAAAATTTCCCTCCACATTTTTTGCGAGTTAATTCAAAGTATTGTGTCTCACTGAAATATGGATCTGCGCCGGGAACATTTTAGAGCTATGATTTTATACGATTTCAAGTGTCGCCTGAAACCGGATGAATCGTACGATAGACTTCAAATGGCATTCATGGATGAAGGCCCTTCCAAGGCAACCGTGTATCGTTGGTATAACGAATTCAAGCGCGGTCGACCAACTTTGGGGGATGACGAAAGAAGCGGTCGCCCTTTGACGGCTGTTACCGAAGAAAACGTGCTAGCAGTGAAAAATTTAATCCAAGACAATAGGCGAATTACATATCAGGAGATTCAACACATATTGAAGATTGGATCGGGAAGCGTTCACGAGATTCTACACAGCCATCTTCGCGTGAGGAGGATAGTATCACGCTGGGTGCCGCACAACCTCACCGATGCTCAGAAGCAGGCCCGGGTGGAATGGTGCCGTGATATGCTTAACAAATTTGAAGCAGGCTCGTCTCGGCGTGTTTACGACATCGTTACAGGTGATGAGTCCTGGATTTATCAATACGACCCAGAAACCAAGCGCCAGTCGACTGTTTGGGTGTTTCAAAATGAGCCAACGCCTACCAAAGTGAAGCGATCTAGAAGCGGGGGTAAGATTTTGATCGCTAGCTTTTTTAATTTGACTGGCCACTTGGTATCAATTCCCTTACGGGATCAAAGAAGCATTAATGCCGAATGGTATACTACCAAATGTTTGCCAGAAGTTTTCTCTGTTATAAGCAACAAGCGACCAAACACAGGGCTCCGCGGGCTACTGCTCCACCACGACAATGCACCTGCGCACACCGCACTCAAAACGAGGGACTTCCTGGACAGCACGCCAGTCAAACTCCTGGGTCACCCTCCTTACAGCCCTGATCTAGCACCGTGTGACTTCTTTTTATTCCCAAAAATAAAAAATCAGCTCAAAGGGATACAATTTTCGTCGCCGGAAGATGCGCTGGCTGCGTTCGAGCAGGCTGTAAACGAGGTGTCTGCGGCGGACTGGAAAAAGTGTTTTGAAAACTGGTTTAGGCGCATGAATCTTTGTATAGAGGCTGGTGGAAAGTACTTTGAAAAGATTTAATAAAAATATATGTACGTATAGAACAATTTTTTTTAGTTTCGCAAAACTTTCTGAGTGTCCCACGTATAAGTCTCAGCTTATTGCTTCATCATTATAATTTAAGCTTAATAATATGTAGAACACGAATTAAGAATTTAATCTCTCTGCTGCATTGCAATCGATCATCTTAATTGAGAAATTAGGTTGAAAGCATATTTAGTGGCTATTTAAAAATTTAAATCGGGTCAAAGGTTAACTATTCTGTATCGGAAAATGTGAACGTCGGCAAAATTTATATAATTGAAATATGAAATATTTTCGGCATTTCAACGTTGTAAAATAATAATATATTAAGGCCGTTTATATTTTTGTTGACAAGCTATTCGATAGAGCTCAACACAGATGTTCATTTTGTTTTAATCCTAGGTCATTTTTTTTTAATTGGTCACGTCAGTACAGTGTAAGCTTCGTTGGTCCATTCTTAGTTTTTTGCAATTGCTAATGTTGAGCTTGGGGCCCTGCTTTTCATCTCCAAGTTGGGAACTACGTAATTAGGTTCTCATAAGGAATTTCTCAGAAGGGGTCTATTATTTGCCCGTGTGTTTTCTTACTTCCGAAATTCTACTCCATTAGGAATGCAGGCGTGAATTTAAGTTATGCTTCAAATGACGAGTTATATTAGCTCTTGTGATACTGGATTACCAAGTACAAGTGCCAGGACAGCACTGATAATTTTGTACTGAACTAAGTGTTATATAAAAAATATATTTATGATATTTTCGAATCACTTGCTTTTTAGGGTTCTGAACCCAAAGGGTAAAAACGGGACCCTATTAGTAATGCCACGCGGTCCGTCTGTCTGTCTGTCTGTAACCAGGCTGTATCTCATGAACCATGATAGCTAGACAGTTGAAATGTTCACAGATGATGTATTTCAGTTGCCGCTATAACAACAAATACTAAAAACACAATAAAACAAATGTTTAAGGGGGGCTCCAATACGACAAACGTGATTTTTTTGCCGTTTTTTGTGATAATGGTTCGGAACCCTTCGTGCGCGAGTCCGCCTAGCACTTGGCCAGTTTTTTCAAGTAGTATATAGCCAGTTACTATTATTTAGTTTGGAAAATGTATCTCCACTGAGGTATATTCCGGTAACATCGAACTGAATACATATAAACACTGTCTGTGACGTCACTTGGTACGAACCAGTTGATCATCACGTTTCGATAAACCTCGATTTATTTTGTACTCCCACGGGTATAATAAACACACCCACACAATAAAAATATTTTTGCATTCGCATGACTTCCAACTCGAGCGATCCTGAAACGTATGTTATGTTAATGTTTGGAAAGAATACATGAGATCTTATGTGGTGATCTGCAATATGTCATATGGAATATATCTATATAGCCTTATATTATTTCGTTAGATACTTACTGAGCGAAGTTTATATATTTTTTTAATTGGTGTAACTGATATTTGAGAGCGTTAAGATGGGTATTTCGAACCGGTTTCTGAATTAAATGTTTGGAGTTAAGAACTCTACTTGAATGCCAAAGTGTGGCAGGTTTTCAGACTTATATAGAATTTGACAAGTACTAACTACTTCAAATTCTTAATTCACAAATCGGGCGTTATTAGTGAGAAACATTGAGTTTCAACTAAGCTTGCATTTTTGTCAGTGATTCACAGTTTTTCCTGACTTTTTTCTCGTCAGACTTCTCATTTCGAGAAACAAATTAATTTTGAAATTGGTCAGCACCGACGAGGCTTACTTTCAATAATAATCATCCTCATTCTCTTGCCATTATTGCAGATTATTTTGGGGTCGGCAAAACATTTATTTTCCTTCCAATCTCTAAAGTCGCTTTCACAGCAAAATTAATTAATCTGAATTATTTCAATTCCAAGAAACAATATCAGCAAAACAAAACAAATATGATACTAACCCGAAATGTAAATCAAAACTAGATAGCGCATTTACCAGCGTCCTTATTCATGACTTACTACCAACTACAGTCGAATGAAACTCCCACAAGTTTATATTGAAGTTTCCACACCCTTTGTATAGGATTAAACTTTGAGTTTAGTTAGCTAGTCAAACCACTAATATGGCTGGTATGACATTTAGTTATTGATTCCCTTTGTACTAGACGTAAGGAGATGGTAAGATAATTTCGTATTTCGATTATTATAGATACGTCACATGGAAAGTTTTGCATACTAAATTGAATAGACTGTTCAGGCGTAAACGCCTGTTCTAAATAAATAGCAAAAAGTTGTGAAACACTTAATTATTAAAAATTTCGTAGGCGTTTCGGCACGTATTACAAACATTTAATGTCATCGTTCACTTGCCTGACAACCATTGTACGTGTTACTTCTAATTAGTATATTAAACCTGATTTCGCTAATTTTCGGAGTTTTTTACTTTGATTGGCACCATTACATCCTCTAAAGTTGTAACATGGTGGCCCATGAGGGGAACCAGTAAAAATCGCGACTATTTAATGTAAAATCTACGAAATAACGACTTGGATTGGGGCATCGCGACAACGCGTGCGCGGCAGTAACCGACCTCAAGATTTGGAGCCTGCAGTGGAAGATCGAAAGTCCACAGGGTCCAGCGTGTGGAGAATTACTGTCTGGACAATTGAAGAAGCCAGCCTCCGAGCCAGTGGTGCCGCTAAAGCATCACCTCGAGTGGAGCGTCAACGTGTCGTACCAAAGTTGAGTGTCCATCCTTTGTCTATCCTTCCTATTACCTACCTATTTGAATATTGACTATTGCATTCCACTTGTGTGAATCAAGGTATATTCGAGTAAATTAAGTATTCAAATTTTCTAAATATTCCGTTAATTGCGAAATTATATCTAATTTTTTTTTTCCATCTACCGTCAATGAAAATAAAATATTATAGAAGTTGCATCAGATCGATTAAAACGATTCTAATAATCCCTAATTTATATTCTACTGTTTCCAAATAATATCTAACCCTTTAATTCAGGCAAAATTATAAAATTTCATAAATTCATTTAATTTATTGTATCTTTGTCGTTCCGTTAATAATAAAAATAGGAACATTAGAACAGCATTAGTTTTTACTCAAAATTAAGCGAGATTTGCCGACTATTTCAGATCTTACCGCGAGTGCGAGAATACAGACCGCGTGGGCCGGTTGCGGGGTCAAAGTCCTACCACTAGCAGCGTTAGCGGCTGAGCGTGCTCGCCCAGCTTCTCTGCTAACCAGGTGACACCGAAACGAGGAACGTGAGCCCATTCCATTTATTACTTAGTCAATCTTATTTTTTCTTTATTTGCAATGGCTGAAAACAAACGTTTTAAAGAACTTTTTACGAAGAGGGCGTCCGCCAAAGGACAAATTACTAAATTTAAAAATTACCTCAGTAGTATTTCAAGTGAAAGCGATTTAAATGAAATTCAACTGACAGAGTTGAACATAAAGCTTGCTAAGTTTGAAGCCTTATCAGTCAGGGTTGACGATTTGCAGAGTGAAATAGAGGTTCTGGATCCTGGTAACATTGATGCTGAAATTGACGAACGTGATATTATTGAACAGGATATAGTAATTAATATAGCTACTGCTAAGAATTTAATATCCAAGTTTTCTAGAAAGGCTGAACTCGAATTAAGACGTCATTCCGTTCATAATACTACATGCTGTTCTGAAGATCATCCTAGCTTAGGTTTGAAGCTTCCGCAAATCCAAATTCAACGATTTAATGGTGATCATTTCCACTGGCTTGAATTCAAAGATACATTTGAAAGTTTAATACACAATAATGATCGTATTCCAGATATTAATAAATATTATTATTTAAACTCATATTTACAAGGCGATGCAGCTCGAGTCCTTTCTAATCTCGAGATCTCATCTAAGAATTACAGTGAAGCATGGAAGTTGCTTTGCAATCGTTATGATAATAATGACATATTGATTAATCATCATCTCAATTCTTTATTGAATATAAAGCAGCTTCCACGCGAGTCAGAACGTTCTTTGAGGTACTTAGTCGACCACATCACTAAGAATTTACGTGCGTTGGTTAGTTTAGGTCAGCCAACGGATAATTGGGATGTCTTGATTATATTCATTTTGTCAGCAAAGTTGGATGGTCACACTCTATTAAAATGGGAAGAGTATCGTACCAGTAATGTAAGCGGAAGACCGAAATTAGAGCATTTCTTTAAATTCATTACCGATCGTGCAAATGTACTCGAGTCAGCACACCGAAATAATAATCATGTTGATAATATTATGGGCTCTAGGACGCCTACGTCTCAGCGTTCTACTCCCAACAATAACCAAACACATAAACATAGTCAAAATAAGACGCCAAGTAATACGGTTAAGTCTTTTGCAAGCACTAGTAGTAATGTTAAGCATAAGGAACCAAAGGGTTTCACATGCATTGTTTGTGACGGCTGCCATCGTATCTACGATTGCCCAGCCTTCAAGGCAAAGGGCATTGATGAGCGAATGTCAGACGTGACAAGGTATAAACTGTGCATTAACTGTCTGAGACAAGGTCATACTGTTAATAACTGTCGCTTTAGGTCATGCCAAGAGCCTGAATGCAACGAAAGGCATAATAGCTTGCTGCACCGTCCGTCAACGTTGACAACTCAGACTGCACACGTTGAGGAATCCGGTGAGATAGTAGCTAGTTATTGCAATAAAAACGCAAGTTATCTTTTATTATCTACTGCCATGGTCGAGGTATCGAATCCATTTGGCCAGCAAAAGGTCAAAGTTCGTGCGTTATTAGACTGTGGCAGTCAGTCTTCTTTTGTAACCGAATCCCTAAAGATAAGGTTATCTTTAAAGTCCCATCATATTGACTCGCTAAAGGTCATTGGTATAGGCAACACACAAGCAAATAATGTCACTGAAAGCTGCACCATTATATTGCAATCATTAAATAATAAATTTAATATAAATTGTTCATGCTTCGTTTTAAAGGAACTGACGGGTCGTTTACCGAGAATTCCCGTCGATATTAGTGCCCTAAAATTACCAGAAAATATCCAATTGGCTGATCCTATGTTCAATCAGCCTGCCGACATAGACGTTTTAATAGGCGCAGACATATTTTGGGATATTTTAGGGAACGAACAGATTTCTTTGGGAACCAATAATCCTAAGTTACGAAGCTCGCAATTAGGATGGATAGTATCCGGTCCCATTAACTCAATAACACCGCATCATAGCGTACACTGTAACCATAGCGTAGTTTCTAAAAACCACGATGGTAATCAGGTTATTGAAAAAATGCTAGGTAGATTTTGGGAATTAGAAGAAGTACCCAAAAAATCTATTATGAGTGAAAGTGAAATTTATTGTGAAAAACATTTCATCACTCATACCACAAGAACTAAGTCAGGTAGATTTTGCGTAAAGCTACCCCTTAAGGATACTGCTGATTGTTTAGGTGATACCTACAAGTTAGCTAAGCGGCGATTCCTAAACATAGAAAAAAGATTCAAACGTAATAATATGTTAAAAATAGAATATAATAAATTTATTAAGGAATACGCCGACCTAGGTCATTTATCTTTGTTAAATAATGAAATATTCATTCCTAATTATTATTTATGCCACCACGCAGTTTTAAAGCAGGAGAGTGAATCCACAAAACTTCGTGTGGTGTTTGATGGGTCTGCTCCATCTTCCTCTGGTTGTTCCCTTAATGATGTATTAATGGTAGGCCCCACAATACAAGATACTCTTTTTTCCATTTTGTTACGCTCCAGGCAATACAAATACCTGCTTACGGGCGATATAGAAAAATTCTATCGAAATGTGCTCGTACACAAAGATGATAGGCATTTGCAGCTCATTCTGTGGAGAGACGAGGAGTCTAAACCGATTCAGACACTTCAACTTAACACTGTAACTTACGGTACAGCGAGTGCAAGCTATCTTAGCACACGTTGCTTGTGGCAGGTAGGTCAAGAACAGAATGATGAACTAATTCGCACCATCATTCAAAAAGATTTTTACGTCGATGATTTAATTACTGGATCAAATGATCCACAGCAATTAAAATATATACAAAACGCTCTATCTGAGGCATTAAGGTCAGGGTGTTTCAAGTTAAGAAAATACAAAACAAATCATCCGTCCATATTTGATAATGTTGCTATCAATGAACAGGACAAGCTCATTTTTAGTGAGTCTTCAAGCACCCTAGGCTTGGGCTGGGCCCCTGCCAGTGACACCTTGAGTTTTCCTATAAAGGGATTTTCCCACGACACTAATCATAATATTATAACTAAGCGATTTATTATGTCAAACGCGTTCAAAATATTTGACCCGTTAGGTATATTAGGTCCCATTGTAATAAGGCCAAAAATAATGTTACAAAAGCTTTGGCAACTTAAACTTGACTGGGACGAGCCTGTCCCTCAAGAGATAAAGGAAGAATGGATCGATTTCTCTGAAAGCATAAAATACTTACACAATCTATGCATACCGAGGTTAGTTCTAGGTGACTCACCAAAGGTCATCGAATTACACTCGTTTAGTGATGCATCAAGTTATGCGTATGGCGCATGTATTTATATGAGAACGATCAGCGCTAACGGTGACGTCACGGTTAGACTATTGTGCGCAAAGTCTAAAGTAGCTCCACTAAAAAGCACTACCATACCACGTTTGGAACTGTGCGCCGCCTTACTCGCTTCTCAACTCGTAAACTCAGTGGTAGATTCATTAAGGTACAAGCCAGACAAACTAATACACTGGTGTGATTCAAACGTAGTGTTGTGCTGGATACGTAGTAACGTCAGTAAATTGAAAATATTTGTAGCTAATCGTATCACGGAAATAAAGGAATTAACTTCATCTTCGGCGTGGCGATATGTACCTACAGATTTAAACCCTGCTGATTTATTATCACGGGGAGTGCATGCTAAACGACTAACGTCGATATCACTCTGGTGGACAGGGCCTTGTTTTTTAATTTATAACGAAACCGAATGGCCTAAATCCAACCTAAAAGATTTAGAAATATTACCCGAATTAAAGGCGCATCCGATAGTCATAAAGTCACCTATTATCGATTTCGAAAAATATTCATCGTTATCTAAGTTAGAACGGTCATTTGCTTACGTTCTTAGATTCATATTTAATTTAAAAAATAAACATAACAAACGAGTTGGCACATTGTCCGCTAATGAGTTGCGTGAGTCATTCCGCTCGCTTTGTCTTATCTCTCAAGGTCAATCGTTTTCTATTGAATACGATCTGCTGGTAACTGGTAAACAATTAAATAAAAATAGTAAGTTATTAGCATTATCGCCTTTCCTAGATGAATACAAGTTAATTCGTGTCGGTGGACGAATCGATGCGTCCAGTTATTCATTTGAAAAGAAACATCCAATATTACTTCATGCAGCGCATACTTTAACAAAACTTTATTTTATTAGACAACATATTAACACCATGCATGCCGGTCCTCAAATGTTATTGGCTACTGTCAGAGAAACGATATGGCCAATTAACGGTAGGATACTAGCGAGGCGCACAGTAAATAACTGCGTACGCTGCAGACGTTTAAAAGGTACAACTTTACAACCTAAAATGGGTAATTTACCGTCTCAACGAATAACGCCAGACTATCCATTTATATCCGTTGGCCTTGACTTTGCTGGCCCATTTTACATAGTGAACCGTAAAGGACGCGGCTGTCGCATTGTAAAATGTTACTTATGTCTTTTTGTTTGCCTTCGTTACAAATGCATACACCTTGAAGCAGTCAGTGACTTAACCAAGGATGCATTTGTAATGTCATTAAAACGATTTATATCTCGTCGTGGCAAGCCAACTGAAATATTCAGTGACAATGGTACTAACTTTGTAGCTGCCGCGAAAGAAATAGGCTCGTTCATCAAACAGAACCATGAACCTTTAGTGGACTTTGCAAGTCAGCAATCTATTACTTTTAAATTCATTCCGGCTTACACTCCTCATTTTGGTGGCATATGGGAAGCCGGGGTTAAGTCAGCAAAACATTTATTACGACGAGTTTTAGGCGAATGTCACTTGACGTTCGAGGAACTTTCTACTTTATTCGCACAAGTGGAGGCAATCCTGAATAGCCGTCCCTTGTGCCCTCTCTCATCCAGTCCTAACGACCTCCTTTCCCTCTCCCCAGGACATTTCATCATTGGGCGACCGTTGATCGCTCTGCCAACACCAAACCTGGAAGACGTGAAGGAAGGCCAATTGCGACGCTATGAGCGCCTTGAGAAGCTGAGGCAACATTTCTGGAAAAGGTGGCAGAAGGAATACCTCTCTGAGTTACAACAAAGGACAAAATGGCGGACAAACACGTCAAAGCTGGATGTGGGAGATATGGTGCTGCTAGCTGATGACAACGCGCCCCCTCTCGCTTGGAAACTGGGCCGCGTACTTCGCCTCATATCCGGACCTGACGGGATATCCAGAGTGGCAGACATCCTAACCACCAAGGGCTGCGTGCGACGCGCCTTTGTGCGACTCTGCAAGCTTCCCTCAGCTGAAGACTTAAACGGTTGAAAGTTACCTTTCAACGGCCGGGAATATGTTCAGGCGTAAACGCCTGTTCTAAATAAATAGCAAAAAGTTGTGAAACACTTAATTATTAAAAATTTCGTAGGCGTTTCGGCACGTATTACAAACATTTAATGTCATCGTTCACTTGCCTGACAACCATTGTACGTGTTACTTCTAATTAGTATATTAAACCTGATTTCGCTAATTTTCGGAGTTTTTTACTTTGATTGGCACCATTACATCCTCTAAAGTTGTAACATGGTGGCCCATGAGGGGAACCAGTAAAAATCGCGACTATTTAATGTAAAATCTACGAAATAACGACTTGGATTGGGGCATCGCGACAACGCGTGCGCGGCAGTAACCGACCTCAAGATTTGGAGCCTGCAGTGGAAGATCGAAAGTCCACAGGGTCCAGCGTGTGGAGAATTACTGTCTGGACAATTGAAGAAGCCAGCCTCCGAGCCAGTGGTGCCGCTAAAGCATCACCTCGAGTGGAGCGTCAACGTGTCGTACCAAAGTTGAGTGTCCATCCTTTGTCTATCCTTCCTATTACCTACCTATTTGAATATTGACTATTGCATTCCACTTGTGTGAATCAAGGTATATTCGAGTAAATTAAGTATTCAAATTTTCTAAATATTCCGTTAATTGCGAAATTATATCTAATTTTTTTTTTCCATCTACCGTCAATGAAAATAAAATATTATAGAAGTTGCATCAGATCGATTAAAACGATTCTAATAATCCCTAATTTATATTCTACTGTTTCCAAATAATATCTAACCCTTTAATTCAGGCAAAATTATAAAATTTCATAAATTCATTTAATTTATTGTATCTTTGTCGTTCCGTTAATAATAAAAATAGGAACATTAGAACAGCATTAGTTTTTACTCAAAATTAAGCGAGATTTGCCGACTATTTCAGATCTTACCGCGAGTGCGAGAATACAGACCGCGTGGGCCGGTTGCGGGGTCAAAGTCCTACCACTAGCAGCGTTAGCGGCTGAGCGTGCTCGCCCAGCTTCTCTGCTAACCAGGTGACACCGAAACGAGGAACGTGAGCCCATTCCATTTATTACTTAGTCAATCTTATTTTTTCTTTATTTGCAATGGCTGAAAACAAACGTTTTAAAGAACTTTTTACGAAGAGGGCGTCCGCCAAAGGACAAATTACTAAATTTAAAAATTACCTCAGTAGTATTTCAAGTGAAAGCGATTTAAATGAAATTCAACTGACAGAGTTGAACATAAAGCTTGCTAAGTTTGAAGCCTTATCAGTCAGGGTTGACGATTTGCAGAGTGAAATAGAGGTTCTGGATCCTGGTAACATTGATGCTGAAATTGACGAACGTGATATTATTGAACAGGATATAGTAATTAATATAGCTACTGCTAAGAATTTAATATCCAAGTTTTCTAGAAAGGCTGAACTCGAATTAAGACGTCATTCCGTTCATAATACTACATGCTGTTCTGAAGATCATCCTAGCTTAGGTTTGAAGCTTCCGCAAATCCAAATTCAACGATTTAATGGTGATCATTTCCACTGGCTTGAATTCAAAGATACATTTGAAAGTTTAATACACAATAATGATCGTATTCCAGATATTAATAAATATTATTATTTAAACTCATATTTACAAGGCGATGCAGCTCGAGTCCTTTCTAATCTCGAGATCTCATCTAAGAATTACAGTGAAGCATGGAAGTTGCTTTGCAATCGTTATGATAATAATGACATATTGATTAATCATCATCTCAATTCTTTATTGAATATAAAGCAGCTTCCACGCGAGTCAGAACGTTCTTTGAGGTACTTAGTCGACCACATCACTAAGAATTTACGTGCGTTGGTTAGTTTAGGTCAGCCAACGGATAATTGGGATGTCTTGATTATATTCATTTTGTCAGCAAAGTTGGATGGTCACACTCTATTAAAATGGGAAGAGTATCGTACCAGTAATGTAAGCGGAAGACCGAAATTAGAGCATTTCTTTAAATTCATTACCGATCGTGCAAATGTACTCGAGTCAGCACACCGAAATAATAATCATGTTGATAATATTATGGGCTCTAGGACGCCTACGTCTCAGCGTTCTACTCCCAACAATAACCAAACACATAAACATAGTCAAAATAAGACGCCAAGTAATACGGTTAAGTCTTTTGCAAGCACTAGTAGTAATGTTAAGCATAAGGAACCAAAGGGTTTCACATGCATTGTTTGTGACGGCTGCCATCGTATCTACGATTGCCCAGCCTTCAAGGCAAAGGGCATTGATGAGCGAATGTCAGACGTGACAAGGTATAAACTGTGCATTAACTGTCTGAGACAAGGTCATACTGTTAATAACTGTCGCTTTAGGTCATGCCAAGAGCCTGAATGCAACGAAAGGCATAATAGCTTGCTGCACCGTCCGTCAACGTTGACAACTCAGACTGCACACGTTGAGGAATCCGGTGAGATAGTAGCTAGTTATTGCAATAAAAACGCAAGTTATCTTTTATTATCTACTGCCATGGTCGAGGTATCGAATCCATTTGGCCAGCAAAAGGTCAAAGTTCGTGCGTTATTAGACTGTGGCAGTCAGTCTTCTTTTGTAACCGAATCCCTAAAGATAAGGTTATCTTTAAAGTCCCATCATATTGACTCGCTAAAGGTCATTGGTATAGGCAACACACAAGCAAATAATGTCACTGAAAGCTGCACCATTATATTGCAATCATTAAATAATAAATTTAATATAAATTGTTCATGCTTCGTTTTAAAGGAACTGACGGGTCGTTTACCGAGAATTCCCGTCGATATTAGTGCCCTAAAATTACCAGAAAATATCCAATTGGCTGATCCTATGTTCAATCAGCCTGCCGACATAGACGTTTTAATAGGCGCAGACATATTTTGGGATATTTTAGGGAACGAACAGATTTCTTTGGGAACCAATAATCCTAAGTTACGAAGCTCGCAATTAGGATGGATAGTATCCGGTCCCATTAACTCAATAACACCGCATCATAGCGTACACTGTAACCATAGCGTAGTTTCTAAAAACCACGATGGTAATCAGGTTATTGAAAAAATGCTAGGTAGATTTTGGGAATTAGAAGAAGTACCCAAAAAATCTATTATGAGTGAAAGTGAAATTTATTGTGAAAAACATTTCATCACTCATACCACAAGAACTAAGTCAGGTAGATTTTGCGTAAAGCTACCCCTTAAGGATACTGCTGATTGTTTAGGTGATACCTACAAGTTAGCTAAGCGGCGATTCCTAAACATAGAAAAAAGATTCAAACGTAATAATATGTTAAAAATAGAATATAATAAATTTATTAAGGAATACGCCGACCTAGGTCATTTATCTTTGTTAAATAATGAAATATTCATTCCTAATTATTATTTATGCCACCACGCAGTTTTAAAGCAGGAGAGTGAATCCACAAAACTTCGTGTGGTGTTTGATGGGTCTGCTCCATCTTCCTCTGGTTGTTCCCTTAATGATGTATTAATGGTAGGCCCCACAATACAAGATACTCTTTTTTCCATTTTGTTACGCTCCAGGCAATACAAATACCTGCTTACGGGCGATATAGAAAAATTCTATCGAAATGTGCTCGTACACAAAGATGATAGGCATTTGCAGCTCATTCTGTGGAGAGACGAGGAGTCTAAACCGATTCAGACACTTCAACTTAACACTGTAACTTACGGTACAGCGAGTGCAAGCTATCTTAGCACACGTTGCTTGTGGCAGGTAGGTCAAGAACAGAATGATGAACTAATTCGCACCATCATTCAAAAAGATTTTTACGTCGATGATTTAATTACTGGATCAAATGATCCACAGCAATTAAAATATATACAAAACGCTCTATCTGAGGCATTAAGGTCAGGGTGTTTCAAGTTAAGAAAATACAAAACAAATCATCCGTCCATATTTGATAATGTTGCTATCAATGAACAGGACAAGCTCATTTTTAGTGAGTCTTCAAGCACCCTAGGCTTGGGCTGGGCCCCTGCCAGTGACACCTTGAGTTTTCCTATAAAGGGATTTTCCCACGACACTAATCATAATATTATAACTAAGCGATTTATTATGTCAAACGCGTTCAAAATATTTGACCCGTTAGGTATATTAGGTCCCATTGTAATAAGGCCAAAAATAATGTTACAAAAGCTTTGGCAACTTAAACTTGACTGGGACGAGCCTGTCCCTCAAGAGATAAAGGAAGAATGGATCGATTTCTCTGAAAGCATAAAATACTTACACAATCTATGCATACCGAGGTTAGTTCTAGGTGACTCACCAAAGGTCATCGAATTACACTCGTTTAGTGATGCATCAAGTTATGCGTATGGCGCATGTATTTATATGAGAACGATCAGCGCTAACGGTGACGTCACGGTTAGACTATTGTGCGCAAAGTCTAAAGTAGCTCCACTAAAAAGCACTACCATACCACGTTTGGAACTGTGCGCCGCCTTACTCGCTTCTCAACTCGTAAACTCAGTGGTAGATTCATTAAGGTACAAGCCAGACAAACTAATACACTGGTGTGATTCAAACGTAGTGTTGTGCTGGATACGTAGTAACGTCAGTAAATTGAAAATATTTGTAGCTAATCGTATCACGGAAATAAAGGAATTAACTTCATCTTCGGCGTGGCGATATGTACCTACAGATTTAAACCCTGCTGATTTATTATCACGGGGAGTGCATGCTAAACGACTAACGTCGATATCACTCTGGTGGACAGGGCCTTGTTTTTTAATTTATAACGAAACCGAATGGCCTAAATCCAACCTAAAAGATTTAGAAATATTACCCGAATTAAAGGCGCATCCGATAGTCATAAAGTCACCTATTATCGATTTCGAAAAATATTCATCGTTATCTAAGTTAGAACGGTCATTTGCTTACGTTCTTAGATTCATATTTAATTTAAAAAATAAACATAACAAACGAGTTGGCACATTGTCCGCTAATGAGTTGCGTGAGTCATTCCGCTCGCTTTGTCTTATCTCTCAAGGTCAATCGTTTTCTATTGAATACGATCTGCTGGTAACTGGTAAACAATTAAATAAAAATAGTAAGTTATTAGCATTATCGCCTTTCCTAGATGAATACAAGTTAATTCGTGTCGGTGGACGAATCGATGCGTCCAGTTATTCATTTGAAAAGAAACATCCAATATTACTTCATGCAGCGCATACTTTAACAAAACTTTATTTTATTAGACAACATATTAACACCATGCATGCCGGTCCTCAAATGTTATTGGCTACTGTCAGAGAAACGATATGGCCAATTAACGGTAGGATACTAGCGAGGCGCACAGTAAATAACTGCGTACGCTGCAGACGTTTAAAAGGTACAACTTTACAACCTAAAATGGGTAATTTACCGTCTCAACGAATAACGCCAGACTATCCATTTATATCCGTTGGCCTTGACTTTGCTGGCCCATTTTACATAGTGAACCGTAAAGGACGCGGCTGTCGCATTGTAAAATGTTACTTATGTCTTTTTGTTTGCCTTCGTTACAAATGCATACACCTTGAAGCAGTCAGTGACTTAACCAAGGATGCATTTGTAATGTCATTAAAACGATTTATATCTCGTCGTGGCAAGCCAACTGAAATATTCAGTGACAATGGTACTAACTTTGTAGCTGCCGCGAAAGAAATAGGCTCGTTCATCAAACAGAACCATGAACCTTTAGTGGACTTTGCAAGTCAGCAATCTATTACTTTTAAATTCATTCCGGCTTACACTCCTCATTTTGGTGGCATATGGGAAGCCGGGGTTAAGTCAGCAAAACATTTATTACGACGAGTTTTAGGCGAATGTCACTTGACGTTCGAGGAACTTTCTACTTTATTCGCACAAGTGGAGGCAATCCTGAATAGCCGTCCCTTGTGCCCTCTCTCATCCAGTCCTAACGACCTCCTTTCCCTCTCCCCAGGACATTTCATCATTGGGCGACCGTTGATCGCTCTGCCAACACCAAACCTGGAAGACGTGAAGGAAGGCCAATTGCGACGCTATGAGCGCCTTGAGAAGCTGAGGCAACATTTCTGGAAAAGGTGGCAGAAGGAATACCTCTCTGAGTTACAACAAAGGACAAAATGGCGGACAAACACGTCAAAGCTGGATGTGGGAGATATGGTGCTGCTAGCTGATGACAACGCGCCCCCTCTCGCTTGGAAACTGGGCCGCGTACTTCGCCTCATATCCGGACCTGACGGGATATCCAGAGTGGCAGACATCCTAACCACCAAGGGCTGCGTGCGACGCGCCTTTGTGCGACTCTGCAAGCTTCCCTCAGCTGAAGACTTAAACGGTTGAAAGTTACCTTTCAACGGCCGGGAATATGTTCAGGCGTAAACGCCTGTTCTAAATAAATAGCAAAAAGTTGTGAAACACTTAATTATTAAAAATTTCGTAGGCGTTTCGGCACGTATTACAAACATTTAATGTCATCGTTCACTTGCCTGACAACCATTGTACGTGTTACTTCTAATTAGTATATTAAACCTGATTTCGCTAATTTTCGGAGTTTTTTACTTTGATTGGCACCATTACATCCTCTAAAGTTGTAACAAGACTAACTACTAATTTGATATCTTTTTTTTTGGGAAATCAAACGTTTTATACATTACAGTAATAAAATTAAATTTAAACAACATTGCGTGACAAATGTACAACCAATGACATTTTCCACAGAATAAAAAACCATTCTTAATAAAAACTAATGTGATGTGCGCTTACAATTAGCATCTTAATTAATTTAAATTAACATTTTAAATATTTTAGGTAAAAATAAACAGGCATGCATAAAAATAAAGAAAAGTGAAAAGTTCTACAAAAATAAATTACATTCATTTATTATTAATTCATTATTATTATTCAATAATTATACAAAATAAATAACAAAATCCACGAATTAAAAATGTCAAAAAGGCTACGCCGATCAAACGGGTACTGTATCTGGTAGGTGGCTACCAGATGGTTCTTTTCAGGCTATTGTAAATATGCTAGTCTCAAACTTATTTGCACGATGTAGAATGCGTGTGTCTTATTTCTTGTTCGTATGTAGTATATATGCCGCTAAAATATTTAGTGTCCAGCCTACAATGAATAGAAAGCTACACAGCCACACTTTCCTGAATCACTGAAAAAAAAACGTATTATATAGTTCTACCTACTTAGAGATAACAGTTAGGTTGATAATGACATCACTTGAGTATTTGCAGATAGAATCAAACTCGATCTAAACTTGTCACACTCTTGTCATCAATCATTTAAGCGTAAATAATTATGTGGATTCTAACAAGATATTAACTCTCTCCTAGCATAAGTTTACTACAATGATATACTTACGTTTCGAAGCATTTTCGCAAATATTCCTTCAAGAATCGGAGCTAACACAGAACTATAGCGTCGATAACCTAAATAGCCACTAACAGAAACAGATAAAACTCCACCGACATTGAAAAAACAATAAATGTGCTATCAACAGCAGTACCCTTGTCTTTATGGTACCCTTGTGTTATAAACTGGTATCGTTCAGAAAATCAGCAAAAACCTGATCCCTTTTAACTTTTCCTACGTTGACTATAAAAGCCTTGAGAATGGATTCTAAGAACGCAACAAAGATCCAAACAATCGATACATAAGCCAACAAAGAAAAACTGGCGCGACAAATGTAAATAGAAAAGGTCAAGATTTGCGATTTGCCGACGATTTCCTTATTGGCCCGATGTAGCCATAAATAATATAACCCAGACGGATGGCCTCAGCTCTCGACTAATAAGGACTAATTCAGCCTGTCACCGGCTACTAACAAGACTAACAATCGTCCTTTCTTTGTTCACAGATTCCCGGCTTCTTCTCTAACGCTTGCTTTATTGGAAAACTTAACAAAAAGTTACTACTGCTTCACTAATTACTTTTCATTCGCCGTCGCTGTGCTGTGTTTAATAGTCGATGAAATTCCAAACTAATCGCGAAGTTTGAGACAAACGTAAATATTGAAGAGCAGTTTAGTAGACGCTTAGTATTCGACCGCTCGTTATGGGTTCCCTCTGAATTATTAAGGCAGTCTAAATATCTGTTCAGAACCCTCAAAGCGGTAAAACATAAATGCTAATATCTTGATGGAATTTCATCGGCCCTAAAGTACCTATGACAGTGAAATACTAAAACGAGTGAGTATAGTGAAAAGTGAAATGCATGTGAGTGTTCGGATTGTGTGCGTAAGGGTGCGGTTTCATTAGCGCCGCGGGAGCGTTTTGAGTAAAGCTGGGTGTGGAAAGCCACGGCGTCGTCGGTGGAGGGTCGCGGTGCGGGCGGGGCGGAGGAACCCGCGCCCTCGCCCGCGCCCGATGCGGAGGCCCCAGTGCGACGGCGACGCCATCGCCCGCTTTATCGCCGCCTCTTCCACTATGTCCGCACCGCGTGGACTGGCGTCAAGTTTGCATTAGGTATGGTTTTTTTGTTCTAACCTTTAACCACATCAATTCATTACTATAAGTATCGCTACGTTCTTAACTCAAGTTATATTTACAGCTAAGACTAGTGATACGTCTCCGCAAAAATACGCGACGGTTTCCCGGCGTACTTAGGCCTACAATGCGTGTTACGCGGCGTATTTTCCTTTGCGTATTTTCTCGTAGCTGTGTCTCTAGACTTATATTACTTAAAGCCAGTATCCCAGTAGTAAGGGAATTGGGTTTGCGTAAGACAAGTATTACATCACATTATAAACAAACGTATGCCATAAACTTTGTAATATAATTAAACCAGTTTTCAGAAAAGAGAGCATAGTCGTGTGCTATGCAATTTATGCATTACATAATGTTTCAATCTTCTACGAAACTTCCCTTGTATATTTATTAAAACCCGAGTTTCCACGAAGCATATTCGGGGAACCTCTTAAGTAACCTAGTGCCTACGCCCGGTTAAAAAACTCAGGTTTTCTCGTGTACAATCAACAGCAAAAATACCTTACACTTATAGAAAATCCAAAGTCAATTTTGGCTATCAATACCTTAAGGCCGAATTTCTGGAACGAAAATTAATGCCAAAAAACTCACAAATTACGTAAGCATATCCAATCGTATCACTTTGGCTTGCATTTAATTTATGATCCGTCTATAGTTTCTTTCCAGAAACCTAGGAAGGAGAAATACCTTATAAATTTAGCGTAATGGTAAAATATTTGTGCCCGTGTCTGTACAAAACTTTCTCCGAACAAAAGTTATGCGAGTCGCCGTAATATAGGGACAAAACCCAAGCATTTAGTCGAATTTTCTCGAAATGAATTTTCAACTTTACACTTGGCCGAATATTCGTAAGGTCGTGACGAATATTAGCTTGAGAATTGTCGGCGTCTTTGATGTTTCCCTCCCTTTCGACTTTTACTGTACGCTTGAGAATAAGAACGAATAAGTTTCTGAGGAGCTGAAACTTATGGATGTATTTGACACCTTACTGGAGTTTTATGTTCTTTTGGGGACATAGTTTGGGGACAATATTGAGGACTCTTTCATTGATAAAATATTGGTTTTCTTTTTAAATAAACGACAAGAGAAGCACAACTTTGAAAAAATAATCAAGTTTAAAAATCTTTATGAACATGAAGTTTTCGCATCTCTTGTCAGACATACATGATATTTCTCTAATTAAATTAGAAAACTACAAACCAATAAAAAATGGTCCTAAATTGAAAATTATCTAAATTATTACTTGATGGCAACAGAATTTTACAAAGAGCCTAGAAAAATAAAACAGTTTATAAATTATCTTCTAAATAAAGCACCTTGAACATCACCTCTCCTACCTATTTTTAGAAAACGCCTTAATCCAAGTACGGTTTTGTAATTTGAAATTTTCGTACATAGAAATACAAGACGGTACACCTCCAAATGATATATTTATTATCAGGTTGGAAGCCGAGAAGAGAATTTATTATGCGTACGTAATCCAACGTGTTAAATGTCCCGCGAAGGCAGATAGCACTTCTCAAGTAAGACATAAACTAGAAACAGGAAAACGTTTACTGTTTTGCTGTTGTTAGAAACAGTAACTATAACAAAACAGTAAACCTAGTAACATGAGTTTTAAAACGTATTTCGCAAGTAAATTAATAATACAAAAATTTAATGTACAGAATGTTATTATTGTGGCTTACGCTCGCGTTGGATACTCCTGCAGTGCTATTCAACAATCTCACCGAGGTAACTTAGATGAAGACGTGAAATGAGCTGCCAACCCGCCAATTAGGATAGTTCACTTCAAGCTCATTCCACCTATAAGTTTTCATGATGCGATGTTTATAGAATAAACCGACTCTAAATATAACAATTGCAAAAAATAGACTATGTACAATCAAAGGGTCAAAATTCAAGTCACACTCTCCCAATACTAAAATTTATTTCATGAAAAACATCAATGGTCCTCGAGTAGTTTAACCTCTTTCTTTTAATTAAGTGAATTCTTTATTGTCAAGATATCGAACCAGTAGCGATATCAAATACGTTACGCAACTCAGAAACAATGCATAAAAACCATTGTCACTACTTAGAACTAAGTAAAAACTACACAAAGCTGAAGCTATACCAACTTTTACGAGAAGTAACTTTTACGAAACATCAAACATCTCAAGAACACACAAAACATTAAAATACCAAAGCTACAATACAACTTTATTCGCTTATATTATCGTTTGATGAAAATAAGATATCTCAACGATCACTCACGACCGGGTCCCTTGTTATCGCAGAGCCCACCCTTTATTATACAAAGCACAATAAACCGGTAGATACTTTTATAAGAAATAAACTGACTAAAATATGTTTTATAAAAAATTCTGAGACAGCAAATTATAAAAACATTTTTCCTGGTTATGAAAAGTCTATATAGTACATCGTGTTTTTCTTTGTCGTTGTATTATTAGCAAACGTTAACCTGAGGATGCGATACAATTATTTTTTAAAGGCCAAAGATGTTTTAAATATGAAATGTTTCTCAACAAACGGTTTTGGAAAATATTTATTTAAAATATGTATTAAAACTTCATGGTACATAGGCGGAATTAATGCCTGAGGCATTCTCTACCAGTTATCCAAGAGTGGTGGAGAAATAAAATGGCAGGAAAATATATTTTTAGAGCGGTTACGCACTTCATACAATCCGAATCCGAAAAATTTCGGTCCCGAAGTAGCTGCAATACTTTTGTAAGGGAAATGTTCGGACGAAGTTTGGATGTAGTACATGTTACGTACTACATCCATTTTCGTTCGAATACAGAATATTTTCAATTGGGATGGAACATGGAACTCAAATCACAGAGTCGGATCGGATATAGTACGTAATGTAATAATTATTGTGGTTTTACAATTGACGTGTTCTTAAAGGCTCCTCGCAGAAGACGCTATAATGCGACAAAGCTTTATCTATCATACCTACTATTTCTTAAATCTGTGGAGCAATTTTAGAACAATTTCTATGAAAAAGCGTTGTCGCATTTTAACGTCGCACCCGTCTGCCAGAACCCCATAGCGTTGGTGCATCAACAAGTAGGTTACATTTAAAAGCCCATAACTAAGGTAGCTTGTTGCCACCTGTTACGTGACGCTTAACAAAATGGCGCAGGTCGCACACATCGAACGCCACACGATTAGACCAATAACAGTTATTGGCCTACGTGATCGTATCGCGTTATTACAGTATGTGGTCCAAAGTATACGGAGTACTTCGTCTTAGTTTGGGAAAAGTCGTTTACTTCGTAGGCAAGTACTTTAGGTAAATGATTCGTGCGTAGGCACAGGAATAAATGCCTTCATAAATAATATTCTTTGCAAACTTGGAAACTGATGTGGTGCTTGACCAAATGTTGATATTTTTTTCATTCTTTCTGCCATCTCATGTCTCACTTTATTATAATTTCCGTCCCAGGAAATAAAATCTCTTTCTCTTTCTTTTTCACATACAGAGACAAATTAAATACGGCTCGTTACTGCTTACGTCATTTTTTGATGTGGCCCTTATCTCAGACAGTGCACAGGCAATACAGGAAGGTTTGGAGCTGTGGGCTTTGGAACTTAACGGGCTGCGCATCAGTCGAACGAAGACTGAATATATGTTATGCAGATTCATCCCCGGTACCAGCCTAACCGAACCCGAAGTAAAACTTAACGACCGAGCCTTACCTAGAATGAATAAATTTAAATACTTGGGATCAATTATCTCTGAAGATGGATCGATATCCAATGACATAATTCACAGAACGACGTCAGGATGGATTAAATGGCGTACATTAACGGGGGTTCTGTGCGATCCAAAACTGCCAATTAGAACAAAAGGAAAGGTCTATAAAACAGCGGTAAGACCAGTTTTACTCTACGGTAGCCAAACCTGGGCTACCAAAAAGAGTGGCGAGCAGAAACTACGCACCACGAAGATGCAGCTGCGATGAGCAGGTGGAGTCACTCTCAGGGATAAGGTTCGGAACGAGTATGTACGGGGTAGTTTTAAGGTTGGGCCCATCGCCTAAAAACTTACCGAATCCAGGCTTCGATGGTACGGAGACAAAAAAAGTGTCTTTCCATGACGACGCAAAAGTGAGGGAGAGGTAGGCCGCTGACATCTTGGATGACGAGTGTCCAAAAGGACATGAAGAAGTGCAGCCTATCTACTGACGATGCTTATCAGCGGAACAAGTGAGCGACCCCGACCCTGACCGACCCCGAGTAACGGGAAGTGGCGAGGTGGAAAAAGAAGACTGCTTACGTCAGTCTGTAAAATACCACTGCTGAACAAAAGCTCCCTCCCTGACTGACAACTACTTCGGTCTAGAGCTGGTGTGAACCATTGGTAGTTAATTTTGTTTAGATCGTCCCGTTATCTTCTGCGTGGTCTTCCGCGACCCCTTTTGGCTGTCTCAAGGCTCCTTATAGAGGTTATTTTTGCCCACAACATAAATGAATCCAAACACGGTTTAAGTAATCCGTAAAAAATATACTTTAAAACGATTATATTTATGCGCAAAACTTAATACCGCTACCCAAATACGGGCTTACAGGCTATCGACGTTACACGAAGTATTAAAATAACTCTATATTCGGCACACGTTGCGTTTTCATCATTGTAACATTAGACCCTCATTACCATAAAAAGTGTAGGTGAAATAGTAAACTCGGAAGGCCTTACCAGCTCGTAATTTTCAATGTTATGAGCTATTATATTAATAATAATATACTGCGAAACGTTGGAGAGTTAATCAAGGGGATTTTGGGGTATTACGGGCAATTTGGTACAGATGGTTTCGTGGAACCTCTCTTCCATAGACCGAAGCTTCAGAACGCCATTATTACGGCTTTTGCAAAGATACTGTTGCTTCTAACATGTTAATAGATTCTCTCTAACTTATGGTATCTGTCATTGATCTTAATAGATATGGTATTCAGAAACAATGAGAGATTAAACCTTCCGCTTTCTTTAATAAATGAGCGGCATAGGGTTAAAAGGCAATGTTAGAAATGTTTGACATTTCAAACGTTCCTTTTAAATTTTTAATCAATATATTATAAGTACTACCTTTTTGTCTAAATTATTTTCTCGTAAAATCCATGTTATACAATCAAGAAACCAATATTAATTAAGTGTGTTCTCAAGATTCGAGTTTAAAATAAAACAAGTGTGTTACAATAATAATTTCGGACCACACTTAAAATACACAGTATAGTAAAATATATTAAAAAAGCAGTAACAGTCGGTAAACACAAAAAAAGTACTTCAACCTAAAAACGAATTTATGAAAACGTAACGTGTACCATATTTTTTTAAAGAAAACCCCATATTTATAACAAAATCACCACGGCATTACTTTCATGCTTCAAAGGGTCGTAAATATTTTATTATCAATATCGAAAAGAATACAAAAAATGTTCCAAAAGCCTGGCTGGTACACAGAGTAACAAAATATCTAGGTTACCTACGAACCATCTAAGTGATTACTAGACTCACTCAGCAAACTTGAATCAGTTCTAGAATATTGGATTTCCCCTTAATAGATTGAGTTTGAGAAAAATCATTTGCACGCTTTTATTTTGGTCTTTAGAAACGTATTTTGTACGTGGGTACAATTTATTATTACTTGAGGTTCTCAATGGTATATCTTAAAATTTTGCCATATGATACAAGTGTCGAAATTAGTGTTCGGCTTGTATTGTATTTCAAGCATGTTGTGCTGAGACAAACATTTTGAATGTAGCTTTTTACATCATGTACAAAATTTTCTTTGTTTAAAATATTTTTTAAGAACCTACTAAAAATGAGCAGCCTAATACTGTAAAGTAACTAAAGACTGCGCCTAATAGTGACCTTCTTGATGACTCCACGTGCTTCGAAGTATATCACATGGTATTCTTATGGACGTAATGCGAAGTAATTCGACCGATTAATTAATTAATTTATAATTCGAATCGGTTGAATTGCATTCTCTGCAAAAAATTCAAAGATCATAACTTTTTACTTGTTTAAGCTACAAGGTGGACAATGAAAGACGTTAGGGTCGCATTCAGGCAGTAATTACTCAAGTAAAAATAATAACACGAATTTGAATAGTTTACACAAACGAAGAGTTGACAACTATCCTGACATCAGAATGGCTGGTCATTTTGAAGTCCCTTTATTTTGTTTCAAAGTTAGTTAGCAATTAATTGACTATAGATAGTAAAAAGTAGCAAATAGGTAGCAATTTTTGTTCACCTGCATGACGCGCACCGATACAGACAACCAGCCATTCACACTGAAAATATCTTTGGAAATATGTGTACTCGATATCCGACTTATGTCGCAATTTAAATTTTATCGAGCCATCAGAGAGGTCCCTTATAGTTCTATATTACATCCAATAATATGCTCGATCAAAACAGAACAATATGTATTTAAAAGCAGGTACTTCTAACAAACTGTATATTGCAGAACAATATCAGATTAAAACGTGCAATAAAGTCGAGGGCTATAAAATTATTCGTCGGCATTTCGATGACAAACATTAATGGCGCAGTTACGGCAACGAACTGCAATATGTGCTACTTCACTCCATGTATCATATGTCTGCGGTAGACCAATAATAATGTCAATATTTACGAATATATGTGGCCACAGTGTAACTATCAATTTCATGCAGTGGTATAACGCTTGAGGCATTGACAGCTGTGATATTATAATAAATAAATAATACAATAAATAAATTATGTTATTTCTCCTCACAATGATAAGCTTATTCTAGGTTTCACATTTTTTTTGTTTTTTTTTTTTGTGATTACCTGGTGTCTGAGTTAGGCGTAAAAAGCCAGTATTACAAATCACCAGATGGATATTGAAAGGATCCTACTGAGAAGTAGTAGCGTTGTTAGACTGTATTTACGTAGACTGTGACCGTATATTATATACACACACCTGCATTCCCCGAAGGGTGAGGCAAGGAGAAGGAGGTGCAACTATAGTACAACCACATTCCACAAGTTATGTCTAAGTCTCTTGATAAAGGTAACGAACATTTTGCTATCAACTGGGCACAAGTCCAGACACCGAACCTCTACTCAGAAATTCCAAGTGGATAACCATAATAATACTTGCCCCGACTTGGCAATCGAACACAGGACATCATGACCAGCAGTAGCATTTGCTACTACAAGACCAATAAGGTAGTTATACCGACCGTATAGACAAAATATTGTATAAAATTACTGTACCCAATCAAAAGTTTAGGAGTATTTTCGAGTTTTAATGCGTGGATGTTGTGAGCCTCGGGACTTTAAAACTAAAGGGTTTAATATCAATCAGATAGTATTGAATCAATTCCAAACAAACAAAAGTTAATTGAAATAGATTGTATGTACTGTACGAAAATTACAGATGCGAGAAATGTTTTGTAATATTGCGAGATAAAATAATAAATCTACAGTGTATTAGCGCAAGCATTCGAAGAAATGCGTAAACGAGACGGCTTCTTCAATTCGCTATCGTGTTTTATCAATGTTACGAACGAACAAGAATCAATATTTTCCTTCTGCTCTTATAAAGTTGTTTGTTTTTCTGAATAACATTACAATATGTTAGTTTTTACGTAGATAGAGCAAACATCAGAATGCGCGTTGTAATTTTTACTTCCTGAAAGCAAAAACATGAACAGCAAACAAGTTGGCGTGAACACAAAACGAAAACAAACACGAAACATAAAAACGAGAAGTTGTCTGGATCAAAGGCTCGTAAATTATTTCTGAACATGGACATCGCACAGTTTTTCTATGCTTTTATAGGAATCTTTGAGAACACTATCACAAGCCGTTTATATAAAAGCTTTGATTTTGGATTTTGAAGAAAATAAAGATGGGTTATGGTTAGGTACGATATGCCCAAACTTTTATGATTATATTAACTTTAATATAATGTTATCAATATAAATACAGAACAACTATTTTCTAAATGTCCCTCGGCAATCATCGCATTTCCGAATACAGAAAAATGCAAATTTTCATGTCCATCTATTATTAGATTTAGGGTCGGTGCACATCTAACGGAAGATGCGTCGAGCGTACAGTAAACGCACTAACGCATCATCGGTTGAGTGTGAAAGGTTGAATGTTTTTTTTTTATATATTTGTCTGTTCTGGCGTTACGCGACCGATGATAAGCGACGTATTTTCCGTCAGATGTGCACCGACCCTTATCGTCTATAATAATTTGAATTCAGAACTAAGTAGGTACTTTATTGTTGTTTTGTTTTGATTTCCGTGTGAAATATATAGAGCTGAAAAATAGCAGCTTTCCGCCCATTTATGAAATACATTATATTATGTTAAAAGAGTATTAAAAACTCTATATTCTGCCAAGTTAATTGAGAGCGTCCGGTTTGCACCAAGTGCAATGGGCAACTGATAGAAATCCGACGACTGACGAAACACGATGTTTGCCGAGGGAAATTAAGAAAATAGTTTTACAAAAATAACTGATGGATTGCGTTTATCTCTTTATGTACGTACGTCTTATATCTCGTTATATACAATTTTTTATAGAATTTTTTTTCGGAGAACGTAATTTGACGTCCGATTCTATTTTTATATTGCAAAATAAATTTTATAAAAGGATTACAAGGTTAGATAAGAAATACTTTTCATAGTTCGTCCATTTGAGT
Source organism: Orthosia gracilis (assembly GCA_947562075.1). Classification (NCBI taxonomy): domain Eukaryota; kingdom Metazoa; phylum Arthropoda; class Insecta; order Lepidoptera; family Noctuidae; genus Orthosia; species Orthosia gracilis. Next base: position 6,534,322 of record OX387270.1, on the reverse strand, counting down.
GCAAATGCGGAAGGATCATAAAAATATAATAAGCTTCAGAACAACTTACTAATAATAAATAATACGAACAGGTCTTCCTCTTCGTAACAGTGGGTGGAGATACTTAATTTACAAACTTTATCATACTTCGTGCCTTTGAAAACTTCTCCTTAGTTTCGGTCAGTGATAAATTGCTTTCATACACCAGCAATATTGTCATTGTCGAGTAATTTACATCGAAAGTCTTACGGAGGAAGAAATTAAGAAATTTATAAGTGCCTCACTTACAAGTGTCTTTTAAAGCTGGCTCTTAATTGTAATTGATAGGGTAGTTGACAAAAAATAAAATATTTAATCCGTCAGTTACATAACCTAAATATATTGGACACGTATGATAACTTTTGCCAGTTATACAATAAATTACGACGATTCAGTGCGTTGAAAATGTGAAATATCGTGTGACGTCACGGTGTGCTACGTAAATTTTTCCTGACAATGTGACGTCACAAGACTCCTAAACATTGATGCGCTTTATCTTTGTCAATTTTTATTTATTTGATAAATCTCAAAATACGGCTCAAATATTTTTTGATAATCTCATTGACGGACTAAATAGAATTATATTTTTTCTACCCAGGAAACATTCCTATAGTGAGGAATGAAAACGAAGCGGTAAAGCTAGGTCTTCATAAATAACTAGTTTTTTTTTGAATTCAGAACTAGTTACTTTAGTTTAGTTTCGACGGTTTGTTGCCGCAAATGGACGTGGGTCCAGAGCGTATTTTGCGTATAATTTAGAACTACGTACTTTATTGTTGTTTTGTTTTGATTTCCTTGAGAACTATATAGAGCTGTATAACTACATTCCTTTAGTAGCTTTCTTCCCATTTTTAAAATACATTACATTAAGTTAAAAGAGTGTTAACAACTCTATATACTCCTAAGTTGATTGAGAGCGTCCGGTCTGTACCAAGTGCAAAGGGCAACTGATAGAAATCCGACGACTGACGAACCCGAAGTTTGCCGAGGGACATTAAGAAAATAGTTGCACTGTACTTAGTAACACTTAATTTATTATATTTATTTTGAAGTATTGTTGGACCTGCTGAAGACTGTATGAATAATATGTATTGAATAAACTCAATTTCTTTTAGTATCATATAACTGCACAGCACATGTGTGATTACTATGTTCCGACTGTAAATTTACCATTGTCTGTAGTTTCTGTAGTAACTATGTGTCGATCGTTGACTTCTGTGTGCCCTGGCAGTTGAGTGTGCCATGCTCTCTCTAAATTCTCTCTGATGGTGGCACATATGCTGGATCATTCGGTTCCCTTCGTGATGGTTGAGCTGAGTGGTGCCGATCCATGCGTCATGTTCGTGAACGGGCGCCATCAGTTGGGATTGGTCATAGCTTAGCTGCCTCGGCCTGTTATTGCATTTTTTCATTATAATTGTTTGTTACTCTAGACACTTTTACGTGCACGTCTTTTTACATTGTTCTCACATATAGGTATGTGTTTTTTTAACAAGAATTATGTAGCCAAAAACTTGTAATTGAAACTGATGGAAAAGAGTGTCCGTGGAGTTTCTTGCAAATTCTTCTCCATTGAGACCTACTGACTAGAGTAATATTTTTTTTTTGTTTGACAATTCAAAAGTACCTCTGAGATTTATTTGAAATAAACTATTTTTTTAATTGCCTAGCTTCTTCATTACATGGTTTGATTGACTTGTTAAATTGTTATTTTAACATAAAGGCACAAAAATATCATTTATTAAAGCTAGACAAGTTTTCCGTGAAAAATAAGCTAGACAAAACTCGCAACCAGACAAAATAACAGTCCCTTTATTCTAGTCGTTATTAAAACTGTTTTTCGACCAAAATCAACAGCGTGTGAACACTAATGGATGTCAGTTCCACTGCTCGTGCAAACCGATAAGCTGTTTACCTGCAGCACTAAACTACGTTTTACATTGTGCCCGATTCAGCAAACTCAAAAATATTACTCGAATAGCTAAATAATTATTTCCAAGGACTGCAAAAAACTCGTTTCGGAATTCAAAGTTTTATATTCTGTCCTCGATTAATTTTTACAGTAATATCTGTCCTGAATTTCCTGAAAGCACTATTCTAAAATGAAAGAGACTTTGCTTTAAGCATTTATTTTAACTTATTGGTGGAAATGGTGGAACATTTCGCCTTAAGGTTGCTACATCAGAGAAACCTCTGCGGATCGTTAAGAATCAGTTAATTTTCACGAAGAAAGCTCTCTAAAGTATTCAACAGTAGGTACGCAAATTGTTCATTTACGAATTCCTTGTCGGTCCCTTTGAATTGGCAGACGATTTCGATGAAAAAATTGCCTTTATCGCAACCTCGAATCTTCAGAGAAACGAAAGTTATTAAACGCTGGTGAATTTTTTCATCAATTCTATCAATTTATCGAAATTCCCTTTCAAAGCACTCGTGTTTAATTGAATTTTTATCGCGAAAACTCATTAGTATTTCTTCAATGGAATTTTTTTCATTAGTCATCGATGAACATCGAATAGGCAGTTATGAACCGGAAAGCAATCAAATTGGTGTGTAATCCAAAACGATCGCAAACATGACGCATCCCTATGGGTTCATAACGAACATGGTTCTATTGGGTTTAGGTATTTGCCAAATATGTTTCCAGAATGTCCGGTGCGCTCTAATTACATCAACTATGCAGACATCGCGAGGTGTGTGCATCTATCACGTCACCAAGCTGCTTCCACAAACATTTGCCAATCCGTTAGCAGATCAATTACCTCGACGTCGCACTGTTTCAATATTCAGATTCATTCGAATTCGTCTAGACACATGTAGGCGCACGAACACATAAACACCATCACCGAACATTAATGGGAGCAATGCGTTCCGCTTCGATCGTGACAGATGCTGTTTAAACTTCGGACTGCAAAATCAACAGCTATTTTCGTTCTCACATAATTAAAGATGTTGCATGACAATCAGACTGCAATATAAATGGAACGCATCGAAATTGTCTCTTAATAAACTCTGGCAGGTGACCAAACATGCGTCAGTTTAGTTCTAAACTTAAGCAGTTGTCGAACGATCATTCTAAAAAAACGTAACTCAACTAACATAGAATTTAGTGAATTGCCGTTTAAGTAATCAATTCGGTATGTCCTATATTGATGTACAGCGAATTTGTTTCGTGTTAGTGTATATTCTAATAGTTTCATACTGGCAAATTGAAACTTCGCCAAGTGTCGCGTAGACTTGCCTCAGCCGTGCAAATCATATCGTGACATAACTATAAGTACTCTCAGTATCATTGTGTATCGCGTAAACAAAACACACTGTACATATTCTTCGTGTTTCATAAAATACAAGTACGGAGTTGAAAGAGTGGAAGCGAAGTAGCGGAGTCAGCGTGAGGCCGTTGAACGTCGAGACCCAAACGTGTAAAAATGTAGTCGACAAAGAGCACGATAGCAAAAAACGCGAACAAACGAGCGTCGAAGTCAGTGTTGTGGTAGCAAATGAAGTGAAAATTATGAAGTCTAGCTTGAAGAATAAACGGTCGGGTAAAACGGGTAAGGGCAAACGCAGCAAGAAAAGGGTTCACTTCTCAGACAGTGAGCCGGCCCCGACGACTGGGATCACCCTGTGTGAACGTTTCGGCCGCTTTTTTCATTTCCTCTGGAAGTATACGAGGGGATCCGTGAAAAATGTTTTAAGTAAGTTTCCCTTTATTGTTTAACGCCCACCTTTTATAATAATTATCCTATTTTTGCGGCACTTTTACTGATGTTGTTGCTCTTTGTAAACAACTGTTTTATTTAATGTTGTTTGTTTGTTGTTAAAAGGATTTTATGGCACTAGGTGTAACTTTTAATCATAACTATGTATTATTGCGATGTACAGAGATAAGACAGCCATAAAGAAAAAGCTAATACTGTCTTAATAGAAAGTCGTATTTCTCTCTATATATTTTACATGCGTTTTATTAACTTACAATGTATGTATGGACGTTCGGATCAAGTCTTTCAACCGAAGTTTAACCCATTAAGATTAAATTTTGTATACACGTTTGGTTTGGATGACAATGGACGGTAAGCTAATAAGCTTGTTTAAGAAGTGTATTTTTTAATTGAAAATAATATTAACTGAAAATATCACTTAATTAATCAAGTATTTACAAACAAAAGACCTAAACTGAACACCAAATAGAAACAACCAGCTCGTTTACAACCGGCAATATCACGACACTATTTAAATTTTATTGTATCGTTCAAGCTATTGAGCTACTAAATGCCATATTCCCGCATCGAGTTGATCAACAATTTAGGACGAAACTCCATGTTAAAGTTGTTCCTTCAACAGAGCAAGTTTCACTCTTTGCCACATTAATGAAATTCCTGATAAGAGAAATCGATTATTTTAGCTTTCAATAAATATTTATTTATGTAGATAACAGACGATTCATAAACTAAATAGCGTCAGCAGCTTCGTCCGCTTAGAAATTACCCCACGGTGCCGCCAGTAGTAACCGGAATAAAAAGTATCCAGGTTCATGGTCTACACGTGTGCCAAGTGTCATCCACCCACTCAGCCCTTGAGGTTTGATTGATTACAAATACAATTTAAAAACCTGGTTGCTCTCCCTATGAAATAAATATGTTTATGTAGGTCCGTAGGCCCGTGATCTATAGGATTATGAAAATAGGTACAAGTACCTACTTAGGAAACCTTATGACGTACATCTAGCTCAAGGCTTACGGGCAGGCTGTATCGATTTTCAATCTCTTCAATCCCCATTATGGGTTTAATGCTAAGTATGACGGTATAATGGTTTGAGAGCCCTTATCTATATGATAGTAATTATTTAGTAGCTCCCTATCGACAAATATGAAAAATTCGGGTTATAGCATTGTCTTCGGGGTTATCAACTACTTGCGATGAAAAGTAACTACCAGTATATCAAGATTCTCTGCTAAATGTCTACTACTATATCAGTTATCATCATTTTCAGCCGAAAGACGTCCACTGCTGGACATAGGCTTCTCCCAAACGTTGGCACACTGATCGGTCCCGTGCGTTTCGCAACCAGCGGAATAGCCTTGACCAGCCGGGTAAGCACGGCCTACTGTGACAGGCTTGAGTCACATATTTTTATCACAGTTTGGGAGCAAAAACCGTGATAAAATGCGTGACTCAAGCCTATCACAGATGCCGTACTCGCCCGGCAGGTCATCGCTCCACCTAGAGGGAGGCCTTCCAACGCTGCGTCTTTCGGTACACGGCCGCGACTACAGAACTCTTCGCCTCAACTGCCATCCGTTCTGCGAGCAATGTGCCCCACTGCCATTTAAGTTTGGCAATTCTTCGGGCTATGTCGGTAACCTTGGTTCTCTTGCGGATGTCTTCATTTCTGATTCGATTTAGCAAGGATATTCCGAGCAGTTATATATTTGTTAAAAAAAAGTATAGTCATATCACTTACATTACTCTTACACGACAAACAATTTTAGTAAATTAAGGACAGGCACATGACCAATAAGGCATTTACCATATCACTTATTCTGTAAATTAGACACTTGTAATGAGCCAAATATTGCTATACTAGGCACTTAAAGCTTACTGAGTTCCTTTATCATATCTTTAAAACCGTATTTATACATTCCAATTCTTCTAATACATTCTAGCACATTCCATAATATCTTCTTGATTTGTCTTGGACAAACGCCATCTCAAATATATTAAACTTTTCTAATTCCGTCTATTTTTTTCATTTTCATGCTTTCTCAGCTCCCGCTTCATCTTTCTTATTAATTACAGTTTTTTTTTCTAAGGAATTTCTTTCATCGTTTCCTTCCTAATTTATTTTTTCGTTGAAATAATGGCCGAGAAAAAATGGCAGACTGGGCTCAGGGGCTCCAGACGAAGAGATAATCCATCAGCGACTATCAAAAAGTCCAATATGTATGGTATTGACATGCGATCGAATTTACACGTGATTATACTATATTTTAAGAGTTCTACAATCGTTATCTCTAACAAAATTAAACTTAATTCTACTCTAGTCCACAGTTAACCTACATTTCACAATATCTCTCTATCTACGAAATCAGTAAAGGCAGACACCTTTTGGGATATATTAAAACAGAAAGGTTGTTTCTGTTTTAATATATTCCAAAAGGATGACTAGAAATCTCTAAATCTCGGAACCCGTCCTTCTGCAGCAAGGTGTTAGATAGGGAGACGTTATATCGCCGAAATTGTTCACCACTGCGCTGGAGGATGTCTTCAAGTTTCTGTACTGGAGAGGGCTAGGCATCAACGTCAATGGCGAGTACATCACTCACCTTCGGTTTGCCGACGATTTAGTGGTCATGGCTGAGACCATGGAGGATCTTAGTACAATACTCGATGACCTCAGTAGAGCTTCCGAAAGAGTGGGTCTTAGGATGAACATGGACAAAACCAAGGTGATGTCGAATGCCCATGTTACATCCATTCCTATCAAGGTCGGAGACTCTACGACTCTACACTCGATTTTGTGGACGAATATGTCAACCTGGGACAAACAGTCCAGTTGGTTAGGGCCAACTTCGAGAAAGAGGTCAACCGTCGAATCCGACTCGGCTGGGCAGCGTTCGTGAAATTGCGCTTTATCTTCTCGTCCAACTTATCACAGTGTCTCAAGACGAAAGTCTATGAACAGTGTTTGTTGCCAGTGATGACATAAGGCTCGAGACGTGATCGCTCACAATGGGCCTCATCAGAAAGCTTACAGTCACCCAAAGGGCAATGGAGAGGGCTATGCTCGTAGTTTCCTTGTATGATCGCATCAGAAATGTAGAGATCCGCAAGAGAACCAGGGTTACCGACATGACCCTAAGAATTGCCAAACTTAAGTGGCACTGGGCAGGGCATATTGCTCGCAGAACGGATGGCCGATGGGGCAAAAAGGTTCAGGAGTGATGACCGCGAACCGGAAGACTTTGCGTTGGAAGGCCTCCTACCAGCTGGACCGATGACCTAGTGAAGGTTACGGGGATCCGCTGGATGCGGGACGCACGGGACCGGTCAATGTGGCGACGCTTGGGGGGAGGCCTATGTCCAGCAATGGACATATTTCGGCTGATATGATGATAAATGCATGATTCATTTATAAAACGTTTTTTTTCTGTAACTTAAACGTGCCTCTACATCAGAAAATACCATTTATCGACCCCATTAATATCCCTGAACATCGTTGAAAGATCCCAAAAATACTGACCCTCGTTCTACAAACGGGTCTTATGCCTATTTTTGCAAAAGTACATAATTTATTAGGGAACGTATCCGAGTTTCGGAATATACGAATTATCTGAATACCCGCGTCTCATTTTTCACGTTTCGCAAATTGAGTCGTTCCAACTCCCCAGAGTTTGTGCCCGACGTAAATTACAGCGTTCTTCATCTCGACTGATGTGTGTCTATGGCTTAAGCGTAGATAGTTACATACACACGCTACGCACGTGATGTCATGAATTAGGCCAGGAGATCGGTCAGTAAAACTGATGAGGGCTTGATCAAAGAATTAATCGTAAAGAGGGGTTTACATGAAACAAAAGTGCACTATACGAAAATAAAGAGAAAACGTTTTATCAGTCATTTGTTCAAAGAATATGTTGAAACAAAAGGACATTTTACAACAACTTTGCTTGTGTTTTTTTTTTCAAACAATACTTTGACTAATTTATAATTTCATACATTTCATATTGCAGGCGCTCGGAAACCACCTCCAGGCTAATCTAATTAACCCGTAAATACTTTCAGACTTATAGATAAGGGTTTTTGGCAGATGGCATGATGTTGGATCAACCAAATCCTGTTTAAAATAAAATCTTTGCTAAAACCGGCTTCGACGTAGCTTGAAAACCAAAATTAACAATTATCTTCCAGCTGGTGGAACCACAACATTACGTCGCTATTGCCCAGTCCCAGGGGACGTGCACATAATGCTACAGAAGAAATTGCTCTGACTTCCAATTGCTCAGCAGTAGTGTAACTAGCCTTACACGCTCAAATATACAGGGTGTTTCTTAGCTAGAGTCCAAGAGTTTCTTTTCGGAGAAAATTGGTTTATGTAATTGGTGATACGGTATTGTGTTGTTCGTTGTTTATTGACAACTAGATTTTGCCCTAGTCTAGCTATCTAGGTCACTCTCGGAGAAACCATACGTTTTTTTTCGGGATCATCATCATCACACAGGCCTTCTCTCTGTGAGAGGGAATGGGCCGTAATCCACCACGCGGGTCCAGTGTGGCTTGGTGGATGTCAAACGCCTTTGAATTTTTATCCGACTGCAAGGAAAAGGTTAAGATTTTTGCGCGTATCTTGGATGTTTATTTGTATGTATGTAATATTCTTTATTACCTCATATATTTCAAATCGCTGGAATGATTTATATTACTAAGACATCGCTAGATACGTATTGACCGCCCAAGTGTTCTTAGATAGGTGAAATTCAATAAAACAAACGTAGCGGATTTTGGGCGCCATTTTATATGAGCCCAATTTTTTTTCCAAACCCTTCTCGTGGGATATCGAAATAAAGGGTTTTAAGAGGTGATTACAAAAATACATACAACTTATATGTTTATAAGTAATTCGAAATAAAATGATGACTAAAAAGATGTAATCAAAAAAAAAATTTTGAAATTAGAAACCCCACTGCTTCGGAAGCGACCTAAACAGCTGTAAACAAGAAATAATCATGCTGTGCGCCATCATCAGCCAGTTCGCGAATATGTATCAAATTAACTTATTGATTCTGGGACATGCTGGTTGTCTCATGACGTTTTCGTTCACCGTTTTCGGGATAAATTATGATATAACATGATGTTGTGTCAGCGATAGTGTGGCTTTTTTCCAGTGAAAAAAGCTTTGTAATTGTATAAACACTTCCTGGGATTACTTTTTCTAAAGCATATGAAAAATAAATTGTATCTCTTAAATATTATAAAAGTTGGGTTAATCGCAAATTCTAAGGCAAAGGTTCACGAAGGGTACTGTTGTATTCACGTTATTGCAATAAAGATTCCAAATTGCCGTTTAGCCATTTCTTAAGAACTACGGTCCGATATTCAGCCGAATAAAACCTTCGTCCTTTTGTACGTAAAAATTCATGTAATACGAAATAGATTATTATCCTCCTTAAGTACATGAAAGGTTCCGTGAAAATACGCGAGATAATTTATGCGTAGTAGCAATATAAGAACTAATCCATTTTTACCATTCCTTCTTTACCTAAAACTCACTAACGGTTTACCACTAATCCAGAGAAAGAAATTCTAGCCAAGCCTGAAATAACCTATTCACTCTTAACTTAAAGACCCCCAGATTGTAGCTATACAGATTGCCAGATTGTAGAATACTATAAATGTGAAAGTGTACCTGTCTGTCTGTTTGATACCTTTTCACGTGTAAACCAATCAATCAGCCTAGCATTTTCCCAACAATATTAGTTTGGCGTCCAGTCTAACCGTATGCAGCTAAGCACCGATATTTACATGGAGCGACTGCCTATCTGACCTCCACAATCCAGTAACTGGGTAACACGATATAGATTGGCAAGACTGGTGACAGACTTCCTGGCTTCTGACTAACCGTAACGACTGTCAAATATCTACAAATGACGGCCGGTAATACAGACATAAATCTAACTAGATAACGCAAGTCGCTCCATCTGTATGAAAACCACGCCTGCCACTTTTTCAAAACCAATTTACTTATCAATGAAAGAAAACATTTCCAATGCCTCGGCCAATTTTTTCTATACAGTCTTTACAGATCAATATGGCAGAAAAAGGCATTTTTCTAGATTTCGCTGGATTGCCGATTTGCGTGCCGATAACGCTAAATGAAAAGCTCAAATTATAATCAATGGTCGTAATTTTACTCCGTTTTTTGACACCCGAATTACATACAATCGCGCCGTCTAGTTAGATTTATATCTGTGGCTGGAACCTTTTCCGAGGCACGGAGGAATCTCGCTATATAAAGATGGTCACCCATTCACGGATCGACCTCTCTACAGGATCGCCCGGTTAGGCAGTAGCCGATCACTTTGATTGAACTGTGAGATAAGCGTACAAAAAATAAAAATCTTATCGACCTCGGCAAGTGTTGGTTGTGTAACCAACCCGTTGTCTAAATCAACACGTTTGGCTGTTATTATTAAGCCACGAGCACCTGCGTTTTCACGTCTAAACCGCTTCGCAATCAAAAATAAAACTCATAGGAAAAAAAATTACGTATAATATGTAAATTTACATAGTATACAATACTTAATTAACCATAACTACTAATACACCATGAAATTTAATTGGTTGTTTTCCCGCGGCAGAACGACTTGCCTTAAGGAGTACTTTCGAAGTATAGAGTTAAAGTAAATAAATAACGATGTTTCTGTTTTAAATTAATTTAAAAAATTTTCATCAACTCGAAAAAGTGAGTAACAATAGTAACTCTAGACGTAACTTGTAGGTACTAGGTACTACTCGTGTCACCACCTACAAAGAAAAGCGATGCACAAAATAATGTCAAACCAAAATAAACTCTCGCACGTAGTGATAAGGCATAAAATGTTTGCACGGAACAATACAAAAAATCACCGCGATACCGACAAAGAAAAGACCGATTTATTAAATGTTTAAAGTAAAATAAGCTCTCGCGTGTAATTATACGGCATAATCTAGCCCGCGCGTAACATGATCAAACGGAGCCGCCTTCGAACCTAATTCTTTCGACAGTGACCTAGCACCCGGGTCAACGGCCTGCTGTCGTTCGGCCGTAGATATCGGGAGGTATACTATTGGTTTGTGATCGCTTTCGAGTTTAGTTTTTCACAATGTTAAATATACCAGTTTTTGTTTCTAATATTTTATATAACTACGAAACGATTGTATTACATAGACAAAACCATTTCGCTGCGGGAAAACAACCATTTAAATTTCACGGTGTATATATACACTAAAATAAATAAAAAACTACGAACTGGTTTCAAAATGGGCACGGGTCATCGGGCGTCAAAAAAATCGTCCACATCACTGTCAACGTGAAAAGTGCCCAGAACGCTGGCAGCATTGCCACGTTGTATGGCAATGCTCATTCTGCCGGCCGAAGAAATCCCTACCTTCTGGTCACGTGAGAGTCGACTAACCGTATGCTTACATATCAAAAAAGTCGCTGAGCACTCGAACGCCATGGACCTAAAGTTTCAACCAAAACGGCTCAAATGTATAGCTTCCAATAATGTTGTTGTATTTGCACCGTTTGCGGTTTTCTGCAGCAGCAGCAGCTACCCCAGAACAGCCCGCCGTGCTAAGAAGATGGGATGCCACAAGGGTTGCCACACATGTTGCATCCCATAGGATACTTTAAACCCCGTTATAGTACGTTCCCTTGGTATAATAAAGCAACTATCACGCGGCCGAAGCCGCAGGCAGAAGTTATTCACACATAATGTAACAACACTATAATTTTCTTAACACTTTCATAACTAAATGACGGAGTGAGAAAGGTGTTAATTTATAGAACAATACTTCTAAATTAGCAGAGCATAATGACGGTGGTAAATCATTTTTACTTCGCCTAGCGGCATTACGTTGAATTTATTACTACGAATGTCTGTTGCGCGCTGTTTTCGCGAATTAGGGAAATTATTTAGCTTATTGTTATTTAATGTATTAGAAAGACGATGTTTTTTACCCAAATTCGGGAGAGTAATGTTTTTCGAGCATATGTAGGTATGTAAGTATGTATGTATGTCCATTTCTAAGCACGCTGTACAGCCCAAACGGCTAGACGGATTTATGTTTAATTTTTGATTATGACATATGAGGTGTCGTTGGATTCGTCTCAATTGTGGGAGTGACATAGGCTATATAATGTTTAAAATATGGCGCATTGCCCCAAAAAAAGAGGGTCATGTTATTTTATTGTTTCGTTGTCGTAACAATATGGGTATCAAATGAAAGCTACTAAATAGACCATTCCAAAAATATATTTAATGTAACCGACATCGTCAACCACATCATTGCTTACCATCGGGTGAGATGGTGGTCAAACGCTACTCTACCAACAATAAAGAAAACTATTTTGGCACAAAGTTAAGCGTAACTTTGATAGCAAAATAAATAATATTTTACCACATAACTTATTTGGAGAACTTGTTCATTAATAAAACTAAATCTTCTGTAATGAAACAAAAAATTATAAAAACAAAAACCCGACTGCTATAAAATAATTAATTGAATACAGAAAAACAAGTACTAGATATAATTTATACATTTAATATTAAAAAGTGCTGCCAGCGGTGGCAAACGATTTATTCAGTTAATTATTTTTTTGCAGTCGGGTTTTTTTGCTTTTATAATAATTTTTGTGTAGGTAATGTTTTTGTAGGTATTGTTTTCCTTCTTTTGGTCTTGTTTAGTCTTTGTTTACGCTATCAAACTGCCAAGCCTTTTACCAACTAAACTTTTTTTTACGGAAAAATTTTTTAGTTGGAAATATGCTCATGCATTCTGCACTACCACGGGGAGATAGTGCAGTTATGTGGGACTCTAACCCACTAAAACTCCTAGGTGTCCTCCTGTGCCGCTTATGGCGGGAACACGGGAACGCGTAAGCAAACATCCGCGAACCCGCCGCGGCTGTCCGTCACCGAACCCACCTTTGGGCAGTAACCCCTGTCACCAGCTTACCAGAACACGTTGCACGCCGTGACCACCTCAGGGACCAGATCGGCACATGGGTGCCAGACGACCCCGTGCATGGCACCCTTGGTCCCCCTGGACGGGTCAGGACAGTGGCCCCGCCACCTACCACTTTTCGGCCGCAGGGGATAGGGAGAGCGGCCAACGCTATACCGACACTCCTCCTCCCCTACGGCCCCAACGCGTCCGCCATCAGACGGTGGCGACCCCGTGCAGGCTGCGGAGGGTAGGGCGAGCGGCGCACCGTTATACCGGCACTCCTCGCCTGCCGCAGCCTCCAACCCTCAGCCGCGATGCCTACCATACCACATCGCGGCCCGCCCCAGTTGCGATGGCGCCCATACGGCACCGCAACCTAATTATTGGCCGCTACGTCGTCGGCTTGTTGGCAAAAGCCCTGACGAGCGGCTCCTCCTCGGGTTCCTCTTTGCTTCACCGTGGTATCGACAACAGATGTGAATGGAGACGCCCCGGGAGGGGACGCCCTAGAATAGACATACATAAACCTTGTTGGTGATTTTTTCAGAAAGGCCAGGTGCGCAGTAACCGGCGAGCATACATATTTTTTTTTAGTTTTATTTGATAAGCTTGCGTTTGCACTATTTTACCTGATGGTAAGTGATGATGTGGTCGATGATGAAGCACGCTTGTCTAGAAGAAACCTATTCACTCTTGACTTAAAGACTCCCAGGTTGTAGCTATCAGGAAATACAGACAGATGTATTATGAAATTACTAGATGTATCAACGTGAGTGTAGCAAAAAAACTATGTAAGGATCGTAACGGGTGGCGTTCTGTTTTTTCTGTCTACCCCTATGGGAAAAAGGGGCGTGAGTTTATGTATGTTTATGTATGTATGCTCTCTTTGTATGCTAAGTAAAAATATTATTATGATAGCAGACGTCTACGATATTTTTTGTATTAGAAAGGTTTTGCCTAGAGTTTCTTCCCTTTCCCTAACTATATTGGGGTCGTCTAGCCGATGCAGATGGCCCTAAATATCAATAATTTACAAAGATCAACTACCACCTGACCTTTGTTACCCAATTAGGCTATTCCATATCGATGTTCTAAGAAAGGATGTACCACTTTCGGGATTCTGAATACTTGTCGTTGGGGTTTATTATAGCTTAAATTTCCAAGACTGGTTTTGTAAAAATAAAATACATCTTATTAATTAACTAATCTACACGTCGCCGATGACACTGTCCTTTTCTCGTCTTCGGCGGTTGAGCAATGCCTCATGCTGGAACAACTGAGCAACGCCAGCCTCGAGGTCGGTCTCAAAAAATTGTATGACGAAAACGAAGTTAGTGACAAACAGCACGAAACGCAAAGTAGACATTGATCATGTTTGGAGGTTGAATATGTCCATGAGAACATATACCTAGCCAATAGAATCTCTTTCCAGGCGAGATAAGATAAAGAAGTTGCTCGACGTACCGAAAACGCCTGGAAGAGCTATTGGTCGATGAAACACCTAAGGAAAGGAACGCACCTAACGCTGTTTCCAAGCATTCTTATCTTGAATATAACCATCTAATTTGTAATATGCTTGTTTACAAAGTGTGATTTTAACTAAAGTCATGACAGTAACAGTGACGTGATTGATGTGTGTATGAACCTTAAGAATAAATCCAAGCATAAAATACATGTAAACAAACACCACGACACATATACACGCATGTATGTATGTATACCGTCAGTATCAGGATTAATGTTCGCAATCACCAGTCAATGGCAAACGGAGCTTAATCACTGTATATTGGCACAAATGAGGCGAACCTTGTGTATGTGTACCAGTTTACCCCTCAACTGGATTGCATTGTTACTGGTAAATGGAGATAGTTTACCTATAGAAAAGGTATGATTAAAAAAAAAAAGGTACTAAAAAGGTATGATTTAGACAAAAGATGTATCTACTATTCGAGCTAGCAATTCAAAATTCAAACATTTTTAGATTCCAACATAACATGAGTACACTAGTGGTTTGAACTAGAGTTATTTATTTATTGAAACTTTATGCACAAATGTACAATGGTGGGCTAATTGCCACATCTCGCAATACCTTAATAACTTTAGCCACTGCAGATACAAAATACACAGGAACGTGCCCATATTCCTGTAGAAATTGAACTTAAGAGGAAATATAGGCAGAGAGTGCCGACTGAATTTCGTAAATAAAATTCATAATTCGAGGTTTGGCTCTCGCCTATTTCCTCCTCCAATATTGGATCAATTTGAAAGATATTCCATAAACTGAAAATTAAAGATATATACTATGCCCCTATGTTTTCCTTTTTGATAATACACTATCTTTAGAAGAACTAGAACCCTTAAAAAAATGCTCAAAATTGCGCTGTTAACAGAGGCTTAGTGTCCAAATTTGCGAAATATAGGTAAATGAAAAGAGGAAAACATAGGGGCAAGTATTTGTTATACTAACAAAACAATGGCTTTCATATTTGAGACAAATAAATAATAATTATAATAAAAAATATCTTAGTTTTCCAGTTAATGGAATATCTTTTAAATTGGTCCAATACTGGAGGAGGAAATAGACGAGAGCCAAACTTCGAATTATGACTTTTTACTAAGGACATTCAGTCGGCGCTCTCTGTCCATAATTCTTCTTAAGAATTATTTCCCTGTACTAAATAACAGTTATTTCGTCATGGAAGTAATTTCGTGGCAACAGTTGAACTGTTGTCTGTTAATGCCTTTTATTATCATAACGTTTCCTGACACAAATCGAGCCCTTCCAATTTCCCGTCTTTGATATCATAGGAAATCAAAATACCGACGTCATCTTAATCATGACACTATAATACCCTTTGAATATCTAGATTAATGTTATAAATACATACAAATCATAAATGTTAATAAGAATATTTTGATAAATGTAGAAATATTGCACTGTCTACATGTATTCAGTTTTCAAACTTATTTACCGTTATTTAAAAAAGTCTCGACGCTTTTCTGCAATTGATAAGTAAATGTTCAATTCATCAATAGAGTCTGTTTAAAATACTGCTAGTCAATTTCTACTATGTGTACGGACCAAAGCTTGGAATTGTCTAATTTATGTACGGTTGACCTGAGAGCAATGGTGGCCCAGTGGTAACGGCTGCGACTTACAAGTTGTAGGTCGCGGACTCAGCCAGGCGCTTTACTTTGTGTAAATTATTTCATCACCTCTGCTCTCAAAACGGTGAAGGAAAACATCGTAAGGAAACCGGCATGTCTTAGAACCAAAATTTCGAAGACATGTGACATCCACCAACATGCACTGCGCCAACGTGGTGGATTACGGCCCATTCCCTCTCACAGAAAGGAGGCCTTCACGCACAACGGGCCAAATGCGAGTCTAAGTGCGGAAAATGGGTCCATCTATCCTATCCTGTGCGGTTGGCCAAGTAAAGTGGTGTGCAATGGTAGAGACCTATACTATTGGGTGGATACGCGTTGAAGAAAATAGAGAGTACGATCGTACCACCTGTTTCAAGGTAACCCACAGTAGTCTTCTTCAATAAAATATTCGAACAAAGCAAAAATCTGCTAGATATACCCATAATCTTGAAATCCTTACTTTAACGACCAATCTACCCAAAACTCATACAACAAGACACTTCAATTGCTAGTCCGGGCTGGAGGAGTCTTTCTTTTACGAAGCGAGCCGAGTTAAGCGAGCGGTATCGTCGGTAAGTGCATCTCTAGAGCCACGTGGAGCTGTAACCGGTCTGTTTGAGAACTGGCACGGACGACGAAGTGAGGGAATCAACCTAGTTACGGAAAAGGACTGAGAATGGATAAGATGTATCTAGTGTCAGCTTTTCTCGCTCTATAGTAAACTAGCTGTTCCTCGCGGCTTCGCTCCCGTGGATCCTCTCAAAGAACCCGTTTTTGGGATTTGAAAATAGCCTATGTCACTCAGGAATAATGTAGCTTTCTATTGGTGAAAGAATTTTTTAAATCGGTACAGTAGTTTCGGAGCCTATTCGGTAAAAACAAACAAAAAATATTTCCTCTTTATAATATTACTACCTACCCTACACTACCAACCCTACCTGCCCTACCTACCCTAGCCTACCTACCCTACGCTACCGACCTACCAATTTGTAGAACTATTTATTTGAATAAGAATTATACTACAATACGAATGTTACCAACTGTCGTTTCTCCGGTGCCGATCTAATTAAAATTTAGAACATAATAGCTACTATTGTGACTAAACTATGATAGTTAGATATATTCTCTCCCTACCTTTTTTTAGGTGATAATGAGTACTTTAATCATGTAGCACATAATTTTTATTTATCATCTACAGTTTTCTCAGCGCGCGCCACAGAATAAATTTTATAGCCAACATTTTGCTACTTTGGGTTACATTATTGTAATTTTCATGAGGATCTTAATATTTAGACTATAACACTCAGGAATAATGTAGCTTTCCATAGGTGAAAGAATTTTTAAAATCGGTCCAGTAGTTTCGGAGCCTATTCGGTACAAAAAAACACACAAACAATAAAAAAAACTTTCCTCTTTATAATATTGGTATAGATTAGTAAATAAAGAAGTATATAGATAACGGTGGTCGCTTGAATTTCGCACCTACTGTACGTCCACATTACGCCAGTTTTGTTCAAAATGCCATGTAATAGGGGTGAGTCCATCAACTTGACAGAAATGGTTCTGAGTAATACCAGTGGGAAAAACATGATAAGACTTTGCTTGATTCTGAAATCGAACCCAGGATTTCATGCTCATGAATAGCGCATGCTACCACTAGACCCACGAAACAAATAATGGCCAACGAAGACATAAACAAATCCTAGTTATTACAAAACATCTCTTTAAAAAAGAGAAGTCGCGGCCCAAACGGGCAAATCATTTATAAAAACCAAAAATGAACGACATAATTCCGTAAATGGTACGTTCAATACATGCCTGTTTCGTACCATTTACGGAATTTTAGTTAATACAGGCACGTAACCCGTAATACATTACAAATTATGATCATCTCTAACCCATTTAGAACAATGCCCAATTCGCTAAATTCCCTCCTAAAATAGACAAAGCTTTAGCCCCAAATCCAACCATTACTGACTACATTGAATTCCCATCGAAATGTGGTTAGAATTAGCCATTGGTCGGTAAAACCCGGCGCGGAGTATTTGACAACGGTAAGCTGGCCTATTACGGGCTCATTGGTCGAATGACGTCACGAACAATCCTCTATGACAATGACACGTGACGTTGTAATAGGCATGGAATTAATAAGTACTATATATTTATAGTAATGTATTTCACTCAACTCTATGGCAGTTTATGTTATCAGTGCACCGATGTTCAATTAGGGATGACGTCAATGTTTGTGTAATTTGTCACTGTCAGTGTCTGTGACACGATAAGTAGATGATTTGACGTATCTCTTATCTCTTGAGTAGTTAGAGGATAGGTCAAAAAGACAGAGGGTGACCATAAGCTCTTAGAGTAAGGTATTACATATAACTTGTATACATTTGTCCCTTACGCACACTCAAAATAACCATACTCTAAGAGCTTATGGTCACCCCCAGTTAGTTGTCATTACCTAGGGACTTAAAACGTCACATTTGTAGCCCAAGGTGTTTGTTTTTTGTTTTTTTTTGTCCAGTTATACTTATGTAGTTTCTACCCGCAGCTTTTCCTACCTCAAATGTATTTTGACACGTTCAAATTGTCCAAAAGGTGCATGCTAAAGGAATAGGTAGAATACATATCCTATGTAATAATACAAATCCACCTTTATGCTATGTTTTATCTAAATACGATCAGCAGTTAACGAACTCGGATAGTCGAAGGGGCTGAAAAAATAGGGATTACCGAAAGACAGCGTTGGAACGCCGAACAAGTGGATCCATGACCCGGGTAACAACTGTGGAAATCCGATGGATGCAAGACGCACGAGACATGTCGATGTGGCGACGCTTTCGATCGTCATCTTCATTATCATTTCACTGATGATCATAAATATTTAAACATACAGATTTTCACATTTATAAGTCGGAAGTCGGTTTTCCATTCATTCTTCAAAGTCAAAATCAAATTTCTTTATTTAAATTAGGCCATTATGCGGCACTTTTGACCGTCAAAATTTAAATTTTTAGGTAATAATAATTGATTATACCGTCCATTCGAAAAAGTAGCTTGTTATGGAGAAGAACGGACTAGAAACACAACATTAACTTTAAAAAAAAAGTGTTTTATAATATTTACATACATTCATTCATATACGTGAAGACGATGCACCCAGACCAACACTACTATACTACGTATAGATATAAAGTATTACAAATAAAAACGGGTAAATTCGTTCATTGGATAAATAGGAACATGGTTCTCACATACTTACAAATATTGCAAACATAGATAAATTACATAATTCAACAACAATGGAACAGAGAACGGAAAAAGAGAAGGGAAAAACAACAACACTATAATTTTGAATATATAGGTTAACCAGTGTGAATTTGTCTACACTAAAGATTGTATGGAGCAGGACCAGCATGTTGCCAACAATTCTTATCTTGAATATAATCGTCTAATTTGTAATATACTTGTTTACACAGTGTGCACAAAAGTTTGAAATTTTCATCCACCTCATGACCCAATTTTCAACCACTCAATACCTACTCATCACAAATCTTACATTCATCGATTTTTAATTGCCTTTTTCACGAATACCGAGAATTAAACCCGTATCAAAGGCATTGCAGTGACTGACCGAAACGAATTCATTGACAAAACAAAAAATCAGGAAATGAAAATGCAAAGCTGTTAAAGCTATTCATCATTTCTGCGTAATCTACTTTTGACTGATGCGGTATTGTTCGATTCGTTAATCTATAGAGTGGAAAACGGATTTTTAGCTTGACGTTGCGATAAAATATTGTGAAACAAAGTGTAATATCGACGAGATTATTATCAACTAGCTTCTGCCAGCAGTTTCGCGCGAAATTGGTTTGATTATTCTAAAGGGTCATTATATAGAGTTTATTTGGATAAAAGTATCCTATGTGATAATCCAGGTTTTAAACTATCAATGTGAAAATTTCATCTAAATCCGTTATGCCGTTTTTGCGTGATTGAAACACAAACAAACTTTCACATTTGGGTATAATATTTATAGGATTAAATAACAGATTTATAAGTTGTCGACATAGCTCACAGAATAAGCAAGCTGATGTGGCAATGGGCCGGCCATATAAGTCGTAGAACCGATGTCCGTTGGGGTAAAAGTGTTCTTGAGTGGCAACCGCGAACTGGTAAACGTACGTACGTCCTCAAGCTAGGTGAAGCTACGATCTTCGCAGGGTGGCTGTTAGCAACTGGATGACATTTGCCGAAAATCGAACCAAGTGGCGTGCAATTGGAGAGGCCTATGTCCAGCAGTGTACTGCTGTAGGCTGTTGATGATGTTTACAGATTTCGGTAATCACGATTTTAAGTTTTATGTCAGTGCATTTTAGAAGGCACCACAATGCTTTTGTGTGTATCTACCTAAAGTGACAATCATATTCTTTACAATATTACCCCTTAACTCAATTTATTTGGTGTCGGCTCGTCCAGTCTTCTTCCAAACTTCTATAGTACGCATCTCAGTAGCTCCTTGTTTCTCTCTTTGCCTTGTAAGAACTAAAAATAAACATGTTTAATGTCAATCGTCTCGAAAGCCTTCAAATATCTATCACTGTATCTTCATCATTCTCAACGTCCTAACCACCTCCAGCACCAAAGTATTAGCTTGCAATATATCAAACTAACACTTTAGGAAAAAAACAATCCAAAAGTTAATACGCAAATAGATTTACAGCCCATTAACATACAGTTTAATTTATATTTCAGTCTTCAGCCACACCGCACAATACGCCTCATCAATCATATCCCGCGCACTAAATGCAAATCCAAACCTAAACGTCATGCAAATAAGGTTCATTTCGCAAATGGCGGGATAGTTTACCTCTAAATATCGTGCATTGCACACAATTTTCATATTAGCTCTTTGTGACACAAAATAGTCATTATTCATGCAGATTTGTGCCCAAGGTATATGTTTTAGCGATTCTGTGTATGTTTTATGGTTGAATTAAATATATGTTTAGCTTCATTACTTTTCTTGGTACTCGAATGAGTAGTATAAATGTTTCATCGTAAATCTTTGGAAGGTTCTGTAGGAAGTCACTATTCAATCAAAATATTTTTCTATTACGTCAGAAAATTACAAAACCAAAGATTTTGTAGAGTATTTTTCAAGATCAAGCAGTCAAAATTTGCCGGCACATATCTCCATGTCATATTTTTTATGCTTCTTCTTCACAATGGAGGCTGTGTATCCTGATAGCTACAACCTGTAGTTACCGAAATAGCCCTAAGAAGTGGGAAACTTAAGTGGCAGTGGACAGGGCACATTGCTCGCAGAATGGATTTCCGGAGGGGCTGAAAAGTTCAGGAAACCGGTAAACGATGCGTTGGATGACTTCCCACTAGGTGGATCTGGTGAAGGATCCGCTGGATGCGAGACGCACGGGATCGGTCAATGTGGCCACGCCTGGGGGAGGCCTATGTCCAGAATTGGACGTCTTTCGGCTTAAATGATGATAATGATGAGGCAAGCGTGCTACACTGTCGACCACATCATCCTTTACCATCAGGTGAGATAGTGGTCCAACGCGAGCCTACCAATAATGAAAAAAAAAACATAATTATAAAAAGTAACAAAATAAAAAACGTTCTATTTTTGAACTTGAGCTTGAGCGACAGCTATTATAAATTCTGTTTCATCTGGTAGCCGATTCAATCAAAATAAACAAACTCTCTTTAAATTCGTTTACAATTTACAAATCCTGACATAAGTCACGTTCTTCGCAAATTGGATGAAGATGAATAGACAATAATAACACACAAAAAAAAACCTTTAAAAGAAAAATTACGAAAAGTCAAACAATTTAATTTTGATAAATGAGAAATCTTAAAATAAATTAAGAAACCAAAGGCAGTTAAGATATTGGTGAATTTTTACGTCCATTACCAGAATCAGAACGTGATGTGTCTATCAATCTAGCTAGCAACTTAATTGGGGTAGGCTTCCAATCTAACCGGATAGGAGAAACTGCCCGTCTGAACTCCACAACCCAGTAATTGGATAACACAATACCCCTTGGCAAGACTGGTGCCAGATTTCCTGGCTTCTGTATATCCATAACGATTGTGAAAGATCTATAAATGGCAGCCGGGACCAACAGCTTAACGTTCTTACCAGAGTACGGAGAAATCTCGCTATGTAAAGATGATAACGCATCCACGAACCGACCTTGGCAAGGGTTGCTTAACCTCGGAGATCGACCCGTGCGGCTGTTATTATTTAGCCACGAGATTTCCTACCACGTGATGTGTCTGCTTTTTATAATAATTAATTAGCTCCATACAATTATCTGTCGAATTGTTCTGGTTTATTTTATTCTTGCTGAACATTAAGGTCGTCTTTAGAACTATGAAGTTTATTTTTCATTGTTTCTGTTTTGTGTATCTTTAATGGTTGTATAGTCTTTAGTGTGTTTTTCATTATTGAATCTCTATTCTATTTTTAAACGACTTCAAAAAAGGAGGCGATTCTGAATTTGTCGGAAACTTTTATTTTTTTAAGTGTGTTCCCCGATTACTCAAACACGCCTGGACCGATTTCAAATTTCAAAATTCTTCTTTTGGTTGTAAGAGTATATTTCCCAGATAGTCCCATGGTCATCAGGTCAGGATCTAATGATGGAATCCTGGAGAAATTGGGGGAACTCCTCATTATTATTGCCATACATATAGCGATTTTGATATTTTCATCAACAATGCAATTATTTGCACTCAGAAAGTATCATTTGGTGAAGTGGAACTAATGAAGAAGACCGCAGATGGCCACGGGAATCAGGTACTCCTTAATGCTAAATATGTCACGGGTATAAGATATCTCGAATAGTTAACCGACTTATAAATAAATAGTACTGATGAAAATGGTACCATCGCACTGATCTGATGATGAAGCCGGAAGGTAGCACTGGAATTCCGAAATAATACAATGTATGCTAGTCGTGTTGGGCTTATTGAAATCGTCATGAGGTGTTCTTTGGCTATAAATTTTCATGGTAATTAGAGGTACCTACCAAAACTAAAAAGAGATAAATAAAAACTTTTTAACAAAAAGCAAACCGACTTCCAAAACAAAACACTGCAAAGCGAAAAATAACTTTTTACTTGTTATTTTTCGCTTTGCAGTGTTTTGTTTTGGAAGTCGGTTCGTTTTTTTTGTTAAAAACTTTTTTTATACACGCTTATATTAGGTTCATCTGAATGTGTTTGATGTTTGTAAGATCACCATCATTATCTTGCCTTATACCAATTTATTTGCAGTCGGCACGACATGTCGCCTTCTTCTATAATATTTCTGTTAGTCCTCATCTTAGATAATATGAATGAAAATTTCACCTACTTCTAGCCGTATCTATGTATAGTCTAATTCTAGCAATTTGATTTCACGGCATTTGACTTCAAGACCAATAATAATGTGCCATCATCAAGCGAGTTCCAATCACCACAAGAGGTAATTCACCAAGCCACATCAACAACAAAACAAATGAAAAACGCTTCACCACGTAACACAATTTACGACTTCACGTACCCCACAAACGAGAATTTCATCCCAACCTTATCAAAACACAAGAGAATCGTAATCTGTTTCATCATAAAATCTCATTTGATTGTTCCCGTCAATTCGAGGTCTCGTAAAGTCGTCTTTTGTTAATGAACCTGATCTCTGCCGGCTGTCTGAGTTAAGAATAGACGTTGTTTACCACATCGTCCATTGTATACGTTGAACGGTACTCTCAACTGTTCGTGATGGATCTTAAATATATCAGGTGCTAATCTGCTTATGAATTGTGAAGGACTGGAGGTGTGTGTGGATGATTTAATAAAAGATTGGTGAAAACTTTTAAGCAAGTTTTTAAAACTTTACATTTTAACTGGCAAATGCCCGAATTAATAATGGACAGTAGAATCAATTATTATTATTTTTAACAGACTCCCCAAAAAGGAGGAGGTTATCAATTCGACTGTATTTTTTTTAAATGTGTGTTGCCTTGGAACTTTTTTATGTGGTTGTCTTTGTCATGTGGTTCTATTTCATCAAGATCTGATCCGAACTTCGGAGATATACATCAGAACTCTTCAATAAATGACGACAAATCACTTGGGATTGCTGCAACCGTATGTCTGTTTATTGTTTACACCGTTTCATAACATAACATCACACTGGTATGCTCTAAAGGGATACGCAGGTGTGAACAGTTCACCCTGGTAAACTCTCAATCCACCGGATTTGTTTAAGTTTCATGTTATTGGGTTAATCTATTCTGGCATCACTTTGGGCATTATAGCACTAGCCTATAGAACTGGCTCATTATGTACCATAACTAAAAAGTGAAAAATAAAAAATAAAATCACAAAAAAATATAACCGACTTCCAAATAAAAACACTAAAAAGTGAAAAATAACTTCAATTTCGAAGGTCTGTGTCAAAAAATGAATAAACGAAAATAGGAACACCGGCTTCCGAAATTGAAGTTATTTTTCACTTTGTGGTGTTTTTATTTGGAAGCCGGTTGTATTTTTTTATAAAAAAGTTTTTCATTCAAAAGTGCCATTTAGTGGCCTAATTTATTTGTTTTGTTGATCGAGGTTGTTGTTGATGATCGAGGCATTCTCGATCACCTATCTAATTGAAATAAATGATTTGACTCTGACTTTAACATCCGCAGTATTTTTCATCCTCCATATAACACTTTAACGGGTTTCGAAAGCGTTTTCTTTGCATATGATCATTTATTCGAAAAAATATTGAAATTAATAAAAATGTAGGAGATATAAAACAGATTACGATATTTTAGATAAACTAAACAATTCAGCGTTCAATAGCTATTTTATGACGATAAAGAAACAAAGGCATAACTCAGAAACTTCTACGTAAATGACGTCATTTAGACATAACATACTTCCGAACTTCAACGCCAATAAACACAGCATGACACGACTTTGGCATAGATTCGGTAATCGCATTTATACTACCGAATTATTACGAGAACCGTTTGTATTTCGTCTCCACGCATTCCTCTGTTCGTTATAAAGTCTTTAGAATTCGCGCGTGGACTGACTGTTCCTGATATGCATTTACGCGCAGTGTATTCCGGGCTCCCGAAACAAAAGGTGTTCAGTGCGCAGTGGTGTGCGAAAACAAAGCAAACTAGCTTCTAAGTCAACAGCATATAGTGCAAATCAAAATGTCGGTGAATATTGATATGGAGAACTTTTCTGCGAAGAAGAATCTGAGGCGTCGTACGTTGAACACTATCAAATCGGCTGTGACGGCGCTCAAACAAATCGCTAGTGAGTGCTCCCAAATTCTATTATTTGGTGTACAACACTTTTGTAAACCCGATGATATTTTTCTCGCAATGTCGCCTTTTTCTGGAGTATTGAAATAAAAGTGAGCAATATTTTAGCGGGCGGTTCGATTGTTCAAATCGATATCTAGACTAAACTTCTCATAATTATAACTCCTACTGTAGTGAATAAACATTGAAGTACTGGCTGTGTAATATTGTTATCAGTGAATATCGATGCTGCTTCATCAATATTAATGGACTTAATTATCATAGTATATCATCACATACTTTATTATTTTAAACTTATTTCATGATCAATACTTGCTTGATCACTCCTACGCTTACCCGCACATCAATATTTACTACAACTTCGTAAGTATTTATTCAGCGCCTAGTAGTCGGAACCTATTATTTTTCCTGGACGTTTATTCAAATTCTAATAACGCAAATTCAATATTTACATAGCCTGATAACTTTTGCGAGTGGAAATAAACTTCGAAGGCCATCAGAGTCGTGGCTTACTTTTCATAACACTCTGTAAAGTGCGCGGCAACAATTCGTCGAGTATTTGCGAGCCGTCAGCTTCTATAATGAAGGTGTCATTCAGGGGCTCAGAAAACCCATTGTGTTTGTCATCTCGCGCCCAAACAGTCTCGTCACTCGCCGAGAAACTCTCAAGCGCCTTGTTTGTCAGACTCAGAACCTGCGATCGTTTGTTGTAGACAGAAAACACTTCACAATTCGTTACTTTCAATCTTTTGTTATACCTGTGTTTCGGTAACTAGGCCAATCTTGACGTTTATAAATGAACCGCGGATTACCATTGTCTCCTCACATTGATTTGGTGTTACCCAGACCGTTTCTCTTGAATTATGCAATGAATTTGCATAAATAAACCTTGTTTGCTAAAAGCTTCCTTCGAATGCTGATGCATAATTTAATACAGACCTTATCCTTGGGTTCTGACAGATGGGCATGACATGTAACACAACAATCTATAGAGAATTTATGATTGTGAATACTTGTAACCTAGTTAGAGCCGTCGAGAATGGAGTTTTAAGCTGAGTTGTATTTAACTTTGTTTGACAAATATTGGCGCCCACCGCGGGACTGCTGAGATTGAATTATAAACATGCTTACAAGCTTGAAATACATACATATTCATGTGAATTTAGTACTTTTGCGACATAATGTTAGCACACAAGAAGCTGCAAAACATTGTTAATTTGCACTAGCTTTTAAATGTTACGAAAACATGTTTTGTTTCATATTTGCTGTCTCCATACATTTACTAAACTACACAATTGTATCTACAAATTTGTTTGATTGGTTTTATTATGCTATTCTTGAGTTACTTATTACATTTCAAGGACAATTTTATTACAATGTCGAAAACAATTTTTTTTATGAACGTTTACGTTTAACGATTTTAAGTAAGTACCCACGTTTTAGGAGACCATTTTTCTTTTCCAAATCTTTTTTTCCACTTTTCACTTTATATACATGTAGCTTTCGTTTTTTTTCTCAATAATAGTTGAAACTCATAAATTGCTTGCAGTTTCCAATTGGCTGTCAATACGGGTCGAGGCCTGCCTTTACTTGGCGCTTTTCTTGACCGACAGCGTTTAAATGTGAGGGTCAATCTTATTACCTTTGGTCAATTATTACTTGCAGTCTGTTATCCGTTGTAAGACACTATGGCAGGAACATTATAAATTTTTGGCTTTTCCCTAATTGTAGTTCAACGTTCGTAGCTCCATTTTCATGAGTAAGTATTTTCTTTTACTTGACCTTTTCCAAAAAATAGCTGATATTGCAACGCTCCCGACTTGATTTAACATCATGAAAAATAAAGAAAAACTGTCTAGACTAGTTATACTCAGCGCTTTAAAATCTACAACGTTCAAAGTATAAGTTGCAAAATAAGCATTTCGATATTTAGCGAACACAAACTTACAAGTGTCTTTTAGAGTATTACGCACTTTCGACTTAGCGACGGAGACTTGGTCTATCGGCGATCAAAATATGGGCAACTAGGGCCAGGTGACCAAGCCGAGCCGGGTAGTGTTTTTTGTACATTCGTACAGAATGACCTCGAAGAAGCTGCAACAATAGCGGGAGCCTCGACAGTTGCTCGCAGTGTGAACGCTTCCTCAAGCATTCGGATTTTTGCACTGCTTGATTTTCATTTGTTTTTCAACACTTGGTATATTTCTTTATCCAAATATGTTAGCACAAAAGTAAACAAAGTCATAATAGTAGGTTTTTTTGTCTAGGGAGCAAACAACAATTTTAAAGGCGAGAGTTTTTAAACCAGAGGGATTCAAAGTACGTCACTCGAGCTTAAAATAGTGTTGCTCCTGAAGTGAACACTCTACTTTGTATCAGAAAACTGTTGTACTTTGTATGAGAAAATAAGTAAGTGCAACTTATGAACAAGAACATAACGTTTACTTATTTACATACAATTAGGAACCATAACACATACCATAGAAATAAATGTAGGCTAATGTTTATATTTTAACGATTATGGAAGTGCATCGTTACAATTTTGTTAGTACAATCCGTTACATTTCTAGATTTCGTTTTTTAATAATTTGGCTCGAGCGTGGTTTCCCAGCCAGTCATTAGTTCAATACAATGTTTCCGTGTGGTCCGAAATAGAATTACAATCACTCATTAGCCATTCACCTCATACATTCATCGTAATCAATTTTAGCGATGTAATCCTATTTTGGACCGCATGGTTTATGATTCATCTCTTTGCTGATTGAAACATTTTCTAACAATATCCCCATTCCAAATTCAAATCAGTTTTAGTCCGTAGGGACTAAATAGCTATTTTAGTTGTTTACGAATAATAAACTAGCTCGTTTTGAATAAATGTGATATAAAAATATTAAAATACCTAACAAGTTTCAGTAGCTAGCTTTTGTTAAACGTCTGCCACCAATTCCTTATACACATTCTTAAATTTATTGAACCTTGATAGCTGATCTTTCTAGTTCTTAATACACTTACTTATCCCACATGCAGCCTATTGTTACAAGACAATATAAACCTCGGAGAAATTAAATGACTTATTGGATAATGACTATACTATTTACTACAACTTCCTACTACAGGCACTGTTCAGTGACCCAGTACACCATAGACCTTAGAGCGGTGACGCACTGCTTCCGATCCGAAACCGAGAAATTTCGGCGCCGAAGTAGCCGTAGCACTTCTTATAGGGAAGCTGATGCTCTACATCCGAACTTCGTCCGAACATTTTTGTTCGAATTCAGAATAATTTAAATCGGATAGAACTCGGCACTGAAATCACGGACTCGGATCGGATTAACGGCGTAACCGCCCTTAGTGCGATTTTTAACGTACTCGATCACGTTAACGTAAACGTTCTCTTATGTCAATTAGTATACAAAAAAGGTCCTTATTGTCACCAGGCGGGTCTTATCCAGTTTCAAAATAATTTGTCGTTTACGTTAACGCATTCGAGCTCGAGTAATACTCACACTAAGCCAGGTCAACGTATTTTCAGCACTAACACTGTGAATCACTATCGCTTTATGCCACAGTAAAATGGTGGATTAACTCGCATTCATGTGTAAATAGTCGATCGTAATTAGGTGACCGTAAAATTGGGTGTTACGAATACCATTTTGTCCTGTTGAGTCACGGGTATTTCCCTAAATAAAGGTGTGCAATTGTGTGCAACTAAATTACTAAAGCATTCAGGTTTTAAAAACTAATCATTCATTCGTTTTGACGTTAACTTTGCAACAAAATAATCATCATCTTCATCATCAACTTCCTGCCATTATCCCGTGTTATTTGGGGTCGGCGCATCCATCTTTTCTTTGGTCTCCCTCTCCATCCATCCAAATTAATATTCTTAACTCTTTTAGTAACATGCGTTTCATCCCTCCTCATGACATTACCACACCAGGACAAACGGAATCCTTTCAATTTTTCTGTCACTGGCACCACTTTCAAACTAAAAAAAACTGCAACAAAATAATATGTGAGTGAATACGAGTATTGTTCGGAGCTGTGAGGTTTAAACAAGGTGACTTTATCAGCGTTAACATTATCAGCCCTAGCCCAAGTTACAAACTCTTCGTATCGAATCTCTTTCTACAATCGTTAACGCCCTCTATTTGTATGGTCTGACTACGTGACTTAACGTTCAGATGTGTCATTCGCATACATTAATTAGTTTTCTATTAAGGTTATCGATTGTAGATTGTCAAGTTGGCTACAGGTGCAGAACTCGCAATGTTCGGAATCGACCACGTGACTTTTCGGTAGCGCAAGTGCCAAATGTTTAGATTGTTTTACAGTCGTTACTTGGTTGTGGATGTCAAACAAGCAGTCTTACCATGTACTAAAATCAGCTGCAACCGGTTGGACGGGCAGTCACCAAGGTTCCAAAATAGGTAGTTTGAAAAAAAAAAAAACAAAAAACCCGACTGCTTAAAAAGCGAACTAAAAAGACGTAAACAAGGAGAAAATCACGGAGGATACATATTCGCGGGCCTGCTGACCAAAAACCAGATCATCAAAATTGACCAACGCGTTTGGTCTCTAGAACGCCACATAGGAACAAACATACATACATACATAGACTGATATATACATTACCCTCCTTCGGCAGTCGGGTAAAAAGGCTAAGCACGTTGATTGACAGTGGTTTTCAATCTCATTTTATCTAGAAACTTCTATCTATTACATTATTCTGGCGATTACCTGCAAATAGTCTAAATTGTATTAAAAAGTAATAACTATTCAAACCATCAATTATTATATCGAAAGACTTGACCCAATTCCCTTAAATCGTCCTCAATAAAGAATTCGTTTTAAAATAATAAGTGCCTTTACTCCCAATACATACAATTTGTAAGCAAAGCAAAAATCCGGCGGGAGTACCCACGGAATTTAAATGACAGAAAGCCTGTTCGAGAGGATTACAGTACGCTATAAAAGGAACAATTTTGGCTACGAGTGCCAAGCGGGACCTCCTCGACAAGTATTCGACTTTCAGCCCTTAATGCGATCCTAAAATATTTTCATTTACACTGAATAAAAATTTATTTCCGTCCAAACTGGATTTGTATTTTCTGCGCTTTATCTTAATTGTATTTTTGTTTGTCAGTTTCTTACTGGGTAAAATTCTTTTATCTGTGCACTATTGGTTAAACAAAATGTTACTGAATGTATTTCAAAAAGAAGGAATGTCAGCAAAGACTTACCTCGATGCCATGCCGTTCCATAATTTGTGTCGGCCCCATCATATTCCTTTTTCGTTTGTCAGTTGCTATTAAAGTAGATATTCAGCTATTCGAGCATGTCATATATCGTGCAGTAGGTTTGTGCATGAATATACTAGATTCCTACTGCACTATATTGTACAGTCAGGAGTCAAAAAAGCCTCCTCTCTTCCCTCCCGGGGGTCTCAGTGGCCGTGGCTTGGTTACGCACGGTAAAGCGAAGAGAAACCCGAGGAGAGGCCGCCCGTCAGGGCTTTTGCCAACTAAGCCGACGACGTAGCAGCCAACAATTTGGTTGCGATGCCTCTTGGTAACAGAGACGACATCGCAACTGAGGTGGGCCACAATTTCGTATTCCCTTGAGTGCCTAAAACGTGTATCCACGCGAGACACATTAGCTTTTTAATTGTTTCGGTAATTACGGCACACAACCGGAATATGGTGCGTTCTAGGGTTTCGGCGGGTTCGCGGTGATTGCCAATACGTGCCCATGTTTGCGCCATAAGCGGCACAGGAGGACACTATGGAGTTTAAGTGTATTGAAGTCCCAGATAACCGCGCTATCTCCCCGTGGTAGCGCAGTATATATCCACGATAAAAAAGGCGTCATAAATGCAGTCAGACCCTACCATCCCATCCATCGTGCTGAAAGTATTAGTCAGCTAGACACTGCGTTACCGAGTGCTAGCTGTCCAGGGTGCGCCGGGCGTTTGGAATCGTGATGCGATTAAGATTAACACCACTCGTGGAGGCTCTTTTCCAAACTCTACCACAAGTAATATAGTAAGCTTCAAGCTTGTTGCCTCGCCTTTATGTCAGTGTTCTACATCTGACTGCGAATATGTACAATCTGCACATCATATCTTATGGGAGTGTATTCTTTGGCAGAATGAACGCAATATTATGTTGAATAATGTACAGGCTATATCAGGAGCTGTTTACTATACGGACCTTGTGGAAACTAGAACAAATTTCCGTGCGTTCAAGCGTTTTTGTCATACCTATTATTGAAATCAAATATAACAGCTCACAATGTTAGGACCCATTAATATTAATGCTAATTTTTATCCGTGGCAAACGAGGAAACTGAGCTTATCCCAGTTGTTAACGACCCTTTGTGCCTATGGGTCTAGTTTTTTTTGTCTCCTGCTTGATATGGAGGGAAGTGGAAATTTGTATTTTTTCCTACTGAGGAGTATTCTTTTCTGATTAATTTTGTTGCGGAATCCAAGACAGTTAAATTCGGTCTCCGGGACTTCGTCGACCTTCATTGCCTCGGCGCTTTTCTTGTGGTCGCTATTGTTGATTCTGGCTTTCTGGAGTTGCAGTGGTTTGGAAATAGTGCGGTGGGATTGTCCCAAAAATAAGTAAGTAAATAATTCTTTGTAGAAAGTGGTACACGGTTAGTTAAATCTATGATTCAATCAGTCGTGAATGCACAAAAAAATTTTAGATACTAGCTGTGGTAGAGAATGATTACATTTTTGACCCCTAACTGTACATAACAAAACATAGAATTGGTTGGTGCCAAATGAACTTTCGTCTAATTGTTACACAAACACATTACTCGTGTCCATTAACCAATTCTCTTCTACTACAACTTACAGCAGAGAAACTTGTTGTTGTTTTACTTCACCTTTAATTCCACGATCCCAACGTTACATTATGTACGAGTTGGTGTATATGTATTGTTTTTAGGCAATGGATATCTATTAAAAGTTCTGGATGGTTCATTACCGTTTCACTTGATATAATTATTATGCCGCTACGGCAAGATACCATATAGTTATTCTGGAACATTTTCTTCGAATCTCATTCAAGTGACCAAAGACGATTCCAAAGCGATCTCATACGTTTTAAAAAGAAAATCATTTCGGAATTATTTTATTCTATTTCTTGACTGCGTTCTAATTTTGAAATGACGTGAGAAAACCTTCGAGTGTTAATCTTCCTTTTAGATTACATAATTCCGAATCTAATTCGTAGTTGACATTCACCAAGAATAATCTAGATGTGATGAATACTGCCTTATTCCTTCAGGGATAACTCGTTAAACATAAATTATACGGAACGAACGTTAGATATGTAAAGGCAAAAAATCTAAAAGAAAAAGCATATTTTCTTACTCTCAGTATTATTATAATTGAGCGCCTTGTTCGTAAATAATGGGACTTGTTCGCGTATGCTTTAGTTTTTGTACGAGTCCTTATTTTGTATTCTTAGAATATACCTAAATAAATTGTGTAAATTCAGCTTTTTGGCAAGGATATAACCGAGGCTTTTGAGTACCTATAGTACCTAGTCTGTTAAAATACACAGTCAATTTACATCATGGACTGGTGATTGCAACGTTTTGCGTACCCATCCCGATAATAAATCTTGAATCGCCTTTTACGAAAAATAAAGCCAGGAAAAGTGTGCCAGCCTACATTCATTTTATTTGAAATAGCTCAGCCACCATAACTCACCGCGAACCTGCCGCGGCTGACCTTCACCGGACCCTCCTCTGAGTAATACCCCTTATCACCGGCTCACCAGCCCATGTTGCACACCGTCACCGCTCCAGGGAGCAAACCAGCACATGGGCGCCAGACGACCCCGTGTATGGCACCCTTGGTCCGCCTGTGACTGGTCAGAACATTGGCCCCGCCAAACGAAACGTATGGGAAAATGAATTTGCTTAATTATAAGTTTTCGTTAATTTTTCCGATGTTTTAAAAGTTATTCTGTTATTCGGGGCGGAGAAAAATCCAACCAATTAAAGATTATGTAAATCGGTCCAGCCGTTCTCGATTTATAAATGGTATAACTAACCCGACTTTATTTTATGTATAAAAAGATGTAACTAAAATCATAACCTGCACCGAACACGACCTCTTTTTATTTAAAACATATTTGTAAACTCACAACTCTGGCCTCGTACGAGTACCATTAAAATTGAAATTCACAAAAGCCCGCTAAAATTCTCGTTTGCATCTGTCTTTTTGGCCAGTTTTTAATCAAACATCCTATCCTATCCAATGCGAGAGAGTTTTATCCACGAACTTGTAGGCCAATTAAAAACCAGACGGCCTCGTTCGAGGACACTCCGAGCCAATTTTCGGACGCCTGGCACTTATTTTTCACTTCACACGGTTCCATGGACAATCATTTCAACTACGGATGAGTGAAACTTGACGTTAGGAATTTTAAGCTATTTTCGGCTTGACCGCTTCGGAGACCTTTAACGAACCGCTGATGCGGAGTTATGGGTTTCAGTGGTAGGTTTTGGCCTACCACTAGTTTGAATTAAAACTTTTTCTGTGAAAACTCTTTCGTGGCTTTCTAGTTTTTATCGTCATTTTTTTTCTTTTTTTACCTAGATATATATATATTTCAATTGTTTTTCCTCATCTAATAAGTAGTTTTGATCTTATATATTTTTACTTAGTTCTATAATTTTATATTTTTCTCATCAACATCATCATCATCAACCTTTTAATGTTCCCACTGCTGGGACACGGGCCTCCTCTTAGTGAGAGGTGAGAGAGGGGTAATCCACCACGCGGGCCCAGTGCGACTTGGCGGATGTATCATGTTTTCGAATTTTTGGTTCTAGGACATGCCGGTTTCCTCACGATGGTTTTTTCTTCACCGTTTTGAGAGCAGTGGTGATGAAACAATTTACACAACGTAAAGCGCCCGCCTGGGTTCGAACTTACGACCTACACACGTAAGTCGCGACCGTTACCACTGGGCCACGACTGCTATATTTTTCTATTTCTCTTCAATAACAAAACAAATAGCATAACATCCACGGATCTTCCCACTCAAGATCTCGTGTACATAATTGCCGACTTCACACAGAATTAATTGCCCGGCCTTCCTTCTGAAGGATTAGCCTCCGTTGCGTGTTCACAAATAACAAATCAGACGCACCTCTACAAGCCACCTCACGGATAACAGGAGGGAAGAAGGCCTTCCATTAATTCTCATCCGCTTTAGTTAAATCACCTTGAATTAGGGATTATTTAGGCGTTTATTGCTCACAACTGCTCTCTCCTCTCCTGGGAATCGATCCGAGCAATGTTCCTTATCCCGACTGTGGATAACATTTAATTTGGCCCACAATAACGTCGACCAAATTGGCTTTCGACCTGATTGGTCAAATGTTATTACCTATTATGTCTAGGTAAAAAGATTAAAGGAATACTTTTCTTTTACGTTGCACAGCTAAAGGAAATCCTTTGATCTCGTTTTTCTGCAAGTTATAGCAAATGGAACACCAAAGGGAAAGCAGTGAACTGTAGTACTATAACTTTGCTTGACTTGACGTTTGTTGCTTATACCAAGGAAAATTCGCATAATTGTGAACGATACTTTGTTTTTGTGAACTGGAAACTGATCCCTTAAATCTTTTTTGAGTTAACGCCTGTTCCAATATGATAAAGGAGGAATGGAAACGCATTTAAATCTAATACCTTTAAACGAACAATTTTTGTATATATGTATATATATAATCTGAATGTCGGAAACTGCTCCAACGATTTTCATGATATTTAGTATGCAGGGGGTTTTTGGGGCGATAAATCGATCTAGCTAGGTTTCATTTTTAGAAAACGTCATTTTCTCTATTTTCATCCGAGCATAGCTCGGTCGCCCAGTGGGGTGACCATAAGCTCTTAGAGTAAGGTTATTTTGAGTGTGTGTAAGGGACAGATTTATATGACTTGTATACATCAGCCATTTACGCGATATATTCTTATAACTTCTCTCTTATACCAGTACTTATGGTACTGTTTATTATAACAGCCATTATGATGTTTGATGTTTCACACATTACATTGTATAATCACTCTAAAGCAGTTATAGAATATTCCAAATACAGGAACAATAGCAATAATAACACAAACAGCAATCAAAACGGATATGCAGCCAGCCGCAAACCCATTCAATATACAGATCTCAACTGATTTCCATCCTGCATAATCGAAGGAGACAGGAATGTATGGCGGAATTCATCAGACCGGATGACACTGCATTTTACAAAACGGGATCAGAGAACCGATGACGTAACACTCTTGTTTAATATATATGCGCCTGTTGAATTTCTCACGAAGACCTTGAAAGGCTTGAAACAGGTCGTAAAAACTCTCATGAAAAGTAATATAATTTTCGGATAGGCTCCGTAGTGACACGACTTTCATGCTGTTTTATTGGCACTTAAGTTTATTCCACTTGTCATATTGATTAAGTGGTTGTAAGCAATCGAGCTTAGTGGGGAGTTAGAGCGCTCTGTAAAAACATATTCAGCTCAGGAGTTAAATTCGTCGACCTAATCTTTGCTTACCATTAGACAAGGTAGTGGTTAAACGCGATCATATCAATTCATACTAACATCATAACTGCAAAAGTAACTTAGTCTGTCAGTTTGTTTGGTACCTTTTCACATATAAACGACTGAATGGATTTGGATGAATCTTGGAACTTGGGTAGACATTATTCTGAATAAGGATGAAGGATGGTTTTTAGTATGCTGGAAATATGTTCTCTTGGGACATCTGGTGATTTTGAAATTGTGCCAGTCCTTCCAGAAATTCCAGGTCGGATTTGGAAATTTCGAGACTGCCACTTCATTTGGCAGACGACCTAAATAGTGCAATGAAACTTCCGATTTCGATGAATACGTTGCACTAATGGAACATGAAACAATGAGTCACCGGATTGGATGCCCGAATCTAGGCCAATAATTGTAAAGCCTTTAGACTTGTTCCGAGGCTGGATATTCGGCATATCGTGTGAGAAGGAAACTAGTATTCTCCTGGTAATGAAACAGCTCGAATTAACATTTTGCCTCCAGTCTTACTGCCCAATAATTTATGTTATAATTGTGAATGTCTGTTGCCCTACATTTTATTGTTTATAAGTTAAACACTCCTCGATGGCTGAACTTATTGGTTGGAAACACGTCTAGGCCATTGCCTGAATTAGAACATACGACACTATAAATGTGATAGCTTTGATGCAGTCTCTCTCTTGGGATTTCGACGCGTGAAAATATTTTTCACACAGAAGAAGCACACAGAAGAATCTTACCTTCTGCCCGCAGTTTCGCCAGAAACGGCCACGGTAAAAGAATCAATGTTTCCTTTCCAAATTTGTTTCAAGTAAACGTGTGCCGAAAATTCTTCCGTAGCTCGGCCGCATTTCGTATGAAAAGACAAAAAAAGCATCAAAAAACGCACTGCTCGTTTCTGCTTCCTTTGTTTTCTCGAGATGAAAGAAGTTTTTTTGCTATTCGTTCAAAGGATTTTACATTTTTGTAGTTGTTTTTAGGATTTTAAACTACTACAGCTATGTCGATTTTCAGGGCAATTCTTGTCCGTAATAACCGTCAAATGCCTTCAAATCTTGAAGACAATCAATCTTTTCAAAACACTAAATATCCGGGCAGTTATATTGGTTTGAGATAGTATTTAGACTAAAATTAGTATGTGAATGTTCCTTAAAACCACGGGAGTTACTTCCCCTTATTACAATAAGTAAATCACCTTCTGTACCACCACTTTTAAAATACTGATATCACCATATTTTTTCATAAGTCACTCTTTAAAATGGGTCCCAAAAGAAAACAGCCTTATCGCTTCGCGAATTTTCTTTCATTTTCCCCGCTCCCCGTTTTTCATGGGTAATTACCCCCATGACGACATACGTGATTGATAACACCCCTGATTAATACTTTATGTAATATAATAAAATAAATTTCTTATACATACTTAAGAGCCTTTTTATGTAGGATAAAGATTGCGGTGTAAGGAAGAAGTTTTGATCTATAAGTAATCGGTTATTTTTAACCGACTTACCAAAAAGGAGGAGACTTCAAGTATGTCTTTTTTTTATTTTTTTCTTAGTCGGTGTCCGTAACGCAAAAAAATGGTACCTACGAAAGACCGACTTCCATAAGTAAAGTTATTTTTCACTTTGTAGTTTTTTTATTTGGCAGTCGGTAGTATTTTTTTGTAAAAAAGTTTTTAGTATGTTATTTATTGAGTTTATTTTTTAAACTTTTTAATTGATTTATGTTACTCATTAGGTATCAGTTTACTGATTAGTCCTGCGTGGTATCAATTAGAAAATGAATTCGATTCGGAAACAGACTTTGTAACGTGAAATTTAAACATAATAATTATGGTAATATAAAGTATTACCTATGAGGGTAACCTTTAAATTGCTGGTAACTGATTTAGGGGGTAGAGATAGCATCAATGAACACTTTTTATAATCACCAAAAATTTGTTGATCACAATATTTTACAACACTTTGTCGAGTTACGTAAATGTACCTTATTTATTAAATGGCTGATTTTCCATTCATACTTCGGAGTTCATCCTAAAATTGAAGGTTTTATATATTCATGAATATTTTCACCAGACGAAAGATTAACAGCGAATTCGAAGTCATCATACAACTCTGCTTATCCCTTTTAGCAATACAGACGTGAAGTTATGTTACGTTCGTTAGGTAAAAAGCTTATAAAAATGTTAGTGATTCATAATTGTAATTAATAACATGAGGTAATTACAATATTTCCGTAGATAATTAAATCGTGAGTGAAAAAGCAAGTCATGTTATTTAATTAAGCTCTTTAATAACAACTTTCCTCGGGTTTTCCTGTAAGTCGTTCATAATGAAAACGTTCGGTTCTGAAACATTTTTTTTTTTAATTTGTTTATTTTTTTTTTTACTTTATTCAACATTTTTTATAACTCTCTGTCAATACTTGACGTTTTTGTTGACATACCTATTTAATATTTTTATATTAATGTTGCTGACAAGTTAATTTTAACTTGGATGGATTTACTTTTAATGGACTCTGTGTTTAATTTAATGCTAAAAAATGTAATTTTATTTTAATTTGGAATGAATCCTTTTTTTTATATAATTTAATGATTTATGAATGTATTATTATGGACTCTCTTGTCTGAAAATAAATGAATTAAGTGTATATTAAACACTCCCTGATGCGATTTTTTTTTTTACAATTGATTGCTTTGCGTTTGACTATTTTATTCGATGGCAAGCAATGATGTGGTCGACGGTAGCGCAAGCTTGCATAGAAGAAACATATTCACTCTTGACTTAAATACCCCCAGGTTATTACAAAACACAGACTCCCGCATGAAAATCCAATCCTTAGCTTATGTTACAGCAACATTGTTTCAGCTGAAAGATGTCCAATATTGGACACAAGCTTCCGAATCCTCATAAATTACCTAGTAGTTCTTACACTGGCAAAATAATAATAAGGTTATGCAGAGCCTTAATTGCCAAGTACTTAACTTATAACGGCCAGAATAGGCTGGCTTTCAGAACGATAAACGGTAAATTTTTCAACTTCACCTCCACGATTGAATGGATTTGGATCAGGGCAAAGATTATTTTTATCTTGATAGCGCTTTCCATGGGATAATATTTTTTTCTTGTAAATATTAAATACCAAGAAATTACAAAATCAATAATATACAACTACAGTACTTACAAATGATTGATTATTATCTTAAATAACAAGCTCATATATCCAGCGCGATATATTGCAATCGAAATCTTCTTGGTTCGTCGACCACATCCACACAATAATTGGGATAATATTTACAACATAATATTAACACATAATAGCTGGCGGAAGCTACTAAACTCGTAATTATACACATTACTATCAAACTTGAATTGACTCTTTTCTTTAAGTAAAACGTCACAGGATAGAAACATACAGTTATAAAGTAAAAATATGCTGGCTTCCACTTTAGACCCACCACCATTTCATCATCATCAGCCTTATAACATTATAAGGCTGGTGATGATGCTGGTGATGATGATGATGACCTGTGTCCCAGCAATGGGAACATTTCCACTGCTGGGAAACAGGCATCCTCTCAGTGAGAGAGGTAATGGGCTTTAATCCACCACACGAGCCTAGTGCGGGTAGGTGGATGTCACATGTCTTCGATTTTTTGGTTCTAGGACATGCTGGTTTCCTCACGATGTTTTATTCACCGTTTTTAAGAACACTGGTGATGAATTAATTTACACAAAGTAAAGCCACTTTAGAATATTAAACAGTAATGTGTAAGAACCAAGAATATAGTAAATTGGGAACGGAGTAATTTTTCCAGTGACTTTACTACTAGCACGAACGTCTTGCAAAATAGTCAAGTCGACGTTTTCGACAACTTTGTTTTAGAAAAATACTCTAGAAGACACAACGTAAGCGTAGATCTAAGTAAGCTGCTTGAGAACTGCATGCCAGCAGTTTAATCTTTTACTACAGTGTAGAAGTAGGTTGGTTTTGTTACTACAGTACTTACAAGGTGTGGCAGAAACAACGGATTCTTGAAAAGGGCACATCGTACTCATCATTATGAATGATATATGGAACTAAACCCCAAACTGCATAAAACTTGAACGACCCCATTTGTGTTCGTAAAACACGACAAAATGTAAAAGATTGTTTTTCGTGCTCTATACTTCCAACTTTAACAAACAAAAGAACAAGTTGGTCTCTTTATAATATCAGTTTGGATAACTTAAATAAATCTAATGGACTTATGTACTTACTATTGATTTTAGTCTTTATTTTAACTCCAACAAACAATGCTTGTGCTTAGTTTGTATACTTTAGGCGTAACTTAATTATACATGTAAATATATTACCGACGCTAAGCAAATGTCCATATTACATTACTGAAGCAATTACGCCTTGCTATTGAATTAAACTAAGGTGTTATGATATGACTATTGTGTTGTTATTGTTGAAATTAATAATAATAATCCCAAACGGTGCAGGAGTACCATGATAAGTGCCCATTCTATAAATAGGTATCAAATCCCATCTTTAAAAGAGTGAAAACATTCGTAAATGGTGTACATTTACATATGAAGTTTTGTTTTTATTTATTTATAGATAGGCTCGCGTTTTTCCACTTTCTCAGCTGATGATAAGTGATGATGTGGCCGACGGTGAAGCACGCTTGCCTAGAAATAACTTATTCACTCTTTACTTAAATACCCATTGGTGTTAGCTATCAGGAAACAAAGTTCTTTGTATATAATTGTTTCCTTATCTCTGTGATGTACATGCCTGATATATAACTTTCATATTTACACAGAACTAGCTCTCCGCCCGCGACTTCGTTCGCGTAATATCGAATTTTATCATACAGATGACTTTTTATGTGCAGTTAGTGAAGGCGACCAAAAATAAGCTATTGTTAAATCAACAAAAAATGGGATATCGTAGATATCTAGGGTTTATTGGTTTAGGACGATTCGTTATTTGACTCAAAGAATAATTTCTTTTTGGTTACTCCCCTTAAATCTTAATAATCCCGTTGAGGGTCGAGTTTTTAACAACCCACACTATTTTCTACAAATTTTATTTTTAGTTTATGTTAGTCAGATTGCGCAGTAAGATTCCTCAAAAAATCTTAACCCCTTCTGAGGGGTAGTTTTAAAAAACTTATAGCGATTGACTATTACTATATACTTTATTCCTAAGGAATTCGATTTTTCATATAAACAAATTTCCCCCTTTTAACCCTCTTACAGGTTGAATTGCGAAAATTTCATCTTAGTGCTCCCCTAGATCCTTATATATAAAAAACAAAACCCTATGCAGTAAAATTCTTAGCAAACTTTGACACTATTAATGGCAACCTTTACTATTTGATTAGTATTAGTGTCAAGTTTCATGTTTATTAACCCATGAAATAAGATTCTTCCATTCTTCAACACCCCCTAAATAGTATTTTGTTTCGAAAAACTAATAATGAAAACCGTTATCATTTACCTAGTTTAATATTTGTGCTTACTTTCAAGAATATTAGCCGAAGGAATTAAATTTTTCATACAAAGTTTCAACACCTTTTTTTACCCCCTTAGAGGTGGATTTTTTTTTTGGAGGAGCTTGTGGCTAAATAAAAACAGCCGCACGGATCGATCTTCAAGGTTAAGCAACGCTTGACGAGGTTGGTCTGTGGATGGGTGACCATTTTCAACATACCAAGTTTTCTCCGTGCCTCGGCAAGCACCTTAAGCCGTTGGTCCCGGCTGTCATTTGAAGATCTTTGACAGTCGTTACAGGTAGTCAGAAGCTTGAAATCTGACACCAGTCTTGCCAAAAGGGTACCGTGTTACCAAGTTACTGGGTTGTGGAGGTCAGATAGGCAGTCGCTCCACGTAAAACACTAGTGCTCAGCTGAATCCGGTAAGACTGGAAGCCGACCCCAATATAGTTGGGAAAAGGAAGAGAGAGAGAGAGAGAGAGAGGTGGCATTTCCCAAAAATCCTTTCTTAGTGCTCACTTACGTCACTTGAGGAACCTTTCTGCCAAATTTACGGCAAGCGGTTTTCGATATTTCGTGATGAGTGAGTGAGTGACCTTTCGTTTTACATATATTTAGATAGATTGCTCTGTAAATGTTTAATCTGAGCTATCATTAAACATGTTGTAGATTTAATAATATTCAGCTTAAAACCTGCACGATAAACATTATTTCTATATTACAAATTCAAATCCCCAAGTACGAGAAAGAACAACAGAAAATAATCAACAGAACCCATAGCAATCGATTATAGGAAACACGAGACGGTCCGTCCGTATATTTTCTAGCAAATGCAGCGCTGCACAGCGCCGGGCTTACGGAGCTTAGCGATACAATACCGGCCACTGTCTCAAATATAT
Source organism: Orthosia gracilis (assembly GCA_947562075.1). Classification (NCBI taxonomy): domain Eukaryota; kingdom Metazoa; phylum Arthropoda; class Insecta; order Lepidoptera; family Noctuidae; genus Orthosia; species Orthosia gracilis. The sequence continues at coordinate 6,492,116 of OX387270.1, read as the reverse complement.
TGCTGGATGCAGCCGTGTTTTCAATTAAAGCGAACTCCGTTTACAGTCTCTGTAAAGGTTTTGCTTGAAAATGTTCTTTGATCGCTTAGTTATCCACACTTTTCACATCCACATTATAATTGTACATTCATTGCATTAAAGATTAAGAAAACAGTGTTTTTATATAAAATGCAATGAAATCAAACTAACTTTCATAGCTTAAGCAATCATGATGTTATATTACGAAGTCTTCGATGTTTGTGTGTTCGAAGTATGCACTTCTATGATTTTTTGTGGAAATAAATACCATGCCTGAATTCAGTAAAACCAGAATACTCGTCCCAGTACCACCAAATTTCGTTAATTATGTCATGATGCCCAGCACATGTATCCAAATTGACAATCTACAATTGATAACGCTAGAAGAAAACGAATCAATGTGTGGGAATGACACATCTGAACGTTAAGTCACGTGGTCAGACCATACAAATAGAAGGCGTTAACGATTTTAGAAAGAGATTCTGTACGAAACGTTTGTAATTTGGCCTGGGGGGGCAGATAGGAAGGAAGCCTAGCTTAAAAAATACAAACAAACTTTATAACTACTTCTACCTACACCTTTATGTTCCTCATCAAAAACATGGACTATTACATGAAAATTAACTCAACAAACAATTAATTTAAAATTCGAACGTTCAACAAGAACGAACTTGTGTAAGCTTAGCGGCGAACAATAGAGCCACTGTCTTAAATATATTGCTTCGACCGCCACGTTCTCAATTACACTGAATTCTGTTTAAAGGTAGACTTCAGAGCAAAGCGGCTCTGGCGTCAATAACGCAGCGATACTGGAAATTTGCGACAAGAAGGTCCTCAGCGCGTCCGAGTAAACCACTATTACTTAAACTGGCCACATATCGAACGCGGAAAACGTACGTATGCGGCCAGCCTAATGGCTCGACGTGATTCGATTTATATCACACTGATAAGCGAATTTTACTTAAACTAGCAAGTACGTTCAAATATATGGAATGCGATGCCATTCGACCGATTTCCACCTGAGAATTATTTTTAGAAAGTACGCGCGTGATATCGCCTATCGACGCGAATTAAGGAAGGTTTTGTGTCGCTGTGACAAAGTCGCTGGGCTCGTATAGTGCTCACATATCTACATTTTCATCGTCGCTGCGTCAGTGACGCCGAAGCCATTTTGCTCGGAAGTCTACCTTTATTACAGAGAATTCAGTTCAAAGTGTTCAGACATTACGGCGGTTCGGTACTTTCGAGCCAAAGTTAATAGTTAGTTAATTAACAGAATAATTTAGTGAAGACTACCTATGAAGATTTTAATGGGAAGTTATGCTATATAAATTAAATTCACTCGATTTTGAAGTCGAGTTATTCGTGTGGCCATGGGTAATATATTGTTTTTTTTTTGTAAAATTGTTTTTCCAATTACACAAGAAATAACGCTGCTTAGCGGCAGATATACCTACCTATGTGTGTGTGCGTGTACAGTAAAGGTTGCTGGAACATTGCAGCAACCTTCAGAGAGAAGCTGCAGAGCTCAACAAAGCTCCTACAGTACTTACGTCAGTAGTGCAGCTCAATTGGTAGCTTTGCGAACGTGCTTCCAAAGTACACAAAAAATATACTTTTCTACACTCAGACCTGCTTCAGGCACCATCTGATATTCATACTGTTAGGCACAAATATTTTTTTAAACATGTTCACTTTTTTATTTTATTTCCGTGTACCGTGTCACATAAATGAAAGGCTTTTATTTCTTTATTTTGCAAAAAAATTAAGCCTAAATATTTTTTACAATGGACGTCACAGTCTATCAGCCAAATTATAGCTAACCAGTTATACTATACAGTTTCATTTACCTACAAATTTTTGTAAACGATACTCAAAGAGTCACGTTTCGAACTTTGAATATACATTTAAACATAAATAGTTGCGTTCTACATACTGAATGGCGTGGTTTTCACAATTATGTCATAATGGAATGTAATAATATAATATATAATATAATATATAATATAATATGCTGCAACTATCACACAACGCCGTCTAGTCCCAAGCTAAGCAGAGCTTGTGTTATGGGTACTAGACAACTGATAAACATACTTATATATTTCTAAATACATACATATTATAGATAAATTACACCCAGACACAGAACAAATGATCATGCTCATTACATAAACATTTGTAATTAAAACCTGTTAGTTATTCACTTATTCAATTAATTGTTATTAATAATGCAACAAAGCATTCCTATAATTAATGTAATAAAATATTTATTACATGTTATCGCATAATTATAGCTATTTTATTCATTGATACCGTTATTGAAAATATAAATAGTTTAGCTATATTTATTTAGGAGAAGGTTTTGTACCCGTTGTTCGAATCAGATTTCAACAGGTAACCGATATAATTCGAAGAATTGCCAAACTTAAATGGCAGTGCTAATTGCTAGCAAAACGGATGGCCGGCTAGTTTGGAGGCAGTGGACGTATTTCAACTGAACGAATGATTTGATACACCAAAAAATAGTGGGCTTTGCTTTTACTCAAGTTTATTTAGCTCAGAGTTTAAAATCTCTCGCCAAAAAATTTAAAAAAAAGGAATTTGCAAATTGTACACTTTAGTAATTGGACATTCTGGGAACTGTACATTTTTAAATCAATGTAGATTTTAGTAATTGCACATTCTGTATTTGAACGAAGAATGGTTGACATTTAAAATGTTGTTCATTCTCAGTACTTACCAGCAATTTTTATGGCCGACCAGCACTAAAAATAGTTCTATTAAAATAATCACAACATGCTCTACATACAATTATACCGTTTCCTTAAACATCTCTTGACACCGGGAGAACAATGGCTCAGGTCAAAGTTTGCCAAATAACCGGCGCGCCTGGAAATTCTGCCGCAGACCCGGTATTGCCAGATCTAAATTCAAATACGGGGGAAAAGAATTACCAGTAAATCCTACAAATAAGGCTTTTGAATGAAAAAGGCAAATAAATTCTTCGCTATCAGAGAAATTAAATAAACTAATCTGCTACTAAACCGCTATGAAATTCTTAACAGCAAACAATACACAATATTTTCTCAACTAAAACTTCGACAAGATAAGATCGATGCATCGACTATCGCATCATTTATAATGTGAAAAGGTTCCAATTTCAGACCGAAGAACTTCTGATTCGAAATTCGAAATCAATCACGCATGTTGCGTTCGTATTTTATTTGTAGGGTTCTGTTCCTCAATAGGAACCCTTATAGGATCACTTCGTTGTTTTTCTGTCTGTTGTTGTCCATGTGTCAAGACCTTTTCTCTGGAACGCCTAGAGGTATCAAGTTGAAATTAATATGATAATTATACTCAAGTCTGCAATCCCTTGGAGCTGTGAAAAAATCGGTTTACTAATGATAAGTATAAAATATATTCCCATAATTTACATTGGCATACCGAAATGCAGCATAATTATTATCATTACGCACAATGTTATTAGGCATTAATGCTTTGCCATAATGTATATTGCCATAAATACTGTTGGCATAATAATAATGATGCAAAATCTTATAAAGCATAATGTTATAAACGCATAATGATATTTACACATAATGTTCTTTGGAATAAAACATACATGTTCGCGGCACAAGGGTGACCAAAGGGCCACGCCGCTGTACCTTAACCTAATTAATTTGAGTCCTTATATCAAATATATTTAATTAGATTTTCAATCGATTCAAATCGACATTAAAATATTTGATAATTTGAAATTTGATATTTTACCCGTAGGTGTTTTAAATTTTGACGTTCAAATAAAATTATTATGACGAATAAATAGTATGCCTTAAATATTTATGCAACTCCAAATTATGGCAAAACAAATTAAACCACTACAGTTATGCTAACCTTTGCCTTATGCCAAAGTATTATTATGTCGCAGTATTATTATGCTAACTTGTAACTTTTATAAGTTATGCGAAAAAGTTATGCCTTAAAAAATTATGGCAAGAGGGTATTCCCGAATAAATCAAACTCTAAATTAACGCGATCAAAAGATATAGCCGTTTATGCCACATATTTGGAGAATCGTAAGGAAATCAAAACCTAAAGGGTACTGCCCGCTGACCTAGAATCATGAAATTTGCAAAGAAGCAATGTATCTTCCAGCAAACGTGAAGGAAAATATCTGAAAACTGTTAATTTGTGTCAAAAAAGATTATTTTATTAGCAGTTGGTAAACTGACCGTGACTTTTATTAATATATAGGGACAACAGTTTACAAACAGCAAAGTTAATTTTGTCCCTTCGTTAGAGCAATGTTCGGTTCTTTCATTGTTTATGAACGTCAGTAATGTTACCTATATGGAAACCACGGTGCGCGAGTCCGACTCGCACTTGGCCGGTTTTTTATTCCGGCCGTGACTTATTGGCGTTGGCAACACAGCCGGCAGTAGGAACGTGAAAAATTGTCGCAACTCCGCTCAGGCAACCCAGTCAATATTTGAAAGTGAATTCGTTCACCGGTTCCGTCGTAAATAATATAACGTTGGATATTGCTTGGGAACTTTATTACCTTTACTAATGGGAATTGTTTTAATTACGTTAATTTACTGATGATAATTTTGAATAGTATTGCAATGAGGTAAAAATGTGCAAATAAAATTTGGATCACTATACGGAACAATAATAAATTATCCCTTTAATTTAATTTAGCACATAAGTTTATCATTTAAATGCACATCTCAATCACAGTTTTATATTATATTTTATTTTGATGGTATTTTAAATTGTATTTCTGTTAATCCTTATATCTTTGTGGTAGTAACATTGCATTGGCGTTATAGCTGCTAAGGTGTTATTTACAACATTTTGAATGAATAAATAATAAATTCCCTAAGTTTTACACAGAACCCTTCCTTACAATCGAATAAAAATCACCCGTTTCCCATAAATCTTGTTCATTATCGTGATAATGAATGAGATTCAAAATCTTAGCCGAAGATACAATCGCGTCACCCAAACTGCGGTTATCCCTCAACATTATAAAAAAGCTTGAGAGATTCTCATCCCATTCGCGACATTTAAATGAACCCCCGATGGCTCTATCAGCTTTTTACACGTCATCAGTTTTCGAGTGAAGCACCCTTCATTTTCCCTTGAATGGAGATTTTTCCAAAGCGCACATTGGCCCTCCCATCGTCTATATCTGTCGACATAGCGGTTCGTTTCACTAAAAAATTCTCACCATTTTTAATGAGTTTGCGTTTATTTACTGTTTCAGCTTTAAAATATATTAAAGGGTGTGGTGTTCTGCTGTGCAGACCTACACGTTTTTTTAGTCTATTTACATTTTAATAAATACTTTACAAAACATACCTTTATATCTTTTGATTTTGTATCAACTCATGTCTCATTTTTATGTATTCGTTGTTACTGTTAACACCTGAAAAGCATACTTTTAGTTATCTCTGATTGTTTTAATATTCCATAACTTATTTATATCGCTAATTTCTAAAATCTTGTAATTTTTTATACTCTGACATGTTTATCTTAATGACATCTGTCTCTCCAATTTATTTTTCTTAAGCCATAGACATAATATACCATGGACTAGACCTTCCTTAGGCTAGTTGTACATTATAATAAGGGCAGCGTAGACTGCCACCTCTGTAAACCGTTTTTATTCGTTCTGGTCATATAATTGATATTTTGAATTTGAAATTCGGAACAGATGACACAGAACGAAAGAAAAACGGGCGTCGGATTTCAGTTTGGTTTTGACTGCGAAATTGGAAACATATTTAAGCCTTAAATTACAAAGTTTATACTTATCCACTATGTACTTTTAAAATGTATTGAATTCAGTTCGTGAATGAGTGTTATACATCTCTGGAGACTTCTATTAAATAACAATCTATACTCTGAAGTGAACTTTTACTGTTTTTACAATGGGACGTGCCAGACTGGCTTTTGGAACTGGCATGAGCTGCTGCAGACAGGTCCTTAACGGCGCGTCGTTTTGCGCGAGCGCCCTCATCTCTCCTGGTTACCTGCCTTACTACCTATCAACCCGACGTGGTGCAAGAGCCGCAGCTACAGCGCGCCCGGCAGCAATACACGCAGGTTGCGCACGCTGAAGAGGAGCGTCCACATCGCATTCCATCAGCCGTCCCACCGCATCCTGTCAACCTTTTTCTTATTTTACCTTTTCTTACTTTTTCTTTTTATTTTAATAACGTAGCTTACGTTTAGCTCATCTGAGCTAAACGTAACGTTACAGTTTGGCGCCCAAATCTTAAAAATTGGGCGCAACGGTATTGTTCGTGCGCCCAATTTGGCAAGAACTCACCCCATCACCCACACTCTACCTATTTTTACATTATTTATTTATTTTTAACGTGCTCAACTTTTCATTCTCCCAAAATCCAAAAAACATACTTGCACAAGTACATTCTTAACTTTTGGTTTCTCATACAGGCCCTCATCTATAATCATTTTCTTTTTCACTTTACTTTTAACTCTAAAAAATCTTGATTAATTAATTCTTTAATATATAATTCTTTAAAACGAATTAACTAATTCTTTAAATAATAATTCTTTATCAAAAATAACTAATTATCTCTTAAATAATACCCAATTATTATTATTTTTTTTCTTTTCTTCCTCTCTATTAAACTAATATTTAACAAATTTACTTGATTAAATAATAAATTAACCTTTTACTTTTGGTTGTAATTTTGTAGCATCTATACTTGACCTTAATTTTGAGTACTATTACTTGATTTTGATTCTACCTTGTCATTTAATCATGGCTAGGTCAATTAAGTACTCTTACCTTAACAAGCTTGAACTCGAATATGAGGTGATTATCAGAACTGAGAGTCCAGCTGATAATCTCCAAACGCTTAAAGAACAAATGTCGAAACTTGATCATGTTCTTCCAGAAGACATAGCATTTTCTCCCATTCCCCTCAAACTCGATTCCTCACTTTTCTCAAAATTCTAAAACCATACTTGCACAAGTATATATGCTAACTTTTGGTTTCCCTTTCAGGCCTTCATTTCATCATCATTTTTACTTTTGCTAGCATTTTTATTTTATTTCTTCACAAATCACTAACCTATTAGGCAATTTTTTTTTAACCCTCTTTTTGTTTAATTTTCTTTAGAGCGGTTTGGCAACTCTGTAAAAAAGCCCCTAATGCCTTGTAAATATGATCTTCCCTCTTGTAAATATGTTCTTCCCTCTTGTAAATATCTTTTACCTCTTGAAACTTAAGTTACCTCTTGAAACTTAAGTTACCTCTTGAAACTTGAGTTACCTCTTAAAACTTGAGTTACCTCTTTAAACTTGAGTTTCCTCTTTAAACTTGAGTTTCCTCTTTAAACTTGAGTTTCCTCTTTAAACTTGAGTTTCCTCTTTAAACTTGAGTTTCCTCTTTAAACTTGAGTTTCCTCTTTAAACTTGAGTTTCCTCTTTAAACTTGAGTTTCCTCTTTAAACTTGAGTTTCCTCTTTAAACTTGAGTTTCCTCTTTAAACTTGAGTTTCCTCTTTAAACTTGAGTTTCCTCTTTAAACTTGAGTTTCCTCTTTAAACTTGAGTTTCCTCTTTAAACTTGAGTTTCCTCTTTAAACTTGAGTTTCCTCTTTAAACTTGAGTTTCCTCTTTAAACTTGAGTTTCCTCTTTAAACTTGAGTTCTCTCTTATAATCCCAACTCTTAGAGCGGTCTGCACAACTCTGAAAGCCTTATGTGCAAAGAGCGGTCCCGTAACTCTTTAAAAATAAGCCAAATGCGTGGGCTCTTATAAATATTCTTCGGGTTTTCAAACAGGTGCGGGTTACGACACCTAATTAAAAAAAAAAGCCTTAGTAATTTTAAATAAATATTTCCTTGTGGAGTATGCGTCATTGAATGTGAACCATATCCCCTACGTGTGATTGAATGAGAGTGTTTGAAGAAAGTATGAAAGATGTGTGATAGATCAAGGATTATATTTAAACCTTCAAAATTTTCATCCAGTTGAAAATTTTTCTGGGGTCATCGGGGAAATGTGGTGTTCTGCTGTGCAGACCTACACGTTTTTTAGTCTATTTACATTTTAATAAATACTTTACAAAACATACCTTTATATCTTTTGATTTTGTATCAACTCGTCTCATTTTTATGTATTCGTTGTTACTGTTAACACCTGAAAAGCATACTTTTAGTTATCTCTGATTGTTTTAATATTCCATAACTTATTTATATCGCTAATTTCTAAAATCTTGTAATTTTTTATACTCTGACATGTTTATCTTAATTGACATCTGTCTCTCCAATTTATTTTTCTTAAGCCATAGACATAATATACCATGGACTAGACCTTCCTTAAGCTAGTTGTACATTATAATAAGGGCAGCGTAGACTGCCACCTCTGTAAACCGTTTTTATTCGTTCTGGTCATATAATTGATATTTTGAATTTGAAATTCGGAACAGATGACACAGAACGAAAGAAAAACGGGCGTCGGATTTCAGTTTGGTTTTGACTGCGAAATTGGAAACATATTTAAGCCTTAAATTACAAAGTTTATACTTATCCACTATGTACTTTTAAAATGTATTGAATTCAGTTCGTGAATGAGTGTTATACATCTCTGGAGACTTCTATTAAATAACAATCTATACTCTGAAGTGAACTTTTACTGTTTTTACAATGGGACGTGCCAGACTGGCTTTTGGAACTGGCATGAGCTGCTGCAGACAGATCCTTAACGGCGCGTCGTTTTGCGCGAGCGCCCTCATCTCTCCTGGTTACCTGCCTTACTACCTATCAACCCGACGTGGTGCAAGAGCCGCAGCTACAGCGCGCCCGGCAGCAATACACGCAGGTTGCGCACGCTGAAGAGGAGCGTCCACATCGCATTCCATCAGCCGTCCCACCGCATCCTGTCAACCTTTTTCTTATTTTACCTTTTCTTACTTTTTCTTTTTATTTTAATAACGTAGCTTACGTTTAGCTCATCTGAGCTAAACGTAACGTTACAAGGGTGATAAATTGGTAATTAAAGGCAGCGGACTTTAATTTGCAGTCTCGGGTTGTTTATCCTGCTATGTAATGGGTTGCAGAAAAGGCTTTTGCTTGTTTGCTTCCGGTCATTTAAAAGTAAAATAATGTTACAGCAAAGCAAAAATCCCCGAAAAAACAATTTAAGTCAGATATATTTATTTCCATAAACATGTGTATACATACAACAAATATCTATATATCTAATTCCTTTAAACGAGGGATTCTTGTATACATGTATATATATATAATCTGAATCTCGGAAACGGCTCCAACTATTTTCATGAAATTTAGTATACAGTGCCTTTCGGGAGCGATAAATCGATCTAACTAGGTTTCATTTTTATAAAATATCGTAAAAAAAGAAAAGGTTCAAACATGTTTGCCACATACTATGGCGTGCAAATCTTGAGTTAAATTAATGAATACAATAATAATAATAAATTAAATTATAAGTTATTAAAATAATAAATGAAATGAATCCAAAAGATATTACAAATGTCAACAAAACAAAGTAAAACAGTTAAGATAATTTAAAATTAGAAATATCAAAAATATCAATTAGCGTTAAATATCCATAATGTAGGTATTTCAAATCCATATAAAATATCAATCAAACGTCAAAATAAAAAAATAAATAAAAAGTAATGCATGTCAAATCCGTGTAAAAATTAATCAAAACAAATGTCAAAATAATAAAAATAAAAACAATGTATGTCAAATCCATGTAAAAATTGGTCATGATCCATGTTGATGTATTGGCATGTTAATTTGAATAATTTTATCGGTGAACTCCAATTAACATCAGATTTGACGTGACATGATCGTACATGATAAAAACTCATTGCTTTAAATTCAGTTATACGTCAAAAGGTACGTCGTTTAAGATTATAAAAAAAAACTTAATCTCCTTTTAATCAGAACTTCAAAAATAACTCTGACTAATTAATTGTACCTGGCTTTAATTATAAACACCGAGGCGAATACCTATATAAAATAATATGCCTATAGTAAGCAGGTAGAAACCACCTAAGTACCTGATAGTGGTTTAATTAAACTCAGGTGAGGCAAATAAAACTACGAATAGCAAACAATTTGCCAACTCCGCCATTTACTCATTAGGGAGGCACGAGAAATATTGAATTAAACAGAAGTTTTAACAAATTGGAGTTAAATTCTAGTACAAAACATATTCCAGTCTGGAAACTTTTGTATTACCTTTTAAGGTGGCAGGTATGTAATATACAGGATGATTGGAAGTTGGGTGCAAAGCTTAAAGGCGAAGATAGTACATACAATTTAGAACCATTTAAGGCATGATTGTCTTAGACGAAGTCTTACCTTTTTTTTTAAACATTTTTTTTATTTTCGTTGTTTTACACATCTTTAACTATACTGCTTATTTATGGTCAAATTGAATGATAAATGAATTCGTTATTATTTAATTTAATTAAAGTAATGTGTAAGCAAAACATGTTTAAGGCCTATGTGTCGTTAGACATTCTTTTTTACAGACATTTAAAGTTTATAAAAATTTAAAAATTCATAAATACTTTTTGTAAATCTTATTTTAAAAAAAACCGAGGCGTGCTTTTTTATTCAAACCTTTTTGAAAACATGCTTGACTATCGCTCTTTCTTTTGAGGTACCATTTACGCGGATATCTTACAAGTGATTGAAATTAGGACCTACAAACCAATTTGGAGGAGAAATTTTCAATTTTAGGTAGACTGTAGTTTTAAACACATGAGAATTGGTCTTCTGATACGTTATAAGCATATTAATGGATGGTCAACCAGATTCTTTTATCTTCTTTATTCGTTCAGAGGTCATAAAACCTCTTATTAAATAATTCAACAAAAACCCAATAAAATAAACGTCTTTCAGCAAATTGTCCTGTATATTCCACTTAAACCTATTGTTCCACGCCGCTTACTTACATCCAATATCTAGTAATAGCACAAGGAACTCCAATTGTTCTCCTTCTAATTGAACAAAAGCGAGATACGGCCGCAGTAGAACATTTGTTTTACACAGGCGCGGATACAGGAGGGGAGGCAGCAATTAATTGTACCACATAATTTCAAACAGCGAAAAGCCCAACGAACGATCTTGGAGAGGATAACTTTAAGTTTCCTGCAAGTCCTTCACTGTCTGCATTCACTTATAAATTTATGAGTGATTGAACCCAGTAGTGTTTTGACGGTCCGCTTTATCTCTATGGACAATACAGTCGGAATACACCATTTCGGCCTAGTCGTTTTTCGGTTTACTGCAAGTTGGAAAACAGATCTGTCAGATTAGCTTTCATTGTAATTTTATATGTCGGAATTATGTGGCGCATTCGGCGCAATTGTCTCATTGCTAAGAAAGAAAATTTAGTTCAAATAAATCTCATTAGATGGCGCGATACGCACTGGTCTGTTATTGAATGTGTGTAAAATTAACATTTTCTGGAATTGAACATAAAAATTGTATGTTCTTGTTTAATCAACTCTCCTAAGCACAAAATTATGGCATATTAGGCTCTTAAAAAATATTTCAAAGATTATTTGAACGGATCATTTAAAATTGATGCCAATAGATGGCGCAGTTTTAAATTTCTGAAGTATTCCACTCCATTGTTTAAATTTGCATTGAAACACATTTTGGTGCAAAGAAACTGTAAAAACGTGCAAAAAACTACTACTTACTACTTACAAGTTGTTGCTAACGCTTTCTATCTATCGCCGTGAAACAGAACCGAACGCGATTGATGGACAAAAGTAATCGGTTTAATCAGACGAAAAACGCTAGTTACTTCGGCACGGTTTCTTTGTATGGGATGAAGCATCTGTATCCTAGTATTATATTATCTGTACCCTGGGTTTCGAGTAAACTGAGTATATAACTCTTTTTACAAAAAAATACAGTCTCCTTATACATTCTCCAATAAAATACAATGCTTGAAAGGGGCTCAGAAGGGGCCTCCGCCCCGCTCTGAGCGAAACCCTGGCCCCGCGCCTGGTTCTACAGTGTTGTGTGTTTCCACTGTGTTTCTTTCCACGCGCTGGAAGGGTTATTTTTATCGGAAGGAGGCGTTATATGGCTATACCTTTAACATACGGTCGGGTTTATTCAGCAAATATATTGAATTCTGAAAAACATTTAGTAATGGCAGAGCAAAATAAACTCTGCGATTCTGTTCCTATAAATGTTAAAATATTGATGCTAGAACGGAATTCCGCTTTTCGTGGAGTGGTTTTGCTCTAATTGAATTGTTCAATGAATGTTCGTTTTGTAATCATATTATTATTATTACTGTACCCTGGCTTCGGCTAAAGTGACTCTATAATTCTAAATTTGAAACAAACATAGCTTTCATAAATTGTCGTTATCCTTAAAAGGGGAGTCAAATTCTAGATTTTAGGAAAACTCAAAAAAAAATGAGATCTCCTCACTCGTTCCTGCGTTCAGAGAGGCACATTTGGCTCCCCCTGAGCAATATCCTGGATCCACAACTGGTTTTACAAAGGCACTGGGTTTCCTTCCACTCGCTGTAAGGGTTATTTTTATCGGAAGGAGGAGTTATACCTGTAACATATGGTCGGGTTTATCCGTTCAGCAAATATATTGAGTGCTGAAACATTTACTAATGGCCCAGCAAAATAAACTCTGCGATTCTATTCCTACAAATGTTAAACTATTGACGCTAGAACAGTTTCGTTTTTCGTGGAGTCGTTTTCTCTAATCTTATTGTTTCAATAGATGTTTATTTTGATAGTGAGAATTGTATAAACGTTTCTGAAATTACAAATTGATCAAGTAATAACAATTTTTCTGCAAACGCCTGCAACGTTTTAGAATGCTGTTTATTTCTGTAATCCATTTATCATACATATTTATACTGGCCTATTTTTTTAAAAGAGACAACGTATCATTCATCTTCTCATTATTTTTTACCAGTATTGTTGCATTTTATATCACAAATCGTGTTGTCAACTTATTTGCATAATCAAAACATCAATTTCGCTGCACCGTGTCGGCTAACGCCTTTGAAACTATTCCACCGCCATTTTGTCGTTGCGTGACGTCATAAACTTGATGTCACCGCTGCCGTAGATTTACGATGTTGCATGTAATGCAGGCGTCTTCATGGGACTTACTACTTTGTAGTATTGTCAGGGTTAAGTTTGATTTTAAAGGCGGCTTGGTACACGTAAATTGGATTGTAAGTTATTTTAAAATCTTTAAGCATTTAAATGTTTACAACTATAAAAGTAATTAATTATCCGATTAATTTCAATATAAAACTGTATAAACATAAGCTAGGATTTTACGAGTTAGAGACTGCATCTTCATAAAGATGTAACCTCTGAGTTCGTTATAGATTTTTTAGGTAAACCAAACGTCGCAAACAGACTAACTTATTAAACCGCATTGGCATATTCAGCTCCACATATTTTCTGATGGCTATGCATTTGACATATTTTGTGTTAAACGTCCGATAAAACTATCATTGAAATTTTAATGAGCCTAATTTATGTAAAACTAATAATTATTTCAGCATGCAAGCCGCGCTGTACAAAAAACACTAATTATAATTTCACTAATATGAACTTTGGCACAAAATATATTGATACTGACATGAAATTGTCTAATTCAAATAATCTGTACCGTATACATAAACATACACATAACATCACATCTGTAATAACCGAAGGGTTAGGTAGAGTTGCACCTATAGTACTGTATCTATAGGCATTTAAGATGCAGATACCCCTCAGTTGCTGGTTTTAAAAGGGAACTATATTTTTTGTCACCAAAATTTATATTTGTCATCAAGTTGTATCACCTAATAAATAGATCTATCGCCACGAAATATTTTCGTTCTCAGATAAACAAAGAGTGTTCCCAGGTATGAATTACCAAATTATTGTTAATATAATGTGTAAAATATGAGATGGATTACCAATAAAATTGTAGTGCATTACATGAATATAAACTTCGTTCTTATAACAATAGTTTTATTACTTAAATAATAGCTTGGTGCTCAGAATGGTAGATCTGTCACCAAATAAATCGATTATCGATCCCTGACTGCGACTCCTTTTTATTTGTTACATTTTATTTCGTTCAGTTATTAAAATAATAGTATTCGTTACTAATTTAATACATCAATTTATAATTTTAATGAAAATGTCAACATTAAAATAACAAATTATGGTCAATGAATCGGTCCAAGAGCGAGCGAAGCGAGCTCGGGAGCTTAGGGCACCCCGACACGGACAGGTTAGGTTCGAACGAGATGACGTGAGCTGAAGTGAGCGAGCAAAGCGAGCGAACTCAGCTCCCGTCATCTCGTTCGTGTTAGGTTACTTTAGACCCTGCGGACGGAAATAGGAGCCCCGCGCAGCGGGGCTCCGTCGACTCTGTTGCATATACACCAATCTAACTTTATGAAATTTTCTAGTGACCTAATATATGATTTATTGGTGATCTCTTTAAATTAGTTTGCTTAAATACTATTAGGACAAACCTATTATAATACATACAAAACCATTTATTTGGTACTTGACCCCATATCTCCATGATTTTCGGTAATTTATTGTGGAATTGATTTTATATTGTTTGGTGACTACATTTTGGTGACAAATCTACTATTTTGAGGGCAAACCCTATTATTTAAGAAACACAAAATGAATTAAATTGGTGACAGCTTAAATCATACCCGTTTTAAAATAAGAATCACTTCAATTCACGTATAAACGGTTAGTCGATATTTTTTTTTAAAGTGTATGTTACATTAGACTATTTTCTTGATCATTTGATCTATGAATATTTTGAGTTTTATTCGTATAACATAGTGTAATTAATTTGTTAATTTATGTCTAATACGGACAAAAAAACGACAATCGCACCAAAACCGCCGGGCGTATTGTGATGAAATTTTCACCATCTCAAAGACAATTGAATTATCTACATTTTGATCTAGGGCTTTTTTTAAGTCATAGAACATCAAGAAAAGTACAAAAGACTACCGAATTTAAGGTCGCACGGGTTGAAACGAGAGCGTTACAGAATTTTGTGACTTCAAGGTCGTTGGCGACTGTCGCCGTCTTAAGTCGACCTGAGGGTTTTTAAGTCACGAGCGAATTCGTTACTTCTAGGCAAACGTGCACCACTGTCGACCACATCATCACTTACCACCAGGTGAGATAATGGACAAACGCGAGCCTAACAATTATAAAATAAATAAGCTGCTGGAAATCAATTCAAATTGATTTACAGATTTACGGTAACACGAAATCTAAGCAACATACAACTTTTATGGTTTTCAATTTCTCATTACATGCCCTGGCTTCATAACCGGAACATACTGTAACAATTATTTGAATATAATTAAGGAAATTGTGAAATTAGTACACCGCTGACTCCCCCGGACATCCCTATTTTCCGCGGCTAAAGTCGTTTCCTTCCCCTTTGATAATTTCAGCCATAATTAATATTTCGAGGGAGGGGACTTTTTGCAACCTCAGACGTAAGTTAACGAGTAATTTGGAATGATGTAGGTAGGGTCCTACCTTTTTATCTTTTTTGTTGGTCTTTTGTTAAGTTTAGGGTGATTGAGTACCGAAGTTTTGCTGTAAAAATACTGCGAAGTAAGTAAGTAAATATTTTATATCTTATTGAGATCTTACGACATTTAACATTGTTTCACACATACTACCATTGGTGGTGTAGAAATATTAAATAATAAGCTAGGTACGTGCAAATCAAAACTAGGTACATTATAATAATTTTATGAAAATTTATTAAATTTTGTATAATGTCGAAATATAAATCATAATATCAAAAAATAAATCATAATGTCAAAAAAATAATCAAAATGTCAAAAAATAAACCATCATCTCAAAATAGAAATCATAATGTCAAAAAAATTAAAAAGAAATTACTATGTTAAAGATTTCATAATAATGTCAACGTACTAATATCATTATTAAGATTTTAATTACAATATCAAAATGTAGGATTTAAAAATTCATTGACGGATTAAAAACACATGTCTAAGAGCCAAGCAAACATTTTACATTTAAACTTATTAAATGGTAGAATCCTCAGGGCAGGTGGTAATTTGTTATAAATTTTAATTATGATGCAACTGACATTTCTACTGTATAACTACAATCTCTGAGCAGACTCTAGTAATAATGGCACATAGGCTAAAACCTTGCCTCTCGTGCTTGAGGTCGTTAATTCGGGTCGGTTAATTTCAAACCCGGGCAAGTGCCAATGTGACTTTTTAAATTCATATGTAGTTTCTAAACTTATCTTGGATATGGCTAACAAAGGTGAAGGAAAAGATCGTAAAGAAACCTGGACTTATAAATAATATAAGTTCGAAATCGCCAACACGCCTTTAGCAAGCGGTGTGATCAATGCTCGTGCCTTCTCTGTGTGAGAAGAAGCTTTTGCCCTGCAGTGGACAATAACCCGAAGAATTGCGAAACAAAAATGGCAGTGGGCAGGGCACATTGCTCGCAGAATGGATGGCCGATGGGCCGAAAAGTTCTGGAATGGCGACCGCGAACCGGAGGGCGATGCGTTGGAAGGCCTCCCACTAGGTGGGCCGATAACCTGGTTAAGGTTACGAGAAGGCGCTGGATGCGAGACCCATGGGATCGGTCAATGTGGCGATGCCTGGGAGAGGCCTATGTCCAGCAGTGGATATCTTTCGGCTAAAATGATGATGAATGATGATGATATGATGGACAATAAAAGGCTGTTAATATTATTATTATAAAGTTGGGGATAAAACAAGGGGTAGTATTACCACTCTCATCTGCAGTCATAACGCAATGTGTTTATAAGGATGCGGTTCGAGTCCTGACAGTTCGCCCATTTCGGCAACAACAAGAGTAAAAACCACTTTGCTAAAAGCATACCCTACTATAACGTTGCGTTGCAAGTACTAGGTACTAGAAAATCTAGAAGGAGCTCGTGGCTAAATAAATTTCAAGGTTAAGCAACGATTGCTGAGGTCGGTCCGTGGATGGGTGATCATCTTTACATAGCGAGATTCCTTGGTCCCGGCTGTCATTTGAAGATCTTTGACAGTCGTTACGAGTAGTCAGAAGCTTAAGATCTGACACCAGTCTTGCCAAGGGGTATCGTGTTACCCAGTTACTGGGTTTTGGAGGTCAGATAGGCAGTAGCTCTATATAAGATACTGATAATCAGCTAAATCCGGTTAGACAGGAAGCCGTCCCCAACATAGTTGGAAAAAGGTTAGGCAGATTGATTACACTAGGCAATATGTTTAATTTATTTTAATTTGCGAATGCAAAGAAAAAGAGTATTTTCTATAACGTGCAATTTAATAACCTTGTTACTTAAGGTCCTACATCCGCATTAGTGCCGTAAGACTTTCTAAAGGATACTCCTTAGTGCTAGGATAAAAGGTTTGAAAAAAATACATATTTATTATTGTTTCATGTACATTATTTTTTAAAGATGGTTTTTCGTATAACAAATAGTTTTGCTTTAAAAAAATAATTTGCAAAACGATAGTTTTCGCAACTTTTGGATACTCCTCCAAAATGACTTGGATGTTTAAAAATATTTTTACAAAGAAAAATTGATGGCTGGCATTTCTTCATAATTGAAATAGCATATGTAAATAAAGTAATATTTTGCAAACAAAACTGTTCAAAAGGAGGTTCAATATTGATATTTTAGCTCCGAGCGGGCGCACGGCCAGTAGTGCGTTAACATTGGGGTGTATATATCGCCTTAAGATTTGCTTGATTCTGAAATCGATTGGATTTGCACTTTTTTAATTCAGTAATTCGAAGTTATTCACTTACATCATTTTTTTATCAACAGGCTCGCGCTTGACCACTATACTTTCTTATCAAGATACAAAAGGAATACTAAAATTGCTTTCAATATAGTCCTTTCTTTATTTAACACAAAATATACACTACTAAATTCACTTCCAGCACTTCTTACGAAAACAGGTAGACTTATGTTATGATGGCCGCGGGGAGGAAGTTATCACCCCATCTCTGTAACTTTATCTCATAACCGACAGTACCTACCTACATCACTTCGATACGAACCTTTATTACTTAACCCAGAACTGTATTAAAACGAGCCATATTTGGATCGTTACAAACTTGTGACAAGCAATAAAGGGGCAAGTTGTTATAAGGCCAACATTTTCCTTATATATTTCTTTATTATTTGTCCCCTTCAGTATAAGTACAAAAATAACAAAAAACTTTTGAGCAAACTCCTCAGTTCAAGTTTAAATTCTTCTTTTATTTTTATGAGTTCGAGGATCATCCTTCAGACTCATAAAAAATGTTAGTTGAAGTGGCAAAATTTGAGCACTTTGGAAGCCACTTATTGTGAAACAGAACAAAGCTTGTTAAACGTTGAGTTTGGGTAGATATTATTCTTTGTACACAAAATAACATATAATATAAGGTGGAAATAAGGTATAAGTAAAGTGCGAGCTCAACTCAAAGTAGTGTTTACTACTAGCAAACTAATAAATACAGCCTGTTTCTTTAACATCAGCAATTCTTTAACAACCGCGCAAACGCGGTTAAACACAAGGCGTACCTAGCATGGGTCGACGCTCGTGTGCGCAAGGCAAATGACGTGAGTCAGAAGAAGAGAGCTTTCAACAGGGCTGCCAAGTCCTGCAAAAAGGCGATGCGAAGGGCACGGTTTGACCATATTAGCAGAATCGGGGACAAACTTGCTTCACACCCCGCAGGTAGCAAGGCGTTTTGGTCCCTGGCTAAATCGGTTGAATCAAACTTCTGTCGCCCCTCACTACCACCACTGCTGAGACCTGACGGGTCGCTGGCCCACTCCGCTGAGGACAAGGCAAACTTGTTTGCCTCCCTCTTTGCGGAATCTTCGCGTCTGAATACTGATGGCACGCGGCCTCCTCCTTCTGCTGTTCGATGTGAGACGAGTATGTCGGATATTCGCATCCATCAGAGGGAGGTCTGTAGGGTGCTGCGTAACCTTGACGTGAACAAGGCTAGTGGCCCGGACGGGATCCCGGCAATTGTACTTAAAACTTGTGCGCCTGAATTGTCTCCAATCTTGACACGCCTATATCGCCTTTCGATGGTGACTGGAAAAGTGCCGAAGGCTTGGAAGCAAGCTAACGTTCAGCCCGTGCCCAAGAAGGGTAGTCGAGCTGACCCGGCCAACTACAGACCCATATCAGTAACGTCCATCCTCTGTAAGAGTATGGAACGTGTACTGAATAATAAGCTCCTGGCATACCTAGAAGACAACGACCTTCTTAGTGACCGCCAATACGGCTTCCGCCGAAACCGGTCAACTGGGGATCTTCTAGCGTATGCCATTCACATCTGGAGTGAGGCCATCGAGAACCACGGGGAGGCGCTTGCTGTCTCCCTTGACATATCGAAGGCCTTTGACAGGGTCTGGCACGAGAGCCTTATTGGTAAGCTTCCTTCCTTCGGTCTGCCTAATGGTCTGTGTGACTGGATTACAGACTTCCTGAGGGATCGGTCCATCCGAGTGGTTATCGATGGCTGCTCGTCCGGTCAGTTAGGTATTAACGCCGGAGTCCCTCAGGGGTCAGTGCTCTCGGCAACATTGTTCTTGCTGCACATTAATGATCTGCTAAAACCCGGAACCTTTGGGTATGCAGACGACAGCACTGTTGCTGAGAGATACGTGTCTGGCGCACGGGCTACTGGGCCTCAAGTCCGGTCTCTTCGGGAGGCCATGGTTGAGCGCTTGAACCTGTCTTTGGAGGCAGTCTCCGAATGGGGCAATGCCAATCTAGTCAGTTTCAATGCTGCTAAGACCCAGGCGTGTCTTTTTTCCGCAAAAAAGAGCCAATTCCACCCGGCTCCATCCTTCCGTGGTGTAACCGTGCCGATAACGGACCATCTCGACCTTCTTGGTGTTACGTTGACATCGACCCTCAATTTTGGTCCTTTCATTGAGGCAAAGGCTCAATTAGCTGCAAAAAAGTTAGGGATCCTTGCGAAGGTGAGATGGTACTTCACGCCTGAACAGCTGCTCAACTTGTATAAAGCGCAAGTTCGGTCATGCATGGAGTACTGCTCTCACCTCTGGGACGGATCTGCCAGGTACCAACTTGACGCACTTGAGTCGATTGACAGACGGGCCAGGAAACTTATCGGCAATGATGCGCTGGTCGACTCAAAGCTCCAGAGCCTTGAACACCGACGACGAGTTGCCAGCCTGTCGGTTTTCTATCGGTTACATTTCGGGGAGTGTGCGATGGAACTGCACAATTTGATTCCGCCTAGCCCTTTCCATCATCGGACTACAAGACGTACGGCAATGCGCCATCGTTACATGGTTGATATCCCACCCATACGCACAAAGCGTTTCGAAAATACTTTCATTGTGCGTACAGCTAAGGAGTGGAATTCCCTGCCTGCGTCTTTGTTTCCCGATAGCTACAACCTAGGGGTCTTCAAGTCAAGAGTGAATAGGTTACTTCTAGGCAAGCGTGCTTCACCTTCGACCACATCATCACTTAACATCAGGCGAGATAGTGGTCAAACGCGAGCCTATAACAAATAAAAAAAAAAAAAAAAAAAAAAAAAAAAAAAAACATCCTGAAAAATATTATAAGGTACAAAAGCCCTAGAGATACAAGCGCATAGTTAATAATCCCTATTTATGAGCATCAAGCTTGGAAAACAGATTTTCTGCCAAGAAAACTCATTTTAAACAAAAAGTTAATGCATCAATGTAAAACTACAGAGAATCTTGCTTTAGTGCTCGTATCTTTCTTCTTAGTTACAACATGATTAATATTTTAATCAATGATATTTTAGTATTCACAATGCGCGCGCTCATAACAGATATGTTATGAGCGCGCGCATTGTGAAGGCACGAATACGTCCTAATTGGGACGTATAGTCTTTAGTCTATGTGCCGCATGGCGAAGAGCGATACTCTTTGTTGAAACAAAAACAAAATTAAAAAAATGCCATCGTGTGTATTTAGAAAGTGTACCAATTATGATACTAAAGTACATAAAACAGAAGGGACCTTATGTAAGTACGCAATACACCTCAATTTACAAATTTTTTTTTTTTTTTCCTAATATCTATTATTTATTCTGTGCTAATATTCTGACATTTGGAGATTAGAAAAAGAAAGATATGCTAAATACATTGGTGGCCAGTATAATGTTTGTTTACATTCACACGCAAGTAAAAAACACTAGCTGTCTCTTTTTTCTTGTTGTTTTTATCAAGCCCTCCCTTTCGACTTGTAGTGAAATGTCAGACGAATGAAAAGTGTGTATGTGTGCTGCCGCTGCTGCGCGGAACACTTTTTTCTGTTGTTTTGTGAGTGTATAACGTATCTGTTTACTAGAATATCATTGATTTTAATCAATGTTTTGCCTTGAAACGAAAAAAAAGCCGTTTTTTTTCTGAAAAGTATTATAATGAACTGATTATGACAGCCACTTTGCTCGCTTGAAAATTACGCTAAACACTTTCCAAAGGTAATGTACTGTCGAAAAAAGTAAGTATTCTTTGTACAAGACTGGTTTTTGATTAACAAACATAAAAACTATACGTTGTTTTGAACCAAAATAATGTCCGTATTTTGTTTAAGATATTCTAAGATACTGAAACAGGATTACAATGTGATAATTGTAGGGTCCGAAGTGGGACCCTACAATTATCACATTTGTGTTCGATGTTTCGAAAGCCTACAATACTATACTGAGTTACAAATGTACAGAGTACTATTTAGTTGAAGAATGTAAACCTAAGCCGCCCTGAATAAGGGATGTCTTGTTCAGGACGGCTTAGGTTTACATTCTTCAACTAAATATTTGCCATTAATTCAGAGTATTGAGAACTAATGGAAAAAAATGTAGTTTCATAATTCTACCCTTTTCCTTTACTTGTTTGTACAGAAAAAGGGAGTTACCAAAATTATATTTTAGAATAGAGTTTCAGGTCCGTTCTTCCCTGTAATATAAGAATCTACCTCTGCGAATATACACTTTTGTGTCAATGTAACACTCAAAAGTCATAATGGTAATTGAAACAAATGCTTTGAACTTTCAGACCTATTTTAGCTATTTGTTTAAAATGATAAAAATAAAAATTTGATACCTATCACGTTACATAAACTTACGTCAAAATGTAAAACATTTTAATGAAACATCGTTTTTTTTTTATTATGGATAGGCTCGCGCTTGACCACTATCTCACCTAACTATCAAAATAACGAAATTTAAAATGTCTTTTCTGATATAAAACCTGTCAATTACTTAAGTTACCATTATCTACTAAATAAAATAAAAGTACTTTTATAAAATATATCAAAGCTTAGATTAACACCGAATACAATAATGATTTCGAATGTTTACGAGAAATAAAGGCATGACGTTTTCAAAAACTTTTTTTGTTAGTATTTCGTTTAATGGTCCACTCACACTTCACCGCAAGCCTGCCTATGACAGCTCCAGGTGAATTATCTACGCGACCGTACAAACCGTCAATTGTCGGCCGAGTCCAACTCGTTACGTATGCCGTGGCATTTATACCTGTCACTGCCAGACAACTCTCTGCTACGGTGTAATGTGAAACGACCCTTATTGAAATCGCCTTTATCGGATTAAGGAAGGAGACTTATTGCTTATTCTTGCCTATTTGAAAGTTGGAAGCGAAATAAGATTTATAATTTCTGGTTGTTAAAGAAGCATCGAAGTGAGACTTTTGTTTTCACTCTATTTACTTATTAAGTAAATAGAGACTTAAAGACACGAGAAGCTGTAAATTTACGTAGCGACAATTCAATCAACAACAATAAAATCCAAATTCAATCAACTCAAAGTAACATACCTACGTGTAATACGAAACTAACGTTACGTACGAAATTTCACTTGGTCGGGTTTTAGCCCACAGACATAAATCTAACTAGATGATACAATCGTATGTACTTCGCGTACCAAAAACCGGAATAAAGTTACGATCAATGGTCGTAATCTGAGCTTTTCATTTAGCATTATCGGCACCGGAAAGCCAACGAAATCTAGAAAAATGCCTAAAAAAATGTATAGAATGTAGGTATAGAAAAAGTTGGCCAAGGCATTGGAAATGTTTTCTTTCATTGTTAAGCAAATTTGTTTTTATTTTAACAATGATAATCTAGTAAATAACCTAAAAAGTGTTCCGCGTAGCAGCGGCAGCACACATACCCACTTTTCATTCATCTGACATTTCACTACAAGTCAAAAGGGATGGCTTGATAAAACCAACAAGAAAAAAGAGACAGCTAGTTTTTGTCACTTGTGGAACGTGACTGACTCATGGAACGTTCCAGTACCATACAAAATTAGACGACAGCGCTTTATTGAATTGGCGAATTGTCGCTACGTAACTTATTAGAAGTTCTTTATTTACAAAATTTATATCTTCTCGTGACGGGGACTTTACTTTATTATTATAAATTCGGGAATCGAAGGGCGTGCAATCTTAACTCAACACAATTTTTACGTTCATTCAATATAGAAAAGAAGGACTCACTCTCAGTACCCTTTTTGTATTTTCATACATTGGTTTATGGAAAAACTATAAATATTCTATTAAAGGTTCTCTCGTAAATCGTACACAAAGAAAGGCAGACACGTTCGGTGGGGAAGTGAAACGTGATAAGTCACGTTGAGGCACAAAAGGGTGCCTTCACCACATATGGAACTTTTGACTTATGGCCGTAATGTTTTACACGTTGTCGGTCAAGTTTGTTTATACGGTGGGATGGAAAGACCTGTGCAAACGATCGCTCTGTTGAGATATGGAAAACGAATAATTCAAATACAAGAACAAATTAAATTAAACCTGATATTTATATTACAGTTCTTTTTAAATGATAATTTTTTTAATGATTTCAATTTTTCTTATTCCAACCGTGTTGGGTTTGGCTTCCTGTCTAACTGGATGCCAATTGCAACTAAAATATTTTTCTTTAACCAAATATTAAAAAAAAAACTAAAACAAAAAGTTTATGCAATATATTTTAAATTCCAATTCAAAATCCGAATAAAATCGGATCAATCAAAACTTCTCATTCAAGTTTTCAAGAAAAATGTATTTGTTAAATTCAAAACATATTTCGAACAGAGAACGTGCCAATCACATTCCAAATGCAATAAGCAAATCGCTGCATTTTGTTACTGCAAACGTCATTGAACGTTTATTCTAGAAATTGAACGAAAAAAACCGCAGAAATGCCTACCTATCTACGCCTAATCTTTACAAATGTAAGATTCATCCTACATCAATGCTTAATATTACTTATATACCACCAGATACCGTACATAAGGAAAACTAAAGAATTAAATATTCCCTTTAAGTCAACATTAGACAATATAGAATAGAATGAACATTATTCTTCACCAAAAAAGTTACACATCTCTAATATACCTATACTGCATTTGAGTAAACATTAGATATTTAAATAATCCCATTTTACAGCCCGTTCAACCGATTTTGACTTCTATTGCGTTGGTGATATGACAAATGGCAGCTGCATTATACAGTTAGTTTTGGTAGTTTTTTATGCTAGTATTATATTATCTGTGGCTTTTGTGACAGGTTTATGCTTTTTATGCCTTCCTTTTCTTTACGGGATGGAACACAAAATCGGTTGAACGGACTGTAAAAAGGGGTTGTAAAAATTTTCTAATGTTATTTCAAATGGAGTTTTCTTTATTTTTATTTTATTTTTTTGAGTTTTTATCAGGTTTTATCATAGATTTAGTATGTTTTTACTACATCAATGTTCTTAACTGTTATTACTCCACGTCTCTTGTAAACAGTCATATTTACCAAATATAAAAAAGTATCTGAAAAACAAATTTTCCTGATCATTAATTTCGAATAACACGGATTTACATGATATCACCAAACAAATAACCCTTTGAATGAGCCACTGACGCGGACGTACGTTTTTAATTACCTTTGAAAAAAGTCAAAGGTACTCCACTGAATATGCGACTTCCATCAAGGCTTTCAATATTTTAAAAACATATTCAAGGCACCAGAAATTCGCATTTATTTATTTATACTTCATGTACAAAGTCGGCACATGGGCGAGTTTAATGCCATAATTCATTGTTGCTGTATGTATAAATAGTTGATTTGTTTCAGCATGAATATAGATACCGGTCATTGCCCTTCATTTATTTAGACACTTGCTTTTACCCGCGGCTTCGCTCGCAGTGAAGCCATATTTTTTTTGTTATTAAAAAGTATCCTATGTTACTTCTAATGCCTCCAAGAATATATGTACAAAGTTTCATGATGATCGGTTCAGTAGTTTTTGCGTGAAAGCGTAACAAACAAACTTACATTCACATTTATAATATTAGTAAGGATACAGTACAAAGGCATTGGGCATTCTCCCTTTCCCTAATTCCCTTCTTAGGATTCCGAACAATAAACTATAGGTATTCGATTTTCAAAAAATAAAATATGTGAAAACTGTTGAAGAGCACGATCGAATTTGTTTCGGGTCACAGGCAGGTATATCTGTTTCCGTTTTAAATTAAGAATTTAATAGTAGATTATTAACCAAGGGCTGTATGACATCAATTGCATACGAGGTTTTTGGCGCCTGAGCGAAGCGAAGGCGCTAATTAACCCGAGTATGCAATTGATGCTTACGCCCGAGATCAATACTCTGCTTTACATATCGATTGTGAGGTAAGTAAACAACAAGACAGCAGGTTTCAATGAACATTTATTAAGAAGAAAAAAATGTGTATTTAATTAAAATTAATAGTAAAATTATTACAATTTGTAAGAGATATGGTCACGTTCTTTTTAGGAATATTTATAGTTTGAATATGAGTTTGTGATGATAAGACTTGAGTTTGAGTGACTTGAGGTTCTTGCATCGTAAATGGCGGCAGTTGACTGGTACTATTTTCTTCATTAAAAAATGGCTCAGATGATGTGCTTTGACGTGGTGATTTTAAGTTTATATTTTCTGTTATTTTAGAAGTAATTTTGCTTTTGTTTGCCATCGAATCTTCGATATAACCTTCGGCCACTTTGCTGGACTTCCAGCCGCCGTGCCTTTTTAACAGAGTGAGGTTGGCTCCCGAATCAGCCAATAGAGTCGCTGATGTTCTGCGAAAGCAATGCCCGGTGTATAACTCTACGTTACTCAGTTTTAAATATGTGGCTATTTGCTTTGGCATGCCTGTAAATTTGTTTTTTCCTATTACTTGTCTGTGGCATTTTCCTTTACTGTAATTAAGAAAAAAACGATTTGTATCCACGTTTTCAGGCCGAAGAGCTTGATATTTTTCAACATAATTTGCAAATTCTTCATGCACAACAAATGACCGGTCAATTTTAGTTTTCGTGTTAGGCAGTTTTATGAGTAGTAATTTGTTATGTTTTTCTACATTTTCTATTGTCAAGTTTGTCAATTCCACGGTTCTGCAGGCTCCCGATATCCCAAAAATTAGAACAACCTGTAAAAAAGACATAAGTTGTATTAAAGGCACCAAATTCGCATAGTATTTTTGTGAAATATTTTGGTAACTTATTAAAAAGGGCAAGTAAATACGTAGGTACCTTTATTGCTAAATAAATTTCATCCGGAGCTTCATTTAAGAATTTCTGTACTTCTTCTGCAGTAAATACCTTCGATTTCTTGCTTTTAAAGCCGTCAGACTGCCTTTTCAAGAAAGCAGTAAGTTTAGAAAAATCTTTCAAATTCACGTCATGTTTTGTCATCATTGTAGATTTTAGCATGGAATAAAAGCACCATAAACTAGAAGGTTGTAGCCTCTTAGATAATTCATCAAAATATGATATAAAAACACTTTCAGAAAGAGATTTCACTTTTTTTTCTGACCGCCATTTCATAAATTCGTCGTATGCCTTTACATATCTTTCTTTCGAGTTCGGCGGTAATATATTTTCGACAACTGTTTTTGCCCTTTCTTTAATAAAATCGGGCGTTAGATCTATGTCTTCGTCACTAGACATGTTTAAAACTTTTGAAAAAGAACTCAAACAAGAAAATTAATTATTTTCGCGATGCTTTCGCGCCTACTAGTAGACTGCCTTTTTTTTTACATATTTTTACATATCTCTTGCTCTGTAAGTACACCCTTACACCCCTGAATGCCGGGGTGTATGACTATCATTACAGCATAGGTTTTGGAATTTGAAAAAAGAACTGTCATACTCATACTGCACGAAGAATATTTTTAAAAAGTTTTTTTTTTTTTCTCGGTATCGATTAATTACTCGAATCGGAATCTAGACAATTTATTTTATAAAGATTTTATTTTAAATATGGAACTATTTGTTTCCACATTGTATGTGAGATGGAATCGATTTAAAAATCAAACTGGCCAGCAAGATTAGACGCGCTTGCGTGCGTGAAAAAAAAAGGCAGTCTACTAGTAGGCGCGAAAGCATCGCGAAAATAATTAATTTTCTTGTTTGAGTTCTTTTTCAAAAGTTTTAAACATGTCTAGTGACGAAGACATAGATCTAACGCCCGATTTTATTAAAGAAAGGGCAAAAACAGTTGTCAAAAATATATTACCGCCAAACTCGAAAGAAAGATATGTAAAGGCATACGACGAATTTATGAAATGGCGGTCAGAAAAAAAAGTGAAATCTCTTTCTGAAAGTGTTTTTATATCATATTTTGATGAATTATCTAAGAGGCTACAACCTTCTAGTTTATGGTGCTTTTATTCCATGCTAAAATCTACAATGATGACAAAACATGACGTGAATTTGAAAGATTTTTCTAAACTTACTGCTTTCTTGAAAAGGCAGTCTGACGGCTTAAAAGCAAGAAATCGAAGGTATTTACTGCAGAAGAAGTACATAAATTCTTAAATGAAGCTCCGGATGAAATTTATTTAGCAATAAAGGTACCTACGTATTTACTTGCCCTTTTTAATAAGTTACCAAAATATTTCACAAAAATACTATGCGAATTTGGTGCCTTTAATACAACTTATGTCTTTTTTACAGGTTGTTCTAATTTTTGGGATATCGGGAGCCTGCAGAACCGTGGAATTGACAAACTTGAAAATAGAAAATGTAGAAAAACATAACAAATTACTACTCATAAAACTGCCTAACACGAAAACTAAAATTGACCGGTCATTTGTTGTGCATGAAGAATTTGCAAATTATGTTGAAAAATATCAAGCTCTTCGGCCTGAAAACGTGGATACAAATCGTTTTTTTCTTAATTACAGTAAAGGAAAATGCCACAGACAAGTAATAGGAAAAAACAAATTTACAGGCATGCCAAAGCAAGTAGCCACATATTTAAAACTGAGTAACGTAGAGTTATACACCGGGCATTGCTTTCGCAGAACATCAGCGACTCTATTGGCTGATTCGGGAGCCAACCTCACTCTGTTAAAAAGGCACGGCGGCTGGAAGTCCAGCAAAGTGGCCGAAGGTTATATCGAAGATTCGATGGCAAACAAAAGCAAAATTACTTCTAAAATAACAGAAAATATAAACTTAAAATCACCACGTCAAAGCACATCATCTGAGCCATTTTTTAATGAAGAAAATAGTACCAGTCAACTGCCGCCATTTACGATGCAAGAACCTCAAGTCACTCAAACTCAAGTCTTATCATCACAAACTCATATTCAAACTATAAATATTCCTAAAAAGAACGTGACCATATCTCTTACAAATTGTAATAATTTTACTATTAATTTTAATTAAATACACATTTTTTTCTTCTTAATAAATGTTCATTGAAACCTGCTGTCTTGTTGTTTACTTACCTCACAATCGATATGTAAAGCAGAGTATTGATCTCGGGCGTAAGCATCAATTGCATACTCGGGTTAATTAGCGCCTTCGCTTCGCTCAGGCGCCAAAAACCTCGTATGCAATTGATGTCATACAGCCCTTGGTTAATAATCTACTATTACTCCATCATTTTTTTATTCTATTACCATAATTAAAAAAAACCAACTACGAAAAACTCGCAAAAACATTGTAGAAGTTGTTACTTAGTAAAGGATTTCCAGATTATTATCTGAGTAATGAACAAGACAGCTTCTAGTAAAAAGTTAGTTAAAGCGTAGATTTCTTGCCCTATATCTCAGGGACGCGCGGACGGGGCGAAGCTAGATGAAAAGTAGTAAAACGGAGCTGATGTGAAACGTAACTTCTACTTTCTTGCTATCTTTATTACGCTAATAATTTCATATTTTTAAAGATACTTTTTATCTTTATTTAATGTAATTTATTTTCCTAGTAATCCTGCGGTTATGTTATAGGCTGTACCTAGTTACCTATATGTATTGAGCTATAAATGAATTCTTTCAGTTTCTTTATTATAGCATTATTATTAATCTAAGATTATTCATGTTGTTATTATTAAATATTATTATCATTTTATTTATTTCGTCTCAATAATACCTGTTAATCATGAACATGAAATAATTTATTCACGTTTTTTTTTAAATTTGCTTTTTTCGTAATCTTCTCAGTAAACCCTTTCATTTGATACCCATATCATGAAAGTGCACAAAAAATAACTAGTCCACCATCTTGGACCGACCGCCATATTGAATTAAGAATGATGTCACTTAGCTTATTATTTATTACCATGCATTGTCATCCAAACTAAACGTGTATGCAAAATTTCATCTTAATCGGTGGAGGATAACTGCTTTAAAATTCTGTTGCAAGATTTGATCCGAACACACTTACATACAAACATACATACATATATTGCAAGTTAATTAAAAGCTTGTAAAAAAAGTAAACATGAAAAATAATTACTTCTAGAAACGCTCACCAATCTTCACTAGAAAAAAATACTGTGCTAATTAATATTACACTTCAACCCAAATAATTCACCCATCACAAAATCAAATCTCTTCAACACTTCAATTCAATTGTACATGGTCATTTGATTAATGATTAATGAACATGAATCACACACACTTGATCTATTGATTCTGCACAGGACACTGGCGTGCATGATTGATTGACCCACATATATCAATGTTTCTTATTTTCATTGTTATCCGGATAATATTTCACCGTTGGTGGACGATTATCCCGGAGCGTGTA
The DNA here is from genome assembly GCA_947562075.1 of Orthosia gracilis. Lineage (NCBI taxonomy): Eukaryota > Metazoa > Arthropoda > Insecta > Lepidoptera > Noctuidae > Orthosia > Orthosia gracilis. The sequence continues at coordinate 6,461,921 of OX387270.1, read as the reverse complement.
AGTGATGTTCCGTTGACTGATGTAGCTAATAATTCACGCTCAGTGCCGTTTGTGTGAACGTGTATTTGTGGTGTAAGTTTTATACAAAAAGATTTTGCGTTTTTGCGATGTATGACGGAATCTAGGCTAAGGTTTTGCATAGTGTGTACTTTCAGAAGGACATTGCGAAATTTAACATTCTTACTCGTACTTTAAAGATTCGCACAGTTTTGAATAAAACGGCAAATATACCGTTATATTTGCTGTTTTTGTGAACGGGTTCATACTAATTTATCGTTTTATTGTACCAATTTTTGACAATTTTGCGCACAGTTTGTACTTCCAGAAGTACATGCGTCACTTGCCATACTTTACAGATTCAGACAGTTTTAAAATGTTTCTGCAGTTTGAAACAATTACTTTTCAATGTTTCAGCGTGATCCACTGAACTTTACTAATACCAATATACCCACCAATGTTCCCACACAGTTTCAGCAATTAACCTTTCCGCTGATAAACTGGTTTATTGAACTCGCTGTTACTTAATTATCATCCAGCTCATGTTTTCAACCTGCCTTTAGGTAGTAATGTTCCTATCCTCTTGAATAACTGTATTTTATACCTAATGTAATAAAATGTATTCGATTTTGACTAACTTGTAGTATATCCCTCCAATACTAACACATTGATATATTTCCCAGGTCTCACAGCGCAGTCAGAAAGTAAGCTCCAGAATCCGACTTAAGCATGTACTTGTAGATTTTCAACCATCTACTCGAACTTTACTTCACACCAAACATCTGAGACTCCATTATTTAGTAATATTTCACTGTCACACATACCTTGATTGTAGTTTTAATAGTACCAACAGATAGTAGAACACATTACCCCAAATTACTGTTTCTAATACACTTACTTGCAAATCAATAGTGTCCACGGGTTTTACACACCCATAACACGTGTCCTATTCATTTGGCACCACGTGTAAGGTCCTTTTAGCACGTAACATGTAATTTAATCTTCCTATTGGCTAAAAAGCGACCTACCTATGATACGTAATATATCGATTTGCAACTAAGTATGACGTAGCAAATCAAAGAATTACAGACAATATTCTGCAACAAATATTGTTATAACTCGCGTTTTTATTATGACATACATATCGGTTTGAGCAATAATGCCTGATACGGAGAGCACTATTGTACAAACCAATTTTACCATATCTTTAGCCAGCATATTTTAGCGTTTTTTACTACCCTTTTTTGATACTATTTGCCCTTCAGATCCTCTATTCAAGCATGTAGTAGTATCCGACGACATACAGATACATTTCATTCAATATTTTGTACTTAGTATAAGCATAGTCGTGATTGTGACATACATATTGTGATTTGTACTAGCGTAGTTTCACAGCTCAATGAACGAGTAAATTATGCTAATGGTAAGTGTATACGCTAATGATATTTAAGTATTTAATTAATCGAATATAGGTAGTGCCTAATCAGGAATATGTTTATGGAAGTTATTTAATTCGACAGTTTTAGTCTAATTTTTTTCTAGATTTAAAATCATGGATTAGGTACACACGCGTGAGCTAAAACTGGCGATGTAATTATTAAATACAATTAAGGAAAAAAATCGCTGGATGCGAGACGCACAGGGCTAGTCGATGAGGTGACACTTAGGGAAGGCCTAAGTCCAGCAGTGGACTTTTTTCCGCTGAAAAGATTGAGATGAAAAAAATAAGTGAAATGTACCTATGTATGCAGAACATGGAGAGCTAACTTATAAGACAACATCTATATACCAATTTTTACCCATGTTTGCAAACTAATAAATGATTTGATTTGATTTGATTTGATTTTATGAGTGAAAAGTAGGTAAGGCAACTTTGATAAAGCAGCAGGGTAACACAGATATTATTTTGAGCAAAACTTATAAAAAATGTGCCCGAAAATACAAAACGTTGCGACATCCAACCAAACAGTACGGAAACTACCTACAAACGCTCGAAACGGCACACTCACACAAACTTGCGCTTCGATGAGATCTCTATGCAGTTTTCGCGATGCTGTCAGTATTGCGGGCCGCTTAGGGGTCTCGTCGATGCGCATGTTTGTGTGAGTGTGCCGTTTCGAGCGTTTGTAGGTAGTTGCCGTACTGTTTGTCCATATTTATACTGTAATCCAACACTGCTGTTGAAGCAGAATTTTCTCGTGAAATTTTTACCTCCTATAAGTTGTAAAATCAAACCCCTCATCCCATCCACTTGAAGGTCAAGAAGTTCACAAGTACAGTTCCAAGTAACGATCCTGAATTCTGTCCGGGACAAATTAAACTTGACTAAGTTCCATTGAATTACATTGTGCTGGAATGGTTGACATTTCCTAAGATGATGGTAGGGTATACTTTCATTTTATGACTAGAAGTTTCGGACGAATTATACGATCCTTTATGTACAAGTATCTTAAGCTCTTGTGAGATACTTCAACTGGACAACATAAATTGAAGTTTAATTCAAGCGACAGGGCCGATTTCTTGGTAGTTATTTTGCGGTTTCACCAATCAGAACGCTGTATTTGCATAAACTGAGTTTAGTTGGACTAATCGCGATTAGTTTAATTGGTGAAATCGGTCCTAGTGACATTCAATTTCATAGTGGGTCAGTATTTTGTCAAAAAGTGTAGACTTTATTGAGTCTCGTATCATAATGGAAGAAAATTCTACAGAAAATATTGAATTTAAAAGTTAGAAATCTCTTGTATAACTGAAGCAATTTCGCATTCATTCTAAACTTAGCTATTTACAAAAAAGGAAATTGCACGTCGTCCTTTGTTGTCCAAGTAAAAAATACCAAATAGAGTGCTTTCAGAGTCTTCATTAGAAACTCTAGGCACCAAAGCGTTGACGAGAATGTACGCACAACAACAGTATATTAAGTAAATTCTCTTCACTTTACTCGATGCGTAACAAAAGTATCATAATCCCGAAAACTTTATGAAATATTCACATTTTTCCCCAGACTTTGTTAAAGCGGTCTCTTCTTCTCTCTGGCGTGAATTTTCCTTAAGATACTTTTTCTCGAAACTTTTCCATACTTGCGCAACAATTCAAGCTTTAAAAAACGTATTTACGAAGATTTTGTTTTATAATAAATTGATTGTAGAATTTGTTAAAGTTTCTTAATTATGTTTTATTTTACTCGCGGGTGTAAATCTTCTTGGAAAATAAAAATGGTACAAAAACATTAATTACGTTTTGCAGGTTTGAATTATAAAAAGAAACTCTATCCTTGCAAAAGATTAGTTTTCTTAGTTTAATCAAGATCGTCTTAAGACTAGAAGATAGATGGCTTCTCTCAGAAATACTTAAAGTAACGTAAAGTTATCTCAATGCTAATAATTAAAAGTTAAAATCTTTTTTAAACAACGTAGTGAGATAGAGGTCAAACGCGGCTCGCCATTATCTCACTATTTCTGTTAAAGAAAAAAAAAGCTTGTAATGGACGAAATGTAATATCGCTTGTCATTACATATCGCGAGAGCCCAACTCGATGGTGCCCTCTTTTCTAGTTGATAAGTTCCTAGGGCTACCTTCCGGCCCCATCAAGGAACTAGTTCCATAGTTTCGTACTATTTCAATGTCTCCTAAGTTACAAAATTTCACCAAGTTTCAGCTTAATCGGATGACAGGATGTGCTTGAAAAATCAATATCTATTTGCCGGACATTCATACGAAACCAAATTAATATAAAGCTTGTAAAAAAAAATGTTAAGTACTAAGAAATATCAAATCCAAGCCCCATTAAGACCTTGGATATGAAAATGTACTAAGAAAAAGACATATAATTATTACGAAGAGGACACAGTTCTAACAGTAAAACAAAAATATTAAAAGTACTTATAAAGTAACTATAATAACTGTTCTTTAAACTTGAATTTGGCAATTCACAACATCAATCAGTCCAGATGGAGAACCATTATTAGTATATTACTGCAGCGGCCAGCAAAAGAGGCATGGATGGACGAAGTAAACAAATAATGCGCGGAAATTAAAACTAGGTAAGTACCTAGTACCTAGAACTCATTTTGTCAAATACAATTACTTTTCAAAATCAATTACGAACAGCGAACAACAATATTTTTGCCCGCGTTATTAAAGTGTTCATTTGTTTCTTTGCAATAAACAGCTTCCTATTTGCAAGCCAGTTCGAAATTTAAATAAAACCTTTGATAACTTACCTCCTTGGTTGCTATGTTTCGGAGTAAAAGATCGTTCCATTTTTAAAATACACGGCAGATATGAATTTACTATGTAATTTATTTGGCCGCTAAAGCACGACAGATATGGATTTTCATACAACTTTTGCCGGCCACTGCTCAAATGTATTTGGCCAGTACAGCAATTTTGATTTATCTCGAAGAAGGTTGTCAAAATAATATTCAAATTTCCAAGCAATTTTAAGAAAAAAATATTATTATGGTTGTCAATCTGTACCCATTACAAAAGTAAAACTGTCTCAAACCTTGTCCTTTACAAAGTAAATTAAACCCAAATTCAATTAACACACTATTCCGGCAAAACCACAGATATTATGACGTACTAACCACCCCATGACATCACAATAATGGCCGTGTCACGTATTATATTAGCTAACTGAGTCGCTTGAGAGCAAAATGTCCTGTCTAGAGTACACAGAGAAAACGTCAACGATATGAGTGGGGATTAAGTTCTTGGACTGGCCAGTGTTTACGATGTAGGGTAGGTACAGGCCGCCTGTGATTAGCAGAGAATTCACGAGCTTACCACGGCATGTAAGTGGTTAAACGTGGGATGTACTACAGATAGTACTTTGAGAAACATATATTTAGTTTATTTAAAGGGTAATATGCTACCTAAGGACCTAGCTTATGTTTAGTAGCTGAGTGAAAATGACAATATAATATTTTTCTTTTTCTCCAGACGGTCATTTAGAAGTGATTTTTACTGAAAAATTTCTTGTAAGTCTTAAAAACCGCAGTACGTGTTGCACTGCGGTTTTTTTCGCGCGATTTATTTCCGAACATTCTTCGACACATAAAGCTGTATGAAGCTGCACGCATTCCTGTAAAAAAATCGCGCGGAAATAATACTGCAAGAAAGCCGTGATTTACCACAGAATCCAACGCGGATGCGGATTAAATTCGCGCGAATATTTTGAGCTCTATGAACAGGTAGAAAGAGACAAAAATCGCCAGGAATTTTATCCGCAGTGCGTGTTATTTGTGATCTAGTACGCGGACAAAAACTTCGCGCGAATGACGGCTAAAAACCGTGACTTATAAAAACCCGTGATTTCTATAGAATGTCCTTCAACCATAATCGACTATGTTACCTCCCTATTTTTTTATCGGTCATTCACACCCCACTTGACTTCTAGTCGTTTCGAAGGGTGACCCAAAACCAAACGCAATAAAAGCTGTAAAACAGTCCCGAATAAATTCACATTCATGAGATGTTAATAACGCAATCGTGCGATTCCAATTACGACGCCATTGATTTTCTGTTACTCTGGTACATGAATATCAGGCCGTGGCAATTACATAAAGCTGGGTTGGATTGAAGCAGTCGTATTTTAATATTTATTTTATCTACACTCACAACGCAATGTTCCAAATAGGTATGAATTCAAAAAATATTGTATAAACACGTACTTTACATTCGTGGAAAGGAAAAATTAAAAAAAAAAACATTACAGTTCAACATTTTCCTTCGATTTTCAAACAATTGCATCATAAAATAACTTTTTAATTTTTATAGGACACTTTTACTTTTTAATTTATTGCCGCTTATGGGCTCATTGACTTTAGTGTATTTGTCTATGGAGGCGCGCGCAGTGAGAATCTGAATTACCCGCCATACCAGATATTTTTTCCGTTTACACTTTTCTTTTATTTCAACTGTATGAGTGAAGATAAAATAGTGTATGCAACTGCTTATAATTAGGTATTAAAACACTCGCGTGTTATTATTATCACATTAGGCTTCGCCTCATGCGATAAACCCACGCTCGTGTTTTAATAACCCCTATTATATGACCATTGCATAAACTACTATTATAATTGTACTATCAGTTATTAACTGTTATAATGTTGAAGTTTTTGTTCTGATAAAGTGTTAGTTGTAATGAATGTTCACATTATTTACGTTAACATGTAGTGCCACTGCCACTGGACAGAATACAATTGTATTCTATTAAAATAAGACACGCAAACATTCATGCAATAGTCAGAATATTCCAGATTTTGTAACTAAGTGAATCTCAAGCTTAGCATCTTACTTGTGTTACTTCTTTTGGATGTTTGGATGGATTTTTGTTTGTCACTCAATCACGCCAGAATGGCTAAACGGATCCGGATAAAATTTGGCACAGAGACAGATTATAGTTCGGAATAGCACATAGGCTACTTTATATCCCGGTGTAACGTTCCCTTGGGATAAGAAAACACTATTCACGCGGGCGAATCCGCTGGCAGAAGCTAGTAATTCATAGGCATATCGATTTCTATGGCAATAAGTGCTTTTTCATCCTTTTTTATTTTTTCTTTAAAATGTGATTATGAAGAGGGGTTCGAGCTGAAACTTTCTTTCTGTAAGCAACATTTTAATTAATACGCCTCCTTAAACAAAGCATCTTTCAAGTACCTCCTTCGAACACTTTTTTGTCACTGAAAATTCTTTTATCTCAATGAGAAGCATCCAAAACATGGCGGCTAAGCATGGTAAATTAAGGCTGAAGCACCATCAGCATCGTCCGGTTACTGGCAATGTAAGCAGTCCTTTACAAGGGACACTTCCCATCAAGTGCCCACTTTATAACGTGAGGGCCAAGCTTTCACGATATTTTTGCTCTTAATGTTTTAGAAATGTAAGATTATGATTTTTTGAGAATGCTTTAAGACAAAATATTTAGGCATGTATTCACAAATGGTAAAGGCGAAATGCGAGTGTTCCACTCAAAAGTTCATGCCATTCAGATGGCCCAAAAAAAAAGTATATCTGCATTTTGTCATTAGGGCGACTCTATTACAGAATCCGGGCTGCTAGTGAAAAAATTCTAGTCCAAAAATGCAATAACGTTTGCCTAGCTTGGGCATATGAAAATGTAAATGCGTAGATATACAGAGTTACTAGCTTTTACCCGCGGCTTCGCTCGCAGTAAAGCCATTTTTTTTTTTTTTTAATAAAATTTATCCTATGTTACTTCTAATACCTCCAAGAATATATGTACAAAGTTTCATGATGATCAGTTCAGTAGTTTTTGCGTGAAAGCGTAACAAACAAACTTACATTCACATTTATAATGTTAGTATGATTAATTCTCTTTTAACATAATGTAATTTATTTTTAAAATAGGCGGCAAGGCTATTTTTATAGCTTTATATATTTCACACGGAAATCAAAACAAAACAACAATAAAGTACTTAGTTCTGAAATCAAATTATTATACTCGATAAATCTAATAATTGATGGATACGGAAATTAGCGTTCGGAAGTCCGATGATTGCCGAGAGGCATTAAGGAAATAGTTGCACTGTACTATATAACATTTACAAGCAAAACTTTTCTGCTGGTTTATCGCAGTCCCGTGGGGTTGTTATCAGAAACTCGTTTGTGCAGAGAAATATTGTATTTCTAGACTGAATATAAAATAATATGAGTAGTTAGGTATATAATTTAGAAAAACTTAGAGTTGAATGTATAGCCTTCACAAGAGTAATTCTTTAAGCGATTTCAATAGTCAAAACATTAAATGTATTGGTTTGACATGCGCTACCGTTTCACGCGGTCAACAAACAATTTGCACAATTGATATAGCTGTCAGATCAAATAATAAGCTCGACGGACAAGGTAAGCCGTAGTTTCATTGTACGTGTGTGCGTGCAATTATGTATGTATACGGGAAGGCGTAGTTTTAACCGGCGTCACCTTGTTGTTTGCAACGTTTCATCTTGACTTTTTATTTGATCTGAGCTTACCCCTGATAAAAATATACTGTCTAGAGCCCAGGAGGTTTATTTAGTTAAATCTAGTTTTGTATATTTTGATATATCTACTCGTACATAGTTTGCTACACGCCGCATCACATTTGATCAAAGTGCAAATTTCACAATGAAACTAAAAGTCTAGTTCGGAGAACTTGAAACCTGTATCATTTCAGTAGATCTTTCCAAATGAGCAAATGCCTTGTCAGAATTTAGATGTTACTTGAATTCATATTCAAAGAGTTATTTAGTTAGTAATTCACGAAATATGAAATGATGCAACTTGGAGTCACGTTATAATATCTCGAAGTAGTAAGTACAGTTAAGGGTCAAAAGTGCAGTCACAACACTCTACCAAAACAGCAGCGGTTTTATTTTTAGTCATTAGAGTTTCAATTTTTTACGATAGGTGTAATCTATACTTTAATTTCTATACAACAAATTAAATCAATTGTGGATAATTTAACATCTTCTACAAAAACTAGCCATTTGAGTTTTGGGACAGTAAGACTGCACTTTTGACCCTTGACTGTACCTCTACTCATTGGCTTACCCACAATCATCTCAAAATAGCTGTGCCACGTTTAAACAAAAAAATGCGTTATCACGTTATACTTTTTGTTATTTTATTTCCAATTTGTCCCGAATGTTAAATCTTTTTCATATAAATCAGAACGGGTTTGCAAAACAAATATCATGCAAATATTTTTGTACGAAATATGTCAGTATGAAATAAACGTATGTACCGACATTGATTGAAACTAGAATATTCATGAAAGGATTTACTTTTGCCACTAAAGCTCTATATGAAAATATACGTATATTTTTAATTTACCACAGAAATTAAATGGAAATTGAATGACTATAATAGCTGTATACTTTGAAATGAATAATTTATTTTCATAGGTCGTTATTATTTGCTTCGTGTTTAAATGTTTTCGTTATAAACATTTAATGAACTTTTAATTTTATTGCTAGCACTTAAATACAATTTGAAAGCGCAGACATAAATCAACTAGATAGCGCACATCTCTCCATCTGCATAAAAACCAAACGTCTCATGTTTGTTTTTAATTTACTTACCAGTGAAATAAAATGTTTGCGTTGCCTCAGCGAAGTTTTTTTGTAGAGTTTTTACAGCTCAATACAACATTCTTATTCCTTATTGCACACACAATATGAATGAAGATACAAATACAATGGACATCTTATGTACAAAGTCGAGCTTAACTCATAATTGGGTTCTCTTACAGCAAAACTCGGTTGTTAAAGGAATTTGCATATGAGGATAGTGCATCTAAGTGCACAACAAAATTCCGAGTTCAAAAACATTTAATATTTAAAATTGTTACATACTAAATAAACTAAGCAGATACGTCTACAACACACAATGTATAAACATAATACATACTATTTATAAAACTCGTGTTACGGTGTTTGTGATCGCAATCCTCCGAAACGACTCTACCGATTTTTATGATTATTTTTTCCGTATAGGTATGAGAATAGGTCGTAAAATATATTTCATTCTGTTAAAAAAAAAGATTTACACATTCACGCAGGCCTAGCCTCTGACAGAAGCTAGTATTACTATGTAACACATAACGGCATAATAAGGCAGGTTTTTCTAGATTTTGTTTGATGTCCGGTGCCGATAACTCTAAATGAAATACCTCAAAGTAAGTGCATTGTTCTCAGTTTACTCCCTTTTTTGACACGCGACGTAGTACATTCGCGTCATCTAGTTAGATTTATGTCTGTGTTTGAAACCCTGTTTGTACCGTGAACACAAATAAAAGTTATGTTGTCCTCACCTAAAGTAAATGAAGAACATAAAAAGACAAGCTCATTTCATTTAACGTTTATTTCAACTCGTTAATCTTCTAAGTAGCGGTTATTCTGATACAACGAAAATAAAAACAAGTTAGGAGAATAACGTCAATAGCTGCTATTGTTATATTTCCTAAAGATCGCACAAACTGAATGAAGACAATTTCAGAGACAATTTTCTTTTATATTCCAAATTGTGCGATTAGCATAATATTGTTGTGCAATGTCATTTTAGATTATGGATAAAATCAAATAGGTACTCTAGATATGTTTTTTGATAAATTTGTAAATTTAGTCATCACTTTTATTTGGTATATTATATGCTAGTGATTTTTACGATTTTTTAATGGATATATTATATTTTTATCTTGCAGCCACAGAAATAAATAGTTAAAAAAATTGTGGAAAGTTTATTTCTCTCTTTTTTGTTTTATTACACTATCACTAAAGAGTGAGTTAGTTCTATTAGTAAGGTACGAGTACATTAAGGATTGACAAAATACCCATAATAAATCAATGTACACATTCGTGGTATTTGTCGCTAAGGAGTTCGGTTGTATGTTCCATATCTTGAAAACTGCTGAACCGATTTGGATGAAACTTGCACTGATCTCTAAGTTGAGAAATACCTAATCCAATAAAAAAAATCACGAATCGATAAGCAGTTTCGCAAAAATGCGTGGACAAACATACATACAAATATACAAACATAACAACATACACTTATGAAATTTAGCACACATGTTTAGAAGCCCAATTAGAGTAAAATATTATGTGAATATTGGGCAATTGCAACATTATTACATACATACTTGTCGAATTGATAACAAGGAGGTAAAAATTATAGAAAGGAGCATTGTTTGTTCTTATAAATGTTTGTGCTCTACTTATTATTTGATGTACAATAAAGTTAATAATAAATAACAAGGCTCACAAAAGGAGAGGCAAAGAACACAAGAAACAACTTTTCCATTCCATTCCAACTCTGAAAGAAATACCAAAAGTTACCAACAATAAGTATTTAAAGACAAACTTACGTTCACATATACGTTCAATATATTCAGCGCACCTGACATGCAAAAATGATTTATAGAATCCTTAATATTCTGGAGACTTCACTACGTAACAAAAGATATCATAAATCAAATGAAATCTTGAAAGAACTCACAATATACATGAAGACGAAGAAGAAAATAAACATGTATTGTTATGAGGTTGAAGACATCATAAAACGAGTTCGTTCTTAACCGAACAAACCCGAAGAGCAAACGAAGAAGCAACCGAGTACCACAGCGGGGGTTAATTTTCCCGATGGCGCCAACAATCTCGACCGTCGCCTTGTGTTGCACCCATTCCGGATATTTTCCTGCGAGTTTTCAAACTTGCTCTTTATAAATATTTGTAGAGCCCGACTTTTAGGCGACTTATTCTGGATTAGTTTTATACTAGTGTCTGTGTCAGTAAGTATTTGGGTAAGCAGAAGGTATGTCAGTATTTTTAAATCGTATTGAGTAAGTAAAATTACGATAAATTGTATTCTTGTTGGTAAACAGCACTTTCTCTATGGATTTCAAGCCTAATAATACTGTGAAACAGATGTATTTAAAAATGTTACATTTACAACTAGACAGTATAAAACATTATCTTTATTTTGTAAATAAAAGGACAAAAATATTGTGCAAATCTAAAGGGAAATGTCATGTAAACCACCATTAACGGAAAACAAACAAACAAATAAATTATATCAGAGCAATTATCACAAAACCGTTCCAATAAATCACATAAAAAATCTAATTTACCCTTGCAACAACCCAACTCCTTTTCGCCTCATTAATACTGCTCAAATGACCGTAAAATTCATTGCTCAATACTTTTCAACCATAAAGGTTAAATTGGTGGGTCAAAGCGTAAACTGGACAGGCGTGAACGAGAATAAGGCCGTGTGACTTTGAGCTGCACTGAGTTGATAAATAGTCCTACTTCGGGAACTTTATACCATTCGTCTTTCTAGATAAAGTTCCTACAGTGATTGTCGACTAATGATCGGTACTTATTCCTTTTAGTTTTTACTTTTAAAGTTGCACAGAATCAAAATGCCATATATTATCAAGTTGTCAAACTATTGTCGTACTTCGTACCATGGTTATTTATGGTCTATTTTCCTGTCCTCTGTAGTTTATTATCAGACAGGAAGCGATGTAGATTTATTGATAGCCAAACTTGAGGATTTGTGTTTAGCAAGATATAAATTGTTGTCAGTATTGTGGTGCCGTCGTTACTCATTTTCATTACTTAGCGAAACATTTGGACATGTTCCTTGTTATTGATAGGAATAAAATCAGGCTTATATTGAAGTCTCAAATTGTAACTCAGTAATAGTAAAAGTCTCTTTTATAAAAATCTTTGAACTGTTCAGCACTCGTTAAGCAACTAGTTAGTAACATTCTTATAGACAACTAGCTGAAACCCCGCGGCTTCGCTCCCGTCAACTGACTATCTACTTACGTATCACCTACCTATCTACCCTACCTACCTATTCTACTTACATACCCACCAACCTTGCCAATACCAAATAATTAATTTTATAGGCAAAATTTTGCTACTCTGGGTTACATTATTGCAATTTTCATAGGAATTTCATTTTTTTTTAAATAATTTGTAGATAGGTTACTCGGGAATAATGTAGCTTTCCATAGGTGAAAGAAATTTTAAAATCGTTCCAGTAGTTTCGGAGCCTATTCGGTACAAACAAACAAACAAAAAAATCTTTCCTCTTTATAGTCACAGTTTTTATGAAAACGACTGTTAATATTTGTGACTTTATTCTCATCAAGTACCTACATGGAAACAAGTCCAAAAGCTTGTATGAATAAGACTGAATGTATTTCAAGATAAACAAAGTCGCAATAAGTATATAGTTAGACGGTAACTTTAAAGATAAGCTTTAAAAATAAAATGGCTCCGGGTGGTCATATCTGCGGATAGTGTGGATACCGTATCTCTGAGATAAACATAGAATGAATAGCACAGCTTCAGGGATTTGCTTTCCTTTCGCTGAGAATTACAGGAGTAAGTTCTTATTATAGTAACGGGTGATCCTTGAACAAACATTAAACAGTCAATGTTAACTCCAGTTTGCAGATCAAGAGTTAACTATATATTATACTAGCTGTCCCACGCGGCTTCACTCCCGTCAACTAGCTACCTACCCACCTACCCATTTACCCTACCTACCCTACCCTACCTACACTACATACATGATTGTTGAGTAACATTAACCGCTTACGCATCGCAAATTTTTCCCTTTTTGCAACAGTTTTCATTTATGCTCCGCTCCTATTGGCCGTAGCGTGATGTTATATAACCTTCCTCGATAAATGGACTATCCAACACAAAAATATTTTTTAAATGCCAACCAACAGCACAACCAGTAGTTCCTAAGATTAGCGCGTTCAAACAAACAAACAAACAAACAAACTCTTCAGCTTTATAATATTAGTATAGATTATACTATGTATAGCGTGGACCGCAAAATACGTATTTGAACTAAGGCTCATATCCCAAGTCAGTTTAAAGGAACTCCCTTGAACCAGTCTCCATGACAACGGTAAAAACCGTTGGTTAATGTAAATAAATAACAAGCTGGTATTGTGATTTTGATGATTCGAGGTCGAGTCGAGTTTGAGGGCATGACTTGGAATATGGGGGTAAGCTGTGTTGGTATGAAAAATCACCTCAGCTATGCGAATAGAGCTTCAACTGGCTTTTAAAGGTACATAATACCTCCAAAAACGACAATCATCTCTAAAGCTTCTCGAATAATCCGTAATAAGGAAAAGTCAGATCTTACCTACTAAATATTTGTCCATTACGATTCCCTAAGATAAAATATTGTGAAATTCCTGAAATACCGTCTAAGACATACCGGTGGTCCTTTGACGAGGATCAGGCCTGTTGTGAGGCGAACTCATCTATTTTTATTATACCCGCAATATTTACGAAAGCGGAAGAAAAATATGATGGCGGACAAAAAAATGGGCCAGCGGACGAGACATGATCTACTTATTGTTGATTGTTAAAGTACCTAATGTATTGGAACTTTGGGAATAGTTGACTTTGGATTATCTATCAGTATAGTTCTCGCCAAACTTCTTGGCCGCCCTGAAGTTGGCTACAGTGGCTGCGCTGTAGTAAATCTCATACAAAAAAAATATATTTAAAAATAACAAAAAAACCCAACTGCTAAAAAAGCGAACTAAAAAGACATACACAAGAAGAAAATTATGCTGTGCCGTCGGAGAATACATATGCGCGAGCTGGCTGATCAAAACCAAGCAGTCGGGTTATAAGTTATTTAAAAAAAAAATACAATTTCTTGTTATTTTTTTTAGAATTAGGTACATTTAAATATATAAGAAGTGTTTGTACAAAAACGCCACCATGTCAGTCCGTCTTCAGGATCAGACCTCGAAACCAATCCTTCTCCAGCATGGCGTGAGACAGGGAGACGTCATTTCTCCGAAACTGTTCACTGCTGCGCTGGAGGATGTATTCAAGGTTCTGGACTGGAGGGGCCTAGGCATCAACGTTAATGGCGAGTACATCACTCACCTTCGGTTTGCCGACGACATAGTGGTCATGGCTGAGACCATGGAAAGCCTCAGTAAAATGCTCGATGACCTCAGTAAAGCTTCCGAAAGAGTGGGTCTTAAAATGAATATGGACAAAACCAAGATCATGGTGAACGCCCATGTAGCACCCACTCCTATCAAGATCGGAGACTCTACACTCGAAGTTGTAGACGATTATGTCTACCTGGGACAAACGATCCAGTTGGGTAGGTCCAACTTCGAGAAAGAGGTCAACCGTCGAATCCGACTCGGCTGGGCGGCGTTCGGGAAGTTGCGTGGTATCTTCTCGTCCAATTTACCGCAGTGTCTCAAGACAAAAGTCTTTGACCAGTGTGTGTTGCCAGTGATCACCTATGGGACCGAGACATGGTCGCTCACAATGGGCCTTATCAGAAAGCTTAAAGTCACCCAAAGGGCAATGGAGAGGGCTATGCTAAACTTAAGTGGCAGTGGGCAGGGCACATTGCTCGCAGAACGGATGGCCGATGGGGCCGAAAAGTTCTGGAATGGCGACCGCGAACCGGAAGACGATACGTTGGAAGGCCTCCCACTAGATGGACTGATGACCTGGTTAAGGTTGCGGGAAGGCGCTGGATGCGAGACGCACGGGATCGGTCAATGTGGCGACGCCTGGGGGAGGCCTATGTCCAGCAGTGAACGTCTTTCGGCTGAAATGATAAAATGATTATCAAATATATAAGTGTCATATACTTTTGTAATCACTTTTAAAACCCTTTATTTTGATACCCCACACGACGGGTAAGGAAGAAAAAAAAAATTGAACCCCACAATATGACGCCCAAAAGCCGCCATTTTACTATTTTCCAATTTTAATGTACCATACCAGTGACACTCGCAGGGTTAAAACGAATCGATTGACGTAAGAACCATCAAAATCGGCCAACGCGTTTGGTCTCTAGAACGCCACATAAGAACAAGCTAACATACATACATACATAGACTGATAAACATATTACCCTCCTTCGGCAGTCGGGTAAAAACAGCACCGTTTCGTGCCTCGCGCATCCGGTAAACCAACTTCAGGACGGCCAAGAAGTTTGGCGAGGACTATATCCGAAGATATTTCGTAAGTGAAATGTAAAAAAATTATACGTAAGAACCATCAAAATCGGCCAACGCGTTTGGTCTCTAGAACGCCACATAGGAACAAGCTAACATACATACATACATAGACTGATAAACATATTACCATCCTTCGGCAGTCGGGTAAAAACAGCACCGTTTCGTGCCTCGCGCGTAAACCAACTTCAGGACGGCCAAGAAGTTTGGCGAGGACTATATCCGAAGATATTTCGTAAGTGAAATGTAAAAAAATAATACCGCTATTTTATTTGCCATGGGTTTTCCGTACACCATTCATTAAAAACGCTTTTGTAAAACAAAATATCACATTTTATAAAACAAAAAGTAAAATAATCTCACATAAATGTTCAATTGTGGCTTTCAGGCGATACATTAATATGAATGGGAACAAAAAAACGTGTCATAAATTATTCCACTTAGTCGGAGTAATGAGTTCCTTCACGCCCACAGTAGTGTGAACAAAACACGCACTTTTAATAATTAATGGCCGATAAAAATAATAGTTTTGTCTGGTTTTTTATCGTGATTAATATTAAACTCCTAATTGGAATAAAAAAAATATGCAAACGTTCTTAGTCTCAAGCTAAGGCTTAAGATATAAATATTTACAATTCGAATAAAAAAACAAAAATAACGAACTCAAGAAAACATTTCTCACGCAGGTACCATTAATTCACAATAATACGCATTTAAATAACGCCTCGTAATAAGTATTTCATTGCTTTATCTCATTTAGCGCCTGGAAAATCTTAAGCGCTTACCATAAGCTCGTTCTGTAAGAATAATTTTCATTTAAAATAGGGCTTCAAAAAACAAATGGCTTGGACAAAATGTTCTTGGTCCGTTCACACAGCAGTTCCGCCGCGAAGATTGCGGTTTCGCAATTTACCATTTGAATCTCGCTGCGAAGTGGCACGGGGGACAATTTATGCGGCCCGCTGTGTATTTTCGTTTTATTTTTTTAATGATATTTATATAACCTTTAGGTTTCTCTTTGGATTGACGAGTCGCTTGAAAAATAGAGAATTTAAGATGTTAGTTTTAATAAGGTATATGTGTTTTAAATGTATGAATTGTGAATTAAATCGAAAGTCTGAAGGAAGAATATTCACTTTGGTTAAAATCATTCTAATTGAAACAAATACGCATACCTAAATCTTGTTTCTAAATCTAAGGTGAATAAAAGTAAAATAAAATATGTTTTTCATTCAGCCCAATTCAAGCGGAATCAAGCACAACGAACGTTTAACCTGAAACACGTAAACGCTCGCAAAAGTCAGCAAAATTAATTCAGATTCCGCGGCAACAAAACGAATCCGCTCGCACTCACTCGTACGCCACGTCTAAATTATGACGCGGTGGTTATCGCCTAACAAAAGCCTCTCCGCATTGTTCCACTTCCGTGAATTCCGCTCGTTCAGCTCCGCTTCCGATCGACGCGACCGCAATTCGACACTACCGTTTCACTCTAACACACATAAAAATATACACCTGTCTCTGTCGCGTTTTGATCGTTATTGCTCCATAATCGTTATTGTTCTGCGATTGACGGGCTAAATATTGCACAATTAGAAATAGTTTAAGTTCAGAAAAATGGCTTCGCTGAAAAGCTAAAAACTTTTCCTTTATTTTCACTGCAGTATGAAAAACTCAACTACTATTTTTATGCAATTCAAAACCACACTATTCCACGAGGTAAAGCTTGAACAAAATGTTATTAATACCTGGGGTTTTCTAGCTGGTCCACGAGAATGAACTAGTTATCATCCTGTGCAAGTAGTTTCTCATTTGTGGAAAATGCAAGAGAGCAAAGTTTGCAACTTAACTCGAGTACGTCAGAGCTTCTCACTGAGATTTTGTATATTGTTGTGTAATATTTTATGACCAACCACTAACCACATGTGAAGTGTAAATACTTTCAGTGGTTGAGAGGCTTCTAAATCCCACATTATCCAATGTATAGGTAAACGTACCGTTATGGATGATTTTTAGAACTGCATTGCTTGTCAACTTATTTGTTGATGGCTTTTATATTCATTTCATTAAGCATTCTTTTTTTTATAAAACGTTGCCCCACACTAGGAATTTCTTCCTGTATCGTGGGAGCGTTTACAAACATATAAACTCACATACACGAACACCCAGAGCCGGAACAACTATCTGTAGGTCATACAAATATCAACCACTGCGCCAACCGTGCGTACATATCTGAGTGTCTTTGAGTGGGTAAAACGTGGATCCGCGCTAGACACAAAGGCTTTTCAATTATTTCGGTAATAACGGCACACAAACGGTTAATAAATGTGAATACACCTGTAACATAAGCAAACATATAAATAAAAAATGATTCATATACATAGCAGGTAAATTGGCACTTTGAAAACGTTCACTTCACAAAAGAACTCCAGTATACAACCACTCTAAGACAGATTATAGGCCAACTGCTTACAAACATGACAACTTGAGTCCAAACACCCGTCACACTACTGAAACACTCAGCTTTACTATGTTTTATTCAAGAGTTGAGGAGTGAGTGCCTAAGCCGACAAGTTGAAGGTTTATTCCCGAAAGCGAGGGACACTGGGACACAGGGACACACGTTACCTCAACATAGCGTTATCGTGGTCATCGGGACACGTCTGAAACACGCCGAATTGACGTACGTGTCCCGATTTTAAATTTTTGGCGGACGGCGAAATAAATTCAACGAGAGGTCGAAGATGATTGGCGGAAAATTTGCTGGTTATGAACGGTTCGTTTTGTGTGAAGAATGTTGCCTGTGTGGGTATGCAAGATGCCACATTAGGTAATAGCAGTACTAGCAAATGTTTATAAATATTTCTGGCATGTGCCCAAAAATTTCTCCGACAGAAATTTTTACCTGCAAAAAGTATGAACCAGACAAAATTTAGTACATACTCATCTTTGCTAACTACATTACTTTTTCAGAAAGAAGTGTCGTTAGTTCTTATATTATCAACATTAAGTCCCGTTAGGAGTAAGCTCGGTGACTAGGCTGCCTAACTTCTAAAAGTACTAACAAGAAAGAGACAATCTAGACTATGGAACGTTTTTCATATATATGCTGGCTACGAAAAATTGGAGCCTTATTTTTGTGTACATTTTGAAAAATTAGCCTTAGCAGGGTTAGTCTGTTTGTCTTCGTAGATAAACAAGTAAATTTTGGCTGTATTTATTAAAGGACTGTACTGTTAATCAACTTTTTACCCGACTGCGAGAGGGTAATGTTTTTCGAGCGTATGTATGTAAGTCCATTTCACTATCACGCTCTACAGCCCAAACGGCTTGGCGGATTATGACATATGAGTTGTCGTTGAACTCGTCTCAATTGTGGGAGCGACATAGGCTATTTTTTTTAAAATAGCGCCCCTTAAGAAAAGGGGTATAATTTATACATTAAATATTATGTGGTAATATTTAATGTCTAAAGTATACACTAATAATAATAATAATTAACAACACCTTAGGAGGCTCTCGTTAGGCGGCTGGGTCAAGGGCCTGATCCAGAAGGCAGTACTGCTGGACACGGCTCGTATTGTTAGGAGGTTCCTCTCTCTGGAGCCCTGACCTTGTAGCTTGACCTGTAGCTTGGACCCTGTTCCCTATACCGGTGGGCCTCTATTTTTTATATTTTTTAATGTTTTTTTTTGTTGTCTTTTTTTATAAAAATATAAAAAAATGTAGAGAATAAGAAATCTGTTAAATAAAGGACATAATAATTATACTAGTGCATGTTTTTCTCTTTTCAGTTAATTATTTTTGAGCAGTCGGGTTTCTATAATAATTTGTTTTATTTTCCGTATATTTCATCATCCAAATGCTAGTACCTACTACTTTCTTGGGCTAAATTGAGTGGCAATTTAGCTTAATATATATACTAAGTTTGACTTTTAATTAAATATGATTAATGAAACTCAGAAAAGATACTCTCTTTTAAACGTCTTCAAAGGCCTCAAATCTCAATATATCAACAGTAAATTTTACGCCGCGGCTCCCTTGGTTATCCCAAAGAAAACGATCATTTATTTGAGATAAAAAGCAACTATTTAATACTTATAAATAGTGCAGCTTGTTAACAGTAAAAAAATGTTCGTGATAGTCATAGTTACAAACATAAACAAACAAACATTTTTATCACTTTATAATATTATAAGCTGCCAACATTACTAATTCCCGCTGTGCCATAATTATGTTGTTCCATCCATAGATTTAGAATTTTTTTGTTCCATCAAAATCCTTTCAGCAGTTTTTGCGTGAAAGACTAACAAACATCCACCTTCACGAATTTTAGAGTAGATGAAACCATACAAAAATCTGTAGTTACTTTACTAACGTTCCCACAGGAAATAAAGTGCGTAGACCAAATTACGAGCACCGTACCTGGCCTCATCAGAGCAGTTAAATGTTTTATTCAGCCAACGCTGAGCCGCTAAACAGCTATCAGCGCTGGGCACCGTTCTCCGTAGACAGACCACAGACACAAAAGTTCTAGTATGGATATAAGTTTTTATTGGGAAACTTTTTCGAGTGGCTTTTTATGTTTATGGTTTTATTTACATAACTCATAGGTCTCGCTCTTGAGTATTTTAGAAACAAAAGTATCACTACTTTATAATTTTGTATTTAGTGAAAGTTTTGTTAGTGGCAATGGTAACATTTTTAGCACATGCATGCCTAGGTCATACTTTAGTATTCGTAAATGTATGAATTGCCGTTGATTATGCTTCTGCAAAGTTTTCTGAATACAAAACCTGACTCCTCATAACTATCACGATTCCTCAATGGTAGTAAACACTGAACCTGAAACAAAAAACATCAACCAACTTCGGCTTTTTGCAAATCAACTCTAAAACCAAACTATTTTTCGATAGTTGGTCGAATATATTTTCGTATAGGATTTATGTTAGGTCGAACAACTTTCGACCTCCCATATTTCACTATTTATTTTTGCAATGGGACTGGATTTATCGTACTAGAGTTCAGTTTCTAAGTTAATTCTGAGCGCAGACAAACTTTAAGCCAGAACTTTTTATGATTTGAAATCGCCATCACAGTGTAAGCGAGAACGCTTATTTACAGTACACAGGCACACTTAATGACTCAATGCTTTTACCTTCTCTGAGCGAGAAGAGATCTTTGACTTGATGTAGATCTGTAAAGCCCAGTATTTAATTATTCAAACTTATTCGGCTGTACAGGGAGACATCCAATTAATTAACAATCTTTCAAAGGATAGAAGTACTCACGTATGTTTAAACTAAGATCAACACAACCCAAATAAAACTGGAGTTATTATGATCTGAAATTGACATTACATTGTGAGCGAACAACTAGCGTTGCCAATCTGTGCGGATTTCCCCAAACTGCGGGGATTTGCAGTCCGATTTGGTAATTGGTGGGGAGAGCGATTATGTGGGGAAAACGCGGGGAATTTAGACATTTACGCTAGAATTGAACTAAGAAGTAATAAAAGTAGTACTCATATGTATATTTAATTTAAGCTAACTCAACTTATCCCGCAAGAAGGTTTTAGTGTTTATTTTATGACAAAAATCACGACCATCACAAGCTAAAAATTAGCCTATTGCTTGTTCTACCTTTCTCAAACGCATCCGTTGAAAGAAAATTTAGTGGCCTAAAGAATTTGAAAACAGAGCATCGTCGCCTACACACTGACACTGTAGTAGCGTTTATTGCTAGTAGAGAAGGTATTAAGAAGAAAGGAGGGAGCTTAAAATTTGATTCTTCAAATGACATGTTTACCAAAAAAAAATGGCGTAATGAAATTTACAAAAAGATGATTAGATTATGAGGAAGCAGTCCGGTCCAGGGGTCTGGTCTGGAGGTCTTTTGAGTATTTATAAATATAACTTAATAAAATTATAATAAATATGTTTAATTTATATGAGCATTACTTTTATATATTCGATAAAAATTGTGGGGATCATGTGGGGAATATTGATTTTATTTGCCCCAAAATTGGGGACTTTCAATCAGGTTTTTGGGTAATCCAGATCATGGTCATCGGCAACACTGGCGAACATAGTACCCAATGCTTTTACCTTCTCTGTTCGAGAACAGACCTTTGACTTGATGTAAGTCAGTAACGGCCCACAGAGAGACATCAAATCTTTCAAAGGGTGGAAGTACTCTGCATGAATATTTAAACTTTTAGGGATCAACTCTGAAATATGCAAAAGAAATCATCTGTTCAGTACATTTGTATGTTAACACGGCAAAAGAGTTTTTTCACCGCATGAAACATTTCATACAAACGCAGGTACATAAACTCAAGACTTTTTCGCATGGCGGTAGGCAGAAACTACAGAACGTCACCTACTACGATCCTTTCACTTCCTGGTTTTTAGGGTTACGTACCCAAAGGGTGAAAACAGGACCCTATTACTAAGACGCTGCGGTCCGTCTGTCTGTCTGTCTCCAGGCGAGATGAGATACATCATGAAACGTGACAGCTAGAGAGTTGAAATTCTCACAGATGATGTTATTCTGTTGCCGCTGTAACAAAAAATATTAAAAACAGAATGAAATAAATATTTAAGTGGGGCTCCCATACAACAACAGTGATTTTTTTACCGTTTTTGCGATTATGGTACGGAATCCTTCGTGCGCGAGTCCGTCTCGCACTTTGCCGGTCTTTTCAACTATGATGACTTCGAATGCCAGTCTAACTGGATTCAGCTGGGTAACAGTATTTTACGAGGAGCGACTGCCTACCTGATCTCCACAACTCTGTAAAACAATAGCCCTTGGCAAGACTGGTGCCAAATGTTATGTCTTCTGAATACCGTAACGACTGTCAAAGATCGTCAAATGACAACCGGCATCAACGTCTTAATGTGCTTTATAGTAGAAATGACCAGTCCTGGGTAAAAAAATGATAATTCTGTTTAGTCCGTCAGTGATATTTTTCAATATTATTTTATTGAATAACATTGAACCCGTATTTTTTTGCTTTATCAAATAAATGAAAATTGACAAAGATAAAGCGCATCAAAGTTCAGGAGTGCTTGTGACGTCACTTTGTTAGTATAAAGTTGTAGCACACCGTGACGTCAAACAATATTGGAACGCACTGTATCGTCGTAATTTTTTGTTTACGTGGCAAAAGAAAAAAAAATGTCCGATAAATAATTGTCATACATAGTTACGAGTGAAACTTCTCATACCTACCTGTTCTATGATATGAGTAGGAGCAACAAGCTAGATATGGAAGGATTTGCCGACGTCCCTGCGCTGGATTATTAAATTCTCCTAGGCAATGCGTAGTGGGTAATATCGTTTCATATTGAAAAACGTTCACTATCTTTTAAAATAGCGGTTGATAATGTGGTTTGTTGCTTGTAAGGATCATTCAAGGGAAATGCATAAGGGAACTGAAAGTTGTTCTCATTATTTTGTAGTGTCCTAACCACTTTATTATCGCTTTTCGCTCTCGTAGCCCAAAGGAATCGTTCGTTCCTTCGGATTAAAACCTAGCGATAGTGTTGCTTATATCAGCGAAATTATTTTCTTAATTTGTCCAGCGCTTACGGAGGCAATTTTACGGATATATTATATCAGTTTTGATATAATCATTTACTTGATATATCTTCGACAATCTCGGGACCCCGGGGCACTAAGACTTTTATAAGGCTTTTTTTTTTACCGGTTGGTGCAGAACTATTGCAAAATATGGAGACAAAGTTTGGAAGGTTTAGTGGACCGCTTGCTTAAATTATAGAAGGAATATTGGCCCCTGCCTGATCATTGTTGAATTACACGGCTATAAAATGGCATTGGTTTCCGAATTATGAATTTGAAGTAGAGTGTTTGACAAACGGCGCGCAAACAAACTTATCACCAAAAGAACCCGACATTCTGCAGTCAGAGGTCGAGCATGCCATTGAATGTCTCAAGGTTAGAAAGTCTCCAGATAAAGATGGAATTCTAGCCGAATTACTAAAAAACCTGGATTCTAAAGGTGTGAATCAGATTCTAAGCATCTGCAAGATCAGGAGATGGCCTGAAGAGTGGACAGAGTCCGTGTTTGTTCCGCTTTATAAAAAAGGCTCTACCAAAGACTGCAGTAACTATAGGACACTGGCACTTATCCTACATGTCAGTAAGATACTCCTGTACTTCTTTAACAACAGGCTAAAACACTTTCTCGGCTCACAAATTCCAGAAGAACAGGCCGGGTTTGTTAAAGGCAAAGGCACGCGGGAACAAATCCTGAACGTTCGGCGAATAATTGAAAAAACCCGGGAATTTAACAGCCTTGTTTTGTTGTGTGTCATTGACTACAGCAAGGCCTTTGAGTGGGTGCATAGGGATATGCTGTGGGAGGTTCTGGAAGACATGGGTTCGCCTAAATACCTTATTGTCCTAGTCCGATTCCTCTACATCAACAACCGCTCTTTCGTCAATATAGACACCGAGCTAGCTGGGAAAGGGGGTTTGCTGTTGATGGAAAGCGCATCGCCAATCTGGAATCGATGGAGGCAGATTGTCCGCTCAAAGGGGTCCAGTGACCACGATTCTCAGTAACGAGGGACCGACTGAAGAAGAATTTTGACAAATGCTACTTAAGCCTGAAACCTGTCAAATGTTGGCATTAACCTGTTGAATACCATAATTATCGAAACAAATAAAACGCCATTGTGTCCACGTTTTAGAAACTCAAGGGGTTAACTCGAAATACCGGCCAAAAAATTCATTATCACCTTCGAATCAGGCCACCCCATTAAAACCTTACAAAGCAATAAATAAGGTTAAACAGTAAAGCGTACTTATCATGAAACCATTGTCTACAATCATCAATCAATACAAAACAAAACCCATCAATAAAACAAAACACTACACTCCTTCAAATTATATTCATAAAACAAAAGAAACCAGACAATTTATTATTCCGATACGCCCTATTACTCACATTGTAAGCGAAAAATCTGTTCGTTCATTTGTCTTGATATATTGCAACCAATCTTCAAGGTAGACCGGTTTATTGAAAGAGGAAAATCGATGATTTGAAAATAGAGATGGCGGTGAAACAGCAAATATTTGAGATGGTGTGACGTATTGGGAACCGCTAATGGAGCCGGTAAATGTAAACATATCTCTAGTATTTTCGTGCATGCTGTTGGTTGGTATGAGGAACAGTAAATACACCGTTGTGTGTTGCTATGGTAAATATTCGTGTATGTAAAGATGGAAGTGAGTATTTGTGAAGCGGTTATTCGCTTGGTTTGGTGACGAATTGGAATGACTGAGATTAAATGATCTATTAATAGATACACTAAACTGTAGCGTCATCTAGGCCGCTACATACGAACTAATCAGCTGACGTCACACAAAAACCTACGTAGCACAAGCAAAGTTTTCGACGTGATTTAAACATATACAACACTCAGACAACAACCATTGGGCAGTTGCCCGAGCCAAACACATCACCCGTCTGGTTGGATGATCCTCCCTTTTCAACGGAGGTTTGCGGGCGTTTAATCACTGTAGCACACCTCTAAAACACCCTTTAGGGAATACAGCTATGATTTTTTGTTAGAGTAACAAAATTCGGTGCCCACGTATCGAATTTTGGCAATTGATGGAGCTCATTTTTCTTCAGCTTCTACTACATAACATCAAAACTTTGCAAACACCCGTGATAAAAACGCATCCTAATTAGGATGGGCTTCACATCACATCATCAGCCTATTAATGTTCCCACTGCTGGGGCATAGGCCTCCTCTCTGTGAGAGGGAATGGGCCGTAATCCACCACGCGGGCTCAGTGCGGGTTGACGGATGTCACATGTCTTCGAATTTTTGGTTCTAGAAGATACCGGTTTCCTCACGATGTTTTACTTCATCGTTTTGAGAGCAGTGTTGATGAAATAATTTACACAAAGTAAAGCGCCTGCCTGGGCTCGAACCCACGACCTCTGGGCCACCACTGCTCCCTATGGATGGGCTTATCCACCCGTAAATATTTAAAGTCTCTGAGAAATTTGTTTTATCCATCCCAATAACTGTTGCGTTACCGTCTTGATACGCCTTTATAAAACGTGTTAGTATCCATATAAACTTTATTAATTAGTTCGACAATATGACACAAACATACCGTCAAAACTACGGCCTACTTACACCTGTACATCAAATATGGCCGCCATTTCACATATACGCAATATTGTATTCAGAGATCGTAACATCACAAATACAGAACAGAGTGTATGTTGCCGCACCCTTTCCGATATTATTGAATTTTGCCCTCACTGACCATCCGCTGGTTTATCGCATCTACATTTTTTATTTCTGTAGTAGGTCAATGTTGAGAAACAAAATATTAGGCGCCTCCGTCTGGTTCATCGAAACTACTTTTTGTATGACAGGTACACATGCCCATCAAACTAAACTCAGAGTTAGTGGCTAACACGAGGGTAAATAAAACATAATTATGTCATACATAATTGGCCATGTTAGCTAAAAATTCAGAGTTCGTATGATAACCCAGGACCAGGATGGCGCAAGCGGGCCTAAAGAGTTTCGATGTTCAACTTAAAAAAAAAACTATTTGGCGAAAGTTTGTGAGTGTGTGTGTGTGTGTTTGTATGTTTGTTACTTTTTCGCGCTTAAACGGCGAGACGGATCTGGATGAAATTTGGCCCAGAGACAGATTATAGTCTGGAATAGCATATAGGGTACTTTTTATCCCGGGAATATGTACCCTTGGGATAATTTTCGACATTCACGCGGGTAAAGCCGCTGGCAGAAGCTTGTACCTATATAAAAGCTGCCTGTCGGCTTTTCAACTTAAGGCGGCGAGACACAGAGCGCTTTTAATTTTGCATTAACTAAGATGTCGTTTAGTGTTACTGAAAACGGGAATTAATTTCAGCAAAAAAAAACAATAAAAAACAACATCTGATGAATTAAACAACACAACACGTAAGCAAAGCAGATGCTACATTTAGTATAAAATAAAAGAATGCCAACAACAGAATGAAATAAAATGACTATCATTCGTGAAACTGAAATAAAATAATATTGAAATGAGACTAAAATTATTCCACTAATTACCAACGAGTAGGTACACACGCGCTGCATTTCATTTCATGATTATGATTCATAAATTATAGGTTTTGTAATTTCACAGTTTCACACAGAGCATACACGTTGCGTTCCATTTGGCTTAGTAATTATATTTCGTTCCAAATTCGAAATTTATCATTCTCATTTCTCGTTGATAAAATACTCCGAATTTCGTTTAATGAATGGCCTATTGAAAAACACTGTTTTGCTGGCTATATTGTTACTATGTGACGTTTGAAAATAATTTTGTAAATTTTTCAAAACTTAAATTCCTTTCAAAACCATGAGTGTTTTGCCATCCTTTTAAAATCTTCATGTTATTCCTGTAGCGTGGTACCGTGTTACCCAGTTACTGGGTTGTGGAGGTCAGATAGGCAGTCGCTCCACGTAAAACACTAGTGCTCAGCTGAATCCGGTAAGACTGGAAGCCGACCCCAATAAAGTTGGGAAAAGGCTAGGCAGATTGATTGATGTTATTCCTGTAGCAAGTACTTACAAAAAAGTACAGGAGAATCTAATCTCTAATAAAAACAAAGTGCAGCTAACTCTTTTATCGTCTTTTTTTCGCCCTAGCGTTAACTAAGCCAATTATTAACATAATTAACGGTACCTATAACGGTACATAATTAACCCTAATTCAGCACCCAGTTTAAGCTTGTCGAAAATTACTTATTTATATTTTAAAAATACCTATGCAAAGATGAATCCTTGAAATAATATCAATTTTTTACCTGACTAAGGCGAAGCCAAAAGGAAGGGTTGTGATTTTAGCAGCCTATGTATGTATGCATGTATGTTTGTATTTACGTATGTTCCTCCGTAGCGCCTAAACTATTTATCCGATTTTGATGAATAAGGTGTTAATCGATTCGTTATTATGGCCCAGGTAACAAAGGCTAAAAAAACTGTAGTCAGGTTTCAGTTTTTATTAAAATTTTTAGCTTGTTAACCTTAAATGTTTCCAGAAACCATTACTAAATTATCATTAGAAGAAAATACTTCTTTATGATTCTGGCCTCCTGGTAGTTTGTAAGACTTTCCGCTCATATTTCTAATCATTACCAGAATCTAAGATTTCCTTTTTACATTTTAAAACACCCATGCAGAGATTAATGTTTTAGACCACAAATCTGAAAGGCACCAATGCACTCACAAGTACGTACTATTCAATAATCTTTATGTACCATTCACCACACATCAAATAAATGAGGTGCATAAAAGTGTCATGAATGGGCATCGAATAAAAAACGTCCGATAAAAAAACCGTTCTCTTTCACATGGCTGCTGCTGATGCAACCCGTTGCACCGCGTCCGATCCGACCTCGGCGCCGGCTCGTGAAATAAATCGGAACCGTGCAAATGTAACTAACGTATAGCAGGTAATTATTTTTATTCTGCCTGTTCTGCTTTTTTTTATTTCGTTTTTTTGTTGATATGTGCTGTTTCGGGACTGGAATGGATATGTTTTGGAATTTGCGACATTATTCTTTAGGCTCAGGCTTAAGGATTGTTTGCACTAGTAACTTTAGTGTGCCTTACACTGCATACATTCTACCTATAGACAATAACATTAAAGAAAAAAAAAGTTCAAATGCTGGTGAATTAAAACTAAAGTTTGCTGCAGTGCTAAGATTATATAGAATTACTTTTAAACATATAAGTTGTATATATTTTTGTAATCACCTCTTAAAATACTTTATTTCGATACCCCACGAGAAGGGTTTGGAAAAAAATTGCCCCACACAACATGGCGACCAAAATCTGCTAAATTGTTTTATTGAATTTCACCTATCTAAGAACAATTGGGCGGTCAAGACGTATCTAACGATGTCTTATTTATATAAATTCGTCCAGCAATTTGAAAGATATGAGGTAATAAAAAATATTACATACATCCAAATAAACATGCAACATAAGCGCATAAATCATAACCCTTTCCTTGCAGTCGGATAAAAATTCAAAGGCATGTGACATCCACCAAGCCACACTGGGCCAGCGTGGTGGATTACGGCCCATTCCCTCTCACAGAGAGGAGGCCTGTGTCCCAGCAGTTGAAACATTAAAGGTGGTGATGATGATGATCCCGAGAAAATAAAACGCATGGTTTCTGCGAGAGTGACCTAAATAGCTAGTCTAGGGCAAAAGCTACTTGTCAATAAACAACGAACAACACAATACCGTATCACCAATTACATAAACCAATTTCATTACAAAAAAAACTCTTGGACTCTAGCTAAGAAACACCCTGTGTATTTGAGCGTGTAAGGCTAGTTACACTACTGCTGAGCAATTGGAAGTCGGAGCAATTTCTTCTGTAGCATTATGTGCACGTCCCCTGGGCAATAGCGACGTAAGGTTGTGGTTGCACCAGCTGGAAGATAATTGTTAATTTTGATTTTCAAGCTACGTCGAAGCCGGTTTTAGCAAACATTTTATTTTTATTTAAATAGGATTTGGTTGATCCAACATCATGCCATCTGCCAAAAACCCTTATCTATAAGTCTGAAAGTATTTACGGGTTAATAAGATTAGCCTGGAGGTGGTTTCCGTGCGCCTGCAATATGGCAATTTATAAAATTATAAATTGATCAAAGTGTTGATTGAAAAAAAAATACACAAGCAAAGTTGTTGTAAAATTTCCTTTTTTTTTCAACATATACTTTGAACAAATGACTGATAAAACGTTTTCTCTTTATTTTCGTATCGAGCACTTTTATTTCATGTAAACCCCTCTTTACGATGAATTCTTTGATCAAGCCCTCATCAGTTTTACTGACCGATCTCCTAGCCTAATTCATGACATCACGTGCGTAGCGTGTGTATGTAACTACCTACGCTTAAGCCATAGACACACATCAGTCGAGATGAAGAACGCTGTAATTTACGTCGGGCACAAACTCTGGGGAGTTGGAACGACTCAATTTGCGTGACGTGAAAAATGAGACGCGGGTATTCGGATAATTCGTATATTCCGAAATTCGGATACGTTCCCTAATAAATTATGTACTTTCGCAAAAATAGGCATAAGACCCGTTTGTAGAACGAGGGTCAGTATTTTTGGGATCTTTCAGCGATGTTTAGGGATATTAATGGGGTCGATAAATGGTATTTTCTGATGTAGAGGCACGTTTAAGTTACAGGCAAAAAAACGTTTTATAAATGAATCATGCATTCATCATCATCATCATATCAGGCCGAAAAACGTGAGAGGATACATATTCGGGATCTGGCTGACAAATACCAGATGTATCCTACGACTGCACAGCATGATTTTCTTATTGTTTACGTCTTTTTAGTTCGCTTTTTAAGCAGTCGGGTTTTTAGATTTTTTTAATTAACTTTTTTTATTTACAACTTTTTAGTATTTTTTTTTTAGAATTAGGTACACTTAAACATAAAAGTGTTATATATTTTTGAAATCTCCTCTTTAAACCCTTTATTTTGATACCCCACACGAGAGGTAGAAAGAAATAAAAATTTGGCCCCCACAATATGGCGCCCAAAATCCGCCATTTTTCTATTATCCAATCTTAATGCGGCTGCATTTAGTGTGACACTCGCAGGGTTAAGACGAATCGATTGACATAAGAATCATCAAAATCGGCCAACGCGTTTGGTCTCTAGAACGCCACATAGGATCAAACATACATAGACTGATAAACACATAAGAGGGTTATTTCTTCGGCAGTCGGGTAAAAATGGTTCTTCGCCTATACCTTTCATTTGAGACCAAAATTATCAAAATATCACAATAAACAAAAAATCATGATTTTAACTTACGTAATTATACTTTTTGGTATAAGTCGGATTCATGGCCTTTTTTTGTTATCTATCGGCGACTTTAGCTTCGCTACGAAGATTTGTCAGATCGGTTTCCTATCAGAATTTATCTTGGACTTTTAGACAGGGTTTGTGGGTTCCTATTAAGTTTGATCAGCCTGTCTTCGATTTTGCGTCTCAAATTAAAACCTTAACCCGTAATACACCTTATCTTAACCCTTTCCTTTAAACTTAATGTTTTGTACAAAACGTATCCGATGCTCAAACGAGTGGAAAGTATGTGAGCAGGCAATATAATATCGTAAGAAAATATCCTGAAAGTGGTAAACAATGGGCAATAATCTTTAACGGGCGCCTTCATGATCGTTATGCACGCTTGTACGCAGTCCGCCATTACCATAATGGGCTTAGTGTGAAAGGAAAGAGGTAGAACATAAGGGCGATAATTGTTTGTCAAGTTTAAGGTCGTATTTCTACAAAACAAAGAGCCCGTTGAAGCTATTAACTAGTAGGTTTGTAGTTTAAGATGAGGTACTTTGCAGTTAGATCTACAAGGTTAGACAGAAATGGACATTCATTTAAAACTTCATCAGAATCACTCATTTGGAAGTTGCAAATAGAGTCCTCTTCTTCCTGCCCTTCTCGCACATTAATGGGGTCGGCGTTATACGTTTTCTACTTCCATTCCGTGTTGTCAACTGTTTTTAATGTGGATTATATTATAGCTAACAGCTCTCGATGGGACTGGGCCCTATTGTGTAAGTAATATTTAAAATGTAATTTTTTTTAATATCTGAAACGATATTGAAACGAAAGTGATTTTCAAAGAAATAAAACGCGTTTTGAATACAAAAATAAAACGCATTCCTAGAGACGGCTACCATGCCGTAACAGATTATTCTTGAACAGTCACGAGTTTATTTCCCGGACGGGTAAATATTTTTATGAGCTAGCCAGTTCTTCCCTTGCTGCACGTAAATTCTTTCAAATACGTATACTATCCTAATATTGTAAATGATTTCTCATTCTTATTTCCGTGTTAATACTCGACATTTTTAAATTTTGTCCTACAAATATGTGGTTACTCGGGCAGGTTTATCATTTGCCTTGTTTAGGTACTGGAAGGTCCCTCCCGGTAGGGTGCCCGCATTGTCGAGGCGTGGCCAGTTACTGGCCACGCCTCTGTAGCCGTGGCTTGGTCAGCCACGGTGAAGTGAAGATGAAACCGAGGAGGCGCCGCTCGGCAGGGCTTTTGCCGTCTAAGCCGACGACGGGAGGCAACGCGGCTGAGGGTTGGAGGCCGCGGTGGGAGAGGAGTGCCGGTATTGCGGTGCGCGGCTCTCCCTATGTTCCGCGACCTGGACAGCGTCGCCACCGTCTGATGGCAGACGCGGTGGGGCCGCAGGGTATGAGTGTCGGTATAGCGTTAGCCGCTCTTCCTATGCCCTGCGGCCAAAAAGTGATAGGTGGCCACTGACCTGAACGGCCAAGGTTGCCATACACAGGGTCATCTGGCGCCCATGTGCTGGTTTGGCCCCTGGGGTGGTCACGACGTGCAATTTGTTCTGGTGCGCCGATGATGGGGGGTACTCCCCAGAGGAGGGTCCAGCGACGGATAGCCGCGGCGGTTTAAGGATGTGCTACCACGGGCACGCGTTAGCACTCATCGGCACAGGAGGACACCGTAGAGTTTTAGTGGGTTGGAGTCCCACATAACTGCACTATCTCCCCGTGGTAGCACGGTATGCATGATCTTGTTGCAAGCAAAAAAAAATTAGGTCCGCAATCACTCGGTTTGATTAGGTTGCTAATATAATATAGTACAATAAATATAAATTGTTTATTTGTACATTTAAATTACATTAAAATAATTCAAAACTTTGTTTTTAAAATAACAAGTGTTATTTATTAACATATTCAGTATATTAAGATAAGGTATTGTATTCTTGGTTCTGTGAATTTTTATGTATTTGATCATCACTCCTCATCTTTTTGGATTTGGATGACACACAAGTAATCGGTACAAAAGAGTTCACATAAACAATACACATTTGAAATTGAAGGCATATGTCTCCCAGTTGGCAAATTCCAATCCTCCAATGTATCCCCCTATCTACTTTTGTATATCGTAAACCTTACACAGTAGTTACAAATTAAACTTGAACATTCTCGTAAACACAAAGTAAACATTATATTAGATAATAAAACAAACACGTTACTTCTAATCTGCGCACATAGTTTATAGCTTGCTGTAAAGGTTAGGTACTTAATTACAATACTGTAGTTTATACATACGTTAGTTTGTAATTCAATTTAGTATCTACGTACAATGTTGTGAGCAGAGCGACCTCACCCTCAGTTTTCAGGTTTCAATTTCTTCAAGCTTCTTGAGTTGGTTGGATGTTATGAAGCTAGAAAAAATCGTTGTCGATGATTCACCTTTGATTAACATCATGGTGTCGGAAAACGAGAAAATATAATCGCGCTGCATTAAAAAGCAAATGCTGTATTTCGGGGACTTACCAGTTGTTTAATGTTGTATCTGTTCTTACCCAACAAACCAATACTGGTCCAAAAATAAACAAACCCATTATCGTAAACAAGCGATGTCCGGAAAACAACTCGAAATCGTGCTGCATAGCCTCCCAAACAAACGAGATACGTGCGGATGCATTCAAATTATCAAATATACGGCTGCGGTACCGAAGTCCCCAAACAGAGGACAGTGTTAAACTAAGATACATGTTCAGGACTACAAATATAGCTGGAAATGAGGCTGTGTTTCAATTTGTAAAGCAGGTTAATGTGGGACACAGTTTCTGGGCAGGCAGATGTATCTGCATAGGAAAATTGTAGCATAGGACGAATGAAAAGCATCAATGTGTATTAAACTCACTATTGAAGTTTTGAAAGAATCCAAAAGGTTGACTAAATTATTAGTGAGTAACTATTAACACTTCTCAAAAGATTTACTCACTATGCCTATGACGCCTACGCCGGTGACGGTTTACTACGCCGCTACGCATTACCAGACGCTACGGCGTAGCAGGCACAGCGCTACGAGCGTAGACCCCTATTTCGTACGATATTCATTATACACTTATTTAGTCAGAGAAAGAATTAGTGCGACTTATTAATTAAACATTCTTGTCTTCGTGTGAGGATGTGGAATAGAGTCGCCTCTGAGAACCCCACAGGCCTCTGACTTGGTTATTTCAGACTTTTTTTTATAAGTTAACCATATCCAGGTTTCCTCACGACGTTTACCTTCACCGTTGCTTTTGATGTCCAAGAGAAACTTAGAAAGTACACATGAATTTGAAAAAGTCACATTGGTACTTGCCCGGATTTGATCCCACAACCTCAAACACGAGAGGTGAGGTCTTAGCCACTGGGCCACCACATCTTAAACATTAATCACCATACTTGTCGATTTGGATTGGCGATTTCGGAGTTATGTTAACTATTAGTCTAGATTTGTAAGTTTACTTATATATTTCATACTTAGAACACATTAGAGTTTTAGAATAGGTTTATCCGGGCATTTTTCTAGGAAACCTACATATAATAAAAAAAAACGAATGACGGCGGAGAAATTTTTTTTTCTTTTTTTTTGTTATCAAACGGCTCGCTTGACCACTATCTCACCTGATGGTAAGCGATGATGTGGTCGACGGTGAAGCACGCTTGCCTATTATATTTACTTTTATTAACTAATATTATAAAGGCGAAAGTTTGTGTGTGTGTTTGTATGTTTGTTACTTCTTCACGCTTAGGCGGCTGGACAGATCTGGGTGAAATTTGGCATAGAGATAGATTATAGTAAGGAGTAGCACATAGGATAGTTTATATCCCGGGAATATGTTCCCTTCGGATAATTTTCGACATTCACGCGGGCGAAGCCGCTGGCAGAAGCTAGTATTATTTTAATTGGCATCCGTCTTACGAAAACTTGTAGCTTCCATTCCCACAACAAAGAAACCGGTTTCTAAAGGAAATTCCTGCAAACTTGTGTTTACTTACAACTGCAAGCACATGAAGCAAGTCAAAGGCTTTCCATCTAATGCGTCCAATTTAATTAGCACATAACTTGGTTCTTCTTTTAATTAAATGATATTCTCGAATTTCAAAGGTATAGTTTTTAAGAGCGGTATGAATGAATTTGATAGAATATCATCGCTATACGCCTTTAGTGGGCAACTGCTCGAAATAGACTTCAATCTCACACAATTTGGCTCTATCCTGACTCTGTCATTCGCACCGAATATGTATTATGTATATATATACGATTATCAACAATATTATTTTAGCTCAGAATCACATATGAGTTTAGTGTTTATAGAAAACTAGCGAATTCGCTGGTTACAGCTAGTAAATAATTAAACATAAGCATCTTCACCATCATTCTCATCTTACGAAATTTATTGTTATTTTTAACTAGCTCCTGCCAGAAGCTTTGCCCGCGTGAATATAGAAAATCCCAAGGGAACATATGCCCGGGATAAAAAGTCCTATGTGCTATTCCAGACTATAATCTATCTCTGTTCCAAATTTAATCCAGATCCGTCCAGCTGTTTAAGTGTTAAGAAGTAACAAACAAACAAATACACACACACATACACACTCACAAACATTCGCTTTTATAATATTAGTGGGATTGGCATCCAGATGAAAACTTGTTTTTCTTCCCACAACAAAGAAACATATTACTAAAGAAAATTCTACCAACTTCTGTTTATTTACCACTGAAAGCACATAAATCAAGTCAAAGGCTTTCCGCCTAATGCGTCCAATTTAATTAGTGCCAAGTCCTTACCTTGCCTGAATTATGTAGCAGATAAACAGATTTTAATGGCGGCTTAACGGGATGCTCTTGAGACTTGGCTCTTCTTTTTAATTAAATTATGTTCTTGAATCTTAAAAAATACAATTTCAAGTCACTTTTAATACAAATTGAGGTCTGTTTTAAACTACAAATGCTTGAGAGAGGAAAACCGGCCAAGTGCGAATCGGACTCGCGCACGTAGGGTTCCGTACCATTATCGCGTTTGTTGTATGGGAGATTCACTTAAATATATATTTTTTTATTCGGATTATTGTATGTGTTGTTATAGCGGATACAGAAATACATCATCTGTGAATAAAAAATTTCAACTGTCTAGCTATCACGGTTCACGAGATACAGCCTTGTGACAGACAGACAGACAGTGGAGTGTTTGTAATAGTGTATGGTCCCGTTTTTATCCTTTGGGTATAGAACCGTAAAAATGATATTTAACCAATGTAAGTTAAATACAAACAATAATGCCCAGTTTTTTGACCCGTAGTTAACTCAACCAATGTTTAAATATGCTAACCAATGGTTAAAAATTTCGGTAGGGTTACATTAATTGTTAGTCTAACAAATGGTCAAATATTTTTTTATATAACAATTGTTAGTCTAACAAATGGTCAAATAATTAATTCAACTTATTCATTCATTTGTGAGGCTAACAATTGTTGAAAAAACGCATTATAGTGTAATTTGAAACCATTAGTTAGCATATTTAACCATTGTTTGAGTTAACTACGGATGAAAAACTGGGCCCAAGTACAAAAAATAATATCTAATCCTAAAAATGCTTATGTGAGGTTGATTCTTTTTACGTTTTTCCGCCTTAACAGCTGTAAGGATTAAGATGGGACTTGGCTTATTAAACAGTTTATTTTTGCCAGGCGCGAGGCGCACCTTACAAAGAAAACATAAGCAATAGGATAACAAAAACAGCTTTCATGCGGGCAGAACTCAACTTCATATTTTTTTAGTTTTGTGTGAAATAACTTGTTCCTAATTAACGTGTTCTTGCAATGGTGTAAAATCTTAACGGAAAAAAGACGGAGAGATTTGTCATAAAAAAAACCCTTTCCATAGGCCACGTCAGCTTAAGACAAACGTCTACTCCATTAGCTGAGAATCCTTTAGAAGTTATCGCGCAAGTTCATCGACTGCGGCTGAAGCAAATTGCTCCAGCGATTTGCTGGCCACTGTCCTTTGTCGTTAGCAGTTTGCAAGAGGAGAATTTGATGACGTGTGCGGACCATGTTCCAGACATTATAGGATGATATACTTTTACTGCAAGTGTTAGTGGGTCATGTAGATACACCATTTTGTATAAAATAGGTTACAGTGTATGAGTAAAATTATGCAAAGGAGTCCAAATAGGTATATATTTGGTTGAAAACTATAGTAAGTTATAGCTGAAGTTTAATCGATTTTCTTAATTACTTTTTGCTGGGCCCGATGCAGTGCCCATAATTGTACTTTAAATGATACGTAAAATCTTGTTAATATCATAAGCCAACATAAACAAATATTATACTATATTTTGTTAATAGATACATACAAACAACTACTATTGATTGAAACTTTAAAAAACTTTTTTTTTTAAATGCTCGTGCCATTTATGTATGAGAAGAGGCGTCTGCCCTGCCAGTTACAAGCTGGCCGATTTTATTTCCCATGTAAGGTGGTCGCTGGGTGCAGGTAACAGAATGTTGTAAACATTTCAATTTAATTAAGGTATGTGTCGCACTTATGTTTTATTACACGTATAATTTCATTTCAAAACTCTCAAATAAATTTCCTAAGGGACACCGGGTGATATTAGAGTAGATCACAAATATTAACGGCTCTAAAACACGACCACTGAGACTTAATAAAATAACGCAATTTTTATTTTGTACGTTGATAACAATTTTCGGGTTGACGTTTCACAAAATTAACTTTAATTTGGTCTGCAATACGTACTTTTTTACCCGACTGCCGAAGGAGGGTAATGTGTTTATCAGTCTATATATGTATGTATGTATTTGGCGTTCTAGAGACCAAACGCGTTCGCCGATTTGATGATTCTTACGTCAATCGATTCGTCTTAACCCTGCGAGCTGGCTGCATTAAGATTGGATAATAGAAAAATGGCGGATTTTGGGGGCCATATTGTGGGGCACCAATTTTTTTTTTCATCCATACCTTTCGTGTGGGGTATCAAAGTAAAGGGTTTTAAAAGGTGATTTCAAAAATATGTAACACTTATATGTTTAAACGTACCTAATTCTAAAAAAAAAGAACTAAAAAGTTGTAAATAAAAAAGTTAATTCAAAAAATCTAAAATTCTGACTGCTCAGCCAGATCGTGAATCCTGCGACTGCACAGCATGATTTTCATCTTGTTTACGTCTTTTCAGTTCGCTTTTTAAGCAGTCGGGTTTTTAGATTTTTTGAATTAACTTTTTTTAGTCAAATTTTTATTTGGCATTTATGTTTTCTGACAAAAACAAAGGTGATAATTTAGAATTAGAAAAGATTTTTACATGCATTTCGTGTACGATTACTATCTCATCTGATGGCTTAGTATGAGTTTTTACTCACGCTCATTCGCGTCAACGTAAACGTTAATTGGTATCGAAACTGGAAAAGCGCCGTCTGGTCTGGACAGAACGGAGAAACCTCTTTTTTGTAAACAAAATATTACATAAGACATCGTTTATGCTATTACGATAGAGTGCGTAAAAGAACTCGGAATAAGCACACCGATGGCACGCTTGCCTAGAAGTAATCTGTTCAAAGCTTTTACAATAGAATTAAATCTTGTACAGTACAAGAGTATGCATGTAAACCTACTCATTAACGTGAGTATGATCATGTCTCTGCGCATCAATCGCTTCTAAAGTGGTTGCGTACACGCCACGCAGAGAGCAGAGGGTACTAACTACCTTGTTCTTATTTCTCGCCTCTTCTAATTCCCCTGCTTATCTGCCCCCTCACTTTAAACACATTTGCGCTAACCGCAATAAAAAACTACGGTCATCCCATAACCACCTTCTTCCATGTCCCACTCACCGAACTGACTTCATTCACTGTTCTTTCTTCGTTCTCTCTATTTCTCTGTGGAATGCGCTCCCCCAGGAAATCAGGATGGCAACCAACCGATTAGCCTTCAAAGTTAAAGTTCGCGAGCAAATTCGCAAGAAGTTGGCAGTAGTATCGTCACAATGCTTCAATTATTAATCTAATATTACTAATGTTTAAGTAGGTATTTATAGTTTATTATTTTGACTACAATTATATTGTATTTATAGTTTATATATATTTTCCACATAAACCTGATTCGTTTAACTGTCAATAATATTGCACCCACAACTAGTTGTCTCTGCATCACCTAAAGGTCGACTGATAGGAAATGCCTAAGTCTTTATGTCCGCCTCTGTACGTTGGTATGCACTTCATGAAATAAATAATAAATAAATAAGGTGTAATTACTTTAGTAAACAGTGACTAAATATAACTCAAATCTTATTTACGTCCACTTTCTTGTGAATCACAATGTCATACGCTCACATAAATGCTATTAATAGAATTATTTCTGACGTGTCCTTCAAAATACAAGGTCATGTTAACAACAACATGACCTTCAAGCTAGCAACACTCACAAAGTCTAAAAATATAAACCTTGAATCCGAACAAAAGGTGTATCGAACATAATTCCTCATTGAAATAACTCTTCACTTAGTAACTTTGATATAGTAAAACTATGACTAACTCAAAGTACCCGCATTGTATAAGTTCGCGCTTTGTGCAAGTCCCCTGTGCGATAACTACGTACGCCGTCCTCAAGCTAGAATGCCGCTATCTCACAAAATTATATTTTGAGTTATAGGCAAAAACGAAAATCATCATCATCATCAGCATTTTGGGCCCAGTGCGGTTTGGTGGATGCCGTCGTCATTTTTGGTTCTAGGTCAAACGGTGAACGAAAAAATCGTGAGGTCACCGTCCTCACGATTTTTTCCTTCACCGTTTATACAACAGTGCTTATGAAATACTTTACACAAAGTAAAGCATCCGCCTGAGTTTGAACCCACGATCTACGGCACATAAGTCGACGCTGTTACCACTGGGCCACCACTGCTCTACTGGGAAATAAAAAGGAAAATACTGCGAAATAATAAAAATCTAATCTATTTAGCTGTTTGCTGCTGTTTTTTGTTTATCTTTTGTAATTTGTGTGTTGTTGTTTGCTGTTTTTGTTTGTGTATCAACTACAAATCATATTCCAGAGTTTTAGTTGTCATCATTCATGTCATTGTTAGTTTTTTATCAATAACTCTTATGCTATCAAAAATAGGGTTAAAGATATTGCAATTATTTTATTGCAATAGTTTTTATTATTATCCGGATTCTAATGACAGTGCAAAAGTACTGCTTAGACAGATCGACAGATAATATTTTCCCGAAAACAACGTCACAAAAAAAAATCGGTAAATTGTCAGATAGTGGCACTATAGTTTGAGGTTGGCAGCGTACTTTGCCCACTAGTGCGAGAGAACTCGACTCTTGTACGCTTTAGTATGTGAAACAGCATACTTCATGTTCTAGTGTGGGATTATTAATGTGCGGATCGTGTTTTGTTTAATGGGGTGAAGCTAAGGTTATGAAGATATTCGTTTGAAATCGAGCAAGATTAAGGGCCTTCCACCCTTTAGTATCGTAAAACGGTTATTTTCTGAGGCATACTCCTTAGTAAGGGCTAGGTTAAAAGGTTTTTGAAAATAATATACATTTATTATTGATTCATTTACATATTTGTGAAACATGTTTTTTTCGTGTTACTAATAGTTTTGCTTTAAAATAATAATTAACAACACTATATATTTTCGCTACTATTGGTTACTCCTCCAAAACGACTTGGATGTTTAAAAATATTTTTACACAGTAAAATTGATGGCTGGAATTTCTTCATAACTAAAACAGCATATATAAATCATATAAAGAATATTTTCCAAACAAAACTGTCCAGAATTAGGTTCAATATTGATAATCTGGCTCCGAGCGGGCGGACAGAGGGTGACCATAAGCTCTTAGAGTAAGGTTATTTTGAGTGTGTGTAAGGGACAGATGTATACTATAAGAGCTTTTGGTCACCCCAGTACTGCGTTAAAATTGGGGACCTTAAGGCATTGCCTAAAGGCATTTTTCATCGAGGCAACGATTCTTTTCCAAGGTGTCTTGTCAACAGATATTTTTTTACGGTCTCAATGTATATGAATAAATACACATAACATCTTGCTTAAGTTCTCTGAAGGGTGATGCTGATGTGTACCTAAAAAATCATCATCTCCATCAGCCTTTGATGTTCCTACTGATGGGATACAGGCCTCCTCTCTATGAGATAGGGTTTGGCCCTAATCCACCATGCGGGCCCAGTGCGGTTTGGTAGATGACACACGACTTCGAATTTTTGGTTCTAGGACATGCCGGTTTCCTCACGATGTTTTTCTTTACCGTTTTGAGAGCAGTGGTGATGAAATAAATTACACAAAGTAATGCGCCTGCTCGGGTTCGAACCCGCGACCTACAACTCGTAAGTCGGGGCCGTAACCACTGCGCCACCGCTTATTTTGTCGAGTTTTCTTTATCAACATTTTCAACATTTTCTGCCTCGCTGCTTCCCTACGTCTTGGCGCTCCCTGTTGTACTCCTCATCGTTATCACTGTGGCGAAGTTGTCAATAGCCTCGGTCACCACGGTCTTTCATGCAGCCGAAGTGCGGGTCGCATAGCGCGTCACGGAAACTTAAACGACATCATCCGACGCGCTCTCGTCACCGTCGGCGTTCCGGCTGGAACCCCATGGCCTGGCACGTGACGATGGCATAAGACCGGACGGGATGTCTTTGTTTCCTTGGAAGATAGGTAGGCCTTTAGTGTGGGACACTACTTGTGTCGATACTCTTGCGCCATCCCATCTTCTTAGCTCGTCGTGCTGTGCTGGCGCTGCAGCTGCGGCTGCAGAGAACCTCAAGTGGCGGAAATATAATAACCTCACCGGTAGTTATATTTTCGAGCCGTTTGGGGTTGAAACTCTTGGTCCGTGGGGTCCGAGTGCTCACGCTTTTTTTAAAGATCTATCCAAACGCCTAGTTGACACTTCGCGTGACCCAAGGGCGGCTTTTACCTTGGTCAGAGTATAAGCATTGCCATACAACGTGGCAATGCTGCCAGTCTTTTGGGTAAATTACCAGTGTACAACGATGTGGAAGAGTTTTTCGACGCCAAATTTTAGTTCAGTATTTTTTTTGAGGTTTAGTTAGTGAGTATTTTTTGGTTTAAGTGTATATGTTTGTAGTCTATGGTTAATTATGTATTTTATACACTGTATATACTTGTACCCATGTGAATAAATCCTTGGTTTTTGCCACATTTTCAAATTTTCATGAAGTAGCAAAAGGTCAGCAAAGCTGATATTGACCACTACACTATTTCCAATATTAATCTACATTCATTAACACGCTACAAAAAAGCATAATCAGTACACCAATAGCAATGAAAGCTACACAATAACGTCATATGATGTCACACATCTAATTAATACACACACATACCTAAGTACACATGTGTGCGTTTGTAGGCAACTAAGGTTCTTCGCAAACGGAGCGACTCTAGTTTTCGCGACTACCAACTTTTTAGCAGTTGCGGTTTATCAGTTGCTAATTGCAACAATAAATAAAAAATAAATTAAATTGTTTATTATTAATTTCAAATTATTGTATTCAACTGAACAGTTTTGCATGCCGTAAGGTAAAATGTACCGGGACTGTCTACAAAAAATTACCGTCTTATATGTATACCTACATTATTGGCAATAAATGATTCTGATTCTGAGTTTACCTACGGGTGTCGCAATTGACTTTGAGCAAGACGGGGAGAGAGTGTAGTTGCTCGAAATGTTGCGATTGCTTGTTGCGGAAACAAAACAACTCGATACGAGTGATGTAAATCGGTCAGTTGCTGGTTGTGGCAATTTGTGATTTATTTTGTCACTGATTACAGTTACCAAATCTGTGGGTGTACTATACTATACTGCCTAACCCGTAGGAGATTACAGACGTGATGTTCTGTTATATAAAAGTTTTCTTTTATCTCTTTATTTGTTTTGAGGTTTTTATTTAAACCGATATGTAAATCCTATGATACCTTTTACCATTGAAACATTAACACTTATAAGTAACACATAAACTATACTAAACCGTTAAACAAACGTAACCGATGAAGGACTGTTACTAAATGACATAACTTTTTGGCACCTTCTGAAGTTGGTTGGGATAAAATTAATTGTATTGATCCCACGTTAAGTCTAAATCTCACTCAAAAGTGACTCCCTCTCGCGCCTGTTGCGGAAACAATCCATCAACAAATGCTGCACGTCCTCAATCCGACTACATTCCCTGCAATTTGGTGAATCAGTTTTTTTCATAAGGAATGCAAACTTTGTTGATGGATTGTGCCCAGAGCGAAATCTTAAAATTAATTTAACATAATACCTACTAAGTTGATCAAAATCGAACCAAGGCACACGAGGAGGCTTGCCTTGTATGCTCGTATACCATATACCTTTTTGCTGACATAAACTATCAAAGTGTTGTTTCCAGGATTTAAATCAAATTACTTTATATTTATTCAAAGTCAAATATTAAATATTCAACTAGGCCAAAAAGCGGCACTTTTGAACGTCAATGAATTAAAATTTACAAGTAATAAAAATTGATTATACCGTGCATTCGGAAAAGTAGCTTGTTATGGAGAAGAACGCACAAGAAACTCCATAATAACACTTTAAAAAAAAAATGTGTTTTACAATATTTACATAAGTACATTCATTAATAAATTCATATATGTGAGGACGATGCACCCAGAATAGCACTCACACTATACTACGAACTGGTATAAAGTTTTAAAAGCATTAACAGGTAAATTCATTAATTTAATAAATAGGAACATAGTTCCCACATACAAATATTGAAAACATAGTCAATTTTAAATTTCTTTATGTGTGAGTTTCTCTAAATCAATATCCTCTCAAATATTCAAAATAATAAGAAAATCGTCATAAATAGCTAATTGGTGAATTGTCTGTACCTCAAGTCGGCGATAAAAGTTGCTCCGTCTGTTCAGCGCCTAAGAACAAGCACGATGTTTAATTAAAATCTGAGCTAAATAAAGTAAGCGAGCTTATGACGTCAGGAGACGTGAACCTTGTAATTATTGCGCTGTGTAATTGACTAGGTGGCTGGAACAATGGCGTCGAACCTTAAGCTTGGTAAGGATTTGTTAAGACTTGCAGAAAAAAAGTAACATTGCTTGCTTGTTTACATTTTCTTCTTTACTCACTCGCTTGAGGTTGCTCTTTTATTGAGAAGCTTTTTGATTGGGAATATTTCATCAAAACATTAGCCATTTAACAAGATAGGTAAGAGCTACCTGCCCAGATGACAGGACGTCATGCTTCATTGTCGTCCCAAAGTAGAATCCTTTTAAGTCTGTCGTGTTAGAACCTCATACACAAGAAGTTAGTATGGATCTGGAACACATTTTTATCTTTAGAACCATTTATATTAAAAACAACAAATGCCAAACCAACCAAAGCCAATACGAACCACCCATCACCGCGTCGCGTCACCCTGAGGCTTAATTACTCGTTACAAAACTCCCTACACCTCCTGCCCCGTCTGTCACTTACCCAACTTTGTATTTAATAATCCGTTTATAAAACAAAACATTAATTGCTAAAGTCAGCGTAATATTGTATTAATACCGCGGCTTGCTTCATCAGTGTCTAATTTAACAATGGGTTTATCGTTCACGCTTCACGACGACTTCGTTTTCCTGCTAAGCGTGTTATTTACTTTGGCGTTAAAATTTAGGTACCTATTTATATATAAGGGTACCTATATGTTTCGTTTCTTGCTTATTTGTTGTGTGTTTGTTAGGATTGAAACTTGAAACATACAATTCAAACCAATGTAACGTTTTA
Organism: Orthosia gracilis; assembly: GCA_947562075.1. Lineage (NCBI taxonomy): Eukaryota > Metazoa > Arthropoda > Insecta > Lepidoptera > Noctuidae > Orthosia > Orthosia gracilis. Next base: position 6,417,620 of record OX387270.1, on the reverse strand, counting down.
TGGTCAATGTAAAACTTCATTGTAGTTAGTTGACTATTGTGACATTCAGACTTCATTGTAGTAATGAGGTGAATATTGAGATAATGATGAATAAAGAAGTACCTATAGAAGAAGAATTCATTCTTCGTCAACCTTAAATAAACAGGAATAACGACAGGAGGATGATGAATCTGTCAAGGCAAGTCTAGGTTTAGAAGCCAAGAAGGAAAGTTACTTAGCATAACGTCTAGGCCCGTATATATCTCACATTTCTAATCGTTTACACAAAAACAAACATAATTCACAACCCAAAACACATAATACACAAACACAAACAGACATAAAAACACACACAAAACGAAACAAAACAACACATAAAAACACACACAAAAAACAAAAAGACATAAAATTTATCAACGTGAAGAATATGATGTTACCTATTTTATTTTCATTCTTTTTAGATTAAAACGCAAACATAAGTAATACATATTCTGAAGCAAAACAATTCGAGTTTCAAAATTCTGTACTTGGAATAATGTGTTAAAACCGTGTTCCATCTATTTGAATAAACAACGCAATATCAGATCAAACAAAAATATTCGTTCAACGTTGATGAGCAAAAGCAGAAATACCACAAGTCCACAATGATAACTGTAAATCACGACTGTTTCTATTTTATCACTAAAGACTCCAACAATGACTGAAACTTTGTTTTAGTCCATAGAACTGAGAACATTTAAGGGCAATTCCTAGACATTTCGACAATTCAACAGCTTTGTTATCTGACAATGTTTCTTGCTGTCTTCGCTCTAAATCTCTTCGTCTCGAAATAATTGTATCTGCGAGCTGTGAATATAATGGAACAATACAAATAGATAGAAGCTATTTTCTAACCTACGCTTCATTATTTTTTATGTTATTCGTCTGCTTTTTAATACTGTACTGTATAATCATGCAACTTAACGTAGATTTTTTTGACTGAACTTTGACTAGGAAGGATAGTTGAGCATTTAGGAGGTCTAAACCAATAATACTAGGGAACAAACTTACGTTAGATATTACCAAAAAAATATGGCTACCCAAAAATTTTCATACTGGCAACGAAGGTCCGAATAACGCATAAAACCCGAAATATATGTACACCGAACGGTTTTAATAAAAACTGTATCCGTAACTTGTGCCAATTTATTATGCAGACTCTTTGTTCCAATTCCTAGGCTATGTAATTTAATAAGAGTTGATCGTAATAACCCTTGATTCTTGCCATAATAATTGAAAATTCAAATTTCATTTATTTCAATCCAATTAGATCAATAATTAATAAAATAATTAATAAAATGACATATACTTATAAAATTAAATCGTTTACTTAAAATTAATTTCAAATTATAAAATCAAATTGAAATCACAAAAAAAAAGTTATTAATAATACGCCTCCCTCTGAGTAATTTGTTTGTTGGTCATTACATTAATGATATATAACATTAGTTAATGTACTGACAATCAAACCTGTTTGCAAATGCTAATACTACTTAACCTATTTAAACTTACAAATACTAATATATAATACTGGTATTTTCTGCATATTATTGAAGATTTTTTTTTTAATTCTGGCTAATTGTCAACACACAACTAAGTATAACTTAAGTTCAAAATAAATAAAAAATATTCAAACCGTTCCAGTTTCAAATATTTAAGGTAGAGCACAATATATTCCCTCTATGTTACATGGCGATAAGACGCCCGACGCTCTGTACATGTACCGTACAGAAATAAGCCGTTGTAACAAGCTCCTCAAATTGCTCGCAGTGCACACAAATCTATGTATTTCCTTGCTCCATCGGCCGCTGTAAGACGTGAACAAAATCTAACATGAACAGATTTGTTCCAAGTCCCTCTGGATTTTATTTGGCAGGTTGGTATTGCATTTGCTCGATGTGCTATGAGTTATGAGATTTTTAAACTTGGAATACAAAGACGATGGAGTGTACGTGTTCTGCATCTTTTTGTTTGTAAATCAAACCGATTTAACCAAAGTATATTTGTAATGCAAACACTTTCATAAAGCGGTCTAATTGTGTAAATATGGTCCATATTCCAAGTCAGTTTCAAGACCTTCGATTGACACCAATTAATAACAATCTATAATTGTCCAATTGTCATGTAACCGATTTCAGTTTCGACTCACAACTTGCGAGTCAAGTTGGAGGTTACAATTTGAAACGACATGAATATACTTGGCATAAGGATTAATTATATCAAGAAAGGAATAATACGAGTATGTACTGTAGAGGCTTTCCACATAGGACAAGCAACCTGTTCGGCCGCTGACACCTAATGCTGGCGACTTATAAGTTTGGAAGGAAATCGAATACAGAATATTTGAAATAGATCGAACGCGTGTAGTTTTTGTTTAGCTGGGACTTCTGTAAAAGCCGCCCGAAGGCTGGCACGTTGTTGATTCAATACAAGTTAAAAGTAATTTCTGCTTATTATTAGAGCTCCCTGAGTTACGCCCTCACAGTACCTACCTCAATAAGTTTATTTAACCTTTAAAACTTATACACGAAATTCAACACATTTTTTGCATTTTAAACAGCCAAGTTACTTCATTAGAACAGCTCAGTCAAGGGTCTTCTGACACCTAAACATGGTCATTACACTGTAAAGCGGTTCGTTTAGCCACTTCATAAAATAATCAGAGTGTAACACCTCCAAACCCTTCCATTAAATATGCATCACTTGCTCTAAAACGTAGTGTCTCATTATAGTTAATTGACGTCTCTTTATGCGGCACTTCATATACTGACTTTACGTAGGACTAATGTTTTCTGACAGTTTCGCTTCCATGGGACATCTTACAGGAATCAACCATGCATTTAGTTCAGTCTTCTTAAACCAAAAGTCTTACTGGACGGTTAGAGAAGGCTTTGTTGTAATATGTCCGCCTATATACCATTCCTATAATGGAGAGGCCTATGCTCGGAGTTTCCTTGCGAGATCACGTCCGAAATGAGGATATCCGCAGTAGAACCAAAGTTACCGACATAGTCCGAAGAATTGCCAAACTTAAGTGGTAGTGGGCAGGGCACATCGCTCGCAAAACGGATGGCCGAAAAGTTCTGGAATGGCGACCGCGAACCAGTAGACGATAAGTTGGAAGGCCTCCCATTAGGTGGACCGATGACCTGTTTAAGGTAACGAGAAGGCGCTGTAGCGACGCCTGGGGGAGATCTATATCCAGCAGTGGACGTCTTTCTGCTTAAATGATGATGATCCACTCCTGTACATGAAAGTACAGCTTTAACAATGAAAGTTTTTTTTTATTGTCGAATTAGTATTTCTTTTTACTCTTTATACATAAAATGGATAGTTCTTCATATTTCAAATTCACATGCTTTCAAAATCACCGAAGATTTGTTTTAAAAAAAAATTCACAGACGTTACGACAGGTTTTTGAAGACTTGATGAAGTACCTGTACGGCGTATAGCTGAAATCGCGTTTTCTAAGGCCGTAATTTCACGCTTGTTAAAGCATTGTAAACAGGGGAATCGCTTCATAACTCTAAAGGAAAGCTGTCTGTATGTTTTTAAGGACAAGATGGGAAAGAAAAGAATTAGAATTTGTCGTTTTAAAATATAATTGAAGCACTAGAAAAGTGTAAAATTTAAGTGTGCCAAAATTTAAGGGATTGATCATGTGACATTTCGACGATGTTTGACATTCCTATACATTTTTGATGGTTCTCCAATCGCTATCGCCATGCTTTCGATGATATAATTTCACTTGTCTAAGGCCTCAGTGCTGATTTTTCAGTCGTACCATAGTTTTTAATCTGAGAAATTAATAAGAGCTTACCGAAACCCTTGAATGAATGTGGTGTGTGTGGTGCAAACTGATATGAGAATTGAAACATCAGCCATTAGATGAATATTAAAATGATGGATGGACGAATTCGCACAATGTAAAAGCGACGAGAAACGGGATGACTAATAATAATAAATAATGGATAAATCTTCATCTCCTTTCTTGCCGTATAGTGATGTATGACCACATCATACTGCCCCTCTTCACTATTATCATCCTCATCTTCATCATTTCAGCTGAAATACGCCCCATCAACACATTGACCAATCCCGTGCATCTCGCACCTAGCGCATTCTCGCAAGCTTAACCAGATCATCAGTCCACCTAGTGGGAGATCTTCCAATGTATCATCTTTCGGTTCGCGGTCGCCATTCCAGATTTTTTGGCCCCATCGGCTATCCGTTCTGCAAGCAATGTACGCTGCCTACTGCCAATTCTTCAGGCTATGTCGGTAACTTGGGTTCTCTTGCAGATATCCTCAATTCTGATGCCATCACGCAATGAAACTCCAAGCATAACCCTCTGTGCCTATCCCAAATTAATAAATTGCAATAAGTAATTGATGATTAGACTTAGAGATCAGAACTACTAGCCTGAATTTTCCTATTCTCTTTTTCTACACATTTCTCTTTTCTACAAGGGGGCCAGGCCGTTCGGTAGGAATGCAGCAACACGTAAGCAAAAAAATGCGTTTTCGTATATCCGACATATCAATGCAAAAAGAAGGAAAGCTTAATTTAAAACAACTAATTCGAAAAAAAATGGACAAAAATAAATTTTCCTAACAGCTCGTAAACGACAAAAAGAATCGAAGTTTAAAAAGAAAACAGAAAATGTTTACAAAAGAACCTTTTCTCCATTCGAGTTATCGGGATTTAATTACTTTAGCAAACAATCCTTAATAGGTGCTGAACAATGGTCTTTTGTTTACACCGTTTTAGCTTTCTGTTATTCGGATTCGTTACAAATAAATCTCCAAATTGTGAATGAAATTTATTTTAGGTTGCCCTTGATTGCTTACAGCTTTCAGCTTAAAAATAGCCTCCCCGAGTAACAATGTTTAAACTGGATGTGTAAGGAGTATTGACAGTTGTCCTTCATTGCAAGGCAACTGGGCTTAACCCAGTTGTAACGACCCTTTGTGCCTATTTTTCTTGTTTGTTCTATCTCCTGCTTGATATGGAGGGCAGTGGAAATTTGTATTTTTTCCTACTCCTCCATTATTCTTTTCAGATTAATTTCGTTGCGGGACCCAAGACAGTTAAATTCATTCTCCGGGACTTCGTCGAGCTTCATTGCCTCGGCGCTTTTCTGGTGGTCGCCACTGTTGATTCTGGCTTTCAGGAGTTGCAGTGGTTTGGGAATAGTGCGGTGGGATAGTTGGCCTTCATTGCAGAAAGGCTTATATTTTGAGCAAGGGCAACTATAAGGGTCAAAATTGCAGTCACACTCTACCAAAACAGAAAAGGCAATTTTTTTGTAGGCAGCGGAATTTCAACTTTTCGCGGTTAGTAGGAATAATCTATACTTTAATTTCTTTACAATATATTAAATCAGTTCTGGATAATTTAACTTCTTCTACAAAAACTAGCCATTTGAGTTTTGGTAGAGTATGACTGCACTTTTAACCCTTGACTGTACCAATGATGATCCAGTGGGAACGGCCGCGACCTGTGGCCGCGACTTACACGAGTTTTAAATCGTGGGTTGAATGTTTCCCATTCAACCCAGTGAACGAAAACTAAAATCTTAGGTATCTTAGTTCCTGGAACCAATAATTCGAAGACATGTAAAATCCACTAGCCTGCACTGGGTAGAGCGGTGGGTTATGGCCCGCTCCTGCTCACAGAGAGAAGATTTGTGTCGCAGCGTTGAGAATATTATAGGATTATGTATTTCCTTTTCATTCCAGACCTTGATGAAAATCAACTTCCCAAAGTACGAAGAAAAAATCTTTCAGAAAATTTAATTTTCCTACTAACTGGAATATATAGCCCAATCAAGGTTCCTCATTATCTTTATTAATCCGATTATCCAGCCGCCTTCCGTTCGATCGGTTTAATCAGTTTCTATAAACATAAAACGGATCCGGACTTAATTTGTTCTTGTTTGCGGAAAAATATTGTTTTTGTTGTTGAAAGTTATGTATTTTAATCAAATTAAATTAAAAGTCTAATATAAACAGAAAGTATTTTCGATAGTTAAACAGATTATGTCTACCATGTGTAATTACTGCAGCAGCTGGACTGGATATTCTTACTGAAGTATTTTTATTAATCACTAGCGGTCCCACGCGGCTTCGCTCCCGTTAACTGGATACCTACCTACCTTACCCTACCTAACCTACATACATGAATGTTGCGTAACTTTAACCACTTAATGTTATATAGCCTATAAACTTTCTCGATAAATGGACTATCCAACACAAAAAGAATTTTTCAATTCTAACCAGTAGTTTTTGAGATTAGTGCGTTCAAACAAACAAACATATTATTTATATTATTAAACTCTTCAGCTTAATAATATTAAGTATAGATTTTGAATTATTATTCATTTAAAAGCCCTTTTATTCTAGATTTTTCTGTTTTTGTATTGTTTAAGTTCGAGTATATCTCGTAATTCAGCATGCCTCTTGGCAAAGGCCTCCTCTAGCTGTTTCCGTTATTTTCTATATCGGGCCACTCGCCACTAGTTAAGGGCCGCTGGAAATCTTATCTCATCCGCCCATCTTCTTTGTGGTTTTCACATTAAATTAACATACTTTATTAATGTTAAAAAATATCGCCAAAACATCAGCAAATCTTTTTTTGATCGCTTGAAAGAACACCAATAAAGGAGACAGACAAAGCCTTTTAATCCGCCATCAAAACGATATTAACTGATCAATTTCCGATGTTAATCCTTCATTTTCCCCATCTAATAACTATCAAGGAGGCTTATAAAAAGCGTCGCTGTGCAATAATCGTGAGTGATCGCACGAAGACGGATGAAGGAAGTAACCCTCGTCACCGATGACGTCACGCGGCTTGAGTCTCGCGGTTCTGGACTATTTAATTTAATTTGGGCACAGATCAATTTGTTACTGCCAAGTGCGTGTTATAGTGAATTGGAGTTTTTAGTTAGGATTAGTTTAGTTTTTTAGGGCGTTTTTCGCTGTTTAAGGAAGTTGGGCGTCATGCTTGGAAAGTTTAAGTGGTTTTAGAGAACAGTTATGTTGGTAATTTAATAAACAAGTACTAGGCAGAGAAAGCAGTGGTGGCCTAGTGGTAAAGGCCCCGACTTGTGTCGTAGGTCAAGGGTTCGAACTCAGGCCGGCACATTACTTTGTGTAAACTATTCATCACCACTGCTTTAAAAAGGTGAAGAAAAACATCGTGAGGAAACCGGCATGTCGTAGAACCAATAATTTGAAGACATGTGACATATACCAATCCGCACTGGGTCCGCATGGTGGATCATGGCCCATATTCTCTTTTACAGAGGAGAGACCTGTGCCCCAGCAGTGGCAACGTTAAAAGGCTGGTGATGATAATGATGATGATTAGGTAGTTAAATGTTGTATTAGATAATAATAATAAATAATAAAGCTTTATTGACATAAAAATATTACAACCATAAATGTGAAGTCCCTGACTCCCGTGCTATTCGAACCTGTGTTACAGAAATCAGTGTCCTCCGCCTTATATCAATAAATAGTACCTGGGCGACCGAGCTCTGCTCGGGTGAAAATAGAGAGAACGACGACGTTTCCTAAAAATTAAATCTAGCTAGATCGATTTATCGCCCGAAATCCCCCACATACAAAATTTCATGAAAATCGTTGCAGCTGTTTCCGAGATTCAAATTATATACATACTTATATACAAGAATTGCTTGTTTAAAGGTAGTAGATTTCAATGTTATGTAATAGAATACAAGGAATAAGTAATAAACACAAGTAGTTATTGAAACAACTACACAATAAAGAGAAGCAAAACGAACGTGCGAGCGTGTGATTGCGTGTGGGTGTGGGTGTGTGTGTACGTGTGTGTGTGAGTGTATGTATGTGTGATGGTGAGCGAACGCATGTGTGTGTACATGAGAGAGCGAGTCATCTTAATGTAGTATAATAAGATACATCATATAAGTACTGCAATATTGCCTATGTTGATATCATATCCTTCTTCCTTCCCACTTCCTATTACACCACAAAATTGAAAGTTCGGAATGTTTGTTATTTTTTTATGCAAGAATGACTAAACGGATTTTAATGCTTAGGATATATCAGAATAACACATAGGCTACAATTTATAAAGATATTTAGTACTGATACAACGCGGGCGGAATCGTGGGCGGTAGGTAGTCGTTCATAATTTTAATCGTCTCAAGAGTAAATAATTCACCTAAACTCAGATTATAAGACAAACAGAACTGTCGAATATAATTCCCAGAACAATCGACAGCCTCGTAATAAGTCCATTTATATTCCAAAGTTAAAATTATTCCATAAAGGAAAGCAATTATAAGCCAAGGTAATACAAAAACAATTACAATGTATTTTGAGCTCACTAAGTCCTATTATTGCTTGAATAAGTCCTAATGCCTTTGTTTAAGGAATCCTTATTCCCACATTGTCTCGAAGAAACAGTTAATTAACGTTCGTTAATTGTTGAAAAAGTTTAGGTTTTGGGGACTGTCCATCGTGAATATTTTCACGTGATATTCTGATTCTGATTCTAATTCTAACACAAATAAAGCTTAGTCATAATATAAGGCCAATTAAGTGTCTCTAGAAGAGATTTGTACCACAATACAGGCACAAAACAACTTTTCACAAAACTTTTTTTTAGTGAAGACTTTTTTAGCCCCGTTGAGCGATTTTTGGTGGGGCCAAAACTTATAACGGGTTTGCGTTATCGACATGCTAATGTGACCATTTAAGTTTTCACTTTTGTCGGCCGTCCCGATGACTGCCAATTTTTTTTTCCTATTTTAAACACAAATCACCTAACCTGCCTATAATGTAGAATATTTTATTTTCTCTCTACATCAAACAACATACAATGCTTGTATTGTGCTCTGCTTCTGATAGGAATTTTGAATTTTCGCTTGTCGTCAGAGAGAATATTCAATTTGCTGCCAAAACCTTGTACCCTAATAGCAAGATAAGGCTTAATAACAGACCAAGAACACTGTACCAACGTTTTCAGGTTACACTAGGTTCCATTTAGAGGGATTCTGAGAAACTGTAGGCTGCCGGTTTTCTGGAAACACGGGTAAGAGCTTTCATTTACGTAGAAGGCTGCACAACATTCTCGGCTTTTTCTGAAAATAGTTCGTTGTTTAAACTGAATTCAAAGGAAATAGTTTTTTTATAGAACGAACCTTCAACCATAAAAATGAGACTACCATAATTTACCTGATTATTTGGAAAGACACAGGCTCATGTCGGTGTCAGATATAAATAGCAGGATCAAGTCATTTTGATCGCATAATAAAACCGTTTACCAAAATCGAAAATTAATTCTAAATTCAAAAAAAGCCGTTGTATAAAAATTCGACAGTGTCAAATTATTCACAAGCGGTATGCGGCCACCCATTCGCCCCCGTGTCGCATGATGTTAATCCTATTAGTTAAAAGGAGGTATTCGCCTCACGTCCTACACATTTTGGTTATACGTGAGCCCCAAACGAGACCTATATGCAAGGTTGGTAGGATTGTAATTGATATTGGCGTCTCGATCAGAGTAACTGAACAAATACGGTGTATCTGTGTAATTGGGGTTACGTGCGTATGAGTTGGACGTTAAATCTAGTATTGAATTGGAATATCTGTGGTTTAAATGTCCAATTTCGTAAACTGTCACAAACTGATACTGTTTGAAAGGTTAGGGTGAATATTCCGGCGGTCTGTCAGCGTGCGGTTAGCGCACCGTAATTATCATAACATTGAAATTGTGGGAAAATCTTTGTACGTTATTCCCGAAACATACACATATGGGATCGACAAATCAGAGGTCGTGCAAGTGCAGCATAGCAGTCAATTTCTCAAACCCAATATTTTCAACGCACAGTTTTCACGCACACTTTTCGTTACAGAAAACTCTGAACTAGAGATTGTATGTAGGTAATGTAATAAATGTGTGTAAATTATTGAGCTGTTATAAATATGGGAAAACACAGACTATATTGTCTTAAGAGTTATTTCAGTCTACAGAAGGAATTTAATCAACATGCCGATAGTTTGAAATATTCACCGTTCATCTGCATTTACTTCCAATCTTGTACTACTAATACTAAAGTTGCTTCTATTTTTTCCGTCATTATCTTTAGATGTACATAACATAATGTATTCTCCAATGGGTTAGGTGTAAAATTAAAGTCGATTGAGAAAACCTTGTCAACAGCGGAATTTATATTGATTTCAAAAGCCATATCCACATTTATGAGACCTGCACAAACAAAAAAAATAAAGTTTTGACAAACAACAATGAACAACATTATATTTTACTCCTACCTTCACAAAGCGCAACGATCAAGAACTTCCGTCGCTCTATAAGCCCGAGCTCAGCGGTAAACAAACATCGCTCATTTTTATTTCAGTGTCCCTTCCTAACACTTAATATGTGGAAATTATTGAGCTGTTTTAAATTTAAGAGAACACAGACTAGTCTTAAGAGCTATTATATCGTACCGAATTTCTTCTGAAAACCTTTGTAGCAATAAAACTTATAGAAGAAAGAAATAAAAAAGTATTTAATTGCCACAAAACGACATTACATTACAAGAACAAGAACAGTGTTAGTAGATTTAGTGGGTGTATAGTGATTTCAAAAGCCATATTAACATTCATGAGACTGCACAAACAAACAAAACTTTAACAAACAACAGTGACATTACTTTTCACGTCTCCCCTCATAAAACGCAACGATCAAGAACTTCCGTCGCGCTTGAACCCCGAGCTCAGCGGTAAACAAATATCACTCATTTTTCTCTCAGTGTCCATCACTAACTCTCAGTTACTCTCACGTACTATTACGCGGTGAAACGCGTACGTGTCTTGATGAGACGTGGGTAATTCTCAAGCGTCCTCTAATCCATCTGACTTGGAAGGAAGCGGTATAATGAATCGACTTTTTGTACCTATGAGAATTCTGAAGATACTGTATACTTCGTCGTATTAATCATGTAAGGAGTTATACTGTACTGTAAGGAATCTTTAGCTACACAGAAGTGTTTAAATAAACCTATTTGATTTTAATTTAATTTGAAATATCAAGAATTTCTGTAAATAAAGGATTGATGACATTAGATACGTCGTGTTTTCATTCACATAGTCGCTTTTCTTCTTCTATTATTACCTACGGTGCCGAGACGTGGACACTCACAATACGGCTGGTCAATCAATTCAGAGTTGCTCAGCGAGCTATGGAAAGGGCTATGCTCGGAGAGCTCCCTAAGTGATGGAATCCGAAACGAGGTGTTCCGGCAGAGAACCAAAATTGTCGTAGAACTAGAAAAAAGTGGTAGAACCGATGACCTTTGGAATAAACTGTTTACCCCAACTAAACGTGTTCTTGAGTGGAGACCGCGAACTGGTAAACGTAAGGTAGGTCACCCTCAGGCTAGGTAAAGCGACGATTTTCGCAGGGTGGCTTGTATCAGCTGGATGAGAGTTGACGAAAATCGAAGGAAATGGCGTGCAATTGGAAAGGTCCACGTCCAACAGAGGACTGCTATAGGCTGATGATGATAAACCAGTTTTCAAATAGAAGAATATTGGAAGAAACAATTATTGAGTTGACATGCTTTAATTACTTTTAATGCCACGCATACCTCTACCTGAACATTCTGAGAATACGTTACGTGATCGTATGTTATGTTTTATAGTTTTTAACCGACTTCAAAAAAATGAGGAGATTCTCAATTTGTCGGAATCTTTTAATCCCTTAATTCGAATTTCGAAGGCAACTCAAAAGAAAACGTACGTTACTTACCTTATCCGTCACATAAGAACACTCGCTTATAGTCGAGCGACAGCAAAACTATGGGAACTAGACACTCGCTTCTCGCTGCTTGCCAATTCGTTTTTAGTTTCTAGCTTTACTCGCTAATCGCTAGTCGTCGGCGGTGGGACAAGTGCCTTAAAGCATATTTCCAAAAATAGACTTCATTTAATACCTAGTTTCAGAATTCAGTTGAAATGTTATAAATAGAAAGGCAAGTTACTCGCTCATAATACGAAAAACAGAATAAATTATTATCAAAGAGAATCCTCATCTTTTCTTTAACACGAACAAATCTTTTTACAGTTAAGTACGTTCGCTCTTCGTAAATGCAATATTTAAACGAAGCACTCTGAGTTTCATTACATTTTTAAATTACTTTTCATTTTTATTAATAGACCGGTGAAATCGTGTTGTTAAATATTGTTTTAGCATAGATTTTTGTACTATGTTTGAAGTTTTCTTATTTGTCTTATCGATAACTAGCTTCTGTCCGCGGCTTCGCCCGCGTAGAAATTGTTTAACATCCCAAGGGAATACAAAGTATCCTATGTCCTTCCCAGGGTTTCAAACTATCTCCATGCCAAATTTTGTGTAAATCGGTTCAGCAGATCCAGAGATTACCTCCTACAACCTCACAAACTGTACCTCTTAATTTTTTTTTTATTATTGATAGGCTCGCGCTTGACCACTATTCATATATAATACTAGTATAAGTATAGATAACTATTTTTATTTTGCAAATTAAATGTATTTTGACCAGAATTCTGTCACATTGACAGTGTTAACGTTTGCCTCGTAAGAGTCTTTCAGGGTGCAGGTGTTGTTGCACAGAGAGTCCAACAAGTGATGAGGCATTGTTTGGGATGCAGCTCTGCGAACGCATTGTGGGTCATTGGAGTGAGAGAGACCCATCCGACTAAGTTGTGTCTAAGTACTTAGGTACATCGCCTGCCTGCCCTTGACCCATGATAGTTGTTGGCGCAACAACCTTTTTAGGGTTCCGTACCCGAAGGGTCCAAACGGAGCCCTATTGCTGTCCCTCACGGGCCTGTCAGTTCATCAGTCTGTGTGTCTGTCCGTCGTTTGTCATACAGATTTTACAGCCGAACGATTGGAGCTACAGTCTTCAAATTGCCGCAGTAAAAGCATCTTGTTGACCCAAAGCCAAACAAATCGTCAATGGTAAGACAAACGAAGCGGGCATGAAAAAAAATGTTACCAACCCCATCGTGTGTGGTTTCGTTATTTAGAACTCTTTGAGTAGATAAATGCTGTATTTTTTGTTTGAACAAATATTGGAAAACAAAGGAATTAAAAGCCACCAAAGCAAGCTTTTTTCACAAAATTGTGCCGAAGAATTTTTTAACTTCCCACTGACCTATGAACTTGAAATTTTTTCTTTGAAATTGCCTCTGATTTTTTCTTTGAAATTGCCTCATTTTTCCTGTTACAAGCAACTTAATTTGGCAGTTTGGTACGGAACCGTAAATGTGGGAAGTCTGACACACCAGTTTTATTGTCCCGCTATTGTCAAGTTATCTTGAATTACCTACCTATTCGTATTTCAAGCGTATTTGCTTGAAATACGAATAGTATACATTTAATTTATACTATTCATTCATATACACATATACATTACATATACACATTTCTTTAATATTCTAAAGGTAAAAAATTAACATTTCTCAGCTATTATTTTTAAATACGTTCGAATAAGAACGTAGGTATTACTTATTCATAAAACTACTAGAACTATTTAAGAACTAGACTGATATCGTATCATTCACTCGCAAAGTCACCTTATCCTATACGCAATAACAAACAGTCATCACTCCATCAAAACAGTTGAAAGGCCATCCATCAATAAACAAAACAGTGCAAACACAAACTTCTCACATATTCTATACCTACATCACTCACATACAATACATATTCTATACACTCACATATATTCTATAGGTCCTGCATACATCAACAGCTCCTCCAAGCCTTCGAGGCAATACAATTTCAAAACCACAAGCCACACATCAGCAAATTGAACGCCAACATCTCTGGCGCCAGTAAATTCAATCAAAATGCAGAATGTTCTAATGTACAGTACTTGGGTCTGAATCCTGCAATCTAGGAGGTCTTTCATTCATGCATGTGAGCGTTGGAACCTAGCGAGCGTTGGAACCGGGTGTTTTGCGAGCGTGTGTCCAATCTGTGTGCTTCCGTTCAGCGGTGGTTCTACGACTTTGAATGTGGGATTATTAAAGTTAATTGTATTCAGTTGTGTTAAGTATTTGGATGTGGAAAACTTTCTAGGAGTAGTTTAGGTAAATGAAGATTTTGTTTTCGGAAACTGAGATAATTTTGCGTGGTTTTTAAAAACTTCTTAAAATAAAATTGGCAGATATCTCAACTGTGCTCTTGAGATTATGAAACAAAAACATTAATGGATGGATGGATGGATGGATGGATGGTTCGATTTCATGAGGCTGAAGAAACCGATGTCCATAAAACGAAATGAAATAAGACTTTAATCTGGTACTTCTGCTGCATATTATATGTGTAATTCTACGCTAATGTGACACTTACCAAGCACCCGCATCCAGTAAAACGTAGGTATATTTGTTATTTTCGTGGAAACCTCCAGCATTATTTTGTAGACACTGTAACTAGAAGCTAACCGTGTCACGTTCGCTAGTTTGTCTATTTGTTCATTCAACACGGATCTGCACTCATCATTTCATGCCACTGCCTCTATCGCAGCCTTACTACGAGATCTCGGTTTTAAGAAGAATTTTACGTTTTAGGGATTCTATACCAGCCATGTGAAGAACTTTCTTGTGGCCATTTTAATTCTGTAAAGTTGTTAGTGACATAAAACATTTAATTAGAAAATTGATGCTAGATAATATTTGATTGATTTCTATGCATCACGTATGAATTTATTTTAAAATACAAAACTTCTCGGAATGACACGTTGATATTGATGGGCAAGATAATCACGAAATTAAAGACGGCCATTCAGAATCGAGATCTCCTCGTAGAGCCTGCGGTACATCTGCTCAGAGCAAGCTGACTTAGCTTCAATATTCATTTGCATTCAACATTCGAGCTCTTTCTGTGACGTAAGATAATGGGGCGTGCTACCCACTACCTACTGCCAGTGCTACATGCAACTGCAATGCACATCACATGGTAGTTGATTGCATAGGAATGGGGGGGCGGTTAACTCGATCGAATTCGTGGTTGATATTAATGTAGAAGGTTTCGCAAAAGGGTTAGGACGACTAACTAAATACATTTTGGTGTTTAAATGCTCCGCTGAAATTATTTTTATTTTCGCTGTTTATCTCACGTTGCCACCTTATTATTTTATTTATAACACTATTATTCTAAACACCTTCCTTATACCTGTGTGTACAAATATACATATTTGATTTGATTTGACGGGAACCGTAATTTTTCTATCTATACTTATAAAAAGGAAAGATTTTTTTGTTTATTTGTTTGTACCGAAACTGCTTGACCGATTTTAAAAAATCTTTCACCTATGGAAAGCTACATTATTTCGGTATTTATAGGGTAGGGTGGGGTAGGTAGGGCAGGTGAGCAATTTGGTAGGTAGGAAAGTAGGTGGTAGGTAGGTACCCAGTTGACGGGAGCGAAGCTGCGGGGGCAGCTAGTTCAGTATAAAATATAGCTCAGTCATTCAGCGATAGTGTAGCTTCTATCAGTGAAAGAATTTTTTTATGAATTCCGATGACCTGGTTAAGGTTGCGGGAAGGCGCTGGATGCGAGACACACGGGATCGGTCAATGTGGCGACGCCTAGGGTAGTCCTATGTCCAGCAGTGGACGTCTTTCGGCTGAAATGATGATGATGACAGAGTTCCAGAAGTTACCTTTTACTAACCAATGTATAAAGAATAGATAGAGGAACCAGGTAAATCTTAGTGACAGTCAGGCTGCAATCAAAGCCATGGCATCCTACAAAGCGGACTCCAGACTTATTCTGGATGCTATTCAAACTCTAAACAGGCTTGGAAAGCATAACAGGGTAAGACTGATGTGGGTCCCTGGGCACAAATGAATCCATGGTAACGAAGTGACAGATGAACTGAGAAGAGAGAGCTCAGCAAATGATTTTGTGGGTCCAGAAACATGTGTAGGCATTTCGACGTGTCTCGTAAAAGCCACATTTAGGGAGTACGCAGATCACAGAAAACAAACACATTGTTCAAAGCATGGGAATGCATTTGGAATATGAGCAGAGGGCAAATCCGCTACCTGCTTGGGGCCTTATGGGCACGGCTTACTGGGCACTTTGGAACCTACGACATGCTCATGAAGATGGCTCTAAGCGCGACACCCATATGCATGTACAGAACACATGGAGCACCTCCTGTGCACATGCGATGCACTGGCTGTTAAGCGAATGAATCTCCTGGGGTTGGATGTCCAAAACCATGAAAAGAGTTTTCAACGAGATTGGGAAGGAGTAGGTTATGTAGGGGACCACAATAGAGCCCAATGGGTCGAAGTGACGAGTTATTTCTCGGTCATTGTACTTACAAATACAACACATAAAAACTTTTGTATAGAGATGATAATATACAGGCTGTTGTAAAAAAAGACATACGGAAAGGCCTCATGAATTTTTAAAGCCCTAAGGTACCTTATAAAGCCGTAAACATGAGCAGCCTGGGAGAGAAAATAATACTTACTTAAATATACACGCTGTATGAAAAGGGTCGGATGCAACTAATTAACTCTTGACAAAATGAAAAGCAGTGAGCTTCTTAATAGAACTTTGCGACTCCGATCCCCTTTGCGGCAATATTCATGTTATAAAAATGGATAATATCTTTTTATCTTTGAAAAAAGAATGAAACAAGGTTGGAAATATAAAAAAAACCGGCCAAGTGCGTTTCGGACTTCGCACATTTAGGTCCCGTACCAAATGTAGAATATATTGGTATTTATTAGTAAAACATAAGTAATAAAAAAAAATTATCACCAAATTTCAGGTTCATGGGTTATCTTATCTTATCTTGTGGAGGGCCGAGAAATAACTCGGACACTTCGACCCATTGGGATCTATTGTGGTCCCCTAGATACTTTACTCCTCCCCAATCTCTTTGAAAACTCTTTTCATGAGTTTTACAACGAGACTAGGTGATACGAGCCTATAGTCTTCCGGTTTTGGATATCCAACCCCTAGGAGACTTATTCGCTTACCAGCCAGTGGATCGCATGTGCACAGAAGGTGCTCCATGCGTTCCGTATGTTCCCCACACAACCTGCACATGGGTGTCGCGGCCAGACCCATCTTCATGAGCATGTCGTTGGTTCCAAAGTGCCCAGTAAAGGCCCCAAGCAGGTAGCGGATTTGCCCCCTGCTCATATTCCAAATGCATTTCCGGGCTTTGAAAGCACGTCGAAATGCCTACACATGGTTCTGGGCCTACAAAATCATTTGCTGAGCCCTCTCTTGCCAGTTCATCTGACACTTCGTTACCATGGATTCCTTTGTGCCCAGGGACCCATATCAGTCTTACCCTGTTATGCTTCCCAAGCCTGTTTAGGGTACGGATAGCATCCAGAACAAGTCCGGAGTCCACTTTGTAGGATGCCATGGCTTTGAGTGCAGCCTGACTGTCACTAAGAATATATATGGATTTACCTCTGGTGCCTCTATCTATATTCTCTTGAGCACAGGTTATTATGGCATATGTTTCTGCTTGGAATACAGTTGCCATCTTACCTAAGCTTTTGCTACATTTGTAACCTTTTGGGGTTCATGGGTTAATGGGAAGTTAAAAAATTCTTCGGAACAAATTTCTTAAATTTTATGACAGACGTTTGATGGACGTTTTTTATTTGTGTATTAGTAATTTTTATTTTCATAGATAAAAGTATATACAGTGAATAAAATACTTAAATAACTACAAAAATATACAGTTTATATACTAAACTAAAATACTCTTACGGCGTCGAAAAACTCCTCTAATCATTTATGTAACTATTTATACTAAACCTCAAGGTTGTCGTTAAAACGCCTTTAATTCCGTCAACGAAGACTCTTTGTTGACTGAAGCAAAAAAAGAGCTACCAGAAATTTTCGGCTTTTTGTGGAAATGCTATAGAAACCCATCAAAATTATTATACAAAGATAATATTTTGGAATCCTCAGTTGGTTTCCAACCATGACCCTCTCGGGCCAGTCATTTTCAGTCTGGCTATTCATCCGATCGCTCAAAAAAACTAAATTCGAAATTTAGCGTATGGTATTTGGATGATGGAACACTAGGAGGTGACGTAAACACCGTTTTAGCAGATATACAATTCCTAGAAGAACACTTCAAATCCGTCGGCCTAGACCTCACAACCGATCCTACAGAAATTCAATGCTATAGCCCCAGAGATCAAAATTTTAGATAAAAGTTCACTGCACCTCTTAGATTCCCCAATTTTGGAATACAGTTTTTTCTTCAAACATTGATGGCAAAATTAACCATTTTAATGATATTTTGGAAAGACTACAAAATTAACCTTCATTCGGCTTTTACTCCCATTTTTTTTTCTCCGCTCTTCCCCTTTATGGAAACAGTCACTTCTCCTGGAAAGAATTGACGAAATTATTCGATGCACTCTGATATCTATCTTAAATTTGGCCTTGGATGACCGAGCCTGGACGCAAGCCACGCTACCCTTTCACTTCGGTGGGCTCGGCATCCGCAAAATTTCTAGTATAAGCCTACAGGCGTTCCTGTCTTCGGTCCACAGCACTGAAACGTTAACCACTAAAATGTTATCCCTGTCACTGGTTAACTGTGAAGTGCCGTGCTCGACCGACACAATGTGCGCCTGGAAAGTGGCTTGCCCGAATACGACGTTGCCCGAGAACCCATCTTCCCAAAGACAGTGGGATGAGCCGCTCTGTGGATTGGTACGGAATAATCTCATAAATACGTCCACCAATACTGCTGAGCGTGAATTAAGTTAGCGACAATCGGACAGTTTATAAAAATAACTTTATTTAACCGACAGTGTGACAGTAAAGATAATAATGTCTTAATCCTAAAGATACAAGGTTCTTAGTTCAAGGTGACGACAATGTCCTACATCATAATTACTTACTCACTAGATTTGGAAAAAGCTATACTACTGACAAAGCTAATTGTAGTAGGGCTACCACACTTAACTCGTGCTCGCCTACTGGCCGTGGGTGTGTGGGAGTCGGGCTTCTGTCTACAGGCATTACCGTCACCCAACATAGATACAATGTTGAGTGACACTACCTTCCGGATCGCTACATGTCTGCGCCTACGAGTAGGTACTCCCAGCGGAGCTCCACATCGTTGTCAATGTGGTGGAGCAATCGACCGCCTCGGACACCATGGCCTATCCTGCAGTAGGAGCGCTGGTCGGATAGCACGGCACGCCAGCATATGTCATCATATGTCGAGATCTTAGCACGGCGGGCTGTGCGGGACTTGGGACGGCTGCTGCTGGTGCAGAAACCTCAAACGGCGCAAATATAACAACCTTATTTGCAGTTATATGTTTGAGCCGTTTGGGGTTGAGACATTAGGTCCATGGGGTCCGAGTGCTCACCGAGTGTTTCGAAACATAAGTAAACGGTTAGTCGACTGTTCGCGTGACCAGAGGGCTGGCCTTTTCTTCAGCCAGAGAATCAGCATTGCCATTCAACGTGGCAATGCTGCCAGCGTTCTGGGCACGTTTCCCATTGACATCGATGTGGACGATTTTTTTGATGGGCAATGAGCCCTTTTCCCTCTCCCCTTTGTATGTAAGTTTGTTTTGTTATTAGTCATAAGATTAGAAATATACAATTGTATATATTACTTGAATTATAAATTAATATATACTTAATCTGACTATGTAGGTTATAAAAAATAGAAAAGATAGAAATGAAATAGAATCCCAGAGGATGCCTAGAGAGATGCCAAAATGTAAGGGAGTGATCACGTGACCTTTCGATATCGCTTGGCAATTCCATTCAATTTTTGACATTTTCTCAATCACTCCATTATGTCACTTGTGTAGATTCTCAGACGCTCTAGGTAACGCCAGTTGCTGCTCCAGGCTAACAGACCTAACGGACATGTTGACAATCGGAAACGTGCCCAGAAGACTGGCCGTAATGCCACGTTGAATGATAATGCTAATGATGTGGCCAAATTATGAGCTTATGCATATTATTATTGATATCTGTGAATAAACTCTCTTGTGAACTATGAAAGGACAAACCAAAATGGACATAAAATGCTTGAAATAGATTTCTGAAATATTGCATTTTTACGTTATTAATTACACGCCTGCTTTATACGATATTCGTTGCTTCAAATACAACGAGTAAACTACTACAGCTCCAGTATTTAAAAATTAAATACTTTCTGCAGTTCTATTTCATTTGTGTTGAGTTGGTACTAAAACTTTTTCATGTTATTTTGATGTAAAACGAGAAAGACCCGTTCCGTAAATTATGTAAATGTTTTCAGCTCATCCTGTATTAACTAATGGAATCCTGATTACGCCAAAATGGCTTACGCTAATTTAAGCCTTGAATAAATTGACAATAGCCATCTAGGGTGTAATAATTTTACAAAAATATAACTAAGCCAAAATAACTAGGTTATTTTGTACCCTTGATTAATTTATTAACAACCATATTGAAATGTTAAAAAAATGTTGCTCAAAACAGGCTTAATTAACAAAATAAAAACTGTGATTATATTTTACTGTGATTGGACTTTTTTCAGCAGCAATTACACTACAGAGGAAACAAAAAAGCTGTATTTATTTTTTGCGTAATTACTTTTGGTTGGTAGTTCTATAATGCAGTCGACATCTTTGACAGTCGTTACGAGTAGTCAGAAGCTTGAGATCTGACACCAGTCTTGCCAAGGGGTACCGTGTTACCCAGTTACTGGGTTGTGGAGGTCAGATAGGCAGTCGCTCCACGTAAAACACTAGTACTCAGCTGAATCCGGTATGACTGGAAGCCGACCCCAATATAGTTGGGAAAAGGCTAGGCAGGCAGACAGTTCTATAATGCCCTGGTATAAAACGACACAAAGAACAGCACAAAATGTGGGTGTGCTAAAAGGTTCACCTCTGCCACAGATAATATAATATTAGCATACAGATGCCTCATCCCATACAAAGAAATCGTGCCGACGTAATCAGCGTTTTTCGTCTGGTTAAGATGATTATTTTTATAAGTACTTCGATCTCGTTCGGTTCCGTTCCACGGCTGTAGATGGTGTTAGCAACGACTTGCAAGTAAAAGGGGTTTCTCGGTTGGTGACAATTTTTTTCTTTAAATACAGTGACGATTTGTTTATAGTATTTTTTGCACGTTTTTACAATTTCATTGTACCAAAATGTGTTACAATACTAATTAAGAAAATCGAGTGGCATGTCTTAGAAATTTAAAACCGCGCCATCTATTGGAATCAATTTTAAATGATCCGTTCAAATAATCTTTGAAACGTGAATTAAGAGCTCAATATTCCATAATTTTGTTCTTAGGAGAGTTAATTAAAAAAGAATATACAATTTTTATGATCAATTCTAGAAAATGTTAATTTTACACACAATGCAATAACAAATCCATACATATCGCGTCATCTAGTGACATTTATTTGGACCAAATTTTCTTTATTAGTGCTGGGACCCCGAGCCTCTGCCTAACCCTTCGAGAAATACAGGCGTGATGTTATGAAGAGCTTGAGAAAGAGACTGTCACAAAGTTATGAATGACAGAGAGGACGGCACAAGATTTTTTTTCTTACATAGTTATGTGCCATAATTGATAACTGTGTGAGAAGTGATTAAGAAAACAAAGGGAGTCAGTGATAGCGTATCGGTAGACAAGACGGTATGGAAGAAAAATAAGTGTTGCGCTGACCCCAAGTAACATGAACTAAGGGCAGGAAGAAGAAGAAGAAGAATTATGTACCATAAATGTACGTTGCTCTTAGAATGGATAGCCGTTAAGGCATAAAAGTCCTGGAGTGGTGACCGTGGACCAATGACCTGGTGAAGGTTGCATGGATCCGTTGGATGTGAGTCGCACGGAACCGGGCAATGTGGTGACGCTTGCGGAAGGCCTATGTCCAGCAGTGGACGTCTTTGGGCTGATGATGATGATGAAATCTACGTTAAGCCGTTGGGTTCCCGGCTGTCATTTATAGATCTTTAACGTTGTCGATGCGGGTAATTAGACTCAAAAATTCGTCAGCCATGCCAAGGAGTACCGTGTTACCCAGTGGCTGGGTTGTGGGTTGCAAAGATCAGATAGGCAGCTGCATCCAGCTGGACAGAACAGTGACGCCAACTTAGTTATACTGTAGGAAACGGGACGCCATAATTGTATGCGACTCTTGTCTTGAGGGGCTTATGACCAGTAGAGGACGTGTTTTAACTGAAATTATGTGTTATGGTGGTCCAGTGGCTGAGACCTCGCCTCCCGTGCTTGAGATCGTGGGTTCAAATCCGGGCAAGTACCAATGTGACTTTTTCAAATTCATATGAACTTTCTAAGATTATCTTGGAAAACACAGGCAACGGTGACGGAAAATATCGGGAGGAAACCTGGACTTATATAGATAACTTATAAAAAAAGTCTGAAATAGCCAAGTCAGAGGCCTGTTGTTCCCAGAGGCGGCTTAATTAGCTCTGACACCAGATGTGACCACATCCTCACACGAAAAAGAAAGTAGAACTAAAATTATGAATATCAAATGTTGTGCCTTACCTACATAAGGTTTTGTACTGTTAATGACTGCAGATAACGAGTGTGCCAACGGATCAAAGCATGTGATCTATTTCTAAACCCCTGCTAAATGTATCCGTAGTTCAAATGTGGCTCGTGGTTGCTGACAAATGGAAACGAATTACTTCCATTAGCGACTTTGATTTTGATGGACTGGTATTAAGAGGAGTGGCGCCTGGTAGCCGGCCAGTGTTAAATAGTGGGGGATAAATACAAGGGCAACGGTCAGTACGATTAACCCGCGGGGTTATTGGGTAACATTAATTCATGCAATCGAACGTTTCTGCATTTTGTCAATACATGAGTATTCATTGCGTGTTTTACGATGTCGCGTTAACGGATTTTTAAACATATGAAGCAATTGACTAGAAACTTCTTGCGGTTGTGATATGTTTTGCTGCAATTTGTATTTATAAGAAACAACTGTATATTTGTCATTATAAAGTTAAAACAAAATGAAGACGTAAGTCAAGAAAAAATACTATTCTTTGTCAGTTTATCATATCAGCGTTATGAAAAACAAAGATTCCTTTTTTATGATTTCGACACTTTCGAGTTGGAGACGCTTGTTAAACCACTGATGATGTCCAAAACCACTTATTTTTCTTTCATCTATTTTCTTCGCCATTTATATCTGGTTATGGACTTAAACCTTTACCTGCAATCAACAATACCTAATCACAGCAAACTTTTTTATTGATAGGCTTGCGCTTGACCACTATCTCACCTGATGGTAAGCGACGATGTGGTCGATAATGAAGCACGCTTGCCTAAAAGAAACCTATTCACTCTTGACTTTAAGACTACTAGGTTGTAGCTATTAGGAAATACAGTCACCGGCAGGGAATTCTCTAATCTGAATTGAATATAAATAACCATAGAGATAACTTTCCAATCAACATCCCAACGTTAGCGGTGTATCATGCAGAATTGCGCCCTCGGTCAGCGTAGAGAGACATCATGTCATCCGTCTTGAATCCATTATTCAGTACAGACTATGAAATGGGGCACTGTGTCTATGATAGCCCATGTCTTGAGACGATTAGTAGCAGCGTGGAGAGGGTTTATGGGGCTCTAGATATGTGACATTCTATCCATCGTCCGACAAACATCAACACGTCTTTCTCAGTACATACCTATAATCTTTCCAATAACAATAACACATAGATAGCGTCCCAATCAATGTTCTAACATAAGCGGTTCATTATACAGTTTTAATATAGTACAGACTATAAATTGGGTCACTATATCTTTGATAGCTCATGTCGAGAGGACTAGGAGCATTGAGAGGGTTAAGGGAGGGTTAAGTTGTAAACTAACATAGATAGTTTGCTGCGCCGGTTAAGAAGCAACGCGGATACGCGAATGGCTGGTTTCGAGAGAAAGGAAGATGATAAGCGATTTTGGATCAAGTGAAGGTGACTCGCCTACAATATGGTTAGGTAACGTAATCGACCGACGATAGGCACAAGCAATCGTTTGAGGGTTACTTAGAGAAAACAAAAACCAAACAAACAAATAAAAAAGGGAATAAAATCAATTGAAAAAGGAATAACATTCCTATTATAAAAAAAAAAACAAATAATTTGAATTTAGAATGTCAATTCAAACCTCAGTAATGACAGCTCAAAGTGGCCACTTTAATAAAATGGTACTTTTATAGGTAGAAAATCAGAATTATGACCCCACTGAAGAGTATCAGGAGTTCATTAGTAGGCAATTAGTAGGTATATAATTGCCTCTTTTTGTCAACTTTTCTACTAATTGAGCATTGCAGGTCCTCCCTTAGGTATTGTTATTTGAACGTTGATTTAGTTACTACTAATGAGGACAAATTTGAGTATTAGTGGATTATTATCACAATAAAAGATAACTTTATCGATGCTATTAACAGTACTAAGCCCTGTTTAGGCTTAATATGCAAGTTATCCAAATCTGACTTAATACCTACACGTAGATGATCTTTGTAAATTGTAGATACAGGAAATCTAATAAGTGTCAAAATCATTTCTACAAAAAATACACTCGTATTTGGTGTTGAATCGTTATTTTGCAATCAATGCTCAACTTCTCTTCAAATAGGTACTCCACACATAAAATTTCTACCAAATGCCTTCAACCAAATGCAACTCATCTTTCCCTAAAAAAAAAAAGTTGCCATAAACAAAAACTAAGTGTAACGACACACTTGTTGCAAGCTTTGTTTTCGCTCCATATTATTACTGAATTACATTTTATTGTGCGCTATTGAGCCGAGAGATTTGCATAATGACTGCTGAACGTATATCTATTAATAAGTCAGATTACGGATTATTGAATATAATTGACATATTCACTGTCAGATTACCATGGTCTAAATGAGATCTTTAATTGGTATCGGTATTGGACACGCGTTCTGTTGTTTTTGTTTAGAGACATCAACTTGGATTGTAAAACGTTTTTATTTTACCCGCTTTCAAAAAAAGGAGGTAATCAGTGCGACAAGTATGTATGTTATATTGTTGGAATTGCACAATGTTCACATAGATTACTCTGTATGGGCTTCTAAACATGTGTGCCAAATTTCATAAGGGTACGTTTGTTTGTTTGATTTATGTATGTATGTTTGTCCATGCTTTTTGTGAGTGGCGTCTCGCAGTTCAATCAAAGTGATCGGCTACTGCTTAGCCGGTATTCCCTCTGGAGACTAAACAAGAGCCTCCAGCCACGCATAAAAACTTAACCTAAGCGACCACGCTGAGGGCTATCCCTTATGGGATACGAACGTCGGCTCAGCCGTTCAATTCGCCGAAACTACTTATACGATCGTGATCATCTCTCAACTTAGGGAACAGTGCAAGTTTCATCAAAATCAGTTCAGCAGTTTTCAAGATGTGGAACATACAACCGGACTCCATAGCGACAAACAGCATGAATGTGTAAATAAAGTTATTGTGAATATTTTGTCAATCCCTTAGGTACCTTACTATAGACTTTGCTCACTGTTTAGTGATAGGGTACTAAAATTGAAAAGAGAGAAATACAAATTTAACACAAAAAATAAACCGACTTCTAAAGCACAACACCTGCCTTTCGTTTCGGAAGTCGGTGTTGAGAAACGATAAAAACAAGAGGTACCTACCAAAAACACCGACTTACAATTTTTTGGGCCTACGGTATTTTCTCCTTAATTTTATTTACGGTATTTCGAAACTTTCATTTTTATATAGGTCTATTCTAGCATCAGTCATGTTTATTTAATCTGTGGTCATATCCTTACCTTTGCCACGGGGTCCTAGCACTAAGAAAGAAAATTTGGTTCAAATAAATCTCACCAGACGGCGCGATATGCACCAGTCTGTTATTGAATGTGTGTAAAATTAACATTTTCTGGAATTCAACATAAAAATTGTATATTCTTGTATAATAAACTCTCCTAAGCACAAAATTATAGAATATTGGGCTCTTATTCACATTTCAAAGATTATTTGAACGGATCATTTAAATTTGATACCAATAGATGGCGCGGGTTTAAATTTCTATACTTTTACTAACTCTTAATTTCTAACACCATGTATCTATCGTCTTGGAACGGAAACGAACGCAACTGATGGAAAAAAATCGGTTTAATCAGACGAAAAACGCTAGATACGTCGGCACGGTTTCTTTGTATGGGATGAGGCATCTGTATGCTAGTATTTTATTATCTGTGTCTATACTTAATTAAAAAAAAATCCAGCTCTTGCCGACGATATACGAACTCCACAGGTTGCATTGAGAGAGAGAAAAAGATAGGAACTTTTAGATATTCAATCTGCAACAGAGTCAAAAAATTATTGTTTGGTAACTAATATCCTAGTTGATCACCAAAACAACTGCTCGTCGGTACATTCAGATCACGAACCAGCCTACTCATTGTTCCCAAAGGCCTAAGTTCATGCAAGTCGCCAACTTCCGCAATAGCAGCCAACTTGAGAGTCTGCAGTTTGTGTACAACCCCTGTTTTAAGGAAACCTGTAGCAATCCAATTTTATTATACCCTAAGGGATATTTTTTTGGAGTTCTTTAAAATATGGTGTAATATAAAACTTTATGTTTGTTTACAAACTCGGTGATTAAAGAAAATGGCGTGAACTTGCGTGATTGTTCACTAAGTACTTCTAATTTATAAAGCTACTAGCTTCTATCAGCGGCTTCGCCCGCGTGAAATTCGAAAATTATCCCGAGGGAACATATTCCCGGCATAAAAAGTCCCTATGCTATTCCTGACTATAATGTATCTCTGTGCTAAATTTCATCAAAATTCGTTCAGCCGTTCTGGCCTGACAAACATATACACATCCAAACTTCCGCATTTATAATATTAGTAATGAGATTCTGAAAACAAAACACATTTAGCGGTGTTAAATAAATGAAGAAAGAAAGAAAACACATTTATTTGACTCCAGCCAGAGCACACAACATAAACATAAAAAAAGAAAATAAAATCTTAAACTAAACAACAATAATACAAAAAAAGAAAACGATATAAAAGTAACATGCTTACTCATCCTTCACAAGTCCTATACATTTCCACATTCAAACCTCGAAAACACCCCATCAGCAATACCAACGTAAATAAAAATCCACGCAATATGACCAACATAACCGCGTGAGAATTAAAAAAAAGTAAACATAATAACTTTTTCGAGAACGCGCATCACGAGAATGTAAATCTGGTGCGCGTGGCCATGAATATTTTCATCATTTTTACCGAAACAACGAGAGGAAGGCATAATTTGATGGTTACATGGATGGATTGAAGGTAGCATGGACAATTTGATGATAGAACGTATATTTTGTCCATGGGTTCGATTTCGTGTTTAGGTGTTTTCAATTCTGTGTTTTATACCGGACCAGTAACCCGCCTTGGCTTCGCATGAGAAAAATTATAGAAACTTTCCTCGTTTATCGCTCTTTCTACAAATGAAAACCGTATCAAAATCCGTTGCGTGGTTTAGAATAAGTAAGCAGATAAATAGACAGAGGTCTGCCACACACTGCACAGTTGTTCATGGACATCTAATTAAAAATCACAAAAAATGATGCTTCAAATTTTGTGATTTTTAATTAGATGTCCACTTAACCAAGTCCAGAAGTGGTTTTCGAGAGTCATCACGAATCGGCTCACGCGCAGGTTTAACGATTTACAGCCTCCTGAACAAGCCGATTTCCGAAAAAGCTTTATCCCCGTAGACCGTATATATACGCTGCGGCAGGTTATACAGAAGACCGAAGAGTATAACCTACCTCTCTGTTTAGCGTTTGTGGACTACGAGAAAGCCTTCGATTCGATCGAGACATGGGCTGTTCTGTAGTCTCTCCAACGGTGCCAGATTGACTAACGGTTCATCGAGGTGGTGGTGATGGTGGTGGTGTTTGTACAAAAACGCCCCCATATCAGCATCCGTCTGCAGCGAATTGTGAGACAGGGAGACGTCATATCTCCGAAACTGTTCTCTGCTGCACTGGAGGATGTCTCAAGTTTCTGGACTGGAGAGGGCTAGGCATCAACGTCAATGGCGAGTACATCACTCACCTTCGTTAGCTGACGATATTGTGGTCATGGCTGAGACCATGGCGGGCCTCATTAAAATGCTCGATGACCTTAGTTGAGCTTCCGAAAGAGAGTGTCTTAGGATGAACATAGACAAAACCAAGGTGATGTTGAATGCCTATGTTACACCCACTCCTATCACGGTCGGAGATTCTACACTCGAAGTTGTGGGCGACTATGTCTACCTGGGATAAACGATCCAGTTGGGTAGGTCCAACTTCGAGAAAGAGGTCAACCGTCGAATCCGACTCGGCTGGGCAGCGTTCGGGAAGTTGCGCAGAATCTTCCCATTCAACTTACACAGTGTCTCAAGACGAAAGTCTATGATCAGTGTGTGTTGCCAGCGGGACAGAGACGTGGTCGCTCACAACGGGCTTCATCAGAAGTCTTAAAGTCACCCAAAGGGCAATGGAGAGGGCTATGCTCGGTGTTTCCTTGCGTGATCGAATCAGAAATGAAGACATCCGCAAGAGAACCAAGGTTACTGACATAGCCCGAAAAAATGCCAAACTTAAATGGCAGTGGGCAGGGCACATTGCTCGCAGAACAGATGGCCGTTGGGGCCGAAAAGTTCTAGAGTCTTCCAACCCGCGTACCAGAAGACGCAGCGTTGGAAGGCCTCCCATCTAAGTGGAGCGACGACCTGGTCAAGGCTGCGGGAGTCCGGTGGATGCGAAACGCTTGGGGGAGGTTTATTTCTGGAGGCTGAAATGATGAATGATGATTATGATCCACATAACCTTATAACTCCTAAAGCAAACCTTAAATGTAAAATAAATTGGCTTCCGGCAACGCAAGCGCCATCTAGTAAGAAAACAAGTCAACTTTTATTAAAGGCGTGCGCCTCGTACTTCAATGATCTTCTTTTAAAAGGTCACGACCATAGTCGAAATTCTGTTTGTTTTACTTTACTTCCGACTACACTTAAAGCCGGCGGCTCTTATGATTGCACCCGAAAAAAAAAACGATTTATTTATCCTCATGCCACAAGGGAAAAAAGCGAAAAAATCCGTTGCGTGGTTTAGAATAAGTAAGCAGATAAATAGACAGAGGTCTGCCACACACTGCACAGTTGTTCATGGACATCTAATTAAAAATCACAAAAAATGATGCTTCAAATTTTGTGATATTTAATTAGATGTCCACTTAACCAAGTCCAGAAGTGGTTTTCGAGAGTCATCACGAATCGGCTCACGCGCAGGTTTAACGATTTACAGCCTCCTGAACAAGCCGATTTCCGAAAAAGCTTTATCCCCGTAGACCGTATATATACGCTGCGGCAGGTTATACAGAAGACCGAAGAGTATAACCTACCTCTCTGTTTAGCGTTTGTGGACTACGAGAAAGCCTTCGATTCGATCGAGACATGGGCTGTTCTGTAGTCTCTCCAACGGTGCCAGATTGACTAACGGTTCATCGAGGTGGTGGTGATGGTGGTGGTGTTTGTACAAAAACGCCCCCATATCAGCATCCGTCTGCAGCGAATTGTGAGACAGGGAGACGTCATATCTCCGAAACTGTTCTCTGCTGCACTGGAGGATGTCTCAAGTTTCTGGACATGCCACAAGGGAAAAAAGCGAAAATACTTTGATAAGTTTATTATTTTTTACCTTCTCGAGATGTTATAAAAAGGCTCGGAGCTATAAAACTCTGATAAGATTTCCTGGAAGGCGATTTTACTTGAGTACTTGATGGTACATATACCTACATATTTTATATGGAAGCTCTATGCCCAGATAATTTTTAGGTTACCTTGGAACCCAAATTTCCATTCTAAATTCGTATCATACTTTACTATCTTTGTTACTTTCCTTTGTTATTGATTGTGACGTCATAGTAAGCCGATCGAGGGGCTTATAGCTTAGGAGTAGGATCCGCAAATATTTCATTCATTCTTTCAGATCTCAGTTCAATCATCAAAGATTGTGTATTTCAGTCTTTCCAGATCCAGCCGGATTCCGTTCTATATTTATACTAATATTATAAAGAGGAAAGATTTTTTTGTTTGTACCGAATAGGCTCCGAAACTATTACTGGACCGATTTAAAAAATCTTTCACCAATAGAGAGCTACATTATTCCTGAGTGACATAAGCTATTTTTAATCCCAAAAACGGGTCTTTTGAGGTGGTCCACGGGAGCGAAGCCACGAGGAACAGCTAGTATTGTACATAGACCGATATCTGACCTCCACAACCCGATAACTAGATAAGACGATACCCCTAAGAGCGGTTACGCACTTCATCCGATCCGTGTCCGCGAATTTTCGGTTCCTAAGTAGCCGTAGCACTTCTTGTAGGGAACAGCTTCTTGTAGGCCTGGGCGAACAGCTGTTCTAAAGCCTAGGTATGTACATTTACCCTTAGATCACGGTTCGAGAAAAAGATTTCCAACCCGCAGAGACTACCCACACACGAAACGGGGTTCAAAACTCACATATCATCCTCATTATCAATTATATTCCACATATTCTTCACTGAACTCATCCTGTTGGGATATTCAACACATCATGGCGTAGGAAATGGATAATACACCATGTCAGTCACGTATCCGTCGGTCAAACAGGGTCAGACCGTAAAAGTGTTTACGGCTTTTTCTTATTTACCTCCAGGGCCGGATCGGGCGAATAAAGTAAATGTCAATAGCCCCCGAAAGCCAGGTTACAATTTTAACTTTCAACACTTTATATGAATATGGCAATGTTTTTTTTTTTTTTTTCTGTTGCGTTTTCTATCTGTGTTTGATTATTGATCTGTTTGTTACTGATCTGCGGAACACATGGATGGACTTATATTTGCCATAAAGGAAAAAACAGGCCAAGTGGGGGTCGGATTTCGCACATTCAGGGTTCGTACCAAATTCAGAATATATTGTATTGTATTTGTAAGTAAAATATACATACTAATTAACATAATTATCACCAAATTACAAGTTCAATGGGTAATGGGTGGCTTCCTAATTTAATAATTTGTGTTTTCACATGTTCTAAAATTCGATTTCCGGTATAAAATTATCATCGACACCCCACAAAACAACCGTACTTTAAGCAACACGATTGGCCATCAAAAATTCGTCCAACCACAGCATCTAACATGCAGTTAATAAATAATTTATCACATTAATTTATACTTTTGTTCCAGAAGACCTAGTGACTCAAATCAATTAGGAAATACATATGAATTGCCAATGATTCTTAAAAAAACCGGCCAAGTGCGAGTCGGACTTCGCAGATTTCCGTACCAAACCGCAAAATCAAGTTGGTTGATGTCGAAAAAAAGAGGGAATTTAAAATAATAAATCTGTTTTATTAATATGTTGATATTTGTTAGTAAAATATACGTAATAATTGACATTATCACCAAATTTTAAATTCATAGGTTAATAGGAAGTTAAAAAATTATTTGGAACAAAATTGTGTAAATAAAGGTTTAGGACTTTCGTGGCTTCCCATTCCTTTATTTTCTATATTTTTTAAACAGTAGTACAGTATTTTTCTTCTCAACGAGCTCTAAACAACGATAACCCACTCGATGGGGTAGGTAATTTATTTTTCGCGCCCCCCGCCTTTATCTGTACGGGACCATAAAAACATTTAAAAATATTTTTTGACAATTTTTATGGCCTATACTGTGAAAATTTGAAGACTGTATCTCCAACTGTTTGGCTGTAAAACCTGTGTAACAGATGACGGACAGACAGACACGTGA